>CM042068.1:5233430-7633430 GCA_023512825.1 Liposcelis brunnea
AATCGATCACGTTGTTGTTGATATCAATGGAATGTGATGTGTTGTTTGATTTGGCGCTTAAGATGTTCAGCAACGACGCCTTCCTAAGATTTCAACGGAGTTAAAATCGTGGAACGATGTAACTCCATGTTATTTGATTTTAATCAAAAGTCATTATGCAATCCTGTTGAAGTTCTTATTTTATCTCTACGATCATCAACCCCATCATTATTGTTATTAATTGTATGCAGGTCGTTTTTATTTCGGCCCTTTTTATATTTGTCGTGGCCATTTTCCCTAAACGATGTTGAAAGGAATGTTTCTGGATTTTTTATTACTGAAGGGGAAATGCTTCTAGACACTCGTTGTCTGTCCCAGAGGGCTTTTTTTAAAGAGAATGTTTTATAAACGGGGTTATGATCTCAGAGTATTTAGTACTCGTGATTGGAAGATGCGAGCTTGTTGCGGAATGGAAAAATCCCAAGATGTTGACGGATTTGTAAATATGATTATATTCTCATATTGTAAATTTGTTGCTCAAGGCGAGAGATGTTATTTTAGCAAAAAAAAATTATTTGTTTTCGCTTTTTCGTGTGTAATTTGTTTTAGCAATTTTTAATGGCTTCTGAAAGGTAAATTTGAGATTGTGCATATAAATTTTTTGAAGAGGAAAGTCTGTGGCTAAAGGCCGGCGATTACTCAAGGGCATGGGGAAGCATGGGAAAAAAATTAAAAATAATTTTTAAGAATAATATTATTTTGTACTAATTATTTTTTCTTTTTCTTACAGGTAAGCTCAGACCAGGTTAAAGGGAAACTGTACGGCGCAAAAATTTTGAGGGAGTGGGCACAGTAGAAATACGGCAATTTTTAGGCCTGGAGGCCAATACCAAGCAGTACCGGATTTACCGTTAGGCAGACTAGGCAACTGCCTAGGGGCCGCAGCATTCTAAGGGTGGTGCTCCCTATTCCCTTTAAAAAAATTTTAGACTTCAAGCAAGAAAAAGGTCTTAAGGTAACTGTGCAGCGCCCCCTTGACGAGCCGCAGACGAAGAATGCGTTCATTTCAAAGAGTTTGTTTTAAATTTTAAATGAGAATGAAATATCCAAGCCAAACAAGAAACGCTAAAATAAAGACATGAAAATTGTTTGACTTGGTCGCGGAAAGGGCCTCAAGTGGGCTCTTTCCCTAGGGGCCCGCACATGTCTAAATCTGGCACTGATTCCAAGTTTTCGGTGCTCGAAAATTCTTCGGTTTGGCGGACGTATTTAATTCACAGTTTTTTATTTTTCTTGAGTAATGTTTTTTTAGGATTTCCACAGATAAATAATTGTTGAGGAAGCTTTGTTATACAGTATAACTGGGCTTTAAACCAACAAAAATTTTTGAAGAATTTAAAAAAACATCGATTAATTATCAAATTTTTACATAAGAATTTTGTTGGTTGGTGTTCTGTGTTTCGTTGATCATGGCGGCAACCTTGCCGAGATCATGGCAGATTCTAGTTTGAAAATAGCTCTGCCGTATGTAGCAGTCGACTCATCGAAGCGTCTACTCTAGGCTTTCTAAAGCTGACATCGAACTTGGTCCTTTTTTTCCCTTATAATTTTTTTTCCAAAACAAAATCCTTAAAAGTCTTCTTTTTACAGAAAATTCCTAAAATTCTTTATTTGCACAAACCGCGAAAATATATTGCGCCGGCAATTTCTTTGAAAGGTTAATTTATTGAGATTTTTTTACCCCTCAAAATATTTTCTTTACAAAAATTGTTCAAAAACTTTTTTGCTAAACGTTCGATAATTTTTTTTGAAATATTTTCTCTTGAAAAAAATTGATTTAATAGGAAAAAATTATGAAAAGATCTGAGTTTACATACATTAAAAAAATCTAACAAAAGATTTGGTCAACAAGACAGAATTTCTGAAAAACTTGTTTGACAAGACAGAATTCTAAAAAAAATGTTCGACAAGAACAAAATTGTGAAAAATCTTGTTCGACAAGACAGAATTCTGAAAAAACTTGTTTGACAAGACAGAATTCTAAAAAAATTGTTTGACAAGACAAAACTGTGAAAAAGCTTGTTCAACAAGACAGCATTCTAGAAAAATCTGTTCAACATTGCAATCCTGACAAAATGCTTGTTCGACTATTAAAATTCTGAAAAAATGTTTGTTCGACTATTAAAATTCTGAAAAGATGCTTGTTCGACTATTAAAATTCTGAAAAAATTCTTTGTTCGACTATTAAAATTCTGAAAAGATGCTTGTTCGGACTATTAAAATTCTGAAAAAATGCTTGTTCGACTATTAAAATTCTGGAAAAAAATTTGCTTAAAGCAAGAATATCTGAAAAAGTAAGAATTTGGCCAGAAAATCTTTGCTTTTAGTAAGTTTCTCAAAAGTTTCTTATTTTTTCCCTCAACAAACCCAACAAACTCTCGAAATTTTGTGGTAGAAATCGAGTTCGATCACTGCAATGGACTTTCTGCTTGCCTTAACTCTGAATTAAAGACTCGCCTATAAAGAACAGTCGGCCAAACTCTAGATAAGTCTTCCAGTCCACCAGCTACCGTAGACCTCTTCCTTTGCAGCTCGAAATTTAAATCGCTCTCAACACTACTGACTAAATTCGCTCATTCTGATATCAATTTAAAAAAAACTCTCTCTTTCTTACTTCTAAAATGTTACCTATCTATCCCTTTTAAAGTTAAATTAATTATCAAGCCCCCGTCAAAGGTAATACAGACATTTAATACCAACCAATCAATCGAAGTCGGATCTTTTTATTTCAAAAAATTAATGGAATGAAATGAAATGTCAATCTCGGATATGAACTTGGTTTTGACGTGATATCTTACGTCTCAGCCAAAAGGAGGTTTTTTTTTCCTCCCGAATGTATGAGATGGGAAGAACGTTCGTTGCTTGGCAACTAAGTAATTTTTCAACAGGTGAATTCTACACCGATGAACCATGAAAATGATAAGCCCGTCCATATTACCACCCCCTCTATTTTTTTCGCTTTTTTTCCTTTCAAATTTCGGTAATCCGACTTTATGAGGAATCTTTTTCCCGATTTTGCTTATGAGGGAGTAAAATTTTTCCATTTTGAATATTTGAGCAGATCTTATGTGGCAAATGAGAGGCTGAGGGCTACTCAGGGATTTTCCGTCCGTCTGTTGGGGCTAAAAACATCAACTTTGTACTTTAAACACAGTTAAAAATCACATATCTGATATTCACACTTCACCTTTACACGGCGCTGTCTCCCCCCTAACAAGATATCAACACTTTTAGCTTGAACTTTTACCTGACATTATTTCTTTTCCGAAAAGGTTATATTGGATATAAAATTAGGTTGTGTAAATCGAGGTCGAACGCCATAGAGTTTTCCAATAAACTCCGATTTTTTTTTATTGTTCATTAAACTATAAAATTAATGGCGAAATTTTATTAGGAAAAATAAATCGAAGAATAACGGTGCCTAAAAAAAAAATTGAAACGCTGAATTAGTTTTACCATTCATGCTACACCCCCTTCTTTTTTTTTTAATTTGCATAAACGCACCGATTAACAAGCGAAAATAATCATCCTAATGAATGAATATACCGAACTTACATAAGGAAAATTTAGCCGAGTGTGAAGATAACCCCCTTTAACAAGGGCGAATCCTTCTAATATCCCTTTTTTTTTTTGCTGCCCGTCCCCTATTGCGACTTTAAAGTTTGACATGGGGAAAGAGCTCTTCATTACTAAACTCGACACAATGTTAGCTGACAAAGAGAATTACTTTTTTAAAAAAATATAAATCATTAAACGAAGCCCTAGATATATCCCAAATCTCGACTTTCTGGATTTGTATTGTATGAATGATGGATGGATGGGTTCACATACAAATAGATTTTCGACCCCTTTTTTTACACAAAAAATTTTTATTATCAAAAGCCTATTTTGATGTTTTTTTATTGAACTAATACGATCGCGCGCATTTTTTTTTGTTTATTGTTCTTTCCCATGTCGATCCCTCGATTATTCTCAAACTTCCCGCTGGGTTTTCGCATCTCCGTAAATTCGACACCGTTTGGTCAGAGGATAGTTTTGGAAAAATGTAATAGGCCTGAAGATTGGGTGTTTAATCGTGAGCAAAAGGCTTACTTCCAGGGTCAAGGGTTTAAGCCCTATATTTTGGGCGCCATGAAGCCTAATACTAGGCCTGTGATCCCTCAGGTCGATCTTTTAGGTTTCCTTGGTTGTAAATGGCGGCCACCTGCCAGGATAAAGCCGCCTAGACGGGTCTGTAATGCGGCAGCAGGGCCATAGGCCCTGCTGCCGCCTTGCAGACCAATGGCCTTGCAGACCAATGGCCTTGCAGACCAATGGCCTTGCAGACCAATGGCCTTGCAGACCAATGGCCTTGCAGACCAATGGCCTTGCAGACCAATGGCCTTGCAGACCAATGGCCTTGCAGACCAATGGCCTTGCAGACCAATGGCCTTGCAGACCAATGGCCTTGCAGACCAATGGCCTTGCAGACCAATGGCCTTGCAGACCAATGGCCTTGCAGACCAATGGCCTTGCAGACCAATGGCCTTGCAGACCAATGGCCTTGCAGACCAATGGCCTTGCAGACCAATGGCCTTGCAGACCAATGGCCTTGCAAGACCATTGATGAATTAATTTAGGATTCACCGTGGCATCTACTGCATAAACTGAGAATCAGAAGGGGAACCTCGTGAGATACTCGAGGAGCTCCTTGGCTTTCAGTTTAGGCCAAAATAAAACCCAATCCGAAGGGCATATTTCCATAAGCCAAAATTAAATCTCCTAAAAAAAAGTTTTCATTGCCGCCCAAGGCAACCAAAAACTGTAACAATTCTTTTTTTTGTGAATGGGAGTAGTCAATAGGCTTAAACGATAATATTACACGAATTTGCATACTTTGAAATATGAGTCTACGTAGCTGCGTTAGGCCTACATTTCGTTTATTTAAAAGGGAAAACCAACAATGGTAACGTGGCGTTACATTTTTCCCACGTTACAAACGGCGGTAACTTTTGTAAAGCGAACGATGCTTTAAAAATCAATTTTCCAGATTATCCTTTTTCATATTTTTTTTTTTTTTCATTCATCTCGCCCTAATGTTAAAAAAATTAAACGAACCATTAATTTCTAATAAAAAATTTTTGCTTTTTGTATGCGCTAGTTTGCGCGGAATATTAATTTTATGGTGAAATAATTACCGTTCATTGCCGCTTTTATAGAAGGTTGAATTTTGTTTTTCTGTTGGGTTTACAGGCCCTGATTTTGAAGAGTTTTTCAAGAGCTCTGTGTTACCAGTGGTGCTGTTTATTATTATTTTTTCTGGCGCTGCCATTGATTGTACTTACAAATTCGCCCCGAGCTGGAATTTTCTTTGATTAGTCTCTGCATTTTTGTCAGAACATTCGACTTGTAAGCTCGGAAGAAAAATCTTTTTTCAAGACAGAAGACAGTCCTTGTGAGTATTTGGTCAGTTAGCAAGTACTGAGAGAGAACATCGTCTCGATTTCTTGTAAAAGTCCCGATTTTAACAAGAAGTAAAAACCTTATGTAGAATGTTTTCTTGGTAAGGAGAATTTATTCCCATTTTTTTAGGTGTCAAGATACTAAACAATCTTTTCAATCATTTTTCCAAAATTTTTTGTGCTTATAAAAAAATTTTTCAAAATTTCTTGGGTATATTTTTCAAAAACATCGAAAAAGTGGATTTAAAGCGGGGAATTTTTTAAAAGAAAAGTTTAAAAATAAAAATTTAATGAAAGATTTGTTTGACAAAAAATATTTATCAAAAGATTCGTTCGAAAAGAAAAATTTATCAAAAAATTTGCTCAACAAGGAATTTTAAAAACGTTTGCTCAATAACAAATTTTTAAAAATGAAGAAAATTGCTTGACAAGTAATTTTTAACCGATTTGCTCGACAAGAAAAATTTATCAAAAGACTTGTTTGACAAAAAAATCATGAAACAATTTGTTTGACAAAAAAAAATTCTAAAAATACTTATTTGTTTGAAAAAAAATTTTTTAAAACATTTCTTCAAGAAGAAAAAATTCTGGAGAACTTCGTTTTCCAAAAAAAAATTCTGTCAACAAATCTCTTAAATTTCCTGTTAACATCAAGTTTTTTTAATATTTTTAAAAAATTTCCAAAAAAATCATTAAGAAAAACTCTATATAAGCATAAAAAATTTTGGAAAAAATTGTTTCACGCTGAGTCTCCACTAGGTGATTAACTTATTTCGTGAGGTAAGACTCAGCATTAAAACAAAATACACCAAAAAATATTTGGCAAAAAAATTGTTTGGTTTTAGGAAGTCTTTGAGACGTCCTTATTTTTCCCCTTGGATGACCTGAAAGCCGCGAAAATTTAAGTTCACTTCAATGGCCAACTACTAGATTATTGCAGTTTCTTTTCCTCATTCTTACATTTTTAATCAAAAAAACCTCATTCCTAAAAACTCCCATAAACTCAATTATTTAATAAAACTCCAATCGATAAAATGCATACACACACCAACATCAATCTGCAAATATTTAGAAACCCATAAATCCTTAAAATCGAAATGAATCAAGGATGAAATTAGGATTTTGCGGTTACCATAGCAACGAAATGCTTTTACTTGCCCCACGTCCAATCCAATTTTAACGAAAATGTTTTTCATTCAATTTGACATTACATCATTAACGGAGTGAGACCTTTCTCGTGCTTCATATCGTCTCCTTTTCACACATTCCCCCGTAAAAAAAAAAATCCTTCGCAAAAATAAAATCCTTGTACAAAAATACAACCATGACTCAGGTCATGATCAATTGACTTAAACTATTAAATAGCTATAAGGGAACACACCTATCACAGAGAACTGAAGGTTAAGAATAAAGCACGCGTCCCCTCCGCCATATTGAATGTTATGTCAGCCGAACCTTAAAAATTAGGTTCATCCTCTAAAAATAAATCGGATTCGAGAGAGAGGAAAAAAAAACCTCGCCCTGGTTAGTTTCCTTTAATTATGCATTAACCTCTTAATTAGGTTTTTTTTTAGTTAATCATGTCAAAGGTAAAAAAGCTCCGTAAGTTAAGGTTAGGCGTTAAAGCTCGTGCTTTTTAGCATTATCGTGGAGTTTCTTCTCCCCGCCACCCACGCGATTGCGAAATGTCTTACTTTGGCGTCAACTTCAATCTATTCAACTTGTTTCGGGGTCTTTGAGACACGTGAGTTTAAGATATTCCACGTCAAAACTTGAACGTATGACTTTGGCTATTAATAGTTCTGCGTCTGGTGAAACAATAACGATCGCCAGTCCGCGAAAAAGAGAAGTTTTTTTTTTCGGGTTTTGTGTTTCGAAACACTGGAAAATGGTTTCCGCTTGTGTTCGGTTCGACGATTTGTCAAGTTTAACATTTCGCGTGAGGCGTTCGGAGGGGAAGGATATCCGGTGTGAATGATTTTTTTCTTTTCCTTTTTTTTTTAAATTTTTATATTTATTTTTGTTTTTTCTTTTTTTTTTTCTTAAAGTTTGGTGGTGTTTTGAGTGATAGTGTGACGGTTTTCTGGGGATGAAAATGGAATTTATGAATTAGGTAATTTATGAGGATAAATTAGGAGTAATTTTTTTTTCGTGGAATTTTTGCAAATATTTATTTAAGTGGCTTCATTTATTTATTTTGGCAAAAAAAATTTACCTTGCTTGATGTGTAAATAATAACGTCAGAATTTTTTCAAACTTTGAGTAGCTCTATTAGGCTCGTAACTTAATTCATCCATTTTAAACCTTAAGCAGCGGTGGGTCAAAATTTTTAAAAATTGTTACTTTACATTGGAATGAGAAAGTATTGTCGATTTGAAAAATCTTATGTTCGGCTTTTGGCTTATTTTGGTCTAAAACTTCGAGGAAATACTAAAAATTGCTTCTAGAAGGCCGTTGCCTGTTTGTGTTGGTGTACACGTGCAAGTTTGTTTTTCGGACTTAATTCCTCGAATGGAGATAATTACATTTCCAGGATTCTTTTGAAACTCGCTCCTCCGATTTCTTTCATTTTTTGTTAGTGGAAACTCAAGGACTTTCCCTACAGATTTTTCCTTTGTGACTTTTCCGAGAAAATTCATTTTTCCGAGATAATGTGGAAAGCTTTCGTTGTGTCTGCGTGACCGTCGAAATTCACACGAATCACTTTTTCAGGATTTTCAAGAAAACGGCATCTAAGATTTCTTTCATTCTTTTGTTAATAGAAACTCAAGGCTTTTCCCGACAAATTTTTCCTGTGTGACTTTTCCGAGAAAATCCGTTTTCCCGAGATAATGTGGAAAGTTTTCCTTGTGTCTGTGATAGTCGAAATTCACACAAATGACTTTTTCAGGATTTTCTAGGAAACGGCATCTAGGATTTTTTTCATTTTTTTGTTAATAGAAACTCAAGCTTTTTCCCGACAAATTTTTCCTCTGTGATTTTTCCGAGAAAATCCGTTTTCCTGAGATAATGTGGAAAGTTTTCTTTGTGTCTGTGTGGTCGTCAAAATTCCCACAAACCAATTTTTCAGGATTTTTAAAAAAACGGCATCTAAGGTTCCTTACATTTTTGGTTAATAGAAACTTAAGGCTTTTCTCGACAAATTTTTCCTCTGTGACTTTTCCGAGAAAATCCGTTTTTCCGAGATAATGTGGAAAGTTTTCATTGTGTCTGTGTGGTCTTCGAAATTCACACAAACCAATTTTTCAGGATTTTCCTTCATCTTTTTGTTAATAGAAACTCAAGGCTTTCCCCCACAAATTTTTCCTCTGTGACTTTTCCGAGATAATCCGGGAAAACCACATTTTTTGCGGACATGGTACTCGATTTCGGCAAAATAAAGGTCGAAATCTTCAAATTTTTTATCAGTTCTTCTTTAAAATTACTCTCTATCAAAATTTCAAAAAATAATTCCCAATCCCTCGCTCTTTATACGGCCCTGACTACAAAATTCAGCACAAGCCAGGAACTAGCACAATGATAACGCTAAATGAAGTAACATGAATCAAGCGAAATGTTAATTATGGTGTCAAATGATTTGTCTTTTTCGAAGAAGTATTTCAATTCTCAGAACCGTTCAAGGGGAAATGTAAAAAACAAAACATAATCGTCTTGCGGGAAACATATACGATTTAGCCAATAAACCCTTTTAAATATATATACCTTCCAGTTTATATTTATAAATTATACGCATTCGCTCTTTTAAATTTGCTGATTCATTTTCTAAAACGCGTTTTGAATGTAACGTTTTGAATAATAAATAAATTAGGTACAAAAAAAACGACGACTGGGAACATTAATAACGTTAGCTTTTGTATAATGCCAAAAAAAAAGTGTACGTATGAACCATGTATCAGGTAGGTGGATGTATCGAATAAAGAAGAAAATGCATATATCCTACCGTTAAAATTGTTTACTGGGTAGAATAATAAACAATAATGATTCATATTCATAGCATTGATCCAGTGACAGTTTTTTTTTTGCTTGTTTGTGGTTTAAGATCCGGTCAAGTAATGTTTGATTACGATGAGGCATGCACGTTATCATGCAGTTTTTTAAGTAATAAAATTTTTGTTTGGTTATTGATGAAGAAAAATTGTTGGAGGATAAAAAAAAATTTGTTCGACAAGAAATTTTGAGAAATGCGGCTTGTCAGGAAATTTGGGAAAATGAAATTGCTCGACAAGAAATTTGGAAAAAAAATTACACTACAAGAAATTTTATAAATATTGCTCGACAAAAATTTTTTAAAAAATTACATGACAAGAAATTTTAAAAATATTTGCTCGACAAGAAATTTAAAAAATATTTGCTCGACAAGAAATTTAAAAAATATTTGCTCGACAAGAAATTTAAAAAATATTTGCTCGACAAGAAATTTTAAAAATATTTGCTCGACAAGAAATTTTAAAAATATTTGCTCGACAAGAAATTTTAAAAATATTTGCTCGACAAGAAATTTTAAAAATGTTTGCTCGACAAGAAATTTTAAAAATATTTGCTCGACAAGAAATTTTAAAAATATTTGCTCGACAAGAAATTTTAAAAATATTTGCTCGACAAGAAATTTTAAAAATATTTGCTCGACAAGAAATTTTAAAAATATTTGCTCGACAAGAAATTTTAAAAATATTTGCTCGACAAGAAATTTTAAAAATATTTGCTCGACAAGAAATTTTAAAAATATTTGCTCGACAAGAAATTTTAAAAATATTTGCTCGACAAGAAATTTTAAAAATATTTGCTCGACAAGAAATTTTAAAAATATTTGCTCGACAAGAAATTTTAAAAATATTTGCTCGACAAGAAATTTTAAAAATATTTGCTCGACAAGGAAAGTTGATAAAACAAACTGCTCGACAAAAAATTTTGAAAAAATTTGCTCAGCAAGAAAAGTTGATAAAACAAACTGCTTGACAAGAAATTTTGAAAAACACTTTTCGACATGAAATTTTGAGAAAGTTTGCTTGAGGGACTTAAATTGTTTGACAAGAAATTTTGGAAAAGTTTGCTAAACAAGAAATTTTGAAAAAATTGCTTGAAAAAATTTAAAAGGGTTTGATGCTTTAAGCCAGCTAATTGATTATTCCAGCTAAATAATTTAACAGTAGACAAAAAAAATATTTGATTGACTAATTTTTAAATCAGCACACTACTAACAACTCGACCGCCAATTTTTTCAGTTTTTCTACAAAGAAAATTTCTTTTTTTTTTTATAAAATCAACTAAATATCCGCTAAATCGTAACCGTATAATCAATCAAAACAGAAACATGACTCTTCAATTGAATCGACAGGAAACAAAAAAAAAAAGTGAAAACAACCATTAACTTATAAGCGACAATTTAAACGAATTCGCTCATGCAAGTCTATGTTTAAAAAAAAAAAAAGAAAAAAAGTTTCTTGCATAATAACAATTATAATTTCTCCTGTTTCAGGTAACAAATCATTTAACGTTGATTTTCATGAGATAAATGACCATTATAATAACTATACTCATATACATTTCGCCTCAAGTGGTCCACTCTTACTTATACGAGGGACCGGTGTAAAAAAAACTGTAAATTAATTATTCAAAATTACAATATGGCTAATATATCAAAGAGATGATATTGCGCAATTTTCTCTCGCAACTTTAAAAAAAAAACCGGCGGATTTCGAAGAATAAATCATTTTTAATGTGAGTCAGAGAGAAAGAAAACAAATAACGGTCATGATATTCTTATCCGATATATTCCCCAAAACAATATCGCGAAATAATAATGATTCTGACTTTGCAATGAACTTGGTAGACCTATCATTACCTTTTGAATTAAAGAATAATGACCGTGTGCCGCATCATAGCCGGCAAACACACATTGATATATGCACGAAATTCAACACTTCCATAAATAAAACTCGCCCGATTCTTACGAAAACAAGGCTCGAGGCTCTTGGCTGTTTTTTTATTGGATGACTTGTATTAAGAGGAAATATATAAATAAATGATTTTTATCCGATACTACCGTCGGCTTCCTGAACTTGATATGCAAATAACAGCAACGCTATCTTCGGCTACTTGTCAGGATAAATGGAGAGGTTAGGGTCCAGCAGGTGGACGCTCAAGCAAAGAGAATGGACGCTCAACCAAAGAGAATGGACGATTGAGGAAAGAAAATGGACGCTAAATCAAAGTCGATGGACGCTCCAGCAAAGAGAATGGGAAAAATGGACGCTTAAGTAAAAAAGTGGACGCTCAAGCAAAGAGAATGGACGCTCAAGAAAATGGGCGCTCCAGCTAAAAAAGTGGATGCTCAAGCAAAAAAAATGGACGCTCAAGGAAAAGAAATGGACGCTAAAGCAAACTTGATGGACGCTCAAGCAAAGAGAATGGGAAAAATGGACGCTTAAGCAAAAAATTGGACGCTCAAGCAAAGAGAATGGACGCTCCAGCAAAAAAAGTGGACGCTCAAGAAAATGGACGCTCCAGCAAAAAAAAGTGGATGCTCAATTAAAGGAAAAGGACGCTCCAGCAGAAAAATGGGCGCTCAAGCAAAGAAAATGAGTGCCCCAGCAAAAAAAATGGACGCTAAAGCAAAGTTGATGGACGCTCAAGCAAAGAGAATAAACGCTCAAGAAAATGGACGCTCCAGCAAAAAAGTGGATGCTCAAGCAAAGAAAAAGGACGCTCCAGCAGAAAAATGGGCGCTCAAGCAAAAAAAGTGGACGCTCAAGCAAAGAGAATGGGCGCTCAAGAAAATGAATGCTACAGCAAAAAAAAATGGACGCTCAAGCAAAATAAATGGACGCTCAAGCAAAATAAATGGACGCTAAAGCAAAGTTGATGGACGCTCAAACAAAGAGAATGGACGCTTAAGAAAAAGGACGCTCCAGCAAAAAAAAGTGGATGCTCAAGCAAAGAAAAAGGACGCTCCAGCAGAAAAATGGGCGCTCAAGCAAAAGAAATGGACGCTAAAGCAAAGTTGATGGGAGGCTTAAACAAAGAAAATGGATTTTGAAGCAAATACGATGGAAGCTGGAGCAAAGAAAATGAACGCTCAAGCAAAGCAAATGCTGAAGCCCAGAAAATAAACTAAAGCTAAGTCGATGGACACCAAGCAAAGATATTGACGCTAAAGCAAATATGATGGACGCCGAAACCAATCAAATGGGTGCTCAAACCAAGAAAATGGACGCTAAGTGTGAAGTTTCCTCATCCACTCTGATTTTAGAATCTAATACACCCATTTAGCATTAAAAACTGAAGCTTAATTACTTCAACAGAAGCTTTTTAAATTAACCTGACAAAAAAATAAACCGACTTGTTTTCAAACATGTACTTTAATAATCCAGACAACACGTACGCAAGGATGAATTTGTCGGAATGTTTTAAATGATATAAAAAAAGAAAATAATCGTACACATTATAATTACATTACCGGTTATTTATTTTTTTTATGTATCATTTCAACATTGCTACAATTCGTCGTATATGTCTACGCGCTGCCTAATTTAATTTGTTTATTTTCGAGTTACCTAAACAATTTTTTTTTCTTATTTTTTCAGGTAAGAAGAAATATTTAATTAATGGAGTAGCATTCGTTGTAGAGGAGTTGAAGGGCAATGTGAGTATAATCGACGATGGCGTTTTTCACGTGGACATTGGGAATTATTAGCGGATGTGAGACCTAAATCAAGCTAAAAGAAGTTTGAGGTCAACAATAAAATCAGTAGAAACTTTTTGGTCATCAATAGTTTTAGTAAAAATTCTTGAGGCCAATAGTCTCATCAATAAGAACTCTTGAGGCCTTCATTAAAGGGTCTTACGGCCATCAATATTACCAGTAGGAACTTTAGGGGACATCAATTATTTTAGTAGCGATTCTAGGGTCCATCAAATGGTTTGCTAGGAACTTTTGAGGCCATCAGTAATTTTAGCAACGGTTCTTAAATTCACCAGTCTCATCAGTGGGAGTTCGTGGGGTCTTCAGTGTGACCAGTATGTGTTTGTGCTCTCATCAATAGTATCGGCAGGAACTCCAGTCCATCAGTTGGTTTGTTAGGAACTATTGAGGCCATCAATCATTTTAGGAACTCCTGAGGCCATCAATCATTTTAGGAACTATTGAGGCCATCAATCATGTTAGGAACTATTGAGACCATCAATCATTTTAGGAACTCTTGAGGCCATCAATCATGTTAGGAACTATTGAGACCATCAATCATTTTAGGAACTCTTGAGGCCATCAATTATTTTAGGAACTCCTGAGGAACTCCTTAGGCCATCAATCATTTTAGGAACTCCTTAGGCCATCAATCATTTTAGGAACTCCTGAGGCCATCAATATTTTTAGGAACTTTTGAGGCCATCAATAATTTTAGGAACTCATGAGGCCATCAATCATTTTAGGAACTCCTGAGGCGATCAATAATTTTAGGAACTCCTGAGGAACTCCTGAGGACATCAATAATTTTAGGAACTTTTGAGGCCATCAATAATTTTAAGAACTTTTGAGGCCATCAATAATTTTAGGAACTTTTGAGGCCATCAATAATTTTAGAAACTTTTGAGGCCATCAATAATTTTAGGAACTTTTGAGGCCATCAATAATTTTAGGAACTTTTGAGGCCATCAATAATTTTAGGAACTTTTGAGGCCATCAATATTATCGACTTTAAGCACCGTTGGTGACAAATTTTTGACTGCACTAGGAGCAAAAATTTTATTTTAATCCTAAGAGATGCTTTCTTTTCATCTTATAACAAGATCAGGTTCTAACTCCCTCTCAGCTCAATTTAATGGTGAAAACTTATGAGACCTTTTCATTCTGGCACTGCTTGGACCCGTTGACAAAGAAATCCAAAATGACAAATAACTTTCTTACATCTAAACATGGTCGGAACCGGAAAACAATAGTTTCTCAATTTTAATTAAATAATGATTCGCTCGTCGATTAGAATTGATTTCTATTGATGCGCTTTTTTTTTTATAATATGATGGATGTATAATAATACCCTGTCAAAGCGAGACTTTTTTCGCGCCGGGGTCACAAAGGCGAAGAATGCTGGCAAATCAATTGTCATGAGAAGTCAAAAGGTAATTTGTGAATTCGGAAGAAGTGGATTGGTTATTTGGCTCGAGGTATTATTTTCGAGTTCGTAGTCCTTTATTTAGGGTTTGTAGAAATTGATTTACTCCTTTGTAGCTTTACCTCGGAAGATTTTTATTGACTGACAATAGGAACGTGTTGTCAACGTTGTCATATTGGCGAAGCTGTTGTCATCAAGACATCATTTCGCGTGACGTGATAGGTTGTGTTTGTGCTTTGGCTCAGTGGGGGATCTAAAAAATGTTGGGCAGTCGAGAATTTTTGTGGCCACAATAGATTTGTTTGGGATAAAATTCGTTTATTTAATCGACTATTCAAAATTAAAGTGATACGAAAGGGAATATACTTTCTTTTTTTTCTTTTGATCGATATTAGGAGGCGGTACAACTCGACCCGAATGAATTCCTTACACTCATCAACAATTGAAAAGGAAGAAAACTCTTCACCACTCCCCCTCACAACGGCCGTCTTATTTAATATTAAAAAAAACCTGAAAAAAAAAGACATCCCAGGGTCGATTAACTAATATCACAGGATGAGCACTAATTTTTTAATTGTTGCGCCCACGTGGGATTTTATATACAGCTGATTCATCGTTGTTTTGAAATGAAAGTTTTTCGAAAACAAAAAAAAAATCTATTGAAAGCCTTCCAAATACGACCTCAATACTTTTACTTCTAAAAAACCGCAGGAGTCGGTGTTATGGGTTAATGACTTGACCATGTTAACGTCCAATGTTTACAATCAAGACCCATTTTTTTTTTTTATTAATATCGTATTAAAATCCTTTTTGAATTGTTAAAATATTCATATTAGATATTTCGATTCGGTTTTTTTTCTATATCAAACCGACATTTCCGGAGTTTGTTACACTTTTTTATTCGCGAAATCATGTGTCAACTTTCTATGTAACAAGACTAATCCCGTTTTCAATCACAAAAAAATTTACAGACAAAAGAATTGCAGAAAAAAAAAAAGGGAGTGAGTGAGTAACACTAGGTATTCTCTCAACTGGAAAGACATTATTTTCCATTTTGCACAAGTCGACTATCAATCACAATACTCGAATTGTTGAACATCATCTTAGGAGAAGTGGGTGTGTTATCGACTTCCAATAATTACTGTCATTTCAATTTGTGCGCGTTACTTTCACTTTGTGGCGCTTCCCCCTTTTGCGCCGGGCTAGGATTTTCCTATGCTTTCTTATTATGATTAGGTGCGAGATTACCGGTTGTCGAATGCATGGCTTGAGATGTTGCGGATACTTTTGCGGATTGGTTGAATCGTGTTGAGCATCACAACACAAATCGAGATTTGCTTAGAATAATAAAAGCTACGAGGCAACATTTCCTAAGACCCAGAGGTAAGTAAAGGACGAGATCAAGACCGATCTCGATACCACAACAGGCGAAGATTCATCCGGCTTTTTACCACGAGCCTGCTTTCCTGGCTGTAGTTCCCTGCACCATTCAGCCAACATCTACTGTTTCCTCCTTAGCGGAAGAAAACGCACTGCTCATCCATTCGTTCATCAATACAAAGCAGGCTCGTTCCCGAGCTCGCTCGGGCAGCTGGCGGAGTCATAAACAAGGTCTCTGGGCTCATCCGCAGCTAGCGTATTCATAGGCAAGATCTGTGGGCTTCATCCGCAGCTGGCGGAGTCTTAAGCAAGGTCTCTGGGCTTCATCCTGGCGTTCCAGAGCGACTGATACACGTTCTGTGCGATCTATGAGGAGAAACTGGCTGGAAGTAAGATGGTTGGTCTTCAACACCAAGAAGGAAGGTCTTTCTCCCGAAGAACCGACCCGCCAAGTCTGTTATACCTCAACTAGGCGCCGCAAAAGACAAGTGTCCAGGCGCATAATGTCGTAGGAAGCTATAGGAAGTTGGAGTACCTTAGTTGCAGGGACCCAAGTACAGGCTGCTGCAGTCCGTCACGCAGGGCAAGGTCGGGGTTAAAAGCCTCCTCCTAATTTCTCATAATTGCGCAGATCCGGGATCTGACCCGGTTAACCGTAGAGGAGTTGTTCCGCTTCAAGAAGCTCGTCGGACTTAGGCTCGTGTGTGAGCAGGGCACTCAAAGAAGAAGTAGCAGAAGAGAAACTGTGAGCAGTAGTGGCCAGAATTCAGCAGCAACGTGTTGATGCAGAAAGCAGATGCATAAAAGTAAAGCCCACGATATTTCATTGGCAGAAGGTGGCCTCGATCCCACCAGGATTAGCCTGCAGAACGTGAGGCAGTTACTCCAGGGCGGCACGCAGAGCCATCTGGTGAACGGGAAGATCCCGCATCGCAGGTGTCACGTCCAATTTTGCCCGGGTGCGAGGATATCAGCCTCAGTCACTCCCATCCCCGGTGAGCAAACATCCAAGACATAACCCCCTGCACCCCCTCTTCTGCTAAAAACCTGAACCCAAAACAAATACTAAAGACAATTCAATTAACTCATTAAATCCATCATTAATCTCAACGAAAAATCTTCGAAGTCAAACTAATCATTATAATTAAACAAGATTAGTTAAAACCGATAAGACACTTCCAAGCAAACACGCCCAAATTCATATACAAATTCAACAAGTCATAAAATAATTCCAAGGAAGCACAAACATATAACAAAAAAAAAAACGAACAACATTTAAAAACAGGAAACTGTAACAATGTAGACATCGACATAAATGGTCTATACCTTAAAGGCAATAGATAAGCTTTCCAAATCCCTCCCAAAATAAAACAGGATGAAATCGAGAGCAGCATTGAGAACGAAAAAAAAAAAAAAAAAATGAGAGAGTCCGTTTTAATGGATATCATCATTACAGATATCGCTTCGAGGATGCTTGGTTTCCCACCGAAAGAGAAGGACGACTGGAGTTCGAATGTCAATAATGTTGATAACAAGTGAGCAGTCTTACAAAACCGCAAGCAACAAATTATAATTAACGCTCCTATCAAATATCAAGTAGTCCTCGAGTAATAATACCCAAAATTCGAATTGTTTTTTAGTTTGGAGATTGTGAAGCAGCGGATTGGGTTTGTGAGGGATTTGGACAGGTGAAATGGATAGTCTGATGGGAGTTCTGATTTTTTAAGAGATGGATCATAGGTTCGTGCTTTAATGTTGTGGGTTTTGTTAATACGAACTGAGCTATCTAGGAAAACGGCTAATAATAAATCTGCAGCGCATTCATTTTGATTGTGGGCAAGTTTGGTAACTTTGGCGTCGCTGCAGCGTAGTTTCTTTCTTCTCCAAACCGGAAACATGGTTCATCGACAAATTTTGGGAACCTGGGAACCGACCAGTTTCCACAGATTAGATTCCAGTAGACAAGTTTCCGGTGCCGGTGAGGATATATGGCCTGGAGACAATGGCGATTACAGTGAAACATGCTGAGCAGCTCGTTATAACGGAAAGAGCGATGGAAAGATCAATGCTTGGTATCAGCCTACGGGATCGCTTTCGCAATGAAGAAATAAGAATGCGGACTAGGGTCGATGATGTTGCGCAATGTTTTGCAACAGCTAAATGGCAATGAGCAGGTCATGTCGCCAGAGAAGATCCGGATAGGTGGACGGCACGTGCGGTAAGATGGAGATCTCGAGCGTCGAAAAGAAGCGTCGGTAGGCCACAGAAGAGATGGTAAGACGACATTAAGAGGGTGGCGGGACTGAAGTGGTTGCGAAGAGCCCAAGACAAGAAGGTGTGGCAAGGTTTGAGAGAGACTTTCGTCCAGGAGTGGACGGATATATGTTGAGAGAAGAAGAAGAAGAGAAGACAAGTTTCCAGTTTTTGTTGGAAACTTACTTACTTACTTACTTACTTATCCGGCGTTACAAGGCTTGAAACCTTCTTGCCGCATCACAGAGTTTCCGCCGGACCTATCCTGGGCCGCCGCCCTCCAGTCCGGCGCCCCCACACCTGGAAACTGGTCTACTAAAAGTTGACAACAGACCACTTTCCAAGACTTTTTGGAAAATCAATCTACTTTTAACTACAATCCTTAACCTTCTGTTTTTAAGAAATTTTAATTTAAAATTGTTAAGCAACCACTTAATTAGGGAGGGACTATTTTGCAGACTGGCCTCTAAATTTGCCAGCATCTCTTAATGCCATAGAATTCCTTGCCAGCGAGCACGGGGGTTTGCGACCGTAAAACGCAGGAAGTTGGGCATATGTTGCTGGGACCCAAGTACAGGCTGCTGCAGACCATCATGCAGAGCAAGGTCGAGGGTTAAAAAAGACTTGGTCGGAAGAATCTCTCCTGGTTGTGGAATATCCGGAATTGGACCGGGCTAACCGTAGAGGAGTTATTCCGCATGGCCGCCGATCGTGAAAGATTCAAGGAGCTCATCCGATCCGATCGCATAAGCTCGTGTGCGAGCAGGGCACCCAAAGAAGACGAAGAAGAAGAGCTCGGATTTATGTTCAGCCCATCGAGTAGAGTTAATTGCCCTCCCTCTCCCTACCTCATCCCCCCTAAAAGTACCGATTGGGCCCCCTACTAAAAATATGAAAATTCTTGCCAGCGAACGCGGATTCCAATTCCTGGCTTCAAGAAGACCCACCACCCCTCCTCACTTCCCCCAACCACTAGATCAAGGCTAGACTTCAACTCTTGCCAGCGACCGCTTTTTTTTTCGAAATTCTTGCCAGCGAACCCTGATTTATATTCGATTGCAGTTCGTTAAAGACTGTAGTCGAAAGTAGACCGATTTTCCAAGAAGTTTCGGGAAGTGGTCCACTGTCAACTTTTAGTGGACATGTTTCCACTGGTCGGAAAAAGCGTGAACCAGTTTCCATAGCCCAAATTTATCAATCCTCGTCAAAAAAAATCTTCTTACTTTCGGCATTTTGTAAAACAATCATGCGCTATCATGATAACGGGCCCACCTATAGTGAAAACAAGGGAGTTAAGACAATTCAATTTAACCGTTTTAAAATTGATTTTAATCGTTGATTTAAAAGCTTCGCCTAATATGCATACTTTAATAAATTAATAATTTTTTTCCTTCTAATTCTTCGGCAATATTACTCTTTTGTCGATTATCAATCATGAGTTCGCCCACCTTTCGCGAAAGAGAAAGTGCGAAGGTGGTACGCCCCCTTCGAGAGGGAACTGTGGGAGTTTTTTCTTAAAGATATCGATACAAAACTTGAAGGGATAATGAAAGTCGTAAAACCGGGAAACGACGGTCGTAATAGTTTGGCCTTTTTTTTTTTTTGAGTTATTTTCAAACATAGGAATGCTGTCCGACCCTCATGACACGTTTTGCTGTTTCTGAAATTGAAATTTTTTTAGAAAGAGACCTTTAACAGTAGCAGTTTTTATATTTTTAATCTTGTTTATACCCTATAAGGCACAGATTCTTTCTCGCACACGTCTCAGCGCCTAAATTCGTCAATTTTTTTTTTTTTTTGTTTAAGGTCCCTATTTTACATACAAGTTTTTTTTTTTTAATTTCGTGATTGTAGTTGTACGGGTATAATCATTATGATAACAAGGAGTTGAAATACTATAAATTACGATTCGTTTCGACTCCTAGTTAGAAATTAAGGTGGTTTATAGTTTTTTTTGTGGTGTGCGCAATTAATGCTTGTTTTTGTTTTAAATAATCACGAAGCCGAAACTGCCAAATTATCTTTATGCGTATTTAGCTTCTTATTTTGCGTGTCACTGATGTAATCTCAGTAGCGGACTGAACAGGCTTAAATTGGATTTGGCTTAATAGTTAGCCGTGTTGATGGTGCAACTGCAATAGGACGTCGAGCGGGTCATCTTCTTCTTCAGTTGCCTCTCCTATGGAGATCGGCCATCATCATAGCGATTTCTCGACGTGATAATTTACAAGGAGCAAGTACTGTGGTTGTTTCCTGTTGCCTTCACAGTGCACTACTATAGCCAGTTCTGATTGTTTCAATCAGACGCCATTGGCGAGTTCTTAGGGAGATCAATTCTCGATGAGCTCAGCCAATTAAAAGTGGCACCACTATCTCGTAACCCTGAGGAGGGACCTTTACCAGAATATTACCTCCCGGGTCAAAAGGAATCTGGAGCTCGTCATGGGCAGGTGCGGCAAACCTGTAGTGGCCCTGATTCGGAGTTCCCACCGAAGTAGTCGCCCCAGCGCAATGTAACTGCTCTTCGATGTCTCTAATCTTACAGGGCTTGAAATCTTACTGCTGCAGCTACCGCCGTTTTACAATCAAAGCGGCAGAGCCTCCCTCAGCTCTCCTGGTCCCACCAGTACCCAAACCGCTGGCCATTTAATACAAGAAGGTCAGGTTAAAATTCCCAACTGGCGAGCCAAAAAAAGAAACATACACAGACATCTAAAGCACGAATCTGCGATCCAAATTTTTCGTCCGAAATTAATCCTGATGTAAATGACACTTAAAAAATTTCAAAAGTCTCGTCTGGGTCCTCTTAATACAGGTGATTTCCTTTCCATTTAAATTAATCGATTATTGAGCCAGATATCTGTCAAGATAGCAAGGTCATTGTTTTTCTTGCATGATGATCCTCTTGTTAACAATGACGTCAGGAGTAAAAACTTGACATAGTTTCCTGTGTGAGAAAGTCCATTTGGTTGGAGTGGCTAGTTTTTGATAAAACGTGGCATCGTGTATATGTAGATAGGAATTTGTTTGAACAACGTAGGAAATATTGACAACACACACACATAGCCAAATGTCACCAGACATGCTAATTGTTGAGGTGTGCCTTGCAGTTTCATTTAACATGATAGCCTGATTTCCTCCGTGTGAAATTGATAGATGAATTGATTAAGAGATTGATGGCATTTAAAAAATTAGTCATTAATTATTTTTGCTTGTGCATCTCGTAGGATTTCATTACTGTGAAGATAAAGATGAGGAGATTAGAAGGCTCACTCACTGGCTAGTTTCTCATCGTTAATGTGATCGAGTCAAGAGGGCTGCAGAGGACTGGACATTTTAACCGTTTAACGGGAGTTCTGGAAAACTGTCACTCTTACTCTTGAAGGCCGCAATTGAGGTGGAAAGACGACACCTCAGTTGTTGCAAGGATGCCGAATTGGAGAGACTGGCAAACTGTCAGAAATAATAAAAATTGAACGCCATATGAAGCATCATGGCGACTGCCACACGAAGAATATTAAATTCATCAGAGGGTCGCCAACTAAATTGGAGCTCTGTGATTGGTTGGAGATCTACAATGTTAAAGTTCTATGTAGATATGCCGACTTTAGATTTAACGTGAATGGACTTTATATGGTTATGAGATTTTCCCCTATTTATTTTCACGATAATGGCGACTTGCAGTAGATCTCCAACCAATCAGAGCTAAGCATTTTCAGAAGCAGAGTTGGCGACTCTCTTATTCGAGGCTCTCTACTTTACAGAGCCTGAAGCTCTACCGCTGCATCGCAGATTCCCTTCCAGACGGCTCTATGCTGGCAGGTGGCCCGTTAGTCGGGGACTCCTAGCCAACCCGTATCCTTCGACACGTTGTCCTCCCAACGAAGCCGCGGTCTTCCCTCAGGCCTTGGGCTTTTAGGGCGTCCATCAAGGACCGGGATGAGGGAGCGAGCGCTACATGTCCTGCCCACTGAAGCCGACGTGCCTTGATCATACTAGTGATCAGAGGCTGGCCCGTGAGCCTCCAAACCTCGTCATGATGGACTGCGGTCCTTCAGGAGCGACTGCGGTCCTTCAGGAGCGACTGCGGTCCTTCGAGAACAAGGTGCTGAAGAGAATTCTAGGACCCAACTTACATCCTATTACCGGACGCGTGCGTTTTAAGACAAATGAGGAGATCCGGAAGCTCACTGACCAGGCTTCTATTACAAGCGTGTTAAAATCACGAAGGCTACGGTGGGCGGGACATGTAGCACTCGCGCCGCCGACGAGGACTCACAGGAAGGTGCTGGATGGTCGTTAAACGAGCCCTAGGCCATTGGGAAGGCCGCGGCTGAGGTAGGAGGATATAGTCGCACGGGATTGGGGATTGCGGCGGCCCAGGATAGGTCTGAATGGCGGAAACTCCGTGATGCGGCAATAAGGCTTCAGGCCTTGTAACGCCGGATAAAGAAGAAAGAAGTTTACCATCATGGCTGCCGAATAATCTTCTTGTGGCAGTCACCATGATACTTAATAAGGCGTCCAAAATTTGTAATTGCTGACATACGGCCTTAGTCTCTATATAGAGGCGCCGCACTTACTACTACCAACGGCGTCGCATGTGGCTCGGACACCAGCAGAATGACTGTGAGACGGATAGCAATGCTTCAGAATCAATAAGCAAGCAGGATGCTCAACCCTTGAAAAACTGGTGGCAGCGGCGGCAGTAGAACTTCACCTTCTTTAAAGTTACCATGAAGAGTAGTGACACTTCAGCAAAACGAATGCAAATTTCATTGGAGTGTCTAAAAAATCTTCAACGCATTCCATTTCCAAAACTAAAATCCTCGTCCATATTAATAGCCAATTAAATAGATTATTCAAAAAAAAAAGAATGCAAGAAAAGAAGGAAAAAAATATCGAACTTCATTGTGTATACTTGAGAAGACCTTCAATTTGGAAAGAGTTTGACAACTCGAGGTTATGCACCTAAAGACTTCAGAATACAAAAACGTGCATTCATCTACTTTTTTCTTCTCTCTCTCTTACTCTTATAAATACTTTCTGTGTCTAATTATACGAAGGGCAATCTGCTTGCAGCAGCGTTACATATTTTTTTTTGTTATTCTTTTGTGCTTAACTGACCGAGACGCGGATTGTTTTCATATTGTATGTATCGTTTCTATAATAAACGTGGGTTTTTTTTTTTTTTTTTTCACGGCGTCCGATACGAGCATCATCGGGCTATCACAGGACAATCGTAGGAGGGCAAAACTTATAAATAGTACGAGACGTAAGTTGGCACATATCGGGGATCCATTGACGGAATGTTTCCCATCATGTAACATTACGAGTTGGGGATTGGCATCATTTCTCCCGACCGATGTTTTTCTCTTCGCGAAATGTTTTGAACGTGAAAAAAATCTAAGACCTTTTGAAAAAGATGCAAGGTCGAATCGTTAGGAAAGGCGACGAAACGGATTAGATTTTTTTTTAACGAAAGGAAATAAAGAGAGAGAATGTCGCGTCGGTGGGATTTGGTTTCTTATCGAATTTCAACAAGCTGCGAGGTTTGGGTGACTCATCTTTTAGGCGAACATGAGACAATATTGTTTTCCTGTTTAATATTCAGTTGAGGGAAGTTTGAAAGTGTTAAGGGTGTAAAGGGGTGAAAGGATTTTCATCAAAGGCGACAACCGATTAATTAAATTTTTGTTTTTTAGGCTGAGTTATTCCCAAATGTAATTTGTCCAATAATCTCATCGTCTGAAGAGAGTTTTGCTCGGATCAAATTATTTTTAGGGTTATTCCGGAAACAACAGAGTTCCAAGTAAAATTTTTGGAGATGTGTGAGCTCAAAATGGAAGAGCTGGCTCCCAACTTGTAGCTGGCTCCCACTCTAAATGAGGTGGCCGGCTTTTTTTGGTTGGCTGATTTGCCCTATTCAATGGCTTGAGCTCAAACATTCTCAGCCTGCCAGGTCACTGGTGCTGCAAAAAGTCCTTGTGCGAGACTTGAAGATCACGAATTTTTTGCTTCATTTCTCTGCATTCAAGTTTTAAATCCTAACGCATTTTTTTTAAAAAAAGACAAGTTTAGTAGCTAATTTATGAAATTCAAGTTCAAAATCAGGTAAAGCCAGCTCGCTAATCCTTTTGATTTTTTTAACACATGTGTGCACTGTAGTTAATATAAGCAAAACGAGGTGTTAAAAGAATAAAGAGGGAGGAATGTATATCTTAAAATCCAATCTTCCCCCTTTTTAAAACTTTTTATTTCCATCGGAAAAACAATATCTTGACTTTACAGTTTATTTCTTTGGGATTTTTTTTTTTTTTTTAAATGTTAAGAAGTGGAAATAAATTTTAATTACCAAGTTATCATTTTTCTGTCATATCAATTCTCATTCTAGGGAGAAGATGTAGAAGAGACTAAGCAATTGGAATTCCCCCCTTTTATTTTATTTGGTTATGACATTTGCATGGCGAAGACGAGGAGTCATTACTTGATCTTTTCCCAGGATATAAAATGCTGTGGTGTGCTTGGAATATTTGAAAATAGGAGCGGATTGAGGATGTTGTAAGTTTTGTCGGGTTTGAGGCACGTGTTGCGAGATGTGGAAACGTCCGTGAATCTCAAGAGAAAAGTCTTCGATGCTTGTGGCTTTGCAGTTCTTAGTTATGGCTTAGAAATGATGCCCGAACCAAAGCGCCGAGGAGCTACATGCACCGTAGAGTTCTGTGGAGTCATCTAAAGAGACGGTCAGAGCACGGATTATCATCGAAAGAGGCAACCAGAGCACGGATCGTCATCTCAAGAGCCGACTACAGAGCGGACCATCACCTCAAGAGACGACCAGAGCCCAGAACATCATCTCAAGAGCTGACCAGAGCACGGATCATCATCTCAAGAGTCGACTAGAGCGCGAACCATCACCTCAAGAGACGACCAGAGCCCAGAACATCATCTAAAGAGACGACTAGAGCACGGACCATCATCTAAAGAGACGACCAGAGCGCGGACCATCACCTCAAGAGACGATTAGAGCCCAGAACATCATCTCAAGAGACGACCAGAGCGCGGATCATCATCTCATGATCGACGCCATGATTCATGTTGAGCAGGCGCGAGTAATGGACCTAGTAAGGCGCCGTGCAGAGCTGAAGTGACCATGTGGCGAGGCAAGACCAAGAGCACTGGGAGGATATTGTTACTATATCACACTGGCTGCGCCATTAGCAAGAATCAAAGGAAGATCTCAAGAGCAATGGCTCGACGCCATAATTCAAATTGCAGGAAGGAGCTGGTTCCGAAAAGCAAACGGGATGCAAAAGATTGGTGGAGACCTGTGTCCAGGAGTGGATGCAAAAATGCTGAGGAAGAAGTTTTTTAGAGCTTGAGTTGAGGGCCTCCAGGCTCCATTTACTTACCGCAACATTTGCATAGCTCCCGATCTCCTCGCCAATACTTGAACACCCTTTACTTATAAAAAATTGCTGACGTAGTCAATGAATCAAGTCCCTCATACCATTTCTTTATTTATGGCTCCTTAACTATCCCCTCTTAAAATTCGACAACTTACTCCGATTAAAATAATAAAAAACTTGCGTGAACGCTCCCTCGTGGATATGGTCACACACCTGTACGTGCGAAGGTTCGGCCAGTCGCGTGCCCATTGCCCGTGGTCACGAAGGGCGCGGCAACCAACTGCGCACATTCTATTGCGTGCCATCATCAATTTATGTTTCAATTATTGCCGTGACCTCTTTGAAGTCATTCTCTTATTCCATTGTACAACTTGCAACAATGTCTACCGTATGATCCCTTTATTATTAAAAAAAAAAATAAATAAATCGGTCGGTCATGACCAATTCGGTTCTCTCCTCCATCCGGTTTTTATTACAATAGGGGAAAGTCATATAGGACTCTTATTTTTTTCATTTACCGTAATGACTTTTATATGTTGCGTGGTATTCTCATTAACGCGAATGATATGAATGAAATTGAAAAAAAAATTGTTTTTGAGTGTTTTGAAACGAGCGACCCCCCTCTGGGCTTAGAATTTATAAAAACGACTTCTTAAATTTTATGAATAAGTCAATTACAATTTCCGAGGGATTCTTGTTTAAAGCTCGAATAACGAGTAATTAAAAGTGAAACAGAAACAAAACGGAAACTTTCACTTTGTTTGTGTATAACCATTCAAAAAAAAAAAAAGAAATAAGACGGGAAGAAGACAAGTCCAAAGATTTCATTAACATGCTTATTAAAATGTCATTTATAGATTTAAATTATATAGTGGTCTTCGTCAAGTCAGGTCACCTTGATCTAAAACTTGACGATTAACTTACAGCTCAATGAAATCGATGTTTTGTGTATTTTTTTTTCTCAAAACATAATCTCAAGTTCAGTAGAAAAAAGGGTGGCGGCTTTTTTTTTGTTGCCGGTAAATAAGTAGGGAGTTGGTTGATAAGTTTGGCAGTTCAAGTTAATAAACGAGAATTGTTTGTAATTTGCGATTTTCAACGGGGTTTTCTTAATTTTTTGGCTTTGGGATTTTTTCACGTTTGTAGAAGATTTTTTTCAGGGTTTTTTAACATGGTCAGGGCAGTAGACAGGGAGCAAGAGTAGTTTTTTACAGAACCAAGAGACCCGGGTGAAAAATTTGGGAAAATGCTCGGAAAAGAAGATGCACCATTGATTTTCCTCCTTTTCGGAATATTTTGGCTGAAATTTGCTTTTTTTTGTGCGACTTAGTTCAAACTGAACTCACAATTCGAATTTCGAAATTTTTTTGATTAAGAAAACGACTAAGAAATCGAAACTACAATCAATATTGTATTGGAATTGGAATGAAATCCCATAACGCGGTAAAATTGAGTTTTGGGAAGTCACGGGAAAGGAGAAGGATTTGAGATCACCAGATATCGCAAAACTGACCAAAAAATTGAAGTCTCCGACCCTGTTTTAGTCGAAATTGAGTAGCATATCCTAATTTTACGTGATACTAAAAATTTTGGGTTTTCCCAAATTATCTCGAAAAATTGAAATTTCTCAAAAAAATGTCAAAGGAAAAAGTTGTAGGGAAAGACTTTAGTTTCTACCTACGAAAAATAAAAAAAATCCTGGACACCGTTTTTCCAAAAAATTTCAAAAAAGCAATTTCTGGCAATATACTAGAACATTTAAAAATTTTTCATTTTCCCAAATTATTTCGGAAAATTGGAATTTCTCAAAAAAATCTCAAAGAAAAAAGTTGTAGAGAAAGGCTTCTAGTTTCTACCTACAACAAATAAAAGAAATCGTAGATACCGTTTTCAAGAAAAATTTAAAATAGTAATTTCTGGCAATGTGTTGAACAAACAGCAACATGTTGAAACTTGTTGAAACTTGTTAAAACTTGCAAAAACCTTGTTTAACGTCAGCAGTTCTCTAAATACTCTCTCGGAGGTTCATCTTACCACATTTAAAAATTTTTCATTTTCCCAAATTATCTCGGAAAATTGAAATTCTTAAAAAAAATGTCAAAGGAAAAAGTTGTGGGGAAAGACTTCTAGTTTCTACCTACGAAAAATAAAAAAAAATCCTAGACACCGTTTTTCCAGAAAATTTCAAAAAAGCAATTTCTGGCAAGAACATTTAAAAATTTTTCATTTTCCCAAATTATTTCGAAAAATTGAAATTTCTCAAAAAAATCTCAAAGGAAAAAGTTGTAGGGAAAAGTTTCTAGTTTCTATGTGTGAAAAATAAAGTAAATCATAGATACCGTTTTCAAGAAAATTCTAAAAAAGTGATTCACGGTTTTAGGCATAAAACAGAAGAGCACAATAGAACAAACAGCAACATGTTGAAACTTGTCAAAACTTGCAAAAACCTTGTTTAACGTCAGCAGTTCTCTAAATACTCTCTCGGAGGTTCATCTTACCACCTTAAAATGCGCCAACGTGTTATTTTCGGTGTTTTCTCCCTCCCTCATTTTTTCTACAACAAAATAACCTTTGTTTATTTTGCATTTAAATTTTTTTTACGAGTTTGCAGGGGTCATTTGATGAGTTTTATTTTAAATCATCGCGTAAACAAAAAACGGTTGGTGTCAATGACAACTTCTTTTCTTATAGCGTAGGAATTTTTTTTTCAACGTGGACATTAAATGTTGGGGGAGGGCAACACACGTGTCAAGGAATCAATTTTTTTTACTACTACGAATTCCAGGCGCCAGGTTTTTTTATTTTCGAAGAAAAAAAACGTATACAGACTTGATTAAAATAGTCTGGGTAAAAGTTGCGTGATTGCATGTTATAGTTACAACGCTCTTCAGATTTTTATTTTATTTTTTTTTCCTCTCTTTCCCCGAACGATTTTGATTCTGTTGTTTACACTAATTCCCTTGTTTTATTGGTTTTTATTTATAAAAGATTATAAAATTAAAGTTTGATACAAAAAAGATAGGGATTAAGATATAGGATTACGGAAGAAAGAAATTTTGGCATGAAGTGGGATGTCGGTCAATGGTTTGTAGAAAAAATGGGAGTCAATCGGTTTCGATTGGGATTAGACGTTGATTCTGTTTAAAATTCAAGAGTTTACTTAAAATGGGTTGGGGCTAGGGTAGCTACTGTGCAAAGAGGGTGAGAAAGCTGTGGTAATTATTATTGAGCCAGAGATATGAAAAGACCCGAGGGAAAATTTTGGGAAAAATTTATTTTCACAGAATCTGGGCTCAAGCAAGCAAATCCTGGCTTGTAGAATCCTTGGCCCGACCCTGAGTAGCTCTATGGCTTATAGGCCCAAGCTAGTGTCGAACCCTAAGCTCGAAGTAATTATTTTTGAGCCAGAGATATGAAAAGACCCGAAAGAAAATTTTGGGAAAAATTTATTTTCACAGAATCTGGGCACAAGCGAGCAAATCCTGGTTTGTAGAATCCTTGGCCCGACCCTGAGCAGCCCTATGGCTTATAGACCCAAGCTAGGGTCGAACCCTAAGCTCGAAGTAATTATTTTTGAGCCAGAGATATGAAAAGACCCGAAAGAAAATTTTGGGAAAAATTTATTTTCACAGAATTTGGGCACAAGCGAGCAAATCCTGGTTGGTAGAATCCTTGGCCCGACCCTGAGCAGCCCTATGGCTTACAGGCCCAAGTCAGGGTCGAACCCTAAGCTCGAAGTTTAGGGTCGAATTCGATACATCGAGCTGCAAAGAAAAAATATACGCCTTGCCTAGACCTCACGCAACTTCTTACTACTAAATCAGTCTGGCGCCAATTAAATGAAAACATTTTCTCTTAAACCCGGTAAATTTTTTTTAGAAATCCATTCATTCAAAAAAGGTAGCAAACCCCATCAATAAAAATTAAACTCTTTAAATTTCTAAAGATTATCATTTTCACTGAACTTTTTAATTAATTGCATATCATTTATCCCGACTGAATATCATTAATTAAAAATGAATTTAGTTTATTATTAAAAAAAAAAAAAAAATCTGACAACTACCGCGATATTACAACATAAGTGCATATATCCACTTCCTTAAAGAGATAATACAATTTTTTTTAAATATTAAAATCTTTTCGATGTCTAAATTTTTTTGCGCATTTTCATTTCCACACAACAAAGAAGTGAATCGGCAATATTTTTCCTCAGTCTCGTTTTCTACGACTTAATGCCTAATTTAACCCATTCATCTGCGGTTTTTCAATTGAGTTTCCAACAAAAATATGTCCTTGAAACAAAAGATGATAGTGTATGAATTTGAGCCTAAATCCTTCGAGGTCAAGTGGAAACAATGACGTCATCACGCTGTCCACTAATTCATCTTGTTAGAAAAATTGCAAATGGCCCCAATGAACCCTCATTAAAAAAATTGTTTTGCGGTTTTCCCGAGTATGGGAACGCACCTGTTCCCAACAACGCCCTAAAATTATTATTTTTTTTCTTAGTTTTTCCTTTTTTGGGCAAACAAGGGGAAAAATGGCGAAAAGGAAGAAAAACAGCAAGAGATAACAGCTGAGGTGTATGTACAGTTTAAATGATGGATCGTATTTCAATCAGGTTCGTGACATGAATGTTAACAAGTGTGACCACGGATCCGTACCCTTCAACATTTTGACATATCGTAATCATTATTCAATTTCAAATGGTAATTTGCGTTTCAAGGAGATATTGAACAACACAACACCGCAGAGGTAACCTGCCATTGCAATTACCCGGGCGATTTGCAATCAATTTTGTTATTTTTTTTTTCCTTTCCGCCTTCCCCTTTTTATTAGATGGGCGTTCCGCGGTATTTTCGAACGCCACCTGGTGAAAGTGTGCTAAAAAAAATTCATTGTATTATTCACCCCAGCAGGTACAACGCAGAAAATAAAAATGTATCCTCGTAAAGTTCGGCGAAATTCTCTTCTCGAAAACAACACTTCCAACTGTGTCAATAAACATTAAAAAAAATCCGTTTATTTTCGACGACCAGAATACAACATGGTGCCAAGGTCCTGACAATATGCGGTTTTTTTTTTCCTGACGTCTGCACGCGTTTCTTGTGATGCCACAAAATTTGGTCGAAAAGAAGGAAAAATGATTGGAACGTTTAAATTAGCAGCGGCGAGGAATATGATATGCTAATTAAGATGAAGCGTGGCCAATTTAATCCGTAGCTCTTTTTTTTTTTTTTTTTAAATCTCCTCTTCTTTTTTAATTTGATCAATTACATCAATTACGGGATTATGCCGTAGTGTGAAAATGACGTGTGCTGTGCATAAATGGTATCATACTTTCCATAAGTACAATACGCTTTGATTTAATAGGTTTTTCTGATATGGTAAAAGAAGGCTTTTATGTCGTGGGTTTTTTTTTTTTTTTTGTTCGAATTAATTACCTGGAAATTGCTTGATTTTATCGGTTAAAATTGCAAATAATAAGCTGGGGGAAAGCTTATCAATAATTTTAAGCGTCCGGTATTATGATGTGGTTTAAATGGCTGTAAGGCATGAAAGCTTTTTTCTATTGAAGTATCAAGGTTTTTCAAGAAAAACTTTGCAAGTGATTTTCTCAGTCGTGCTGCTCAATGCTCTTATCAAACTCCGTTCGTATTTTTCAAATTCATTCAGAATTTTTTAGGTGTCAAGGTCTTTTCTAAAATTTTTTTGAGCAACTTTTTTGAGAATGTTTTTGGAATATTTTCTGGAAATTTATAGATGTTAATATTGCAAGGAAAATTTATCAAAAGATTTGTTTGACAAGGAAAATTTATCGAATTAAAAAAGATTTCTTGAACAATAAAAATTTAACCAATCCAAAAAATTTGTTCGACAAGCAAAATCAAATCTCAGAAAATTGGTTCGGCAAGAAAAATCAAATCTCAAAAGATTTGTTCGACAGTAAAATCAAATCTCAAAAGATTTGTTCAACAGTAAAATCAAATCTCAAAAGATTTGTTCGACAAGAAAAATCCATCAAAACTCAAAAAGATTTGTTCGACAAGAAAAATCCATCAAAACTCAAAAAGATTTGTTCGACAAGAAAAATCCATCAAAACTCAAAAAGATTTGTTCGACAAGAAAAATCCATCAAAACTCAAAAAGATTTGTTCGACAAGAAAAATCCATCAAAACTCAAAAAGATTTGTTCGACAAGAAAAATCCATCAAAACTCAAAAAGATTTGTTCGACAAGAAAAATCCATCAAAACTCAAAAAGATTTGTTCGACAAGAAAAATCCATCAAAACTCAAAAAGATTTGTTCGACAAGAAAAATCCATCAAAACTCAAAAAGATTTGTTCGACAAGAAAAATCCATCAAAACTCAAAAAGATTTGTTCGACAAGAAAAATCCATCAAAACTCAAAAAGATTTGTTCGACAAGAAAAATCCATCAAAACTCAAAAAGATTTGTTCGACAAGAAAAATCCATCAAAACTCAAAAAGATTTGTTCGACAAGAAAAATCCATCAAAACTCAAAAAGATTTGTTCGACAACAAAAAAATCTTATACCAAATGCTCAAAATAAAAATTTTGAAAAATTTGTTCAAATTACAAGTTTGAAATTACACTTTGTCAAAAAATTTTTAGGTTTGAAGAAGTCCCTGAAAATTTCTTATTTTTTCCCTTGGACGAATTCAATCAACTTCTATCACGATCACGTTTGATTTAGTTACTTCTTTAGGCACGGAAATTTTATCAGTCTTTAAAATTATTATAGGCATTCGATTTTTCTGTATGCATCCCATAGATAAAGCTTAAGAGGACCAGTTTGAAGGTTAATCCAAAACTGATAAGACTACTGATGAATAAAATCTTCCTTTTTAGCCAACTCACTTTAAAAAAAATCACTTTCTTCCTCGAAACCGTTATCATTTACCAAAACGCTAAAAAAGCTACTTAAAAGTTTAAAAATCTCACCAGCTCGTTATTTAAAAACGATTCCAGACTCATTCTCAGCCTATTAAATGTCAATGCAACTATTAGAATGTCAGCGATCGTGGCATTTAAACATCATTCCTTTTCGATTTTATTGCGAAGCTTTCTTAATAAATTCTTTTTTTTTTTTTCAACAGAGCCGTGGACCCAGAAGCCTTTGGATAGACCGATGGGAAAATGGATTCGGATTCACCCTACGCCATTTCATCGTTTATCCACCGGAATCGTACACGGTTATGGCCGGTGAGAGCAGGCTTGGATTAAGGCATGGTTACGCTAACAGGGACGAACCCATGGACACTATATTCGTTAAAAACGTGCATGAAGGGACTTCGGCGCAGGCCGCTGGGTTAGCAACTGGTGAGTTTTTAAATGAAAAAAAAAGTTTTTTTTGAGGTAGAATGAGGTCTTAGATTGTATATTGTTGCGTTTGACAAATATTTGTTATTGATATCTGTACCCGCGTGTAAATACAAGGGCGATAGCATCCCGCATTCCAATATGATTATTTTTATACGGATTTTTGTCTCGTTGTTTATTGTAGGAGGAAGAAAAATATATTTGGGGTTGTTGAAGAGGCCTGAAAACGAAGACCAACCAAAATATGAACGAATGAACCAACTCAAATTAGCTCCTGGGTATATTCAAGACAAAAGAGTAGCTGTAGAAATTTGCACTAGAGAGTCTAATAGGGAGTGGACACGTCAATGAGTCGTCTGCCACATACAGGATCGCCATTGGCAATTCTGGAAGCTGCCATTTTCTCGAAATGGGAATCGCCATGATGGCAAATACTTAGCTTGTAAAGGAAACATGGCAATTCCTTTTTTGGAGATCTTAGAGGCTCCCGAGTTCGAGATCATGGCAGCTTCATGAATTGCAAATGGCGATCCCGTTTGTAGCAGACGGCTAGGTGAAGTGTCCGTCCACTCCTTATTAGTAGAGACCCTAAATTGAAAGAGACTGGCAATCTGTCAGCCATTAAAAAATTTGAACGCCATATTGAGCAAGATGGCGATCTACACAAGGAATACGTGGCCTTCCGAATTCAGCAGAAAAAGGCACAGCTGCATTGTTTACGGAGGCTTTGTTCCTTAATGTCTTCTGCTTCTTCTACCTTTCAAATTTTCCTAAGTGGAAGCAGAAGAAGCAGAAGATATTTTAGAACAAGGCCTTCGTAAAACGATGAAGCTGTGTCTTTTTCTGCTGAATCTGGAAGGCCACGTACTCCTTGTGTAGCTCGCCATCTTGCTCAATATAGCGTTCAAATTTTTTAATGGCTGACAGATTACCAGTCTCTCTTAATTTAGGGTCTCTACTTATTAGGCTTTCTTGTTTGCAAAAATCAGGCTGGGTCTAAGTAGGGAGTCTAGTAGGGAGTGGACACTTCGATGAGTCGTCTGCTACATATGGCTACGCCATTTTGAAAACTGGAAGCTGCCATGATCTCAAATTTGACGGCCGCCATTCTCGGGATTGAAAAACAAACATCGCGACTGCAAAATTTTCAATTCGAGATCATGGCAGCTTTCAGTTTTCAAAATGGCGCAGCCCTATGTAGCAGACGACTCAGGGAAGTGTCCACATCACTGCAGCTGCCCAACAGCTCCAACGATATAAAACCAAGACTCTACCTTTAACCGACCTAACAATATTTTAAAATCCCTCAATCTCGCCCCGTCACTGTTTACGAGAAATCAAAAGATCAGTTGGAAAGTTTGGTTTTTGTTCAAGTATCGATCGTTGCTCTAGGGACACTGCATAATTTCATTAATTCAGAGTCAATTAATATGAAGTGATCTCTCTTGCTCTGTAATTAAATTAAAAACGACGTGAGTGAATCTCCCCGTAATTCTCATCCCTGCTTTAATAAAATTTCTTTTCACGATTTAAAAAAAAAAAAGTAGAACACCGTCATGCAGGTGGATTATTTAAATAATTTACTGAAGAAGATGATTCGGTTTTGCAGGTGACAGGATATTAAGCGTCAATGGGGAAACTATAGCCGGCAAGTCGTACGCTAAAGTTGTTCAACAAATCCAAAACACGCCGGAAAGACTTCATTTACTTGTCGTGCCCAAAGAAGACGACATTATACAACAGGTAATGGGAATTGGGGAAAGTTCGGTAGTTTGAAAATATTTTGGTGAACTGATTAATTATTTAAAATAATTTTTTTTTTTTGCAGTACTTTAGCGATACGGCGCATAATCCAAAAACGAATCACCGGCCGAGGCTAAAATCTCCTGAGGTTATGGGGGAACATAGAAGATCGTCTACGGTTCCTACTCCTACCATACAAAGGACAATTACTCCTCAAAAATTGGCAAAAACTTCTATTAAGCAACCTGTTGGTGTTTTGCAGCAAAGAGTACCGTATTTGTATCAAGAACCTATTTACAATCAGTTAATGTGGCCTGATCAGAAAATAGGTAAGATATTTTCAGTTCTTTCAAAGATATCCTAAAAAACATTTTCGGATGTTCTCAAAAAATTTTTAACATTTTTTTGCAAAAATGCTTTTTTGATAATTTTTTTTGCAAAAACGTTTTTTAATAATTTTTTGGCAAAGACGTTTTTTGATAATTTTTTGCAAAAACGTTTCTTGACCTTTTTTTGCAAAAACGTTTCTTGACATTTTTTTGCAAAAATGCTTTTTTGAAATTTTTTTTGCAAAAACGTTTTTTGCTAATTTTTTTTTAAAAACGTCTCTTGACATTTTTTTGCAAAAACGTCTCGACATTTTTTTGCAAAAGCGTCTCGGAATTTTTTTGCAAAAATGCTTTTTTGAAATTTTTTTTGCAAAAACGTTTCTTGCTAATTTTTTTTCAAAAACGTCTCTTGACATTTTTTTGCAAAATTTGTTTTAAAATTTCTTTTCTTGCTAAGCAAGAAATATCTTAAATCGTTTGTCAAGATTTTCGACTCGAAGCAGGAAAGTAAATTTTTGAAGAAACACATATCGCCAATAAGGAAGTTGAACTCTATAATATTTATGTAAACAGAAAAATTATCCCTTTTATTAATTGGAGGAATGCGTAGTAAAATTTTAGCAAAAGACTAAACATTGTATATGTAGATTTAGCGGCACCATACGAGTTGGAAAACAACGAATAAACAAATAATAAAAAAAAGTTTTTAATATAATTTTGAATGGAAAAGGGCGATGAATTTTAAAAAATTTTAAAAATTCTAATCATGGAAGAATTTAGGAGAGAGATGAGGAAGCATTTTATTTGCATTGTACGGTTTGTTTATCCTCGATTAAGATCTAGTTTTATAGAAGCGCCTGCTGTATTTTAATTTTTCACGTAGTAAAGTGGAAGATTATTATAATTTAAATTTTTAAAGGATTTAGTTAGATTTAATTTTTCTTGACAATTGGAGAACATTTTTTGATAATTCTTTGAAGGAAAAATTCTTTAAGGAAAAACTGAGACAGACTTCGACACTTAACTAAAATAGCAAGAAGTCTGTATTAGTTTTTCCTTGAGCTTGAAATCGTTTTCGACTCTGTACTATTTCTTCCATCCACACATTTCGTTTCTCATTCCCAAAACCATTCAAAAAGCTCTAAACCCATTTTAAATATAAATAAATGATTAGCTTTTCCCCTAGTTTCCATTCTAAAAGAAAATTAACTTTGTGGTTTGGGGTAAAAAAAAAAAAAACAAATTCGTTGAAACAAACGCAAGCTTAAAATTTAAAAAACACTTCCCACGACAAGTTCTAACATGAAACTCCCTCAATTTTAATTTTTAATCATTTACAATTTTTCTTTTTGTTTTTAGGTAGTGAAAATAGAGGTACAATGGAAAGACATCAACTAAAAACTCCTTTATCACGACGTTTAAGCGATGGGAGTTCAAGTACAAATTCTCTTCAACAACAGGAACCCTTATCTGTGATAAAACCAGTAACAAGCAACATTTCTCCCGTTTATTATCCAAATTCAAGCGGTTGCCGTTTAAGTTTAGACGGAGGGATGTTGGACCGACGGGAAAGTTCATCAAGCTCAACGTTGACCGACGATTCGGTTATTATATCGAGGATACGAAAAAGCTGCGAGCAAAAGGAGGAATTTTTAAGGAATACTGTTAAGCCTACGTATTCGCCGATCATCCCTCGGGAATTTTATGCAAGGCCTCAAAAATTACAGAAACCAGTATGGCCTCCGCAAAGCCCAGAGCCTGATTTATCGGAACAAAGGCCTAAATCAACACCAAACGATGATAGTAGGCATAATTTAGGTGGGAATAAACCGTTTTCAAGAACTTTGACTAGGATTCAAGAAAATTTACCGCATCATTTTGGATCGTCGAGTTTGGATAGTGATACCGGTAAGAATTGGCAGAAAATGTGGGGAATGTCTGTTTCAGTTCTCAGTCAAAATCAATTAGGAACAGTTTGCAGTTTGCGCAGTAAAAATATATAGCGTGTTTAGAGCATGCGCAGTACATGCTGAGCATGTCTAGGGCATGCGCAGTACATGCTGAGCATGTCTAGGGCATGCGCAGTACATGCTGAGCATGTCTAGGGCATGCGCAGTACATGCTGAGCATGTCTAGGGCATGCGCAGTACATGTTGAGCGTGTCTAGGGCATGCGCAGTACATGCTGAGCGTGTTTGGAGTAGGCATTATACATAGAGAGAGCGTTATGACATGCTTAATACTTTCTGATCATGTGCAGAATATTTATAAAACAAAATGAGTATGCGCAGATGAAACTTCACAACTTCCCAACCGGTTTTGACTGATAATTGAATCAAAGCTCATATTTTCTTTCGGTTAAAAATAATTATTTTCCTCCAATTTTTTTTAGATGAGGTGCCACAATCTTCTCACGAGTCTTTGGTTAGTAGATCTCAATCAGAAGAATCCGAATCCTTTCGGCGGGGAGTAACTCAACCTAAATTACATTTAGTTTCTCGTCGTGCTAAACAATTCGAAACTGGGCAGTTAGAAGAGGAAGATAGGACGCATTTGTACAGAAGTGAATTAGCTAGGTAAGTAGTTTTTGATAAAATAAAAATTTAATTAAATTTCGGTTTGAATTTTAATTTTATTTTTAATTTTTATAGGTTATCAGATAAGAAAGCTGTACCAAACGTAGCGGATAGAAAACAAGAATTTGAACAAAGAGTCGGACGCGAAGAAAGACAATCTTTAAATAGGGAAACTCGATCTTTAGACGCTTGTAGTCCACCGCCAATAGGGAATTCATTGTCTGGGAATAGAACTGTGATAGTTGGTTCTAAGAATTTGCATGCGGAACCTCCGACAGATTTTAAACAGTTAGGACCAGGTAATGTTTCGAAAGTTTTTTTCACCCAAAAAAATTATTTTAAAAGTTTTTCTATAATGCTAATTTTATTCTTTAGAAACTACGGAACCACCCGTATTCAAAACTCGAACTCGATCCAATTCTGCCGAGAGCTGGCCGTCTAGAGACGGAGATCATTTAACAAAACGATCTCTCCTTGGAGTATCAGTCGATCGAGCTAAAGACGAAGAAAAACAGAGACATAAGGCTGTGCGTCAAGACTCATACTTGGCTGCTGTAAAGACAATCCCGGGAAATACCGGTAACTATCATTATTTTATCTTTCATCTCCCAAAAAATTATTCAGTAGTAGTTAAAAAATGTCTCGGTAGTGGCTAAAATAGGTTTTTTAGCACTTTATGCACTTTTTTTTTACTTAGCACTTTGAGCATGACTTGCTAGTTGTATTTTTCGAAAACTTTTTTATTTTTATATACTGCTCTGAAAAATTATAAGTTATTTAGTTTTGCTTGCATGACTTTGCACTCGTATCGTTTTTTTTTTTTATACTTACTGTTGTTTTGTGTGGCTCGCAATGATTCAACAGCCCGGCCTAGGCGTATCATCAAGAGACAAATATCAAATCACGATTCGGATGAATCCAGTAGCGAAGAGGTTAAATCCCCAAAAGCGGCTGTGCCCCTTCGGACAGCCGTCAGGCGTCCGAATCGCCTCAACTTGCTTTTATTGGAGAATTTAACAAATGACGGTAATACAGGTTAGTGTATTTTGCAAGAAGCCGTAGCTTAGTTTGCTTTAGTTTTTTTCACATGGTGTTGGAATCTGTTTAATTTTTATAGTCTAAAAATTTTTCAACCAAAAAAAAAATTTTCTCATTCAAATAAAATTTTTTTTTTCAGTTCCTGTAACGACAGTTCCTATAACTACAACAGCTGATGTCGTCAGAAGACAAAGAAATCATTCTTCTTTATCCGCTGAGGATGAAAGAGCAACGAGACGTGTATCCTACCTAAAAGCTACGTCCAATGACCAAATGAACGTTGATACCGATGGTGATTCAAGTGCTTCAACTCAAAAAAGGTATAAAAAACAATTTCCCTTAATCTATTTTTAAAAAGTTTTTTTAAAGCAAATAGGTTTCTTTAGTGTTTTGATTTTTTTTTCACCGAAACTTATTTGCTTTATTTTAAACAGCAATAAGAAACGGATATATCCGATGTTACCTGGTGAAATTCAACGATTGAGACGTATTTTCGAAGAATACTCAGGGATGATTGAGTCTCGGTAATTGTTTTTTTCTCGACGCAAGTTTCTTCTGTCATACTGTCGTTTCAGTGTATATAAAAAATTTGTTTTTTTTTTTTTTTGCGCTTTTAATTTGTACACGCCGAATTTAGGAATAACGGAGTGTAATGTGATTAACGAGCTATATAGATGATTTATTAAAAGTCGCCGTAACAGTCTCGTTGTTGGTTAAATTCTGATTAAGAGCCGACAGCGTGACTGTTTTTCGATTGGAGCGACTCTATCGAAAGTTTTGCGGTTGCTATTCTTACCATTCATGTGCCAAGTTTCTATTAAATAAATGTTCACTTACATATGCCGAAAAAAATTGGCCTTAAAAAAAAGGTCTTAATTATGCGTAGGTTGATTTGTTTGTAAATAATTAATTAACCGATTTTTTTTTCACTGTTGCTGTTTTCAGGTTGTCTTAAAATTTTTTTTAAAATTTATTTATTCTAATAAAAAATTTTTGTTTTGTTTATTTTTCAGCGGGGAATCACCCCCAAGGCGTAATCTAATAGATAATCTAAGACCAGAATCGAAGGAAAACTTTAAACTTATAAAAGACGGTTGGCTGAATTGTAAAGTCGCGCTAATCGACGGTAAAAGAGCAGGGGATAGGTCGTGGAAACAAATTTGGGCAATACTCCGTGGTCCTTTATTCTCAATGCAAAAAGACAAACACTCAGAGCAGTCGGAACAAACCGTAGATGTCCGAAGGTGAGTTGTATTCATTTTTTTTCAAGAAAAGGGATAAGTCTCCGTTAGCTTTGTTTTCATTTTCCGCTTGGTTCGTGCTGCGCAGTACTACTGGAAAATCGGCCTAATTTGTTTCTTTTTTTTAAATTTCAGCTGCAACGTAGACGTTCCTCAAGATTATACAAAGAAGAAAAACGTTTTACGACTGAAAACGGAAACAGAAACTGAATATTTGCTTCAAGCAGAAGACACAGGGGATATGGAACAATGGAAGAAGGTTTTAGAAGAACAATCAGAAGCAGGCACTGTTTCACCGCAATTAGTCCAAAAGGGCAATAAAAAAATAAGTAGTTTGAGAACGAGGAGTCCGACTGGACAAAGTCCGGCCAGTAAAACTAGGAAACCAAGTCAGCAAGGTAAAGTTTTTTTTTTTTTTTTGGCCATTTCTAAAAAACATTTTCTCATGAATTTATCTGCGCTCTGACAAATATTTAACTGGGATTGATTTTTCTTGCAGACCAAATACCATCGCCAAAATCAAAAACATGGAAGGGGAAACTTGGGAAACAATTTCGAAGGATGCAAGGCAGCGGGTCACCGTCATCTCCAACGACTCCATATCCCGAAGGTGCAACCATTGGAGTTCCGTTAGAATCGTGCCCACCTTCGACCATATCAGAATTAATCCCGCTTATCGTCGAACGATGCACGAGCATCGTCGAAGCTCGCGGGCTTGAAATTATTGGCATTTATCGAGTTCCCGGCAACACTGCGGCTGTGACTGCTCTTACTGAGGCTGTGAACAAAGGTGTTGAGTTAATTCATCCTGAGGTAAGCCAGTTAAAAATTTTTTATGCCTTAAAAAATTAGCCTCGGTTGGCAGAAAGTTACTATCTCACTTATAAAATATCCTTTGAATGTAGTTCATTTGTTGTGAAAATAATCACTCCAGTTTTTACTGGGCTTATTTTCACTTAACACACAAACTGCTAAAAATATAATTATTTTTTTTTTAGGATCCTAGATGGAATGACGTTAATGTGATATCAAGTTTGCTAAAATCATTTTTTAGAAACTTACCCGACTCTCTTTTTACTTCGGAGTTGTATCCGAAATTCATAGCAGCTGATAAAATCCAAGATCAAAAATTAAGGATGATTACTTTAAGAAAGTTGGTGAGTATTGACATTTATTTTTAAATTAATTTAAAAAATATTAGATGTTAATGATTTTTTTTTTTTCCAGTTAAATGATCTTCCCGATCATAATTACGAAACGTTAAAGCATTTATTATATCATTTGAAGAAAATAGTATCGAATAGTTCCGTTAATAAAATGGAAACTAGGAATTTAGCAATCGTTTTTGGGCCTACGTTATTAACGACTGGTGATTTAATTACTTTGGTTACCGATACTTCGCATCAGTGTAGGATTGTGGAGTCTCTTATTTCTCACGTAAGTTGTTGAAATAAATTTTGAGAGTTGCCTCAAGCCTGATCTCAGTCACAAGCATTGCATTGGAAGGAAAAATTTTATTCGACAGAAAATGTTTTTGTAAAATTTTATAACAATGGGAAAAATTTTGCCCAGAATTTTGACCTTTCAGGTATAGAAAATTGTTTGATTTCAGTAAGTCCCTGAAAATCTAGTTTGATCCCTGCCTTTCAGTTTTTGAGTCCTAAAGTGATTAGACCTGAAAAAAAAAAATTTTCTTAAATTTTAGGTTGACTGGTTCTTTTCAAACGAAGATGTCGACGCTTTAGACAACATGGCGCTCCCAATGCCGACAGAAGCGCAAAACTCAGAATCACCTGCGAATGCTAGTTTGCTTTTAGGAAATATCCACAAAGTCGAAGGTAAATTTTTTTGAAAAATAAAATTAAAATTTAAGTAGCAAGACTAAATAAAATTTTCATTTTTTCAGGTTATTCGAGAGGTGATCATTCTCCCAGTAAAGACATGTCTCCTAAGGATATCGTATCATCTATCATATCAGCTGCAAATAGGAAAATGTCGAAAGGGAAATCGAAGAAATCCGAAAAGCCTGTTGTTAGCTACGACGTTGAAACTAAATCAGTAAGTTCTAAAAAAATTGAAATGACTCTGGTTAAAAATGGATTTGTGCAATCATTAATTTTTTTTTTAGACCCTTAAAAAATCAGAACTGAAACAAGATTTAGAACAAACCAAATCCGTAGCGGCCTCAATAGTTAATTCATTCGTCGGTGAAATCGTACGAACGAACGGTGATGATCTCAACAACAGCAACACCGATCACAACATGTCTCACGATGAGGTTATCAGATCTTACTCAGGATTAGATGCGACGACGTTAGAAAGGATACGAAGATTCGAACAAGAAACTCAAGCAATGTTGCAACGTGATCCGGTTCGAATGAGAAGAGACGCGGAAAAGTGGCTGGCCGATAAACAATTAATCGAGAAAAAGTTGCAGCAAGCTAAAAGGGAATTAGAAAACGAAGATATATTAGACGCTTTAGCGGATAATCCAAGTGGTGAGTCCTGTCTACAAATAAATTGATATTAAAAAAATTGTGAAATTTATGATTTTTTTTTAAATTTTTAGATCTCACGAAAAAAGCCAATATGACGCAGTTATCTAGTCAAGCAGAAGATGGAAACGCCATAAGGCGCGGGACTTCATACGAAAGTCTTAATAACGAATCAACGACGCCGAATGGTAGTTTAAAAAGATTTAAGAGCAGTAGGGAGGATTCTGGTTTAAGGACAGCTACGAGTTTGGATTCGCTTCATGATCGGCCTAAAAGTGAATTATCCGATGATGGTTAGTATTTTAACAAAGAATCAGGAAATTTATTAGAGAAATTAGCTAAATCCCTGATTGAGGTTAGAAAGAGAAATTTAAAAAAAATAAATTTAAACGCAGTGATGGTGTGCGATGTATTGTTTCATCCGCACCCACCTGTCATCTCCCGTCTACATCATCCTCGCGCATTGTGTCCCTCTATGGCGCAGAAAAGGCATCTTCGTGGACATCTACCTCATTAGCATTCGATATAGGTATAAAGTGTGTCGCTGTGTAATGCTTTCAGCATGTAAAGAAAAGATTTTTAACACAAAATATTTTGTAGCTTTTCCGTGTGCTGTAGATAATTTTTTCCGAAGGCGGAAATTTATGGCCGCGGCTTTTTTTGCCATCCTGTGGCTTCTAGGTTCCCTTTTTGGGCCACGTAAAGACTTCTGCCTGATGCATTTTTGTATCCTCGATTTCCAAGTGTCCTTGGCCCATGCTTCTGGTGCCGCCATTTTTTAATTCAATAACTTAAGATTTTTCAAATTTAAATTTGTAAGATTAGTGTCCATTTCATGAGAGATTTCAACATGGCTGACCATCTTTAGTTTTTTTTTTTCTTACTAACTTATGTAAATTTGTGTAATAACCGATTTTGTTTTATTTTTGAAAAGCCGTTTTTAATCTGACTCTAATTTTAAAAAAAATCGTTCTCTTATAAAATTCCTGTTTTTTTTTCTTCTAGGTAACGACTTGGTAGTTAGTCTTACAAAAACATTCGACATCAAACTGAAAACCGTTTTGAACGAATCCACGAGCAGCTCACTGAACGACGAAACCAAAAGCGCGACGGAGAAGGCCGAATACGAAAACGTGGTCGAAAAAGAATCGAAGCTGTTACAAAACGCCGAGAAAAAACCACCGGAAGAAGAAAACAACGACGAGAAAGCAATAAAAAATGAAGAAACAAAAAAATCAAAAGTTAAAATCGATCCGAAAATCAAGGAGAAATTAAAAAAGTTCGAGATCAGCGACACAATCCTCCGGACTAAAAACGCTGAAAACGCCACCAATTTAAAAAGATCCGAAAGTTTAAACAAGCCCGAAAAACCCGAAGTGAACATGAAATTAAGACGGAGCGAATCGTTGAATAAAAACGAAAAAGCGAACGATTTTTCGAAATTGAAACGTTCTGATTCGTCGAAAAATGATTTGAAACGATCGGATTCGCTAACGAAAAACGAGAAAACGGAAACGAATATTAATAAAAGGAAACAGGAAGCAGGTTTGAAAAGGAGTTCGAGCAAGGAAAAAGAAAATGTTACGTTAGTTAAATTGAAAAGGAAAAACGGGATGCCGGATAGATCTATTAAAAGAAGGCATACCGTTGGCGGGACGAAGGATTTTGATAAACTTCCTTGGTTGGATAATAGGCTACAGACGGAGGCTTTGGAAAATGAAGAGTCGATCAGGGGGAAGGAAAAAAGGAATTTAAGAACTAGCTCTCCGGATTTAAGTTCTTCAAGATTAAAATCAGCTATTGAATCTGAAGGCTTGTCGATTGAGGTAAGCCATTGTCCTTTGTTTTTTATAATTTTTTTAATTCCCCAATAAAAACGATTGTAAATTGTTGCCTAATAAATGAATTTTATGGCATAGTAGAGTATAAAAAAAATTAATTGATGGTCAGTTAACATGACTTTGATTAATTGAAAAAGTCTTACGTTTAATTTTAAACAAATTTGACATTTAACTGCTTGATTTTTTAATAAAACTGGTGCTAAAGGCGCCTGAGAGCAGTTATTGGCAAAGACGTTACCCTTTTGAAATGACTTTTAAATTAAAGTAATAGACAATTGCAGTTAAAAAAAAAAATAATGGCCTCAGCTGTTTCAAATGATTGTCTTTCATATGCAATTTCAACATTTTATGAAACATTTAGGGTCCCAGATCAGATAACTACAGCTTTTCCATTTCTTGATTTCTTGTCCTTAGCAAATAGATTGTGGTCTATTTACAAAGGCTCGAATAAAAATAAGTCTCTTTTTATGATATACACCACTTTTTATTCTGTGCAAGTTCACAATTTTTGCTGTAATTCAATAGAAGAAGCTTTTTTTCTTTCAAAGACGTAAGTCATTTTTTTCCTCCGATGAAAATCTTGATTGGAGCCCGTTATCTTGAATTCAAACATATTTGAATTTTATTAGTGGCACTAATCCAAAAAATGAAACCGCAGAAAAGTAATTAACTCTTTCTATACCTCCAAACTTTGAATATTTTATTGTAAATCCGTGTTATTAATTTATAACCAAAAACCATAAACTGAACAAATTGAATACGTCATCAAAAAACCAAAAAAAAAATTTAATGTAGTAAAAGCCCGGTATTTTGTCTTGTTAAGTTGGCCACATGTAAAAGCCAAGCGAAGCCATTTAGTCGAATTAGTTTTATTCACAGTTGTTCTCACGCTTTTGTGGTGAAATTCTGGGAAAAAAATCTATTTTTACATTTGTTTAATATTGTACAGTGTGTTTAATATTTTAAACGATTATGCCATAAGTTGATATTAGGCAGAGTTTATCGAATCGTTATGGATTAAACGTCCGATAACTGAATAATTCTGAGGTAAGATTCTCAATTTTTTATTTTTTTCTTAGGTGAGCTTATTAGGATCACGAGGCAATGTCATCGCCACATTACGACAACATTTAATAGCACCTTCACCCCCTGGAAGACCGCAGAGTATGCCTCCAGTGTCCCAACTCTTCAAACTGCCCCTGGAATCACATGTATGAAAAAGCATCACTTAGACATCCTTTTTTTATTATTAAAAATTTAAATTTTTATACCCAGTTCATCTTGTAAATCTGTGTTGTTATCTTATTCATAATCTCTCTTCAAAAGACAGAAAATTGAATCGTGGGCCGGCATGTAAACATCACGTAATTTTTTTTAAAGCACATCATTTTTCGCAGAAAATATCCACAAAGTATTAAAACAATTTAAATTATAAATGAAATTGGGACCATTAGATGTTTCAAACATCATCAGGCTTAAGTTTTTTGTTTCTTAGTTTCGATAGAAGAGAGATTAAATTTCCACTTGAGATTTTTTTTTTTTGAAAAAATGTTGAAAATATTTTTTTCTATGAGTGTTTTTCAAAGACTATTTGTAGATTATAAGTTGCTGCGATGCATTTCTTATGAGTTGCATGTATATAATTGCATTTATGTGATAAAAACAAATTGGTTCAGCTTACGTGGTTTAGCTATTCTAAAAATTGCAATATTTTTTTTTTCTTTTTTTTCATGCAGTGATAAATATTATTTATAGACTAAAGAATTTATTATTTGAAAAATTATATTCTTTTTTTTTTCTTATAAAATATTTTTATATAAGATTCCATTTCATAGTTTTGATTGTGAAGTGTGTTGCAAAGCTTTCTCAAGTGTTTGAAGTGTTAATTGGACATGATATGTGTTCGCGTTGTAGCCCATTACACCTACTCGTAGAACTTGTCCTGCTGTGGGACCTAAACCTCCGGCAACTTCTACATCATGGCTGTAAAGGAAATTTGGTTAAATCAGTGATAAAAAAATAATAAAAGTAATGGTTTAATTTACCTGTATAGACAGTATTGAGTGATTGCTTTCCAATCCAAATCATCTGAGACTTTTATTGTGGTGACAGTGGGAAGCCTAGCGCATGCATCTTCTACAAAAAATTCTAAGCCAATTTTAGCAATTCCTTCATGAAGGCATTTAGCTGCTTCTTTATGACGATTAACACAATTAAGAAGTCCTTCTTCTACGATTTGAGCTAGGCCTTCTCTCAAACCATACAGCAAACTTGTGGATATTGTATGATGATAAACTCTTGGTTTATCTTCAAAGCAGCCCCAATACTGACCAAGCCAGTTCATATCAAAATAAAAAACACTGATAGGATTCTTTCGTGATTGAATTTTTTGAAGAGCCTTTTGACTGAATGATATTGGAGCTAGTCCTGGTGGTGCTCCGAGTACTTTTTGAGATCCTGTATAAATACAATCAATACACCATTTATCCGTAAACATTTCTACTCCTCCTAATGAAGCAACTGTATCCACAACCAATAAACAATCATTCCTATTAACAAATAATTATTGAATTACTTTTTCTTTCTAGGTATTAATGAAAAATGGAAATACTAACTTTTGGCAAATCTCGCCAAGTCCACAAATTTGTTGATAAACTCCAGTAGAAGATTCTCCTTGTGTTATGAAAAAAATAGCAGGCTTATGAGTTTTGAGAGCTTCTTCAATTTCTTCAAAAGTGAAATTTTGACCAGGTGGTTTTTCTAATAATTGAACACAGCCACCATATCGAGTAGCCATATCAGCAGCTCTTATTCCCCAGAGACCATTGACAGCTACTAACACATTATCACCAGGTTCGACAAGATTACACATTGCTGCTTCCATTCCTCCGTGTCCAGAAGCACTGACAGCAAGGGTAAGTTGATTTTTTGTTTGAAAGACATATTGAATTCCTAATTTAACTTCATCCATCAACTTTAAACAAAAAGTAGGATTAATACCTGATCATAAAAGTAAAATGATAAAAATTAAAGTATACCTCAAAGGTTTCCTTATGAAAATGCCCAAGTACCGGTTGTGTTAAAGCATGCAAAACCCTTGGGGAACAGTTCGAAGGACCTGGGCCCATTAATGTTTTCCTCTTAACTATTAAGGGAGTTAAAAGTTGCTGCGGCTTTTCAACGTCCAAACTAAGGCCCGAATTCTCGCCCATGGTGCAATAATCCCGAGATACTTCCACACTTTGTTATACAATTTAATAAACTATTAGAACTCTCATCAAATAACTTTATCGTTTAATGTTTTGACCTCGAAGGTCACGTGTCATTTTGCTTTGACTTTACTGATAAAGTTTTTACCAACATAAGAAAGATAGATTTAAAATTCGCTTTTTCAGGCATATTTAAAATTTATGGTTCCCTTCGAAACTTTTTAGGGTGAAAGGGTGGATTGGCCTATAGTGGCTTAAAACGGCCAAATTCAGTTAAGACCCTATTTCGAATCGGACTTTGGGCTTTTTTTTAAATGCCATGATTCATCCTGCTCTTTTTATTTGAATCATGAACTTTAACCGATAGTTAAAAAATTGGCCCACTTATTTGATTTATCGGTCTAGCCAAGTGAAAATGTCCATGAGATACGCTCTAATTAGAAAAAGGCACTGCACCCTTGTTTAAATTTTATTCCGTGCAAAATTTGAGATTGAAGATGCCAAAGAAAAAAAAAATTAAATGGCGCCTATTTTTTATGCGTTTGCACGCTGCACTTAAAGCGCCATTATTCTCTCGACTGGACTATAGATGGTATGCACGAGGGGAAATTGAAAGGGTGGGGATGGCGAGATCTCGCAAAACCACGCGAGAATGTCAAAGTAGTAAACACGTTTCACCGCGGCGGCCATATTGCGTCCTTGTTTATATGGGAAATATATAGGAATGGTAAGATTTTTGATATTTTACTTGTTACATTTCGTGTCATGTAAAGAACTCATTGATTTTGATTGCTGAGGGATGTAACTTATTTTAATTATATGACAAAAGGTAAGTACCTTTTGTACAGACCTGATAAAACTTTATTTAAAAAAATGTGTTCATATGACATGTAATGTTAAAATCTGATGATTTTTTTTTTTGAAAGAGGAAATAAATGAAGACAACTCCTTTTAATTTGTTTTTTAGATACAGGATATGAAAATTAAAATCTTTAACAAAAATTATAAAGAAAATCTGGTCGGTGTTGACAAAGACCGATACGAAAAAAAAATCCAAATTCTAGATGGTGTAGATCCATACGAGATCGATATATCAATATCAATATCAATGATGTCAATTTCCGTACGTAATTAGCCTTAAAATATGTTTTGATGTCTATTACCTGACACAAAATGAAGACTACAAACTGATGTGTATCTTTTAACAGACGTAAAGGTTAAGTCCTTTCGGTTTATTCTATTTATCCAGAGCCGCCTCCTTTCCTCGCTTAATTTTTTTGTATTTTCGCCCTGGTTGATTACTACTGAGGGCACTTCAAAAAATTGTACGCCGCTCTTGTTCCCTGATTTCTTGCTACACCCAAATATAGCACAATTTACCATTTTTTTAATTGAAAAAACCGATTGTTCCTATGTAATATATATATAAACGAAACCCAACAAGGACGCAACATGGCGGATTGTTTACGTTTGCAACGAGGCTACTGGAAAAAGGTAATAAGTGACCTTCCCCTCCGTGGCCTATGACGTTTCATGCATACCATCTATAATAAGCATCTCTCGACATAATCCATTACTTAAGCCCGCATTCTAATCCTTCATATGTAAATTACAAACAACGAACCATCAATTCCGAAAATATTATAAACAACCCGCCACTGCTAAGATCGTTTTCAAAACATAAAGAATATTATTCAAATTTTTTTTTGACAAATTATTTGCAATTAACCGGGCGATTAGCGAAATCTTTAACGAATTACCCATAAAAGCTTCAATCAATCAATAATTATCAGGTAATTACCTAAATACTAGTTTATTATTGTCAAAAATATTTATACTTACGTTTTGGGAAAAATCGGCATATCATTTCCCATGCTTCGACTATGTACACTAAAATTTAAACTCCCAACCATGATTTTGCTATAAAATTTATACGCTTTCATTGTAATTGATAATTAAGAAACAAAAAAAAAAAAGATGAGGTTTATATTTAATTTTGACTTATGTGCTTTTAAAACGATGCCATTAAAAAAAAACATCCAGGAATTCAAGATGGCGGCGACTTGTTGCTCAGGGTGCGTTCGTTTACCATGTCAAAAGGTCTTTTTACTCGCTTATCAGTTTTTCAATGCGACTTGAGCTGTTAATTTGAAGAAAGAAAATGAATTGGAAGCATTTTGTAAAAGAAACGTCGTATATTATAATTCGGTTTTGAGAAATAATCGTAAAACGGAGTCGTGATGTTTGAGAACAAAAACGAACGTATCTGGAAATTTTTTTTTGTTATTTTTTTCCCAAAGTTGAGATTTTTGATTTCGACATGAAATTATTATAAAACTTGAAAGTATTATGCTTGAGGAATGTTTTTTCCTGATTACAGGAAAAATTTTATTGGTGGAAAATGGGATTTTTCAGTAAAAAAATGAATGTTTATGTCGCTGACAGCGCCCCTAGCGGGAATGACATCGAACCGCTTCAGTTCAAAACAATCGCCAATCGCGAGCAGAGTAGGTTAACGAACAGGGTACAGTCGTTTGGTAACATGTCTGTTGTTTTCATATTTTGAATCATTTTAGTTAAAACGTATCAATTCTTTGAATTAAAATCGTTGTTATTAGTGTTTAAATCGTTTATAAAGTTTCTCATAAATAATATCACCGGTAGTTTTATTGTTTTTATCATATAAGTAGCCATCGAATTTCAAATGGAAAAAAAAATCGTGTAACATGGACGCTTGTTTATGCTTGTGGTACCTTCGTTGAATAATCGTGTAAATTCAGGTTCCATTTGACAAGATATCTATTCTTTTAAAATTAAATGCTTCGTTATATTTCATTCACTTTGGATACAATTTCCATCGCAATGCGGTGAGTATTTTTATTTTTATTGAATTTTTGTTTTAAATAAGGAAAAAAAATCTGTTTTTAAAAGGTTCATGGAACACCTGTCGATGTTGAGTATCGGGGGTGTTTTCGACTTGGAGCAATAATGCCGGTTTATATTCGCTCGATTAGGTGTTTAATAAAATGAATAGCGTCAGTTTATTAATAATTCGAAAATTATTTGATGATTTTCGTGTTTGATTAAATGTTATAGAGGTTACCTGCCAAAAAATGTCTGAATCACCTTGAAGGTGTACTTACGGTTTGGTTCACGGCGAGTTTTATGGTCATTTATTGAAGAATGGAGATTATTACAGGGAGATAAGGATTCTTTTTTTTTTTTTCGGCGTTGATTATGAATAAGTGAAAAAGTTGAAATTTTTTTTCGTAAGGAATTAGAGTGAGTGATTGAATATTAGACACTCTTATTCCCGTGATTGTGATGATTAATGGTTTTTTTTTTTGCGTTCCAGGAAATGGAGGATTTTTATGTATTGATTTTTTTTTTTTTCGGTTTGGGAATGGTGACACCCTGATAATGAGGTGATAATTATTGATGATAAGATTATATAATGTGCAAAAGTGATAAGAGGGTGAGAAAATGAATTTTTGGAGGAAATGGGTGATGTGGAGGTTTTTACAAGAAAGATTAGCTCGCAGATTTTTTTTTTCAAGTGAGCAAAAAATAAGGAAGTTTGTTTTTGAATTGTCAGACTGGATTCAGTGGATTGCTGACTGCAGGGATATTAATTTTGTTTAGAGAATAAGTTCTAGGAATTTGAGGAATTTTTGTTAAATTGTTCGAAAATTAAATTGTTCTCACATGATTCAGTTTTGAAAAATGGTTTGGGGTAGACAAAGTTAAGTGTGAATTGAGTTAGAGGTTCGAAGGATTATATTTGAAAAGCTCTTGCTGGAAATGTTGCGCTGGAAGAAATTTTGAAATCGTAGGATTTTCCTTAAGGGATCAGGAATGAGCCGCCTGCCCTTTTGAGTTAGAAGTGCTAGTGATATTTTTAAAGCTAAGATGAGAGACTAATGAGAAAAATTTTTAATATTTAAGCCAGAAAAGTTTCTTGAGAACAGAGTAACAGAGCCAATGAAAGAGCTAGTGGCTTTTTATAATCTAAGGGAGCTCTTTTACTGAAAATAATGCTACGAGACAAATGTTAGTGTTTAATTTCTGACGATTTACTGAGGAAGTTTGCTGAGGCATCAAGCCAGAGGCCAAGTTTGCTTCTTTAGCCCACAAAGCTGATATTATGTAATAGCCCAGAGGGCCAGTTTACCAGCCCAACTTTCTTAGCTAAGGGGCTGACACCTTGAAATACCAGAACACATCTATCTTATCTGCGAATTGACAAGCAGGCAACCCATAATCCTTAAGGGCAAATAAAACCTGAAGGTATATGCAGATTGTTGAAAAGTATAGCACACAAAGCAAACAATCAAAAACCCCCCTTTAAAGGGGCGGTGAAAATAATCCCAAAAAAACCAAGGTCTATAAATTTGGGAATATAATTGTTTTTGAGGAAGCCAATTTAAAAGTATTTCGCTTGAGGCGGGGAGCCTGGATCTAGGTATAAAACGTACAATTTGGTGATGGATCACGTGACACCTTGTTAGTGTTTTTGTTATTCTATCTGACACGAACCATTACGAACTGTGTGAAAATGGATTCCATCGTTATATAAAACTTCTTTTTTTTTTTTATATAAATCCATTGTTCTTGACATTTTTCAACTAACTTTATTGCTTCTTATATTCTAAATTAAATATCGTCATCATATCCGGTTTGGCTTAGGAAAGAATTTCCTCTTGCTTCCAGTTCCTTATCTATTTTCTAAATAACTTTTTTCTGTAACTCAAGCTCGGTATCTCCAATGAATCGACTCATAAGCAATTTTTTTTTAATTTTTTTTTATTGGATTGCAATTTCTCAGGAATATAATTTCAAGATAAATCGAATGATTCACGATTTAGAGCATTATCGGGATGCAAGAGGAATTTTTAGTGGCAATGCACGCTTCTCAACACTTGCAATAAAAATCCATAAAAATATCTGGAAGGACAGACATTTAACTTTAACGATCTCTTTATGACTAAGCATATAGCCTGATCTTTTGACAAAACGATTTCGTAATATTTTTTAAAATCTGCATTCAACTGGTGAAGTAAAAATTCTCATAAAATTCTTTTGTTTTCTTATAAATGAAATCTTTCCCAATTCATTAATGGAAAGCAAAAAAAAAAAAACCTAGCCCATGCTGGGTTGGGCTAATTTTTTTTTTTATTAATTTAATTTTTCAACCCTAATCAAGAGGAGAAGTGTATCTGGCTTGTCAAGTGACTTGTTTGAAAAGGAAAAGACATCGCGTAACACTCTTTATGAATGTTTAAGTGCTCTTATAAGAGCGCTAAGTAGCGAGTAAAATGTTGAGATTTTTATGTAAGAATTTAAAAAAAAAAAGAATCTGCGATTTTTTTGGGAAAGTAGAAATTTTTTTCTTGCCTTCCCGAGAAAGGAAAATGAATAAATAATATGAGACTGATCATTAGGCTCATAATTATTAGTTATTAATATCCGTTTTTAACAGTTTTTAAATGTTACCAAACCAGTGCAGGTTTTAAAGTATCGAAAATATAAGTTGTTTAATTTTTTCTTTGTTTAATAGCTTCCGCTTAGATCATTGGCTTGAATAGAATTAATACTGTATTTGATAGTTTTAGATTTTTTTATGGGTGAGATTTTCAAATAGAAAAAGCATTTTTTTAAAATTGGCTGTTTCGTTGCATTGGGCGTCATTAGGGATTTCGTTGGGGAAAAATTTGGGGCAGGGAAGGAGGCTGTTGGGTTGAGATCAGTAAATGGACAGAAAATTTGAAATTCCCGACAATTAATTTGTCGAAATCGAGTTTCATATCAAAGTCCGTAAAACTTCAAAAATTTGTGTTTTTTTTTTTTTGGATTTTCCGGGAAGGGCGAATTTTGACGAAAAAATGTCAGAGGGAAAAGTTGTTCCAAATAGAGAATTTTCTCGAAAACGGCTTCAACTATTTTTCTAATTTTTTGTTGTATCTCCACACAAAAAATGAAAAAAATCTTTTGAGTCGTTTTTGAGAAAATCTTTGAAAACTCCATATTTGGCCTTATGTGGCTCTGCCAAAGCCGTAAACTTGGCAAGGTGGCTTCAAAATCAGAAAGTGGACCGAAAATTTGAAATCCCCGATCATAAATTAGTCGAGGTCAAGTCCCATGTCGGAGGTGGCCGTAAAACTTTAAAATTTTTGATTTTCCCGGATTTTCCGGGAAGGGCGAGTTTTCACGAAAAAATGCCAATGGGAAAAGTTGTTCCTAATATGGTCAGGTATCTTCTAGAAAAAAATTAGAAAAATCGGTAAAGCCGTTTTCGAGAAAATTCTCAAAAACTTTAAATTTGGCCTTATTCGGGGCCGTAAATTTGGCTGGGTAGTCTTGACTCTGGAATAACATTTTTCCACCTGCCCAAGAAAGGCTGTCGCCAATTTTTGTTGCGCTGAGCTCGTTCTGTTTCGAAAATATAGTTTAAAAACGAAAGTGCACGAACAAATGAAAGGACGGACGTCAGCCCAAAACCATTTTTAAGGCCAATTAACGGCAAAATACGCCATTAGGCAAAATTTCAAATTTGAGGCGACCGCTTTACTTTCTCTCTCTAGGGAGCTTGTAAATCGAAAATATTCAAATCTGCTGATCAAGATTGGCTGATGCTTGAGTTGAGTTTTTTCTGCCCATGCCAGACCGGAAAAAAGGGCAAAACTCGGCCCGATCATTGTAAACTAGGCTGGGCCTAGCCTAAGCCCGGCAGGGTTGGAACAAAGGCCTCATCCCAGAAATTCCCTCACTAAAAAAATATTTGACGGAGCGAATTTTTTTTTTAAATATAAGACCGATTCTCTCCAAGAAAGCAATTTTTTTGAGTTCAAAGTATGGACTTTAAGATCAGTTTCATTCGTTAATTAAAAATTCTTGGATTGATTGAGAACAATGATTAATGAGGTATTGCTTAAAATAACGTGAGTGCAAAATTCACCTATGAACTAATGGCGACAGAAATAAATAAAATGACGCCTTCGACTAATCAAATCCTACATAATTATTTGGTTAGCTCATTTTTCAGCAATAATGACTTAATATTTGCAATAATTAATTATAAAAATTTTGAATTGCATAGTTCGCTGCATTATGTGGAGAGCAATATGTGTAAGAACATTGAAAACTAGAGAAATGATTAGCAATTTTCTTCGAGGGGAAAAAGCGGGCTCCTAGTCAGTCGGGTCGATCTGAGCTCAAAAATTTGAGATATCTAAAAAACTTAAAACTCAAGCCCGCATCAAACCTATGTAACCCTTCCCAGGTGAAAAAGTAAACCTCCAGGGTTTTTCCACCCTTCTCACCCTTAATCCCAAGTCCAAGAACTTCTGAACATGAGTCAGCCTCAGCCTAGCCGACCTCATTAACTATTTTACCTACGGGGCTAGTTAAATGATTTTAGTTGCGTGTAATTGAAACCCCTTTTTTTGCCACCGATTAAAACAATAATTTTTTTTAAACATTCGTGCGTTTCTATATTTCAAGATCGCCTCGCACTTGAAGATTTTTATCATTTTTTATGTATTTTTTTTAAAAAAAATAATAACGATCATATATTTTCTTGTTTAATTTGATGTGGGAGGGTGATGAGGGGTGTTTGGCTATTACTTTAATTTTCTCACGGTTTTGGGAAGATAAGATGTGTGCTTTTAAAAAAAAGGAAAGAAAGGGGTATGAATGCCACAATGTTAATTTTGTTTATTTTGTGACGAACCCTTTTGTTGTTTTTTTTGTTTTATTGAATATTTAAGAAGTTAAAAATCGTTTGTTTATTTATTTATAAGAGCGCATGGGCGATATGATTTATGTTAATGTATTATAATTTTCGGGGTAGGAAAGAAACTTTATAAGAGATATTGGGAATAATTGTCTGTGAGAGGGGATAATTAGTCTAGTTTTGGCTGAGTGTTAAGTCAAGAAAGTCTTATAGTCACTGTAAATGGAAAAATTTGCTCGACAACATAAACATTTCCCAAAAATTTGTTCGACAACATAAACATTTCCCAAAAATTGCTCGACAAGATGAAACATTTCCAAAAAAATTGCTCGACAAGATGAAACATTTCCAAAAAAATTGCTCGACAAGATGAAGCATTTCCAAAAAAATTGCTCGACAAGATGAAACATTGCCAAAAAAATTGCTCGACAAGATGAAACATTTCCCAAAAATTTGCTCAACAAGAAATTTTTGAAAAAATTTCAAAATTTTCTTGTCAAAACATTAAAAAATTTTTAATATTACTTTTTGTTTCATGTAAACTTAAAAACTGCTTGCCATGCCAACAATGTTAATCTAATGAAAAATGGCCTACCCATTTTTCAATATTGATGAGACAAATATTAGGCTATTCTTAAATTTTTTTTAAAAAATTCGCTCCCTTAAGTAATCTTTCGATTTTTTTATTGCTCTTTCAAACTCCAGGGATAAATTACTCGCACAACTCAAATATCTCTTCGGCCTTGTCTTTGACGGCTTCAACTTAAATTAAAAACGATCATGAGAATTATTTAGTCATGTTTGGCTAAACAAAACCGTATTATTTCAATTTCAACACAAAAATTTAATCAAGGACGGACTTATTTTTACTATAGACCGAATTCTAAAACAATCAGCACGGTTAAATTTTCATTCCTCATTCAAAAAAATTACGTCAACAATCCACCTTTAATTACCTTAATTCCGTATATACGCAAGTTCGCACGATTCTCCAAAAAAAATTTGGAAAAAAGTATGATTAATTTGAGATTTTCTCGGGCATGACCGAAATGATTGTAAAACAAGGATCGAAAACAAGGTAGAACCCGGGCGAGCGCAGGTGTAAAATTCATCTCAGGCACATGGCTTCTCTTTTTTTTTTTCTTAAAAACAGAACACACAATGCTATGATTACACGAATTCCATCCAAGGTCATTTCCACGTCCTTAAAGTGTGATCTTAAACCTGATTTCGGATTGATAATGATCCTAGGAGATCGTTACACTCGCTCTTACTAAATCTTTAAATGCCAGTTGCCTGGAAACGACTATAGAAACTATTTTATACGCTGGAGAATTTTTCGTTAGGTCCCTCTAAAAAAAAAAAAAAAATGGCGAGTAGCTGTTAAAATTTCGTAAACGGGTATTTTATGCCCGAGGACAAAGCAATTACCTTAGGGACTATTGTTATCGTTTTCTGTTTCGTTTCTTTAAAAGCTTCGTCATCGAGGAATAAAGTTGAATGTATCTTTAGGATGAGGATAAACAATTATTGAAGCTGCCATGGCTTTTTTTTTTTTTTTTTTTGCGGCTTCGGGCCAAATGTTGCTCGTTTGAGGGATTAACTTGTTGTTTTATAACATTTGAAGTTTTTATTTTTGAAAAAATGAGTATTTTTTAGAAAGGGTTGTTTTGGAACGAATTGATGGGAACGAGTCGTCGAGGGATTTTTTTTTACATAAAAAGAACGCCACCGATTTAACTATACATTTTTATTGCGTGTAGATAAATTAAATATTGCTTTCAACCTGATTATTAACTAGCGTTCAATTTATTTTTGATCATATTACTAATTTGTAGGTATTTTTTTTTAAAAGGATGGAGGATGTTTTATGGGTTTGATTTTTGTAAGGTAGCGAGAAATAAATGGCTAGAATGATTTGTTAGTTTAAGGGTCGTAGAAAGGGTTGGGATATGGGGCTATTAGCTGGAAAATCCAGGACACTTTGTTAGACATGGATGTTTTTATTTACGCATGAATGTGGCAAAAAAACATGCAAAAACGAGACAAATCTATAGGAGATATGTTGGTTTTCTTGTCGAGCAATTTTTTTGGAAATGCTTCATCTTGTCGAGCAAGTTTTTTGGAAATGTTTCATCTTGTCGAGCAATTTATTTGGAAATGCTTCATCTTGTCAAGCAATTTTTTTGGAAATGTTTCATCTTGTCGAGCAATTTTTTTGGAAATGTTTCATCTTTTCAAGCAATTTTTTTGGAAATGCTTCATCTTGTCGAGCAATTTTTTTGGAAATGTTTCATCTTGTCGAGCAATTGTTTTGGAAATGCTTCATCTTGATGAGCAATTGTTTCGAAAATGTTTCATCTTTTCGAGCAACTTTTTGTGAAATGCTTCATCTTGTCGAGCAATTTTTTTGGAAATGTTTCATCTTGACGAGCAATTTTTTTGGAAATGTTTCATCTTGTCGAGCAATTTTTTGGTAATGTTTCATCTTGTCAAGCAATTTTTTTGGAAATGCTTCATCTTGTCAAGCAATTTTTTTGGAAATGCTTCATCTTGTCGAGCAATTTATTTGGAAATGCTCATCTTGTCGAGCAATTTTTTGGAAATGTTTTATCTTGTCGAGCAAATTTTTTCTCAGCATCTAACCATTTTGTATATTAAGATAATTATAATTAGCAAGATTTGGCCCAAACTCAAATGCAACATTTTAACACTTTACGGTTAAATAAGAAAAAAAATATTCTCACTTTTTAAAAAATGCATTCATCTCAAATTTAGGACGAGAAATGTGAAATTACTTCCAACAAAAAAAAAATGTCTCATACATTTATAAAAACCTAAACGCATCATAACTGTTATTTATATTTTAGCAAACTTGAGATTACATGACGATAACCCACGACTTGTGCTTCTGAAATCTTACAGTCACAAATTAGGCACACATACATTCACGTGGAGATTTAACCGTATTAACCATTATCATTTTTTTCCCTAAAGATTAGATCACAGTCATGCACGATGTTGTGCTACAGATCTGACTTTTCACTTTTTCTCAAAAAAATTTTTCATTCATCTCGGTTTTTAATTTTTCCATTCCGGTTCATCTCATGATTCTTCGCCCGGGAAAAAATAAAGAACGCACCACTTGAAATTTTGTTACCTCTCAAGTATGATGAGTAGGACTAGGTGAATGGATGATAGATTGAGGTTAACAGTATTTCTGTTATTGTTATTGTTATGTACATGGCTGGGTTCTCTTTTATGATGAATTACTAACATCATTTTTTAAATACCGCTAACTCGAGGAGCGATCTTTCTCTGACTTTAAAAAATAATAAAAGGATGAAGAAAAAAAATTGAAACAAAACGAGCGTGTAAAAAGGGATATGAGGTGTATGACGACCCACGGAGTTTTAGTTTCTTTGAGGTTCGTGCCATTTACCATTCATAATGGATAATAAAAGGAGAATAATTTGAAAAAATTTTTTTTGAGATTGTAGGAACGACATCTGTGCGGAGCCTGAGGTTCGGAAAGTACCAAGACAAGCAGGTGTCGCCTTTTTTTTTTTTTTCTTCTCCACTCCATTAAAAGGATCCCTATTTCCTTCCTTTTTGTCGTGATCCGTGCCAACCTGATAGATATTTAATGAACCCAGGTATAAGATTATACGGCGCTTAGATCTTAAATTCGGATATAAATGAATTATAGACTCTTGAGAGGATTGGAGATGCAAGAAGAATTAAAAATAATGATTTTTGGTATTGGGTTGCTAGAAAAAACTTGTTTGCACATTATATGGCTCGAATTGGCCCTGGCAAGCTTTGGCTAAGTGTTTGAAAAATGAGGAGTTTAAAAAAATGTAAAATAAAGTTAGGCCTAGCCCTAAAGTAAGAAGTTAGAGATCTAACTTGATCCCTGTGGCCTCTCTTTCCCATAAAAGTCGCTTTTTAAAAAGAAGGTTCGTCGACAAATGTTCCTGTTATTTTTTTGACAAGAAAAACATTTTGGAAAAATTTGCTCAACTACATAAACATTTTGGAAAAATTTGCTCGACTACATAAACATTTTGGAAAAATTTGCTCGACTACATAAACATTTTGGAAAAATTTGCTCAACAACACAAACATTTTGGAAAAAATTTGCTCGACAAGAAAAACATTTTGGAAAAATTTGCTCGACTACATAAACATTTTGGAAAAATTTGCTCGACAAGAAAAATATTTTGAAAAAATTTGCTCGACAAGAAAAACATTATTGAAAAATTTGGTCGACAAGAAGAACACTCTGGAAAAATATGCTTGAGAAGAAAAACATTTTGGTTTTTAATTTTGGGCCAGAACGGGCGCAAGCTACAAAACCCGAAATTTTACCCCTCTTTTTACAGTTTTTAAGAAAAAAATCCCTTAAACTCTAAGAAGACGGGACGAACAACTAATTAGTCAATAAGCGCTCCGCCTTCTTAGATTGCGAATGATTTTTATAAAAATTTAAAATTCAAACGCTGAAGGGCAAATTAGTTTGAGGGCGCACCGGGATTTGCCTAGTAGCCCGATGGGCCAGTCCGGGCCTGGCCAGATTATAAGGGAGCTGCCCTTATGCAGTCAAGGCCGAGAACATAATTCCTAATTTCCATCCCTTATGGAGGAAGATTTCGATTAGATAAAAATCCAGAACTATCTTTCAATTTTTTTCTTTCTGGGAAAAACCTCTTAGGAGATGTTAAATACTTAACGGCATGGTTCATTAACACAGTATTAAAGTATACTAAGGACACGAGCGAGAAACTGAACTAATTTAATTACACCACTCATTGAAACCATAGGAGATAATTGAAAAAGAGATTCTCGCCATCACATTTTGGTTATAATCAGTTTCAATTGAGTTAATGGTATCCACATCGATCGGATTATTATCAATGGGATGACATCATCATTAACATTATTTGTTTGTCTATTTCTGCCAGATGTCGATATGCTTTACAAGTAATTACAGAATAATAAATCTTTAAGTAATTAAAAAATTTTCGCCGTCATCGAGATTTTTAAGTTTGGGGAAGGGGCAGTAGCAAAAATAATAATGAATTATAGGAAATTTGTTGGATCAGTGAATGGTGGAGTTATTAAGAGGCCAGTTTGTTTTTTGACCAATAAAATTAACAAACCTTTTGTGTTTTGGCACGAGAAATCTGCAAAAATTGTTTACGAAAAAAATTCTGAAGATGCTTAAAGAAAAATTTTAAAATATGTGACGAAAAATTTTAAATGGTTGCTCAAAAAAAATCACAGTTGCTCAACAAAAAAATTTTAGAAGAATTGTTCAACAAAAAATTCTAAAAAATATTGTTCAACAGTTTAGCCAATCAATTCTAGAAGAAATTATTGAACAATTCAACAAAACTATTTTAGAAAAATTTATTTAACAATTTAACGAAACGATTCTAGAAAAAATTATTCAACAAAACATTTCTAGAAAAAATTATTCAACAATTCAACGAAAAAAATTTAGAAAAAATTATTCATCAATTCAGCAAGAAAATCTAGAAAAAATTATTCAATAGTTCAACAAAACAATTCTAGAAAAATTTATTCAACAATTCAACCAAACGATTCTAGAAAAAATTATTCAACAAAACAACTCTAGAAAAAATTATTCAACAATTCAACAAAACAATTACGGTTGTAATTCTAAAAAAAATAGTTCAACAATTTAACAATTCAACAATTCTAAAAAAAAATTGCTCAACTAAAAATTCTAGAAAAAATTGCTCAACTAAAAATTCCAGAAAAAATTGTTGAATTAAAAATCAATTTATTTGATTTTTTTAAAAAAACTGAAGATTTTTAAAAGTTTTTTGAATTTGAGCAGAGCTAATCGATTAGGGGAGACATTTATTTTCCTCTGGACCAAACTCTTTTGGGCTGGGCCTAAGAAATCCCTGTGCAAGACTCTACGACCCACTATGATCTTTTACCCCAAGAATACTTCCCTTTATTCGCAACTGTATATATTTTCAACGTGTTTATAATTAACTCAATGAAAACACCGTATCCGCGCAAATAAAAATTGTCTTTGTCCATTGGGAAAAGTGCTAAATGGTATAATTGCCTTGAAAGTCGTTTATTTTTATGAGAACATTTTCCCTCGGCATTTATGTGTTTGTGTGAGCGCGAGTAATAACTTTTTATAATTCAGTTTTTTGTGTGAATTCTCAGTAAAAAAAAAGAAAAATATTTTCTTTTTAATGAACGTTGCATATTGAATTGCTGGCGAAATCATTTCGACCTTGATCCATCTCCGATAATCAGGTTAAATGTTGGTCATAATCGATTACCAATGTGTGTGGCGAACAATTTTCAGTTTATAATAAAGTGTACTTACGATTTTTTAATTTTTCCATTTGAGAAAAATTTTTTAAATTAATCTATGTCTCGGTGTAATTATTATGATAACCTCGAATTTCTTATCATGAATGAAAAATTACAAAAAGTCGTAGGAGAGTTTTAATTTTACTACGGAAGGAATAAAATCAAACAGGATGAGAGTTTCAGCGGATGTTGGGAATATGTTTGTAATGTTTTTTATAACCTGGCGAAAAAGTTTAAGGGGGGTACTTAAACGCCCAATTGGTAATTATTATTAAAGGGCTTTTTGAATGATTATTAATATGCAAGCGGTTAAATTGAAGTGGAGGAATTAACGCCAAACGCTTGATGCATGGGAACGAAAAGATCATGTGCTGTGTCTTGTTATTAATTTCATTGCTGATCCTAAGCTTTCATTATTTTTATGGATGTTAAGAGGAGTTTTTTTGGGGGGAATAATGTTTAGTGTATTGAATTTTTTTTAAAGTAGTTGTTGAGGAAATTGTTATTATGGCGGTGTGGCTTGAAACTTGGAATTTGATTTGTAATAAAAATTTTGCGTAATTGAGTAATTTTAAAATTGATGCGTGTTTAGTGGTGGATTGGTTAAAGGATGTTGAAGATTTTGAATGGTGTGTAAAGGGAAAATATGGAAGTTTTAAGAGGGCTTAGCTCAGTAAATGGAGCTGCTGTTTGAATAGGTGGAGGCCTCAGCTTTGGCCAATCTTCTTGGTCTTCATTTGGTTTCTCTTACTCGTTTAAGCTCCTCAGTTAAAGTGACCTTCCCAATATCCACTTTTTGTTACAGAAATTTCATTGTTCTTTATTCTTTCCTCGAAATTAAATTTTCTGCTAGAAATTTGAAAAAATTGAGAAAGAATTTTTTAATAAAAAATGGTTTATCTTCAAGTAAAGTGTTCTTAAAAAAGTTCAATTAAGGCATTTTTAAAAAGTTAGCAATTCTTTCTTAGAATTTAGTTGGTTGAACAATTTTTTTTAGAATTTTTTTAATGGAACAGTTTTTATTTGAAATATGTTTTCTTCAATTTTCTTATTGAACAATCTTTCCAAGATTCTTTGTTGAACTATTTTTTCAAAATCTTCTTGTTGCACGATATTTTCCAGAATTTTTGGTCGGAACAGTTTTTAGAATCTTTTTGCTGAAAAATTCTTTCTAGATTATTTTTTGTTGAACAATTTTTTTTAGAATCAAAATCTTTTTTAGATTATTTTTGTTGAACAATTTATTCTAGAATCATTTTACTGAACAATTTTTTCTGCATCTTTTTTGCTGAAATGTTATTCCTAGATCATTTTTTGTTGAGCAATTTTTTCTAAATTACTTTTTGTTGAGCAATTTTTTCTAAATTACTTTTTGTTGAGAAATTTTTTCTAAATTACTTTTTGTTGAGAAATCTTTTCTAAATTACTTTTTGTTGAGCAATTTTTTCTAAATTACTTTTTGTTGAGCAATTTTTTCTAAATTACTTTTTGTTGAGCAATTTTTTCTAAATTACTTTTTGTTGAGCAATTTTTTCTAAATTACTTTTTGTTGAGCAATTTTTTCTAAATTACTTTTTGTTGAGCAATTTTTTCTAGAATCATATAGGCTCCGTGAATAACTTTATTTATATATATCCATAGATATACCATGTTTAACTTATGTCCCGGATATATATCCTCCTACAAGAACCTACGAAAATTCTACGCTTTTCTATAAGTTAAACGTACGTTTAGCGGAGAGCTGCAGTAGAGATATGCACGGAGCCTATTGTGGAACAATTTTTTTTGGTCGACATTGGTTCAAAATTAGGCTTAGTTTAATTTTTTTGGCAATGTTTTTTGCCATTATTTCTAGAATTAGAATTCGGGCTAACAATATTTTTGTTAGGGTTTTTTTAACCAAAACTTTTCAGAATGTTCCAGTATTGTTTCCATGACTTTCCTTTACCTTCTATAGATTCCTCTGTGAGTCTGGCTGCCTTTATTTTTTGTGTTCCTGTCTGCTGGAAACCATTCTTTTCCATCAGAAGCATTAGTGGCTTTATCTTGATACCTTAAGCTTGATCTTAAGCTTCTTCGAACCCTGTAAACGCATTCTGGTTCAGTCTTAATTCCTCTCTGATCCTATTTCGAGCAGACCAATTATCGTTATACCATTTGGTTAACTACCTTATAAATACTGAATAAAGGGTTGGAATTATGGTTGCCGTTATAATAAACAACCCAAAATCCATTGTTCGTTCAAAAAAATAAATATCCAGCTTGCCATCTGTTTATTATTCCAATTCAACTAATTTTATTTTCTTTTATTTCCAGATTTCCTTCAAAAAGAAAACCCAACGGAAGATAAAAAAGAGTAATGGACGTGGAAAATAATGGATCACGTAAAAAACACAACAATCTCAGTGCAAGGATACCCAGTAGGGAAGCAAAGTTCTTTCATATCGATACAGGAAGACGGTAGTACTACATGCCTAAAGCATGTGGTCGGATACGCGTCGCCAAAGCTGACGCCGAAGCACACTCGGAGCGTGAAACAATCTAAAAGGAAAACGAAAACCATCAACCACGAGAACAATTCCCCTCACTTGGAATTCCCTCCGCCGCCTTCGTATCCCCCACCAGAGCACTACAATCTCTCAGATGAATATTCAGCCGATTTAATTGATGCTGATGTTCCCAATTGTAAAACTGATTATCATTTAAACGATAATTTAGTTCGTTTTCGTACTACTGGCGATGATCAACCGCCCGAGGGTTTTTGGAACAGCCCGGTAGAGGCGCCCTGGAGTTATTTTTTAGGGAACGTCCCAAAGAAAAAAATGAGCAAGGAGAAAGTGACGGATCTGGATGATCCGAACGAGTTTTGGGAGAACAACGGGAACGAGGAAGGTTGGATATTTAAAAACGTGGACAGTTCGACCCCGTACATGGAACGGAAAGGGAAAGTGAAAAAGAAACCGAAGAAGAAAAAGGAAGAGGAGGTCGATCATGTTTCGGAGGAAATCATGTTGATTAATAAATTAAAAGAGGATTCGAGTTACGAGGAGAACGGGAACGGGGACGTTCAAGGATTTCGGAACGAAATTTGGGTGAATTCAACACCCGAAGATGTTTTTCACGGGATCAAACAAGATAATTCCACGATACAGATAACGAAGAATCATATATCGAACGTACTAATCACTCATGGGAACGATGAGGTTCTTGATAATTTTATAGAGAATAAACCGATACATGCTAAAAAACCGGAGGAGAAGTGCGAAGTGAGGTTGATTAATAATTACGAAGAAAAATTAATTGAAAATGGTGAAAAGTGTAATAACGGGATCGTTTTCCCGAATAGTCAATCGCGGTTGAAAATTCTCCCGGTCGACAGGAAATTTCGATGCCCTGAACTTTCGTTAATGGGCGATTCCCCGGATGAATATTCGTACGCGTACTACGAGCCCGGTCCTGTTAATAAAGTTATCACGAGTCAAGAACGGAAAAAATACGAATACGATCGGAATTCGAGGCACACATACACCACACGTTACGGGACGGAAGAAAACATCTACGAAGAGATTACAGAAGTCAGTTGTAATTTTAAAAATCGATACGTCGATGCTAAAAATCAAAAAACGAACAAGTTCAAACACGCAAGGCAAATCTCGGTAGACGGGACGAAACATGAAAAGCCTCAAGACTACGTCGCTAAAAATCGGAAATCTCAATCCCAAATTTCTTTAAATCAGAGTATAGTCGAAGAAGAAGTGAGGGAAGTACAATCGACGCATAGAAGAGTTTTAGGTCAATTAAATTTGACGATGGAAGCGATGCTGATGCCGAATTCGATTAAGGAAAAAGATGAGATTAAGGATGAGTTTGATGTTAAGAAGGAGGAAGTGATAGATGATAATCCGTTGAATCAAATAACGGATTTGGATTCCGGGTTTTCCGGATCATCGGGGACTAGTGTTAGTTTTTACGGGGGGTCGAATTATGTGAAGTCGGTCGGGCCGTTTCGCAGGCCGGATTTACCGAGGAATTCCGTTGGGAAAAGTGTAAAGTATTCGAATGCCGTCCAGAAGAATAATGCAGTGCATAGTGATATGATTGACTATAGGAGCGCGGGATATTGTCCGGACAGTTGTTGCGTTGTACAAGGAGCGTATCCTGTCAATGGAAGAGTATTGCCAGGTAGGTGGTGGATTTATTTTAGAATGTGTGACGGGTGGAGGAGTTTGAGAATGATGGCTGGGTTTAGATAAACAGCTGTTTAGAAAGCGTCTGAAATAACATTTGAAAATGTTGTTAGGGATTCGTGCAAATTTTGTAGGAGAATTTATAGATTGCGGGATTTTTTTTTAAAAAAAATTTAAGTATGAAAAAATTGCTGTAGTTATTTAAGATAGTTTCGGTTATTTTTTATGAAAGCTAAAGCTATAGATTTTGATTGTTCAGTTTAATCCTCAAGACCAGCTTTTCTTAGCTGAATTTTAAACAGCCCTAGTAGGCTCAGTCCGATTTTAAAATAAATTTAGAAGGCTCAACTGTGACTTCTGTTAAGTCTCTCCTTTTTAGTCGAAGACTTTATAGGTTCAGAAATTGCAGCTGTGACCTCTGCCTGGCTTAGCAGTTTGGCCTAGATCTTAACACTCCTTGCTAGTTTTTTTGTCATCACTCTAAGCTAGTTTTTTCCAAATCAGCTTAAGTCTCTGGCCAATGCAGAAAGTTATGCTTTTTAATAGATCCAGTTCAAGCAGGCAAAGTCGACTTAACTCTGGCCTTTTACATCTAAGGTAGCTTCATTCGCTCCTCTTCATAGATCTAATAACTGGCTCAACCTAGGTTTTTGACAGTTCCTAAAGTCTCAGCCGAGGCTTTCTTAAAGTTTAGCCTGCTTAGCTTAAAGAAAGTCAATAATTAACCGATCTAACTACCGCGGGATTTCAAGCAACCTTATCTAGTCTCTAACAAATCTAGGAAAGACTCAGTTTCAATCTCTTAACAGTTACAGCTGCCTCAACTCTGGCTTCTCAGACTTTGTGAGCTCAGCCGAGACAACTAGTAGGTTAATTTGAATTTGCGCTGGTATTTATTAGTTCCAGCGAGATGAGCCTTTGTCTATAACAGTTTTTTCAGACTGAAACTAAATTTTTAACAGGGTCATCTTGCTCTGACCTGGTGTCTAATAAAATCAAAAGGTTCAGCTCTGGCGTTTATAGCAAACTCGTAAGTTCAATCCTCACCTCTCCAATGATTTGGTCTAGCCAACTCATCTAGAATCTAAAACTAAATTTTTTATTTTCTCCAGCTGCCTCATCTTGAGTTTCAAACATCTTCAGCTTGTTTTTCCCACTATCTCTAACAGCCTCGGCTGGCTCAGAAAGCTTAGCTTAAACATTTTAAGTAGCTTGATCCACAGATCTATTATTTTACTAAGCTAGTGGCTTTAACCGGCTTAGTAAGCTTAGCTCTTGACTACTATTTAATCTAACTATCAAAACCCAAAATTCTACCAGAAGATTTAGCTAGACCTGTAACGGTTCTAACCAGCTCAACCCGAACTTTTGGTGGCTTTACTCTTCACAGTGTCAAGGTCCATCTGCCTCACTTCAGCCCAAATCTCTTAACAACCCCTAAAAACTCAGCGTCGGCTTTCTGAGATTAGCCACTTTACCCCCCGACCTGTAATGAGAGTGTCTGATCCTGCTGCAGCATTCAACTCACTTATCTGACTCAGCTCAAGACTTAATCATGCCTAGCAGACTCAAAAAATGCCTTAATCAACTGTAGCCGCCCAAATCTGGCACTCTGTTAAATAAGCTAACTCAGCAGACCTCTAAAAGAGCAAGGTAGCTCCTCACCTCTCCTTCAAACAAACTTTGCAGGCTCAGCCGCTTAAGCTTGCGTCTATAGCAGGTCCGTCTAGCTCAGGGTGGCTCGTTATTATTCCTGAAATTTAACCTAAGCCTCATTCATAAGCCCTAGCAGGCTTGGGGCCCCACTGAAGCATCAATACTAACCCCAAGTAAAAATTCGGAAATTATACCAAAAATTCTTCCCTCAAACTTACACATGCTATGCCTTTGTAGCTACACAAACTCACTGGATTGTTAAAAAATTCTTGACTTTTTAATGAATACCCGATTAGAATCGGCTGTATATCTTACAGTCAAGGCAGTTATTAGATTTTTTTAAAAAAAAGAATCATTAAAAATATATTTATGGTAGCATTTAAAAATTTTAACGTTTGCTTCCTATATAAAAAAAAAATTATCCTCTTAATGCTAAAAAATTAATCCTTGATTATTCTCAACCCTTGCCCGGCGATATTCATTAGCTCGTCGTCCTTGCAACTTACTTAGAAAGTTGATAATTTGTAATGCAAAATGTTAAAAATGTTAAATATTTTAATGGTAATAATAAAGGGCGTTCCTCTGTGGCTACTGAATGGTTTAAGTACATTAGAATTTCAATGAATCTTTGAAGGTTCGCTTTGATGGTTCCTATCTGGATTTTTGATAATAAATGATTTGTACTCGTATGGAAATAATAACAGAGATAAGGAAAAGTAGAACACAAACAAAGCTGAAAACAATAAACAGCAGATGTATCATTGTTGTGGCCTTTTCGGGGATAGAAATCGGTCTTGTCAAGGACTGCGGTTAGCTCGTTAGATTTTTTTTGATACAAGTCTCAGGAATTGTAAGTTTCTGAAGATCACTTTAGATAGCTAAGCCTGAGATCAAACTTGGTCTTTATTTTTCATTAAATCCCTTTTTTGGAACCAAGTTCTTACAAGTCCCTGTTTTCATCGTCTGTTGAAAATTGTTCCTGAATTAAAACATAAAACTCATATTATCTTGTGGAATTAATTTCAAAATTGCTCGGCAAGTAATTTTGATTTTGAAAAAAATTGCTCGACAAGTGATTTTGAAAAAAACTGCTCGACAAGTGATTTTGAAAAAAATTGCTCGACAAGTGATTTTGAAAAAAATTGCTCGACAAGTGATTTTGAAAAAAATTGCTCGACAAGTGATTTTGAAAAAAATTGCTCGACAAGTGATTTTGAAAAAAATTGCTCGACAAGTGATTTTGAAAAAAATTGCTCGACAAGTGATTTTGAAAAAAATTGCTCGACAAGTGATTTTGAAAAAAATTGCTCGACAAGTGATTTTGATTTTTTAAATTTTTAAAAAATTTGCTCTACAAAAAGACTTTGTTGAGCACACGGGCTATACCCACAAGGGCCTATTAACGGCTGGGGCCCTTTAGGAGCCCATGTTTGTCTCTCCTCTCAAAGTTAAAAACTTCAGCTGACTCTTTTAGTTGAGACACGTGAATCTCCTAATCCTATTATTTCTTTACCTCATTTCAATGCCTACAATCCTCGTATACAGTTCTCGATTCAGTCTGATTAAGATAAATCTTGCCTTCTTTCATTTTTTGACCGTACTGTATAATTCTGCCCGCATAATTAATAATTACCCAAAAAAAATCTTCTAGACAATTGAAGACCGGTATTGTCCTTATCGAAAACTAATTTATTAACTCGTTTCAACATTAATTTAATAATACAAACGTGCTTTAGTTTAACGATTACCAAAAAAAAGAACAACCTGGAAATTCCAGTTGTTGCCCCACCGACATCTTATAAAAATGCACGCCGATTTCCGATACATACTGTATACTTCCTCACAAATTGTTGCAAATCAAGTTAAAAAAACTTCTTTTTATTATATCAGAAAACCACCATTTGATGTATTAAAAATGCTTATGAGAGAAACCCACATCATAAATTAAATTTTTTATTCCCCTTTACCATTTGTTTTGATAGGTTTATGTTTTTAATCGCGCCATTATTTTCTTATTACAGGGGAGCAACCCGTCGGATATCAACAAAGTGTTTGTAATTCATACAATAATGGACCTAATTTTCAACCTACGTCCCCGAGTCAATCACTATCGGGCCTTCCGCGTAAAATTTCGAACTCGAACGCGGTCAAGTCGTTGAGTTTCCCCAGGGGATCGACGGCACCCGGGGGTGGAGGAAATAGGAAATTAGATGGAAGGTTAATTCATAACGGACCGTCATGGGCCAGAAGAGGGTGGAAACGTTTGACTGGGCTGGCTATCGGGAGCACCAATAAAGTAAACGTGTTGGGTAAGTTTATTTTATTTTTATTTTTTTAGAATTTTCCTAAAGTGGATTACTGTGATCACGGAAAAATCGCGATTCGATCAAAAACGCTAATTTTTCTCTGAAAAATCGAGGAGAGGAAAAAAGAATTACTTTTGGTTGACAACTGTAGCCGTAGAAACGGTTGCTAGGATCTTTGTTACCATAGCAACGGTTGCCAAGGTTGAATATTACCATAAAAAATGCTGCTGAGATTAAAAATGTCCAGAGAAGCGGTAGTTAAAGTTAAATATCACCATAAAAACGGTTGCTAGGGTCAAGTATCACCATAGAAACGGTTGCTAGGGTCGAGATCACCATAGAAACGGTTGCTAGGGTCGAGTATCACCATAGAAACGGTTGCTGGGGTCGATATCACCATAGAAACGGTTGCTAGGGTCGAGTATCACCATAGAAACGGTTGCTGGGGTCGAGATCACCATAGAAACGGTTGCTAGGGTCGAGTATCACCATAGAAACGGTTGCTGGGGTCGATATCACCATAGAAACGGTTGCTAGGGTCGAGTATCACCATAAAAACGGTCGGTAGGATCTTTGTTGCCATAGCAACTATTATTTATACTTTGAAAATTAATTTGATCTGTTTTTTATTGCCACATAGCTTGATAACGTTTTTGTTCAGAACCATCAAATTTGATATAGGGGTAGGAGGTCGTTTTCTAATTAATTTAACTTCGTTTTAAGATTGAATTCTAAATCTTTCTCTTCGATATTTTCTTTTAAAAAATCCGTTTTAGCAAAAAAAAATCAAAAAAAATGTAACTTTCAATTTTTATTAAGGATTTTTTTCATTTTTTAATAATTTCCAATAATGCAGGCGGTCAATTCCTGACATTATATTCGATTTCGACAGATTCACGGATGAAAATTTTAAATTCTCAATTATTTTTTCTCCATTTTGTTAAGTTTTGCCTCCCGCAGCGAGAAATTTCATTCAAGGTCCGCAAGCGCCACTATTGACACTGTGCAACCACCCCTAATTATTGTTTAGCGATTTATCGGATTTACTCTTGCAGAAAAAAATGTCAATGATCATTATTTATTAATTGGTGTTTCAAGTGCTTTTAAATGGAGGTCATGGCGTATCTTAATTATTTATTTAATTCGGAAAGGAAAAATAAAAAGAAAACGGATTTGTTATGGAATGTTATTGTAAAAATATAACCACAGAATTCCGAGCCAATCGAGTTGAACCGAGATATTTCAACAGTCGGAAGGTCAAGTACCCATTTGACTCAGTGGCGGCTGGTACCTTCCAAAAAAATTCAGTTTTTTCCCCAAAGTGCTCAAAAATATTTTTTCCCCCAAATTTAATTTTTTCTTTCAACTGCCTCCAGATTTTGCAATTTTTAAAATTTTTTGTTGAATTTTTTTTATTTTTAAACAAAACCCTTGGATTAAAAATTAAATTATTATCATTAAAAATATTTTTTTCAACCTCAAAAAAATTTTCCTGGGTGCCGATCGAGCTTAGTTTCCCTCAAAAAAAATTTTACCGACAAAACGACTTTTTAAATAGACTTAGTTTGTTTTAATTATAAGCCCTCTCTCTTTTTTTCAAGTTGGTAGCTTGTTAGTTCCGATTAGGACCGTTAGGCGTCGCTCCATGATTCACTTTCCTCGTTTTCTAACGTCTAGATTCGTTAGTGAACTTTTATAACTGTCAACTTTTAGTGTTTTTAATTTTGACAGGCGTGTATTTTAATTTTTGTTTCCCGTCTGAGCGTTTTGTGCCTCCAAGGCCAAGTTTCTATTTCAGTTTGACGAGTAAATGAAAATTTGTTTCATATCGATGCATTAACATTCCATCCATTGGTCTTTTTTTTTTTATTTATTTCGATCCCGAAGATTCGATGCAATTTTTTGTTTTTTTTGCTGACAGATGTCTTGGCTTGATTTTTTGGAATTTTTACGGTTTGTTTTTGTTTTAAAAGAAAATTTATTTTTAAAAGTCGAATCGTGCGGGAATTTTATTTTCGGTGGAAAAAAATAAAAAGTCGTCTTGAGATTTTCGTGAGGATTGATTAATGATAAGGCATGTCTGGAGATGTGGAGATTTTATCTTTTGAGTTTTTGTTTTTGATTATGATCTTCGCCGTTTTGAAGTTAAGTCAGATCTGGAAGAATTAGAAAACGAAAGTAAAATGCATGATTTTTTTTTTCAACTTGATGATAAGAAATTTTGATGTAAAATTTTGGTTTTCTGGATATCGATGTCTTTTGGCGGTTTTTGTCCCAGCGGAAAGAAAGATGTGAAGGCAGGTAGCAGAGTTGAAGTGGCATTGAGTGGGGCAGAGTAGGGAAAGATAGCCCTCTCAACCCTCTAGACAACCAGGCACAGCTGCGGTCGGACCCAGAGAAAATGGCTATGTCGTCCCTTTAAATGATGAAGGTTTGCTTTGCTAATTTTTCTAAATTTTTTTTTCAAGATTGTCAGACGACATCTAAGTGGCGCCTTGATTTTTTTCTTGCTGTTTAGAGGTGCTATTAAGTTGTCTGATTAGCTTAAAGATATTTATAATTCTCTGCTTGCATTTTTTCATCCTGAAGTTGAGGCGCCAAGCTGAATTTTTTCTTGATAAAAGCTAAAGGTTTTTTTTAAGGGCTTCGAAGTGAAAAATTAGTTATAGCGGACTTTTAGCAATGGTTAAAACTAATAGCACCTTCATCAGGAAATTTTGGAAAATCTCGGGGGAAATCCTAAATGTTTTGCCATGAAAAAATGTTTGATCCATTTTTTTTTTTGCTGAAAAAACTTGCAGAATTGGACTTACTTGGGCGACCTTTAACGAACTGAGGGAGATGCTGAGAAAAAAGAAGATTCTTACTGAGGGAGAGCGCTGGTGCCGATTTTAGTTTGAAAGGTGATCGTAGGGCGCGCTGGTGTCGATTTTAGTTCGTTTAACGGCCGTTGAAGAGCGCTGGTGTCGATTTTAGTTTGTTTAACAGCCGTTGAAGAGCGCTGGTGTCGATTTTAGTTTGTTTAACGGCCGTTGAAGAGCGCTGGTGTCGGTCTGGGGCCGTAAAATGATCGTTAAAGAGCGTTAGTGCTGATTTTAATTTCAAAAGATGATCATTGGGAGCGCTGGTGTCGATTTTAGTTCGTTAAACAGCCGTTGAAGAGCGCTGACGTCTGTTTTAATTTGTTAAATGGTCGTTGAAGAACGCTTGTGTCGATTTTAGTTTGTTAAATTCATTTAAAAAGCATTAAAAAAAGAAGGTCCACAGATTCATCCTCCCAGAAGAGCTCAAAGCACCTGAAGACAACGCAGCTTAACATCGAGTGGAGTATTTTAGGCGTAAGCCTCCGACGTAGAATCGGGGAATGAACAGAAAAGAAGGCGCTCCAGCATTAATGACGTCATAAAGGAGGTAGCAGAGTTGAAGTCGAGTTAAGTGGGCCATATCACAAATGAGAATAGTAGGGAAAGACGGGCGGAGAGAATAATGAGTTGGCGCCCCCTGAATATTCCAGGCGCAGTAACGGTCAGCCCCAGAGAAAATGAATGTCGCCCCTTTTAATTTGGGAAAAACTTCAAAGAGGCGCACGTCCAGGAGTAAGCCTCAAGCTGATGAAGAAGAAAAGCGAATTCGTATACCTTTTAGCTGTGATTAGACAAGAAGGCTTTTGTGATTTTATATAAATCTCAAACAATACGAGACAAAAGATTCTGTAAGAATCACACTTTTCATTAGATACATGATACATGATACAAACCTGGAACTATTAACACCCCCCAATATGATAGAAGGGTGCAGCTTCCCTCATAAGCGCACACCTTTCTTCCCCTATTCATACAAATTTTACTTCCTCAAACCCTAGATTTAATTTATATTAATTCATCGACCATTATGATTCTTTCATTTATCTCACACAATTAAGCAATAATTTTTCATCCGGGTTCAAATTTTTATAGTCTCAGGCGAAGCTTAGCCGTCAGATTTCAGTGTTAGGCTCAAGAAAGGTCGTTGAGTGTGTCTACTGGAGAAGTTAATGAAGCTTTAGGCTGGTTGAACTGCCATAATCTAATTTTGAAATTTAAAAAAATAAAACAAAATGCCGGAAATGAATTTTTTTGTTTTTAAAGCAGTGGCAGGGAAATAAGACAAGATGATTCATTCATTACGCAAAGTTTTATTTAGCACGCGAAATTTTTATTTGTTGAATTTGGAAGCTTTTCTTGCTGTTGGGCATATGTCAGGGGCAACCATTTTACACCTTTATTATAAATTAAGAATTTTTTTTACTGGCGGGAAATCCCACGTGAAATTTGGGATAGGTATTTCTTTTTCTCGGAGATTTCCCACTGTCATGACGTTCGTCCCATTCATTTTTCGAACGGCCTTTAAAGGACATCCCGATTACTTTTTTTGCACGTGGGACGTTAGTCCCTCTATTGAGATTGAGCTTTATTGGGCTGCAGGCCCTGCAGAGCTAGCCGAGCTACAGAAGAAATAATTAATGGTAATTAAGTCTGTTTCTGGTATAAAGGCTCCCCCGTTTAAATATATAAGGCTTTTGTTATGGGGAGGAAAGGAAGAATAAACGTGTCACGGTCACGCACGAATGAGGAGACGTTTGTTTTTTGTGTCGGTTGCCATGTTTTTTTTTTATATATTGTCCCGTGTTGTCTTTGTGCACAGGTGCTATATCAAGTTTTTTTTTTTTTTTTGGTGTTTTAATTCCAGGCACGGAAAAGGAATATATCCCAGACGTGTTCAGGTCTTTGCTAACAAGAAAAAACCTGGCGACTTTTTTCTTTCACGAATGAATTTAAATAGGAATCGTGGTCCGTGGAAAAGTAAAAAATAATACTTTAATAATGCATAAACATAAGCCGTATGCATTTGATGTATTATTGTATATGGCGCGTATGATTCATCTTTCATGGACTTCGGATGTAGGGGTCGGTAAAAAAATGTAATAAATTTCTTTTCGAGCCGTATGTATCGATAGGTACGTGAAGTTCTTTTTTTTTTTTACTTTACGTATGAAGGCGTTTTTATTATCGAGGCGTGCCAAACGGTACCAATCACGTCATAATAATTAAACGGAGAGCATAGGCGTAGTCAGGGGATTATAAGCCAAGATCATGGAAGTCTAATTGGCTTGGGCTAGGTTCTTTTGAGCCGGCTGGAGGTGTTGAGCAGGCGAAAAAAGGCCTCAAGAACTAAAACGAAATCCAGAAAAACGTTTATTTTCAAACGCTGTGGGCCAAAGCCTGGCTTTTCTTAAGGGCTGCTGCGACAGAGTAACTTGTTGGCGCCAGAGGGTAGTAATTTAGTTGGAGCTAAATTTTAAAATTTTCCTTGTGCCTAAATTAGCATAGACCTGAAGATGCAAGCATGGAATAAGCAAAACATGTGTATTTAAATTTTCATATAAATTTCTTAATTTTTTTTCGGACTAATTTTGAGAATGGGCCGTTTTTATAACGATACTGGAGCTTGCCAATAAATTCCATAGTTAAAAACTACCCCATCGCAAGGCTCTTATTTTTTATGAGATCGAGTCAAAGTTAGCGCTTTGCCTTATAGATTTTTCATAAAAGAAGAACTACACTAGCGCTGCGTAACGATGTTTCCGGGAACTAACGCAACGCCTATGCTTTACAATAGTTATTTACAAGATTAGAATACAACTAGCGCTCCATTTATTTTTCGAAATAAAAACGAAACTGGCGCTCTGCAACGGTTATTTTATAAACTAAAAACGTTTTCACAAAGTGGAATGGTCCCAACTCCTTCCAATAATTATTTTGCAACATTGAAACGATACTAGCGCTTTGCGGTGATTAAAAAACAAATTAAAAGATACTAGTGCACTGTAGTGGTCATTTTTCAAACTAGAACGACCCTAGCGCTGCACAAGAAATATTTGAAAAAAAGGAAAATGAAACTAAGCTTTGAAACCAATATTTTTAAAAACTAAAACAACACCAGCGCTCCAGGAGGATGATTTCACAAACTTAAATGACCCCAGCCTTCCGCAACAACTATTAAAACAAAAATAAAAGATATTGGAGATCCGTAGCGATTATTTGGCTAACTAAAGCGACACCAGCGCTTCTGAACAAATATTTAATCGATCTAAAATAAAACTAGCGCTTTGCAACGACAATTGAACGACTCTGCTGCTTTCCAGTGATTATTTTACAAACTAAAACGCCTTCAGCGCTCCCGAAGGATTCTTTCACAAACAGAAGCTCTGCAACGATTATTTAACAAACTAACACGACCTAAGAGCTGCGCAGTGAATATTTAATGAAAACAAATAATTGTTTTGGGCAACAAAGCAGAGCGCTAGTGTCATTTTAGTTTGTTTAATTCGCCGCAAAGCGCTAGCTTCGGCTTGATTTGTTTGATAACCACTCAGGGCGCTACAGTCGGTTTAGTTTGTGTAATAACCGCTGCAGAGCGCCAGTGATGAGATGCTTCATATACTTTTTGCTGTTTTCATCGCATAGATTTTTTTGCTAGAATATATTTTTTATCTTCTTAAAAACAAAATCTCTCCTGATTTAAAAAAAAAAAATTAAAAACTAAAAAATTGATTTTATTTTTAGTGGAAAAAATTTTAACTACGCGCTTGCTAGTTATTAATTTTTATAATCATCAATACCGAAACTTTACCGACCCCTGATTTCTTGATACAATGTTCATGACCAATTATTTCCTGGCTTGTTTATTCCGATCTGTCCTCACTTTTGGTGCTTTTTATTATCTCCTCCAACAACACAGAGAGGAAGTGACTTTATTTTTATTATTATTTAAGCTTTTTTTTTTTTTTGGTGCGCGCGGGATCTTTTTCATTTCGTAATTTATTCTTTAAGGTGCGATCGAGCGGGTTAGTCAAATCGTTTTGTGAGAAAAAGTGGTGCCTAGCAACAATATCAATCAGTATATAAAATCTTGATTAAAAATCAGGCATTGTGTGTGTTGTTACAATGAGTTGCCAAAAAGGCATGGAGTTTTTTGATGTGACACATCCGGTCAAAAAGTAAAAAAAAAAAAAAAAAAAAAACGACGGGAAAGTTTTGACGCACGTTGTCTTCATCATTTTTGGCACTCGCGGTTGTTTTTTTTTTCCTTTTTTTCTTTTTTTAATTCCCCCCCGTTGAAAATGCATAGTTAAGATTAAACCATTGTTGAGTTATTTTCGTGTTAAAAAAATTATTTGGGGGAGAAGTGTGTGTAAAATTTAAAAAAGATTCAGGGATTATTAGCGGAATTAATAATAAACGTTCGTCTCCGTTTTTTTTTTTTTTAATGTTAATGAGAATCGTTTAAATTAATTAATAGACAAGTGCGTTTTATAAAAGTTTAGTAGAACTCATGGTTTTGTTAAAGAGGAATGCTATGAAGAATGGTGAGTTAAAAATATAAGAATTTTTTTTCTAGTCACAAGGTGTTAAGAAAAAAAGACTTTTTTATTATGTATTTTAGAATTAATTAAGGCTCCCGAATGTGGGGAGACTCGAGTAAAAATATTTACTTTAAGGCGAGTTTCTTGTTTGCATAGGGAGTTGGTTATTGGATTAAAAAATTGTATTACAAGGTCAGGGAAATGATTCTTTTTTTTTTTTTAGAGCTATAAAATAAGTCTGGTTTTAATATTTTTAAAAAAATTTTGCGGTGTTGAATAAGTTGTGAAGGTCATTGTCAGGAATATTTCATCATTTTTATTTTTACTGAAGTGCCAGGTAGAGTTGAAGGTAATTAAATAAGTTTGAGCTGGGCAAATATTAAATATGTGAAAATTGATGGAAGGGACGTGTTATTGATCGAGTTTTTGTAATTTTTTTTTTCTCGTTGTTTATTTTGAAGTTCAATTGCGATGAGTCATTTCGCCATTAGATCGATTAGAAAAGATTATATAGCTCGTGCCTGGTTGTGTTTTCCTTTGGATCAAGATGGAGTTTGGAGCGATTTATAGGCTCGTTAAGGTATTTCCAATTAAATTAGCAATAATTATATGTTTGGAGGATAATTATTTACGGATACAAAGTCTTCTAGTTGGAGCCATGGGTTTTGTTCGGGGCGTTCAGGCGGGAAAATTTTCTTAGGAAAAGTTTTTTTTTGCAGGAATTTGATAAATATGAGTTGAGGAAGTGTGCGAATATAAGATTAAGTTCCAGGACATTATTGCTGATTGTAGTTGTTGGAAATGGTGAGAGAGTGCGCTCGAGTCGGAATTTTTTAGTGTGGAGGATGGCGGTCAATGGATTTATAGCGTCATGGCTAATAGTGTGCAATGACGTTGCTAATTACTTACAAGAACGTAAATTGGGATTTCGGTGATTTAAAGATGCAATAGGGGCAAAATTAGAGGAAAATCTGAGATAATTTCACTTTAGCGAGAAAGTTTCTGCAGGTGCGCAAAGAACTTTACCGCACGCAGTTATCATTTGTTTCTCGAAACTTCTTTCCTAAATATAGTTCAAATAAAAACATGACCAACTCAACGTGTGATCCAAACATAAAATTAATTTATCACACATTTCGAATCGAATCGAAGAAAATAAAACAAGTCGTAACCTATATTAAATGCCCCCAATAACATAACCCAACTCAAAATCTATTTACCGGTAAACGTTTTCCCGAACGAATCAATTACATTTTAAAATTTAAAAATTAGGTCGTTTGGAATCTAGTGCTCTCATCGCGACAAATTTTTGTCTGGCAAATATTTGAATTGAGGCCAAAGAATTTTTTTTATAAGTTTTTATTTTAATTCAAATTTTGATAGAATAAATAATCGAGTCATACTCCCTAATCGGAATTAGGAGAGTGACTAAGACAAGCGGGGGATGATATCAGTTTCCGCGTTATTGGCTTTAGATATCTTAGTCCCGTAGTCAGAATCTATGTCAAGGGTAGGCACTTGAAAAGGCTCCTACCTATACAGTATATACTGGTTATTTTAGCACCCCCAAAAAAATGGTATGGTTTTTGGCCTTTTTTAAGGCATTGTTCTGGTCTGTGGGAATGTGAAAAAATACGTTTCTAGGCCATTTCGGCGAGTACTTTGAGAATATACTAATGAAATTTTGATCCCGGCTCATTTGGACCCCGAAAAAAAATTCTTTAACTTTTGGCCATTTTTTGGGCCGTTTAGGCGATCTGGGGAAAATGTGAAAAAATACTTTTCTAGACCACTTTTACGAGTACTTTCAAAAAATTCTAACAAAATTTTGATCCTGGTTCATTTTGGCTCTAAAAAAAATAATTTCACTTTTGGCCGTTTTTTTGGCCCTCTTTATCGTTTCCGAAAAGTGTGAAAAAATACGTATCTAGTAGTACTTTTTGAGTACTTTTAGAGTATCATAACGAAATTTTGATCCCGGCTTATTAGGATCCCCAAAAAAATAATTAAAGTTTGGATCCGATTTTTGGCTTATTGCCTGGTTGAAATCGAAAACAAAAAAGTACGTTTCTAGGCCACTTTAAAGAGTACTTGAGGAGAATGATAAGGAAATTTTGGCTGGACGGCAAATCGACCCCCAAAAAAATTTTTTTTAGTTAAAAGTCAAATTTTTTGACCTTTGACCTTTATTTGAAAAATTCAAAAAAATACCCTAAAATAGCCCTTTGAATGTACTTTCATCTCATAAAAAGTTTTTTGAAATCGGACAATCCGTTCTGCCCAAAAAAAATAAAAACGGAATTTTTTTCTACCTTAATTTTTTTTAAAATGGGCCATATTTGAACCCTGATATTTGGCCTAGCTTAATCTTTAGTGAGGACCTATCGATGGGCTAAAAATAAAAAAAAATCGGTGACTGGGGCAGAAACCATATGGAAAGTCGGTTGGAGCCTTAGGGAGTAATTTTTTCAAGTTTTCTATTTCCGAGTATAGAAGTTTTGTACAATTTTTGGCTGTTGTGATATCTGGTTATTTCCTGGCAGGCCAAGGAAGCTCTTGCCCAGGCACCCAGGCACGCTACTCTTGCTCCTTTTCTCTCCTGGGCTACAAAACTAATCCTAACCTACAATTTCTAAACTTTTTCCTAATAAAAAAAAAACATTTTCCAGGACCTGGACAATATTAAATAGACAACCTTGTGTTGAAAAAGAGCGCAATTACACCAGACGCACTCAACCTTGGTTTTATATGAGTCATTTTTAACCGGGGGGAGTGTTCGAATTATAAGAAGGGAGTTAGGAAGTCACTGTTATAACATACAAACCTAATCAATTTATCTAAATGAATTATTGATCATTAGAAGACGGGTTGTACTCATTGAACTACTCATTATAAACCAGGGAATGAAAAGGTAATATTGATAGACCTTAGGTCATACATATCCAAAGGGTCATTGTTTCAATGTTTTTTTAAGCCCGGATTTCGGGAATCGATCGCATGAGAGATAGCTATAGAACAGTCGAAAAAAAAAGAGAGAAAAAACTGAAACCAGTAGTGGAAGTGAAATGAGTCTAGTTCTAAACCTGAATATAAGGTATACTAAATAATGCACCCTGAACATATGTTGAAATAATAAGGTATGGTTTCACTTGTTTGGTATAGTTTTTTTGCATCGTGCCCCGGTATTTTTGTTTTATTAATTTTTTTAAATAATGATAAGCCTTGGCTGTCGGCCGAAAAGTTTTTTAAAAGTCGATCTTGGCAATGTCAAGTACGACGTTTAATGTTTTGGGGATTTGCCAAATCGCGGTTTTTTTTTTTAAAGAAGAAGAAGAAAGTCTGATGGTTACATAGGAAATCATGCAAATAATTTGATACGTGTGGATAAAGTAGGGAGAGGAATTGGAGCTCTTATTGGAAAAATCACTTATTTGCAATTCAGTGAAGGTCTGGCTCTGAGGCTAAAAGCCATTAGCCCTAGTTTAACTGATATGTGGCAATAGGTTCGTTGTTTAATCATGCTCAGCTCAAACTCTAAATCCAAACTGTCTAACGGTTTTGAAAAATTTTATGCGAGCTTGAATCAAGCCTCGAATTCGTCAATGGGCCCCAAACGGATTTATATCCGGCTCTGTGGAGGACTAGGATAAATATCCTAACATGCTAGACTTGAGTTCAGCTTAAGTTAAATTTTTCCAAGTCTCTCACTTGTGAAAGACTATTTCTTCACTGACAAAGAGTTAAATTAGTTTGACTGTAACATTAGCTGACAACAATTTGTCAAAATGATACAGAAGACCCTTAAAATATAAAAATCTTCCCCCTGTTTTTAAAAATATGAGCTGGGCAACAAGACGAATCCTCCTCATTTGCTAAAGGTGGCAATGAATTGCTGCTTTGGCTGTGACCAAACGTAAGCTAAGTACCGAGCAGCAGAAGTCGTATGACGTCACCACCATTCGACTGAAGTCAGTTGAAAACGATTTCGGTCACAGCCAATGAGAAGCCAGGCTTTCGATATACAAAGTTGGCGACTCTCTCCTTTCAAGCTCTCTAGGTGGCATTAACAAACACGTATTGAATCTTTTAAAACTTTGATAATTTGTCTAGGTCGATTTCTATCCTTGAAAACCATCTAAGGCAACAAGTCGAATTCCTGATCACTCTTATTAACTTTCAAACTTGGCAACACTGCTAACAATACCAGTTTCAACTTGCAGTATATTTTTCAGAATTTTCATTAGAACTCTGATGAGGACTTAGCCAACTTATGAGGCACTTGAATGACGTCACTTTTTCATAAGCTCATTTGTTAGCAATGACGTCACAAGAGTGTAACTTAGAGACCCTAAATTAAAAGAGACTGGCAATCTGTCAGCCATTAAAAAATTTGAACGCCATATTGAGCAAGATGGCGAGCTACACAAGGATTACGTGGCAGAAAAAGGCACAGCTTCATCGTTTTACGAAGGTCTTGTTCCAAAATGTCTTCTGCATCCATTTAAGAAAATTTAAACGGTAGAAGAAGCAGAAGACATTTTAGAACAAAGCCTCTTCAAATAATGCAGCTGTGCCTTTTTCTGCTGAATTCGGAAGGCCACGTACTGCTTGTGTAGCTCGCCATTTTGCTCAATATGGCGTTCAAATTTTTTAATGGCTGACAGATTGCTAGTCTCTTCAAATTCAGGGTCTCTAGTGTAACTGAAAACACGTTCCCCGAGTTAACCTCTATTAAAAATCCTTGCAACTCCGATACGCTTTTTCAATTATTTCCAGCCTCTACAAAAAATGCGTCAAGCAACAAGTCGAATCCCCAGCCACGCGCTTCTTTATCTAAAGTTGGCACCACTCCCAATGAAAAAAAACGATAGAACTTTTTAAAACATTCTTCACAACCCAAATAAAATTTCAATTTATTCCTCACCCTCAAAAAAGCATCTCAAGCAACAAGTCGAATCCCCAATCGCTCTTCCTAACCTCAATCTGGCAACACAGCCAGCCTAACACCTTTCAACGCGTCTCAATATTCTTTTTCGGTTTACTTGCTTTCTAGGGGAAATCACATCCGCCTACTCTTTCCCTAATCTTTTACCCAATTCTCAAAAACAAAAAAAAAACTCTTACTAAAAAAAAAGATAACTAACACGATTCATCCATCAATGGATTTGTCCAGCCCGTACAACCAGACCTTATAAAACATGATGATATTCCCCAACTTTAAAAACTTAACAATGTTCCCCGATGTAAAGACCTTCGACCGCATATGAAATCCCCATAAGAACCGATTCAATTTATAATTAACCGTGCAGCTGTTCATAGAATAATTTCAACGTTAAGTTGAGGAGGCCTCTCATCCATGATGTATATTAATTGCCGGTTTATTAACATTGAACCGAACCGACAGGCTAGGAAGTAGAATTTTATCATCATTTTTTATAAAGCCAGTTAGTTGCCTTTCGGACCCCGTTGGATTACTTTGACCGTAATGCGTTCCGAGTTTTTAAACATTTAAAGTTTCCCCAAAACTGTTATCTTTTCACCAAATCCGTGATTTTCGGTGTGTTTTATGTGTTCATATTAAAATGTCATTGTTTATTTATTTATTATTATATAAAAATTTATTTCCAATATGGATGAATGTCAAAATGGTGTTATTTTAATCAAATGTAAGTTTTTTTTTTTTTTCGGTTAATTCTTTTCTGAGGGTTAGTTTAGTTTAGGGAGATTTTATAAAACGTTTAATGAAAAGTAAATATTAATCATAATTATAGTGCTCCTCCCTTTGATTCAAAGGACCACCCTTGATTCGTGTCATAGTTTTTTTTTTTTTTAAAAAAACTTTTTTGAAGGTATTTAATTTTTTATTAATTAATAAAGGATTAGAGGATGATTTAATTTTTCGAGAAAGAGGAATGGAGATTGTATCTTTAATATAGCCATCGGTACGTGTTAGATTTTATACATTGTCTCATAAATTTTGTGTACGGTGCCCCCCAACGGTGCTTGTAACTTTCTAACCCTTCTTTCAACTTGTTTCTTTAAATATGCTTTTTTATTTTTTTTAAATATTTAATTCTTCGCACATATGTGGGGTCATAGGCGGTGTTCGGATTTTTTTATTATTTAAAGATGTTAGATCAGTGACAGGGTGGAAGATTTTATTTGGTTCGAGGTCGAAAGGTTGTAATTTGTTTTAAAACTCGACTAAAGAGGTTTTAGGTTTCTTAAAAGAGTTGAAAACTTAATGGGGATTTGTGGACGTCGTTGAAATTGAATTTAGGCCCTTAAGGCTTATTAGAAGGGCTGAAAACCTTAAATAAGCATTTAAGAAACATTAGAAACCAGGCTAGACCCTATAAAGCCATTAAAAATTAAAAATGGGGTTTTTAGGGTCATTGGAAACTCGAGTTGGGTTTTCTAGAACTATTAGAAACCCATATGTGGGACCGTTAAGAACCTCGAGTCTCTAAAAAAGCCTTGATATGGTCCCTAAGTGCCTCTTAAGCAAATTTGACTCTTTTAAACTCGTTGGAAACTCAAACTGAGATCCTCTTCGTTGTTGGAATTTTAAGTTACCCCTTGAAAGCTGTTAAGAAACCCAATCAGGGCCCTTTAGAGCCACTGGAATTTCTATTTAGCTCATTAGCGCAATTAAAAACACAAGCTAATCTCTTCAGAGACGTTTGGCACCTAAAAAATGAGTTAAAAACCCTGTCTAGACCCTTTAGAGATTTTAAGAACCTAAATTAGACCTTTAGAGTTGTTGGGGACCAGACAACAGTCGTTAAGCTTTTAAACTGGGCCTTTCAGGGGTATTTGAAACCCAAATTTGATCTTTTAGGGGCGTTTGAAACCCAAGCCGGGTCTTTTAGGGGAAATTAAACCCAACCCAGTGAAAAATTTTTATACCTTTTCTTATACATTCTTATATCATTTGAATATGAAAAAGGGATATAAATTTTCGACTATCTTGTTTTTATACGAAAACGAAATTATATGAATATTGAAACCATCATTTCAATACAAATCAATTATTATTTAATGATGTCTTAATATTTATATCATTTCGTGTCGTATGAAATAAAGTTCAGATTTGTATAAAATAAAGTTCAGATTCGTATAAAATGAAGTTCATATTCGTATGAAAAAAAGATAGTCGAAAATTTCTATCTTTTTTTCATATTCAAATGATATAAAAATATTAAAAGATATAAAAATTTTTCACTGGGAAACTGCGTGCTTGACGGCTGTTTGAAACCCGAACGAGGCCTTTCAGGGGTATTTGAAACCTAAAGTGGGGCTTTTAGGGGTATTTGAAAACCAAGCGGGGTCTTTTAGGGGTGTTTGAAACCCAAGCTGGGTCCCCAGTGAAAAATTTTTATACCTTTTCTTATACATTCTTATATCATTTGAATATGAAAAAGGGATATAAATTTTCGACTATCTTGTTTTTATACGAAAACGAAATTATATGAATATTGAAACCATCATTTCAATACAAATCAATTATTATTTAATGATGTCTTAATATTTATATCATTTCGTGTCGTATGAAATAAAGTTCAGATTTGTATAAAATAAAGTTCAGATTCGTATAAAATGAAGTTCATATTCGTATGAAAAAAAGATAGTCGAAAATTTCTATCTTTTTTTCATATTCAAATGATATAAAAATATTAAAAGATATAAAAATTTTTCACTGGGTCTTTTAGGGGAAATTAAACCCAAACTGCGTGCTTGACGGCTGTTTGAAACCCAAACGGGACCTTTTAGGGGCATTTGAAACCCAAGCTGGGTCTTTTAGGGGTGTTTAAAACCCAAATTGGCTCTTTTAGGGGTGTTTGAAACCCAAACTGGGTCTATTAGGGGTGTTTGAAACCCAAACTGAGTCTTTTAGGGGTGTTTGAAACCCGCATTGGGTCTTTTAGGGGTGTTTGAAACTCAAGCCGGGTCTTTTAGGGGAAATTAAACCTAAACTGCGTGCTTGACGGTTGTTTGAAACCCGAACGGGGCCTTTTTGGGGTGTTTGAAACTTAAACTGGGTCTTTCTAAGGTATTTGAAACCCTTTAGAGTTTTTAAAACCCGAGATTGACCCTTTAGGGGCTTATCAAATCCAAGACAGGCTATTTAAAGTAATTGACCACCCTAGCCAAATCCTTTTAAATAACTGTTAAATTATTTTTGTGCACTGCAAGACCCAGAGAGTCTTTAAAAGCCCAATTTGTTTCACTTTATCCCTTTTGGGCCTTTCGGAATCCAATCCAGTAACTTGAGGACCTTTGTTGACAATTCAAACTAAACTCCTTAAAGCTACTATTAATTTGGTGGTGCTGCAGCATCCCTCAATACCTCCTGTGGCGCCGCCTATGTCTGCACTAGTTAACCACCCTCGAGGTTTCAGCCTTATAAATTCTTTTAAATACGTTTTTTATTTTAAGTATACCGATTTAATTATGCTAATTTAATTATAAGACGGGCACGTTGTAGGATACCGTTCGCATAATTTAATTTTTTTTTATCTTTGAACTTGTGAATCACGCTCATTGTGTTTCGAACCGGTTTGTTGAAGGACCGCTTACCGAAAAATATTAAAAAAAAAAAAAAAATTCATACAAGGCCCCTATATATGGGCATATATACCATTTGATGATGATGATAATAATTAATCAAGCAGGCGCTTTCCCTTCGGTTTAATTAGTGACTTTTCGAACTGCTACTGCCTTAGAAAGAGCTCAGTTTTTGTGTTGGCTTTGAAAAAAAAAATGAAATGAAATGTGATTCACCCGTCGTCATCCGCATATGGGCATAGGATAAAAAAAAAAAGAAACATAAGTAGCCATATTTACACGGTGTCACGAATTGCATTCAAACGGTTGTGATATAACCTTTTGTAAATGCGTTTATAATCACGAAAACTTCCTAGTTTTTTTTGTTGTTGAAGTTTTTTTTTCTTTTTTTAAAAAAAATGGCAAACGCGAAAATGACTGAATCATATTCGTATTAAAAATCGATCAAAGTTTTTTTAAACAGCAGCCCCATCGGGCCTTTGAGGTAAAAAAAAATGTAGATGCCCGGCTTAACATGTCTTCTGATCTCGTTTATGATTGTCAGATAATTAATACGGTTTTTAATATTACAACTTTCGATGACGAAAAGTGATCGATCAATCGATTCCAATCATTTTTTTTTTCTTCATGAATATTTATATCGTGGAAATTAATATGTGTTTTTTAACCCTTTCGCTACTGAATTTTTTTTAATGAGGAGCTATTTTTAAATGGTTGATTTTCCTGGAGGACGTATAAAGAAATGTAAATTGTGGTCAGTTTAATAATGTAGTTTTTTTTTTTTTACTGAAGAGTTATGAGGGAAGTGTTGTATAAATCAATTGTAAACAAATAATTATTAAATTGTTATGTATAAAATTTCACTTGCACTTTAGGCCTTTAGTCTGGAATGAGTTGCATATGTACACTATTTTGAGTAATGTCAATGTTAACAAACATTTTTACAAAGAATGACTGTTAATTTTATCGATAAGAATGTGATGAGCGTATTTCTGCTTTAAAAAAAAAAACTCGCCTCTGCAATCTCTTAAAATTTGCAGGAAATGTTTTCTCTTCCTTCGCAATTAGCCCTTATGGAAGTTCAAATCGCTCTCCCCGCAAATATTTTCAAATTCCAATACTTCTGGATGTCATGTGACTGCCTAACAGATTTTTTCCTAATAACTTAATTCAAATTCTTAAAGCCTTTAAATAAATATTCATTGTTTACCTCGTGCTCGAGCAATCTTCTCAAAAGACGAGTCGTGATCTAGATCAGACATTTTATGTCTAGCACAACTAAATTTGCAATTTAAAACCACGGGAATATGAATAATACAAAATAAGTTTTCTATTTATAAACAAAAGAGGTTTTTTTGCTTGCTGCCACTGCCACTTTAATTCAGAGCTGGAACAAAAACGTTTCTGACTTAAGAAGGCTTCTTTGAATCGTTTTCTAAAATTAAAGCAAGGTCCTTATTCAATAGGATATTTTGTTTCTGTTCTCCCATCTTATTGTGCAATTTATTGCTAATTTTTCTTGAAAATTGTAAGTAGCCCCTTTTCATTTCGTAGAAACGGTTGAATTTAACAGAAAAATTTCGTCTTTTTTGAAATCAGCGACCTTGAAAACATTGGAAATGAGTACCATGTCAATTTTTTGGGTAGATATTTTTTTGAGTAATTGTTTACATTTTGCTTTTGTTTACATTCATAGCAATCTTTTAACGGCCATCCCAAAACCATTTACTAAGTATAAAATTGCTTAAAAAATAAAAACTCCATGTAATTTCCCCTTTATAATTTTTTTACTTCTCTGTAAAAATATGTGTAAGATCTGCTTTTGTTTAAATTGTTTACTTTTTACCTTTACAGACAATTGTTTATTTTTACGGCTTAAAAATTGTTCAAAAAATTTTTATTCCTAAATATGAATGCTATAAATCAAAAGTTAAGCCTGAACAATAAGACAGTGTCATAAAAAATGTAAACAAAGGAAAAAGTAAACAACCGTGTAAAAAGTAAACAAAAAAATGTAAGAAAAAAATGTTGAGAAGATAATTTATTTAATTATGAATGAAATGTTGGAGGAATTTAATATTTCAATAAGGATGGATACGTAAACAATAGTAAAAAAGAGTAAACCGTGTAAACAACACCAAATTTTAAGGACCTGAAAAAATAAAAGTAAACTTAAGATAAAAAAGGTTTCGAGGCAATGTGATGTTTAGTAATTTGTTGAAGATATGATTGATAAATAATACGAAATTTTTGTAAAAATGTAAACAAAGAAACAAAAGTAAAATGTAAACAGCAGAAAATGGAGCCAATAAGCGAAAAAATTGACATGGTACTCATTTCCAATGTTTTCAAAGTAGCTGATTACGAATTTTGATGAGATTTTTAGAAATTAGTGATGCAAAAAAATATTTTTTGAGAAGATGCTGAATTTGAAAAGTTAGGTAGAATGATTTTGAAGCTTGAAATTTTCCTGAACCTTTCCCTAATTCCCCTTAGTAATATTTCTGTCTATGATTAGTTTCTTAACGATGAAACTTCAAAAACTTTGTAGCACCAATCTATGATTCACTTTTATTTTATTTGACACATTGATGCTTTTACCATATGAAGAAGATAAACTATACAAAGTATATAATAGCTACTCTCTTTCTTATGTGCCCCATAGCGACTTCAAAAAGAGAAAAAAAATAAACTGTCAGCCATTTTTTTTCTTCTTTTTAATTGATGCTTTCTCTCTAAGCCCCTCTCTTTATTTTTGTTCGCCACGAATTCAAAGAATAAACTCGAAGACAGTTCACACATAAAAATAGTAAAAAAAAAAAAAATCCAAAGAAGCTCTTTTGCATTTTAATAACTGGATATGTATGAAAAGGCAGGATATGACCTCTGAAACATTCCAGTCTTGCAGTTAGGCGAATCATTTAGCGGGCCATGCGCATGCGTTTCTTTCGAACTCATGTTACTCATCTTGTTTCACGGTGCGTGAAGGTTGATTATTATTTTTTCCTGTTGTTATCGACAGGGCGTGATTGGAATTTCTGTATGTTAGCGAAGGTTCGACATATGTAAAAAAAAATTTCTTCCAGGTGCTGGCCCAAAGTAAATTAAAGCCTCCCCCTAGAAATTAAAAAGGAAGGAATTGTTTGTTTTCATAGCAGATGCATCACGTTCAAAATGGAAATCGATTGCAGACGACAGATGACACTTTAAGGCGTCATTCGTTGCTGAGTTAGCATTGAATGGGATTCGGTTGTACGATTTCTAGGAAAAATGGCACAGCAAAAAAAAAGAAAACAATTTCACTAAAGATCGTTTTCATCTCGTTCGTTCAACTTTTTTTGTTAAAGTTTGAAAATTTCGGCAAGGAAACTAATGGATTCCCCATTTTCTTTTTCCTGTTCTAGAAAATTTAGTTAAACGGATAATTAGATAGATAAGTACGCCTAAAAACGTGTTTTTGCTATGAACTTTACTGTTAATTGAATCTGTGTTTTTTTTCGCTACCGTACGTCAAGAATTAGCTCAAGGCAGAGAAAATTTACATTTCAAGATGACGGCTTAATTAGAATGTTATTGAAAAGGACTGTCGTATATGTTTTAAAGAATTGGAACCTTATGAGAACTTTAGATTGGTATTTTATCATCCGAGATCGGATTTCATGAGTTATCGGAAATTACAACACTTTGGCATCTTGTGAAGAGTGTCAGTAAACATTGTGGTGGGTAGGTGGAGTGAGAATTTATGAGAAAATAGTGGCGCCTAGGAAATGATTGGCTGCAGGGCGTCAAGATTACCCCTTCTAAGTCTGGCTCAAGGGTCCTGACCCGAAAAGATTTGATAAGATTAAAAAGGCAGTAAGAAAAACAATGTGGAGTCTCTTAAGTTGAAAGCAAGACGCTGAAGCAAAAACTATAGCACTAGCTGGAGCAGGGACAATCCTGCCTCAAAGGCTCTTAGGTTGTAATGGCCTTATAAAAGTTTCTTCTTCTTCTTCTTAGAGTGCCTCCCCGCGACGGGTATTGGCGGCCATCATGGCTGGAGAGCTTGATGAGCCTGTGTTGCGATGCGGCAAAGGAGCCATACCATCAGTCCTCGACTCTGCCTCCTGCTTACTGGACTTAAGCTTAGCCAACTTTAACTGTCTTCAGCTTGGGCCCTTGATTCTGGTCAACAGGGAAAATGGTCAAATTTTTTTAGGACCAGTTTCCATGTTGACCATTTTCCAGAATTGAGACGTAAATAGTGGAAACTGATCAACACTTAAATTTTTTACAGTTTCAACTGTCAACACTTTCCGTAGAGCCAGAAAATCGTCTAAGGAAAATAAGTTCTAAGCTTCAGACTTAGAGCAAAAGTTCAAGTTCTAAGCTCCAAGCCATGACCAGACCATTGATTTTTGGCTTTTCAGGCTGTAGCCTGAAAAGCGGAAAGTGAATTTTCAGGGATGTTGTTCAGCTTGTTCGAGAACTTACCAGCAATGGTAGAAAAATTATTTTGATGGACTTTTATATTATTTTATTCGAGGATGTTTCGGCATTTTGGATTTGATCTTAGGTTTTTGTAACTATGAAAATAGATGGTGCCTCAAATAATCTTTCAGAACATTCTCTCCCTCCTCATCCCCCTCCACTTCTTTTCAGCGTTGTAAAATACCATAGTGTCCCCGTAAAATTTTTAGGTAATCCTTTCCCAAGGACCTCTCCCCTTTTTTTCCCAGGGATGGAGCTAGAGCTTGAACTGACCTCCATTTTTATTTTTTACATAATCGTATAAAATGTTGTCTAGTTTCCAATACTTTTGGCTCAAATCTGGAAAGTGGTCAAAAAAAAGTTGACCATAATTTCCCTGTTAACCGCTTTCCATAGAGCCCTTCATCCTTAAGCCAGTACTGGTAGGACTGCTGCCTCCTACCAGAACCCCTGCCAGATTGCTATCTCCCGGGTCAGAAGTCATCTAAATCTCGTCAAGGGCAGGTGCACCAAACCTGAAGCAACACTGTTAATGTTCCCACTGACTACCCTCTATAAAGATCTCGAGTGGCCGTAAATAATTTTTAAAAACGTGAAGCAATTTTAGTTATTTAGCAAAACCAATGCAGTCTATTATATTCTCTTTTAAACCATTGAAAATAATAACTTAATCCATTTATGAAATTATGCAACATTCAAGCTCGATTGTTAAAAACAACGTGAATCTACCGGTCACTTTCTAACGAAGAAAAAACGGTTTTAAAAAGATTTTGATTGACGATAATATAATTATCGTGTCTCTTTTACACCCATAACTTGATTTTCTATCATCGTAAGGTGTTAACTAAACTTATGAATGATTTTTTTTTTTTTTTAAAGAAAAATAAACTTTTGATTTATGATATCGTATTTTTAAAAAAGGAAATCGATTCATGTATATTAACAACAATTGCGCAACCGAAATCGATGTAATGGACTTGAGGTTTTCTGTGTGATTAAAAACTCAAGACAGAAAAGTTATGGCAAATTTATGCAGTAATATTACATCCTGCTATTGTTTTCGTTTGGCTAAAGCTTTCTTTCTTTTGCCTCTCCTATTCATCGGGCTTTCAAATAAAAAATAAGGAGCTTGTTTGAAAGATGTTCACTTAGAATGAAAAACTAACGTTGCTCCTGATTAGCCGGAAGTCTCAAAGGAAATATTTCCATGTTAGGAAGGTGCAGCGATCCATGTAAATAAAAACTTCTATGTATCTGACACTGAAATACTATCGTATTCAAACATGGACGTTCCTAATCATTCAGCAGTCTTTAACAGTTATGAGTCATACACGAATCATGTTTCACAAAATCTTGATAAATATACTTGTTGGGATTTTTTTTGAACTTTAAAAGTTAAGCCACTTTCAAAGAGTTAATCTTAACTCTCTAAGTTATGGTAGAAAAAATATAAAATTTTTTCCATTCTTTAAATTCATTTTTTTTTTTAAATTTCGATTAAACGAGGCTTTAAAGATGCGAACGAATCGTTAGGTCTACTGACCGTCTCATCAGGAATTCATTTATTGTGCCATGGTAGAATGAATAACGTGTTAAACATGTTTTCTAGCCAAGTTCATTGACAAAAACTTGCGATTTTTTAGCATGGAGAGGAAATATAAATATTTCTTATGTTAGGTAGTTTGAAGTCCAAAGGTAATCGAACGGATGTTTAGTTCATAAATCTCAGTCGTGGAATAAGGGCATAAGAGTATGTTTGCCCCTATTCGGGCGCCAAATCGAGGAGTATGTTTAGGGTTTCGATAAAGGAATATTAGGGCTTTAGGCCCCGTATGACCCACAAAACAGATCCGAGAAAACTAGGGATCTAGGGTCTAGGATCCGAGAAAACTAGGGGTCTAGGGTCTAGGATCCGAGAAAACTAGGGGTCTAGGGTCTAGGATTCGAGAAAACTTGGGGTCTAGGGTCTAGGATCCGAGAAAACTAGGGGTCTAGGGTCTAGGATTCGAGAAAACTTGGGGTCTAGGGTCTAGGATCCGAGAACACTAGGGGTCTAGGGCTTAGGATCCGAGAAAACTAGGGGTCTATGGTCTAGGATCCGAGAAAACTTGGGGTCTAGGGCTTAGGATCCGAGAAAACTAGGGGTCTATGGTCTAGGATCCGAGAAAACTTGGGGTCTAGGGTATAGGATCCGAGAAAACTTGGGGTCTAGGGTCTAGGATCTGAGAAAACTAGGGTCCGCTTTTCTGGCCGAAAACGGCTGCTCACACTTTTAACTATCACTTGACAAAGGTTTTACCGAATTTGAGGTAACTGTAGAGCGGTCAAAAAAGTTTGATCAAAAAATTCGAAATATTTTACATTTAGGCCAACATTGGGCCCATTGCGGCCAAATTCGAATTTTGCCAGCCAAAGCGCCGCCGGGGTGTTCATTGTCACGGCCTCTAGTATGGCTGTGCAAAATTTAAGAAAAATCGTAGGAGCCGTTTTCGAGAAAATCGGGACTTTGTGCACGGACGGACGGGCGTTTGTTCTACAACACCTGAAACTTGCAAAAACTTAAAATTACGAAAAGTCAATTTTTCGACGATTACAATACTTCCTTCACTCCTAGGGTCGCTCGAAAGAAAAAAATGGAGAAACCCGTATCGATTTACAGAACGTCATACAAGGAGACAAACATTAGCACAGTGCTTCTGAAATAAATTAAGTAAATAAGACCAAAGTCGTAAAAACTTTTATATAAATGGCCGAAGCCATGAAAAAAATCTACGTCATTTCGTATAAAACTTTCATAATTTTATGCACATTTAATTCCCGTGTTTTTTAGCATTAAACAAGCAAATAATCATCGCCAGTAAAAATAGTTAGCCAGACTCCTCGTTTAAGTTGATTAAAAAATTTAAAAAAAAAACCTTCATGACATGTCATAATAAATCACTGTAACGATGGATGCCTCCATCAAACAACCTTAAAGTCAATATACAAAACGGTTTTAAATTTTTTGATGTACTAGTTTAAATTAGAATTATAGGCCACCGCCGGATTTTTTAACGTTTTAAATTTTTTTTTTTTTCCCTCTCTGATTGACTTAATCAGACATATGCGAGGGTCATGGTTATTTATTTATTTTCGACCAAACTTGACCCGTTATAATATTATAAAAATATGGCGGAACGGAAATATTAATTATCGAAAATAACAATGTTTGAAACATTGATCTGATATCGGCCTTTTGTACCCTCTGGTTAGGTTCATAAAATATAAAGGAAGCTGTGTAATGGTATTATTGCCAAAGAGATAAAGACGTATAGGAACAACTTTCCTAGCATTCCAATCCGGCATTAAGACTTCCAAATACAATTAAATAATATAATTGAAAATGAAAGTTTCGTCGCAGATGCATTCTTAAATAATATTTCATGTCATTATCTTTATCACTACCAGATAGAAAACTTGTCATCTCCTTATAACATTTAATCATATGGATAAAAGGTCACAATTAAAATTGTACGAAGGAATCGTTATAGTAAAATTAATACTTTTGGCCTTTTGTATCAAGGATCCTTATACGGATCCAGTTTGTCTGATTGAAAATTTTTTAACAAGGGTTTTGGCCAAAAATGCTTCAAGTTCACCTATTTAGGATTGCTTTATCTTTCGGTGGACATGTTTAGCCCATTTTGGATGGTAGCTACTGTTAGCTCCCGAAGGTCGCTGACACTTACTTAAATCGAGTCATTTTGCATTTTGCCGCGCAGTGGCTGAAAGTATGTTTTCGAAATTTGACATTCTGAATGTAGTTCGATATGAGACACTCTTCAAAGTTGTTTCTGCGGTAAAGTTCAAGGGTAATTAATTTCACTTAGAGCTAGGACCTGTTTTGACGGGTCACTCTTACTCTCCTGAGTCGTTTGAGATTTGTTGTCTTGACAATTGATGGTTCTTCTATCAACACCTTGCAAAAGGTCGCCCCTGGGAGCCAGTCTCGCAAGTTCCATATTCAGAAGTTTCAGACTTTCTGCATCATTTTAACTCATGGTAATCTGATTCTATCTTGTGGCCGAGCAATGATCAAGCTGTCATGAGATATCTAAAATTTTCCTTGACAAGCTAAATTAAATACCTGTTATCTCGGCTAGACAGAATCCTATCCTACTGTTTTCTAAAATTTTCTAAAATTGGTCATCGGTTTTCCCGATTATCTCATTAAATCGAATTTTCTCGTGAAAGTCGCAGAGGAAAAATTTTTAGGGAAAGGTTTTAAATTTCTACCTTGAAAATATTAAAGAAATTCCAGAAGCCATTTTTCAGATAATCCCGGAAAAGTCTCATTCAAAGATAAATCTGTATAAAAAATCTAGACCTGAGATTATCTCGGAAAACTGAATTTTCCCGAAAAAGTGTCAGAGGAAAAAATTGTAGGGAAAGGTCTTAAATTTCCATCTGCAAAAAATAAATGAAATCTGAAAAGCCATTTTTCAGAAAATAGCGGAAAAGTGGTAGTGTCATTTTCAAAGATATCTGAAAAACGAATTTGCACCTCGGATTATCTCGGAAAGTTGAATTTTCCCGAAAAAGTGGCAGAGGGAAAAATTGTAGGAAAAGGTCTTAAATTTCCATTTGTAAAAAATAAACGAAATCTGACGAGCCATTTTTCAGGAAATAGCGGAAAAGTGATTTTCTCAGTTTAAAAGATAAATCTGAAAAACGAATTTGCGCTTCGGATTATCTCGGAAAGTTGAATTTTCCCGAAAAAGTGGCAGAGGAAAAAATTGTAGGGAAAGGTCTGAAATTTCCATCTGTAAAAAATAGACGAAATCTGAGGAGCTATTTTTCACAAAATAGCGGAAAAGTGATTACCTCAGTTTAAAAGATAAATCTGAAAAACGAATCTAGTTCTCAGATTATCTCGGAAAATTGAATTTTCCCGAAAAAGTGGCAGAGGAAAAAATTGTAGGGAAAGGTCTTAAGTTTCCATCTGTAAAAAATAAACGAAATCTGAGGAGCCATTTTTCAGAAAATAGCGGAAAAGTGATTATCTCAGTTTAAAAGATAAATCTGAAAACCGAATTTGCATCTCGGATTATCTCGGAAAGTTGAATTTTCCCGAAAAAGTGACAGAGGAAAAACTTGTCGGGAAAAGTCTTAAGTTTCTATGTGCAAAAAATAAATCAAATCTGTAAAGCCATTTTTCAGAAAATGGCGGAAAAGTGATTATTTCAGTTTAAAAGATAAATCTGAAAAACAAATTTGCACCTCGGATTATCTCGGAAAATTGGATTTTCCTGCAAAAGTGGCAGAGGAAAAACTTGTAGGGAAAGGTCTTAAGTTTCCACCCTCAAATAATGAAAGAAATCTCAGGTGCTGCTTTTCAGAAAATGTCAGAAAAATAAGTTAGTTACATGAGTCAAAAATTGAATCTGGATTCACACGCACACACAACTTTTTAAAAAACATTTTTTCAGTTTTTTGACATTATGAGCCAAATCTTAAAATTTCGAATTTTTTATCACCTCAATACTTTCTCACTTTTATTATTGGTCGCTCCTAGCATAATGAATCCTGTCCACTATTACAAAATTCAAACGATGAAATACCCAAAGCATTACATTGCAAACTTAACACACAACACGTGGGTTTATATGTTCGCCATCCTTTTTGCTACCACATGACGAAATCAAACTTCCATCCCATCCCAAGAAATTATGCAACTCACATCCGCCACATATACAAACGTTCGTATATGGAAAATATAGAGCAGAAGTAGGTGCATTATACGTTTTGAAAAAAATATTCGTCCTAGCACACATCAAAACATGCAATCAAATCCCATACTCGAGTATAATTATAAATCGACATTAAAATTCCATGCCATTTATCGACTTTATGATTCACTTTTTTTTTTTTTTGTTGAAAGCATTTGTGTCGTCGGAAAAATACTAAAAAGTGTAGTTGAAAAACAAAACCAATTTAGTTAATTGAGGAAATTGGATTTAACTCTCCCAAAGGAAGGATCCTTATCCCACGTTTCCTGGAATACTGACTATTATCCCGAATCCCTAATGCCTCAATATCAAATGTTCGGATGACATATGCTTTAAAAACTCCTGGCCGTTTGTCTATTTGTGTAATGATGACGTCATTTTAATTCAACATGGCTGAAAGTTTTGAATACTAGGAATTCGCATGTGGGATTTATTTTTTTTTCAAGAACTTTTGTCAGTTGAAAGTTGAGTTTGTGACGAATCGGTTTTGTTATGTTTTGCTGTAGGTATTTTAGTTTTTTTTTTTTGGATAAAAAGATGAAAATGAAGTTGTTTTGTTATTGTGTGTAGAGAGAGAGGAAATGCCGCAATGGGTTCTGTCGGATTTGAGTTCTATTGTTTTACTTGGATGATTGTTTTTTTTTTTAACCTTGTTTCTATGGTTGGATTTATTGAAATGCATTGTTAATGTTTGATGGGCTGTCTTTTTAGATGAACATCTTTCTCAATTGTGACCTAATTAATGGGTTAGGATTTTTGTATGAAAGTTGGGTGCTACTGCGTTTTTGTATTGCGTTTTTTTCGGGGAACGAAAATGATTTTGATTGTTGCGGTGTGATTAATAAAATTTGAGCACTGAGCTTTTTTCTACTTTTTAATTTTATTTCCGAAAATTCAACGCATCGAATTTGAATGGAAAGGAAAGTGCGGAAAGTGGGGGGGGGGGGGTTGCAAAAACATCCTGCCAATGTCTCAGAATAAAATATCATCGAAAACATGCTACATGAATTAAAATGTTTTCCCTCGAAAGTTATTTTGTCGTGATTTGCTTGGTGAAAGCCATTTCATCCGTGAATCCATTGATAAAAACGACAACTTCTTCCAAGTTCAAAAAACTAGATTTTTTGTCCTTGGTCGAAAGCCTAAAAATTGCATCACAAAACATAATCATCTTTCATATTTCCGTTGATTCAAAATCAAAAGGCGGGCTTGACATTCAAACTGATGATGAATCCCTGCAAATTCTTTTTCGAACTCGATATAAATAAATGATAAATTGTGAAACTCGTTTATAAAAATCGATTGCTAATCTCAAAACATATTAAGTGTAAAAATTTATTATTAATTTGCCTGCAGCGAAGATTCGGAAGAAGAAAAATTTTAAACTGATGCATATTTTAAATGCTAAATTATTAATTTTTTTATTTTTTAAATGTTTAGTCGGGCGAAATAGAAAATATCACGAGTGAAGCGAATTATTTTGATTAAAAAAAATGTTGGAAGGTTTTAACCCTCAAATGAATCCCCTTTGTAGATGATTTAGTAGAACATCCGTTATGTTTACACTTTTACCCTCAGCACCCACCTGGTGAAGTTAAAAAAAAATATATGTATTGACAAGACAAGAATTATTAATAAATCGATTGTGTATTAGTGTAGCAGGAGCCGAAATCAGGGAGAAGAGCAGCTATAAATTTTTTATGGGTTAGGGTTTTTTAAAAGAGAGTAAATGAGGGACTGGAAAGTTGAGGGTAGAAAGGTCGAGCAAATTAATTTTTGTAAGGATTTAGCCAAAAACTCTGAAATTTTCAGCAAAAACAATTAAATTTACCCACAAAGAAAATAAATAAAATTTAGTAAAGTTGCAAAAATTTTTAATTTTTTAATTTTTAAAATTAAAAATTTTTTAAATTTAAATTTTAAAATTCTTTAAATTTAAATTTTAAAATTAAAAGCCCAAAAAAATTTAAAATTCACCCATTAAAATTCAAAGCCCATTATTCATTTTCAGCCCTGTTAATTTAAATTTTGAAATTTAAATTAAAAAAATTTTAAATTTTAAAATTTAAATTTAAAAAATTTTAAAATTTAAATTTTTGAAAATTTTGAAAATTTGAAGATTTAAAGCCCATTATTCATTTTCAGCTCTGTTTTTCCTCAAGACCCGAGTTTGCTCTCAATTCCTCATCGCTAATATTTTTCCATGAAAGCAACGGAAAATTCTTTTATTATAAAATATTTAGAACGCGTGCATCCCGATGGCCTTTGCATAATTCTTTTTTTTAAAAACCCGAACAAATCTAATTTTCACCCAAAACAAGTCTCTAAAAAACAAAACAATAAACGACTTTTTATTTCATTCATCGACAACCTAATACATCAAATTGATTTCTATTTCTAGAGAGTGTGTGTTTTCATTTAACAAAGCTAATTGAAAATCTCCGATTGCAAACCGTTTTAAAAATAATAATAATTTCATTTTTTTAAACCTTCCCTTACGGCTATGTATTAATGATTATGCCACGGTCACGGCCTTTTTCTTCTTACACATATAATTGCCAATACGCGGCCGGTGTCTCATATGCATATGAATGTAGCTCAAAAACTAATTATCACATTATAACTGATAATTAGATGAAAAAACCGATAAGACAATAGAGTCTAGCACATACTAAAGATAAGACGATAGGATATTTTCGATTAGAGCTTTTTATTTATACGTCTTTATCGATTGTTAATGATTTTTTTTTTTTTTTCGTTTCCTCCTGTTTGCTGTTGGGTGTTTATATATCAGTATTGGTTCAGAGTGCGTTTCGGTTCGATTGTGCATTCCAATGGTTTGAGGTCTCAAAAAAATTATTTATCGAAGATGAGTGATAAAATATACGTGCATCTGGATTTTATTAATTTTGATGTACTGTACAGGGTGTTTTGCGGATTACTCATCACCATGTTTAAATTTTAAAAATTAATAACTTTAAAAGGCAATATCCTTTTAAATCGAACGATATCCGCTGGATGATATGTACTGATAAGAATTTAGTATTATCACTGCGATGCAGCTGAGCGCTGCTATTAGTTATTTGGTGCAGTTGAAAATTGAAAAAAAGAATAGGAGAAGAATTTGGGGTGGAATAAGTGAAAAAGGTAAGCGAGAGGAAAATTTGGCGCTGGCGTGATGAGCATATGCGCTTAAGATTTTAAGCACATCGAAAATGAGATTTGGGTTAATTTAATGAAAATTTTTAAAATGTTTTAATTGATTAAATTTTATGCGTAGTAGAACTTTTATCTTATAGGTTATTGAATTTAAGATTTTTTAAGCCACTTGTTATCTGTGCATTAAAAATGTTTTGATTAATTATAGTGTTAAATTTTTTGGCTATAAAAACAAAGGCCATTTAACTAAGTTGAAAACAATTGAGTAGGTTAGTCTGAGGTCATCGCTAATTAAATGATTTGGTAATTAGTTTTAAAATATTATGACTTCTGTATTAAAAAAATTACAAAGTATCTTGTTAAAATGTTTTAAAGACTAGGGACTACTTCAATAGTCAGTCCATGTTGCTTGTAATGCTAAATTCAATTGTAGGTAAGGTAAAGCTCTCCGTGTAACTATGCAAAATTTTTAATCTAAAGAGATTCCCTCAAGAGCTTTATCAAGCTTAAAAACCAGGAAGAGTTTTTAGTTGCTTATCTTTTCAAGCACTCGCAAACACTGTTGATTTTATTTATGATTTTTCTGAGAATATTGAAAGGGCGAATGCCCTTGCTATAAGCTTGTCAGTAGACTTTTGGTCTCTTTGTTAAAGTTTTTACGCTTGTCGAGAATTCTTAGTCTCCCTTGGATGCGTCAGCTGCTCTTTTCAGTTTAAAGTTGTTATGTATCATGGAAATTGCCTTGAGATACCTCGCACTCTTAAAAAACAGCGTGCAAGATGATCTGCCTTCATGAAATCGGTTTGAAAATTGCTTGGAATACATAATATTCGTAGCTGTGAATGCTTTGCGCGTGTTAAAATCGTCTGTAGAAGTTTTGCTCATGTAAAATCTTCCTGTAAATTCAGAAACTTTTAAGAAATTACTAAAATATTTACTAAAAATAATTACCTAACGCCATAGCCATTCAAAGCCTCCATACTTACCGAGCCGACAAACTGCATTTCATGTTGAGGCGGTTGACGCCTACGATTAACTCCGAATTCTCACCCTTGAATGATAATAATCATTAAAAGTCAATTTCTGACTTTCATCCATAAAAATAATTCAAATCAACGTCAAAATCACATCATTCTGTAATTTCTTATAAAATCCAGGCGGCAGCGTCTGCAGACGCCATTTCGATTCACATTCGTAACGTTCAGCGTTGCCAGACGTACGACTATAGTCGTACACATACGACTATTTCACTTAAGTGCCGACAGTACGACCAAAGGGGGTGTCGTACGCTACTATTTGAAAAAATGTACGACAGTGTACGACTATTCGTATTTTCATGGCAAAACTCAACCAAAATGACGAAATTGACCCGAAAAAATGTGATAAAAATCACTTTGAGTACGACTAAAACACGACTTTATTAAAATTTTTGTACGACTCTTTTTGCTAATGTACGACAGTTTTACCGTACGACAGTTTTTGAAAAAGAGTCGTACGTTGTACGACTATTGGTCCGTACGAATCTGGCAACACTGGTAACGTTGCCTTGATTTCCAAAATGGCCGAATCAATGTTCAGCTAAAAAAATCGTTTCAATGTAACTACTGTGAATATCATTTATAATTACTGGCCTAAATATTTTTAATAATTGCAAATGAATTAATTATTCTTTCTCTTTCGTTGCAGATGAACCTCACACAAAAGCATCCGGCTGGGAACATGGCCATCACCACGGCAGAGCCTCTTCCGAGGATAGTTGGTGTTCTGGTTCAGATAACGAGTTATCCTCTGGTGATGAGAGCAGCGAGAGGAGTGCTACCTCAAGTACAAGGTAATTTAATTGTAATAATGGCTTCAGTGATAATATACGAACCCCCCGAGAAGAGATAGTATTACCATTATTGTTAATTAAGTAAAACTTCAATTGGCCATTATTTTTTTTTTTTCAACATCGCCTGCATTAACTTTACTTTACGTACACCGCCTCTTCGTAGTTTTTTTAGCGTACCGAAGGCAGAATATCTTGAAAAAAAAAAATTTCATGTGATCAAAACTTCCTTCTTCCGGACGGCGACTGCATTCTTGATTATTATTTTAATATGATTTACCACCATGCAGGTATTAATAAGAATTAAAAATATATACGAAAAAACAAGGAACAAATTACAGAGGTAGTTATCACCTGCTTACCAAATGACAGGACATGCGAATTGTGGTCCAGATTGTGTAACAATCCAGTCAAGATCTTGTCAGTCCACTTACTCTCTATGAGAGTAAGATCAATGTCCTTTGGAATGTGCATCTCATTCTTTTATATACTTCAAATTTGATTTTTATTGATAACGATTGTTACTGGCACTTAATTTCTTTTTTTTTTTTTTTTCTAGGAGCAATGGACAGTTGAGGCAGACTCTTAATAAAGCCAGAACGCTTTGTGATAGATGGAGGCCGCACAGTTTAAAAGATCCACCACCTGGCCACGATGCCGGTCAACCACCAGGGAGGTTATCTCGTTGGTTTTCGATGAGAAGAGGATCTTCGAACCAATATGAATTAGATAACGGGCAGGATAGGTTTAGCGTCGGTGGGAAAATGCCTCTTTTATCGGAGGTATGTGGAGTAATAAAAAAAAATGAATTAGAGAAAGTGTATGATGAAGAAATTTTAACATCGAGATCTTTAGCCTCATGTGCAATTCTAGAATATGTAAACTTTATTTTTTTTTTTTTTTTATATTGGAGTGTGGGCAGGCATTGTTCTTTGCCCAAAAATATCCGAGCGTGTCTGTGATTCATCATGGCGTGGTTTTTTTTTATATCCTAAGATTGTTTAGTATTAATTCTTGTTTGTTTTTCATAGGTGGAGGAAGAAAGCTTAGCTCAGTCAGGCGGCTTAGGGAATATGACTTCGTTTCCGAGGAGACAAGTACCTCCGACGTTACCTCCTCCTCCTCCTAATTTAACTCCACAGCAGCTTAAACGGCGGCATATTGTAGCAGCAATTGTACATAGTGAAAATTCTTACGTAGCCACTCTTCAAAGACTTGTAAATGTAAGTTTGTTTTAATTTTTTTTTTTTGGTGTACGAGTTGATTATAAAAATGCATGGGATGAATGAAATTTTTTTGGATTCAAGACAAATTACAGGATATTGATTTAGTGATGCATGAACTTTATTTTTTATAACGTAATTGTCTTAATCAAAAAAAAATTAATTAACTAACTATGGGATTTGATTAAAAGGATTTTGATTTTAGGATTTTTGTTTGGGTCGAGTAAACTGCAATAAATTTATATTTTACTTGAAAAATATGTTTAAATGTCATACGAGGACAATATCTTTCACTTTATTGTCCAAGATATAAATTTTGAAAAACCTTACCAGATGAAGAATTTTTTCATCGGTCAGTAGAAAATATTGCTTACCTTTTAAAGTAATGTATTAACATTAGGACTTCAGTGGGAGTTTGTATCTTTCATCATTCAATAACTTTCTCTCTGCAAAATGTTTTCCTCCTTCAAGAAATGATGTTTTAAATTATTAAAAAAATTCAGGAAATCTTTTATGTCGAGAAATTTTTCAAGCAGTGAACCAATTTTATGCAATCGTGTGAAGTATTATTTTGGAAATTGAAAAAACAATTTGCTTTGCAAAGTTTTTTCTAAGCTTTTATTTTCAATCACAAACATTGCCCCATCAAATGTTAGACGTTGACAGGTTTTTCATTTGCAAAGCAATATTTTGCTTTCTGTATTGTGTTCAATTTCATTTTTTGAATATTCACCTTGAGAACCATTAATTTCATAAATTTTTTTAGTAAAATTTTGCACACTGGTTTATAGGTTATACTGTATAGCCATTTTAGTCTGCAAACTAATACCATTCTCTAATTTCCTTTAAATTTTTTTCCCAAGATAACTCTTTTAAAATTTGAGATTTTTTTTGTTCGTAAACTGATTTGCACAAGTAAATTTGAGCTTGAATATACTCGCCTTTTTGCCATTGCGTTTTTATATTATTTTTTGACGAGTTGAGGTTAGCAGACGACTAGAGTCCATCAGCCAATCAAAACTCAAGCTTTCATAATCGCCATAGTTCATATACTTGCTCCTGCAATCTTATTGGCTGCGCCATTTGCATTTAGCTTTAGCAGAAGAGTTTTCGGAGAGGAAAAGGAATAATCAGATATAGAGATGCAAAGGCTTGTAAATTTACCGTAAATTTACGGTAAAATTTACTTACGTAAAATTTACCGGGAGCAAAATTTACCGGCGTAAATTTACGGATATAAATCATAGCATTTATGCTCATTTCAGTCATTTAAATTCCTTCATTCATGGCCATGCCCCTATCTAAGTCAGTGTGGGGGCCGCTTTACGTTACATCAAGTTTGCATCTCATAATTTTTTTTGGTAAAAACTTATTTTTATCCAATAAACTTCCCAATATTCTCCAGATTCGGATTTATATGGCTTTCTAGTCGGTAAATTTTGGGTAAATTTACCGTAAATTTACGGTAAATTTACCGGTAATTTTCAAAAAATAAAATTTACATAAATTTTGCATCTCTAATCAGATAGGGATGTGCGATTCCCAAAATTAGAATCGATTCTCGGGATCGATTCTCGATTCTTTTCAAGAATCGATCCATCGATTCTTCGGCAAAAAAGGAATCGATTCCAAAGAATCGATTCTTCGATTCCACATTTTCAGAATAATATTTTTCGGACTCATATGCAATCAAAAAAAAAAAAAAAATTTTAGTCAAAAGTTTCAAATTTTGAAAAAAAATTTTTTAATGGCAGATTTCAATTGAAGTCTTTTGCTATCCGCATATAACGATTACAGAATAATACAAAAATTAGGCTAGAAGAAAGATAAAAAAATTTTTTTTTTAAAATATTGATTTTTAGCGATTTAATTTACTCTCAAAAAAGTAATAAAATTAAATTCTTCTTTGGGGAATCGAACTTTCGATTTTGTCATTTTAGGAATCGATTCTGGTTGGGATCGATACCTCCAGAATCGGAGAATCGGAATCGGAATCGGACAAAAAAGAATCGATTCCTGAAGAATCGATTCGGAATCGCACATCCCTATAATCAGATCAAAATGTCAGCTATTAAAATAAAATGTTAGTTAATTAAAAAATGTTTAAAAAGAAGTTTGATGAATCCAAATCGAGATAAAATTTAATTTGGGCTCTGATTTGGATTTTAAGTTTATTTTTTAATTACACTTTTTTCAAGAAAAGGCTTAATGAATGAAGTTGCATAAATAAATGTTAATAATCTTTTGTTTTCTTTTTTGTTTCAGGATTTCAAAAAGCCTCTAGAGGAATCCTCTCCTGCAATCCTTTCAACCAGCAAAATTTCAACTTTATTTCTCCGTCTTCCAGAAATTCTTCAGTGTCATACTTTGTTCCGCATAGCATTAGCCGAAGCCATTAGAACGTGGGACAAAGACGAACGCATAGGGGATGTATTTGTAGCTTCTTTTTCTAAAAGCATCGTTTTAGATGTTTATTCTGGTTTTATTAATAATTTTTCAATTGCCATGGATTTGGCGAAGACTGAGGCAAAAAGGAAAAGTGCCCTTGCCGATTTTTTAAAAGTAAGTTTTTATTGAAATTTAACTTACTTCATGATATTTTAACGGAATAATTTTCTTTCAGGTAAAACAAATAAGTTCTCACGACCGGCTCTCTTTTTTCGGATTAATGGTGAAACCCGTACAAAGATTTCCCCAGTTTATTTTATTCCTTCAAGATTTATTGAAACACACGCCGCAAGGACATCACGACAGAATGTCTTTACAATTAGCCCTTACACAATTGGAATCTTTAGCTGAAATGTTAAATGAACGGAAACGTGAATCCGAACAATTTCAAGCATTTAAAGAAATGTTGCGACACGTTTCCGGGAAATTCGCCAGGCCGTCTCTCGCAGATTCGGATAGATATCTTTTAAGAGAGGATAACGTTACACAGTTAGAGTTTAACCAAAATGGAATGGTTACTAAATCCAAAAGTCGTCGCCTTTTACTTCTTAACGATCTTCTAGTCTGCGTCAGTGTTGCTCCTAAAGCTCCTGATGATTTTTCAAGCAACGAGCGGCTTACTTTAAAATGGACTCATCCGGTGACCGATATCGAGGTGAGAATCCTAAAATATTTTTGAAGCCAAAAAATTAAATAAAAAATTTTTTTGGTTTGAAAAAGTTTCACAATTTACTTAACCTTACTATTTTTATTTTTTTCCCTTCAGATCCAAGACACGAGCGCCTCTCCGACGCTAAGTAGGCTCTTAACAGCTGGATTAAATAGATCTGGAAGTTTGAAAAAAGAGCAAAATAGCGAAAACGGCACATCGCAAACCGTGGATAACATCTGTCAGGAAATGGCGGATTTAATGCATGATTATGAAGTACTTAGTAGGATTACGGAGTTAGTTGGAACGTTGCGAGGAAGTTATAAGGTAAATTAAAGCTTCGATTTTCAATTGTTGGGTGTAGCAAATCTTTTATGCCAGTTGTCGTTGATGTGAGAGAGGTGGAGTGAATTTAACGATAGTAAAAAATCTTTCGACGTTTTATTGTCAGCTGTTCTTGACATATTTTTTACAACGTATTTTTTTTTTGTAGGAATTGACCGTGGATTCCATGAAAGGATTACTTCAGGAAATTCAAACGGCCATTCAGCAAAAAGATGAAGCCATGTCATGGGTCGATTCTTGTTGTCTTCAAATGACGTTGAAGAATAAAAACAAGGAGGAGACTATCACTTTCCAAACGGATAATCCGTCCGTGAAGAAAGAGTGGACTACAGAATTAAGGTTGGAATTTGAAAAATTAATTTTTAGGGGATTAAAAGGATTTTTGTAATGGGAATGTTTTTTTTTCTTTTTTAGGCTGGCACAATTAGCTTTAGATGTAAATAATTCTCCAGCTTGGGAAATTCCAGAGGAGGAACAAAGACCGAGTACAAAAATGCCGTTATTTGTTAAAGCGCAAAGTGTATATTTGTCGAAACATCAGACTGAGGTAAAGAGAAGTAATTTTAATTGGGAGTAAAAAGAAAAAATAAGAGTTGGAAAAGCTCACATAAAAAATTTTGCAGTTAGCGCAAGGAAAAAGTGATTTTTTACAAAAAGAAAATTTTTACTCAATTTTTGAAGAATAATTTTAGAAAATTGAAAGATTAGCAAGAGAAAGTTTTCGTCTTTTAAGAAGAAAAAAAATTAACGAGAAATTTTTCCCAAGAACAGCTAGGAAATTGAAAACATCCCAAAGTATTAAATTTGTTTCATTAAAAAAATTGAAGTGAACAAAAATTTTTAAAAATAGCTGAAAAACATTTTCAAGACTTATGTTGTTTTGGCTCTAGAATTTCTCGACAGTCTTGATTTTTTTCTAATTTAATTTTTTTTTTTTAGGTTCGCTGCGGTTGCTTTTACACTGTGACAAATAGAACAACGACTAGCCATAGACGATTACGCCATCAAAATTATTTATGGGTTTGTACGACGGACGGAGTAAGCTCTCATATATCAATTTTAGCCCAGCAACAACATCAAGCAAGCGTGTTAAAAAATGTGCAAGCTTTTGATTTAGTTGAGACAAGGGTTACGTGTATGGAATTTGTTAAAGGAGTAGACGGGCCTGGTCTAGAAGGAGATTTAGTATGGATGGGGACCGATAGTTGTAGGTGAGTGTATTAAAAATTAAAATTCTGTAACCTGCGGCTCGGGAAAAAATTTTAGAAGATTGATGGCAAACAAAAATTTTTTTATACCTAAAAAATCTAAATTTTTTTTCCAGAATTATTATTTATGCTGGTGGAGAACCTGAAAAAGAAGAAGAAATTGCCACGTTCACAGTTCCATCGATAGTTATTCAAATTCGTTACCACAGTGATAATGTATTCGTTGCAACGTCTAATGGCAGTATGCTTATGTACCAAAGAAATAACAACGGTAGCTGGCCTGAAACGCCCAGCGTTACCGTTGAATTAGGTCCTGATCCAGTTTCATGCCTACTGCCCATTAACTCTTCATTATACGCCGCCTGCGGGAAGAAAGTATCCGTACATTGTGTCTACACCGGGGAAGTTCAGGTGAGAAATCAAAATCGCCCCAGGCAATTTTTTCACTTTTAACTTAAAATATTAATTCGATTTTTTTATTTTATTTTAGAAGAGTTTTAGCGTACTTCACGATCAAGCAGGAAACGTAAATCTAATGGCGCATTCAGGCGTTGGCCTTTGGATCTCTCTTAAAAATTCATCTGTAATTTGCCTTTACCACACGGAAACGTTTAAACATCTTCAGGATATTAATATAGCTAGTAATGTGTTACGGGTAACAACACCCCCTAGCGGGCAGTGCACAAATCGAGATTGCATTAATAATAATAGAACGATCGTGTCAGTGACGTCGTTAATGGCTTGTAAAGGATTGTTATGGGTCGGTACTAACGTCGGGATCGCTTTAACCATTCCGCTACCTCGTTTAGAAGGCGTGCCTATTATTTCCGGTCGGGTTAACATATCATACCACGCTCATTTCGGTGCCATATCATTTTTACTGGCTCTTCAACCGAGGAGTTACGTAAGCGTGTCGAGAAAAAATTCAGACGATAAAAAAGCGTTAGCCGAAAAAATAAAACATCAATTAATCGTGTCTCCGGTCATGTTAAGGAAAAAGAAACCGTCCAAAGAAAGTGATCCGACCAGGCGGATGAGTAAAACTTTGCCCAGAGGGATTTTTTCATCGAGTTCTAGTTCTCAGAGTAGTAACGAGGCCTGCGATGTTTACGGGCTATACGGGGAGTTGATGTATTGTAAAGATATCGAAAACGAGGAAGCGGCTAATACGGATCCGATTTATGAAAGTTTAAGGAGAAGCGATCCGGATTTATCGACGTTACCCGGGAAAATCAGCACGTTGGATAGGAGATTGAAAATGAAAGCGTCGAGGCCGAGAAGTTTGGATTTATCGAATTGGAGCGTGGAGTCTCATACATCGAGCGTTTATACATCGTCGGGGAGTGAAGAGTGCGTGCAGAAACAAAAATCAGAGTTGAATAGGACTAATTCGAATAATGAATGTAAAACGAATAAAAATAAGGAATTGAAAAGGTCGGAATCGACTGGGGCGCTGCCGAATGTGACGTTCGATCAAGAAATTGTTAAGCGTAGGAGACATACTGTTAATAAAAATGAATTGGAGGTGAAGAAGAATGTGGAAAATGAGGTTAAGGAGGATGTGAATAATAAAGTGGAAAAGTGCAAAACTATAGGGAAATATAAAACTATGAAAGGAAATCCTGCGGATGGTGGAAGGCGGACTATTATTACGTTAATGGGGGGAAGGGGGTATGTTAACTGGAGGCAAGCTTGTTGTAATTTAGATAAACAAAAAGCTGCGTCTGTGAAAGAACCGGATAGCAATGATGCTCATATTGTTATATGGGAAATGAAATTATAAGGTAAGTATTGGCAAAAATGTCGCCAGGGTTTTTTTTTTGCCTCCGGTCGCAAAATTGAAGAAAATGTTAAAATAAACCATTTTTGCCTTTCCTTTCCCAAAATAAAAAGCCTGGTGACGCTACTGAGTTTTTTCTTCTCCAGTTTGATTTATTTGTCACTAAACGATTTTTCTTTTTGTTTCAGATCAAAATCATGTACTTTACAACCAGACTACAATGAAATCACTGAAGTTATCTGCATTTTTTGCCTTTGGATTTTTATCTCTCATAAATTTTTTACTTCTATTCCTTCCAGTAACTTTGTAATATTTTTCTTTCCATCAGATTCTCGCGTCTCATTTATTTATTATGTTATAGTTTACCAGAACTATTATAATTTTTTTCTTATTTCTTTTTTTTGTAAAAAAAGAAACAAAAACATTGCTTTCTACCGTGTTTTTTTAAAAATTGATTTTATAACCTAAATCCTTTCAACCTAATGACTTATTTCACTCAAAAAATGATTATTTGAGGTTAAATTCTAATCGGCTTGACATCATGTGCAATCTGACCGAATTTTTCTTTCGTAAGTAGAAAAAATAGCTCTAGAAAGCTGTCTGAAAAAGAGAAGAATCCGTTAGAGGAAAAAAAAACGTTTTCAAAATGGCCGCTGTCAAATCTCACCGCCTTCTTGAAACCCCGCCATATGTTCGTTCCTTTGACACTTCCGGTTTACAAACATGGCGTCCGATGGCGTAATGTTTACAAATTAATATCCATCGTTATTTTCTATTTCGTAACATTCTTTGTATTTTACATGATTTACATTAAGAATAATCCATTCAGCAGGAAGTAAAGACGACGTACAAAATGAGTAATCATATTTATCGTAATAAAATCAAGGTAAATGTCTTTTTTTAATATCAAAGCGATAACACCAATTTCGTTAAAAATTAACGTTAACATGATTTTCTTTAGATTAGGTAGTAAAAAATAGATTTAAAAAAAATGGAGCCTGATATTGTCACGATATCAGATGACTCCGATGTCGAATTTGTCCAAAAAGTCGATAACATTAATTCAGGGTTTGATCAACAGCGTGGGTTCGAACCTTATCGTCAGAGTAATCCCCCTAGAAGAAAAAAAACGAAAGCGAACAAACCTGAACATCTCCCGGATCTTGATAATCTTTCCCAAGAAGAACTTGATGATTACTTATCGCAAGTTAAAGGGCAAATCGAGGAATATAATAAGGAATGCGAGGAAACAGGTCAGATTGGCTTGCAACTTCAAGCCATTGCTGATGATGGTGATGGTAGACCATTCCTAGAAGATATTTCAAGTGCAAAATATGCTGATTATGATGGATCAAAAGTGAAAAACGAAACTCCAGAAGATGATGATATTGAATTTTTAGAAGTTAAAAGATCTAAAGATCCAAAGGGAGTGGAATTAAAAAGGAAAAGTGTTGCAGATCTTGTGAAGAGGAAAGTAAGAAAAAAAAGTGATGGTAAATTAGCACTTTCCAAACCTAGATTAGTGCCAAGAATCACAAGTAAAACACCAATATCTCCAATTGGAGGTGAAAAAGCAATACCTTCATCTTTTCAAAGAGTAAAAAAAGTAAAACCAAAGATTGATGATTCATATATCGAAGAAGAGTTGGCTTCTATGTCACATTCAGGAGTTGATGATTATTTGCAAAAACCAAAGAGGAAAAGCGTGGTGGATAAATTAAAGGATAAACCTGTTATTAAGAAGAAGGCAAAACCACCAATAGAGAAACCAATTAGTGAAGAGGTTTGTAAAATTGAATTTTTTTGTTGTTGGTTTGGGATTGTGGTTAAATTATTTGATTTTTTTTTGAAGAAAGTGGAAACAAAGCTTCAAGAAATTGAAAATATTCCGCCGTCATTAACTGGATCACTAAGGAAAATCATGCAAATGACTGCTTATACTCCAGAGGAAAAATTTAAAGTTTTAGATGCAAGGGATAAGTTATATAAAATAAGTAAGTGAAAATTGGAAAGTGAAAGCATGGTTATTTTTTGTAATTAATTTGAAAATTTCTTTAGTGCGTGAAAAAGATCCATCTTTAAAAAGAGGAGCACTTGCAGGTAATTGCCCAGATATGTGCCCTGAAAAGGAACGTCTGATGAGAGAATTTCAATATCAAGTTTCAATATTTGAAATGGTCAATTACCCAAAGGTAAAATTTTCATTTTTTTAAAAATCCTTTTTTTTTCAGTGATTAATTTAAGTTTGATTTTTAATAGAACACAGCTTTGGATCATAAATTAGCAGTGAAGCAATATAGCAGAAGTTCAGCTGACCAAGAGGAACCGTTACCTCATGAGCTTAGACCAATTAGTGTGTTAACAATGACCATGAATTATTTGCTGCATAATATTGTTGATTATTGTGAACTGGCTGATGAAAATTTAGAAGATTGGTATATGTTTATGTGGGATAGGACAAGAGCTCTTAGAAAGGTAAAAAATTAAAAAATTACAATCATTTTTAACAATTTATTAACTGATAAAAAAATTTTTGTGCAGGAGCTAACGCAGCAAGGAATCCATAATGTTGAAACTGTCACACTAGTCGAACAATGTGCCAGATTTCACATTCACTGTGCGGAAAGATTAGTCGATCAGGACAGTGCTGTTTATGATGATAAAATTAATACCGAAAATTTAACAAAGTGCCTGCAGACGCTCAAGTACATGTACAAGGATTTGGCTAATGAAGATATTTATTGCCAGAATGAGCCAGAGTTTGTTTGTTATTCGTTACTTTTGAATCTTAATAATACTTCAGTGTTTACGTAAGTATTTTGAAAAAAAATTTAGATTTAAATAAAATCATGATTGATGTTTTTTTTTAATTTTAGAGAATTGAGCGATATGTCTGAAAGCGTTATGATGTCATCATCAGTCCGATTTGCTTTGGATATAATGGCTGCTTGGGAAACAAGAAATTATATTAGATTTTTTAATTTAGTTAAACGAACGACATATTTAAATGGGTGTTTGTTGAGGAGATACTTTAATGAAATGAGATTGTATGCAACGAAAACAATGATTAGGTCTTATTGCACCAAGAATTACTCGCCACAGGTAATTGTTGGTGTGCTGGTTTTTAGCCTTTTAGTATTGCAAAGAATTTGCTGAGACTTTGCAACATTCTTTGTTAGTTGCAGCATGGATAAAATTTTTTTGATCAAATTAAATGAAACTTTTTTTTTAGATGGCAATGTCACGTTTTGTTGAGAATTTAAATTTCGAAGGAGAAGAGGAATGTCAAAAATTTTTAGAACATTGTAATTTCACTGTATACAGAGCAGATGACGGAGTAGTGAGTGTTAATTTTGATAGATTATCATTTCAAAATCCGGAGTCACCATTCCCAGCTAGGAGAGCTTATATTTTTATAGAAGATAAGAAACAGTCGCCTTTATCAGTTGTAAGTAATTTTAGAAATTAATTTAAATCTTAATGCAGATTTGCTAAAAAAAAATTTTAATTTAATTATTCTTGTAGATTATGGCCGGCGGATTTTTACCTCCTAAAAGCTACGAAAATCACATCCCTCAAAGTAGTTTCACAGCCAACGGCGAATTAAAATTAGATTCTTTACTATGCATGGATCTCATGGAATTCGCCAATATGCCGCCTCCTCCTCCGCCACCTCCTCTAGTCAGGGATATGAGCAAGCCGCCTCCTTTAATCACAAAACCGACTACTTCTACTTTATCTATATTTTCGTAAGTGCAAATCTTCAAATTTTTTTTCAAAATATATTTTTTAATTAATTTGATTTTTTTTATATTTAGGGAAATGCTGGCCAAAGCACAAAAAACATCCAGCCGAGATCCAAGGCTAAAAGAACGAGAAGTCGCTCCCGTATTCCCAACAGTGGATAATAAACCAGCATATAACTACATTATAACTCCGAGTAATAACATCTTCGGCCAAAAATCTGATACAGAAACTCAAAAACCAATTTTTGGCCAAAAACCAGATTCCACGTCGCATTCGATTTTCTCCAAACCAGCGGAATCAAAATTATTATTTTCAAAACCAGAAACGGATTCAAAATCATTGTTTTCAAAACCAGAAACGGATTCAAAATCATTATTTTCAAAACCGGAAACAGCGCCAAATTTATTATTTTCAAAACCGGAAACTTCGAACTCGATATTCGGCCAAAAATCACTAGGAAACTCGAATTTTTTGTTCGGTCAAAAAACAGAAACAACGTCGGCTTCTATTTTTGGGCAAAATTCAACAACAGCATCGAATTCTATTTTTGCGCCGAAACAGGAAAATAATCCAATTTTGGGACAGAGTGGGAATAATTCAATTTTCGGGCAAAATGCTTCGATTTTTAGCCAAAAACCAAACGTCACGGCTGCTAATATTTTTGGAAAGAATGTTTTTTCCGGTGGGGATAATCACGTGACTAGTACGTCCGCTAGTTTATTCCCGAAAACGGATGGTGGAATTTTTTCAAGCGCTGTCGATAAGCCTTCCGTGTTTAGCAACGAGCCGAAAAATATTTTCAGCAGCGCGAAATTTACTCCTGCTGTTAATTTTCAGTTTAAACCCACTGTCGATCCCGAAGAAGAAAAAAAGAAAGAATTAGCTGAAAAAGAAAAATTAGAAAGGGAAAGATTAGAAATGGAAAGGAAACGGAAGGAGGAGGAAGAAGAAGCGAGGAGAAAACGAGAAGCGGAAGAAATCAGAAAGAGAAAAGAGGAGGAAGAAGCTAAACGTTTAGAATTAATTTTATTAGAACAGAAAAGAAAATTAGAAGAAGAAAGACAACGAAAGGAAAGAGAAATGGAACGTAAATTGGAAGAAGAAAGAAGAAGAAGATTAGACGCGGAACGGCAAGAACGGGAAAGAATCCAACGGGAAGAACAAGCTCGGTTAGAAAAATTAAAACAAGCGGAACGAGAACGTTTAGAAAAAATTAAACGAATCGAAGAAGAAAAACGAAAAAGTGAAATTGCTTACCAGAGAAAAATTGAAGAAAAATGTAAAGACTTGAAGGAAAAATACCAACGTTGGAAAGCTAAAATTTGGGTTGAAAAATGGAGAACGAAAACTTGGAATTTGATTGAAGAAAGGAAAATGAGAATGTATAAGGAAGAAAGGAAATTAAATTATCCGCCTGTTTGCAGTGAAGAAGTTTTAAATGGAAATCCGTACGGTTTGGTAATTCCGAGTGTTTTAGTTTTGGAAAGTTATTCAACTCGACGTCCTAAAGTATCAAAAAATGAAAGTAAAAGAGAGAGTATAATTGTTAATGATTTGCCTGTTATTAAAGTGCCTAGGATTATCGGAAGGATATTAGAGAAACGAATGAAAAAGTTAAGTGGGAAAGAATTTTCATCATTGCCTTGGAAGTTGGTTTTGTCTGTGCCAGATGAAAGTGAAGCCGGAGAGTTTTCAAAGCATATAGAGACGTTTGTTGAAATGCATTTTGTGGATAATTTTAATTGGCAGTTTGGGAAACAGGTAATTGTTTACTTTTTTAAAATTTAAGTCGTCACTTTCAGATAGCACAAATTCATTGTTTTAAGCCCCGGTTGAAAACAATTATTTTTTTCTAGAACTCTTATTAGACTTTTTTCTGAATACCTTTAAAGCTCATGCAAATCCTCCCAAAGTTTTTAACGAAATTCTTGACCAACTGGCCAAATTTTGTCCTGTTAGTTACAAAATCATATTCACAATTTTATATTTAAAAGCTTTGTTCATTTTGATTTATTCATTTCAGACTGGGCCATTGTACTGTGGAGAACATTGCCAAAACGCATTTCGATATGGAGTTTGTGTTCGAAGAATACGAGGATGTGATTTACATGAAGGAGAGAAGTGCAATCCCAACGCTACGAATGGAAGTAATGGGCTTGTGTTTTTAATGACGGATGAAAAGGAAAGTGTGAGGATTGCTGCTAGAAGATTGAGAAATGTATTACTAGCAAGACCACAATTACCAAAGGTAAGTTTTTATAAATTTATTTAACTTAAATTTAACACTCTTAACTGAAAAATACTGATCAGTTTCTTCACAATTAAACAAGCTACAAGTTTATCTATTTTTAGCCATTTATCCCGCACTCTGGCCCGAGGAAAAGAATCCTTTCGAATAATATTTAACTAATTGGCAATCAGTTTAACGTCCACTAACTAGCGAGAAATTTCTAAGTCGATATATGGGTCCTACGATCTTTTCTGCCCTTTTTTCCCTCCCTCAAAATTGCAATCTGTGAAGGTTTATTTTATTCAGGAAAAATAAATAGAGCCTTAAAGCTGCCTAATTAACCTAATTAATAATTTTTTTTTCATCTACTGCGTTTTTAAAAATACTTTGGCATCTAACGCCATCTAACAAATATTTTAATCAACTAACACTCTCTTTAAAGTATCAAACACAACCGCTAGGGTCACTAGCGATGACTTGTTTTGTTTGTTAAATTTAACGCTATCTTACGGAATTTCGCTGAACTATTATGCTACACTAGCGCTGTGAGGTAGTAGTTCATTCAGTTAAATAAACATGGACGCCTTTTCGCGAAATTTCCGGTTTACTTTTTAATTATTTTACAGAATTCACTATTTGTAGTGCGAAATTTTAATTTGACTGAGTGTTTAAATAAAATTTATTTTATTTTCTTGTTTTAATTTTAGATCCCAGTTGTTATTTTCATATTAGGCAATGAAATCGACGATGAAAACATAATTAAGGCACTTAACCTCAACCGATGGCGTGAAAGCCATTTGACTGAATATTACATCTTTAAATGTGATGGTAAAAGCCAAGAAGAATTAGCAATCCAGTTAATACAGTGTATTAAATGTATCGCGGAGAATTCAGCTCAAATTTCGCCGATTCACTGCTCTCAATTATCAAACTTCTTATCTAGCAGTAATTTCTTCGATTCAATATGGAGGAGGATTGACACGAGTTTGTCAAATTTCAAAATCATTTTGGTTAGTATTTATTTGAAAAATGAGTTAACATCATCTTGCAATATGAATTTTTTTTTTTTGCAGAAAGAGCCGAAGTTTTTAATTGAATACTACAACACATGCATTGATAGACTAGGCGAGTTCTTTTTAGATGATTCTTATGAAGAATATACATTAGCCTGTGATGAATTTAAATTAGTTCAAAGTGAAAGACCTGAGCGAGATGAAATTTATTCAAAAGAATTGTTAAACGTTTTCGAATCTTTAAAATTACCTCAGTGGCCGAAAGAAATCCCAAAAAGTTCTCATCAGCTGAATTATAGGATACATCAATATTGTAAGAAAATAGGAAATCAGCAAAAGCATAGAATTAGGAATATTAAATGGATGTAAGTACTATTTGTAAATTTTATGAAAATATTTAAAACGTTCAAAGTTAAGAAAAAAATTTTTTTTGAAGATTGTATCGAATCATAAGAAGATCTTTACTCTGGAAAGGACTGGACATCTACTGTGATGAAGATATAAATGAAATACTTGTTCATTTTCCATGGACTCAAGTTTTTCAAGAACTCTCTCGTGCTTTACTTAATCAATATATTGAAAAATCCCAAACAGAGAAAGATATAGCAGTAGTCTACGATGTTGAAAAACTAGAGCAACTGATCTTCGAATGTAGTTTAATTGGAAAATTTTTACAAAAATCAAAAAGGAAATCAACTTTACAGACTGTAGAAGAAGACTTGAATCCGCATTTAGAAAACGATAGCATTATCTACGCTTACACATCTGCTATAGAAAGAGAATCAAGCAAAAGGAAAAGAGATTCAAGTATCGACGAAAATCTGGACGCTTTATTTAATAGCCCAGCCGGGAAAAGACAAGTTCTTGAACAGGATGAAGAACCTTCAACGTCGAATGATTATTCGGAGTTGAAAACAGATTTTGAAAGTTTAAGTGAAAGGTTAGATGAATTACAAAAACGGATAGATGAGAATAAGAAGATTTTAATTGAAACTCAGAACATGTTACAGTAGTTGTTTTCAAAAAAGAAAAAAAAATTTTTATTATAATTTTAATACGAATTTATTTTAATTTTTTTAAATTTTGAAATGTTAAGGATTTGAATGTGTTTTTTGTTAATGACAAAAATTCTTTTGTGGTGTAAAATGATTGATATATCATTTCGTCGAATGTGGCTTTTGTAAATAATCGAGATAAGCAAGCGATTATAACTGAAAAAAAAGTTGAAATACTTGATCAAAAATTAAGGTAAAAAATTTTGCTTTTGCTTACCGATTATGTCTAAAATTGTAACTTTTGATATTAATTTAAGACGTTCTGTTGGAGGTTGGGTGAGATGAATCGACACCGACGCTGTTTTTTTGACAGATCTGAAAAAAGAATTTCTTATCAAAATTTTTGGGTTAAAAAAAAATATTGAACGTTTACTTTTTAACTGAATAATGTATGTAGTTTATATCAGTGTAAGAACAGTCTGGGAGACAATCGCAATCATCCAAAAAACGAGGCATCCATTTTCTGTTGAATTTTTTGTCCAAACATATCAGACCCTGATAATCGCAATCCGGTTCAGGCCCTAAAATTTTTTCTAAATTATTTTTCTTATGTTAAAAAATTTTTAAAATTCGTATTCGATACCTGAACGGGCTAAAAGATGATGTTTGCATTTACACATACTCCTCTGCTTCTTAGCAATGCATTTTATTAAACAAGCCGATTCACTGTATACGTTAAAACCTTCTACTTTTAGCTCCCCGGTCAAGGCACAATTCCTCTGATTAATATTTAACAACCACGAAGTATCATCTTCAATAACTTCCCTAAATTTGTAAAGGATTTTTCCTTGGTCTCCAGGCGATATTTTTTTCACATCACTTGAATTCTGAAAAACTAATTCTTTTCTATCGTGAAGGTAAACTTTCACAGCGATTGAAGTTTCCACTTCAAGAACGGGTTCTTGCTCATTATGACTCGTTACCATGTCAGGAGGCACAGAATTTACATCCCTATAACAAAAGTAATTGTTTCTCCCTTATAGAATCGACGAAACTCGGCAAGAACTTACTTTACATGAACTGAATTTATGCTGAAACAAACGCCCTGGTCTGTAGGTAATCTTTGAAAATACTGACAGCATTGAAATGGTTTTCCTTTCCAATTACAATTTAATAACAAGCCTTCGCAAAGTTGCGATACTTCTTCAACCATTTTTCTATATCTTCGTTTAGGAAGATCATTCAGTTTAGTGCAGTTTTTGCAGTAGCCCTTTGAAGGATCCAAAAGACCGGTAACAAAATCCAGAGTAACATTATTATTCATTTTTATTATCCTACGAAGTAAACATTTCGTTTTTTATTTTTAAAAAAATAAAGCAACAAAATCAATTATTCAATTTTCACCTCTGCAAATATTTTGTAAAAGATGGATGATCAACAACAGGGCAGATCGTGTAAGAAGGTAAAACCGTCAACCATTTTTTATAATCAGTTTCAACAGCATAAAAAGGTGAATTATACTTCGAATATGTAGATAAAAATGTTGTCAATATAAACCCAACGCACAAATATGAAATAAATTCTAAAGTCAGGCAAATTTTATAAATATTTGAATCCTCTGATTTTTTAATGATTAAACTGGATGTAAATAAATCTAAAGAATTTCGATAACGAATAAGGTGAAATTCGTTTCTTTTCGACAACATTTTAACTACTAAATCTCTTTCACTCACGAAACGTCATTGATTTTTCAATTATTTCAATTTTTATCAGTATTTAAAATCGAATAACAAGTAGTTGCCCGCTTTTTCAGGAAAAAAAAAGAACATCGTGGCAGCAGACAGCATGGCGTCGCCGTAAATCGATTTACCGGAAGTGCAAGGAAGGAAGATGGCTGCCGTTAGGTGGCGGTGACGACGACTTCGCTCGCTAACCGTAATGGCGTCGGTCGTGTTTTCGTTTTTTTTTTGTAATCATTTTAAAATACATTATTTAGGTGATTTTGTGATCTGTTTTATTAATAAACACTATAGTGAGGCATTTATTCTGAAATTGTGAATTGCACTTGTGTTTTTTTTTCAGAATGAAGTGATTCTGGTGATGAACAAGAGACGGGAAAAAATAAAGGTCTCAAGAATCGAATTCAACGTGAAAACATCCGTCGTTACAGGCACAAACCAAACTACAAACCAGGGAAGGAATAACTTTGCTACATTTAATGGTAAGTAATTGTAAATTTAGTTCCACACTGCTTTCTTTTCCGGGTGATGATGTGAACATTTGAAGAGTTTAGCGGATAAATGAGGTGAAACCATGGATTAATCAGAAATCCACTTGAGATAAGGCAGTCCAAGCAATATTTTTAAGGTTACGATGAATTATTTGAAGAAATTATCAAAGTTGATTGGTTGTTTATATGTTCATTGTAACATTTTTCTTGTTGAAACGTATTTTACTTTTTGAGGAACCAGAAAATAAGAATTTAATTAGATTCTGTTCTTAGTAGATCCAAAACAAGGCTGTATAAGTAAAATAAGAGAGAAATGGTTTTACATTCTCGGATTATGTTTTGGATTTTGATTGAAAGCTATTTTTACTGGTTATTAAAAAATATTTTTATTTTTTTGTCTTTATTTATAGGTCTATTGATCATCAAGGTAATTTGCTGCGGTGCAGAAGAATGATAAACTGGGGAAAATGAGTACTACTATCACGGATTACTAACTAATAAGGTAAGTTTTATTTAGAATGTTCTGCAGTTCTATAATTAAATGATGCGTTTATTTTATTTATGAGTCCTTGAACTTGTTGTGGTTTAGAAACATTAATACTTACCAGGTTTTCATTGTTTTGCCTCCATGTGATGATATGAACAGGTTAAAAAAAAATATCAACTGCATTAATAATTGTTTGGATTTTTTTTCTGAAGACCAGAGAAAATGTGTGAAGGAAAAAATATAATCAACAAGGGACAATTTTTAATTTTAACTTTTTTTTTTTCAGGTGAAACAACTTTGTCTTCTTTCAATGGATAACTTCTTGGAATGGATGTCTTCGTCTAGGAAAAAGAACTCGGCAGTGTAAATGTTTCAGAACTTCTGTTGGAAAGCGGAAGAGGACTGCAACTAAGGATTTTTGCTCTGGTAAGTTCATTTTAAATTTTTTTGTTCTTTTTTTTTTTTAAACGGGGCTAATTTTGATGTAAAGAGGAATTTACTGTTATTTTTAGCCTTGTTTAGATTTGTAATTTGATTATTCAAGGAAGTCGTATCCACAAGGGTAAAAAGCAAGAAGGGTATTGCGCTTCTTTTTTCAGTTAATAATTTTTTTGGGTTTACAAGGGGAAAAACACAAGAAATAGCCTTCACTTAAAACAAAAGAAAAATATCAAACTTTTCATTTAATTCTTTTATAATATTCTGACATTTGTGTAATGATATAAAAAAATCGGTATATCCCTTCAAGTTTTACAAGCAAAGATTTGTCTCATAAATTTTCTTCCATTGATTAAGGTAACTAAACCTTAGTTATGATTTTAGAATTCAAATTAATTCTTCCTTTTTTCTTTTTCAGGTGTGAAATCATTCAATCATTAGTTCCGTCTTCGCATACGCCGCAAGTTAGGCAAGTTAGGATTCACCGATGAATGCATCCAAGACTCACGCACATCTCAAAGATCAACATCATAAATAATCTTCGACATCAGAACCTATCATCAAGATCCGATTATTTTTTGATTAATAATTAGTTTAGTTTTAGATTTTTAATCATACTAATTTGTTCACAAAAATTTAAGACATTTTAATCGATTTTTCACACATTTTTGTTGAGTTTTACCAAATTGATGAATATTTCATTTAATTACTGTACTTAACGTAATTTAGAGCGACATTTTTGGAAACGAGTTTAACTTTTTTAAACGGCTTTTTTTCCCGTAGAAATTTGCCAATTTAAAAAATGATTAGTGACATTCAGTTAAATTTGGTTTAAAATAAAATCAGATTATTTATAAGAACTTTTTTGTACACATGTTATGGCTATTGTAAATTATAATAATTTCACAATATATAATATAATGATTCAAAATAATTGTTTTTTGATATATTTCTACCTAATTTCCTTCCTAACCTTTGAAAATTAGGCGTTCTGAACTTAAAACAATAAGGCGTTTTCAACATTTAAGGATTGGGCGATTTGCCCCTCTACAAATACGGTATTTTTAAATAGGGACCTTTTTAAGGAGCTTTTGGTCTTGATTGATAGAGCATACTGCCCTTAATCGAATGCTGCACGAAAAACCCGAAAATTCCTGCAAAAAATGCGCAAAAAGCGATTTTTAAATTTTTTTTTGTGTGACTTGTATGAAATTTTATTCGAAAAATCGTCACATAAAAATTTCACTTTTTAAAAAAAAAAAGGGTTTTGGAAAATCGCGTTTTTTAAGCAGTTCCCGTGGGATTTCCGGGACTTTTATTGCATGGTCTGATAGAGGACATCCAGGGCTATCGTTTGAGACCACAAGCTCCCCAAAGCTCCTTCAAATAACGGAGATTTTAATCGATTTCGGAAAAAGCGACTTTTTCGGGTTTTCCGTTCGTATGAGATGGGGAAAGCTCGGGAAAGCTCCAAACCTGGATTTTTGGATTCCTAAGGTCCTAACCAAAATCCATATATTTTTGTATTAAAACTTTTTGTAAAACAGCTCTAAAACGCACCGTTCTCGAGATATTTGCGATTTTAGGTTGGAGTAAATTTTCGTGGGGAAAAATGGATTTTTTGGCTAAAACTGTGTTTGCGGCAGTTCCCGCAGGAATTTCGGGAATCTGATTGCAGCACTGGATAGAGGACGTCGAGATCTATCATTTAAGACCAAGAAAGCTCCCGAAAGTTCCCGATTAAAAGCCCATTTCATGAAATCCGGATAATTTAATTTTGGCCCAAAATGGCGGCTTCCAGCCAACTTTTGGGGGCTTTTTTGGGGTTCCGCCATTTGTTTAGACCCAAGGGACCCATTCCACCGGTTTTTGTCGAAATCCGGAAGGGTCGATGAAAAAGTCCAAAAAAATGATAAGGCTATAGTCTTTCCTTTTTTTCGATTTTCGACGAAAATTTGAAAATGGCGGAAACCGGCTAAATGGGTTTAGATGGGACTGAAAACACGAAAAAAGCCAAAAAATTCGGGATTAAGCCCAAAATAAGCCCAAAAATGGCTTATGAAAGGCCTATTTTGGGCTTATTCCGGAATTTTTTGGATTTTTTCGAAATTTTAGGCCAAACTATACCCATCTAGCCGGTTTCCGCCATTTTCAAAATAAGGCTTAAATCGTCGAAACTAGAAAAATGGCCAACAGAAGGCTTATTTTAAAAATGGCGGAAACCGGCTAGATGGGTATAGTTTGGCCTAAAATTTCGAAAAAATCCAAAAAATTCCGGAATAAGCCCAAAATAGGCCTTTCATAAGCCATTTTTGGGCTTATTTTGGGCTTAATCCCGAATTTTTTGGCTTTTTTCGTGTTTTCAGTCCCATCTAAACCCATTTAGCCGGTTTCCGCCATTTTCAAATTTTCGTCGAAAATCGAAAAAAAGGAAAGACTATAGCCTTATCATTTTTTTGGACTTTTTCATCGACCCTTCCGGATTTCGACAAAAACCGGTGGAATGGGTCCCTTGGGTCTAAACAAATGGCGGAACCCCAAAAAAGCCCCCAAAAGTTGGCTGGAAGCCGCCATTTTGGGCCAAAATTAAATTATCCGGATTTCATGAAATGGGCTTTTAATCGGGAACTTTCGGGAGCTTTCTTGGTCTTAAATGATAGATCTCGACGTCCTCTATCCAGTGCTGCAATCAGATTCCCGAAATTCCTGCGGGAACTGCCGCAAACACAGTTTTAGCCAAAAAATCCATTTTTCCCCACGAAAATTTACTCCAACCTAAAATCGCAAATATCTCGAGAACGGTGCGTTTTAGAGCTGTTTTACAAAAAGTTTTAATACAAAAATATATGGATTTTGGTTAGGACCTTAGGAATCCAAAAATCCAGGTTTGGAGCTTTCCCGAGCTTTCCCCATCTCATACGAACGGAAAACCCGAAAAAGTCGCTTTTTCCGAAATCGATTAAAATCTCCGTTATTTGAAGGAGCTTTGGGGAGCTTGTGGTCTCAAACGATAGCCCTGGATGTCCTCTATCAGACCATGCAATAAAAGTCCCGGAAATCCCACGGGAACTGCTTAAAAAACGCGATTTTCCAAAACCCTTTTTTTTTTTAAAAAGTGAAATTTTTATGTGACGATTTTTCGAATAAAATTTCATACAAGTCACACAAAAAAAAATTTAAAAATCGCTTTTTGCGCATTTTTTGCAGGAATTTTCGGGTTTTTCGTGCAGCATTCGATTAAGGGCAGTATGCTCTATCAATCAAGACCAAAAGCTCCTTAAAAAGGTCCCTATTTAAAAATACCGTATTTGTAGAGGGGCAAATCGCCCAATCCTTAAATGTTGAAAACGCCTTATTGTTTTAAGTTCAGAACGCCTAATTTTCAAAGGTTAGGAAGGAAATTAGGTAGAAATATATCAAAAAACAATTATTTTGAATCATTATATTATATATTGTGAAATTATTATAATTTACAATAGCCATAACATGTGTACAAAAAAGTTCTTATAAATAATCTGATTTTATTTTAAACCAAATTTAACTGAATGTCACTAATCATTTTTTAAATTGGCAAATTTCTACGGGAAAAAAAGCCGTTTAAAAAAGTTAAACTCGTTTCCAAAAATGTCGCTCTAAATTACGTTAAGTACAGTAATTAAATGAAATATTCATCAATTTGGTAAAACTCAACAAAAATGTGTGAAAAATCGATTAAAATGTCTTAAATTTTTGTGAACAAATTAGTATGATTAAAAATCTAAAACTAAACTAATTATTAATCAAAAAATAATCGGATCTTGATGATAGGTTCTGATGTCGAAGATTATTTATGATGTTGATCTTTGAGATGTGCGTGAGTCTTGGATGCATTCATCGGTGAATCCTAACTTGCCTAACTTGCGGCGTATGCGAAGACGGAACTAATGATTGAATGATTTCACACCTGAAAAAGAAAAAAGGAAGAATTAATTTGAATTCTAAAATCATAACTAAGGTTTAGTTACCTTAATCAATGGAAGAAAATTTATGAGACAAATCTTTGCTTGTAAAACTTGAAGGGATATACCGATTTTTTTATATCATTACACAAATGTCAGAATATTATAAAAGAATTAAATGAAAAGTTTGATATTTTTCTTTTGTTTTAAGTGAAGGCTATTTCTTGTGTTTTTCCCCTTGTAAACCCAAAAAAATTATTAACTGAAAAAAGAAGCGCAATACCCTTCTTGCTTTTTACCCTTGTGGATACGACTTCCTTGAATAATCAAATTACAAATCTAAACAAGGCTAAAAATAACAGTAAATTCCTCTTTACATCAAAATTAGCCCCGTTTAAAAAAAAAAAAGAACAAAAAAATTTAAAATGAACTTACCAGAGCAAAAATCCTTAGTTGCAGTCCTCTTCCGCTTTCCAACAGAAGTTCTGAAACATTTACACTGCCGAGTTCTTTTTCCTAGACGAAGACATCCATTCCAAGAAGTTATCCATTGAAAGAAGACAAAGTTGTTTCACCTGAAAAAAAAAAAGTTAAAATTAAAAATTGTCCCTTGTTGATTATATTTTTTCCTTCACACATTTTCTCTGGTCTTCAGAAAAAAAATCCAAACAATTATTAATGCAGTTGATATTTTTTTTTAACCTGTTCATATCATCACATGGAGGCAAAACAATGAAAACCTGGTAAGTATTAATGTTTCTAAACCACAACAAGTTCAAGGACTCATAAATAAAATAAACGCATCATTTAATTATAGAACTGCAGAACATTCTAAATAAAACTTACCTTATTAGTTAGTAATCCGTGATAGTAGTACTCATTTTCCCCAGTTTATCATTCTTCTGCACCGCAGCAAATTACCTTGATGATCAATAGACCTATAAATAAAGACAAAAAAATAAAAATATTTTTTAATAACCAGTAAAAATAGCTTTCAATCAAAATCCAAAACATAATCCGAGAATGTAAAACCATTTCTCTCTTATTTTACTTATACAGCCTTGTTTTGGATCTACTAAGAACAGAATCTAATTAAATTCTTATTTTCTGGTTCCTCAAAAAGTAAAATACGTTTCAACAAGAAAAATGTTACAATGAACATATAAACAACCAATCAACTTTGATAATTTCTTCAAATAATTCATCGTAACCTTAAAAATATTGCTTGGACTGCCTTATCTCAAGTGGATTTCTGATTAATCCATGGTTTCACCTCATTTATCCGCTAAACTCTTCAAATGTTCACATCATCACCCGGAAAAGAAAGCAGTGTGGAACTAAATTTACAATTACTTACCATTAAATGTAGCAAAGTTATTCCTTCCCTGGTTTGTAGTTTGGTTTGTGCCTGTAACGACGGATGTTTTCACGTTGAATTCGATTCTTGAGACCTTTATTTTTTCCCGTCTCTTGTTCATCACCAGAATCACTTCATTCTGAAAAAAAAACACAAGTGCAATTCACAATTTCAGAATAAATGCCTCACTATAGTGTTTATTAATAAAATAGATCACAAAATCACCTAAATAATGTATTTTAAAATGATTACAAAAAAAACGAAAACACGACCGACGCCATTACGGTTAACGAGCGAAGTCGTCGTCACCGCCACCTACACCTATTCGGGTAGTGGGTGTTTCCGTTTCGTCGAGATCTAAAATATAGAGAAAAGAAAAAAATGGCGAATCCAAAATATGCAGGATTACCTGGAATTGTAAGTATTTTTAATGAAATCCTTCTTAAAAAGACTATCTTGGGTTTTTAATTTAAAAAAATATAAAAACTATCATGATGAATCTAAATTTTATCACGTATTGCATGGTTATCCTTTTATAATGATTTTTAAAAGGAGTTTACTGCGTTGAGGTTAAGTTACTGAATCATTTTTGTGTTAATTTAATTTTAGGCTCCTCCAGATGAGAAAGACGTCTATGAAACCGATGATTTACCAGAAGCAGACCAAGATTCGGAATATATTAACGAGGCGGAATCCGAAAATATTGACAGGCCGCATTTAAACGTCGTTGATGCCCATTCAAAATTTAAAGATAAAACACTTGTATGTGGGAAGGGAGTTGATTTTTCTGATAGATTTCGGAGAAGGAGACATACTGGGTACCAAGCAATTTCTGGGGACTGGGAAATAGCTGCTGAAGGGGAACAAGAAACCATACTTCAGAGATATAATCGATTGCAATTTGAGGTTAAGGAATTGATAGAAGATATTAACAAGGTATGTATTTCTTTTTTTTAAAAGTGAAAATGTTTTTATTTATAATTTTGGATTTGTCGCAGATGAAAACTACATCAGCAGAGCAAAAAAGTAATGAATTAGTTGCAAGTGAGGCTTTAGTTCCGCAGTTAGAACAATCCCTCGACCAACTAAACAATTGCTTGAACTTGGGGGATCCTGCTGGGAATGAATTTATGCAAACATTATCGGATCCACAAGGAACTCAGATTAAGTACGGATGATTCCAACAAAACATGATTATATAAAAAATCCCTTTTTAACTTATTAATATTTTTCATTTACAGAAAATTATTAACAAAACTAGAATCTCTGAAAGAAGTGTCATCAGGAGGGAAAAAACCAGTAAAGCCTGATTCTAAAGGAAGTGACACTGTTTTGACGTATCATCTTCAAACAAACCCAGCTCAGAATAAATTTCTACAAACAGCTAGACTTGCTAATTTAGAGCAGAGACTGAATAAACTTGAAACCGTGATTGGGACAACACCTGAAAATTTAAATCGCCTTCAATTAAGCGAATTTAAAAGTCTTTGTGATGCTGCAAGTGAAATTAGTGCTCGTGTTGGGCTGCTAGATCCTGGTCAGTTAGATCGTCTTGAAGCTAAATTATCAGGGGTTGTTAGTAAAATGGATTCTGTATCAGAGAGAAGGGGAGGACAGGATTTTATTGAAAATGAAAAGAAGGTATGTGAATTTTTTCTATTCATTTAAAAATAGTTTTCAAAACATTTTTCAGCATTAATTTTTTTATTTTTTAGATTAATGAGCTATATGACTTATTGAGCAAAACTGAAGGTTTGAATCAATCAATAAAGCCAATTACGGAAAGATTAATAGCGTTAAAATCATTGCATGTTGAAGGTAAGAAATTTGAGTGAAACTTAAAATTTTTACTGTATTAATTTAATACAACTTTTTTTTTTTTATCAGCTGGTGAATTTAAGAAATCATTGAAAGAATTGGGAACTGAGCAAGCCAACATAGCCAACAACCTTGTCAACAACGAAACTGCTTTAAAGAAAGTTGAAGAAGCTTTGCAACAACATTTACAGACTGTTACTAAAAATATTCAGGTTTTCGATTCACGACTTACAAGTATTAAAAAGTGAAACTATATTTTAAAAAACTAGTTTAATGTGCAATTTAAAATGCTTTTTCTAATATTTACAATCAATTTTTATTTATGAATTAATAATATGAAGCAAATTATTGCTTTATTTTTTTTCTTTTTGTTTGATACAACTGAGTGTTGGGAAGTTATTATTTTATACGTGAAATATAAAGTGAAAATTAATATTTATATTAAAATAATTAAAAATCTCCGATATCTGACAAACCAAGTTCTTCCTTTTTCAAAAAAAAATAAAATGAGGAGCTTTCGATCCTCTATTTAATCAACATTGTCTAGTTTTTTTTAAAAATAAGAGCATTATATGCACAATTTTTAAGAGCTTTTGGGTTTAACTGATAGATCTCGACGTCCTCTATCGATTGGCCAGAAAAATTCTGTTCATCTCAAGAAAAATTGGGCGTTTTGTTTATTTGAAGAAAAATTGGGCGTTTTGATCATTTTCAGAAAAATTAGGCGTTTTGAACCTCTAAAAATTAGTTTTTTTGAACCTTTTAAAATTAGGCGTTTAGGAATTAGGGGTTTTGGAATGGACAATTTTAATAAGATGTTTGACCATCAGAAAAAAATCCGTAGAGGTAAAGCCATATCAGTTTAATTTCATTTCAGCTCTAAAAATTATGGTAAATGGAAAAAAATAATTTGTAGAGGTAGGATTAGCCATGAAAAAGTTATTAGAAGTTTGTACATCTCATCTCTTCATTCTAGCTGTAGAGATTATAATGAGCATTAAAAAAAACTTGTAACTTACCTGATTTCATGAGACCAATTCTTATGAAACCTGAAGTTGTCATGATTAAAACCATATTTTACCACTCCTTTATTAAGCAGATATCATTGTAATGGTGATGTGTCTAGGTAAGGCTTGAACTGTGGAGGCTGATGTGATGTAGGAGTTTGATGAAGTGCAAAGCTTTCATCCTGGTAACTAAAATCAAAAAAAAAAAACTAATGGTTTAGAAGTTCTCACTGAATGTTAAAAATAATTGACTTTATGCAGAATATTAAAAAATTCATGAACAAAAACAAGCCTTTTGAGTTAGTGAATGATTGTAAGGACAAAAAAATGGTCATACAAGGAAAAAAAATGCAATCAGAAACCAGCAACTAACCTTAATAGCTTCCTTAAATACTCTAAAAGCACAAATTCTTTACCATGGTATGTTTTTTAAGCTTGAAAATGAAAATATAATGCTAAAAAAATAGTAACTGAATTTTTCAAAAACAAAACAAACCGTGTACAAAGCCATTCTAATCCCACGTCAGCAACCTTCATTTTATCTAATGCCACTTTATTCAAAAAAATAAAATGTGACCAGTCGACCAGTGTGTCGTAGAAAGTAAACTTAATTATTTACATGACATCAAGTGTTATTTTTCCCCTTTATTCTTGCCATTTTCGACTTGCACAATGATAATTTAACGAAGCGTATCCCTGAAGAAAAGCGACGTAAGTTCGTGCCATAGTTTTAAAACGTCATCGAAACAAATCAAAAGGAAATATGTTAGTTGGAGGACATGGGGATGCCAACCCTAATACTAATTGGCTACAATCAAGAGGTCTTTGGGTTAGCTATTGCTTAGGGATTCTTGCTCTTCATATAATATTATTATCAGTTCCGTTTTTATCAATACCAGTAGCTTGGACTCTAACAAATATTCTACACAATTTGGTAAGTCGCTATGATTTTTTTTCTATGAAGGAAAGTTATTTACATAAATATGAATTTCAGATTCATTTAATATTTCTTCACACGTTGAAAGGAGCTCCTTGGCTAGCTCAGGATCAAGGGGCATGTAGAAGACTGACACATTGGGAACAAATTGATGATGGTATTCAGTTTACTTGTACGAGAAAATTTTTATCAGTAGTTCCTGTGATATTGTAAGTTATTCACATTTAATTCTAGTAATTTTTGATTTTAAGCAATAACTTACGATATTTATTCATCTTGCAGGTTCTTCCTAACAAATTTCTACACAAAATATGATCCAGTGCATTTTTACATTAATTTTGTTTCACTTGTGACTGTACTCCTACCAAAATTACCACAATTTCATAAAGTGAGGATTTTTGGTATTAATAAATATTAATATTGATTTGGAAGCAATGTGGATATGAGTGATATTAGTTAGTTTGTAGATTTCTCAGTAATTAAAAAGATCGAATTGATTATTTGCTCAACTTTAAAATGTTGAGATAAAAAAAATGAATGAAGTAATAAAAGTTTTTTTTATATAACGCTTGTAGCTGAACGATTTAATTTGTCTTTCTTATGATTATACAGTAATTTTTTTTTGGTTTTTATTTTAACGATTTTTATGTAAATTTACAAAAATGAATTAATTTTTTATGTAATATACATTTTTTTTTTTCTGAAAATATTTCTGACTTTTTTATTTCTTCAAATGTTAAGAATTCGTGAGGTCAAAAAAATTCTTACTGAATTCCTGAGAATGAAAAAATAGTCAAAAATTTGTTTTGAAAAACATAATAATAAAGTAATGTCTGCTTGATGCTGATTTCAGTTCAAACTTAAGAGCATATTTGGGGCTTATACACTGGCAACATTTGTATACTTCATTTCTGTCCTTTGTTAAAATCAAAGATTACAGGAGCACAAATAGAATACAATATTTTTTCTGAAAGTGGCTGCTTTCTATTTACAATTGAAACAGTTCTTGCAAGAAGTATTGTCAATAATAAGTTCTGTTAAAATTAACATTTGAATAGGACATAAACTTAATAAACACAGTAATTCATCTCAGGCTCTGATCTTACTCAGTAACAGACAAAATCTTTATCAATATTACTAACAAACATTCACAGTTTTTCTTATTCTTGCTAAACAAGCACGTTTATTACAATAATACAGAACAAAACATTCAGATTAAAATCCTGAGATGCATCAGATCGTTCTTAAATAACACTGCATTATGAAAATGTCTTTCAATAAACCCACCACCAAGAATTTAACTTACTTGGCCTTTTCTCCTTTCCGCACTGTGCCACATCCCGTACGAGAAATAGATAATCAAACCTGAAAGTAAAACATACAAACAATTACACAAAACAAACAAACGCGAAAGCTACAATACATCGAACACAAACCAGATAAGGTTATGCGATGAAGATTAAACCATTTTCATTAAAAATATTTATTACAAATATAAAAAAATTGCTTTTTAAACTGAACTAAGAACAAAATATTGCTTTCATGATTTTTCTTCACTCGTTGTAGTCGCCATCTTTGATTCTTCGACTGTGCGACATTTTTCCCTGCGAGTTCATCTTTGCAGAGCTGGCAGCACTGATTTCTGATCATCTTTCATTTTCCTCTTGATAAAACGGATTATTAAATTTGTTTTTCAATTTTATTGTTTTTAATACGTTTCCCATTAGCATCTTTTGCTTCTTCTCTATATCTTCTTCCTCATTTTTTATTTTTTCTTCTCCTTCAATGACATTTTCCTCTGCTTTTGTATCAATTTCAACATCGTTCGACGTGACTGCTAAATTTTCGATCTCCCTAAGAGCATTAACTGTATTTTTCCTCTTAATATCAATCTCAACGTCGAAACTATTTCTAAACGAAGCTCTCTTAGGTGGTCCTCTCGTTAATACGATTTCTAATTTATCTTTAAGCGCGGCTTTGCTTAAAGTTTTTATTGTTTTGTATTTTTCGTACGTTGCTAAATTTTCGGCATCCTCTTCATTTTCTTCTTGGATTATTTCATTTTGAGAAGAATTAAAATGGGAATTATAAGAAATTTGATCTTGAAGTATTCGGCTGAGCCTGTCTTTGAATGAAATTTTTGGAGCTTCAAGTTTTTTAACAGGTTCTACATGTCTTAATTTGACAGGGGCTACAATTTGCTTTAGCAAAGCGTTTGGAGGTTTTAATGGAGGTTCGGATGGCTTGGGTGAAGGCGGAGAATTCGGTGATTCTTGTGGTTTTGGCAAAGGTGGAGGTTTTGGTGGTTTCTTATCTTCTTGAATATAATTTTTCTTTAAATCCATCGTTTCGTTTTCTGATTTAATAAGAGGGCTGTTAATGCTTTCCAGATATTTCAGGCTTATCCTGTCATTTTTCTTAGGCAAAAATTTTACATCAGGAACGATTTTAGGGTTGAAAAGAAGCTGATTTGGAAGCGGCGGAGGTTTTGGTATTTGTGGCACATTCTCATTTGCCAATTTCACGCTTTCTAAATATTTTTCTTCAATTTTAGAATTCCTTTGCTGTTTCTTCACAATATTAACATCCTCTTCTATTGCATTTTCTTTTCTAATACTTTCTAAATATCGCTCGCTTAAGCGACTGTTTCTTCTTGGTAATTGTGGTGGCAGCGGGTCAGTTTTTACAACTTCAACTTTTTCTTCCTCTTCCATAACATTTTCAATAGCGCCTTCTTTTAAGCTTAAACTTTTATCATCTAAAGAATTAGCTTCATCCTCGTTCATCCCGATTAAAAATCCATAAGTCTCATTCACCACATCATCCAAATTTTCAACTTCCTGCACTTCCACCCATTCTTCTTCTTCCTTATGAACTACCGCCGTTAACAATTCCAACTTTTTCTCCAAAACATTATTGTTATCGTCTAGTTTCATTTCGAATTCTTTCAAATTAACTTCAACGGAATTTCGGACACTCTCGATTTGATGTAGTGAAACATCGTCAACTTCTTGCACGACTGCAAAATTTACTTGGATTTCATTTTCGATTTTAACATCAGGCGGATTGCTTTCCACGTTCGATAACGATCTAAATCGATTGAAAGCTTCGTCTTCCACGAACGCAGGATTATGAATCCCTTTTAAAATGGTTTCCTTATGCCAACGCATTTTTAATATTTCTTCGTTTAATTTAATAAAATTATGTTTGTTTATTTCAAACGGAGAATTTTCATTTATTTCACCTTTGTACGATTTCCAGATGAAGTAGAAGAGATATGGAATGATTCCTGATATTAGAATTTATAATTTTTTAAGTTGTAAATAATTTTATAAATGGATTTGCTCCGATCTTGAATCAAAATCAGGTAGGAACATGCGCAGTTAACGGACTGAACCTGCGCAGATCGAACTAAGTAACTAAAAACCTGTGCAATATCAACTGTACTTGAGCAGATGCAAGTGCGGTAAGTCCCATCTCAAAATTTTGACCAAGATCAGAACAAAATTTAATAATGAAGAAAATTTTTTCTTACCTACTGCCATCCAAAGAGCAAATCTTACCCATGTCGTCACATCTAATACGATCATAAGATATACATTACAGAATATACTTAAACACGGTATTAAAGGAAGAAGTGGCATCTGAAAAACATAATACAAAATAAATTTTAGCCAAAAATTTTACATTAAAAATTTTCTTTTACCTGAAATATTAATTTTTTCTTAGATTGAGGCTGACTGGCTATCGATGTGAATATAAGTATCATGAAAAGTGCAATTATACTTAAAATTACTATCCCAAGCCAATGACCCTTGAAGATAGATTCATATAAATGCGTCATTGTTAAACCGAATGCAACACAAAGTAAACCTAAAAGGAAATAAAATTGATATTTTAAAAAATTTAACACACTGAATTTTTTAAAATTAAATTTAAACTTACTAAACACAACTAAATTAAAAATAATTATTCTTTTCGTTAACAACGAAGGTTCAGCACTCCTAAAATTAAAATAAGAACCGAATGTTCTTTTTGCTCCATTATTGCGAGGTTCCACTAAAACAGATGATTCGTCATGAACGATATCATCATCATGATTATCCGGACTGTACCTGCAATCATAAAAAAATTCAGTAAGAGTCTCTCGCTAATTGAAAAAAAGGTTTAAGGCACCTTAAAATAACCACGCAAATAGCGACAATCGTGTAAGCCATTAAAGTTCCAAGCGACATCATATCCACTAACTGCCTTAAATTAAAAAATGCTGCCATGATAGCAGTTATGATTCCACCAATAAGAGTAGCGATAATTGGAGTCTGCGTTTTTTGATTTACATTCCCCAAGAATTTGAATATTAAACCGTCGTTGGCCATTGAGTAAATTATTCTTGGGATTGGGAACATTCCTCCAAACAAACTAAAAAAAATAACAATAATTAAAAATAGAAAATTTAAAAAAAATTTTTTTTAGCCATACCTTGAAAAAAGCCCAAAACAAGCGCCGACGGCAACTATCCATTTAGGAATGACCCAATCGAGCCTATCGTAGACATGCGGAAATGGAGCGGTTTCACTTTGATCCCAATATGGCCACATTAAAGTCAAGATTGATGAAATACCGAAGTAAGCAGCGAATATAATCGATAATGAAATAGCAAAAGCAAGTGGTATTGCTTTTTGTGGATTTTTTACTTCTTCCCCTGTTGTAGCAATGGCATCGAACCCCACGAAACCGTAGAAACAAGTAGCGGCGCCTTTCATGATTCCTATGAAACCCCAAGGAGCAAAGCCGCCCGTGCCTCCGTCTACTCCTTCAGGTATGTCAGCGGGATCGATTTGCCAGTTTTTAATATCGGCTGCAAAAAAAATTAAATTAAATTAAAAATGAATAAAAAAAATTTTTAATGTACATTTTTTAAATACCTTTGAATGCTCCGGAAATAATAACAAACAAAACAACGGATAGATTTACTAATGTGAAAAAGTTATTGGCGATTGTAGATGATCTGACTCCGATTGCTAAAACTGCAGCTAAAAGGAGGCAAAGTCCCATAGCGAGGAAGTCGACGTATTCGCCTAAATATTCGGAATGCATAGGGGCAAAGGACTTGAAAGCGTTGCTAATAGTATCGTCTGCCATTCTGTTTGCATATTCGCTGATACCTTTAGCGACGCTGGCAGCACCTAAAAATATAAACAAATCAATTAGGTCGATTTATTTATCAAGGCTTTTTCGACGCACGCCATGATGATTTTTCAATTGTGCGACAGTTCCCCTGCAAGTTTGCATTCACGAAGTTGGCAATATACTTTCATAAAAAAATATTAAGACTTAAATCGAAATGTTAAAGTAAGTTCAATTAAAATTACAAGATTGATCCTCCAGATATTTATAAAGTGGATTTTTTTTAAAGAAACATATGTTCGATATAACAGTGCATTGGTAAAAATTTTGTTTTCCCAGCCTTGAAAATGATTTAATTATAAATCAAAACATGTTGGCGTAATTAAAAGATTTGAAATTATTTATGCTCCTTTATCCCAAGATTTAAAAAAACAGTTTCATAAATATTTTTTAAAAAAACTCAAAAATCGAGCTCAATTTTTCCCCAAAATTTCACGGTTTAGAAAGTGATTAAAATTTTCGTTTCTGGCTTTTTTTACCTCTTGACTTCATCTGTAATTACTCCGACTTCCTTCTACAGGACATAACAATAGATACAAATACATTTCTAAAACTATCTTTCTCAACTTACCAATTCCATATTCTATAAAAAGCGTCCATCCAATCACAAACGCGATCCCTTCCCCAATAGTGTAATAACTATAAGCATACGCGGATCCTGCTCGAGGAACCCTAGATCCAAATTCAGCATAGCACAATCCTAAAAAATATTTTTTGAAACAACTTTAAACCACTGACGCTTTTCTAAAATATAATACTAAACCAAACAATACCTGCAAATGCCGAAGTAATCGCCGCTAGCAAAAAAGCGATCGTCACAGCTGGTCCTGTTAAATTTTTGGCTACTTCACCAGCCAATACATAAACTCCAACTCCTAACGTACTACCAATCCCAAGAATACTTAAATCAAATGTATTCAAAACTCTTGCAAGAGCCGAACGTTCTAAATCTTGCGGATCTTTCGATTTTTTAACTCTTATCAATGCATTGCAGAAAGTCCCACATCCCCTGCCACAACAAAAAAAATTATAAATAATAAAATTTAGAAATGAATGATTTAAAAAACTCACATTGCAAAAAAATAAATCCTGATTTAAATTAAAAAATTCACATTTTTTAGTATTAAGAATATAAATAAACAAACGGCCATTTTTCCCGCTAAAAAATTTCTTTAAAAAATTCGAAGCTAAAACTCTGGCACTTACTTTTTTTTCTCTTCCCCTTCGGAATATTCCAGTTCTTTTAAAGTCCCGTACATTTTTTCGCGGGATGCGGTTCAAATCCGCGTATTTCCTACAATGAACAGATTTATCTTTCAGCTAAAAAAAAAATTTAAACGAAGACAAGAAAGGTTATCGCTTAATAAAAATTTAAAATAGATATCAATGGACGTCTGGACGACGTTAGGGTCACTTAGGCTGAAAGTCTAGTGCCATTACATAAAAAATATTTCCGCACATGCTCATTTTTCACAACCCGCACAAAAAATATTTTTTTTTTTTTTTTAAGCAAAAAATTTCATAAAATAAAAATCTGCACTATTCGTCCGTATCAGGCGCAATCACAGGCTGAAATATTAAAGTCCATGCGAGCGGATTTGGCTGTCAACTGGGTTACGCCTGGGTCGAAGGTTACAATGCGTCATCTCGTATGCGCTTTTTCACGAGCCTGACCTCACATTAAAAATAATATCATAATTTACAAGAAAATCAATGAATCACAAAATAACAATTAAAATTTTTTTTCCGTTTTAAGTTAAAAAAAAATCCCGTAATAAACAAGATTCGAATACCGCTTCATAAGAAGCAATGGATACAATCGATAAGATTCAAAGTAGATAAGCCCAAAAAACAATGGAGTTTAGCCACATATTTGATGTAATCTCCTACTTAATATTATTGGGTCAGCATCTGCTATCGGTTATCTCCATATACGTCATATGATTAGATATTCAAGCTTGATTGCATATGATTTTTCCTGACCGAAAAAATAGATGACATTATGGGTGAAGGTTGCTAATTAAATTCGTGGCTAAATTAAGAAAATTAATTTTAAATGCAGAAGCAATTTAAAATTGAAAACTTACTAAAACAAAAACGGAAGATTTTAGATCACGCGCACACGTTTTGTAAAGATAAGACCAAAAAGAGTAATAATAAAAACTAATTTTAATTTACACAAAGAAAAAAAAATGATAAATTATTAAAACTTGTTGATTTCGTTATGATTTGTTTCAGTAAGTTCGGTTGAAATTGTTTCTACACTTTTTTGCGTTATTTTTTCGTTGCTGTTTCGGATTCCGTAACCGAAATATATTGCGATTCCGATGACGATCCAAACTCCGAATCGGATCCATGTGAATATGTCAAGCATGAGCATTAAATAAACGTTGACTAAAATGCTGACTCCTGGAACTATGGGCACGAAAGGAACCTGAAAACAGAAAAAAAAGAGATTAACACGATATTCAATAAAAAAATTTGAGAATGAGATTTTTTTAAAGAGTAAAATGAGAGTCATTAACGCAAAGAATCCTTCAGTTTTGAATAAAAATTTTAACTAAAAAATTTTTTGGCTGCTGGCTGCGACAGCTCACGACAACCCAATTTTTTTCTAAATCAAACTTTCTCTTTACAAAAATAATTACCATAAAAAATAATTTTTTCTGCGATTTCGGTTGCAAGCCAATTGCAAGAAGAATCACAACTACCAACAATAAAAATATGGCAAGTATAATAATAGCCCAAGACTCTTGATCTCCAAGTTCATCTGGCATGAACACTACGCAAGCCATTGCAGCTAAACAGCACACACCTGCCGACAAAAATATTAATTTAAAAAAAAATATTTTTGAAAAACAAATAAAATACGAAAAAAATTTTCTTACAATATGCTAAAACCATCCAAGAAACAAACGACGATGAAAATTCCGTTGGTGTTTTTAATTTATTCGTATTAAACGTCTGCGTTGCTAATTTTTTCCAAATCGGCCTGTTATCCAATTCTTCTTTTTGTTCATCTTCTTCGGATTTTCGATATCTTAACATAAGCACGCAAGCGGCTACGATGGTGTAAGCTAGAAGAGTGCCAATAGACATCATGTTAACGAGTTGATCTAAGTTAAATAGCAAAGCCATGATGCCTAAAAATAATTTTAAAAGAATGATTAATTTTGAAAAAGAAAAACAATTTTATAAATATTTCGGGTAGTCACCTGTTAAAAATCCAGCTAGAAGAGTTCCGATGACAGGACTTTTAAATCTCATGTTTATTTTCCCCAAAAACCTAAAAAGTAAACCGTCGATAGCCATTGCGTAAATAATCCTAGGTAGAGGGAATAATGATCCGAGGAGACTTGGAAATAATCCGAATACAGCGCCGATGCTTACGATCCATTTAGCTGCGTTCCAGCCGATTTGTTCGAATGCAGCGGTTAGCGGAGCATTGATATCCTTTTAAAAAAAAAGAAATAATGCAGTAAGAATCAAACATTTAATCGCCAAAAATTTTTTATAAATTTTTTTGCTCATTTTTTTTGTCAGTAAAATGCTTGAAGGTCAATGTAATAAAATACTGTGAGTTCAAAGAAGAACAAAAATTATAAAAAATTCCGCATGGTAGCGCTGGTGGTAGTTCAGCGAATAACTTGTTAGATGGAACTAGTGTGAAAATTTACCTGATCGTAATATGGCCACATTAATGTTAAAACTGTTGATACGCTGAAATAAGCTGCAAAAATGACAGCTAAGGAGCCTGTAATAGCTAATGGAATGGATCTTTGAGGGGTTTTGGCTTCTTCGCCGGTTGTGGCTACGCAGTCGAAACCAATGAATCCGTAAAAGCATGTAGCAGCTCCTTTTATGATACCTAATGAACACAAAAAAATTAAAATAAGCATTTCATAAAATTCCTAAAAATAAAATTGAAATTGTACCATTAAATCCGAATGGAGCGAACCCTCCATTTCCCCCATCAACTCCTTTTGGGATTTGACTTTTTGGTATTGACCAGTTTGATGGTTTAGCTGAAAAAATTTTAAGAATAAAAATAAAAAACTTCCTACAATTTTTTCGTTTACAAAAAATTCTGGGGGAAAAAATGGTTTTCGAAACTCTGAATAAAAATTCTTCCTACAAAATATTTCTTTTAAAAAAATTGTCGACAAAAAATCGCTGCTAAAGAATTTAGCTACAAAAAATTTCACTAGGTAAACAATTTTTGAAGAGAATTTTTGCTTTCAAAAAGAATTTTTTTTAAAAAATGAAAAAAAGAAAAAAAACTACCGTTGATAGCACCAGCTATGACGACGAACAGGACTACGCATAAATTTATTCCAGTGCAAATATTGTTCACTAAAGATGATTCTTTCATACCAAAAGCAAGAGCAACTGTAAAAAAAAGAAATTTAAATTAAGGGCGACAAGAACTTCTCTTCTCTGATTTTTCAAAAATAACTAGGCCTATAACCTTAAATTTAAATTTAAGAACAATAGAATGGAGAATCTGGTGTAGGGCTAAAAAAAAATGTTTCCTGACTAGCCAAACTACTGCCTAAACTTCTTCTTAGGCCCGAAATCGTTCTCGATGACGCTACACACCTGAAGAAATAGTAACAACAGCAAAGGCAAAAAAATCTGGATAATCCCCCAAAAAATCAGCATGCATTGGCATCGCAGCGACTAAAGCATCCGAAATATAATTCCCAATAAGACGATCTATATATTTGCTAAGCCCTTTTGTAACACTAGCAGCTCCTGCAAAAAAAAAAAAATCAATTAGGACAAGTGTGCTAAAATAATCCAATTAATTTCTTAGGACTTTACCTATAATATATTCCAGAATAAGGTTCCATCCTATAATAAACGCCACAAATTCCCCAACCGTATAATAACTATAAACATAGGCTGATCCGGCTTTTGGCACTCTGGCTCCAAACTCCGCGTAGCACACTCCAGCAAAAACAGAAGCGATAGCGGCTATTAAAAAAGATATGATCACGGCAGGACCTGCTGTCGTTTTGGCAACATCCCCAGCTAATACGTAAATGCCAACTCCTAATGTCGATCCAATACCTAAAATAAAAAAAAAACAAGACGGGCTTAGACGCTTTTTTCGGTTTAACCGGCTTCCTAAAAATAATTGCTTACCTAAAAAAGTAAGATCCAACGTCGTCAACACTCTAGCTAATTTTGTTTCCTTCAAACCATCAACGGTTATGGTCTTCCTTCGAATAAGATGATTATAAAAACTTTTGAGCCACATGTTGCTTAATTTTAATTTTATAAAATGGCAGTTAACCTTAAATACAAAAAAAAACCACGTCGATTTAAAAAAAAAGTTTAATCAAAAGAAATTACTAGCAATTTCCTTTTTCAAAACGCTTAATCAGCTGTTCGTAAAATTAAAAAAACTAAAAATATTTTCTTCCATCAGATTTTTTAAAACTGCACGATTCACCATCCCGAAGCAAAAATTGAAGTAAGGCTGCTAAAAAAATTAAAATAATAGAATCGTAAATTTCGTATACGCGGCCTTACTATCTGATAATTACTACTAAAAAAATCTGATAATTATGCCATGCTTTGTGGTCAATCTAAGGTGACAGGAAAAAAACACTGATGTAAGCAGATTATTTCTCCCTATCAAATCATCTTTTTGCACGCGTCTTCTTTTTCTACTAAAGGAAAATAAATGAATGAGGGTAAAAAGTGCAATCGTTTGCATTATAATATGAAATTAAACGTCTACGGCACAGCAAGAGACCTCATGATCAAATTTTCAGAAAAATGAAAATTTAGGATTTAACGGACGTTGACTCCTGAGAAGAACGGTCACCTCAAAAAAAATATTCGCCAGGTAATTGAAATTAATTAGAAATTTTTATGATAAAACCGCTATCAATTAAAATTGATAAGATTTTTTTTTCAGCTCGATCTGATTTAATGAAAAAATTTAGTGAGTTACCGTTAGCGACGCTAAGGATTTTATTTTTTATACTCGTTATCTGTTTAAGATAACATTCATATGACAAAAGATTGAAAAACCGAAAAGTAATTGAAAATCACTTCCTCATTTGCATCAGATTGGAAAAAAAAAAAAAATAGACCCTTACCGAAAATTAATCAACAAACTGAACCCAGCGAAAAATTTTTTCATGAATACTGTGTAAAAAATTTTTAAACTACACCGGAAGTTATTCTGTTTAACTTTGAGTATTGTGAGGTAGTTATCCGCGACATTCGCGGAATTGCATAACTTACATTGAAAATTGTTATATCACAATAACAATGAGCAAAGGATATCTAGAGTGATAGCATTATTTGTTATTGAAGCAAATATGAAAAAGAATTTTTTGTAAAAAATAAAATTACTATCGGAAAAAATTTTGAGCAAGCCAGGAATCAAACTAACAAACTTAGGTTTGGGCGACACTTACTGCACTTACCATTTTTTTCCTATCCCCCAAACACTCTCTTAACTATCCTAAATCGATTTTATAGTAACTAAGAAGTGGACGAAACAAAATTTTGAAACAACGCAGGATTCGTAGCACATCCTGGGCATGTCCTCAGCGAATCATGAACGAAGAGATCACAGTCCAGACAAAATACTTGATTACAACTACTGCACTTATAAATCTAAAAGTATGAAAAACACAAAATTAAAATTTGAATTTCAGATTTTCAAAAAATTTTAACTAAAAAATCTTATTACATGATTATCAACATCCACAAATTTTTTTTGGCAACTATAACAATATCCTTCATAATTCCCTCTTTCAATTTCCAAATAACTTTTAACAGGAAAAAGATGATGATAAGAACGAGCAAGATGAGGAGCTGACACTAAAGTTAAACCGCAGGCACGACATTCAACTGGAAGCTCGCAATATTTCGAACCGCACTGAGGACACGAATAACCGCCGGATTTTAATTTAACGTCTGGATCATCCAAATGACTGAAAAAATAAAAAAACTTTTAGTAAAAAAGGCATTAAATTTTATCAAAGCAGCATTTTTTACTTACCACATACAAATTGTAAGCGCAGTTTTACTATCTTGCACAGAATGATGAGGAAATCCCATTTTAATTAATGAAGAGTTTAAAGCATTTGTTGCAGGAGGAGGATCCACATGTTGATACAATTGATCCCTGAAAAAAATTTAAAATTTAAAAATCTTATTGAAATTTTCACTTAAAAATTTTTTCTTACCGATAATGTACATCATCCAACACAACGCTATAAACTCCTCCAGTCTCTTTTGTCAAAGTCTTACATACATGAACCTCAGCAGCTAACCCAATCACAGAACATCTTATATTATTTGCTTTCATTGTTTTAATTGTATCCACAATATTCCCAGGATCACAAGTTGTTAAATTTGCCATTAAAATTAAAATTTCCCTACTAGCATGTGTTGGTAAAAGTTTTAAAGATTTATCTGCTAATTGTAATGCATTTTGTAATGACGGTTCACCTGTGCAGGTTATTTCAGCAATTTTTTTAATAACCTTTAAATGTTTTTTTGAGTTTCCTGCTAATTCGCTTAATTTCTCAGCTCTTTTGTTCCTCATTACAATAATTCCCATTTGTGATATTGGATTTTGATCAAAAAACTCTTCTACAAATCCTTCAAGTAGTTTTACTGTGCATAATTGTCTAGTAGGTTTTAAGTCTTGATCAGTCATTGCTTCAGAACAATCAACAACGATATATAAATGTCTCATCATCCCCAGTCTTGTACTTCCTTTTCTAAGCTCCTGTCGCATCCTTTTTGCTTTTTGAATAATATCAGCAATGGATGCATCGATAAGTCCGCTCTCATCTTCTTTGATTGCTTCCCTGTAAAAAAAAAATAAATAAAACTTGAAATCATGAAGAAGAACTTTTAAAATGATAAGAAAATAAGAGTAGCATTATCGTTTTTTTCTATCCTCTCTCCTGTCTATTTATTTTTTTTATACTTTTCAAAGCACAACACTTTAAAAATTTTGAAATTTAACTTGCCGGCACATAACCTCAAACTCCGATATATTTTTTGTATACTTACCAGGTTTTTTCATATCCCGTTTCCCACCGATATTCCTTCCCATCCTCTTCCTCTGCCATTGCGTAAAATTACCTGCACCAAAAAATACGAAACAAACTTAATTAATAAAAAACAAGAACAAAACTACACATCAAACCAATTCTTTTACAAGCATTGAAAAAAATGCATCTACCGGCAATTTCGTGTATTAAAATCGTGGAACTAGGCTATTGCCACGATAACATCAAAAGCGAAGCTTGGCTTTCGTGTCGAAAATTCAGCTTTAATTCCGTAAAAAAGGTGTTATAAACGTTTATTTCGAGTTATCGGTACGTAAATCTGCATCTTCGTAAAATTTCTGTAAGTTTATCAATATATTTATTTTTGGTAGTGCTGTTAGCCGTTCATTCCGCACCATAACGCTTCCAATTTCCACTGAATAGTTTTGTTCGTAAATCTGTCATAAGTCGCTTCGAAAAGCGGCACTGGTGCACTTTAAATAGGGAATTAACATGGGAGGTCTCTCGGAAGTGACGTCACATGCTTCCCATTGACTTTTTTTTCGGTAAACGAACATCCGTTTTTAAAACGTAGGCTGGGCCTCTTCCGCTTTGATTTGCTAGCAAATAAAATAGCTTGGTAGTTCTTTTGACGCAACGAATCAATATTACATCTTTTAAGCTAAAACCCCAAATATGACTTGTAAGAAGTAGCAAAATGATCTATGTTAAGGTTATTTAATGCCCTTGGCTTGGTTCTGAATAAAACACGGGAGGTTTTTTTAGCTAGATACGATTTGATGCCAATGATGTTGCCTATGTTGCTAGTTCTTTTGGCCACCTGAATCTCTTTTAGCTAGCAGAAGATGAAGTATTGTTTTGGCGCCAATGTTTATTATTATTTTCTTTACCAAAAATGATAACATTAGGACGTTTAGTATTATTCAAAAGAATTGATAAATAATTGGGGAAAGCATGGCGTTCGGGAGATTCGTTACCACTGATGGTGATATAGAGAAAATATTTCGTAATTATCTTAGTTAATTCGTAGTCACTCGTTCATTTTAAATATTTGGACAAGTCAATTAATGTATGAATTTTGATCTGCGAATTTGATACCTAAAGGGATTCTGTTTCTGCCCATGTTTGACATTGCAAACTGTGATGAAATATGTTGCGATAACCTATAAGTGTCCATTGTGTATTAAGTGAGATTACCTTGGATTTTTTTTATTTAGATCAATTCATTGAGATGGATGGGGAGGCTGAGCAGCCACCTGCTGAAAATGTAAATGTTGAACAAGCCCCTAAAGAAGAGCCAGTAGAGAGCACTAAAACAGAGGAAGCGGTGCCAGCACCTGAGAATCCACCAGCAGAGGTTGTGAAAGGTAATTTTAAATGTCACACTAATGAATTCTAATTCAAAATTTGAAAATAATTATTTGTTTTGTTATTTCAGCTGCACAAGAAGACATTTTACAGTTAGACGTATTAGTTTGTGGCAAATGTCAGAATGTTTATCACTTCATAGAGGCTTTTAGTGAACACAAAAATTCAAATGAATGTGATTCAGAATCACAAGTTTTTAAAGCTAACCAGACTGTAAGTAATTTAATTTTTTTCCTTATTTTTATTGGAGTCATATTATTTTAAATGTTTTAAATTTTAATTTAGGACTCAGTACCCCAACTATGGGGATTTTTACTGTGGAAAGCATCAAGATCTAAGGATGAAGGCAATGAAAAATCACCAGATTGGGCAACTAATTCATGGAATTTGTATCAGAGATGGTGTGAAGTACCTGACGATATTAAAAAGACATGGGTTGAAGCTGGAAAAGCCATAAAAGCAATTACACAAATTGGACGAGCTAAAATTGGTGTTGGTGGAACTCCCACTAAGGTGAGTTTTCTTGATACTTTATTTTGGACAGATTGCTATGAGAAATACTAACTGTCTCAATTCTACTATTAGTTAACGAAAAATGTAAAAACAACACTTACATCTCAACAGCTTCAGCAACAACAGCAGACTTTACTTGAACTACAGAAAGAGCTAGAAGATGACGAAACAGAAATGATGTCAACACTGGGATTAATTAGGGGACCAAAGACATCTCCTGCCAAAGTCAAGAAAGAAAATGAAGAAGATGTAAGAACTAATTCTAAGTTAAAGCGTAACAGGTTAGTTCAGGGTGTTCAGTTTTGTCATTTTATTATTCACAGACTAAGCCATCCACTAATAAAATTGTTAGAAAGTCTTTGAAGCCGAAAGGCGATGAAGAAGACGAATCTGAGGAAGAAGAATATATCGTAGAGAAAATTGTAGCCAAGAGAGTGAATCCGAAAACAAAGAAGCCTGAATATTTATTAAAATGGGAGGGATATCCATCGTAAGTTTAATTTTAATTAATTTTTAAGTTTGTTTTTTGAATATTAATGAATAAATTTTTTTTTACAGTGATCAGAACACTTGGGAGCCGGTGCAGAATATGGGGACGTGTACAAAATTAGTTCAAGAATTTGAAAGAAATTTAGCTAGGCAGAAAGCTAGAAAAGCTTTAGAAGCCTCAAAACTTCCGAAAAATGTTATAAAAATTGAGGAATTGTCGCATAATGCATCTCCTCAGAGGTAAATTGATTTTTCTTTTTTTTTTTTGGTCTAGTGTTTTGGAATAAAAACTTTTCTTTATTTAGTTCAAGTTCAAGGCCTGTAAGAACAAGTGCGAGGAAAGCTCTGGATCAAGTTAAAGAATGGGTTAATTATGGAACTAAACGGAAATTCGAATCAGACGATGACAGTGATGATGAACCTAAACCTAAGAAACAAGATGACTTCACATCGATGATTAAGAAAAAAATGTTGGGCAATGCCAATGCTAAACCTCCTGTGCTTGTAGCTAATTCTAAAGGTGTCGTTAGAGTTGATGCGAATCGGGTTCCTAATCTATCTTCTGGTAAATATTATTTCTATTTAATAAATTTTTTTTTGAACGGCCAAAAATTTTTAATTTTTATTTTATTTTAGGAGTTTATATTTTGTCGTCTCAAGCTGGTCTAATGAAAGTAGACGACTCGACTGCTCAGAAATTAACGGAAGCTATGAAAAGCGAAGGGAAAAAATTTTCAGACGCTCTAAACCCGAAAGTAATGATTAACGAAACTGAAATTCGAAAAATTCCAGCTAAAAGTGTTCAACCTAAAATCAGATTGTTTAAAAAAGATCAGCAAACTGGAATTATTAAAAAAGAGAGCAATCTTTCGCCGTCTGTTAAGATTATTCAAAAAAGTAGTATGAATAAGCTTCCTTTACCGTTGAGGCTAACATCTCCGAAATTAAATCAACAGCAACACGTTTTATCAAAAATAGGATCTCCTAAAACGACTTCTACTCCCAAGCAGCATCTTATAATAGGGCAGAAGAAACCAGGAACGAGGCCGTTGCCTGGGCCCATACCAAGTCCCTTGAGGCCGCCTCTTCTTAAGCCTAAAGTGACTATTAAAACGGCGCCGACTGCGAATAAAAAACCAGGGGTAAGCATTATAAAAATTTTCAATTTGTTTAATCTTCTTTCAACATCGTTAAAATTATTACTAGGTAAAATATTTTTATTCTTTTCAGCAACAAATCCGACTTGGCAATATTGTTAAGAGTAATAATAAAGACAGAGTTCCAAGTGACAAATTTTCAGACGATGACTTTGATGGAGGTTTGCCTGATGAATTTCCTAAAGAAGACGAGCCTATTGCTCCGCCCAGTCCTACTCGACCTTTAACATTATGCCCCCTTACAGGAGAAGTCTTAGGTAAGACTCTAGCTGTACCGAGCCCAGATTTTTTTCTTTCGAGCTGAAGGTGTGGCAATGATTCTAATAAAATTAATTTTTCAGGCAAGGCCGAAGGTGAAAAAACACCTCCTACACACGAAGAAGAAAGCATACTCCCAGATATAGAAGATGATGGCATGATGAGAGTGGAAATGAGCCCTGGCGGCACGATCAGGCAAATTATTACTAAGCCTGTGACCCAACAGGCGCAGAGAAAGCAACCTCAGTCAGTTTTACAAAAAAGATCAGTACAACAACAGGCTAAAGCACGAGCCGCTGCTGCTGCTGCCGCTGCTACAACAGCAGCAAGTACGTGACTTTTTTTATTTTTAGTTTCCCACTAATTAAAATTTTTATTTCAATTTTCGTTTTTTTTTTTCCTAGATCAAGAATTAATATCAATAGAGAGTGAAGACGGAATTATTTATCAAATGACGCCAGAACAGCAGCAGATGCTAATAAACAACGGAACGTTTAGAGTTGATAGTAGAATAATTCAAGACGAAAGCACTCCTGATTCTGAGCACACTGAAATCGTAATCCAAAACGGTCAGATTATTCAAAGGACGATAGTTCAAGGAAACGAAGAGGAGAGTTCGCAAGATGGAAGCACGATCCTTATGCATAATGAATCGTCTAACGATCAAATTATATTGCAAACAACAGAGGGTAATGTTTACGTAACGCAAGATGGAGAAAATTCAAGCGGAACGGTTTTAACTTTAGATTCTGCTGTGCAAGAAGCAGTGGCAGCTAATGCGGGGGCGGTTGAAGAAGCCTCGGCCGCACAAGGAGAGGAAATGGAAGAGACGGGTGAAGATGGGCAACAAATGGTTGCTCAAATTGTCCAAGCTGAACCTCCAACGCCTGGCGGTAAATAAAATTCCATAAAATGACTGAAAAGGAAATCAACTTACTAAATTCATGTCATTTTTTTTTATTTATTTATTTCAGGTGGACCTAGGAAAGTTGTGTTACTTTTACCCGATGGAAGTCTTATTCACACAGAAATGGATGAAGAACAGTATCAAGCCTTAGAATTTGAAAAGTAAATCGCTCACAGCATTTTTTTTTTCTAATTGTTTGTTTCAATTTTTCCAAGAGTCCCCCCCCCCCTCCTTTTGTATATTTCACTCATTCCGAGTTTGCTAGTTTCCAGTGAATTCGAAAAAAGAATGTATTTTAAAAATTAAATATAGATTAACATTTTACAAATTTGACAGTATGTTTCAATTGGTAGATTATTTGAAAACTAACTTAACATATTCTTTCAAAGTTTACTTTTTTTCTGTTACTGAGCAGCTTTAGACAGCGCATTATCAACTTATTACTCAAGAAAACTTATTTAACGCAAAAATCCGGAAAAATCGATGAAAAAGTCCAAAAAACATACAAAGACTTGCATTTTGTTCGATTTTGGACGAAATTATCGAAATCCCAAAAACCGGCTGGAAGGGTTCTGCTGTGTCCCAAAACATAAAAAAAACCAAAAAATTCCGGGAAAAGCTCTAAATAAGCCAGCCTTAAGCCTTTTTATTGAAAAAAAATTTGCGCCAGGAATTTAAAAATTTGTGAACGAGATGCATCTAGAAGTAGCTAGCGGTCGCTAAAACCACGTCTTAAACAAACGACAGGAACTTGGGAAGCCATCTTGGTTTTATAACTCTAGCATTACCGGTTACTCTACGAGGTATTTTAAAATCAAAAATAAAATAATGTCTGTCGCTGAACTTTTGCTGCCGCATTTAAACAGTATAAAAATACCACAAAAACACGATAAAATATATAAAGATGAATGCGTTTTGTCATTCGATACTCCGGTAGGTTAATCCTTGTAATCTGACCTAACCTTATTTGGACATTGTCATTTTGTACAATTTTTACAATCTGCTCGTAAATTGTCTTGTTTTAACTAGTCCTTCCTTTAAAATTCTAAAATTTCGATGAATATTATTCAAGGATTTTATTAATAATACTTTCAATTATTCCAGGAATCAGATACAGGACTGTATATAAGTTTAGCTAGTTTTTTGGGGTTTGGTAGAGATTATGTTGATTTGTACTATAAAAGAACCAAGCATGCTGTCTTTTTGCATTACCTCAGAACTAAAAAGGAGGTACCTGTAAGTTATTTTATTGAGAATACTTAAAAATTTAGAAAAAAAGGAATTTTTTTAACTGTATTCGCTTTTTAGTCAGAGCAACAAGGTGATATTGGAGGCCCAGAAAAAAAGATTACAAGATTGGCTATCGGGATTGAAGGAGGATTTGATCCAGACCCAAAGAAAAAGAAATATGAATATACAGATAATTATTCAATAGTTGTTTTACCAACTTTTGATACAATTTCAATATCGGATCCTAGTTTGCCTGAAATTGTTAATCTGTCAGTGAAAACAATAATAGAATCAGATTCTGCTTTTAAATTGGCAGAATTGGAAGCTATGTCTGGGACATGGGATGGTGAAGCTCGAATTGTATCCAGGTATGAAAAGAAACAAATTAGTCATCTTTTTCTATAGACGATAATTTAACAATGATTATTATTTCAGGCATGCTGGTAAATTGCAGCAGCAAAATAAAGGGAAAAAAATCCCACCATCAGGCTGGAAGTGCGAAAAATGTGATTTAACTGCGAATCTTTGGCTTAATCTCACAGATGGTTCTATTCTTTGTGGGAGGAAATTTTTTGATGGTACAGGTGGCAATAATCATGCTGTTGAACATTTTAGAGAAACAGGTATAAATTTGAAAAATTGGATTGTGATTAAATTATTTAAATACTTAACGAATTTATTGTTTTGGCTTGAAGGTTATCCATTAGCTGTTAAATTAGGCACAATAACCAAAGAGGGGAAAGCAGATGTTTTTAGCTATGATGAAGATGACATGGTTGAGGATCCGTATTTGAATACTCATTTAGCTCATTTCGGAATTAATATTACCCAAATGGAAAAAGTAAGTATAAAATATTTTGGGATTTATTTTTTGTGGGTACTCAATTTGTAAACAAGACTACTTTTTATAGACGGATAAGTCAATGGTCGAATTAGAATTGGATCTGAATCAAAAAGTGGGTGAATGGAGCACTTGTCAAGAATCAGGAAGTGCATTGACTCCTGTTTACGGGCCTGGGAGAACTGGTAAGAATTCTCAAATTTGATCTAGATTTATAAAACGTTCAAAAACTTATGATATCTTCTTTTTAGGTATGGTAAATTTGGGTAACTCTTGTTACTTAAATAGTATTATGCAAGTAATATTTACATTACCTGACTTTATCAGACGTTATGTGGATCAATCCCCTCAAATTCTGGAAAGTTGCAGCTTTGAGGATCCGGCTAATGACTTCACAGTCCAGATGTATGTTGATAAAATGAGTCATCCTGAAAGAAAAAAAATTATATCGAGTTAAAATTCTATTTTCAGGTCGAAGCTTGGATTTGGTCTTTGCTCTGGGAAATATTCTCAACCGCCGCCTGAAGAAGAAGAGGATAAAGAACAAAAAGGAATTAGTCCTAAAATGTTTAAGACATTAATTGGACGAGGCCATGCTGACTTTTCAAGTTCCAAGCAACAAGATGCTCAGGAATTCTTTTTGCATTTAATTAATGTATTAGAGGTATGCTCAAAAAATTTTTTTAAGTTGAATAAAAATATTGTAAGAAGGAGAATTTTTTTTTTTTTGAACAGAGGAATACTCGGCATCAAACCAACCCAGCTGATTGCTTTAAGTATCAAGTTGAAGACCGGTTTCAGTGCAATGAAAGCAAAAAAGTTAAATACATGTACAGGACAGAATACTGCTTACCACTTCCGATACCTTTACAAGCTGCAGTAAATAAGGAACAAGTTTCTCAATACGAAATGAAAAAAGCAGAATTAGAAGCTAAGGGACAGAGAATGTAAGTTTTCAATTATTTATTAATTAAAAATTTCTATATTAAATATTAATTTTTATTTTCAGAGATGCTAATCTCTTAGTCCGACCGCACATTAAATTTTTCTCTTGCCTGGAAGCATTTTCACAGCCGGAAATAGTAGAACAATTTTACTCGACAGCTATTAAAGGGAAAACGACCGCTAGGAAAACGACTAGCCTTTCCACGTTTCCCGATTTCCTCATGGTTCATTTAAAGAAATTCACATTGAGAGAAGATTGGGTGCCTATTAAATTGGACGTAAGCGTCGAAATGCCAGACGTATTAGATTTGTCTCAGTTAAGAGGTCACGGCCCTCAAGCTGGAGAAGAACCGCTCCCTGAATTAACGGAAACGCCTCCAGCTCCGGTTTTGGATGAAAATATATTAGCGGATTTGTTAAATTTTGGATTTCATCGTGAAGCTTGCAAAAAAGCGTTGCATTTTACTAATAACGCTGGAGTTAATGAAGCGATCGATTGGCTTAATCAGCATTTGGGGGATCATGACATTGAATGTCCTTTCGTGCCGCCTGGAACGGACACTGTAAAAGGTAAATTAAATTACTAAAAATTTTTTTTTAACATCGATTCTAACAAAATTTTAAATTTTAGTCAGAAGTACGTTTATTCCGAATGAAGACAGCGTGGCCATGATTCAAAATCTTGGCTTCACACGCGAGCAGGCAATTAAAGGTTTAAGAAACACGGATAATAACATTGAAAGGGCTTGCGATTGGTTGTTTACGCATCCAGAGGAAATTGATGGACCTGATGAATCAACTGCTGTTCCTGGTTTCAGGGACGGGGATAGTAGTAAGTAAAAATATGTTTGAAATAAATAATAATGATGACGTGAAATTTAATTTTGATTTGAAATAATTTGGCAATACAGAGTACAGACTTCGAGCATTCATCACCCATATGGGGACATCTACAATGGTTGGACATTACGTTTGTCATATTCTAAAAGATGGGCAATGGGTCATATACAATGATAATAAAGTGGCACTTTCCGAAAACCCTCCAAAGGAACTTGGTTATTTATACTTGTATGAACGAATTGGAATTTCACAGTGGTGATTTATTCTTTTTTTTATTTGATTATTAAAATTGGGCAATTTTCTGTATGGCTGAGTTTTTTAAATGAATGCTCATTCCATCATCAAATTTCCTTTGCTCAAGATTTAAAATTTGGTCGAGATGAGTCTTGGCTTATTCATGTTACATTCAACTAATCGCTTATGATTTGGAATCTAAGAAATACTTGGAAAAAAAAATAAACTACATGACTGTTAATTTTCAGACTAACTTGATGTAACGTTTAAAAAAAAAACAAAAAACTAAAAATAGCATAACCAATGTTCCTAAAGACTGGAAATTTTTTTTGATACAAGGTTGTCTTTTTACAAAGCTCTTATCGAGAACATTAACTTAATCCCTGCCTTACTTAATTTTTATAACCAAACAAAGAGCTTGTTCCACAAATCAAAGAATTCCGTTTTAAAGTTAACCTTGGGGAACTAGAAATTATTACGAGCCCATTCAACAGAGATAAGCCATCTGATGATATTCAAGATCCACATTTGAATTAAAAAAGATTGCGGATAAATTTAAAACATCCCTTTTACTGTTCATTTGACATTGCAAAAATAACTGGTGTAACAGAAAAATCTAAATCTGGTAACATTTCTACAATATGAATGCAATATTACTATGATTCGGTTCAAGTCATATGTACAATGTACGGCAATATACCTGTTTTTACCCATTAGATAAATGTATGGTTTTAACACATAACTGAATGAAAAAGGGTCACTAAATGATTCAAATTTGATCTCACGTTCCTAAATGCACAAGGCGGATTTTGATTGATTTTAATGACTAACAACAAAATAATTTGAACGTACCTTTACAAAGGGCTTTTTCACAATTTAAATATATGATTTACTGAACACAATTTTATCACATCAATCCCTCTAAAATACCACTAGTTTTACCGAAATCACGAGCACTACTAACGGAACGGTTAACGGTTGATCTCGCTACCATCATCAACCATCTTCGTTTTTAAAGTTGCCAACTTTCAAATATAAAATTTCCTTTTCTGGTGCCACGTCTTTTCAAAATTAAAATGGCGACGGCTCTGGCTTTTGTTGACATTTTTTTCCCGCATTTCTTTTATTTTATGAAACAAACCAAAAGCCATTTATTCTTCTAAAAATCTTATGTTGATCTTTTTCAACCAAAAAATGAACGATGTCATTACCCGTAACCTTTTTATACCCCATTTCAAAGACATAAATCCTGAATATCGTAAGGATTAATAAACGTAAAACAGATTTACTTTAAAAAATTATTTTAATAGTTACAAAAATCTTTATCAACAAAAACATATTAGTCCATTTTCAGAAACAGACTGATAAATAATAAATCACGACTTGTAAGAAAAAAATATTTGATTTGTGTAAACATTTCTGAATATGGACCTCAAATTTTTCTTTATAACTTTTTATTTTTCATTCCCAATTAGCATAAATCGTAGAGAGAATATATTTTAATTAAAATTGCACATTAATTTAAGATTTTGGATAAAAATTACACAACCTTTTTGTTAGTATTAGAACGATAAATGCTATTTGGCACAGAGAAAGGCATTATAAATATGAAAAATTTAATACAGCGATTGATCCAAAGTAAAAGTATAAAAATTGATGAGTCTCAACAGTTATAAATTTTTGTATAAATGGTAACTTAAATTTGGAAGATCCTTTTTATTATTTTAGTACTGGCCAATATAACTTTTCCCATTTCTTTTTTTTAAAATTAGTTTTCAATTCATTCCAAGCTGCATCCTTGTAATTATAAATTAAAGTCCAATATTCTTCTTATTGACCATATTATCCGAACACAAATACGGGAATCTAATCCCTTGTAGAAGTATATCCGATATGGATTTTAAATCCGGCACGCACGGCTCGAATATCGATACAATGATATAAGGCACAAAACAAAAGCATGCTACCCAATATGAGAGCAAGATGAGAACTAGAAACCAGAAGATCATGTTAATCGTTGCACCGTCAGCCATCTAAAAAAAAATCAAAACTTCAGTAAAAATAACAGAGAAGCGCGGAATGTTAATGAGTGATGTCTCAATCTTAATTAACATATAAAGGATTATTACAAGCCTCTATTGAAGCCGAGTCATTAAATTTGTTGGGCATTGAAAAAAATTATTTTATTTGATTTTTTGATTAGCCATGTGTGTGCCATTTCCCTTTCAAAACCAAGCTACAACTTTCCAGTTATTTGACTTGGCTCTATTCCTGATATTTTTTAAATATTTTAACCATATGCAGCTGCAGGGGATATTCAAATTTCAAAATATTAAATTTATGAAAGAAATCAATAGTGTCAACGTCCGTGTAAGCTCGAATATAAATCCTCTGATACAGGTGCAGATAAAATAATTCGATTGATAATATGACAGGCCATTTTGATGATGTATTTAATTATAATAGATTCATACGTGTCGTTAAGTACATGTATTGTCTAATAGACAGGGATTTAAAAATGTTTTCAACCAGCATTTTTCATTTATTTCTCCCTGATAGATTAGAGAAAATCAAACACGTGATTTTAGACTTATCCTGAAAGATTTATAAGTCATAGCATAAAATATTTTATCAGTTAAGAAATGTGATAAAATGGGCGATGAATTAATGACTAAAATTAGAAATTATTATAGATTTCTTGTTCAATTATCAACATTAAATAAACACTGTAATATTCCTCAGGCACAGTATGGCGCCAAATAATCAAACAATATGAAAAATTTTGTATAACAAGGATTTTACCTATAATCGAGGTATTTTCCACCTACCTTAATCATTAGATCATAACACCGTGGGTGTATTATGCATCCTGCATTTTATTTTCAAAAATGATTTAAAGTCTAAATGATGCAGGCAAAATTTTTAAGTGGAATGCGATTTAAAAATGTTTAAAAAAATTTATTACTTACTTTGATTTTTTGATTTTCGTCCCGTTTTTAAAAGCGTTATCTAAAAGCACATTACGATGCCGACGTACTAAACAGTACACGCCTATATTGTAACTACCAAGTCGTGCGAACGAATGAGTGATACAGAACATCAGGCGATGTTTAACTTATGATCATCTCTCGCGGTTAACGACATTCTAGATGTTTATTTTCATTTTTTTTTTTACTTCAGTCTGTGCCAGGGCTGTACAAATTATAAGAGACGGTGTCTTGTCTTGCATATGAGTAAGAGATTATAGATTGAAAAGAAGTCTTGAATGCATTCGAATCTTGAGTTGTTGTCTTTCATTCTTTAAATACGAAGATGAGATGAGAAAATTACCTAAGCGTTTGAGTATTTTACATTTTTTCAGGATATAAATTCAGAGGGGAACAATTTTTTACATTTATCTTATCAATGTTAAAATTTAGACTGGACGGCTTAACCTTACCTGGAAAAGGAGTGAATCAGGATTTAATATATTAACTGATAACCGTTCCACTAACTCACGAATTAAAAATTAAAACCATTTTTTCTTTGCACTGTAACGACAGTAAAGCTTTGTTAAATTTATAGAGCGCGTTCTAAAACCGAACGAGTGATGGCAACGAAACTTCGATATATCGAACGTCTTGATGCCAAATCTGGAAGCCATCTTGTTGTCATTTTTGAAACTAAAGCCCAATAAAATTTTTTTTATGAATAAATAACATTCTGACAAAAAAAGAAATTTGTACAAGTAGGGTTTAGAGGTTATTCCCTAATCGAAGAACACGCAGAAAGGGATCTTAAAAAAGCAATACAAAAGAGTCTGACTCAAAAAATCTATGACGCTGTTTGGGGGCTTCCCCAAAAGAGCTTAAAGACAAGAGAAAAATTAATGAAGCCCTACTAAGCCGGTTTTTAGCCTAAAAATAATTTTTCATGCTAAAATCAAATAAAAAGACAGAAATACTCCAACGGATTAAACATTTTTCCCTGTTTACTCAAGGCCATCAAGACTACAATATCATAGCAAACAATCTCTACAATCTAAACATACGCGACGTTAAAAATTCAAGAATCCTACGCTATTTTGAATGCACCGCGATAGTGTGGGTGTAATTTTTTTTTCTTTCTTAAAAACTCCCCAAATCTCCATGCTTGAAACCGATTATTAGCTTACTAACAAACCCATTACTTATTGTTAATTGGCTTCATTCACGGTTTGTGAGATCTGATTATTTTAAATTCATTGACTTGTTTCTGATTATTTCGAATGTATTAATTTGAGACCATCCGACCAAACCACCTGTATAAAAAAAAAAAAACAGAAACGTACTACACCGCGCGCGTATCCATTTAAATTTTTATTTCCGCTATCAGTGTCGTCCAAAATTTTATTAAATTAGCACGTTGATGATGTTTAAGGGCGATTAGTAAACGCTAAATGGGTTTGATTAAATCACCTCTACAACAAAGACAAGCTAAAAACTGATGGAAAAAGTAAGGAAAGCGCTAGAATCACATTCTGTGGCCGTCTGATGAACTAAAACGAAACTAACGCCATCTAGCAAATTTTTTGGAGAGTATTTTCGAGGAAAAAAGGTCTTCGCCTCTTTCAATGCAAGTTTTGCATTTTTAAATAAAATAACACAACAAAGTTATCAATAGAATAAATATGATTCTTTTATTGACAACAATGATTTTTATTTTTTTAAAATATTTATTACTAGCTTTTTGGAAGCGAGTTTCTTTTCGTTAAAAAAACGGATTTCTTCATTTCAAAGCCCAAAAAATGACCTTTAAAGGAAGACATAACAAACCAATTAACTTTTTTTAATAAATATATGTATATCCAATCAATATTTCAAACTCGCTTTCAAAAAGCTACATAAAGTTATATTTGGAAAACCACGGAATAGGAAACGGGCTCAGAATATCCTATGATAATTTTCCAAATTTTACCTCAAATACAAAGATATGTAAAATATCATTTTACCTATTTATTATCTTAGTTATGATTATTTTTCATCAATTTTTTCACGTATTTAATAACTACCAGTAAATATTTCATCTTGTAATATTTAAAATTTGTTTAATTAACCATAAAAGAAATTTCGGAATAAATATGGAAACTGTGTGGGAAATGCAGATGCAAAAATCTACCTCTAGAGCCGATTGGACGAAAAACAATTTGACCGTTATAGACTAGCAGCGACTCTGGCGGCAAAATTTTACATATGAATTTCTCGATCCATATTCATAACAAAGTTCTTTTCATGTTCTGGTAACTTTCACAAAATCTCATGTCAGCTTTCATGATATTAAAAAAAAAATTGGCACAAACCAAACTCGAGAAATTTTATTCCGTACCAGCGAAATAAATTATCAAGTAATTAAAAAAAGCCGACATGATATTTGCTATTTTTTTTGGTAAATTTGACTAGATTTTTCATTGGATTAAAAAGTTTTTTTAAAATTTCATGAAATTCGTTTTTTCAAAAAAAAAATTTTGATACAGTTGCAACGGTAGATAATATATAGAAATTACAAGAAAGAAAATTAACAAATATTTTGTATTTTCGAAAATATTTGTTAAATCTCGTTTCTGATTAAAAATTTGATTTATTTATGTGCAACGGAATATTAATATTTTTCTTTATAACACCCTGTACTTTTGGACCATATTCACATCAATAACAATTATAAGTGTTTCGATAGTGTTAACACCTATACCTCTATTTTTGGCACTGGAAATTTTCGAATGAGATCAATAAAAAAATAGGTTTGCTTGCTTAAAAAATAATGAAAATCGTTACTCTAGCAAAAAAATTAAACTAAATTTTAATTTGCAGAAACTAGATTTCTAGGAATGATCAACATTTTTAATTTTTTCAACTGTTTAGTGAGTAATCAAGCGACTCATAAAATTTTTAGCAGAAAAATATGAACGACACAAAATATTTCATCTTGAGATAGTTTCTTTAAAAAATTCACAACTTGACTCTCAATATTTTAACTAACAAACAAACCTATTTAAAAAATCTTAAAATAAATAAAATTAACATTTTTTTAAAATGTGCTGAAAAATAAAAACTATGCCAAAACTTCATTTTACAAAATTTTAAAACTCAATTAAAATTTCAACAATTAAATAAAAATTCATTCTATGCCTTCTTCGAAATCCATTTTTTTAAAACTCTTATTAAGACGGAAAGAAGAAAATAACAATTATTTCCCTTATCTTACAAATTATCTGCATACAGCGGGCAGCTAGAAAAATACACATCAGCACATAAAAAATAAATATCCAAAAAATCTCTAAAGCGATATTAAAAATGTTCTTAATGATTTCCAATTGGCCCCACCCTGCATACAGATTCACACAAAAAAAATCACGTCGACTTTTTTTTTAATTTTTTTAAAAATCTTATCACATTCAATATACAGAAATTTTTAGCCATACAAAATAAAAAAGGAATTATACGAATTTTTTACACAACCACAGGTGATCGGGATTCATCCTCGCTTAATGAAGATAAAATCGATCTCTTGGAACTGCTTTTTTTATTTTTATTGAGTCTCTTATGTTTTACGTCGGTTTTTTGGACCTGCTATAAGTCCAGTTCATTTGGACTTCGAACAACGGGACCGTTCCCGACTCTACAAGGAATTTTGTTTTCGCTTGCTACTTTTTCAGCCGGCTGGCTCGACTGTAGGATTTCTACAGAGTTTGAATGATTACATAAAGTTTGAGCATCTTTGGTTTCGTAGTTGTTATTGATGGTCTGGGTTGACTGATTCGTTGAGCTTAATTTAAGTCTATGATCTAATTCTAAGTCGCAACCTGAAAAAAAAAAGTTTTTAAAATTTTGTGATCAATTTCTGTAAATTTCATTTTTTGGAGTCCTCATTTTTTTTTTTGCAAAAAAAGCGATTTTTAATAACTTCCAATTTTTTATCTCGCACTTAAATTAAAACAATCCCGAAATTCTTACCGTCGCTTTGAGTACTTTCATCAACTCTAACAAGTTTCACACTAAGGGAAGAGGTTTGCGTGTGCGGGATATTTGGAACGATAGCCGCTGCCGGACCGATTAAGCTGTGGCTCGTTCCTGTCAAAGCCACGTTCTTAGCTGAAATTTTAAATAAATTTAAATTAACCATAGATAAAAAATTGAGATATTTTGACACCGAATAAAAGACAAACCCATACTCTGTCGACCGGGCATCATGCTCTGCCTGACGTTTCTCTCGGGATGCACTAAAATGATGTATAATTTCGGAGAGAAAAGACAAGCGAGTGTGACTGATGCTGATAGGGATATCGTCACCGCCATCGATGTTATTCTTAACGGAACGTGATTTGATGTTCCGAAGTAAAGTGGAACGAATGCCAACCAAATGACACATGTCGTGTACATGGTGAAACCTGTAAAAATGAAAAATAATGATTTAAACGTAACCTAACCTGGTTAAAGTCGATTCGTTTTTGAAGATTCGAGGAAGATTGATTAAATTATTGAACCAGACTTCGAAAAGTCAACTAATTATATCTCTAGAATTTTAAAATATAATGATGACGTCATTTTCAAGATGGCTGAAAATGAATTCGTAATCAAATACTTTGAATTTCAAAATTTTCAGATCTTAATAATTGTCCGTAAAGTATTGCAAAGGGAAAAATTGAAAATAAATGAAAAAAATTAATCCAAAGCTTACCAATGTGTTTAGATTCGTTGAAAGCTTCTGGTATTTTCCTTGTTAGTACAGCATAGATAGTACAAACTATAATAAGGAAGATTGGATAACCGAATGCTATCATATAGGAAGCATCTATGTGTGAGCTGCAAACTAAATGGTTGTCATCTCTAGTTGGATAATAATGAACAGCCCGGGGTGGCGATACCAAAATCCACACTCCGTTTATTAAAACCTTAAAGATTAAAGAAAAAAATTTAATCAAGTTTGAAGTAGCTAAAAATTTGCTGAAAATGACAAAGTCTAGGATTTTTTAGCTTTCTGTGCTGTTTGCATCTGTCGACATAGCTTCTTGAAGTATAGTTTTGACTTCAAAAAAATGATTTTAGTTGCTATTTTTACTTTCAAGGTCCCTAGAGAAAGTATAATGGTCGCCTCAAAAATGAAATTTTGCCAAACTGAATATCATGCCGTGAAGTGGCGAGAAATAACTGTGAAAATGGTTTTTGAGCTGTATTTTTGAAATTCAACTAGCCAGACAAACCAAAATTGACAAACTCCTTCCTTAGACAGAGGGAGAAGTGTTATTTCACAGTCCGGCCAAATTTACGGCTTTATCAAGGCAAAATATGGCCAAATTCAGAGTTTTTAAGACTTTTCTCAAAAACTGCTCCAACAATTTTTTTCATAATTTGTTCAGAGATACTTGGAACAATTTTTCGTCAAAATTCACCCTACCCGGGAACTCGTTTGGCCAGTTTTCTGAATTAAACGTCACCCGGCCAAATTTACGGCTTCGGCAAAACCGAATAAGGTCAGATTGAAAGTTTTTAAGATTTTCCTCAAAAACGTCTTTAACCATTTTTTTTTTTGGTGCAGAGATACCTGACTCTATTCGGAAGAATTTTTCCTCTGGCATTTTTTTTGTTAAAACTCGTTATTCCCGGGAAATCCGGAAAAACAGAAAATTTTTACGGACAGCGCTGACATGGGAATCGATTTTAAGTGATTAATGATAGGAAATTTTAAATTTTTGGTCAGTTTTCCGATTAATGTCAAATTTTAAGTTTTTTGAGATTTTCCTCAAAAAAGGCTCGAACGATTTTTTTCTTTTTTTGTGCAAAGACTCTATTTGGAACAACTTTTCCATTTGACAATTTTTGTCAATATTCGCCATCCCCGGAAAATCCGGAAAAACAGAAAATTTTTAAGTTTTACGAATAGCGATGATATGGGATCCGATTTCGACTAAATAATGGTCAGAGATTTCAAATTTTCGGTCCATTTTCTGATTTCAAGCCAACATCCTCTCATTTTGCTTCCAAAGAACTGTCTAATCTCCAAATGCGAAGAAGCAAGAAAGTGAGTGGTTTTTTTCGACTGCTATTCTTCCAGTTATTCTTTGTAGATGAATGCACTAAACGTCTTTTGCTCCCTAATTTACTCTTGAAATCATAAAACATCGGCTTACCTGCACCCCAACTAATCCACTACAAATAATAATTTGAGATTTCGGAGATATGAAAGAAGGTCTTTTGGCAGTACGTTTCCCAGCATTAAAAATCCTTGCTATCCTATTCGTTTTTGTTAGCAAAGCAGCATAAACCACCTAATAAGAAAAACAAAAATATTTTCAAAATCGCAATTTCTCAAACGATAAATAAAAAAAATAATCAACTTTACCGTGAAACAAAATCCAGCGCCGAATCTCTGCACCCCGCAAACGATATCAGTAGGTCTTAATACCAAAGCGAAAGTTACGAGATAACAAAGCAAAATTCCGGAAAGTAAAACATAACTAAGCTCTCGCCCCGAAGCACGGACAACGGGCGTATCGCCGTGCTTTACGAAAATTCCCACGACAAACAACGTTAATAAAATCCCGGTTGAAGAAAAGCTCATGGCACCGATCGCCCAACCGCTTTCTGGCCGCAGGAATTGTTCGGGAATATCGACGCATATCGTTTTCAGAGCGTTTGGTGTGGTCCCCTAAAAAAAAAATAGAAAATTTAAAAATAATTTTACAATATTTCTACAAAAAAAAAAAAACTTACCATAGGACAATTTGTGCATTGAGTTTCATCGATGGGATTACGGATTTGATACTGTGTGCAGTTGAAGCAATGCCAGCAGCATGACTCTCCTTCGACGTATTTTTTAGCTTGACCCGTCCCGCAGGGAAGACTGCATACTGATTCAGGTGGCAAGGGATGATTTAATTTGAATTGGATTTCTGTTAAGAGAAAAAAGAAGAGGGGGATAAAAATTTTTATCGCTGTCAAAATCACGGCATTTATGAATTTATAAAATCCCCTTTATTATTAAAAAAACATTTCATTTAACTTTCTTATAATTCACCTTGAAAATTTAAACACGAAAAGCTTTTTAAATAAAGATTTTCTTTCATCAAAAAATAAATTAAGATTTAATATCATATTTCAATCGTGGATTTGCGTTAAGTTGCGGACTGGCCAAAATAAAGTTAAAAGTAAAGCTTGTTAACTGCCTGAGCTCCAGATAAAAAATCCCTTAATCAGCAGAAGAAGAACAGGATTAGAGACTCTACGCTTCTGTATATTTTGTACAGCTTGGTGCAAGAAGGGCACTTTCGCCATAAGCTAAACATTTAAAAAAACCCTTCTTGCACTTAACTCCTTGACTGCAAGCAGAGATGGCTTTAGTGGCTGCCAGCACTTCCATTCCGACGTTTAAAAATATTACTCAAAACTTTTCTTAATAAATCCCCAATGTACATAAATTCCCCCTTCTAATTAATATCTGCAACTTGTCTTACACTCATGCTCAACTTAAACCTAACAATAATTACCAGTCTTGTTTAAATGAAGCTCGCCCTCAAGATACTGTCCAACTCGAACCCATTCGTACTTCCCGGGTTCCGTTTGCTTGAAATGTATGATGTTATATCGAGCCGGGCCGTCTCCGTTCGGATCAAAATGAAATTCACTTCCGCTTAAACCTGAAATCAACCGAAAATAATCTTATATAAAAAAAGAAAGGAATACGTATAAGTTTTTAAGATATCGTAAAAATTGAATGGCAGGGAGAATCTTTCACTCGAAGCAAATTATCTTAACCTTTATGTAGGCATTTTCTCTATCCACGTCATTTTGTGTGGGGCTTTATTTTCTTCTCTTTTCATAACGTTTTTCTTTTTCTTTTTTTTTTTTCCTTTTGTGTTACACGATTCACTTTGATTCTCCATGAGGCAGGGGAGTAATATGTCAGTTCTTTTTCCTGAAATTTCGAAGGATTTTTTTTTTATTTGAAAAGAAATCGGGGATGAATATTAATAAAAGAACGATGGTGGAAGCGAAAATTGGGCTGGAATGTTTGATGGATGTGAGTTTGATGCCATGTTGAATATGATGAGCATTAAGAGAATGCGAAACAAATTCACAACTTGGATGTAACCACGGTCTTCCAGGTCTTGGCCCAAGCAACCAATCCGACCAAAACAAAGACGTCTAAATGACGTCTTTTAATAACATCTAAATTACGTCTTTTAATAACATCTAAATTACGTCTTTTAATAACATCTAAATTACGTCTAAATTACGTCTTTTAGACGTCATTTTGGTCGGATTGGTTGCTTGGGGAAGAAGTCAGTTGAAAACGATTTTGGTCACAGCCAATGATAAGTCAGGATTTCGATATACACAGTTGGCGACTCTCTCTTTTCAGGCTCTCTAGTTGATAGTGTTAAAGGTTCGTTGGACTGCCGAGGGTGGTCGCTCGATTCAGGATCCTCAGTCGTTTGGTTCAGATTACTTGGTTATCTGCATCAAAGTTGTTCATTGTTCAGATTAGGACAATTAATCGTTTGACAAAATTGATGATTCTTTAATTCAGGCTGGTTGGAAATCTCGATCTGACTTTGAGGGCGGTTGTTAAATTCATACAGGTCAGAGTTGTTGGTTGTTTGGTTAAAAATAGTTTGTTGCCCTTATGGAGGTTGTAGACTACATCATTTGTTCGGTTCAGTTTGTTTAATATAGTCTGACTTGGAGTTGTTGATTGCTCGGCCCAAAATGGTTGGTTTGGTCGTTAGATAAAATGGCTGATTGTTCAGTTCGGAGTGATCGGTTGTCTTAGTCAAAGTTGTTGATTGTTCGTTTCAGAGAGATTAGATCCCAGTGTGGAAGATGACGTCTTAAAGACGTACACACCTCATTTGTCTCAAATAAGACGTCAAAAAGACATCTCGAAGACGTGCTTTTAAGGGCAATTAAGGACCACTACGAGTTCTAGACGTCATCTTGCACAGTGAGATGTTTGAACCGTAGCAATTCACTGTTTCAGGTCGATTTCGGGTTAGAGCAATCGGCTGCTTAGGTTGGTATCCTCGTTTTTCGTGTAAGAATGAATTATTTCTTGCTGTTCTTCTTCTACTTCACCTCACGCTTTACAACTAGAGTTCTTTTGCGTCTTCAAAGGATTTGATTTGACTTTTTTCCTTGGACGTCCAACCGACCTTTTTCTCTCGTCGAGCACAAACATCACCTTACAGGTTTTGGGCCAGAATTTAGGGTAATTAGTCATCTTATTCAATTATTAACTCTTTGTAAAATTAACAGCTAGGGTCAGCTAGGTTGACTATTAAGGTCAAGGCTTCATTGAAGTCATCGCTTGGGAGAAATCCGTGCTACATCTTGAAATTTCCTCCGAGGGAAATCCAAGTAGCTCGCAGGAACTAAACTGTCGTGTCGAAAAGTAAATATCCTTTGAATATCAAAGCGTCAATTATCATGGTCTCGCACCTCGGATCCGCAACGAGGCAAGTAGGCTACACACGATCACACCGAAATATTAATGGAGTGAATAAATAAACGATTTTGGAAATTACGCGAGCAAATACCCCTATTAAATCGTAAATTCAAAAAATTAATGCCCGCCCAAAAACACCGGATCGACCATGTACTTTGAAATCTCTAAAACTTGTTCAGTTTAAAGAGGTTTTTCATTCACGATTAAAACTAGCATAAATTGACATTTAACGGATATAAATTCCATGCTGTGCTTAATAGTAAAACCGGGGACAGACAGCGACAAAACATGATGGAGCTTTCGCAATTTTCCAATCATAAACCTACCCCCAGTTTTAATTACAAGTTTAACATGAGAAACTTTCCAGTTTATAATTCGAGGAATGAGTATTTACCGTATTTTGTCCGGGGGGCGAGATAAATACATCTGTCCAGAACACGCATGTGAAATTAATCTAAAACGTTAAATCCTGTTGCTCTTTTTCAAGAATAGTGGAAATAAGACTGTTTTTCGACGCTTCTGTTTTTTTTTTTATTCCGAGGAGATTTTCACGGTAGGAAAGCTTTAGCTATAGCGGAGGGGGTTTCGTTTCTTGCATTAAAGTTATTTCGTATTGATCGTAGCGCTTTAGTTAATTAACATTATTACATATGCTGAATACTGATTACTAAGTTAATTGTTAAGTGCATTATTAATGCAAGCAAAGATTAGACACGGTCTGGGTTGCATAAATTTAATGTTTTAGTTTTTTTTTTTTTGAGATTTTATTTTCAAGGTGAAGCACAGAGTCGTGGCAGGAAAGGTCAAGCGGCAAGTCGTCAGGTCGTCGCAGCCGATTTTGTAAGTCTTTGTGAAGTTTAGTTGATCATGGCGAAAACAAGTCCGTGGTTTCCTTTGTACGAGTGAGTATTACTGAGTAAAGAATTACAGAGAAAGATGAATTGCGACTTCAGTACTATAAGGTTGCATGTCCACAGAGGATGTTGACCCCAACTCGCCAGATGGTGAATATATGGACTTGGTGTCAACGAGAGGGGAGGGAGCATTCGAGCACCGCCTTGTTGCATGTTTAAAAATTGATCTGGCTGTGGGCTCCTTCTTCTTCTTCTTTAAATGCCCGCTCCTCGTCGGAGATTGGCGATCGGCGATCCTAACTTTGGAGGCTGCCGAACGAAAAAGGGATACTGAACTTTGGCCGTACCAGTCTCTTAGATTCTTGAGCCAGGATGTTTTCCTCCGACCCGGTCTACGCCTGCCCTCGATCTTACCCTCCATCACCAGCTGCAGAAGGCGATACTTTCCGTTACGAATAATATGGCCGAAATATTCAAGCCTTCGAAGAGTACCTCCATCTCCTTGCCCATACGATTCAAGACTTCGACATTGCTTACTCGTGCGGTCCACGGAATTCGTAACATGCGGCGATATATAGCACATTTCAATCCAATACTTTGGCTCCAATACTTTGCAATGCATAATCCCACAACCTGAGCGATAAAGCAACCTCAACATGATGAATTTCCATTATGGCGCAGTCCATAACCGTCTGCTGCAACCGGAGTGCTCCCTCCCTGTGTCAACCTCCGCAGTGGAAATGGAATCTTGTAATATTGAGGTCGAAAAGTGAAATCTTGAATTTCTTTTTCTGCCATACTTTTGAGACTATGGTCCGTCCAAAATCTAAAGCAACCTGGAGTGAAAAGGAAATAAGTGGAAAACTGTTTCCTATTTTTTTCCTACACCAGCTGAGTGAAAGGGAAAAACTGAGCTAATACATTTCAACATGCCCTGTAACCATAAATTTTTTCGAAATTTATGTCCGGGTCGGCGCACAGACTTAACTTAGGAGATTTTACATCACTGTTCTGCTTAAGCAAACTACAAACATTGCCACATACAAACCTTCGAATTTAACTTTTCTCAGATACTTCAACAGTTCCGTTCCTTTAGTCGGTTTCATAGCCGCACACAATCCCGGTTTCCCTTTACACAAATTCTGATGCATATCCTTAAACGCATGAGCAAATGCCATAACCGCATCGCTTACGAATTGCAACTGCGCCTCGAATTGCGTGTTATTCTTCGTCAGTCTTTCTTTCATCGTGCACATCTTCGTATGCCTGGCATTATACGGCGTCTTCGAACTATTCGGATACTTGCAATGAAAATGATCTTCCCAAAATTCTGAAACAGAAAAAAAAAATACAAATAAATTTTATCCGTGTTAATATTTATGGAAAATGTTATTCGACCGTTGCATAAAATATAATAATAAACCCCCAACCCCGCTTTATGAATTTGATCTATTCGATAATGTTTGCCAAACAAATAGATGCGGTTAGGCTGAAAATTAAACTATAGAAAGCACTTTATTTTACGATCGATTATGAAGGATTTGAGATTTTGGAGAATATCGGGAATTGATGAGATGTCAAAACATGATTTTCAAATTTCGCAGGTTCTTTGTCTTTCGATGCATAGAGTGCGGTTGCAGCTCAAGAGGCTACTGAAGGACGAACGGAAAAACTGTTGTAGTCCTAGCAGAGTCCAGCATGGTAAAAATTACAGATTAGCGGGTAGCAGGCACTGTAAAAAAGCTAGAGGAACTCACTTCAATATGGTTAAGGAAACGGGCTTCAGGCTGAAGAAGAGGTGCGGACCCACCTCGGCTGGGATCACAAAAATCGGCCCGAACAGGTCTCTTCAGGAGCCAACAGAGTAAAAACAAACTAAACATGTTAAAATCTCTTAAAAATTGAGGATTAAAAACTCTGTCCACTATTATTAATGGTCGAGGAAGGACTGAAAATGACTGTAATTGAATTTGGACAAGATTGATTTTTTTTATTTCCCCTCGTGATCAATCTTTGAATAAAGTGCAAGTCTATTATTTAGTTCGGATTTTCCTTTTGCTTTTGTGTAGGCTTTTATATACTAATACGATGGGATTTTGTTTTCCTTTTTTTTTTTTTTTTAAACGACTCAAGCGTCCTTAATACTTATCCTTTCGCAGAAGAGGAAAAAAATTATTGGAGCGGCTAAAGAGGAAACTTTTTTTTCCCCTTCCTATTCATTTTAACGAAAGGATCCGAAAGGTTACAAATGAGACAGTATGTCAACGTCAGAGAATGGAACCGTTATCGGATTTAAGAAACACACCGCATGACATATGACTTCCTCACACTGGGGACACTTCATTTCCGGAATACAAAAATTGGAAATATTACGTGACGAAATATCAAAAAAAAATTTAGGTTGAGAATTTAAAGGAAAAAATTTTTCTCCTGGATGATGTGTGGAATGAAGGAGGATGGAAGCAGAAAGCTGCCCACGCTGTATGAAGATTCGATGTCATCCGGAATTTCGGAAGACGAGCCTTTTCTAGCCAGGAAGAAAGAAAAAAGTCTTATGAAAACTTAACACAGCTGAAATTTTGAATGGAAAAGCGAAGAAAACTCGAGACAAAAAATTACAATCCTGCAACTCTCGCATACTTTTTCCTTAAAATATTATTTACACTGTTTTCATTAATTGGAATAAAAACAACCATCCCTGAAAAAACGTTATGATCACAGGCGTTCATTGAATCCATCCGTATGAATTTTTCAATCCAAAACTTTCACAATTTTTATTTATTTTTTTTAAAAGGGCTACCAGCCATATGTGTACAGCACGTCAAAAAACTTTTCTCCCAGTTTTGTAAATGACAGTAGTAATCAAAGCGGAAATTTTCCCTTTTCATAAAAAAAAATCGAAACTCTACTTCTCTTTCTAAAAATAATTTTTTTTTAACACGTGTAATATGATGCCTGATTATAACGACGAAAACTCCAATTCATTACTTAATAATTAGCAGCCATATAATATTTACTTGTAATGAAAAACCATTTTCAAGGAAAATTTTATATAATTTCCCAACTTTTTGACGGGCAAAAAAATAAACAGAAGGGAATCTATTTAAGAAAGGGAAATCTTCGATCTTAATCATCCATTGCGTGAGAGAACCAAAAAAGCAACAAACTGGAAAATTCTGCCCGTAGACAGGAGGAACGTGTTTTGGATTATGTGACCGCGACAGAAGAAAAATGAGATTTAAAAAAAAAGAAAAGTCTTATTTTTTACAACTGAACCGAAGAGAACCGGAAATTATACGATTTGTTTTGCAGTTATTTGTTTTTTTTTTCTTTTCTTATTTTTTTTTCTCTCTCTCTTATTTTTCTCCTACAACGGATATTAAAGTGATACCTTCATTTTTTTCCCGCCCTCGATAAAAAGGGATCTTTTTTAGCTTTTACTTTTGTTTCTTTATTAGAAACGTTTCTCGGAAGAATATGAATGAAAAAGATAAAATGTAATAAAATTAAAAATTATTATTAAGAAATAGCGGAATATCCGGATCCGGTTTCGGATTGCTAGGGAAAGTTTATTGGAGTTTGAAGAAGGAAAAGGAATAAATGAAATTTAAAAATTTCGGGCTTTTCTCGAAAAAAAATTTTCTTTGTGTTACGATAAGACTCCTGAAAACCTGGAGTTTGAGGAAAGTGTAGAGAAAACCCGAGGAAAGGCTCCAGAGGAAATGCTGCAGAGGAAAGACTCCAGAGGAAATGCTCCAGAGAAAATGCTTCAGAAGAATTGCTCCAGAGGAAATGCTTCAGAAGAATTGCTCCAAAAGAAATGCTCCAGAGGAAATGGTTCAGAAGAAATGATGCAGAGGAAATGCTGCAGAGGAAAGACTCCAGAGGAAATGCTCCAGAGAAAATGCTTCAGAAGAATTGCTCCAGAGGAATTGCTTCAGAAGAATTGCTCCAGAGGAAATGCTCCAGAGGAAATGCTTCAGAAGAAAGGCTCCAGAGGAAATGCTCCAGAAAAAATGCTGCAGAGGAAAGGCTCCAGAGGAAATGGTTCAGAAGAAAGGCTCCAGAGGAAATGCTGCAGAGGAAAGACTCCAGAGGAAATGCTCCAGAGAAAATGCTTCAGAAGAATTGCTCCAGAGGAAATGCTTCAGAAGAATTGCTCCAGAGGAAATGCTCCAGAGGAAATGGTTCAGAAGAAAGGCTCCAGAGGAAATGCTCCAGAAAAAATGCTGCAGAGGAAAGGCTCCAGAGGAAATGGTTCAGAAGAAAGGCTCCAGAGGAAATGCTGCAGAGGAAATGCTGCAGAGGAAATGCTGCAGAGGAAATGCTGCAGAGGAAATGCTGCAGAGGAAATGCTGCAAAGGAAATGCTGCAGAGGAAATGCAGCAGAGGAAAGGCTCCAGAGGAAATGATGCAGAGGAAATGCTGCAGAGGAAATGCTCCAAAAGAAATGCTCCAGAGGAAAGGCTCCACAGGAAATGCTGCAGAAGCCTCCTAGAGCCTTTCCTCGGGTTCTCTAGGTTGTCTGTTCTAGTAGGAGAAAGGTTTTCGAGCTCCTAGAACATGCGGAGAGCCTGAAGAAAGCATTTTGAGAATGCAGAGCTTGGGCAGAGAGATGAAAAAAGCCAGAAAATAGTCCAAGGCTCAACTCAGCGAAAGAAAGCTGAAGATCCCTAAAGAGGCCTAAAGCCTTTCCTTTGCTAAAAGATCAAAGCCTGTTTTATTTCCCTTTTAACCATCAAACTGACCTCCGTGATTGAAAATTACTTTTAATACCAGGTTTTCTTCCTTCATATTATTTCTACGAAAAAAAAGCAATAAAACGAGAAGAAAAAACAAATTAGGAAAACTTTTTTTATTTAGAGATACCGACACTTTTTTTTTTTTTAATTAAACTTTGCGGTTTCATGTCTTGGTATAATTTATTTAAGATTAAATTGAAAGAGATTCGGAGCGTCGAAGCAGCAGATTGCGTATAAAGCTTATTTCGAGAAAAGGTGGCGGCGGCGGCAGCAGAATCTCTCTCTTTCTCTAGAAGGAAAATCTCTGAGAAAATATCATTCGATGAAAAGGTAAAAAGGATCCGATGCTTGTTTTTCTCTCCGTTATCTTTCCCGGTGGAAAAGTTAAAAAGGGGGGAAAATAAGCATTTAGATTGTTAATCCTATCAAAATAATCGTCTTTAAACTCAAAGGATACGTATAATATAAACTTTTTAGTTTAACTTTCAGAAGATTTATAAAAGAGAAAGAGGAGAAACGGTTTTCTCTAAGGAATGTTCAAAGGAAATGTTTAAATCATAAGCGCAATCGAAATGGGCAGGTCATTCGGGATTAGGGGAAAAGGCAAGCGATACATAATTCAGGTACAAAAACGATAGGAGAATCTGAATTTGACCGGATTTGTTTCGCATGAGCTCATCTCGCTTATCTATCATTCACTTCATCGCTTATATCAAAAACAATGGACAGGTTTTCGGGTTGATTGATAATTGTTATCAAAAAATGACAGCTACTTTTTTTTATTTTATGACAAATTTTTGAACAAAACTATTAAAAAAATTTCGCTCACTTTGAAAAATCGAACCTGGCTACGGGTCTGATTTAATGATTTACATCTAATAGCGTAAAACAGGCTCCTGAGCTTGCGGCTAAAACGTACTCTAAGCTTTCGCTTATAATTACTTCCACAGGGTTTGTAAAAGGAACTGTTATTGCCGAAAGTCGTTATCAACTTGACATGGATCCTCGGTGCTTAGCATATGATATCAGACAGGTTAATGTGAAAGCGTACAGCTTACGTGGGGTTTTCTTTGAGTTGAAAATGATCGTGTATGCAGGTAATAAATGACTTTGATTAGTTAGAAGAGAAAAGAGGAAGGTTTTACAAAGTCAAAAGGATTACCCCGAAAATTTCGTTTTTGGGTTGATTTTAAAATCTCGCTTAAATAAGAAAGCAAGTTTGTAAGAGTTTGAGACAAGTGAGAGATGAAGATAAAGCAAAATGGAAAGATTTCTGACTGAGTTCGAAAACTAATAATTTCAATAACTGGAATTATGTTCTTTTTAATCGGTTTGGAAGAAAGTCCGTCTTGATTAAGGAGGAAAAAAAGAAAGATTTTGTAGGATAATGGATGCTAAACGACAAAGTATGATGATTAATATGTTTTGGGTGGGGTCTCTCTTTCACTTAAATTTGTTGTCAATCAATGGAAATATCAGAAAGCTTTGGCTAATTGAATGGTTTTGTAATTAAAAAGAAAATTTGCAAAAGGGATTTTTTCTGGAGTGAAATCAGTGAAAAGTTGAAGTTTTTGGTGTTTAATTACTGGTAATTTGTTGGCACCATCCGAAGTGCCAACCAGCTCCAGCGATGGAGCATAAGCCTGCGAGATTGGATCAGAAATAAAACGTGGATGATGGACATGGCAAGGCGGGAGCAAGACCGGTGGGCAGTAATATTAACCCAAAGGAGGCAGCGTTTAACATCGAGAAGTCGGGGAAGACCTCAACAGCGGTGGCTCGACGGTATCATTCAGACTGCAGGGGTTGGTTTCGGATAGCGGAGAACAGTACGACATGGAGAAAAAAAGAGGCCTAAAAGGAGTGGATGCAAAAAGACTGAAGAAGAAGGATTTTTTGTACCCTTTCTGCAATACCTGCAAAGATTTACGGGGCGTAACTGACCACTAGCTCTAGTAAAATATTGTGAAAGCCCTGAAGGGTCACTCCAGCTTGTTTCTTGCTCATTGCTTCCTGGTACTGACAAGTGTCAGCAGTGCCAAGTGTACACTTGACACTGCCCACTGTACGTTTGACACTTGACACTGCCCACTTGACACTGCCCACTGTACACTTGACACTGCCCACTGTACACTTGACACTTGACACTGCCCACTGTATTACGTTTGACAATTGACACTGCCCACTGTACACTTGACACTTGACACTGCCCACTGTATTACGTTTGACAATTGACACTGCCCACTGTACACTTGACACTTGACACTGCCCACTGTATTACGTTTGACAATTGACACTGCCCACTGTACACTTGACACTGCCCACTGTTCGTTTGACACTGCCCACTGTACACTTGACACTTGACACTGCCCACTGTACACTTGACACTGCCCACTGTACACTTGACTCTGCCCACTGTACGTTTGACACTTGACACTGCCCACTGCCCACTATACACTTGACACTGCCCACTGTATGTTTGACACTTGACACTGCCCACTGTACATTTGACACTTGACACTACCGACTGTACACTTGACACTGCCCACTGTACATTTGACACTTGACACTACCGACTGTACACTTGACACTGCCCACTGTACACTTGACTCTGCCCACTATACGTTTGACACTTGACACTGCCCACTGCCCACTGCCCACTGTACACTTGACACTGCCCACTGTATGTTTGACACTTGACACTGCCCACTGTACACTTGACACTGCCGACTGTGCTGCCATTATCTCGAATTTGGTGGCCGCCATTCTCGAGTTGAAAAATCTACCAATCACGAGGTTCGCTTTCCAATTCGAGAATGTCTGCCGCCAAATTCGAGATCATGGCTGCTTCCACTTTTCAAAATGACGAATTCCTATGTAGCACACGACCCACTGAAGTGTCCACTCCCTATTAAATATTTCTTCCCCTCTTATTCTTCAAAGGCTCTCTTGCATGCAAACAAAATATTACTCCTGAAAAATGACTTTCATCATTACTTTACTCCCATGATTCACCGACTTTTCGAAAAACACACACACACAACATAAAACTGCAGACGTTGCGTTTTTGCAGGTTAAAAAATGATTATTTTAAAAAAAAACTAACTCAGAAGAGAGAAAAACCTGTCAAAAGACTGACAAATCAAAAGAACATAATGAGAAGTAACACTGCTAACTGAACATGGTTGAAACGAAGGACGGCTTGTTAGCATGTGACACCGAAAAAAAAAAAAAATAGGGAACTATCAAAGAAAAGGTAAAAGAACTTTTTTTTATATTTTCAACTCGTTATGTTTTCCTTTTGTCTTCGAACAAAGAAACCATGGATTAAAGCAGGAGACACAGAAAAAGACAATTTGTTGCTTATCGGTTTCAACTGCGCACGAGCGTCTTTTCAACTCTCAAATTTCCAAACATCCAAGAAATTTTTTTATAAAGGAATTAGTCTCACACGAGGGAAGGAACTTGAATACAAGCTTGATTTAGATTCTTGAAAATTCCCAGGAGGTGCCATTGCCTCGCGCGCCCCCTACAACTGCTATTGTACATTTTCTCTAGCGAGTTTTAAATCAAAGAGAAACCCATAAACCTGTGAAAACAGTTGATAATTAAGATCCTTTTAAAAAGCCAAAGAAACAAAAGAGATAGCTTGGCTTGTAAGGGTTTAACATCAGATAGGAGCCACCAAGATACAACCGCATAAAGAAAAAATTTTCTCTTTTCTCTTTTCCAAATTACTCCAGATTTTTACGATTACTTTCAAAGAAAAGTATAATGTGTTCTGGTTTTCTATTTCATCTTTCCACCGTTAAATATTAGTCTTTTGTCTCGTCAAGAAGTTTTTAATATGGCTACAGGTGCCATTGGGATAAAAGCTTTGAAAAGGATTTTAAAGAACAATGAGAGCCTTCGGCGGGAGGTGAAAAATTATAAAACGACAAAAACGCATTTAAAATGGATCAGTTTTAGAAAACTTACCGACAAACCATGGATTCCTTTTGTTGTTCTCCACTGTTAGATTGAGGAAATATTCTTCGAAGCCTTTAACGGGGCTAGCTTGAGGTTGGACTGAAAGCGTTCCTTCCACCTGAAATAAAATTTTGTCAATATGAATATGTTGATCGGCCCTGCAGATAGCGCCCAGAGAGCCTAAAAAGAGAAAAGTCAACTCCATTACTGCTTTGTGATTGGCTATGACCAAACGTAAGTTAAGCAGCAGAACTAGGTCATATACAGAGTTGGCGGCTCTCTCTTTTCAGGTTCTCTAGTAGCGCCTGTTGAGACTGAAGAATTAAACTCTTTCTACAGTATATTTCTGAGACTTCATCCAACTACTGGCTGGTGTCCAAAAACCTTGGTTAAAATTTTATCTTGTTCAATGTTCAATTTTTTTTACGGTCTGAGCTCAAGAGCGGCGGCGGTCCTTTGAGAATAAGGTGTTGAGGAGGATTCTAGGACTCAATGTAGATCCTATTACCGGACGTGTTTAGACATGAGGAGATCCGGAGGCTCACGGACCAGCCTTTTATTACAAGCGTGATAAAATCACGAAGGCTACGGTGGGCGGAACATGTAGCACGCGCGCCGCTGACGAGGACTATCAGGAAGGTGCTGGATGGTCCTCCAAGGAGCCCCAGGCCATTGGGAAGGCCGCGGCTGAGGTGGGAGGATACAGTCGCAAGGGATGCAGGTCGTGTGGGGGCGCCGGACTGGAGGGCAGAAACTCTGTGCGGCAATAAGGCTTCAAGCCTTTTAACGCCGGATAAGTAAGTAAGTATTACCTTCTTCTTCTTCCTCTTATTGAAGGCTTTCATCTGTTTTTCTTCACGCAATTTTATGGACTGCTATGGCGTGTCAAACGACGAGGACACTCGACTATCGGCCCATTGTTTCAGTGGTCTGCCCGGAAGACGTTTAGTTGTAGGCTTGGCATTTTTAACGGCTTTTATGAGACGCTGGTCGTCGGCTCTTTCTACATGTGAGTTTCAAACTTTCCTCCGCGCTTTTTTGAACTTTGTTATGCCACTGATGTTATATTGGCTACGGACATCTTCGTTTCGGACACGATCCAACCTTCTTTTCCCTACAATGGCTCTAAGAGTACTCATCTCCGCCGTGTTGAGTAGTCGCTTTGTCCTCTGTGTATTGGCTCGAGTCTCGGCATCATAAGTTAAGACAGGTCGGACTATCGCTTTGTATATTTTGGACTCACTTTCGACAGTCATATGACGATTCTTCCACACAACATCTCTAAGAAAACCTGCGATTCGAGAGCCTTTCGAGAGAAGTAAGTATGAATTAGTCGAAATCAAGTCCCATCTCAGCGCTATCCGTAAAACTTCAAAATTTTCGGTTTTTCCGGATTTGGGGGGGGGAGGGAGGGCGAATCTCAACGAAAAACTGCCAAGAGGAAAAGTTGTTCCTAATAGATTCACAGGTATCTTCACACAAAAAATAAGAAAAATCGTTAGAGCCGTTTTCGAGAAAATTCTCAAAAACTCCTAATTTGGCCTTTATTCGGCTCTGTCAAAGCCGTAAATTTGGCCGGATGGCCTTGACTGGAATAACAGTATTACCTCTGCCTAAGGAAGTCGGTGGTCAATTTTCGTTGCGCTGGCTCGTGTGGGGGCGGCGACCCAGGATAAGTCTGAATGACGAAAACTCTGTGCTGCGGCAATAAGGCTTCAAGCCGGATAAGAAAGTAAGTAAAAAAATTTTTTGATTTTTATTTTTTCCAAGCAAAGAATGGAATCCTCAAAAACTTCTACACATCCTTACGACGTTTTCTCAGGTCTTTCCTCTCGTGCAACAATCACCCTTCATTTCCTTTATCAAAATTCTAGGAAAGGTCCAATGAAACCTATTCATATCTAAAAACCTCCCATCTCAATACGAATCATTCTCCTCATCAACAACAAACAAGCTTGAAAATTCTTAGAACATAAACAAATCACGGAAATTTCCAATTTCGATCAGATTCCAACCTTTTCCGATTCCCTAAACTTTTCGAAATGATAAATTCAATCTCGTTACGTTTAACACGGCTCATATTCGAAACAACGCCGGAAAGAAGAAGGAAAAAAAAATTAAAAGAAAGCGGGGGAAAAAAATACAAAATAAATAAAAGAGTGAATAAGTGAAAAACAGCAAGACAATAAACGAACTCAGCCGGCGTTCCGTTTTCATTTTTCCTCAAATCTAACAGATTTTTCTTTTCCCGTTCACTTTTTTCTTTAACGTTTTTTTTATTTGACCAGCAAAGAAAAACGAATAACGTTAACGCATTTTTTTTTAAAGAAATCCTTTGTAATGGATTCTTTTTACGCGCCTTACGTACTCGAGATTTTTTAAAGTTCAAATTACATGGTGTAAAAAATCCGCTTATAAAAAGGCGATGACTTAATTGCTTGATTACGCTCTCGGGTAAATAAAAAAAAAATGAATAATTAAAAGAAAGCAAAAAAAAAAAGTGTTCTTTATTCTCGAGCCAGCGTAACGCCTGAAAGGTTCATATTTCATTCTGTCGGGGTTGTTTCACACGATACAACCCCCTCCCCTTTCTTTTATATTGTGCCCGGAAATGTTGAGGAAACATACGACGGGTTCACACTTCCGGTTTTACTCTCATTTAACAAATACGCCTCCCCCTTACCATGATTCATAGAGATATTGTTTAACTGTTGACCTTGCGAGGAAAAGGGGTTTCGGCGGGGATTTTTTCTTTGACCTTTGCATTTTATGCAGACTTTCAAGGTCGCCAATTAAAAATGAATAAGAAATTGGTTTTTTTGAGAAAACAACACGATTGTTAGTTTTTTTAATATTTAAAAAAAAAGAAAAAAAAGAAAGGCGAAGGTTAAAATTTTGCAGATAAGTTTGTGAGTTGAAAGTGAAAATACTTAACAAGGGGCTAATGATGTTTTCCAATTTCCATGCGGGTTTAATGTTCGTTTTTCGTGTAATTAATGGATTCTACGACGTTTTCTGCGTGATCCTCTAAGGCGGGTTTTTGTTGAATTTTTTTTTCGCAAAGGTTCCGATGATAATAACAAGAAAATCACGGCTTTCTTTTAAATAATCACTGATTTTTTAGCAAACCACTGCGCAAGCAAAATTGTCGTCAGGAGTCAAAGAATGTCTTTGATAACGACCAGCCAATAGCTAATTCAAAAAAAATGATTGCCAAATACTTTTTAGTTCAGAACTTTCCCTTAGATTTTTAACATTAACACCCGCTTTGATAAAAAATATTACTTCACAAACACTCCTTAATAATTATTTAGCTACAACAATCATTTTTACAAAACCAAAATACCGTAAAAACATAAAAATATCTATGCACTTATATCCTTTATTCCACTAAACCCCTCCTTCTTATTATTGTAGTTCTCCCGGTTGCCACAACCAGCGCCACCATCGCTTCCTATATAAACAACGACACTTCCCCTCCACCGCCAGTCGCACTCGAACTTCGAAAGCGTTTACATCGTTTGAAAAAGTTAATAATTAAGTTAAGTTTTTATTTTTTTAATTATTTAATAATTTGTTTAGTAGTGCGCGATATTTGCATGAGTTTTTAGTCACGAGAAAAATAAAAATCGGAGTGGAACAATAAAATACATAACTTGCAGAAACTAAAAATTTTTTTTTAACGATCATTTTTCCCTTTTAATTTTTTTGAAGTTATTATGTGATGAAAGCCAAATATTAATAAAATTAATAATTCAGAATTATTAATTTTATTAAAATTAACACTGAAAAATAAAAAAATTAATTTCGCACCAAAAATTTTGGTGATTTTGCCCAATTATTTGAGAGAAATGAAAGTAGTAGATGAAATAAAAAGTAAAAATTTACTAAAACGCGGCAAATCTCTATCAAAATCAGTTACTCAAGAGCTAAAGACAAAACACTAGCGCGAAAATGTTATTTTTACATGTTCTACCCTCAAAAACATCTAAAATCTTTAGCCAGCTTTCGAAACTTTCTCTAGCATCTCTCGAAAGTAAAATACTGCTCCCTATTCAAAATTTCAAGGGCACCCAACAGTACAACTTCCCTCTTGACAAATACTTGGAAAAGTCCCAAAATAATCATGATTTACTCTCCATATTATCATTATTCCAGCCCCAGAAAAATCATGTTTTTGTGCATCCCTGAATTTTATAAACCCACCTTCAAAATGGCATTTCATTGGAAATGGTTTTTCGATTCCCAGCCGCAGACCTCATGCTTTTTTAAGACCTTCTCTCTCTCTCAAATCGAAAACCCTTTACTTAAAGATAATAATCGTATCATCCTTTATTGAAACGTTCTTATTTAGCTGACGCTTCCAAGTATTTTTATTTTCTCTTGTCCTTGATTCTTTTTGCGTCGAAAAAGAAAATAACGACTCTTTGCGGTAATGAAAAAGCTACACTTTGAAATCCAAATATTTTCGAGTGAAAAAGACATAGCTCAATAAAAAAAAAGGGGGGGGGGTATCCCGTAGGGCTCAAAGCTCGTTAGAGACGGTGAATTTTTTCCCTCCCCTATCCCTTGTGGATGAATCCACTTTTCTTCAACCACTTTCAAAACTTCTCATAATATTCCTTTTAGCCTTTGAGACGAACTCTATTCCCGGGAAATTTCCCTTTTCGGACAATCTTAAGATTTTCTTTTTATTATTGATAATAAGCAATGGCTCATTTGTAAGCTCTAAAAAGAAGTTGGGGGGGGGGGGGGGGGGAAACGATTCTTTTCCCCTCTTGTATATTTGTCGAATTTTAAATTCAGTTATTCAATATCGTTTGGAAACGCGTCTGGAAAAGTCAATGAGAAATAGGAAAAGAAAAGAGGGGAAAAAAAACTGAAGGAAAAAAGAAAAGATCTCGGAAAAATGATACAATGTTATTGTATTCGGTAGAAAAAGACAATTTTCAGGTAGAGCTCAAGTTTCATTGAACGATATCAATTTTTATGATTGCGGAATCGAGAAATTTAATCAGCACTCGAGTTTTGGGTTAACGTAGAACTTAATCGACATTAGCGGAGATATTGCCAAAGACGATAGCGTATAGTAATTAAAGTGGGTGGAGGAAAAAAATGCTGACTGCTACCGAAAGCAATCGTTCCATAAAGAAAAGATCAGCGCCATCACACATACAGTGACTTTCAGTTTGTCGGCGCTGATTTCAAATTTTCACCAGCTAAAATCCTGAAAAAATCCCTACGCCTAAAACCAATCTTGGCTGAGTTTGACTCCTAACACTCTGAAGAAGGCGATTAAAGATTAATCTTTAATCCGAAATGTATCAGTACAACGTGTAAACACAAACTCTTTCTCAAGTGATTTACTTACCTCCGCTTCATTCCCATCAGACACCAAAGACCTAGCACTCCAACCATCTGAGCCAATCCAAGAAAAACTCCCGGTAGCATTACATCTTCTAACAGCTCGCATGACTCCTGCTACTTCTTGATCCGAACCGAATATTATGGCACCTGAAACAAAAATCATCGCCATCAAAATCATCACGAACGCTCTTGACGATAAACGAAAAAACGAATTTTCTTCGATGCTCGCTCGAATTATTTTCTCCGAAGTAAATAAACCGTAATTAAACATATAAGTAACATCTAAAAGCATAAACAGGAAATATTTTGATAACATGAAGAAGTCGACGCTTTAGGTAGGAAGTTAAGAGGGAACGGAGAAAGAGGAAACAAAAATTAAACTTCACGAATGACCGAGAAAAAAAGAAAAACAGGTATTTAACCAGTTGGAAAATTACTTCCACTTTTTTTTTCCTCCTCTCTGTTCTTCCCATTTAACAGGGTATGTTATTTTCCGTCGTTATTCCATTTTCATTCGTTGTAAACTTTTCTTTTTATTTTTTTCATTTACGCACCTTCATAATCTATTACTTAAAAAGAATAAAAAAAAAAGAGGGGGAGAGAGAGCAATGAGCGGAACTCAAAAGAAAGAAAAAAAAGTTCTATTAAATTTTTCACGAGCTCTTTTTTTCCAAGCTATGGATTTAATAATGATAAACCCTTATATTGTGTCACTAAAAGAAAAAAACGTTTTTTAAAATGCCAAGGTCAGTCGAAGGAAAAAACGGGCTAAAAGAGGAGAAACATATATGTCAGGGGAGAATGAATGGCATTTTTGGGTTGTTTCCTTCTTGGTGATATTAGCAATTGATCGAGCGTTAATATCCAGAAGCTCGAGCACAAAAAAATTAGGTCAATTAATAAGATTCCTTACTGCTGCTAAGGTCAGTGATCAAATTCTAATTCAAATTCGATCCCCTATCAAATATTCGGGACTTCAGAGTCTTCTGAGGAGAAAAAAAATGATTTTAGGGGTTAGATAAAAAATTTTTTTTGGTCGAATTTTATTTTTCTCGTATTTTTTTACTCGAATTTTTTTTGTCAAACAAAGTTTCATAATTTGTTTAATTATTCTTGTTGGACAAATTTTTATGAATTTTTTATTTTTCTTGTCAAATAAATTTTCATGAATTTTCCATTTTTTTTTTTTTTTTTGAACAAATATTTTGATAACTTTTTCTCGTTGAACAAATTTTCTTGTCACGAAAGTCTTATGAGAATTTTTTCTTGTTGAACAAATCTTTTGATAATTTTTTCTTGTTGAACAAATCTTTTGATAATTTTTTCTTGTTGAACAAATCTTTTGATAATTTTTTCTTGTTGAACAAATCTTTTGATAATTTTTTCTTGTTGAACAAATCTTTTGATAATTTTTTCTTGTTCAACAAATTTTTATGATTTTTCAATTTTTTTTGTCAAACAAATTTTCCTAATTTGTTTCATTATTCTTGTTGAACAAATTTTGATGAATTTTCCATTTTTCTTGTCGAACAAATTTTGATGAATTTTCCATTTTTCTTGTCGAACAAATTTTGATGAATTTTCCATTTTTCTTGTCGAACAAATTTTGATGAATTTTCCATTTTTCTTGTCGAACAAATTTTGATGAATTTTCCATTTTTCTTGTCGAACAAATTTTGATGAATTTTCCATTTTTCTTGTTGAACAAATCTTTTGATATTTTTTCTTGCCGAACAAATTTTAACAATTTTTCAATTTTTCTTATCAAACAAATTTTAATAATTTTTCTGTATTTCCAGTTGAACTAATCTTTTGATAATTTTTGAAAATCGAGGAAGTAATAGTTAAACATCATCACTCTAATAAAACTTAACATTGACCAACCAAATTAATTCTAACGAACATTGGCAATCTAAGATATCCCGCTCAAAAAACTATTTCCCAACAACCAAAAACCTCTACCCTACTTCCATCCTTCCAAATTAAAAAAAAAACACCATAAAGCGAAAAGCAAAAAGAATATTTCGTACATATGTTCTTTTTCTTCAGAAAACATTATTAACAAAGTTTCAGTGTAACACTCCATTATTTCCCCGAGCTTCTGACACCCTACGAGCGAATATTTTCCCAAAATGAAACAAAAAAAAGAAAGAATTCTTGATGAAAGTATAAATTTTTTTGAAGCTCTTGTTGTGAGGGCTCGTTTAAAGATTCAAAAGAATTTTTATTTTTAAAAAACGTGTCTACTTTCGACTAACACTCTTAATTACAAAACCTTTACCGAGGAAGAGATGTAAACGAGAAATACTACGAATACTTCTTCACGCTCATTTCCATTTTCAACTGGCTAACATTTCCATTCAAAAAAACAGCCTCTTACCCTTTTGCCTTCAGAGAGAATTTCTTTCTCAAAAACAAATAAAAGATGAAATATCACACAAGTTGGGACGTGTTTCCACATACATAAATGTTTAAAGAGAACTATAAAAATTGCGTATATAGAGCTTTAAACCATTAATATTAATTTAAAAAGGATATCATATATTGTAATATATTTTTTTGAAAAGTTTCGATGCTTGGAAAATCATTTTTCTTAGACAAATAATAAAACTTTCACGTTTAATCTCTTTCCCAACGCGGATAAAAAGATTTAATAATGGATATATAAAAAAGCTAAACTAATTGCTACGTTAGCCCAGACAATATTTATAAAAATTATTCGCGGTGCATTTATTTTTTCTAAAAAAAAAAATCTAGCTGCAGCTAAAGTTTAATATATTCCTAGGAACTAGTAGTTTCTGAAATTTTGACATAATAAAGATAAAAGAGTTACTTTTTACTTTTTTTAGCTGGATAAGATTTTTTTTTAAAAAAACGACTAGATTTTGAATTTTTAAAAGTCACTTTTTTATGGAATCTGTTTTTTTTTGTGGTAAAAACTTCGCCGTCGATGGTTCCTAGTAGACTAATAAATTACGTTTCTTAAATATGTTTTAAGGAAGAAGGAAAAAGAACATGAGATATCATTTAAAATTATTGTAACGTGAGGAGTGAAAGGATGTCTCGCTTTCCATATTTATTGTACTCGTTTCACGTTTCCTTCGCGACGGTGACTCAAGATGTTAGTAGCAATGATTTTCTAAGGAAAAGCTAGTTCACGAAAGAGCAGTCGACGGATTTAAACTCAGTTGATAAGTATTTAGTTATGTAAAAGTTTCAACAATGTTGTTGACGATATCGGAATTCTCCAATTCGAATACTTCGTGAGCAACGTTGATCACGATAAACAATTAAAATTAAAGTTCAACAATTGAAATAAAATTGAATTTCAATTCAATCGAGAATTTATTTACAAAATTCAACAATTTTTCGATAAGAAAACTCAAAATCAAAAGTTATGTTACCATTAAAAACTGTCAAAACCGAAAATTAGTCATCGTGTTACAGTCAAAGTCCGAAATTAGTCATCATGTTATTGTCAAAATAGAAAATTCTCCGTCCAATCACCTTAGTATCCAAAATCGGACAATAATTACAGTCAAAACTCGAAATCAATCATCTAGAACTTTATTAACGAAACCCAAAATGATTATAACGTTAGTGTCAAAGCCCGAAATCGGTCCCACGTTGCATTATATTTAATTGAAAATTTTAACAAGATGAAACTTTTAATGGCACGCGAATTTTATGATCGCCCACAAGATTTCCTGACCTATAATCGCATTAAGATCTTTTACATCTATCAGGATGTATCCAAGTCACACTGACAGAAATGAGAGGATAACTGTCATACCGCTTGTCATAACCTGTTACAATAAACGTTCTACAGAAAACATACAGTTTGATCGTTGAAGAATTTCACGAGGAAAAGCAGGAAGATAGATTATGTCGCGGCAATGAGATTTAATAAAGTTGATTAATGTCATATTATTCCAGTGTAGAACGTAAGCCACAAAACGTGGGCTCCAAACATTCCTCAAGTTATCTTACCCTTTCAATGTGGCATCCCAGTCGCTACCGATGTATTGCCCTCTGCCAATACTGCCATTCGCTTTCGCCAACTTTTAAAACATTTACGATTTAAACTGAAATCCCTCATCAAATTTTTTACATCCATGGTCAGTTTTTATAAATAAAACGAGAGCCCCCAGGCAATCTGTAAAACTTCCTTTCCCATTCATCTCAACTTTATTTTTTTAATCCGAAACCCGCATCTCGCATCAGAGAGAAACTTTTCCTTTTGACCAACCGTCACCACATCATGCAATCCGCCTGCATGTTTCCCAAAAACTTATTTTTCTCTCATTTCATTCAAAACTCCCAACCACGCATATTAAACGCTATCAATAAAAAATTTCAACTCTTAAGGGGAAAAAAAATCCGTAGATCCGAAAATCTCTTTTTTTTAAAAAAAAATGTTCAAGAATACTCTGCACGCTTAAATCTCCTTTAACCAGCAGCACACAATAAAGCTATAGTATACCATATAAGTCAAAAGCACAAAGTTACGTGCTTGGTCTCCTGAGACGCACTCCAGTTTAAAAATTAGCCTTTGAAGTTTCAATGCTCGAAGGGGTTTCTTGTGTCGAGAAGATATACAGCACTTGATATCATCAACTTGTTAAGCTATAATTACATTCTACGTACAGATATGTATCTAATTGACTTAATTTTCTTGTGCCCCCGACAACAAACTGCAATTCCAAGTTTGGCTATGATTAAATTCCGATTTTCTGTCCCGCAAGTCGTTTTTTTTGGTTTTTTAAGAGATGAATTCTTGAAAATCTTTTTGGGAATGGAGTATGAATATTTTAGAAAAGTTTGGGACTCAAGAAAATTGCAAATGTAATGGGGGGAAGTTAGCTCATTTCTTCTTATGGCATGAGATTACTATTACGATTCCAATTACAGTGGGAAAAGTTTAATGAATGATATGTGTGGAGTAAAGTTCGGGAGTTTCCAGGTGCCTTCAAGCGGAAGTGTTAATCCGATTAAATAGGATTTGTTTTTTGATTAATCGCAGGATGTGAAAAGTTAAGCGAATCCAATTGAATTTAGAGACTCTGTTGGGAAAAAAAATGGCGGCGAGTGCAGGCTTGAAAACCAGATTAATAGGCTACTTACACCTACAAATTCTAAAATTCTCAATTAAGGCTTAGCAAGAAGAATATTTTTACAAAGAGGAAATTCAATTTGAAATACAAGTTTTAGAAAGACCGCCAAAAACGACCAGACGCCATATTTGGGCTAATGACGTCATAACTGAGTCGAACTCTTTTTATTTCTATAGCTAATTTTTTTTGGTGCGAAAACTCCACCAATAAAAACAAAGGATCCTACCCAGTTGTGACGTCATCATTGCATGGTTCGTTTTTGGCGGGAATTCTTTTTCTTGATGAAACATTTTTGCCAGACTTAAAATTGATATTAACGATTGCGATTTTATTTATGGAAGTTGCCTATTTTAGACTTTGACGGTAACCTAATGACTAATTTCGAGTTTTGGATGTAATATGAAGGGCTAGAGCCCTGCATGGGCCGAAATTTTGGTCGGCCCGGCCCGGACCGTGTTTTTTTTCATTCAGCCCAACCCGTTTGGCCCGCGGGCTGGCCCGAGCCCTTCTTACACAAATATATACTGTATACAAAAAATAATTTTAAGAAAAATATATATAAAAAGGAAATATGAAAAAAGTGTATAAAAAATGTTTTTTTGTTTTTTCAATGTCGATCGGTTTTTTTTTTCGAATTTTGTTTTGGCTGCGAAAGTAAAAAATCTGCTAAGTGAACAGGAAAAATTTACCGAACGGGCCAGCCCGTTTTTTTTAAAATGCCGGCTTGGTCCGACACGGCGTTCAATCGGGCCGGTCCGTAGCCCGTTAGCCCGGCCCGGCCCGCCGCCGCGGGCACGCAAAGTGACCCCGGTTTGCAATAAGCTAAACATATGGACATGGTGTCAACCTCTTAACTGGAGATGGAACCTTATAATATTAAGGTCGCGAATTCATTTGACAGTCAGTGTGTCAATGCATTTGACCCCGCCGTGATTTCAGTTTCTGCAAAACTTCAAACCATACCAGAAGACCCCCTAAGCCGTCATCTAGAAATCGATTTCCGGCGTCCGAGGTCAAACCAGATGCATTCAAAAAAAAAAAAAATCCCAGACAAAGAATTGGTTACCAGCCAAAAGTCTGCCTCACTGTACTTGGTTCTTTCAACACGAACCAGAAACTCCCATTTTACCAAACAAAATCATAACATGGTAAATCCTTTTACTTACCTCTCGCTCTTGGTTTCGTCAGCAATTTATGCACGATATGATCATACGCGGTCTCATCTGCCACTCCTGAATCTTTCACCAATCTCTCTTTAACCGCGATGCAAACGTTATATTTCCCGAATAAATCCTCCAGTTCCTCGAACGCCTGCAAGCAAAAGCAAAAAAAAAAAAAACACGGACTTTATTAAACCTTTAAATAAAGAAAAAAAAAACTTCTAATATTAAAAGAAAGGCTAAAGAAAAGAAATGTTACCGAGGAAGTGACCCTTGTGTAAGCTGCAATATGATAACCGGTTGAAAGGAAAATCCAATTTCTCGCGAAAGTAAATTTAAATGTGGTGTTAAGAAGAAAAATGAAAGTAGAAAATTTTTCACCCGCCTCGATTCTTCTTTTTTTTTTCTTTTTTCCCTTCTTTTCTTCTCGTCGAAGGGAGGCGGAGCCGAAGTAATCACACACAACTTTAAATCAAGGTTATGCATTATACTGGATTTTTACATGGAAGGAATAGCCAGAGGCAGGTCCTGACGTGCACTTACAGTCAAAACTTCAGCTTTGGATGGCTCATTGCAGGCTGGGCAATAATGTAATGATGAATTTTAGTTTTGTTGGTGATTAATGACGAGTTTCTGGGATGTGACGGGAAACTAGTGACTGCTTTCGGGCTTTGACGGTGTCATAGTGACTAATTAACGCTTTTAGCTTTAGCATGATGACTAATTTTGGATTTTGACTGTAACATTGCACTCAGATTCGGGCTATAGCAGTAACATGATGACGAATTTCGGGCTTTAACGGTTAAATATCAGATTTCAAAATTTTCAGATAACAAATTAAGAATTTTAGAAAACTTATAGACTGATTTCGGGCTTTGTTCGTAGCATTATCACTCACTTCGGGTTTTCATAATAAAATAAATAATCACTTCAAGTCTTCAGTGCAAAACGACTGCCTTCTGCTTTTGACCGTAACATTAATATTGTTTATTAACATATTTCTTTCATTTTAATTCTTCACCTAAAATAAGATTCGCCACTGCCTAAATTTCCAATAAAATGATGCAATGACCTCGCATAATCGGCTATCAGAAGCATTCTAAAAATTTCTAATTTCTTAAAGGGTCGATAAATACGATGCAACATCCAACATGCTTTTTCAACTTAAATTGGAAAACTTTTACTGTATTTCTCTCTGAGTTTTTCGTATTAGAGGCGAGTTATCCTTTCTCCTACCCCTCTCCTGTTTTTTTTTCTCCCAGCAATATTATATTTAGTCGCGTTGAAATTAATTCAAGGCGTGGCAAAAAGGGTTCGAGAGAAAAATAATATCGCATTTTTAAAATAAAAAAAAATACATATATAAAAACGGGCACAAACCGCGATTAATTCAATAAAACCAAAATTAAGTTACTCGTGTTAGGGGAGGGTTTTTAGTGAAAAATTTCATATACAGCATTAGCGTAAATCAAGGCTAAAGGGATCAGTGATATTGAAATAATTTAATGGTGACCTGTAAAAAGACCTCTCATTAGAACTCTTAATCCTTTTTTAATTATAACTTTTGGGTTTTGCGATTAAATGACTTTTAGGCTCGAAATTGTTTCCTTTTTTTTAAAGATTGGTGAAATTGATATTGGGTTTTATTAACGAGCGATTGAATATTTTTAATCGTATATCAAACTATGTATTTTTAATGGTGATTAGTAAGGCTAAAAGGTCACTGTAAGGAAAGTCAAAGTCTGAGTCGAAAGCTCAGTTTTTAGACAAGCTAAATTCTTGAGAGTAGAGAGCCTGAAAGGAGAGAGTCGCCAACTCAATTAACTGATTTTTAATTGGCTGTGACCAGACGTAAGTTAAGTACGGAGCAGCAGAAGACGTCTGACGTCATCATCAATTTGATTGAAGCGAATTTGGTTACAGTTAATCAGAAGCCACAATCTCAATATACATAGTTTATTCATTAAGTCATTAAGACGTCTAAAAGACGTCATTTAGACGTCTTTTAGACGTCATTTTGGTCGGATTGGTTGCTTGGGATTAAATTTAATTTTATGATGAAATTTCATGCCGAGAATGAAAATAAAGTCCCAGAAATACAAGAAGTTCGCCGAGGGCCAGGAAGGCCTCGATTTGTGCCAGTACCTCCAGCTGAAAATGAAGTCGTGCAGGAAAGACTGGCAATAACTTTCAGCAGGAGGGACTGGCTCGAGGCCTGGCTGGTCCTCAGTATTTGAACTTAACAGGGATGACGCAACACTGAGCCCACTCAAATTTTTCCTACGGATACCTTAACATAATAAAAAAATTGAGAGCCAAATATTTCCTTTTCCCAAAAAAACGAAAAAAACACATTACGCATAACCGGTTACATAAATAAACTCCGAAGAAGGGAAACAAACGGAAACGATCAAAACCTTTTCATTTTTAAAGCGTCGAAAACGACAGATTTTTTTTTTACTATTGTGTAATGCCGACGATAAAAGCCGAAAGGAAAAAAAACAATAATAATAAAGAAAAAGTGAGGAGAAGAAAACCGAAAAAAAAAAAAAAAGGAAAAGCAAAAGCAGGAGAGTTTGTTTTATTCGAACTGTCGTTGTCATAAACCTGAGATAAGTCCAAGGATATCGAAAAGCTTTTTCCCCGGCTTTAGAGTTTTGTTATCGTCCTTTATTCCTTTTTTCCCGCCCCTTTTTAAACGGAAGTCCTTTTTATTTCCTTGATGACCGGGCATTAAAAGAGAGAGAGAGAGGGAAAAAAAGGAAATTTAATATGACACATGTTGACCGGTTCGATTTTATTAACGAAAAAAAAAATTGTTAATTATTTTTCCCCCAACAAGATTCGTGTTTTTTAAAAAAACCCGACATGACAAACGCTTGACAATTGCAATTCATGAGACCTGATTTGATTATTACATTGCACACATGGATTCCCAGGTAATTGTTGAATGGAAAATTGCTTTCTGCAACGAAAGTAAAAAAAAAAATTTTTGGGTTTTTAATGAAACTTGTTTTCCGGTGAAGCAAAACCGTAATTTAAGAATGAAAGATAACATTTTTTTTTTAAATTAAACGTTTTTGTTTTTTTTTTTCGTGGGAATAGCTAATGGATCAAATCAAAAATTTTGAAGTTTCGCTTTTGTTTTCCGGAATGAAAATGTATAAAAAGAAATTGTTTGAATACTGATATTTATCATGGAAAAGGGAGGTCGAATGAGGTCTGCGGTCATTTGTTATGGAGTCACTTGATAAATATGTATGAATTCTTCATTAAATTAAATAAAACGATGGGATGGAATAAACGTTTCGCTATTATCTCATAACATTTCAAAAAAGGGATTTAAAAGACTCTCTTTTGTTAGGTTTGAAAAATATTTCAAAAAACAATGTTTAGTTTTTGCAGAGCTTTCGGAAAGCATTCTTTATTCTCCTGGGAAATGATTTTATTAAGTGATATAAAAAAGACTTAGGTCAATATTAAAGTTGGATCGAAATCGGGAAGATCTATCTACGACGAGCATAATCGCGTTTATAATTGCTTTTCCCGAAATTTGATATTAATGTCTTAAAAAGTAAAATTAAATTTTGTTGCGATGGTAGATAGCATTAACATTGGGTGAAATAGTGTGAAATCTTAATGAAATTTTAATAAAGAAGAAGGGAAAACTAATTAAATTAAACTGATTAGATGAACCTTTCAAGAAATTCTGTTGTGTTAGCTTTACAACTTTTTAGGGCGGTAGATTTAATAATTCGTTTGCTTGGTTGAGTCGATAGTTTTCACGATGCACCGTTTTTATGTTGGAGAAAAATGGCAGCGACATATTAACCCACAAAATCCTCTTCAAAAAATATATGAATGAAGCAGAAACATTGAGCAAGAGGTTTAGAATCAGGCTGCAAAAACCGAGAATTCGCCACTTATATTGTCTGGGAGAAGGAGGAATTCATGCAAATGTAATTTCCCTCGAGATAATCAGCAAAAGACTCGAATTTTTCGAATGTGGGCACATTCGGAGAATAAATTTTTAATAAAAATATAACCGTTGGATATAAAAACGGAAGAACAGGAATATAATAAAGCCTTTTACCATTTTCTATTTGAACAAATAACCTCGAACTTAACCTAAAGCTAAATGTATGTGGATGTAACAAGTACGGACTTCAATTAGGATTGTGCTACTTCGACCATTACAGGCAAACATTGCAAATAAATAAATAAAACCTCGCTTCTTTATGAAATTATTGCCTCTAGGTACGGAATGATATGAAAATTCTTGGAGAAAAGGCTTAATATAAACTCTCTTCTTCTTTCAACGGATATCCATCCATACACTCCTGAACGAAGGACTCCCTCAACCTTTGCCACACTTCCATATCTTTGGCTCTTTGCAACCACTTAAGTCCTGCCCAATTTCTTAATGCCGTCAGACTACCTCTTTCATGACTTTCTTTTTAACGCTTGAGGTCTCCAACTTACCCACCTATCAAGATCCTCCCTGGCGACATGACCTACCCATTGCCACTTAGCTATTGCAACATCATCGACCTTAGTCCGCATCCTTATTATTAATGTAAACTCTAGTGCGAAAATATTCCGCCAGGGACATTACTGAATCCAATACTAGCAGTAGATAGATATAAAATATTTTTGATTGGTTGCCACTAGAGAGCGTGAAAGGGGAGAGTCGCCAACCAAATTGCTGCTTTTTGATTGGCTATGACCAAACATAAGTTAAGCACCGAGCAGCAGAAGAAGTTTGACGTCACCACCAATCAACGGAAGTCGGTTGAAAACGATTTTAATCACAGCCAATGAGAAGCTAGGATTTCGATTAGGGTTAGCGACTCCCTCCTTTTGAGGCTCTCTAGCTGCCACCATTCCCCTGAAGGGACAATCTTAAGCTAGTGTCCCAATGAAATAAACATAACATTTTTGATTACACCTGTCTTCTGAGAACAGGTCTTTTTTGATTACACCTGTCTTCTGATTCCTCCTATAGGAGGAATTTATTTATTCATACAAAGAGGTCGTAGGCTCTCCTCATCAATTCATTCTGAGAACAGCTTAAAGCCGCGGTTACATTGCTCCGAAATTTCGGACAGAAACGCTTCGAAATATTTCGGTTCGAAAAACTGGTTACATTGGTCCGAAATTGTTTTGAAGGCTTTCAAAACTTTTCATACTTACTTTAATCCCATAATTACTTTCTTCATAAATAATCGAAACGTACGACCATCCCAGCAGCTTGACAATCTCAACCATAACTTTAACTTGATAATGATCAGATGGTATCGTTCTTGAAAAATACTCAAAACGTTGCTTGTTGCTTAGTTCAGGGCTGGTTGAAAAAAACGACACCTGCAACAAAAAAAAAAGGAGAAAATTTTAACAATGTAGAATTTTTCTGTCTTATCCCATTAAAGAAGTGTATTTTTCATTATGTACAACCCTTAATGAGAATAGTAGATTGTCCAACACCCAGTCTCGAGTGATCAAATAAACAAGCCGACACTGATGGATGATAAAATATTTATTTTCTTGAAGAAGGCGATAAAAATGTTCTATTTTCCAGTTGGTTACTTAGGGTTTCAAAATGTCTGCCGGGCTCTGCTTCATTAGCTCCCAATAACCTACCCTCTTCGTTTATATGGAAATTGCTTTTTTATACGCCGCTCAATAGAAATAAGATTTCGCATCTCGCCTTCTTCTTTTTTTTTTTTTTTTTGCTTTTACCCCGACTTTCCTATTTGAAATGAAAAAAAAAAAAGGTAAGAAAAGAATCTTTCTTGTATTTTATTGCGTCAATTTAGCCTTGAGATTTTCCGTCAGTTCCGAGGGTGGAGCGTGCAAAATTTTGTCGTCTGTTTGGCTACAAGGAACAGTAAAAAAGTTTTTACCAACGCGGCTTTCATTTCCTCAAATTTTGGATTTGAAATCCGAAGCGCAACTGACGACAATGTCCTTGCCGTTGTCGCCGACACGTGAACTAAGCTTATTTCAAAAAGGGCATATGTGAATATGAAAAAGCATATAAAACTTGCTTTTTTGCGTTAATTGCAAATCTGACAGTGCATGTGGCGTAAAATAGTCTCGCTATCCCAGAAAAACTAAATGCTTCAGTTCTTGCCTCTTTCCAAAATCTATTTTCGTCCACTACGTCACGTTATCAAGACACATTTACACGACAATACAAATACTTTTTAATTTCACAATACATATTTTATAATTGCACATGAGAGATTAATTGCTTCAAGCAAAAGTTATAGATAACTTGATGATTGTTATTGCGTGAGCTAAGTGCATTCGTTATAAGTTACTGTTGCTAGTCACGCGCTAAAACGATTGTTTCTTTACATAATCATTGTACTTTTTCATTTTGTGATATTTAAAAGGAAGGAAGTTTCCTAGCCGAGTCGTAACGACTTCATTTCAGCTTGACATGTTCAAATTTGTCGTGGTTGGGGGGGAAGAAAATAATTTTAATGAATGGGCCCCTGGCAACATTTTCTTTAATGGAATTGGATTAATTTTAAACGTCTTGAGAAAGACATTGTTTTTGTTTATACAAAAGGGAACATGTTTCAAATTTTTGTCTTCGGGATTAGAAGTTGAAAAGGTATCTGATATTAAGTTGTTTTTTTATGCATTTTTTTTCGCTGAAAATTGTTGCCGGAATCTTCTTTGAGAATTTCGTTTGAGTGAGAATAAAATGTCGAGTTTGAAAACCGTGTTTTGATGCCCCGTGTCACATTTTTTAAGTCCCAAAAGGCTCGTAGATTACATAATATCCGAAGCAGGCTTATGCCTAAAATGCCACGTGCCGCGCGGAGCTGGTCGGCGGTCATAATCTCTAGCCCATAGGTTGGAACTGGCAAAACACACGCAATGAAAACCTTTCTTTTCATTTAGCTCAGACCAATCGCATTACGCCTCCCACAAGCATATACTTAGATCACGTGCAAATTCCTCGACAGACATTCCACCGCCAACGCTCATCACTTTATTAATTGAAAAACGATTTTCTTGAAATTAGCTTACTCCCTTTCAACCTCTACAAAGGATAAAACGTTACAAACCCCCCCATTGACTCAAACGCTTTCTTCGAGGAAATCAAACGCCTACGCCATTCTTTAAACCTTTCAGAAAAATATCTCCGAGGTATTTTAAATACTTGCACTTTTCCATCTTCTAACACGAAGGAATTAATGAATTAGTTTTGATATAATCCACAACTTTCATTATCCCGGAAGAGATTTTAGTTAAAATTTCATCTTTTTTAAGTCCCAAGCAAAGACTCGTTGGATTAACTTCATCCTCGACACGAGTCTTTTAAACAAAATTTCCCCTAATTTTTTTGTTCGACGACTCTTTCCTTGGTAAATCTTTGATGTACGGGTGCACATGTGACATTTCGCATTAGGCCAACCACCTTGCATTAAAATGATTAACGATGCATCAAAATGTTGTCACATGTTTGCAAACCGCCGCTTGTTTCATAATTTCGCTCTTTTCATCGCATTTATTATACTGATAGTCCCCCCCTCTCGAAAATTATGACGGGTGGACGACAAGAGAACACATGTGACCCTGACCCATGACCTCTTCCTTGTCGCTCAATATATAAATTTTCAATCCCCGCGTAGGCGAAATTTCCCAAAAATTATCAGGGCTAATTTCAAAAATCACTCAAGCGAGGAAAACTTTAATACGTGACGCACCTTTCATACACGATCTCAACGACGACGACGGCGAATGTTTCTGATCGGATTCGAGTTTTCCTTTTCCCACCGGTTCCTCCCATTCGTCGCCTCGAATCAAAACAACAAGATTGAGATAGTTGAAAATCGCACCGCATTTCCAATTTGAAAATGAACTTTACATAAAGTTATAACGAGGGAACAATTTAAATACAACCTGAAGTAGTTTTCAACTCAGACTATACGAGCTTAATAAAGTCTGCAAGCGATCCGTCTATCTGTCCGTCCTTGAAACATTTATTTCTATAATGCCTCTTAACGTTTTACTAGTTTCAAAAGCCGTGGAGACAAGGAGATTATATTTTAGTCGAATGACTTGAACCTTAATGTATTATCTTAAAACACTGTTAATGAACGAAATTTCGCTGAAATGTTTTCTTGAAATTTCCTGCTTCTTGATTTCTGAACATCACACAGTCGTCGTCGGGTTGTTACGTTAAGAGTTGCAGCTCGTGTCGTCTTTTTTCCTTTTCCTAATATTTGATGCTCAGTGACAATTCCAAAGTTTCGTCGCACCAACATCAGCCAGAGGAGCTGATGTCGGTGATGAAAATGGTTCTGTTGACTAAATTATGAAATGTCGGAATCAGCCAAACAAAAAAATTTTAGGATTTGCTGGAGTATAGACGATGTTGAGCAATATTGCACGATGTTGAGCAATATTGCACGATGTTGCGCAATACTGCACAATGTTGCGCAATATTGCACAATGTTGCAAAATGCTCCGCTAAGTCAGTTAACACAGCTACATAACAATAAAGATGTAAGTCGGCGGAGAAGACCTAAAAGATGGACGTTAACTAGCACATCAAGATATGGATGGGACGACATAAAAAATGTGCCTAACTTCAGTGGATGCGGAGAGCCGGATATAAAGTTGGCAAAAGTTGGAGGACAACTACATCTACGCAGTCGGAGGTGGGTCGAGAGGAAAAGTAGATTACATGATAAAAATTAGAAGGCTGATCGAATGAAGATTGAAGATTACTCACTTTCACTGATGCTGCTTTCAAACTGTTCGAGTAAATTTTCAAGTTTTTGATTTATAGTGCGTTCAATATTCAAATTAGTTGTGAGACAGATCTCGTTTTCCTTAATCTCTTGGTTTCCCTTCCATAACGAATTGCAATTAAAAGATTACAGAGTTTTATAAAAAGGTTTCGTTCTTATAATTTTAAAATACTGGTTTATATGTGTGGGCAAAGTTTTAAGCGGTATAGAGAGAAAAAGTAAAAACGTATGGCTAAAAAAAGGGCTTTTCAATTTTTCACGCAGCCGCACAAGCTTTTCTTCTCCTTTACGTGCCGTCTCCGCGTCGGCAATCGGCGATCATCATCGCTATTCGAACGTTGGATGCCGCTGCTCGAAACAGGGACGTGGTAGTCATGCCATTAAATTCCCGTGCCACGAGATTTTAGAGCAGCTCGACGCAAACTCGTGCCATTATTGACAACAACGTAATTACAAGCTTGCGCTGGCTATCCATTCCACTGCCACCACTTTTAGGTAAATACTCCTGCGGACAAAAAGACTAAAGCTGTAATTACTATTGCAAAATAGGACTCGCAGTTTCAATCCTAGACTTTCCACCTGCATTGAAATTGCATATCCTAGATACATTTCACTTTATCAAAGTCACAAGAGTGATTAAATGAGGAAGGCTACGGTGGGCAAAAAGTGTAGCACATGCGCCACCGGCGAGGAACTCGGAAGTAGCTAGATGGTCGTCCAACGAGCCCTAATTTATCAGGAAGGCCGCGGCTGAGATGGGAGGATGCCGTCGCGAGAGACGCAGGTCGAGTGGAGAGCGCCAGAATGGAGGTTCTTCTTCTTCTTCGTCTTTCAACCTATATCCGTCCACTCCTGAACGAAGGTCTCTCTCAAACTTTGCCACACGTCTTTGTCTTGGGCTCTTTGCAACCATTTCAGTCCAGCCACCCTCTTAATGTCGTCGTACAATCTCTTTTGTGGTCTGTTGCTTCTTTTCGACGCTCGAGGTCTCCATTTTACCATCCGTGCTGTCCACCTCCGCCTGCCGGAAACTCTTGCAGGTAAAGTCACACTGCTGTAACTGCCACCAGTCGGGCTCCATCCAACTACAACATTATTTGTTGCGCAGTTTATTTCTCATCTTCTTTCAAACATTACTTCATATTGTTCCCGGAATTATCAAATCGGGTACATCAGCCGATTTCTTGTTTAGCTACGAAAACCATGATTACTCCCCGACGCTTTAATTAATTATATTCCAAAAGCTAATTGCAAAATTCTATATTAGCTATGTTTAAACTGAGAATGTGATTTGATTACATTAATAACTGAGTTCTCATGAATTATGTCAAAGTCAATGTCTCTTCAAAGATATCTAAACTCGCTGCACGGTTAGATCTATTTCTTAGAAAAGCGCACATCATTTATTTAATTACAACGCTTGAATTTTCCTCAATCGGAAATTAATTCAAACGTTCAAAAGATGATAAAAATCATTTTTCATGATACCTAAGCTGTCTCCTTCATATTTATTCAATGCCTTGAAAATAGAATAAGGATGGCATTTTAAGAATTTCATTTGACATCATGCACGGTTCTTTCCTTGAAGGCATTTCAGCCTTTTTCTTTAAACTTTAGGTTAAGGAAAGAAAAAGGAGGCGAGAGACATCAAAGGAGGGATAAAAAAATCTTTGAAATGTAAAAAAGATTGCCTGTAGCTTAGCGCCTATGTGATTTTTCGACTAAAAGGAAATCGCATTTTTTTTCCCTTTTGGAAAAAAAAGACATTGCAGACAAGAAACTATTGGATCTCATTTCCCTCCTAAACTTCAACGTTCCAATTTCATTTCACTAAATTGAGAGATCCTTTTTACCTGCTTTATATATTACGTCCGTATATTCGATTTAACGGGAGTATGTGTTTCCCTTGTTTATAAACGTCTCTTAATGGGTTTCTCTTCTTCTATGGAAAGACGTGGATCGAGGTTTAATCTCTTTAAGTTATCCAGGTCAAATAAATTAACTCAAAAGAGTTGAGGTTAGGTTCTTTTACGTTGAAAAAAATTGCGTGACTACATGTAGAAAAAATATTAAGCCGATTCTGGCTGAAGCCGAAATTCCAAGAGGCGGGAAATGGGGCGTTAAAAATTTGCTGGCCACAAGTAATGAAGAGGGGAGTAATTTACTAACGGATTCAACACTGAAGCATGGCCAAGCAGACGCAAACTTGTGCCAATTGAAGTTCCTGAAATCCAAGAAGTTCGCTGAGGACCAGGCAGGCTTCGACTTGTGCCAGTCCCTCCTGCTGAAAAGGAGGGACTGGCAGGAACTTTCAGCAGAAGAGGCTGGTACAAGTCGAGGCCTGCCTCGAATGAACTTCCAATACACGTCGAGGCCTGCCTGGCTCTCGACGAACTTCTTAGATTTTAGGAACTTCAATTAGCACAAGTAGAGGCCCTTGCCGAACTTTTAAGATTTCTTGTACTTCATTTTCATTCTCGGCATCTAATTTAATTAAATATTATATTACACCTGATTTAGAAACTCCGAAAACGTCTAGGTTATAATATTAACAAAGAAATAAATAATTTTTAAAATAAAATAAAAATTAAATTAATTCATTAATAAATTACTGATTTAGAAAAATCAAAAATATTCAGAGGTTTCTCTAACCTCGAAAAATTTTTTTCTGGTTTCTAACTTCGGGATTCTTCTACGTCCCCAATATTTTGACCAATTTTTTCTTTGAAATTAGTTTTTATGAATTTAAAAAATTTTGGAAAATTTTGAAAAACATTTAAAAATAAAATTTGGAAATTCTTGTTAAATTTTTGTAGAACAAGTTTTTTTCAAAATTTTCCTTTTTGGACAAATTTTTTATAGAATAGTACATGTTTTTTTTTTTAGAATTTTCCTTGTCGGTCAAATTTTTTCAGGATTATTTTCTTTTCAAACAAATTTTTCTGCATTCTATTTGAAAAAATTTTTTCTTGTTGGAGCAACTTAGACAAAAGAATTATTTGGTAAAAGAATTGGAAAAATATTTTTGAATGAAACAAAATCCGTGGAAAATCATGCCGATTTGCTACTCAACCTTTAAACTACCCCCTCTGACATATATTTCTCACTGCTTATAATTCAGTTCTTTAACAAATAAATTTTCACTTTAAAACAAATAAAGAATACATTACTCAAAATTTATTTCAAACACGCTAACCTTTTTCAAAACATTCCTTTACTTGAAACGATCATAATTATAATTGCAAAGTGTGAACATTTCCCACTAAATTAACATTCTGTTCAACTAACATCCAAAACGAATAAAGTAAAACTTAATCCCTAGCCACTACTATTTCAAATAATTTTAACGAAGTATCAAAAAAACCGTTCCCTCTATAAAAATCAAATGGATCCTCACGCTCATTTTAACAACAATCAAAATACTAATCTGGTATAAATAATTAATTGTAAAACAAAACGTGATATAAGCTCATCATATCAGCTTCAAAGCGGATAACTCCGGATTCAAATATTCAATATTTGCTCACATATCATTATTATATTTCCATATCCATAGAAACTTTCTCCCTTCTTTTTAAAAGCGTTTTTTTTTTCGAAGAGAGTATAAAAAGAGACAAGTCTGCAATACCTTCTCATTATTTGCAGTTGGAAACTTTCGGGATTGCGTGTATATTTTATATATTTTGCAACCAAATTTGTATTCATGCGGAACGAAACTCGAAAGCTTTTCTTTTTCCCTTACGGAAAAGCTCGACGGATTAGTTTCGTTGGTTGGCTAAGGGGGAAGGATCTCCTAAAAAAAGGGCTCTTTTTTTTAAACATACGAAAAAAAAGGGACCATTTCATAACGAAGGGGGGAAAGATGGATGAGGTTTTTTTTTTAAAGGATTTTTCAAGCGTGGAATTATTCGTCCTTGAGCAGTAAAAAACAAAGCTTTTTAGGAAAACAACAGGAGGAAAAATTAAAATGTTCTAATTAAAAAAAAAATTCAGGAAATTTTTGAAAGATGGAGTGGCTCGTTTAATTGTAACAAAAATGAAAATCGCTTAAAAAAGGCGAACAAAAGATTTTTTTCAGAAAAAAAACTCTTTTTTTTTCTTAAGATGTTAATGTTGAAGTTTAGAGTTTTTTAAATGAAGGAAATGACAGAGCCAATTATAACAGGACAACGAAAGCAAGAAAAGTTTTAAAATGTTTTCTTTTTTTATGGAAAATGAAAATTTCAGATTTGATAACGAAATACATCTATGACCTTGTAAACAATTTTTTTATTGAGGAAAATAAAGAGGAGCGTAATATTTTTTCTTCATGATAAAGAAAATTCGAGAGAAATTTTTGCTGAAATTTTTTGATAAGTCTACTTGAAAAAGCTTTCAATCAAGAAGTTTTTAGCTGAAGAAATCGTTATTAGAGAAAATAAGGATTTAAGGAAAATTCATACCACTTGTGTAGTATTACGCCTTCTTCAAGCTCATTTAATATTTCAATTTGGGTGAAATTTCATTGCAAGGACTTGACCTTTTTTAAGAAAGGAAAAGAGTGCGTTGTTATTTACTGGCATTTTAAAAAATGTTTAGGTTGGTATTTTTAAAGTATTGTTAGTGTCGTGAAAAGTGGTTTGGATGCAATTGTGAGAGCACTCCTTAATACTTCCCCACAAGGAGTGCCACTGTGTGAGAGAATTTCCAAATATTTCCCCAGAAGGGATGTCGATTACTTTTTCCAAATGCGACCATCTTCATTTTTTCATTCTCCTGCATCTTTAAATTTTTCTTAACTTTTTATTGCTCACAATTTTTCATTGTTCTTAATATTTCTTTTTTTCTTAATTTTTCTTATTTTTTTTATTTTTCATTTTTTTTTCTTAATTTTCTTGAGTGTTTATTCTTTCTTACTTTTCCATCTTTTCTTCATTTTTCATTTTTTCTTCATTTTTCTTCATTTTTCTTTTTGTTTCATTTTTCTTCATTTGTCTTGATTTTTCATTTTTTCTTCATTTTTCTTCATTTTGCATTTTTTCTTCATTTTTCTTCATTTTTTTTCATTTTTCATTTTTTCTTCATTTTTCATTTTTTCTTCATTTTTCATTTTTTCTTCATTTTTCATTTTTTCTTCATTTTTTTCATTTTTCATTTTTTCTTCATTTTTCATTTTTTCTTCATTTTTTTCTTCATTTTTTTCATTTTTCATTTTTTCTTCGTTTTTCATTTTTTCTTCATTTTTTTCATTTTTCATTTTTTCTTCATTTTTCATTTTTTCTTCATTTTTTTCATTTTTCATTTTTTCTTCGTTTTTCATTTTTTCTTCATTTTTTTCATTTTTCATTTTTTCTTCATTTTTCATTTTTTCTTCATTTTTCATTTTTTCTTCATTTTTCATTTTTTCTTCATTTTTCATTTTTTCTTCATTTTTCATTTTTTCTTCATTTTTCATTTTTTCTTCATTTTTTTCATTTTTCATTTTTTCTTCATTTTTTTTCTTTCATCGCTCCATTATCGCCCAAATTCTCCTTTGGCAAAATCCTTATCCTTATTTGCAGATTTAAAGGTCCGATCCCATTTTAGTTTCTCATGCATACAAGAAAGATATCAAAATTACTGACATCCATAAAACCCGATAGGAAATAATAAAACAGGGAACGATTTCGAAAGGAAAAAAAACACTGATTCTCCCATCTCCTTAATATCATTTTTGACATATTCCATTCCGAGCCACCTTCTTTTCAAAATGCTACATGTATGTCTTTCATACGAAAATAACATATTATCCTCAAGAAATAGGATGAGGATGTTATTTGAGCGATTGAATTAGAATATTGCTATTTACATTGCTCGTCACTTTAAACAGCTTCTTGAATTGAAAACTGTGTTTGTCGAATGAAAGTTTTAATTGTTTTACTCCGCTACCAACGTTGGCTGATTAATTAATCGTTTAAAATGAAATCTTGGTTGATATTTGATTGTTGGCTGAGAAAACGTCCTGGGTCGAAATATAGCAAGAAAACAAATTTCCATCTAAATTCTTGTTACATGAAAATTAATATTTTCAATATTCTTTCTAAGTTGGCATCCTTGTAACGAATCAAGGGCGAGATTCATAAAAAGAAGTCTTTTCACTTTTTTTAATGATCCGAAAGTAATGACAGGTGAAAAGTCTCTCGGGAGCTTAATTAAGTCAGGCGGTGCTTTTTTCGTAACTTGTTTTTTAAAAAGGAAAGCATCATCTTTCGAGATAAGAAAAATCCGATAGCTCATTACTTTGTTTACTTCGTGATTTTATTTGGCCCGATGATTTCCAATTTGGGGTTTATTATGAGATGAAAAAGGAAAAAGGCGGCTAGAGGGAATTCTTTTTTTATTCGGGTAATTACGTTTTAGTGTTGAAAAATTAGATTGTCGATGTAATTAACTTCAAAAGGATTTTTTGTTAAGCTTGAGGCGATTGCACACGATAAAACAAGGAAAGGGAAATTAAGTATTGAGTTCTTTTTTTCTTATACACAGTTCAAGCTAGTTAAGATGACCGCCTAGGTCGTCTGTAAACAGTTCGAAAATCATGTCATGAACTGAGAGAAAGAGTAAATCATTTTCTCGTATTATAATTTGGTGAGGCAAGAAAAAGTTTGTTAAAATCACAAGAATTTCAGAAAAATTGGATGAAAAAGCAAAATTTTTAAAAAATTGGTTTAACAAGAAAAATTTTGAAAAAATTTGTTCAGTAGAAAAATTTTTGAAAAAAATTGGTTGACAAGGGAACCTCCCGAAGTCGAAAATTCAGATTGTAAAAATATTTGGCAGGCGTGTGAACAAGAAAAATTTTCAAGAATATTTGTTCAAAAAAAAAAAATTCTAAAAAATTGATTGAACAAGAAAAATTGTCGAAAAATTTGTTCAATAAGAAAAACTGTCAAAAAATTTGTTCAACAAGAATAATTCTGAAAAAATTAGTTCAACAAGAATGATTTTGAGAAAAATTGGTTCAACAAGAATAATTCTGAAAAAATTGGATCAACAAGAATGATTTTGAGAAAAACTGGTTCAACAAGAATAATTCTGAAAAAATTTGTTCAACAAGAATAATTCTGAAAAAAATTGTTCAACAAGAATCTTTCTGAAAAAATTAGTTCAACAAGAATGATTTTGAGAAAAATTGGTTCAACAAGAATAATTCTGAAAAAATTTGTTCAACAAGAATCTTTCTGAAAAAATTAGTTCAACAAGAATGATTTTGAGAAAAATTGGTTCAACAAGAATAATTCTGAAAAAATTGGTTCAACAAAAATAAAACTGGAAAAATTAGTTCAACAAGAATCATTCTGAAAAAATTGCTTCAACAAGAATGATTCTGGGAAAAACTAGTTCAACAAGAATAATTCTGAAAGAATTTGTTCAACAAGAATGATTTTGAGAAAAACTGGATCAACAAGAAAAATTCTGAAAAAATTGGTTTAACAAGAAATTCGAAAAATTCTGGACAATTTTTAATTTCAAATAATTATTCTCCGAGTAAAAATATCTTTTGAAATGTTCTTTAGGATGGAAAACGACTGAGTCTAATCTTAAAGCGAATCCACTAGATTTCTCTATAAAATTCTGAATTTCTTTTGCAGTAAACAATCAGAGGATTCCCCTTGGGCGGACCACAATCTTGAAGATAGAAGAATCGAATTCAATTAATTAATAACGAAATAATGAATTCATACTTCCCATGAGGAAAGAAAAGAAAATAAATCAAAGATACTTTTCGAATTAAAAGCTCCTACGAGACCAAACAACAGGAAGAAAAGATCTCGATAACAAAATTTTCATTAATTTACGGGAAAATCGGGAGGAGATTTTTACTTTCGGGGAAAAAATGAACGAAAAACTAAAATAAATATTTCATGTGAAAAGAAATTATACGATTCCTTGTTTTTCTCAATATTTTTTTGATATCGACGGAAAACAAGGAAGCGTAAATTTTCCCCGGAAAGAAAAAAAAGAAGGGGGGGGGGGGGGAGGAATAAAGGAGGCTAGAAAACACCGCGTACGTGCGCTTGTGACTCCGTAAGGAAAAATTTCACAAATGGCGGGTCGTTTTTTTTCTTTCCCAGGAAAACTTTAGTGAAATGGTTTTCGTCGTTAAGTTAAGCACGGATTTAATTTCCCTGTCGTCTCTTATGAGGGCCCTTTAATTTTCCACGCGGTAGATCGTTAGCAGACGAAAATTTTCTTCCCTCCCCCCTAAAACCCATCAAAGGAACATCTGGCGAGAATCGTGAAAGTATGTCATATGGGGGAATATAAATAAAGTTAAGGGATGTTTGGGATATATGAAATAATGGGGGGAATAATTCGATAAACCACTTTAAAACATAAAATATAAATGAAGAAGAAGAAGAAGAAGACGGGGAAAAAAGGAAGAAGAGGAAAAGGCAAGACGGTAGAGAAAGAGAGAGAGAGAGAGAGAAAACGAAAGACGTTATTCAATATTCTGTATGATAACACGCCTGCGAAACTCAGATACGATTATTTCAAAGCTGTTAATCATTTCGTGTTGCCTATTCTTTTCTACTGTTTTCATTACTCCGTTTTCAGTGGTGCTCAAAATATTTTTCAATATTTCATATTATGCAAATTTTCCTTTTTTTAAAAAAAAAATCTTTTTTTAATTTTAATCTTTAAGCGAGAGGAATGAATGGAAGGGGAAAATTTTAAATAAGTCTGGAGAGGTAATTTGTCATGCGAAATATTAGTCCGGGACTTATCCGAATTATGAAATTACATTTCACCGTCATAAATCTAAAATGTAGGACTTGAGTGTTAGAGATATGGAAACAAGAATAAAATGCACGGGGGATGGAAAGACGATTCTTGAATTGTCAGTGAAATCACGATCTCTTAATGTCTGTTTTTTTTTTCAAGCAAAAAAAAATTTTTTTGTTGTATTTAAAATAAAAAAAAAAATTTTTTTTTGTAAGTATGTAAATGATTGAACGTGACGGAGACGAGCTTCTGATTATTAAAAAGAAAGAAGGATTCCGAGAGATTGCGGCGTAAGGAAAAGAGGGGAAGAGGGGTACGTTTTTAATTAAACTGTAACGGTAATGACCGTCTTGAAAGTGTAATATTGTCAGGAGGGAAACGGCAGTTTTATCATAATGTAGCAGTTAATGTTAAAGAGTTGTTTTAAAAAAGCTTTTGTACAAATTAAAGCAACATGTGATGAGGTTTTATTTCTCCTAATGGAAGGGGAGGATCTTTTTTAAGAAGTGAATAAAAATAAGAATGAATGAAATTAGCTTGAGTGAGGAAAGTAGCTAAGTCAGGATTTAACTTATGAGAGACTAAAAATTTTAGAAAATCTTTCTGAACAAGAAAAATATTTTTTCCTCACTCCGTGAAGGAAAGACGGTTTTCCCTCACGGGGGAGTTTTTTTTAAACGGAAATTTAAGGCTTCCTCGTGAGAAAAAATATCTAACTGTGCAAGAAACGCAAAAGACTTGCCCGTCTCAACCTTTTTAAGGCCCTTGCCTTCGGCTCGGGCCTCAAACCCGGTCTCGACGGGCAATTTTGTCTTTTGCGTCACTTGTATAGTTATATACTATAGTTCTCTATAATCCCAAAATTTATTTTCTTACTATTGACGAAAAAAATTAACCCTAAACCCACCAAAAAATGTAATTAATACCCCTAAAAACTCCATTGCCAAAGCTCACATGTATAAATCAAAAAAAAAATTCACAGGTTCCAACATGCAACCGAAACACTAACTGAAAACAAATGAGTTTTATCGTCAACAGAATTAAACGTGACTTTAATTTTTCTCGAGAAAACACATTTCGACGAATGTCAAAAAAATCCGCGACCTAAAAAAAAAGAAACTTTAAAGCAAAAGTTAAAAACGGAAGGAAAAAAAAAAAAAATACGGTGGATACTTTTCTTATAGCTTTGCCTTCGGCAATGGAGTTAGGTTAAGACCCGCCATTGTTTATCAAACAACGGATAACGAAACGGAATGAAAATCAGGGATTTCTTTTGTATGCTTCCAGTTGAAGAAGTGTCTGGAATATTAACAAGGAAAGGATTGATCCCTTTTCTTCCTTTCCGTGTATCTCAATTTTCTGTTATATACGATCAATTATCATTTGGGAAAGAGATCAGGTTGTGATTTAAAAAAGACGGCACAAGGAATCTTATTACGTTTAAACCCGGAATACTTTTTATCACTTAAGAGGAGAGCGAATTTCGTTATAGATAAACTGCTTCGAAAGGAATCGATCTCGGTTTGGTAAAATGGGAATTTAAACCGGATGAAAAGGTGATAATGGATCTCAATATCAGAAATGTTTTTTAAGCAACTGGGAGTCAGGTTCAGTTTAACATTATTTGCTTTGCATTAATTAAAAAAGAATTTGATATTGTTCCTCATAACAAAAATTTTAAAAAGTTTTTCGACAATAAAAATTTCTCACAAAACTTGTTCGACAATAAAACTTTCTCTCAAAACTTGTTCGACAATAAAAATTTTACACAAAACTTGTTCAACAATAAAACTTTCTCTCAAAACTTGCTCGACAATAAAAATTTTACACAAAACTTGTTTGACAATAAAACTTTCTCACAAAACTTGTTCGACAATAAAACTTTCTCTCAAAACTTGTTTGACAATAAAACTTTCTCACAAAACTTGTTCGACATTAAAAATTTTGAAATTGTTTGTCCGACAATAAAAAATTTTGAAAAAATTTGTTCGACAAGATAAAATTATCAAAGAATCTCTGCGACAAGATAAAATTATCAAAGAATCTCTGGGACAAGATAAAATTATCAAAGAATCTCTGCGACAAGATAAAATTATCAAAGAATCTCTGCGACAAGATAAAATTATCAAAGAATCTCTGCGACAAGATAAAATTATCAAAGAATCTCTGCGACAAGATAAAATTATCAAAGAATCTCTGCGACAAGATAAAATTATCAAACAATCTCTGCGACAAGATAAAATTATCAAACAATCTCTGCGACAAGATAAAATTATCAAACAATCTCTGCGACAAGATAAAATTATCAAACAATCTCTGCGACAAGATAAAATTATCAAACAATCTCTGCGACAAGATAAAATTATCAAACAATCTCTGCGACAAGATAAAATTATCAAACAATCTCTGCGACAAGATAAAATTATCAAACAATCTCTGCGACAAGATAAAATTATCAAACAATCTCTGCGACAAGATAAAATTATCAAACAATCTCTGCGACAAGATAAAATTATCAAACAATCTCTGCGACAAGATAAAATTATGAAACCATTTTTTTCTTGCAAAAAATACCAAAAAGACTTTTTCTAATTGCCTCATTTGCTCTAGGCCGACCTATATTCCAAAGTAATTAGCTAAACACTGCGCCACAATCACAAAAAACTAATTCTTGAATTGCGCACTATTAAAAAAAAAATAACTACGCAAAAAACTTCCTCTTCAATAAAATGAAATTCTCTTGGGCAGTAAATAATGTCATCAGAATGGCCGTGACTCTTCCACTCTACCGGATAAAAGGTAAAAGCCTGGTTTTTCCTGTCCTCGAAATCAGATATAAATAACCTACGAACCACGTCTATTGCATTAATCTCAGTTTAATCCCATCCTATTTATTATAGAGGCAGAAAGGGAAGGAGTTAGTCAGCAGTCTATAATACCCTCAATACAGATTACAAACATTAAATTAAATTCGATTTTATAACCCGAATGTGTAATCGTTTGTTTTGATTATAGATAAACCCCCTTCGATGCTATCTCGCTTTATCAAAAATCTAAATCGATATAAATTTTCCCCCCCCAAAAAAACGGAAAAGTTTTCCTACACACAATATGATCTTTTCACGATTGTGAATCTTCTAAAATATTCGATTATACTTAGTGTTTCCATAGTCACGGATAAATTGTTATATTCACGGGAAGCTAAAAGAAGGAAAAATCTGTTTTCCTTGGATTGGGATATTGAGAATCGTCACACGAGAAAAAAAAGAGGGACACGATTTTTATTTTCGAAATGTATTCAAAGGGAAAGAGGGAAAAAAGTCGTTAATAATTTAAATTTTTTTTACCGGGAATTGATATTTCATGTAGTCAAGGATTTCTGAAAATATTTAAATTGCTTGAGTGCTGTTTAGAATTACAAGTTTTCCTTGACGACTGCACAGAGCGCCTGGCTAAAATTCCGGATTTGTACTATATGCCCCGACCACTGAAATAGGCGTAACCCTATCACATCGGTGATTAAAGACTGCTAAGTAAGTCTTCAAATCACTTCATTCAAGCAGTCTGACCAAAATGACGTATTTTAGACGTCGAGACGTCAAAGTCTAAAAGACGTCAATGTTTAAAAGACTTCGAAGTATAAGAGCCGTCAGTATAAAAAATGCCTCTAACGTCTAAGAGGTTGAAGACGTCGAAAAGGTCGAAGTCTAAAAGACGTCAAAGTCTATAAGGCGTCGAAGACGTTTAAGTCTGATGTCTTTAGACTTCGACGTCTTCGAAAGTCTAAATGGCGTCGAAAACGTCAGTCTAAAAGACGTCGAAGATATCAAAGTCTAAAAGACGTCGAAGATATCAAAGTCTGAAAGACGTCAATGTTTAAAAGACGTCAAGGCATTAAGAGACGTCAAAGGATAAAAGATGTTAACGAGGTGGAAATCCAAAAAACGCCTCTGACGCCTTGAAGCCGTCGAAAAGGTCGAAGACTAAAAGACGTCAAGTCTAAATTTCGTCAAGGACGTCGAAGTCTGACGTTTTCAAAACTTTAAAAGACATCGAAAACGTCAAAGTCTAAAAGACGTTAAAGGCTAAAAGATGTAGAAAAGGTGAATGTCTAAAAGACGGCTCTGATGTCTAACAAGTTGAAGAAGTCAAAAGGTGGAAGTTTAAAAGAAATTCGAAAAGACGTTGAATCCGTCAGTCTAAAAGACGCCAAAAAGACATCGAAGGCATCAAGGTCTAAAAGACGTTGAAGACGTCAAAATCTAAGTGGCGTCGAAGGCTAAAAGATGTCGAAAAGGTGAATGTCTAAAAGACGGCTCTGACTTTTAACAAGTTGAAGACATCAAAAAGGTCCAAGTTTAGAAGAAATTTGAAATCTAATAGACGTCGAAGACATCAAGGTCTAAAAGACGTAGAGAAGACGTCAAAGTCTAAAAGCCGTCGAAGACGTCATAGTCTGAAAAAAGTCGAAGACGCCATAATCTAAAAACGTCGAAGACGTCAAAGTCTAAAAGACGTCGAAGATGTCAAGGTCTAAAAGACGTAGAAGACGTCAAAGTCGAAAAGCCGTCGAAGACGTCATAGTCTAAAAGCCGTCGAAGACGTCATAGTCTGAAAAACGTCGAAGACGCCATAATCTAAAAATGTCGAAGACGTCAAAATCTAAAAAACCTCTAAGTCTGAAAGGTATTAAAGTTTAAAACACGTCGAAGGCGTCAACGACCAATCGACGTTCCAGACGTTATTTCGACGTCATTTTGGTCGGAACGGTTGCTTGGATTAAACCGCTTCCTTCAGGCCACAGCTATCAAACTAAAATCTACTCAAAAATTGCAGTAAAAATTCCTTGCACTACCAAATTCAGCACGAAACTTTGTCAACATAAAATTTACGTTTTCTTCCAAACATTTTCCTCTTTAAAAAAATCCTCCAGCATCCAACACCTCATCTTTACCCAACACAAACACTCAAATGACATAACAAGTGTCAAGCATCAAATATCTCGGGGCTACCATAAATCAAGTAAGATACGTCAACAAGCCATTCAGGGATCTAAACCATCTGGCTCCCTTAAGGATATCAAAGGGAAGCAACCGCTCACGTGTACCTTCAGAAATCTCCATCTACTATCCACAAACAAATTACATTAATTACAAAAAGGAAATCCTAAAACCTAAAATCATCACAACAACAAATTCTTACCCTAAAACTAAAATCCTTAAACTTATGATAACGATAGTTTAATAAGGATGCTTATTTAAAATTAAGCTTTTCATGATAAGATAATCGACTACTATCCTTTTAAAATTATAATCCTTTCCCTTGTCCTTTCTCTCTAATACTTAAATACATCTCATTATTCGCTTGAAATAGATGGGTAAAGATTCATTAAGGAAATAGGTTTTGAATTTCCCAGAGAAAATTATGTCTTCAATTAATCGACTTGATATTCAATATTGTTAAATGTTAAAAGTTGCAACGATCCAACGTTTCCTTAAAAAGCAAATTAAATTAATGATAACTTGAAAATTGTTTTGAAATTTTCGTATTTCCGTTTCCTTTCCCTCCCCCCCCCAAAAATCAAATCCTCTAATTTAATTTCTTAGAGAAAAGGAAGATTTTAATTCATCGCCCTTAAAGCTGCTTATTAAAAATTAATAATAATAAAAAAAGTAAACGGCAGAATAAAAGAATAAATTTACAATTGTTGTCATGGTGATCGCTTGATTTTTTCCAAGCGTTAAAATCCTGATTTTTTTTTAAAAATCGGGTTCATCCAGCCGCAAATATTATTTCGACGGGGCTGCTAATTAAGCTTTTCACCTCCCGCCACTCCCCGATTTATAAAATAAAATTAAACCAACCTGGGGTATCCGGAAGAGCCTTAATAAATTGGCAACTTGAATTGATGTTACGCTGGAGGCTGCGCCCACAACACCGGAAATAACTTTTCGGACTTGAGTTTTGTTGCAATTGTATTCGGCTCCGTCGATGTTGCTAATGGAACCTGAAAAATAAAAATGAAATCATTTTTTAATGAGTGTGTGAGGTGAAATTATGAACTTTGGGGTCGTTATTATTTATTTTAGGAATTGACCTTGGAGTGCAATGAAAGTTTATCTTGGAAAGTCAAAAGGAGTTTTGATGAGTTTCCAGTAAGGTTTAGAAGCAACAGGAAGCTACAGGATTATTTGCTGGGGAAATGCTTATATACGCTTGATGAATTATAGTTATTGTTTTGTATGTATCATAAATTAATGCTATTTTACACCCATTGTAAGCGGCCATGGGTTCCCTCCTGACGATATTTGTGTAACACGATGTACCAAATAAAATTATTATTATTATTATTATTATTAAGGTTTCTAAAGTTTTGAGTTTACCTAAGTCTGGAGTTACTAATTATAAGATTACGGGAAATGGGTCGTTTTTAGACTTTTAAAAAAAATATAAATTTAAAATGTTAATTTAAAATAATATAAATTTAATATGTTTCAGCTAAATGTTTTATGAGGTATGAGCGATTAAGCATGAATTTTTAATCGGAATGGAGGAATTTTTAAAAGTCCTTTTTGGTTTCCAGGCCCGCGAAAAAATTAGAGTTTGTGCTACCCCGCGGGACTTCTATATAACTTTTTTTTGGTACCCAGATCCTAAAAATTTTCAGTATTTTTCCTAGCTCAATATTTTTCAATATCTTTTTCTAGCTAAACATATTTTTCGACATCAAGGTTTTTCAATATTTTTTCCCGGCTTAGCATTTTTCAAATTTTTTTTTCTAGCTCAACATTTTTCAATACTTTCTCAGTCCAAAAAATTTTCCGAATCATTTCCTCCCCAAAAATTTATTGTTTTGTCCTCCTTAATTTTCGGGTTATCTCTTCTAGTTTTAAAAATTTTCCCGCATTTTTTTTGTTCATCGTGCGTCCAAGAAAACGTTGGAAGGACGAGCTTCATTAATATTTATAATTAGAGTTTCTACGAAGACGCAAGAGGACTTAAATCCTCCACATCTTTCAACTTCACACTGAAAAACCACAGAACATCATCAGAATTCAACGACGCTACCAAGCTCCACAAAACTTCTCATAGACTTCATTTCGACTGAAAAATCCCCTTCATAAAAAGAACTGAACTAAAAAAATAATTAAAGGACAACTTCGAATAAACGAATAAAAAAAATTAAGACCTTCAAATCGTGATTAACCAACCTTATCAGCTTTTTTAATCAATTTTCTTAAGCAGCCGTTTTTTGCTTCATCTGGAAAATTTCAATCAAAAGAAAATGTTGGAAACTTTAAAATACTTTTCTGCTAATTAAAACGTCCTCTGAATAAGTGCGAATAAGGAACTTTAAAGTTTTAATAAATAACAAGCAGAATCGTCAACTTTCAAGTTTTGAATCATCTTTCCATTTTAAAACGTTGTAACCGACCTGTTTTTAAAATGCAAAACTTTTCGATATAAACCGCAGGAAACTTCGGGAAGAAAATTTCATTTAACCCCCCCCTCAAAAATTAATACGACCCTTCATTATTTTTTTTCTCGAAAATATATAAAATTAAATTCTTGTTAATATCGTATCCTCAAAATAATCCGGCTCCTCGATTACGCAATCAGTCACGCGGGAAATCTCTTTCATTTTTCACTGTGAATTTTATTCGACTTCGTGAACCGGTCACGTGTTTTGAAATAGATTAATTTCATAGAGATCGGACTTCATCCATTTAAAAAAAAAAAAACACGATATCATAGCTTCAAATCCTTCCCAATGGATTTTCATTATTCGCCCTTTTTTTTTTCGAAGGTTTTAGTAGAATCCTTTCCTACGATTTACATATTGATGGGAAATCATTGAGAGTGACAGGGAAAAGAGAAAAAAGTTAAAGAGGGAAAAAAATGAGCGGTTGAGCTTTTTTAGAGAAGTTCGAATTAATCCAAAGCCGGTGTTTAAATCCGACAAAAAAATTTTTCCCCCCAGTTTTCCGCTTCCCATTGAAAATGATATATTTTCCAGCAACCTCCACCCCTTCACCTTCCCACGTCAGAAAATGAAAAATTGCGTAAATCGGATTCAAATCTTGATGATGGATACAATGATTGCAGCTTATATAATATGATACAGTTTTAAAAAGATTAAACCAAAAAAAAATTTTTTAAATTATTTTTCCCCAAAAACAGTTTCACATTTTAACTGCATCAATAACGGTAGAATTTCATTTGCTACAGCTCTTAACAGGTTGTGACATGTTTAGCCAGGGTCCTCATTAACTTTACTGACTTAGCTAGACCTTCTCAAGTCTAGCTCTGGCTTCTTATGTCTTTGTAAAGCTTTGTTCTAACGTTTAAAAACTCTAGCTGGTTCAGATAAAGTCTTTAATGACTAACATATTTATCCGAAGCCTTCACAGACTCTACTAAACAAAACTCAACATGTTATTAACCACCCTGAGCAGCAAACACATCTGATTATCAAACACAAATCCATGTCACCATACTTTAGCTAATTGAACATAAAATCCTGACATGAAATTCACTAGCCAACCTAACGTTTGTGTCTAAATTTTTAATTGTCAAAATCAAAATTTGTGAATCAACTTTTGCATCTCAAGTTTAAAATCTGTGCCTCAACTTATAATTTGCTTGTCAAACTCCAAATCAGCGTTTCAAACTTAATTTGCCTGTTAAATTTAAAATCTGTGTCTAAACTTTTCCTTGTGATCCACAAAATCTGCTATTATATTCACTTGCCAAGCTTAATGCCGGAGTCATGAATTCTCCTTCCTAAACATGAAATCTATTCACAACTTCTGATTCTCGAACACAGAACCTATGTCTCCACTTTTGCTTCTCGAATACAGAATCTTAATCTCAACTTTTGCTTGAGGTATGCAATATCTGTGTCACAGCTTCTACTTGATGAACATAAACTCCCACTTTACATCTAATTGTGGAAAAAAAATCAAAGGACCACATTTAACTGTCAAACCCAAATCATGATTCCAGATTTTACTGACACATGCAAAGTTATTACACACACTCTTAAACTACTATAAATAATGAAAATCACTCTTAATCTAAATCCCCAGCAGACAAGATTACACAATTTCAAAATCTGAATTCACCCATTCTACCGAACTGCTAAATGCCATCACTTCACATCTCTCCATCATCCTAAAAATTTTTAATCATTATGCATCAATCTAATAGCTTAATTCAAAGCTCAAGATAAAGCAAAATAGATTCCAGATGATGAATTTTTTCCTCTTCCTAAAAATGCAAAATGCAGACTATGAATAAAAAACATCAATTGCATAACCAGTTGAGGTTAAAAATGTATCTTCCGCTGATCTGATATTTTCGCGTAATTTGATGTAAAAACGTATGATCCGACCTAATAACGATCTAGTTCTTATTAATAAAGCAAAATCGACTCACATAGACGGTTTGATTCACATCTTCAAGTAATAAAAAACACTTGAACAGGCGTGGTCATGTTTACAACGATAACGATCACTCGATTGAACATAAACATTTTTTTTTCACCAGATATTGAATAATAATTGCAACATTTTAAAAACTCACTCACACGTTCAATTTACAATCTTTTTTTTTGAAAACCAAAATATTATTTGATAGTTAACCTAACCAGTCGCGATCACAATTAAAATTAAACTGACTATTTGTTCTTGATGGCAGCGCTTCGATCGTCGAACCATTGATCATTACAAAATGGCGGCGCCGAATTAGAGGATTTATTTACAATTTAATCCCAGGTAAAATTGAATTTTTATTTTTGATTCTAGATTGGTTAAGTTTTTTTATCAAAGTAGAAAGTATAGTCTAGTTGAATGGGAAGACTGGACTTCGTATTTATATGGCTTTTTGTAACGGATATTGAGGTTAAGTCGTTTAAAGCATTGAAGTGATTGCTGCCTAAGCTCCTGGAAATTAAATCTGGACATATGACATAATTTCATGTTAAACAGTCAAATGTAAGTATTAATGATGCTTTAACATCTTCACTTCAACAATAAAATGAATTGACATTATCTTATGTTTCAGTAGCTTTAGCATATGGTGACCATTACTTTGAATTCAACAAGAAAATGTGGAACCTAGCTTTTTTCTTCGGCAAGCAAAAATGATGATACAGATTTTGTCTTCGACAGGCAAACATGATGACATGGATTTTGTCTCCGACAAGCAAACATGATGACATGGATTTTGTCTTCGACAAGCAAACATGATGATATGGATTTTGTCTTCGATAAGCAAATTTAAGGACACAGATCTTGGTGCCCGACAAGCAAATGTGGTAAAAGGCTTTTTTGGCAAAGCTCTCCTCTTCACTCACTGGTCATTCAAAAGCAATCGAAGCATTTTCGCAGTAAAATTCCAATTAACTCAAAGCCCTTTGTGTTTAAATCCTACAAATAAAAAATCCTTCAGCTTTCCCATCCCCAGGAAAAAATGATATATTTTTTCCCTTATGACCCTCTCTGTCAGAAAATAAAAAATTGTGTAGATCGGTTTGGAATTTGATACTGTAGCTACAATAACTGCAGCTTATTCGGTATAGAAATTCGATTAAGTATCAAATCAAAAAAAATACCACGAAGAAGCGATACAAAAAAAAACTAAATTAAATAAATATGATTTCCTTTATGAAAAGTTCTATCGATAGGTTATGCTGATTCCGTTCAGACGGGAGAGAAAAGATTTCCGCCGGAAATATATTTTTTCCTGTCGAAAAAAAAAGAAAAATGAAAAAATAACCATCGCTTATAAGGTTTTATTTCGTTATAATTTCAACGTTTTCATAAAAAATCGAAAATTTTTTTTACGGGGGAGAGAATTTATCAAGATTTGAAGAAGTTTCATGAATCAATTCATCAAAAACTGGAGGGATTTTTATGAATTTGTTGTGATAAGCTATTTTTAAGTTTAAAACGTAAATGCGAGAGAAGAAAACTTAAGTGTTAAGATTAGGCCCATTACTTCAGCTCACACTTACAAACTCTAACGTTTGCTGGAACATTGGTTTAATCTTTCCTCGGCATATCAGCCTTTAATCCGCCTTGCTGAGTGCGATATCACGTCTCTGACCTTCCTTAACGCTCCTTTACAATTTCTTGTTATTTTGATTTTCTTTTAAGTATTTTAGTAAAACTGAGATTGTTCGTTTTTAAGGAATGGAAATTGCTGGGAAATCGTGGCAGCAGAAGCAATATGGGGAATGGCCATGGCTTAAGGTCAAGAGTGGTGGCTGCTGTGTCTACTAGATGGCGCCCGGGCTGCTCTCTGGAACTTTGGACGGGATTAATACGACCAGGAAATTGCACTAAGGCTGAGAGTGGCCATTTAAAAAATCAATACAGATTGGAATCTTGATTTACAGTGGAAAATTGTTTCCTCAATCAACCGTGAAGATGGCGTCACTCTCTCCATAAGCTAAATTAAGCAGGGATTTTAGAGGTCGGCAGACGCCACTTTGGCTTCTGCGACCAAAATCTAATGGACAAAAATAATTCTGGGGGCTTCAACTTGAGATAAAAAAGAGAAAAACCTTAAATGGTTAAAAAATTTTAAAATCTCACTCATTTTTTCACTAAATCAAGTTACTGAACCAAACGAGAAAATAGTACTCTAGCGCAACCTCAACTAGTTAATAAAGATGTTAATTATAAAATATAACATTCAACAATAATTTTACACCCTTTTATCTCGGGAAGAGCACATTCATGTTCATTTACGAAAAACATATTAAAAACTGGTCATTATTTCCCAAACGTCGCATACATCAACGTCTTTTCCCAGCAATAAAGTAAGTAACCTTATAATATTAAATTGAAAAAATATTGAAAAATGATGTTGGGGAAATAAAAAATTATTAATATTGTGAAAAGTTTTTATCTAACGAAAATCCTTCTTCTTTTTCATCCCCTTTCCCTAAACAAAACCATAATTCATCTCCGGTATGCATTTTCCCCCTGCAAAACTTTTCTCTTCGGGCAAACATCTTAATCTCCACATTATCCAAATCGAATAAAATTTTACGATTTGCCAGCGAAATTTTCCCGATCCACAAGATCCTCTCACATTCATATTTATTTCCAAACAAAACCAAAATGGAAATATAAAAGAGGGAAAATAAGTTATTAGATCAGGGCGTGACCCCCTCCCTCTTTAAAATTTATTCATTCCGGAATTTTATTCCCAGTCATTACTTAAACCATCGTCGAGTTGGGTCTTTTTAGGGTTTAAATTATTGTTTTTAATATAAAACCTTATTGTTTGGAAAAATATGTCAGAGGGAATTTCATTTTTAGGAATTTTCACAAATCACAAAGCGAGAGATCAATCTTTGTTTAAAAAGAAAAATTTGCAGATTGTTAACCGGGTTAGTGAATTCAATGACGGGTAAAAAAAAAACTGAAAGCAAAGTTAGTTAATATAATGAGTTTACAAAATGAGGAACCTTGGGAATTAAAAAAAAAAAAAAAAAAGGCTGACAAAAAAATGATAATTAATGCATGACGTCCCAGAAGCATAGCGTGAAATTTGCCCACTACGGAACTTCCTTTTCAGAGCATTATCTGCATTCACTTTTTAAATATTTACAAACAAAAAAAAAATGGTTAGCTTTTTTTCTAATAGCTTAATCCCTTTTAAATGCTTCTAATGATCCTTTTTTTTTTTTAGCTTCTTCAGAAAATTAAAGCGAACAAAAGGGTTAAAGAAAATGTTTTAAAAGAAACAGGAGGTCTGTTTTGAATGGGGAATTTTAGTTTTTGAAGTCTTGTTTTTGCTTCGACTAATTTGCTGTGACGCAAAGAGTGAAGAAAATATTAGTCGTTAATTAAGAGCTTGGACTGGCTCTTCCAGAGGGCGCAGAGAAGAGGCGCTTTAAGACGAATACAGAACACCAGAGCTGTTTTTATTTATTAAAAAAAAAAAAAAAAAAAAAAACTCACACTCTAAGAAGAAGGGGTGAAGTATTGACTGCTCCATAAGTGCCCTATCTTCTTATAATTCAGTCAAAAAAATTTTTTTTGTAAAAACTGAAGTTTCAAAAAGTTGTTGCACTCTTTTGTGAAAAATATGAAGTTTTCGTTTTAATTTTTATTGCAAAAAAATTACACCAAGTTAATCATTCTTTTTAAACATTCGAGGGGCCAATCCCTTGCCTTCTAATTTCATATAAAAACGACATTCACGGTACCTGGCCAGAACTAAAAGCTGAAAAATAATTAGGGCAATTTTTATTTACCATTTGTATTTATTCCGAACGCTCGACTCGAAAAACAACCAAACAACACTCCGATCATTCGCGTTAAAAACGGGGAAAAGAACACGTTCAGCTGTGCCTGAAAATATGTGCACAACACCCGTTTAAAAGGCATCTCTTGAATTTTAAAACCGTTTTAAAATTTTCACACGTGTAAATCGTCCCTGTTTAAAAACATAGCTCACAAAATAAAAACAAGTGGAATGTAATAAAAACCTGCTTTGCACACAATTAAAATGCAAATTTTTTCGCAAAATAAAGTTAAATTAATTGATGAATATCCCGAGCTCGAGTAATCCCATCCGTCGAAGTATAAAAAACAAACAGGGATATCCGACCATTTTTCCCTCTGATTAAACCTAATTTTCCCCCACTGGTTTGCAGCCAAGTTTCATAAACATACATCATCATCAAGGACGTTTATTTCCCCCCCTTCCGAAGACAATAAAATCGATCATTTTTTTTTTTAATGACGATGAATCGCAGCAATCAGATATCGTGTGTAGCCATTAATTCGTGTTGAATACAATGCGGGTTAGATTGCGGAATATACTTCCCGCTATACACTGCCGTTCTTAATTAACAAACGTTCTTTTGATTTAGAAATAAGTGGCTTGTTTTTTGTGTCTAAAACAAAATAAACTAATTACGATTTTAAGTAAACTGTAAATATTTAGAGATTCAAGGGCGGATCTAGGGGGGGCCAGGGAGGCTCTGTCCCGCACTTTGGATTTGCCCTTGGATCTCTGTATATTGATAATTGGCTTATGATCGGGCCGGGCCACGTGGGCTAGAAAGGGCAATGAGGCTTGAAATGGGCCTCCCCTGTGCCGCCCTTACAGAGATTCAAGGCTAACAGGGCCCAATAATGGCTCAGTCGATTTGGCTGAACAAAAAATTAGGCTCACGTTGGACGCCACCACTGTCACTTTCTGCAAGCCCCAACCTCATATTATCGGAAAGCTGAACCTGCCCCTAACCAAGATTCGCTTTTTAAAAAACTTAAAGTTTTCTCTCAAATTCACTTTCACTTTTCGTCTTTTGTTTTTCCATGTCTTGCTTCCTTTCCCCGTTGACGTTAGTTTTAGCTTTTACAAAAATAAATCCGAGAAAAGCGGCAGCGTCAATGTAGCATTTTCATTAAAACCCGCATGAATTTAGTATGGTTATGTTTTTAGTGCTTGCCTTTTCATACTTTTGTTCTCTCTCTCTCATTTAAATAGTTGATTACTTTCTCGTTTAAGAGAAAACGTGACACTTTTTTGGAAGATTTTCAAAAATTTTATATTATACAAGTTATATTTTCGAACACGAAAGGAGAGGAAGGAAACCGGGAAAGTCTTTCCCGTCGACGTCTTAGGAAAGTAAAAGGGGGGACGAGGGCTGTCGATTCGGGGTAAACCTTCAATTCTCTAACACAATACGGCAATAAATCGAATAAGCTTTCAACAGAAGCGGTTAATCTGTCCTTTTGTTTTAATTCCCCTGGACTCCCCAGATGCGCCAAGAAACATTTTCAAACTAGTTAAAGCTTTCGACAATTTGAAAGTCTAATCAGGGAAAAGGAGGGAAAGAAATTAACTTTCCTTTTTCTTTTAAGAGGAAAGTAAAGATAAATTGTGGGTTTTTAAAAAAAAAATGGGGTCTTTATTTTTTTGTTAATTATTGATGCTGAAGTTATGATGATTGGAGTCATCAAAGCAAGGAATAATTTTAGCAGGAGTAAATAGCAATCCACCATTATCAAATCAAGCAGAGAGGACTAAAAAATTTGATCCCAAAATTTTTGTCAATTTTTTTTTTCGAATAAAAATTAAAATACAAAACGGGATCAGTTTTTTTTCACAGGATAATGCGACAACTTTTCAAAATTTCAATTTTTACATAAAAAAAATTTTTTGACCGCATTCTAAGAAGACATAGCACTTATGGGCTAGTCAATATTTCACCCCGTCTTCTTAGAATGCGAGCCAAATTTTTTTTTGTAAATAAATTTAAAAATAACTTTAATGGAGTTGTGTAGTCACTTTAAAGACCGCTTTTGATATTTTTGCCAGCGCAATCGATGCCAGTTTTAAACAGGCTTTTATTTTCATATACGAACCTTTCACTAGAAACCAACAAACGCTAATCCGGGTCGATTCTGTCCTTTAACTTTTCAAACCTGGCTTAACCCGTGCCGGGCTCTGTTCAACAAAAAAAAACCGACAAACTTTTTCCAAACTCGTAAACTTTTAAAAACCAACCAGCTATTCCTTTGACAAGAGAAAAAAATTAAATTTGACAAAGGAGCCGTTGTAAACACAGACTGGAATCCCTAAAAACGTGCCGACAACCCCTCGCGCTTCGAGAAATGTTTCTCGTTTTGTCAGTTAATAAACACCTTAAATTTTTAATTACTTATTTTGACAGAACCCTTGGGGAAACCCTTTTCTAATCCTTGAACTATACAACGATGTTTCCTTAGCGAAAGAAATATAAACTGGAAACGTCAAAGTCATCCTTTTAAGTAGCAGAAAATCAACAATCGCATAATGTCAACGAAATGAAATCGATATTACTAAACCGCTAGGAATGAAATAATAAACCATTTGAACAAGCTACAGCGAGAAATTTTAATCGTTAACTCCCCCCTTTTCTCTCACGCATTTTAACGTATCATTTATTTATTTACGGTGCAATTTTCATTAGGTGAGTGATGGGGAAATTTTTGGTAAAAAGGGCCGAAAATGACTTTAGAATTTAATTGACGAGCCAACTTATAATGCATCTGTGTTTTCAATGAAATTACATCACTCCGACCCTGAGCTACCCAAAGGTAAAATCCCAACAATTTATGGAATACACGCTGGATGAGACAGTGAAATGACTTCAGCACAAAAAAGTATGAAAATACAATTTGAATTTTTTTTTTGAAATGCATGACAACTTGTCCTGAAGTGATTAAAATTTTCAATTCAAAAAAAAAGCCAACGATGTTTTTTTTTCTAAAGAAAAAAAATAAAAGGAAAATCTGAAAAGAAATATATAAAGCAAATTTTTTTTTTCCTACCGTAAATCGGAATACAGCTGGAAAAGCTTGTATAAGCAAACGTTATCGCTTCGTTAATAGAATATATATAAAGTTTCTTCAGTAAAAAGGAACTTACACTCTCTCTCTCTTTTACTGAGATTTCCTTCGATTTTAAGTAGATAGTAAAAAGTCTACGGGAATGGGATAAATTATTGAAGATTCGACCCGTTTTAAAATTTAAAATTTTTTAATTTTAGTAAATGCAAATTTACTCTCGAGCACGATTTAAAATGAAGAGTAGAGCGATGTTTTGCGGAAAACGTGAACGGATCGTTACAATTTAGAGGAATATTCGGGGGGAGAATGAGCTTATCCGCAACAAGCTATCCTTAGGAAGCAACATAATTCTTAACGACAAAGACTACCGAGAGGCAAGTTTTGCGGTTTCATTCAACACCCAAAATTTAAGGATGTGGGTCAAGTGACAGATGATAATAAAGTAACTGGCAAGTTTTACGGGCAACGAAAAAAAAAGTGGAATTGGGAGTGAAGGATGGAATATTAAAAAGGTTTTGTTCTCATGAGTTTTTTAAAAAAAGTAGAAGGTGAATGGACTTGGAAGTGTGCCAAATTTTTACCTGACGTGATCTTTTCTTCTGGTTTTTTGTTTAGTCTTTTATTTTTGCTATAGTCTATTTCGACAAAAAGAGGTTTGTTGCATAAAAAATCCTTTTGTGGAAGTCTGTGATGCGATTTCATGGTCAAAACAAATTTTAAAAGCGAACAGGGAAATATGTAAATTGCGCCAAAGGTCAGATTATTATTTAATCCCACCTGTAAATTGCGCCAATGGTCAGATTATATTTTAATCCCACCTGTAAATTGTGCCCATGGTCCGATTAAATTTTAATCCCACCTGTAAATTGTGCCCATGGTCAGATTATATTTTTATTCGACCTGCAAATTGCGTCCATGGTCCGATTAAATTTTAATCCCACCTGTAAATTGTTCCCATGGTCAAATTACATTTTAATCACACCTTTAAATTGTGCCCATAGTCAGATTAAATTTTAATCCCACCTGTAAATTGTGCCCATGGTCAAATTATATTTTTATTCCACCTGTAAATTGCATCATTGGTCAGATTACATTTTAATCCGACCTGTAAATTGTGCCCATGATCAGATTATATTTTAATCCCCCCTGAAAATTACGCCCATGGTCAGATTATGCCGATCAAAATTTTATGTTTATTTTTCATGTTAATAGAGCGGAGTATTCCTCATAAAAATTCAAAGCATCGAGAATCCCTTGTAAGGTTTTGCCCCTTATTACGGACACTACAATAAACTTACCCGCCCATTAACGACGCTAACAATCACTGTCACGGGTTTTAATTTCCCATCATCGCCTTTACACAATAATATACAAAAATAAATGAGATCCGCGACGCAAAAAAATTAAAGCGAAAGTGACTCAAGTACCGAGAATGGAAATGAAAAAAAAAAACCCTCCCATTCGTCCAATTCGTTGAAGAGGATCCATTAAATAAATTGCCTAAAATTATTCTCCTACTTCTTCAGACAATCTTGTCCCGGAATATTTCTCGAGGGGGAAGCAAGAGCGCACACAGCGGTGAATCAACAAAAATAAAAAATAGTCGACGTTTTTTTTAAAATTATTTCCGGGGATAGCAATTCGTGGCGCCAGTATTATAATGTTCTATTTGCAAAAAAATCGAAAATCGACTTTTTTGCATAGTCATATTTTATTTGCCGCCCTTGATCATTTCGTGAAAAAAAAATATCCAAAATTAAAAAATGAACTGTTTTATTAGCAAAATAAAATTGTTCTATTTGCATTACCTTTCAAATTTTCAGGATTAGATTGTTCTATTTGCATAAGACAATTTTTCCCCCTTCTATTCCCCGTTAATTTTTACTTTTTTTGCATTTTTACACAGTTGTTAATTGAAAACATGGATTAAAATCCTAAATATGGCCGTATTTTTTTACCTACCAGTCAAAAAATAGAAAAAACCGTCATTTGTAATAACCGTTTTAATTTGCTATTTTGATTGTCAACAACAAAGATGGCGGGCGTTCATCTAACTTGGGAGTCAATGCAGCGTCTTTCATTTGAAACATTTTTACTTAAAAATTTTAATAAAATGATTTTAGAGTATTTCAGAAAATAAATAAAATCTTAAAAATATTTATAATAGTCTTTGCAATGAACCGCCAGTAATTTTTTCGTTGATTTTTCAGCTGAATTAGAAGAATTAAACGCTATTCTGATACGACAATATAACACTGAAAGAAACTGAAATTTCTTATTGTTATATTGTTCTGTTTGAGCGATAATTTTTTCGATAATTACGTTTTTCGTTGTTAAAAATAATAAATAATAATACGTATCAGGTTATTGGGGTTATTTAACATCCTGGCAATACATAACAACTTGGTTTGAGGCTGTATAATGTGCGAGTAGTGAAATATTAAAGGTTAAAAATTGCCATCCCTCTACTGTAAAATTTCAAAAAATGCAAATAGAACAATATAATACTGGTGCCACGAATTATTTATGAATCAACCCGCGAAAATCAAAACTGGAAGGAAAACGCCTCACAAATCACGATTAGATTTCCCTGTACTTTTGCCATGTGGGAAGCATAATCATCGTTTACCGGGCGATTTTAAAATATGCTAAAAGGCATTCCCCCCTTTAAAATGAAAAATATCAACTTTGGAATCCCTTTATTCATCGAAAACAATAATGAAATAATGTTGAGAAGTTAAATAATAAAAGCTGAATTCAATTAACGATTTTCGAATCAATGCTTTTGGACTAAAAAGAAAGGAAAAAACCTCCCCGGTTTAGCCCTTATAAAAAAAAATGATAAATTTTAAATACCATTCAAAATTATTCAAATGATAATTAAAAAAAATTGAAAATTAAAGCTTGGGAAAAAGTTTAACGTTGTCTCCATTTGTTTTCTTTGAATTTTATTCCTTTCATTTTTCCCTTTTTCGTGAAATATTCTTTTGATAAAATGATCTAATCAGGTAATTGTCAGGGTCTTGGGTTTTGGAAATTATTAAAGGGCTTTTATCAGCGGAATCAGCTGGTGGCGCCAAAGAAGGAGTTGTTGATCTGGAATATTCTAAAGATATTTGGGGCATATTTGGGGCCTTTCAGTCTTCTGGCCCGGCTGTGGCTTCTTTCAGTCTGTTGATCTGTTCGTGTTTTTTTTTTTCAGGTCTGCAGAAGGTTGGCTGCGGCCTATTTCAAACTTCTGGCCTGACTGGCCCTTTTCAGGCCTGCGATAGGAACTCTGACTGTGGCCCCTTTCCGTCTTTTGATCTAGCCGTGGCCTCTTTCGGATTTCTATCCAGCTGTGGCCCCTTTCAGTCTTTTAATCTAGCCGTGGTCTCTTTCAGATTTTTATCCAGCTGGGGCCCCTTTCAGTTTTTTGGTCTAGCCGTGGCCCTTTTTATCCGGCTGCGGCCCCTTTCAGTCTTTTGGTCTAGCCGTGGCCTCTTTCAGATTTTTATCCAGCTGGGGCCGTGGCTTCTTTCAAATTTTTGTCCAGCTGCGGCCCCTTTCAGTCTTTTGGTCTAGCCGTGGCCTCTTTCAGATTTTTATCCAGCTGTGGCCCCTTTCAGTCTTTTGGTCTAGCCGTGGCCTTCCAGATTTTTATCCAGCTGCGGCCCCTTTCAGGCCTGCGATAGGTACTCTGGCTGTGGCCTCTTTCAGATTTTTATCCAGCTGCAGCCCCTTTCAGGCTTCTAACCCGGTTGTTGCCCCTTCTAGCCCTCGCCTAACTCCAGCAAATATATTTTCTTGTTCTTGGTCCTTTCATCAATCGACAAGAAAATTCTACCGATAGCTGACAATTCGAAATCCGATCCCTTTTTTAATTAAATAAAATATTTCCTTTAAAAGTAAGTCCTTCGGGGGCTTTTGAAATAAATCTAATCATTTCCCCTGTAATTGAGATAACGAAACCTGTAGAACAGTCTCGGAAATCTTTACTTATAAAAAGAAATAAAGCCATCATCCTTGAATGGTAGAAAAAGAAAATTGGCAAGGTTATTTCGTTGACAAATGAAGAAAAGAATAAGGGGAGGGGAAGAAAAAAAAAATCTTTGATCTGTCATAGAAACTTATGATTCTTGACCGATCTTCTTTTCAATTTTTTTCCTCTCTCTCTCAACGTTGAACGCTTCGGGTAAAAAAAAAAAGAAGAAATTTTCCACGGAATAAAAAGCAGCGGGAATTTTATTTTCTCCGATTTTATTTAAGGGAGGAGAATAAAAAAAAAAGGGATGATTTTTTTTTTGAAGCTGGAAACAAATGCCAACATTTCTTTTATTAGTCATTTTATACTTACTGCCCCGGCTACACTTAAAATGTCCAGAGTGATGTGAAATTATAGAATTAGCGGTGGGAGGGTCAGTATGGGATTTATCAAAAAAAGGCGAGAGACCCCAGAATCCCGATGTGGATGCGTGTGACAGTTTGATAAAATAACGGTGCGATTTTTTTTGAATAAAATCCTCATTGGCAAGGAAATCCTCGGAGATAATTTAATTTTTTTTTTATTATTTATTTTTACTATTAACAAGAGTGAGCCTGATCAAGATTTTGCTAAAGATAAAATTTTGCTGAAGCATGTATACGTTCATTGATCGTATAAAACCGCAGACAAAGTCCTTCAAAAGTTGTGTGGGTGGATATTCCACATCTCTTCAAATACTCGGGGAAAAGATAGAAGTAAAAACGAGGTTGATTACTTCTAAAATCATCTTTGCTAAATCCTCATATCTTTGAAGATGAAGCCCACATTTGGTTGAGTTTTCAGCAGTTTCCAATAAAAGTATATGTTTGCTATGAAAAATTTTCTTTGTGTGATTCGTGCCACGAGGAAACTACAAATGAGGAAGATGGCGCTTTTGCTTTTATGATCATAAATGCGATCGCCATATTGGCGATTTTAACACAAAAAATTTTCCGGGATTTTTACCCGGAATTGTTTATTAATTTTCTTTTTACAAAAAAAAACATCAACTTCTTTTTTTTCATTTTCACATCCATATTTTCAAAATTGATAAAGCGTAAATTTCTACGAATCCATTCTCCTTCTCATCAGACGACTTCTCCAGAAATTAATAACATTACCACACTAAAAGCAAAGACAACATTTCCCTACTTTGAAAAAAACGAAATAAATTAATAAAATGTCAAACCGCTTCGAATATTCCCCTAAAGGGAGTAAATATTTCCGATATAAAAATTATCTCATATAGATTTCCCAACTCACCGATTCAACTTTTGATTCTCTTTCAAAAAAAAGTAAAACCTCACTCGACCTATTTATTTAAAAAAAAAAATACCATGAAAACGATTCCGCAGAAAACGAAGTTTTACATAAATATTTATTGTCAGCTTTATGCGTTTTTGTATAATTTTCCTCTTATTATGATTCCCTCTCACCCTTTTTTTCATACACCTCTCTTTCTACATTTTCTTCCCTTTTTTCTAGACAAAAAACGTTAAATCGTAATTTCCTCCAGGCATAAAGAGGCTTGTTGCATAAATTTACCATCACAGATGGAAACGATCTGCAAAACTGCCAAACTTTAAAAAATGAGCATTTTCGGTTGGGAAATGTAAAAAAAAAACTCACACACAAATGGGATGGCTAAAGAAAAAAAAGGATGTTTTACGACGCGGAGGGGGAATTTTCAAGGGAAACACTTCCGGTCGTCTCAAGTTTAGATTTTTAAACTATTTATGTTTCGTGTTTTTTTTATTTTTTTTATATGAGGAAATAATGGGAGCGATATTGTTCGCGACATTTTATCGTCAACGTCGGTTTTTTCCCCCCGTTTATTTGCGTTTTCTCATTGAAAAAGAGAAACGTTAAGTATTGTTGACAGTGTTGTGGAAAAGTTTGACGCAGATTTTCATTCGTTTTTTTTCTTTTAAATATCAAAATTAATTAGAGTTTTAAAAATTTAGTCATTAAAATAATTAGTTTATAAAATGTTTTCCTTGTCTGTATTAATTTAAAAAATATTTTTTTAATAATTTTTTGTGTATGAGTTGTCAGTAATTCACGTCAAGAACATGATCTAAAAATCTCAACGAGAAGGTAATAATGGCAAATTAGTTTTTAGTCGATCAGGAAAAAAAATTTACAGAATCGTGTAAAGAAGCACGAAAACACTAAAATTCCCTATGCACATATACCCTTTTTCCGTAAAGACATTTCTTTATTCTTGTAACCGCAGCCAGTGACGTCATAGTCTTCCCCCTGACGCTTCCTATATACAATATAGAGTAGTGGAGCCAGCGCCAGTCGTGCCTCGACCTTCCGGCCGAACAGATCATGAAAATTACTTTAAATTGTTTAAAAATTCAGTTTAATTTTTTTGTTTTGATAATGACTGTTAGTATCGTTCAACTTTTAGCTAACCTAACTTACAACTAACCCAACATATCACACCGTGACCAGTTTAACAAAATAATTTAAGGTCCGACGAGGTCCCTAAAAATTACTAAAAAGTTTCCCTCGATTCCTGATCAACTTCGGCCACGTGGCAAGAGTGGCAGATTAGTTTTATAGTCGATAAGAAAAAAAATTTATAGTATTGTGTAAAGAAGCACGAAAACACTAAAATTCCCTATGCACATATACCCTTTTTCCGTAAAGACATTTCTTTATTCTTTTAACCGCAGCCAGTGACGTCATAATCTAAACGCATCGCGACACAAAAATCTAAACTAGGTCATTATTATCGATTACACAACCCCAGGTATTAAAATTAATATTATTTCATATATTTCACCCAAATTAACATTTAATCAGTCGTGCTAAATTCACGATTACAAATTCCCATGACTTTTAAACAACAATCTATCTAGCATAAGTTATTATTCCCGTAACGTCAAAATTTTTCATAATTTAGCTTATCTCCGCCGATAAAACGAACTCTGGCCCTCTAGTGGAATCGAAATCGTTAAAATAACGACTCATCTTTCAATTTTTTTTTTTCGGGAAATCATCTCATTAAAATACGCAGTAACAGCTTCAAGCAAACGTGAAACTCAATCTACAAAAAAAAAAAAAAAAAAATTATTTACTTTATTATATCCTTGTAAAAAATTTAGTAGGATTTCTCCTTAAATAAACAATCACACGGGGATACGTATTTCTTTTGCGAAAATATATTCTTATTTAAAAAAAAATAAATAAATAAACGAGATCACCCGTGGGAATTACGTCCGAAAAAATTATATCTAAATCAAAAATTTTAATTTATATTAATTGCGCACTCCATTCCCTATCGCTATTACAAAAAGGTTTTTCAATAACGTTAATGCAGACCGGTATCCCCGACAAATATAAAGAGGAAACCAAAATGCATTAAACCGGAAATCGCTTGTTTGTCGTTTTATCAAATTGCGGTTTGTATTTATGATCATCGAAAGAGCGCGTTCAGAAATTCAATATAATTGATTAATATCATTGAAAATGAGGTTAAATGTTTAGATCCCCTCCCCCTTTCGATACGGATTTCCTTTTAAACCGTTATTATACAAGGGGGACGAGAAATAAATTCTCCCTGAACAGATAAAATGATAAAACCGGTGAGAAAGTTAAAATGACCAAGTAAGGATAAAGCTTCCGTGGGTTTGCTATGAAGTGAACCAATCAATCGCCTATTAATCGTTTGGGTCATTTGAAAGAGATTTGAAGGCGCTATAAAGACCGTCAAAGTGTAAAATTAAATTGTTTGCCACTGTTTTACACGTTTTAACCCGTCCATTTCCCATCTCTCTTTATTTTCATCCATTCCCGGTTTAAAAGTTTCGGAGTTTAAGTTTCAAGTAAAACGTAAGCCATTCAAAAACTTTGTCAATAAAACGGACCGACAAGAGGGAGGGGGGGGGAAAGTAATCCCGGAACTTCCGTAAGTCCAGTCTTTTTGTTTGGTAAAGTGTGTGCGTTGATTTCCGCAAGATCGAAAAGTCGAACCTTGATAAGGGCTGAAGGCGATCCGTTTTCTTTTCTAACTTTTTGATCTTAATCTAAAAACTTGGTCTATGGATAAAAATTTTTGTTTTACAGTAATCCTCGGTTGTAACGCGGTCAAATTTTGAAAAATGAAATATTTAAAAAATTTTGAAAAATAAAAAATTTGGAAAATTTTAAAAAATAAAAAATTTGAAAAATTTTGAAAAATGAAAAATTTGGAAAATTTTGAAAAATGAAAAATTTGAAAAATGAAAAATTTGGAAAATTTTTAAAAATGAAAAGTTTGAAAAATTTTGAAAAATGAAAAATTTGGAAAATTTTGAAAAATGAAAAATTTGGAAAATTTTGAAAAATGAAAAATTTGGAAAATTTTGAAAAATGAAAAATTTGGAAAATTTTGAAAAATGAAAAATTTGGAAAATTTTGAAAAATGAAAAATTTGGAAAATTTTGAAAAATGAAAAATTTGGAAAATTTTGAAAAATGAAAAATTTGGAAAATTTTGAAAAATGAAAAATTTGGAAAATTGAAGAAATTTTGGAAAATTGAAGAAATTTTGGAAAATTGAAGAAATTTTGGAATTGAAAATTTGGAAAATTCAAGAAATTTTGGAATTGAAAATTTGGAAAATTCAAGAAATTTTGGAATTGAAAATTTGGAAAATTCAAGAAATTTTGGAATTGAAAATTTGGAAAATTCAAGAAATTTTGGAATTGAAAATTTGGAAAATTCAAGAAATTTTGGAATTGAAAATTTGGAAAATTCAAGAAATTTTGGAATTGAAAATTTGGAAAATTCAAGAAATTTTGGAATTCAAGAAATTTTGGAATTGAAAATTTGGAAAATTCAAGAAATTTTGGAATTGAAAATTTGGAAAATTGAAGAAATTTTGGAATTAAAAATTTGAAAAATTCAAGAAATTTTGGAATTGAAAATTTGGAAAATTCAAGAAATTTTGGAATTGAAAATTTGGAAAATTGAAGAAATTTTGGAATTAAAAATTTGAAAAATTTGAAAAATGAAAAAATTTTCATAAATAATGAAAAATCAGAGAATTTCTTACATAAAAAATTTTTTTATCAACAAAATTTCACTTAGACCACAAAAGATGGCAGTCTAAAGCTCAGACGAAAATAACAATATTCAAAATCAACGTAATATAATTCCCGTAACTAATCCTTTCACGCGAGAATCTACCGTAACCGCATCTCACATTTCGAAATATTTTTTTCCTTTTGAAACGCGATTACAATTCATCGATTTAACCCGGAAACCGTAATATTAAGCCTCACACAGACGCCTCGCATTTCAGTAAGATAATCTCACCCTTTAAAAAAAAAAAAAAGCCATAGTTCAATCAATGCCAATCCTACATCAAAACGAATATCCTTTGAAAAAAAGGATTTCCCTTTGAATTAGCGGGGGTGAAAAAAAAATCCGAAAAGAAGAAAAAAAAGCAATAAATTAATGAGGGATATATTTCACCAGGAATTTCGTTTTAAAACTTTTCGGAACGTCCGTTAACCGTCGTGAGTTCAGTAGCAAAGCCCGGAGGCTTTGCAATAAGCTTACGTTCAATTTAAGATGAGATATTTTACCGATAAACTAAACGGAAGGGAAATTTTAACGGTTTTCCCTACGCGATCTTATTGAACTCCAATTTGTTTAAATCATCCTCCCTGAAATGTCAATAATCCACTGTTTGTTATTTTAGTATGTCGGGATCTATGAAGATAAAGGTCTTTTCAGACCCGAAGCGACATTAGAAGACGTGACTAGCGAAGAGTATCTCGCAAAAATATTCATGACTTTGTCAAGAAAAAACAAAAAAAAATGAAATCGATCTTTGAGACGTTGAACATTATTTTGAACATGTTCTTGAACATGATAGTAAAGTGAAATTGATTTATAGAGACATTCGAGAGATTTTGAACACATTTGTCGTGTAATTTCCACTTTTACTGTTTGATAGGGCTCACATCGAGTTTTATAAGAATTTGATACGAACAAACAGACTAAATTTACAGTTTATATGAAAAAAATTCAAAATATTCAAAAAAGGAACGTTTTTCTATTCACATATACCCTTTTCCCGCTAAACTATCATTTCCCCTTTTTTTTGTTGACGTAGTTCCCACGGTTACCACCAGCAGCGCCACCGTCGCCTCCTATATAAATAATGTCATTTCCCCGCCACCCTCAGTCGAACTCGGACTTCGAAAGCGTTTACATCGTTTAAAAATTTAATAATTAAGTAAGTTTTGTTTAGTGAGTGCGCGATATTTGCATGAGTCCCGATAAAAATAAAAATCGGAGTGAAATTATAAACTGCGTAAATTGCTGTACCTAAAAAAATTTTTTTAACAATAATTTTTGAAGTTCCTATGTGATAATAATAATAATCAATATCTCAATATTGTGAGCCTCGGCCCTAATAAAAAAAAAATATTCGGAAATTTTAAAAATTACCGTTCATTTGCTAACGTGAAATATTTTGCATCGCTTTAAAAACCGCGCGGTATTCAATAACTATTCGCGAGAAATTAATGATCGCATTGCTTAATAAGCACGTTTGAAAATATTCATTCAACGCTACTGTATAAATTTGCCCCAGATGTATCCTACCCCGCTCTCGTTGCCGGGAACTCGTTCTAAATTGAAAAAAGAATCCCAATATCTCCTGTCATCTTTCATATTCGCATTCCCTCCTAATACGATATTGATATTCAGCTTCCCTCGTTTGTTTACTACGTGATCAATTTTTTCGCCCAGGCCCGCAGGAAAAAAAACCCCCTCCCATGAAAAATCGACATCGAACGCAAGAAACGAAACCAACTCTCCTTAAGAAATTAGAAGCCCCAGCGTAAATGCTACTTGCGCCCCCTGCAGAAATTTTTCTTGTAGACGGTGCCCTAATCATGGGCCCTACAATCTAATTTAGCCAACTAGCATAAATGTTAAAATCGCAAATTTATTATTAATACCGAAAAATTTGTTTTGAAATTCGAATTCTAGAAAGCCCGCCAAAAACCAACCATGATTTTATGACGTCACAACTTAATCAGTTCCTTTGTTCGTATTGTTAGAATTTTCGCGCGCAAAAAAATCAGCCAATAAAATAAAAGAATTCAACTCAGTTGTGACGTCATTAGCTCAAACATGGCGTATGGTGATTTTTGGCGGGCTTTCTAGAATTTGAATTTTAAATTGAATTTTTACTTGTTTAATAAAATTTATTTGACCAATTTTTTCTTAGTGAACCTTAGATAAGAATTTAAGGACCGGTTAATGACGTTTTGAAAATTCATGCAAGTAGCCTAAACCGAAATCATGACTGATCTTAATTTTAAGATCCGGTTTTATAGTCGGTTCTACAGAACCGGTTTTATTTCTGGTTTTAGCGAAACCGGTTCCTTAGTTAGATCTCTACTACAATCCCATCTGACCTTGAATCAATTTGTCCAGATTCTTTCAATTGCTCCCCAATTTTTTTTTCATCAAACTTGTAATTTTCAAGTTAATTTGGTTGAAGTGGTTTATTGAATTTTTCCCCTCCAGCCTTGCATTCGAAAGGAAAAAAAAAATCGTAAAAAAGGAAATGCCTGACTTGATGAAAAATCCACTGGGGTGAAATTTCAACGCGGGTCGAGACTGCGTCCCGCGGTGAAAAAAAAATCGGAAGAGCTTTTAAAGCATCCACTTTCGATTTTGTTTTATTTCCCGAACTCTTCTTTTTTTTTTCTCTTCTCCCCCAACAACATTTCTCGGGTTGTATTCGCATCAGGAAGTGGAATGTGATCGTTTTATTGATTGATTTATTTCCCGTAGTGATTATCATTAATGTTTTCGTCTGGATTTGACGAGGCTGAAGTAAAACATTGAAAAGTTTCGGGGGGAAGTTAACTGGACGTTAACTTTTCTTGTGAGAATTAATTTTCGATTAAAAGTTTTTTGTATCTAAAAAGAAATCAGGGTTGAAGCTGCGGGTTTTTATCGCAAGTTTTATACGCTTCTGCAGCCGAAAGTATTTTACTCTGATTAGGTTGGCGGGGTGCAAAACTTAAAGAGAAAGTTCAGGTTCGAACTTGTAGCTTCACACCAGACCTGAAGCAGTCTCAATTTTTGTGCCAAAAATTAAAACTTATCTTTGAATCTAGATCATTCTAGATCGAATCAGCGCATATTTTTTTTTACAGAAAAACGCGCCAAAAAATTTTTACCCGCATTTTAAGAAGACAGGGCACTTATGGACTAGTCAATAGTTCACCCCGTCTTCTTAGAATGTGAGCCATAAATGAAAACAGCTCTACTGGAATTCTGTAGTCACTTAAGAGCGTCGCTTCAGGTATTTTTACCCGCTGAAACAGCCTTCTGGGCCTGTTTCCAATGATTTTCACCCTCATTCATTTTCTATACCTTAATTAGTCTGAAAGAGATAAAAAGGTAAAATTAGAATCGAGGTCGAGTTCTCTTCACTAAACCTTACAGCCGAGAAATCTTTCTCTCTGCTGTTCTATTATGAATCCGCACTAACCCCTCATTTCATTAATCTTTGTCCGCGTTCATATCCGAGACCTTATAAATACCCATAAAAGATTTGTCTTTTTCCCCTCCGCTCTTTTGAAACTTGATAGTTTTAAATAGTAAATCAGCGCGAAAGATACAAAACCGAGTATAAAACCTACTGTCGCAGTTTGCCCTTTTCCCTAAAAACCTTTCTGACAATGATTAAGCAGACTAAGAAGACCCTTTTTCCCCGTGCAATCTATTCAAGAATAGAAACATCGGATTTTCCCTCCCAAAGTTTATAATGTCCTGCGGTATCGGTTTTGTTTCGCGGTCGCCTACCGCGTGTTTACTTCATTGTCTAATAATTCCGACCCGAAGCCCGGTTTCCGTGCTTCTCCTACTTTCTTTCCCCCGGAAAATTTCCCACGAGATTTTTTTTTTTTTGTAAAAATGGACCTTGGGTAAAAAAAAACATGACCGGGTATTTTTTTTCCTTTCTCATCTGGAATCTATCATTACTCTGACGGGTGACAGGTGGTGGAAACTGTGACATCCATCGGGAATATATGCGACAAACCTCGGGTGAATTCCGTCTCCGCAGGGAAAATATCTTTCCTGTGCATTTTTTTCCTGTATTTTTAAAACCGCCAGGTCCTGGAGTTTTTTTTCAAGATCTTATCAGGTTTAGTTTCTGACTCTGCCGTTATTTTCTCCGATAATTAAGGAGGTTGCTGACCGGATTCGGAATAAGTTACAAGCTTAAGAAGTCAGTCAGCCCGCCAATCCACATGAACCGAATACTGGGCCCATAACCTGTTGTTGGTCTTTAAGAACGAATTGTTGCCTAATTCACGAGCGGGGAAAAAATCTGAAAGAGCATGCGATCACGTAATCTTCATAAGCTAAGTAAGACGGCCATCTTAAGACGCAAAATGGCTGCCATACATTATGATAAAACGGGGCAAAAGGCGAATGACGTGATTTGTGGAGCGTCTTACCATCTACAAGACCGAGGAGAGACCGAATGGCTCACTCAGACAGCCATTGATCACCAGTGTGATCCAGGCACACACCACAAGAGCGCTCTTCTCTGCAGATTCTAAAAGAATCCGCTGTAAGAGATTTTTTCTAAGCCAATTGCCAGAATAAAACAGCCTGGAGGAGATTCAGATCTCCGATCGATTGATGAGGGTTACAACCGAATCGTTTTACAAATATTTTACCTGAATTACGAACCGAAGATCCGATATAATATTGCTGTTGATACCCAGAGGCGATTTAATTCATCGAAATTTAAAACACTACATCTCTCGGAGTTTCTCCTTTTTCATTCAATCATTTTCGTGAAAAGTTTGAGAAAAACGTCAAGTCCACATACGCTAAAGGAAGTCGTTACCAAAGACTTTTCCAAACTTTTGTATTCGCTCCATTTCTATTTCCTGTCACAGAAACTTTTTTGCTATCATTACAATTTTTGGTGTCAGCGATTTTCGGATATTTCAACTCTGGAATTTAGGAAGATATTTAAATTCTTTCAAAATGCATAATTTTTTCAAAAATTTGGCAACTTTTTCCGTCGTACAATAGAGATTTGTTTTTTCTTGCTTTAAAAAAATTTAGTCTTGTTCGCTCGCCTTGTTTCGCTTTTGCAAGACGAGACACATTCTCGCAGTAAAGGTTTCTGGCAGTTGCTTTACTATCCTTGAAACATTTAATTCTGAAAGACAAGTAAAATCTGCGTTCCAAATCTTCTCAGGCGATATGTGCAGCCCGTTGTTTGTTTCTCAACGCTGCGCAACAATTTCTACCATGTGCGATCATGAGTCTTTTTGAGGAAATCGTGTTAAGGCAATGGAATTGATCTGCCTCATTTGCCTCGCAAATATTTCCCCAATTACATCTAAAAATTTCCCTTTTATTCAAAACGCCTGTAGAGCTTTTCAATCAAAAAAAAAAATCCCAATGCTTATGTTGTCTTCATTTTTCACGCTTTTTCATCTACTGCACATTTTCCACATTATGACCTCCGTAATCCAAACTCTTTGATCATTAAAAACCGCGTTAATAGACCCGAGGCTGGGGAACAAAAAAAAAAGGATGAAAAATAAACAAATTGCTGTTTTTATTCCAGCAGCAAAAAAAAATGTATTGTTTAAACTAATCCGAGTTTTTTTTTATTTTAAAAAAAATGTTTTGCGGTTGAAAATCTTCCGCGGAGATGTAACCCGTCGGATTACGGTAATTATAAAGCTTCACGTAAAACCAAAGGCCGCGTATAGCTTTTTTCAAAATGAATTTATCTGAAATTCTTATCCCGAGATTAATTTCCAAAATCAGTTTTCATCCCCGCATCTCCCGATGATGATAAAAAAAAAAAAAATGGGGTTATAATTCATAAAATTGAAATGCTACCAGTTACAAGATTAAAACGTAACGACTTTTAATAGCTGTGTACGCGTGATTTTATGATGGCGGCATTAAAAAAATCCCCTTATTCCTTGTTTACGGCGTTGACTAGCTATTAATCTCGATAAAAACGCAAACATTAACAAGCTCTGAAACGTTAAAAATAACAGGTTTCAAGAGATTGAAAAAATCCGAGATGTTTAAGATATCGCCACATCTTACGGCAATTTTTTTTATCCAAAGTAAACACATTGTCAAGCCATAAAAAAATAACGGTCGCTGTTTAAGTTCGAGGATTTTCGAGACAAAAAAAAAATGCGGCTCTTGTGGGGCGGCTGACCAAGATTGAGACTCTTTAAGCCCCGGAAACATTTTTGATGCCTGGGGAAATTTTTTGAGGTAAATGCTGAGATAATTTATATAGAACCTCTTTAAAAATAAGTTCTGTCCCTTAAAACAGTCATTTCAAGATGATTTATTTTCAGAAACTCCCAAAAACAGTTTTCCAAATTTTGGCTCGGATTGTAAGAAGACCGTTTTCAGCGTAAGCTTAACATTACCAACAAAATCTTCTTACACTGCGGCTCATTTTTTAAAAACAAAAAATTACGATCCCTTCAGCCTTAATTTTGTTCAATTCATCTTCATAACTTCCAAAAACCGGTTTTAAAATTTAGGCCCCTAATTAGGCCCCACTTAAAAATTGGATGACAAAAACATTTAAAAATTATTAATCCATTCATCAGTGCTAGTGCTTAATTGATTGATAAATATTTTAACATCCTCCTAATTTTTTCATTAAATCGTTCAAAGAGCTAAAAAATTTGGTTGGTAAAAAAAAATTTCGCAAAAACCTTTCGGTAAAAATTTTAGTCGAAAAGCTTTTTTTTTCCCCCTCAGCTTTAACATTATTCAAGTTGAAAAGCGTGAAAGACATTTATAAATTATGTAATACATTGTTAAAAGCTTTTCAGCTGATTTTCTTTTCTTTCTGGTGAGTACGGGTAATAATCAGGGTTTAAGGGTCATAAAAATTTTCGCCAACAGTGATATAAATCAGGATTTTTTTTTTGTTCGCCGAAAAAAAGCGCACCCAGGATTCGAATTCAAAATTGATGCATCGGATGAATGATAGTTAATCGTGTTGTGAGCTTTGAAAAAAAAAAATATTAATCGATTAGTTCCGGCGATTTTGACGTAATACAAGAATCTCATGTTCGTGTTCAAATGAACAAAAAGTTATATACTTTGAACACAAAGGCTGATAATAAACCATTTTTGAAATTTAATCTCTAGCAGATTGAAAATACTTTGTCCTTAATTTTACTTTTGCAGGGATTCCGGATTTTTTTAAAATGAAGCTCTTCTCTTTGCTTATGAATTTCATTTTTAGGAATGAAGGATAAAGAGTATGGCGACTTGTGATCGATGTTAGGGACTGTGAGGTCTTCTGAAGGAAAAACTGGAATTTTGAAAGACTTACTAGAATCAAAATTTTTTGGCCAAATTTCATTTTTTTTTAGTTTTTAGTTTTCCGAAAATTTCTCGGAATTTGCTTTTCTGACAAATCTATTAATAATTTCTTCTTGTCGAACAAATATTTCAATAATTCTTTCTTGTCAAACAAATCTTTTGAGAGATTTTCTTGCCATACAAATCTTTTGATAATTTTCTCTTGTCAAACAAATCTTTTAATAATTTTCTTTTGTCAAACAAATCTTTTGAAGAATTTTCTTGTGAAACAAATCTTTTGAAGAATTTTCTTGTGAAACAAATCTTTTGAAGAATTTTCTTGTCCAACAAATCTTTTGATAATTTTCTCTTGTAAAACAAATCTTTTTGAACAAATCTTTTGATAATTTTCTCTCGTCGAACAAATCTGAATAAAATGACTTGTCAAACAAATCTTTTGAAAAATTTTTGGGGAAACAAATCTTTTGAAGAATTTTCTTGTCCAACAAATCTTTTGATAATTTTCTCTTGTCGAACAAATCTGAATAAAATTTCTTGTCAAACAAATCTTTTGAAGAATTTTCTCACTAAATAAATTATTTCATAATTTTTTCTTGTCAAACAAATCCTAATAACTTTTCTAGTCAAACGAATCCTTTCATAATATTTTCTTGCCAAGCAAATTTTTTTTTTAAAAAAAACATTTCCTATTATTAGAATTAGAAAATTATTAAAATCTTTTGAGGTAAACCCAATTAAAATCCTCAGAATAAATAGCCAGCATTTACTTGATATCCCAAATCGTTCTTGATACCACTACCCTCAGCCCATTTCAACCGAAATCGCATTAATTGAAAATCACTCCCAACCCCAAAACCAGCCTTTTCGTAAGAACTCCGAAATTCTCAGAATTAAATTCCAACGCATTTATTTAAAACCGTTACCAGATGAGCTTTACCCCCGGATTCCACTCCGAGTTCGGAGATAATTATAACATTTCAATACAAGAGGAGTATGGGTGGGAAGAGTAACGGGCTTAATCTTCTCTCTTCATCGGTACGATCAAAACGCACTTAAGTCCCCCTCATCATAACCCGTTTAAGTCAGACAATATTCAATGAAACCTATCGCGCCCAAAGGGATGTATCAATATCGATCTCGTATAAATCTCCTAATTTTCCTCATCACGGAAAAAATGCCAATTTTCAATTATGAATGAAATCCGACAAAAAAAATTACGTGATGACTTTTCGAGGATAAAAAAAAATTTTTCACATGAAATAAATCCTTTTTTATCGCATTGCCCGATCCCTTTTTTTTTTTTTTTTTAAATCCCGTTTTTGAAAAAATTCGTCAAAAAAAAAATCCTCTCTTAAAATTTCCTGCTTTTTTCCTACTTCATTCAAGAGAAGAATTGAATCTTAAAAAATTTCACACCTAGAATCGAAAATCAAATCGACAATGCTCGAAGCTTTTTTAAAAGAGTGAACATTGCATGATTTCCTCACAGCCGAAGATAAATACGAATTCGAAATAAGCAGACGAATAACATACGAAAATTCCCTTTCCTCTACAATTAAACTCCTTTATATAAACTTTCTAATACCATAAATCGTCGAGGATATAAAATCGGGCCCAGCTGCCGGGTGCTCTTTAAAGAACGATGGGCGTTTCGGAAAATCTCGAAACAAATCTCTTAAGGCTACGATTAAATCCTTTTACGTCGACGGGGAGGTGATTCGAATAAATACAACGATTTGTTATGTTCTTATCATTTTCCGAAGTAACAAAAATATTTGCTCAAGGAAATCCTTTTCTCCCAACTCCACCCCCCCCTCCCCCCCCTCCTTTGACTTAATTTTTTTTTCGAAGGAAACTCCTACAGGCGATTTTACTTCTAGTTAACGAGGGTTTAAAATTCGAATAATCTGGTTTACAAGGGATTTACAAGGGTTAACTGAGAATCAAGGATTAGCTGACGGGGATTAAACAAACATTCTTAGAAAATCCTTCCTAACAAATGTGTAAGTAATTTTTGCTTCCGACCAGACGTCATTCTTATTCTTTTTTTTTACAAAGAGGAAAGCGATGGGGTAGAATATAACGTTTGACTTATCTTTTCTTGCTAATTTGTAAGCTTTTTTTATAAAAAGAAAAAAGTTTTATATAAAGCTGTTTTTTTGACTTTAAAAAAAATTAACGCTTTTAATTGAATGAAGCTTTCATTAAAATCATGAAACATGTGATTAGCTTTTTTTCTTGTTTCTTATTTTTATACCTTTTATTTTTGAATGTTTGAAAACGAGAACTTTTTGTAATACAACTGAATAATTTTAATTGCAATCTTAATTTTGGGATTTGAATGTCTTCTTCGATTTTTTAAATTACAATTAAAATTTCAAGTCTATTCTGGCATCTTTTTGATTTTATTGTCCCAAAAAATTTTTTTTGCAATTTTTCTTGTCCCAAAATTTTTTTGCAATTTTTCTTGTCCCAAAAATTTTTTGCAATTTTTCTTGTCCCAAAAATTTTTTGCAATTTTTCTTGTCCCAAAAATTTTTTGCAATTTTTTTTGTCTCAAAAATTTTTATGCAATTTTTTTTTGTCTCAAAAATTTTTTTGCAATTTTTCTTGTCCCAAAAATTTTGTTTTGCCGAGTCTCCACTAGTGAGTTAATCAACAACTTTGATTAACTTATCTTGTGGATTAACTTTTCTACCATCTAATTCCTTTTATTTTTTCAATCAACAAACATCTAAAAACACAAAAAATGTTTGGATGAGCAATGCCATTGACTAAAAAAAAACCATATTACATTTGGTTTAAAGGTAAATGGACAAGGTAAGTTAATCAAAGTTGTTGATTAACTCACAAGTGGAGACTCAGCATTTGCAATTTTTCTTGTCCCAAAATGTTTTTTTGCAATTTTTCTTGTCCCAAAATTTTTTTGCAATTTTTCTTGTCCCAAAAATTTTTATGCAATTTTTGTCTCAAAAATTTTTTGCAGTTTTTCTTGTCCCAAAATGTTTTTTTGCCATTTTTCTTGTCCTAAAATTTTTTTCCCAATTTTCCTTGTCCCAAAAATTTTTTTCCCAATTTTTCTTGTCCCAAAAATTTTTTTCCCAATTTTTCTTGCCCTTAATTTTAAATTTTAATTTTTCAATAATCATTTATTTGATTCGTTGTTAAACTTATTAATTTTAAGATTTTAACACAATTTTTTTGTATTCTTCAAATACAAAATTCCTTTAAATCGAGAAAGCCAAAACTTTTAGCTCAAAGCTTGCTTCAAATTTGGCCACTTTTCATTTTTACAAAAGAAAAAAAACTGCGGTAGGCAAGTCCCAGTTCCTTTTTTTAAAACGAGGAGGCAATGAATGAAACTAGAGCTTTTCTTTTTTGTGAAAAATGATTGAAAAGGGGAAAAAATAAAAAGTTATGTCAGCAGGAAAAAAAATATTTTTCCCATTTCGCTTGGTTTGTTGAACGCTCATGGGGTTTGTTTATTTGCCTGCAAAAGTAAACATTATGTAAATGATTTTTTTCCTAGGAAAGTGTTGCGTTGTCATGGATATGTTAACTGCTAATTACAGAGCAAAAAATGATCGCAGGTAATAACAGAAATAATAAACGCGTAATTGAGTGAAATTGTTTTGTTTCCACGTTGAATTTGAAAACAGGAATTCATCAAATTAACGGTTTAAATTAAAACCATACTTGCCGAAGCAGGCACTGCTAAAACTTTTCAACATCTTTCTAGAGAATTTATTTGTTTACTGATATTTTGGTAGCTCTGGGTATGCCCAATCGATCTGAATCAACATTTGAATGATAAATACATATTATTTAAACGATTATTTGAATAAATTCCGTAACTAACTTGAATTTTCTTGTTAAGTAAATTAAATTTTCAGGGTTCAACGATTTTCCAAATATCGCTCCATTTGTCGTGAATAAATTGCGGGTTAAACGCGGAATTAAGTGATTGTATATTCCCGCTCGACCGATTATTTCCTTCCGCAAGAACTTCAAAATTCAATCCAACTTCAACAATACAACATCTCATGTCGCCCAAAAACAAAAACCTCCCATTTCTCAGCTGTAGCGACCATTTCCCAAACTTGAGTGCCATTTTTCAGCTTGAGCGTCCATTTCCCAGCTAAAGCGTTCATTCCTCAACTAGTGTTAACTTGAGGGACCTTTTTTCAACTTAGGCGTCCATTTCTTAGCTTCAGCGTCCATTTCTGAACTTGAGAGTCCATTCCTTAGCTTGAGCATTCATTTCTCAGCTGCAGCGTCCATTTCCCAACTTGAGCGCCATTTCCCAGTTTAAGCGTCCATTTTCCAGCTGTAGCGTCCATTCCTCAACTTAACTATCCGTTTATCAACTTGAGCGTCCATTTCCCAGCTAAAGTGTCCATTCCTCAACTACAGAGGCAACTTGAGCGACCCTTTCTCAACTTGAGCGTCTTTCTCTCAACTTGAGCGTCATTTTCTCAACTTGAGCGTCACTTTCTCAACTTAAGTTCTTTTCTTAGCTTGAGCATCCATTCCTCAGCTGCAGCATTCATTTCCCAACTTGAGCGTCACTTGTCAGCTTGAGCGTCCACTTCTCAGCTTGAGCGTCCACTTCTCAGCTTGAGCGTCCATTTCCCAGCTTCAGCGTCTTTTTCTCAACTTGAGCGTCACTTTCTCAACTTAAGAGTTCTTTTCTTAGCTTGATCATCCATTCCTCAGCTGCAGCATCCATTTCCCAACTTGAGCGTCACTTGTCAGCTTGAGCGTCCACTTCTCAGCTTGAGCGTCCATTTCCCAACTTTAGTGTCCATTTTCAATTTTTGCTCTTTATTCCTTCCTCCTCACTGTGAGCGTCCATTTTTTAGCTTGAGCGCCCATTTCCCAACTTTAGCGTCCATTTTCGACTCCAGCGCCCATTACTCCACTTTAACTTCCATTTCCACACAAATCCATCCGACTAAACTTTACATTTCCAGATAAAGGTCATTTAAATTCAGAACGTTTATCGTCAAAAAAATAAAAAATAAATATTTCCCCCCATTTACAATCGATCAATCATTTTAAACAATCATCATTCGACATCATGTTTTCCATGCCACACTCTGAATGTATGATACGTTGAAAATGAATTTGATAAAGCACTGTTGCCTTCAAACTCTGATTCAGTTTCAGTATAAATCTTCTCTCGATCCTGGCAATAAATCACGGAATCCTCTTTCAACTATTTTTTTTTTTTGCTCTCCCCCTCTATTCCTTTTTGTACACATTTTTTTTTTAAAACTCGAAAGTGTTATTGATTTGACGCCATTTCTCTTTTTACTTAACAGATGAATAATGTTACGTGAAGGGGTTTTTCTGCTTTAACGCGCGGTTTTTCAATTGATTTAAATAAGACAAGAAAGCAGAAGGAAAAGCAAAACGTCGAGATCGCTAAGATGTTATCACGTAGTTTTCCTTCTCTTTTTCGGGGGAATAAGAAGAGTTTCGGAGAGAGCAACAACAATGTCGGATGACAGTTGTTGCGTTTTTATTCCATATTTGCGGAAGAGGATTTTATTCGGAGGAATCACGTATATACGCCCTCGGCTTATGGATATTATTTATTTATATTCTTCAATCCGCAATGCATGATATTAACCTCTTCTTACTTGAGTTACTTTTGTTTTTCCAATTTTTATTTCCTTGAAACATATTTTGAAAAAATTCGACAACCCGCACAGCATTTTACTGTCTCGCCATAATTAAAGCAAAATTTTGAAAAAAAATTGATGCTTAAGTAAATATTTTGAAAAAAATTGACGCTTAAGTCAAAGTTTTGAAAAAAATTGGCGCTTAAGTAAAAATTTTGAAAAAAATTGACGCTTAAGCCAAATTTAAAAAAAAGGTGGACGCTTAAGAAAAATTTTGATAAAAAATTGACGCTCAAGCAAAATTTAAAAAAAAAAACGCCGCTAGAGCGAAGAAGCGGACTCAGCAGAAAGGAAATTGGCGATCAAAATTTTTCTGGCTTGAGAGGATTTTGTATCTTAAACATCTAATGCGAAAATACAAGATGAAAATTTTTTTGGTGGCAGAGGACGATTTTTTTTTGTCTGAAGACTCAACCCGAAACCCATTAAAATTTTTGCGGTGAGGCAAATAATTGAAAATCTCGAATAAGCAATTAAATTATGATTCAATGTTGTCAAATATAGGACAGCTCCCGAGGAGACATTATTCAACGTCAAAAGTAACGTCATCCTTTTTTTTTTTATTAAAAAATGTTCTAATTAATGATTTCGAACTGAGGGGGAAAAATAGATGGGAGAAGAATGATCGGATCGAAACTGCTTTAATATTTATTTACGTCATCGTGCGTAAACGCAGTATTTGTACCGGTAAAAAATTAACGACTCTTATTTTGGATGGCCTAAAGCCCTAAAAATAAATGTCCTCTAGGAGACGAGAATCTATGGCCACTGTTTTTAAATAAATCTGATGTTTAACGACGCAAATACCAAATCATTCTTGCTGCGCAATTTTTCTCAGACCTAAAGATAACAAAAAGAGCTTTACGCCCACACAAAATTCCAAGCTCCATTCAAACTAGCTAGAGCAGCCAATTTCATAAGTAAAAATATTTTTAAAGGATTTTTAATCAGGGAAACCAAAACTCATAGAAGTTAGAAATGATTTCACCAGAATATATTAACATCAGGTGGAAGAGGGGATGGAAAAAAAAAATTCATATCTCTCTAGAGTTGAAAATCATGAATAAAATCTCTTGTAATTTTCATGAATCTTGTCTTTTCCAGCGTAAATAATAATCATGAATAATGAGAAATGCGCTTTGGTGAAACCGAGGGGAGAAAGAGATGAAACTTGTCGGACATTACAACTTTTGCAATCTCGGGAAAGTTTTAAAGGGGAGATAGATTCAAGACTTGTCCAAGTTTCACTAAACAAGTGTCCTGGGTTCGATTTACAATCTTAATTTGGTCTCTTTGTATTGCGGTCTACATATTTCTTTTTCCTGGGTCTTTTCCTCGCGTGAAAAGTTTAAAGGGTTTTTCAAGTGGTTCAAGGGAATCTCGAGTTTTTAAAAAAGTGAGTTTTGAAGTTTAGGTGAAGAGCTCTAGGGGAAGAATATCTCGATCATTTGAGGCCTGATGAACTATGTAAGAAGAGGCTCATTTACCTTTCCGATTGACCACGTGAATCGCTTGAGCTTGAGCATTAAAAATCAAGCTTACCTGAAAAGAGAAACAAAAAATAATTAATTTTCATCAATTTTGCCAAACTAGCTCTTTAAATTCTTGGAGTCTCTAGTTTTTTCTTCTGCCTGGGCTGCACTGTCAATAAATGCAAGAGGCGGCCACATGACCAAAATTAAGTGATTTAATCATCCCTGCCTCTGACCCAGACCGCAACAACAGTTTGCTGCAAGTTTGCAGCAAGTAAGTGCAAGTTTGCGCGTCAACTAGCTTACTTACTTCAAATTTGCAGCAAACTTCCGTAAGTTTGCTTGCGGACGGGGGACTATCTGCTACTGCCAATAACATTTTCAAGCTACCGCCTCCACTCCTTTTGTAATCCTTTCCCATTGAATTAAACCAAGAGAAAAGCATTAAATCTTTACACAACAAAAGACTAAACCTCCTTTTAATATAAAAGGCAATAATCATCATCTTTCGATAACAAAACTATTTTATCAGCTCAATTTTACCATTTTCTCGTATTTCCATTGAAAAAGTAAACAAACTCGGAAAAGACAAAAAATTTCTCCATAAGAATATCTTTCAATAAGAATTCCTATGTTGAAAGACTCATCCATGTGGAAATGATTTGAGGCTTAACTTGCAGAGACGTACTCCCCGAAGCCTTTTAAATTCAAATAGTGCGCTTCGGAAACATTTAAATTCTTTTTAACGCTCAGTTTTTTCTTTTCTCGCTCCGGGATGAACAAAATCCAACGGAAAGAAGATGAAGCAGCGCTTAGCCCGAAAGCCGGATTCGATACAGTGTAATATAAAAAGGGACGAGAATCTGTCTGGAACAGATACAACGTCTATAAGTTGACCGGTAAGCCTTATATCATTTCCACATCAATGACCGTTTCCATCCTCAAGGAAATTGTACATTATCATGATATTGGAAAGTCTTCCATGGCCTTTCCTTGGGTAAAACTCGCGCGACAACCCAACACAACTTTAACGATATTGCTCGGGTCCCTATTTTCAATGCCGTGATTGTTTTTATACGTTTTTCCTCGTCCTTTGTTTCTTTTTTTACTCGATTGACAATCAAAGAGAAAGTATTGTTTTCGACATAGACTTTCGACTTTCAGGAGCTAAGCAGAGTCCAGAAAAACGGAAATGTTATTGATGTCTGTGTGAATGTGAGTACGTGTGTCTGTATGTCTGTTTCCGTGTCTGTCTGTGATTCTGTCTGCTGTAAGTGTCTGCTGTCTATATGTCTGTAAGTGTCGGTCTCTCCATCCACAAGTGGTGGTCTCTCTGGCTGTCTGTGAGTGTGTCTGTGGGTCTGTCTGGTGAGTGTCTGTCTGTAAGTGCCTGTCTCTCTGTCTACAAGTGTCGGTCTCTCGATGTCTGCTTGCATGTCTATCAGAGTTGGGCAGTATGTCTGGATGTATGTCTGTCTGTATGTATGTATGTATGTCTGTCTGTCTGTCTGTCAAATGTCTGTGTCTGGGTTTGTGATTCTGTCTGCTGTAAGTGTCTGCTGTCTATATGTCTGTAAGTGTCGGTCTCTCCATCCACAAGAGTGGTCTCTCTGGCTGTCTGGTGAGTGTCTGTCTGTGAATCTGTCTGAAGTGCCTGTCTCTCTGTCTACAAGTGTCGGTCTCTCTGTCTGTCTGTCTGGTGAGGAGGTGTGGTCTCTCGACGTCTGCTTGCATGTCTATCAGAGTTGGGCAGTATACCTGTATGTATGTATGTATGTATGTATGTCTGTATGTATGTACATGTCTGTCTGTCAGTATGTATGTATGGCAGTATGTCGGCTTCTTGCTTTTTACAATATTAATATACTCTTCAGGTCCTTTCCATTTTCCAAAAAAATCCACATTTTGATTTTTGTTTATAGGAATTAAAAACTAAACTGCTTAGCAAAGATTTTCATTCTCTGATTTTTTTTACGGGATGAAAAAGATTTCACGTGAGGATCAAACTAAATCCTCCTTCACACTTCGCCAATCAACCTCTAAAGTCGAAAGTGATACAAGCCCAGAAATATTTCCCGAGAAAATCTTTTCCCCCCGCTCTTTCAAACTTGTAAGAATCGATAAAAGTGCTGTCGGATATAAGAGAGTTAGAGAGAGAGAGGAAACTTGATACAAACAAGAAAGGAAGAATCCCAATGAGAATGAAAGGCGTTTTGACGCCGAAGGGAACCCTCAAATTCTAAAGCATTGGAATTCTGTATACAGAGACTTGTCACACTAAACCAGAAGATATATATCATATTAGTTCAATGAACATGGGTTTAAATAAACGTCGACTGATTTGGAGCTGGGTGGAAGGGGTAAAAAGTTTTGCACTGAAAATGGCTGAGGTTTTCCACTCGCGTCGTCGTCTCCGTCTTCCTTCATTTTACATAACTTCTTCATTAATACGATTTTCTAAGGAAAATGGGGTTAATCTTTCAATCTAATGTCAACTAAAAATTTTCAGTTTTGAAACCCGCATGAAATTAAGGCGATGATGTTGAAATTTTTCTGGAATGAGAACCTCGCCGAGTCGAATGTCAATCCTGTTTGATCCTGCCAGCCATAATTGGCTCACGTCCTCTCAGTGCCACCGAAGGCGACCTAGAGAATCTTCCTCCCAGTCTCACTCAAGTCTTCGAAAAATTTCAAGACATTTCGCACCTTCGAAACTATTTCTCATTTTTTTAAAACTTTTCACTCAAATCGTATAAAATTTTGCATTTATCTCGTCATCGTTTTTTTTCAAAATTGAATGTTATGTTTGTCAGAAACAAAATTTCTCATACTTGAAACGTTTTTAGGGAAAAAAATGATAAATAAAGATTCGATTTGTTAAACGTGTCGAGAGAAACCACTTGACATTACAAAGAGTGCGTGAGACATGACGATGAAAAATTTATAATATTTGTCAAAAAAAAAATTTCACAGAAATTGATTTCAAGGTTTTTGTGACGGCTGCAATTTCAAGGTGGGATATTTTTTTTCCGAAGGAAAAATAAATAAAAGCTGAGTGATGCCTGTTGCAAGATTTGATAAAAAACCCTTTTGTTGACTTAAGATTTAAGACCTATTCAGTGACCTGAGCCCAAAATCAACGGACAAAACTAACATCAAAAAGTTTTCCCAAAAAATTTAAAAACATCAAAAAGTTTTCCCAAAAAATCTAAAATCAACAAATTTTCCCAAAAAATCTAAAATCAAAAAATTTTTCCAAAAAATCTAAAATCAACAAATTTTCCCAAAAAATCTAAAATCAACAAATTTTTCCAAAAAATCTAAAATCAACAAATTTTTCCAAAAAATCTAAAATCAACAAATTTTCCCAAAAAATCTAAAATCAACAAATTTTTCCAAAAAATCTAAAATCAACAAATTTTTCCAAAAAATCTAAAAACCAACAAATTTTCCCAAAAAATTTAAAATCAACAAATTTTTCAAAAAATCTAAAATCAACAAATTTTTTCAAAAAATCTAAAATCAACAAATTTTCCCAAAAAAATCTAAAATCAACAAATTTTCCCAAAAAATCTACAAAAACATCAAAAAATTTTCCCAAAAAATCTAAAATCAACAAATTTTTCCAAAAAATCTAAAAACGAAAACCTTTTTTAAAATATTTACCGAAAATACAATATTTCTGACATGATCATCTCGATCCTTTTCCTTTTCTACGAAAAGAGAGAAAGTTAATAAAAATGTTTATTACGAAAAAGGGAAGCAGAATATTATGTTTCTTTGCAAAGAAGATATTATTATATAAACAAGAAAATCAAAGAAAAAAATTTCTTTCATCGTAAAAAAAAAATCCTACACGAGCCACCTACTTGAATTCTTTTTTTATACCATTTTAACAAGCTTAAACGTTTTGAGGATCATCTCAAAGCCACCGCGAGAACTAACAGAGAGCCTTAGACGGACGCCAAGTCTTACAATTTTATCCATCGTGGCATTTTCAAAAAAAAAAAAAATTCTCTTTTATTTTTTCTCGACAATTATAATACAAAATACGAGACTTAAATCTTGACAATTAATTTCATAACTTGAGAATCCTTTCTTATCCACAATCCTCAGCGGGGAATAGATCACTTTCGGCTTATCATTTCTTTTTTCACATTAAGCCAAGGTCTTAAAATCTGTTTTTCTTTTTTTAAATAAAAAATCCTTTTTTTTGAAAAAGTGAATGAAAACCTTTACAGAGAGTCTCAAGAGCACCCGGTGTCATTTCACCAGTTGGATAACGCAATTATTTTCATCCTAGACGAAAAGAGGGCGAGGGCGGGTAAAAAAGGAGTAGAGGGAAAGAAGAAAATGGAAGAGGGGGGGACGGCGAGGAAGGTGTGAAGATCTCAGTGGAAAACCACGGGGCGGCGGTTGTGAAGCAATCAAGTCTCAACCATTTTCATCTGAAATGAATTGCTGTTTTAGTTTATCTCTTTTTCAAGCCTAATTTTCATACTAACGGCGCATGTGAAGCCCCTCGAAATGAATAAAACACCAAGTTTTGTCTCTCCCGGATTATATTTCATATATGAAAATCTGTTTTAACGCTTGAAGGGAAGAAAAAAAAGTTTTTTTAATCCGTAAGGGAGGATAAAAAAAAAAGAAGAGAATAATAGAGGGAACCACAATGATTAGAGGGAAGTTTTAGCCCCCCATGTCCAGTATAGCGGAACTTTCTAACAATAAGCTGGATTTTTTTTAAAAAGCGAACAAAAGGCTCGGTTCTCAATAAACCCTTTTCCTCTATACTAATGTGATAAAGGCGTTTATTGACGCCATGACTACCCTACTTTCATCTCGGAGGGAGTTGATGTTGATTTTTTTTATGCAGTGAATAAGAAATTTTTTATTCGAAGGTTTTTTGTTTAAAAAGAAATAGAGGCGTAATATAAGAAGATCGAGTTTTTCATGCTTAGCTTATGTGACATACGGTCTTCTTACATTAAGGGGCTAAAATTTTAAAACGTTTTTTGGAAGTCATTAAGATGAGTTAAATAAATTTAAGACTGGAAATTTGGTTTTTTTAATTTTTTAAAAATAGAGCCGCAGTGTAAGAAGACCGAGATGTTAATGCTTAACTTATACAAAAAACGGTCTTCTTACAATTCCGTCCAAAATTTAAAAAATCGTTTTTAGAGTTTCTGAAGATGAATTGTGTTGAAATGACTGTTTTAAGGGGCAGAACTCGTTCGTAAAGAGTTTTAATATAATTTTTTTAGATTTAGTGTTTAAACGTCTCCGCATTTCCCCCCCCAAAAAAATTTCTCGGCTTCGGCCTTGAACTTCAAGCTCCAAAAAATAAAAGCTTGATGAGCTAAATTAAAAAATTCCGTTTCCTTCCTTTTTTTTTTTGGATTAGAAAGCGAAAAGGGTGACGACGACAGAATACGTGTGTCAATTTTAAATCTTTTTAATAGTTACATAGCGTTACGTCCGTCAGGTTCATTTCAAACAGTGGGGGGAAGGGGTGATTCTCAAGCGGGAACATTAAATCAAATCATTCAAGTGCCGCGATATTCAAGCTTGTTCCTCTTTTTTTCCGCTTCCTTTATTTTTTTTAAAGGTACATTCATTAAATGAAGGAAATGAAATTGAAGAAAGAAAAAAAAAACGAAGTCAGGATTTTATTTCCTGTCTGTTTATTTAACATTAATTTTATTTTTCGACTTCCGTTAACTTTCAGCATCTGGTAAAAAATCGTAGGACGTAGCTTTTTTTTTTTTTTAAATTTTTGACTTAGCCCGCTGGAACGAATTTCCCCGAAAATAAAGAAAGCATGACGAGTTAAATTTAAAAAAAAAAAAAAATATTCGAGGACGCGAGTTTAAAAGGGAAAACTTGAAAGAGAGTTTTCAACAATAATTATCCTGGGGGTAATTCTTGAAATATTCCATCAGGAAATAGGGAGGAGATGTTTGTGATCCGCATCTTACCTTCTTTAATTTCATTTTTTATAAACAAACTGAGGGAGTTTTTTTTTATTTAGGATTTCAAGAAGCTAGGCATGACTAATTGGCGAGAGGTAGATTTTCTGAATGCGGGATTAGTATATTTTTTGTACGCATTTTTTTTTTTTTTTCATTTAGCTAAAAACCTCGGGAGGAATTTCGCCAAACGATATTTTTAAAAGAAAAATTCTTGGGAGCCGTTTGAATAATTTAAAATTTCCACGAAGAAGGGATGAGAGGCTGCTTAATAAAACACCTACTGTAAGAAAATTGAAACCTTGGTCCAGGCTAAAAGGTCCTTGGAATGAATATTGAGAAAGAATTCTGCCTTCGCGAATAAAAAAAAGTGTGATAAAGAGAGAAGAAAATTTCCCTTTTTCTCGGTAGAGAAAACATTTACCATCGATTTACTGGTTTTTCAATTATTCGGGACGATAAATATTCCCGTTGTCTTCGATATTGTAATTGGGAATTTATTTTAAAATGATTGCGTGTGAGTGAAGTTTTGCAAGAGGAAAATTTCGCTTTTGCTAGAAAGTCTTTGAAGTGGATTTTAGTTGTGCAGGAATGAACTTGTTTTGTTTGAGTGATACGACAAAAGATTCATTAGTAATATGTAAAATTTCTTCATTGGGTTTTTGGGCAACAGTGAAGTGATCCCCGGGCTTATCATGACAGAAAAATAAGGGATCCAACGAAGAAAGTGGAAGGGGGAAAATAATCCAAGGGAAATTTCATCATGTCACTCACATGCCGTATCCTAAGTTACCAACTTTCAAATTAAACTTTCTAAAGTAGAAAGTAACCACATTATTTCATGATGTTTGTGCTTCGTCAAGCCGAAATGCCGAAAAACATTTCATGGTTCGAGAACTAATATTAAGACAACAAACTTGGTTATTTTTTTTTTCCTCTGAGATTTTAATTTACGGGACGTTATCCGATATGCGATATAGTTCATTAACGAATCGCCAAGGGGAATGTTGATGAGGTAATTTGATTTTCTAGCTTTAAAAGAAAAAAATTTTAATTTAAGATTTTCGAGAAAAAATGGCCAGTGTATTAAAAACGTTTTAAAATCAAATTAACCTTAGCAATAACAAACACCGAAAGCTCATTTTCTTTGAGAAGAGTATATAAAACGATACTTGGAAAACCAATTACAGAATCGACTTAAGGACCTTCGATTTCCTATCCTGTCTTTAATTCGTCCGGTTAAGTTTTTCCAACAGGAAATCGCTCCTCTAGTTTACTTTATTTGGAATCGATAAGAGATGGAAAACACGAGGACTTAAAACGAGTCTTTCTTCATTCACCCCCGAAGGATTTTAATCTCATTAACTAGTATTAAAGAATGTTAAAGTAAAAGGTTTCACTTTAAAAATATTTTCCCGGGAATCGGGAATTTTTTAATTTGGAAAAATTTAAGTTTTGGGAGACGGAATTCTTGATTTTGGGCTAAAACAATTTTTTAGTTTTTATTAAAAATTCCCGGGAAAAACTGATTGTTTTCCAAGTATTTCCCGTAAATTCCCGTGAAATTTTGTTGTTGTTTTTAGTTAAACTGAAAATTTATACTAAAGCAAAAAATTTTAGGTTTCCCCAGGAAGCACCGGGAAATAGTGGTTGTTTCCCGGTAATTCCCATTTCCCGGGAATTCCCACTTCCCGGGTATTCCCACTTCCAGGGTATTCCCACTTCCAGGGTATTCCCACTTCGCGGGTGTTCCCACTTCCCGGGTGTTCCCACTTCCCGGGAATTCCCATTTCCCGGGAATTTTTATAAAAAGAATATCTTGTTGCGTTTTAGACAGAAAATCCATATTCAAGCAAAAAACTTTTCACTTTTTCTTGGGAACAACCGGGAAACACTAATTAATTTTCCCGGGATAAATTTTTTTTGCGTCCCCCAGCACTACAGCAGACAAACAAAAAACGGCTACGAAAAATACTTTTTCAATCCTATCGGATAAAATTAGCTTTGAAAAATTCCCATTAACCGATGTTTTTTGAGATATTTCCCAAAGTGATTTCTTTTCCGCAAGAGCTGAATCCGTCTTTTCCCATTTAAAAAGCTTTTTTTCAAGATGGATAACGTTTACATTTTTTTTTTCTTCAAGAAATGTTTACATACTGCGAATCCCGACAACAAACACAGTCTCTTTATTTATTTTTACCGGTTTTTGTGAAGCTCACCTGGCGTTCGATCGAGTAAATATTCTTCTTTTATAAATAAATAGGTAGATGTGTGGTTACGTGATGGGATATATTTTTTCTCTCTCCTCCCCAGAGATAAAAAATTGCTTCGATCATAGTATTTTTCCAAAAATACATTTTCAAGCCAAGTTGAATTTGAATAAAAGGAAAATGGTCGGAACTGGCCTCCGGAAATTGTAACATTGATTCCTGCACCGGAGAATATAAAATGACTTCCGGTGAATCATTTTTATCTTTTTTTTTTTTTTTGGTAAAGGGAGATTCGAAAAAAAAGTGCAACCCCATGTGGTTTTTTTTAAAATCTCGTGTGGTTTTCTTATTTGTAAAAATGTAAATAAAATAAAAAAATTCCAGAAATATTAACGGAATTCAAGCTTTACGAGTTTTAATTATTCAGACCGCGATTCGGGTACTTAGCTCTTGGCAATTTTCGTAAGTGCGAATGATGAAAATCGATTACGAAGTAAAAAATCCCATCGATCCTTTTTGTATTTAATGATGAATAAAACACAGTGTTTATGTTTTTGAAAATACTTTTAAAAGTAATGTATTTTCCTTTCCCTAACCAAATGTCATTTCCAATTCCACGTGCGAGTCAGTCAACTTCTCATCGGTTAATTAGAATCACGCAAACCGGTCAAACAGTTTTTCGGTTTTGATCATTGAAACGGTTTTTTGTTTAACGAAGTGAATTGCTTTTAATTTTCGAAATACTTAATTTGTTTAAATGAAATTTGGATTTATTTGAAGTTAGCTTCAAACAAAAAATTTATTCGGATTTTTTTGGACCAAAAATAATTTCTCTAGAATGTTTTCTGACTGAAAAATGCTATTGTAGAATATTTTCAAACTAAGAGCTATTTTGTGATCGAGAAATATCTTTAATAGTATTTTGTGATCAAAAATACTTTCATAAAGAATTTCGAGATAAAAAATACTTTTCTAGAGTATTCTGTGATCGAGAAATACTTTTCTGGAACATTTTGTGATCGAAAAAGACTTTTCTAGAATATTTTGTGGCTGAAAAATACTTTTCTAGAGTATTTTGTGATCGAGAAATACTTTTCTAGAGTATTTTGTGATCGAGAAATATCTTTTATAGTATTTTGTGATCAAAAATACTTTCAGAAAGAATTTTGAGATAAAAAATACTATTCTAGAGTATTTTGTGATCGAGAAATACTTTTCTAGAGTATTCTAGACTATTGATTCTATACAATTGACTATTATACAAGACTATTGATTCGGAGCATGATTGCGTATTGCTGCAGGAAGATCTTGACAGGTTGCATGAGTGGAGTGTTGCCAACAAACTCGAGTTAAATCCGGCCAAGTGTAAGGCCATCTCGTTTACGATGAAGCTGAACCGAATAGTGTTCGATTATGAGGTTGAGGGCCATGATCTTGATAGGGTTCATTCGATCCGTGATCTGGGCATTCAAATGGACAGCCGACTAAGCTTTACGGAGCATGTTGATATCATTTGTAATAAGGCGCTCCGCTTGCTTGGTTTCATTATCAGAAACACTAAATTTGTTAAAACACCTGACCTTAAACCGTTGTTCATGCTTTTCAATGCGTTTGTCCGTAGTAATCTCGAGTTTGATTCTGTTGTGTGGGATCCCTTTTACAACAACAGTATTGTTGAACTAGAGAAAGTTCAGAAGAGGTTTCTGAAGTACGCCTACTTCAAGGAAAAGGGGTTCTACCCAAACGAAATCGACTATGTGGTGCTCTTGGAGCGATTTAGTGTCAAAACTCTGAAAGAGAGGCGAGCGCAAACGTCCCTGTTTGTCTTGTATAAACTGTTTAATAACTTATTCGACTGTCCATTGTTGCTTGAATGTCTGTCTCTGAGAGTTGGTCCAGTTGCCACTAGAAGGAGAGAGTTCTTTCATACGGACACCCCTCGGATAAATGTCTGCGCAAACGCGCCCTTGCGCCGCATCTGCCATCTTTATAACCTCAATTCCGATGTTCTTGATCTGTCGAGTTCCTTTCCTCGTTTTAAAGCTATTTGTAAAACATCGGACTTGCGGTGCGTTCTAAGACCCTCCTAAGGTTTGGGTGTCTGGTATATACAGTCATGCGTATCTATCTGTGATCTGTATTTTTCTGTGATATTAGCTAATAGACTTATTACTTAACAACACATGTAATTGAGGTTCTGCCTTGTTTGTGTTTTGGATCAATAAATAAATAAATAAATAAATTCTGTGATCGAGAAATACTTTTCTGGAACATTTTGTGATCGAAAAAGACTTTTCTAGAATATTTTGTGGCTGAAAAATACTTTTCTAGAGTATTTTGTGATCGAGAAATACTTTTCTAGAGTATTTTGTGATCGAGAAATATCTTTTATAGTATTTTGTGATCAAAAATACTTTCATAAAGAATTTCGAGATAAAAAATACTATTCTAGAGTATTTTGTGATCGAGAAATACTTTTCTAGAATATTTTGTGGCCGAAAAATACTTTTCTAGAGTATTTTGTGATCGAGAAATATCTTTTATAGTATTTTGTGATCAAAAATACTTTTCTTAAAATCTTTCTGATCGAAAAATATTTTCCTAAATTCTGGAAAAAATACTTTTCTAGAATCTCTGGGTGAAAAATTACTTTATCCGAATTTTTCGATCAAAAAATACTTCCTAATGTGTTTCTGATTAAGAAATACATTTTTAGCAATGCAACTGTCCATGTTTCCTTGTTAGAAAATTTCTTTGTGAGTACCTGAGGTCAAAAAATGTATTTCCTGAATCGAAAAAACAATCTCTCATAATTACAAAGTAGCCAGGAGGTTCGGGCAGTCCGAATTTCCTCAATTATGGTTTAACCGTGGAATTTTCCCCGTTTATTTTTTATCTAGAAATAATTAAATATTTATTTCAGGGCTTGACCTGGGATGAGTTCACATCTCCCTTAGCTCCACCCATAGCTCAGAGCTGGGCTTAGTCCTGAAATAAATCCCTTCAGTAGCCTTCAGCCTATTAAATGGACCATCACCTAACATCGCCCGAAATAGATTTCAACTTTTTAAAAAAATTAAAAAACCCTCGTAATAATATTCCTGTTTATGCAGAATATAATAAAGAATTATTTCACCGAGGGCCCGCATAATAATATTAAAAAAAAATTTTAATGACACTTTCTCCCGAAAACCCATCATATTACGCACTACGAAAATCTAAAATAAATCCCTTTAGCTTGATCCTCTATAAGCTTATTTTCATTTTAATCATTCGAACTTTTGCCATTTTGAATTTAAATTAGGATTTTCTATTTCATTCAATTCTCTCGCGGGGTGAGGATTTTTCGTCTTTTCAAACAAAAAAATTTTTTGATTTATAAACGAAGAGCGTATGAAAAATGATCCGGAGCTCTTTCTTTTGAAAAATAGTTTCCCACAAGGCTAGTTAAAATTAATTATGACCTTACGATTTTGAGTGCCCTCGCATTTATTTTCCCTAGAACCTTTTGTCGCGCTTACAAGAACCGCAAGAAAGGAAGGATGGGTTGTCGTACAAGCTAAACCGCATCCCATTGAACTGGAAAAGGAAATACTGGTGGGGTTTGGTTGGGAGGGGAAATGACTTGAAAATGCTGCGAGCGAAAACCGCAACGAAGATGTACTAATCATTTATTCTATATATGGTGGGCTATTCACGAGGAAAAGGCCTTTTTGATTTCGGGAAAGGACTTTGATTTCCGGGATTTTTATCAACCGAATTTTAATGCTATAGAAGTTTCGGAAAAGGTTCTTTTGAATGTAAGTCAGGAGGCTGGCTTATGTAGAAAGTTACTTTTCAAGTTCGTGTGTTTGGTTGTAATAAGATTAAAGGGAAAAGTTTGTTTCGACGGGATTTTCAGTAAGTATTTAACAAAGAATCAATGTTAATCTTATCAGTCATCTTCGTTGATTTTGTCGAATGTAGTCGCAATAATAATGTTTAGTTGGTTGCATCAGGTTCCAAGGATGTGTGGCCGCCACCCAGCAATAAGAAAGTGAGGATACTTAAAAAAAGGAGCCTTAAAAAAGGTCACTGCACTTGAAGAGAGCGATGACGCGAAACTCAAAAATGAAGTCACCCTGTCCAAAGAAAGTGAAGCCCCAGAGAAGCGAAAAAAAGTGAGGCCGCCAATCCTCAAACAAAAAAGAGGCCTTGATAAAAAAAAAGCCTTAATAAAGCCTCAATAAAAATGACGCCACTGAGTCTCTAAAAATGAAGCCACCAAGTCTAAAAAAAAATGAGGTTCCTGAGCCTCAAACAAAAATAAGGCCACCAAGCCTCAATAAGAATGATGCCACCAAATCTCAAAAAGTGAGGCCGCCGAGATTCGAAGATAAAACGAGGCCCCTGAGCCTCAATAAAAATGACGCCACCGAGCCTTAAAAAAAGTGAAGTCACTCACTGAGTCTGAAAAAAAAAGTGAGGCCGCCCAGCCTCAAACAAAAATGAGACCACCGAGCCTCAAACCAAACCGACGCCATGAAGCCTGAATAAAAATGAGACCGCCGAGTCTCAAAAAAATTGAAGCCGTCTAGTCTCAAACAAAAGTGAGGCCGTCTAGCATAAAAAAAACGAGGCCCCTGAGCCTGAATAAAAAACGACGCCATTGAGCCTGAATAAAAATGACTCCAAAGAGTCTCAAGGAAAAGTGAAGCCACAGAGCCTCAAAATTACGAGTCCACCGAGTCTCAATAAAAATGACGCCACTGAGCCTCTAAAAAATTGAAGCCACCAAGTATCAAAAAATGAGGTTCCTGAGCCTCAAACAAAATTAAGACCACCGAGTCTCAAAAAAAATTAGGTTTCTGAGCCTTAAACTAAAATAAGGCCACCGAGCCTCAATAAAAAACGACGCCACTGAGCCTGAATAAAAATGACTCCGCCGAGTCTCAAAGAAAAATGAAGCCACCGAGTCTCAAAATAACGAGTCCATCGAGCCTCGATAAAAATGACGCCACAGAGCCTCTAAGAAACTGAAGCCACAGAACCTCTAAAAAATTGAAGCCACAGAGCCTCTAAGAAATTGAAGCCACCAAGTCTCAAAAAATGAGGTTCCTGAGCCTCAAACAAAAATGAGGCCGCCGAGCCTCAAACAAAAATTAAGGCCACCAAGCCTCAATAAAAATGGCGTCACCAAGTCTCAAAAAAAAAAAAGTGAGGTCGCCGAGACTCGAAGAAAAAACGAGGCCCCTGAGCCTCAATAAAAATTGAAGCCGCCGAGTCTCAAAGAAAAATGAGGCCGCCGATCCTCAAAACAACGAGGCCCCTGAGCTTCAAGGAAAAACGAGTACGCCGAGCCTCAAAAAAGGGAAACCTCAAGAAGGGGAGCCTCAAGAAAGAAGCCACCAAGCCGTAAGAAAGTGAGGTTGACGAGCTTCAAGGAAATGAAGCCACTAAAGCTTTAAGTAAGTCTTTACCATTTTTGGCCTTTCAGGTTGCAATTTTCGCTCTCTCATTTAATTTAATAAAAAAAAATCCCCTACGAAGAAACTATAACTAATTTTTCCCGTTAGACGCAGCGAAAGATCATTAGGAACTAAATTTTCAAAGGAATGATGAAAAGCAGGGATATGTTATTCCCACGTGAAAACACCTGACAATAACTTATGAGGGTTGTTACATGTATTTATGTGCATGTCGAATTTCTGAAAGCAAGAGCAAATACTTGTATAATTTTACATAACAGCTGTAAGTTGATTCTTAGGAACGTTCGCGGGGGTTATAAATGTTGCTTTATTGTTTTAGGAAAGAGATTCTGAGTGTGATGAGTATAACCTAAACAGAATTTTGCTTGAACTGTCGTCTGGTAAATGCGGACTATCAAATTTTCGATTAATGCTAAATAGCTTTGAGACCAGAAAAAAAACGGAAGGAAAAACCACACAAATCCATGCTACCTTACTGGAACATTTTTCAATAGCTGACGTTCCTATTTTTTATAATGTGAACGAGAACCACAAAATAGAGCATGGAAGGAAAAAAGGAAAACTCTTGGCACCGGTACACTCTAGACACCATTATAAAAAACGTCACTGCAGTTTCAACGAGATATCTACAACGTCAGAATATCACATCGTAATCTATTGCATTGCTATTTCTGGCATATATATTTTTCAAATAAACAAAAAAGCTGAATGCCATCTCTTTTTTCTCGTGGCCCCCCCGTCGGGATTTTCTCCTCCCCAATGTTTTTCATCCCTTTCAAAATTATCCACTTTATACCGGTGTGCACGCGATTGAGAAATGGGCGTTTTTGTGTATCTGTTCTCGTTTGCTGAGCATTTAGATGTATCAACTTTTCAGCGGCCCAGGAAATAAAATTATACTAATCTAAAATTTAAGGTCTAAGAAAAAAAAGCTCGACGAATTGAAGCTACAAAAAAATAAATTCCTCATATTCAAACATAAATTTCTGTCCAGCTGCAAACACTAAACCAGAATGATAAACGACGACTCGCCGTTTTCAAAATTCTCAGAATCGCCAATACATATTTTTTTAACCTTTTTCCCCCCCCTCCCCAACCTTCACACATTCGTTAAATCTTTCCAAAGAACAAAACGAGCAGAAAAACCAGCCGTTTAATATAGAGCAAACTAGCGACATAAATTACGCAGATTTGACAGATGCTCAAATGAAATGTGCTCGCTATTTCCCCCCCTTTTCCAGACCCACGGAAACATTTCCAAGTCTTTTGTACTTTTTATATATATTTTTTTTTTCATAACCCGAGAGATTTACTCGCGATGTAAATTAAATAATTCATGTTTACAGTTCACGCACATCTAAAAAAAAAAAAGCTGAGATTAGGCAAGATTTTCTTTTCAGCGACAACTGCTGTTTCCTGTTTTTTTTCCAAATGTTCCTTCAAACACGTAGAAAAGCACAGTTCACGTTCATCGCGTGCACCCGTTCATTTTCTCATTACGTCAATTTTGATTTATCCCACCGAAAACATTTCGTTTTTTTTTTTTCAAAAGAAAAGGAAGCGTATATAGCCTACGCAACAAATTAATTTCCGTAATTAATTTTCTTTCAACTTCAGTATTTTATTTACTAAATAGCTCCGCTTCTTTGTTTTTGAAAAAAAAAAACAAAGGGAAAATTTTCCGTAAAATGATTTTTTTTTACATTGTATGGGTTCTCATTGTGTAAAGTAAATTAATAAAACCACGAAAAATATTTTTTAGAACAAATAAAACTGAATGACAGGTTTGGATCAGAAGTTTTACGTAACAGAAGAGAATTAGGAGACTGTCGTCCTTTTGAAATTGTCCAACCCCCTCCAAGAACAACGTTTACTCAAGTACTGATTTATTAGGATACAACAGGGCTCAGGCTCTAGGGGCAAACCGACTCAGGTAAGACGCGAGGCTAATTTTTAAGCTATCTATCCATTTTTCAAAAGTTTTCTTGTTTTTTTTAAAATTTTTCTTTATCAATTTAAAATTTTTCCCCACAACTAATCAAATTTTCATTCCTCTCTTTGATTTCTTCAAATTCAAAACTTTGGTTTTTTATTTCTTTCAACTGTTCTTTATTTCTCTGATTTCTGTTATTTGTTTCTTTGATTTATGTTTTTCATTTCTAAGATTTTATTAGCTTGATTTCTGCTTTTCATTTCTTTGATTTGATTTTATTTGTTTCTTTGATTTCTGCTTTTTATTTCTTCGATTTCTGTTTTTTTATTTCTTCGATTTCTGTTTTTTTATTTCTTTGATTTCTGTTTTTTTTTATTTCTTTGATTTCTGTTTTTTTATTTCTTTGATTTCTGTTTTTTTATTTCTTTGATTTCTGTTTTTTTATTTCTTTGATTTCTGTTTTTTTATTTCTTTGATTTCTGTTTTTTTATTTCTTTGATTTCTGTTTTTTTATTTCTTTGATTTCTGTTTTTTTATTTCTTTGATTTCTGTTTTTTTATTTCTTTGATTTCTCTTCTTAATTTTTTTCATTGCTGTTTTTTATTTCTTTCATTTCGCTTGTTTCTTTGATTTCTGTTTTTGTTTCTTTTATTTTTGTTTTTATTTCTGTTTTTTTTATTTTTGTTTTTATTTCTTTTATTTCTGTTTTTGTTTCTTTTAATTCTGTTTTTGTTTCTTTTATTTCTGATTTTTGTTTTGAGCAGTACAAGAACGAAAAATCTTCAGCAATGCGAGATCAGAACGATATTAAAACTTGCGTATAAAACTGTTAATTGGAGATTGCGAGACGGGATGAAATGAGAACCGAGACTGAGATTTCAAAAAATCTTGTTTTGCCTAGTAGTTAGTATTTTTTTTTTAAAATATAAAACTCTTTTTAGGGCATCACACTTATACAAAACTTACCTTTAATAAAATCCACGGCCATTTCCAACCCATACGTATCCTTATCACAATCATCCAAGATATGCGCTCCCAACATAATATTCGGCAAAAGCGTGCTATTATTCACAACATCCAAAGTATACAACATAGTTTCCAACGCTTGAACTCCACCTTGCGGCATAACCGGACCACAGGTAACCGAATCCTCCCGTTCATGAACCATCATTAATCCGCCCAATATCAAATCCCCTTCGACGACCGCTTCTTTTTTAATAGGCCACGGTATTTCCGTTTCTTCCGTTTTAGGCCAAGGCACTTCCGATATTAAATCTCTGACATTTAACCCGAAAAAATTATTACGATCACTATTATAATAAAAATTACTAAAACTATTACTCCCGTAATTTTTTAAATAAAACCCGTTCTCGTTAGTTCGCTCGTTCGTTTCTTTAAACGTTTCACCGTGTTTATGCCGATGACGTTTTTGTACGTGCATTTCCGGTTGGTAAACTTGCCTCGTTTTAAAATATTTACCGTGTTCGAGTGTTTCGTGAAAATCTTTTTTCCGACTACGTGAGTCTCCGATCGGAATCATCCATAATACAACTAATGTCAAAATGGGATTTAATCTCATTTTTCGTGTGCCCTTGCCGGTTATTTTTTTTTTTTTTTGGATTTCGTTATTTTTTCCGAACAAAAAATCTGATAATCATGATTTTGTTTATTATTTACTTGAAAGTTGTCATTCAGACGGTTTTTCGATGTGATTTTTTTAAGCTAACTAAATTCACGTGGACTTTTATTTAAAAGATAGATATGCATGTTCTATATAGTCACAGACGGTTCGAAATTGGGTTGTGATGAAAAAGAAAATTGTGATACGGGTTTGATATCCTTTTTTTTCGATATTATCGGATCATGATATGCGATTTAGTTCGTTGTATTAACTTGTTGATATTTTTTGTTGTTGTCACAAACATTTTTGTTTTTTCGGTTTTTTTTTTTTTGGAAGTTTTTTATCACATTATTGTGGTCGACTTCACATTTCTATAAAAAATTATAAAATATTTATAATTGAAGTGAAAAATTCCAGAAATATTTTTTTAAGATTAACAATTAAGTAGTTTTTGGTGTAAAAGAAAACACGAAGAATGAACAAAGAGATAAAGTTAAGAGTAGAAAAGAAAAAGGAAGAAGTGAAGATAATTTGTACGGAAAAATGAAGAAGGAAAATGGATAAAGGAATTAAAAACAAAGAAATAAAAACCAGAAATAAAAACAAAGAAATAAAATCCAAAAATAAAAACAAAGAAATAAAATCCAAAAATAAAAATAAAGAAATAAAAACCAAAAATAAAAACAAAGAAACAAAAACCAGAAATAAAACCAAGAAATAAAAATCAGAAATAAAAACCAAGAAATAAAAATCAGAAATAAAAACCAAGAAATAAAAATCTGAAATAAAAACCAAGAAATAAAAATCTGAAATAAAAACCAAGAAATAAAAATCTGAAATAAAAACTAAGAAATAAAAATCGGAAGTAAAAACCAGAAATAAAAACAAAAAAATTAAAACCAGACATAAAAACAAAGCAATAAAGAATTAAAAAATTTTATTTTTAAAAACTTAAAAAAATACACCTGGAACTTTTTTAAAAATAAATTAATACAGGCTGATTATGAGAAGAATTTTACTTAAAACTCCGCAGTGGAGATGGAGCAATCTAACATTGAGTTCGCGAATTCCTGGCTTCACTCAAGTGACACGAATTATTAATTAATCATCAAGATTTCAGTCCTCGTCCAAATAGCAATCACCTGAGTCCTTCAACCTGATCTCAGACTACTAAGAAACGCTTATGATCTCCAACTTAACCCTACGTTTATTTTTACAAGAAGAAAAACACACTCTTACGAATATTTAATAAACCCTCAAGTTTATAAGATGAAAAATTCCATTTTCGAAGAAAATCGAACACGGTGAGTTTCCAAACTTTAATATAAACTTTCTTCTAAAAATAAATAAATCCAAGGGTTATTTACACGCTTCTCTATTTAGCGGAAGGGATGAAAACGTTGCCTAAAAAACATTTTCCGAATTTTTCATTTAAAACACTTTCCCTTATTTTCCTGGCTCTCATTTCTCCTAATCAATAAACTCCGGGTTTTCGATTTCTACCCAAAAAAAATTGTTAAATTTCAAAGAGTCCTTGATTTTTCATTTCGAATGCAATCCCCAAAGGAACGTTTCGGTTCATCAATATTATCCTCGGTTACATTTTCCAACCGGATCGTTTACCATTTTCAAAGGTTTGTTTCTTTTTAGCACTACCGCAGCAAAGGGAAATGATAATTGAGAAAATTCAAAAAAAGGGAGAGAAGTAAAAAAAAAAAATATTTAACTGGAAACAAATCTCGCTCATTTCTTTTTCCATTAAAATAAAAAATAAAAAGGTTTGCAGATTGAGTGAAGACTATTGAACTGAAAAAATAATGGAAAATTCGAAATTCCATTTTTTCCCGGTGACGTGTAAAATGACGTATCTCAAAAGTAATTACAAAATATTTATGAAAATAATAACAATGTTTTTTTTTCTCCTCTCGGTTTCTCCCACAAAGAAATATTTTTTTTTATATTTTTCGGAGAAAATCGACTACATAAAATTTAATTCTGTTGCCTCGACTTCCTCAAAGCTTCTTTTTTTTCTTCCCCTGAGAGAGAAAGAGAAAAAAATAAGGGGATCGAAAGAGGAAGCTTTAGATTTTTAATAAATAGCGGTATTTTTGTGTTTTTGGTGTTTTAAGTATGTTTTAAATAAAGATTTTAGGTAAAAACGATTTCGCGTTAAAGAAAAATATGCAAAACAATTTTTCACGAAAGAAAAATATGCAAACAATTTTTCGCGAAAGAAAAATATGCAAAAAAATTTTCGCGAAAGAAAAATATGCAAAAAAATTTTCGCGAAAGAAAAATATGCAAAAAAATTTTCGTAAAAGAAAAATATGCAAAAAAAATTTTTGTAAAAAAAATGCACAAAAATTTTTGTAAAAGAAAAATATGCAAAAAAATTTTCTGAAAGAAAAATATGCAAAAAATTTTTTTGCAAAAGAAAAACATGCAAAAAAAATCGCGAAAGCAAAACATTCAAAAAATTTCTTCGCAAAAGAAAAATATGCAAAAAATTATTTGAAAGACAACAAATTTTAGGATTTTAGAGGTTTGGAAATGACTTGATTTAAACCTTAAATCAGTAAAAACGCTTTTGGTCTTGACTTCGCTTCTCAATTAGCTGGCTCATGGGCGTCCATACCAAATTTTTAACCGTCAAAAGAGTAAACTCCCTTTAAAAAAGCCCCTTTCATTTTTCTGTCGAATTCTTCTAACCCTTTCTCACATTTTTTCTGTTCCTCATGGTTAAGCCTCATTGTTTATTCATTTAAAGTTCACGTCTAGATGTTGGCGAACCTTTTTTTCCCCCCTCCCTCGCGGTTCTTTTTCCTGTCGTCTTGGGAGCTAGTAAATGTCGAGATCAAAATGAGGATTTTTACCTTACAACCGGGAATGTGAAGAGTGATTGGCAAGTTCGATCTTTGCATATTTCATCATGGACGAAGATTTTTTCCCTCCTTTTTTTATTCGCGTAAAAAAAAGAAGGAAGATTAATAATACGATCGAAAATTAAATTCGAGAGAAAAAGCCTTTCTCCATGATGATCATCGTCATCATTATTATCATCATCATCATCATCTCTTGCATTCCGTTTTAATCAGCATCTGTTTTTTTTCTCGTGGGAAATTTAATACTTTCATGAATTGTAACCGCTTGAGTTTTGAGGTTTGTTCTTTTTTTTATGCTTACCCGTTAAAAATTATACGTCCTTTCCCTTTCGAGAATTTTTGTGGTCGAGACTTTTTTTTAGAGATTTTTTTCGAAGGATAGGCTTCTGTTATAAAATTTTATTTTAACCTTTTGTAATTTTTAAAAATATTTAATAAATTTTTTGTGAAAGAAAAATATTTCATAAATTTTTTGCAAAAGAAAAATATTTCATAAATTTTTTGCAAAAAAAAAATATTTCATAAATTCTTTGCATAGAAACCATTTGATAATTTTTTTGCAAAATTAAAATATTTCATAAATCTTTTGCAAAAGAAAAATATTTGACAAATTCTTTGTGAAAGAAAACTATTTGATAAATGTTTTTGCAAAATTACAATATCTTATAAATATAAAAATACTTTTAAATTTTTTTCTTTTCATAATTTTAAACCAAATAAAGGGCTTTAAACCATTAAAAAAAAATTTAACTGGCATAATAAAAAAGATTTTTGGTTTCCTAGCGAAAGTGATTAGAAGATTAACGCAAGACGGAGAAATTTTTCCCATAAAAGTTTACTAAAGTGCAATCTTTTTCTATTTTTTTAATGACGCTATTTCGTGTGGTCTATCGGATAATAATTAGACTCTACTTAAGATTTGTCTTTTGATATACGTTTATCGACGATTTGTTTTTTTTTTTTTCACTTTGGAGTTTCACAAAAGAAAAAAAAAAGGGGGGAGGGAGGAGGAGGGTGGAATATTTTGTTTTCTTTCTGAGTGTTATAATTCGCTAAAGGTGAAATGGAAATTTTTATTCCATGAGCGGCATTTTGTGTATCGTGCTATTACATTCCATTTCGAAAATTGAGGCTATATTTAGGTGGACACATGATTGTAATATTAGAAAATGTGCGGGAATGTAAATAAACGATAGTTCGTGATACGAGAAAATTTGAAAATAGTTATTTGCATTCAAGGTGCGTAATTATTTTATCAAAAGATTTAATTAATTTTAAAAAAAAATCCTCAAAATAAATTAGAGCCTTTGTTAAAAATTTAAAAATACAGATTCTTAAATTCTGAGAAAAAAAATCATCATAGAGCTGTTTTGAATTTTTTCTCTTAAGAATTCTTTTTTCAAGAAAAAAATCAAATTCATTATACGACAAAAATTCCGATATCACCCGAGTGACGTCATCCTTGAATCGAGTCCACTTTGAGCAAAAAGCAATAAGAAAAACAAGAGAAAGGGGAGAAAAAGGGCGGAGTCGGAAATCGAAACTTTTCGTGTATTATACATCGGGGACAACCCGTGTCTTTCTCCTGTGTTAAAAGAAACTAATATGGATGAATTTTTCATTTTCGCGTTAATTAACTTGTTTAAAAGAGAATGTTCCACGTCGCCTCTTTGGGAGTTGTCCGCTGCCACCATGCTTTATTCGAATGATTATTTATACAAGAGGCCTTTGCCCTATTTTCCTTTATACGTGTTTTCCTTTTCCCTCTCCATCTTGAAATTTTCAAAAAAAAAAAATGTTTCCTTCCAAGAGAACTTAGATAGAAGCTCTCTACACTAGACTATTGCTTTTACTTTCAAAGGATTCCTTTGATATCCTTTCGATAATTGAGTATCAATTAATTATCGAACAACAGGAATCGCTGCTACTGCTTCGGTTTATTGATTCGTGATGATGAATATTCATAATCTCACTTGTTGCAGACTTCTAGTGTTAAGCCAAGCGGGATATTTTCGTGACACGTTTGTTTATTGAAATTCTGGGGACAACTAGAGGGAACAGACAAATAAATTTGGTAGATTGGTGATCGAACAAATAAAATTCAAAAGTAAAAAATTTGCAATTCTTTGCAATTTTTGCAAATAAAATTTTTGCAATTGAAATTTTCGCAAATGAAAATTTTTCAAGTAAAATTTTGAAAGCCCGATTCCAGCCAATGAAAATTTGGCAAGTATAATTCTTGCGATTGAAATTTTCGGTAAGTACGATTCATGCAAGTGCAATTCTTGCATTTCAAATTTTTGTGAGTAAAATTTTAGCAAATTAAAATTTTGGAAAGTTATAATTCTTGCATTTCAAATTTTTGTGAGTAAAATTTTAGCAAATTAAAATTTTGGAAAGTTATGATTCTTGCAAGTGCAATTTTAGTAAGTATAATTCTTGCAAGTGCAAATTTTAGCAAGTATGATTCTTGCAAGTGCAATTTTTAGAAAGTAAGATTATTGCAAGTGCAATTTTTAGCAAGTATGATTCTTGCAAGTGCAATTTTTAGCAAGTACGATTTTTGCAAGTGCAATTTTTAGCGAGTACGATTTTTGCAAGTGCAAGTTTTAGCAAGTATGATTCTTGCAAGTGCAAATTTTAGCAAGTATGATTCTTGCAAGTGCAATTTTTGGCAAGTATCATTTTTGCAGTAGCAATATTTGGAAAGTGTGAATCTTGTTAAAGTTTTTGGCAAGTGAGATTTTGAAAATGAAATTTTTGAAACTGGAATTCTTGCAAGTGCAATTTTTTCTACTGGGCCCTCTTCACCGCATTTCCAAATAGGGCAAACGCTGAGCAGGTTTTCCGAATTTTATGACAACTTTGTTTTTACTAGACTTTTCTTTCTGGGTTGAATGACGGAAAACCTATTCCCAGGCTCTTTTTCTATAAAAATCAATCGTGGAAATTGTTTCCGTGCTAACCAGGCGTACGTAAAGGACATTATAGTCATTGATGTTAGCCCTGGGACGCGGTCAATTACAGCAATAACCACGCAATTTTTGATGGATGATTTATTTTAAAAAAAAAACAAAGGAAAATCGTGAAGGGAATTAATAGTAAATTTCTATGATCAAGCATCATAAAAAGTCAATCTTTCTATCAAGCCCCGCTGATCAATTCAATTAACTTTCACTGATGGAAAGGAGGTCGTTACTGATAATCCTAATCATGAGTAATCACACAGAGCTATTTATAATTAAATTCAATTTAAATTTTTTACTATACCGCAGATACATAGCAAGTAAGCCTCTCCCTCCGGCAGCGAATGTCATGCTACGCCACTAGAATTTTTCTAACCCTCAAACAGTAAATTCCCATAAACTTCAAAATAACATCATCGACCCCCCCCCCCCTTTTCTCCCATCCTCGTCCACCGTAATAACTTCATCAAATGCTAATCTTCATATTCCAAACTCCTCCCCGACAATAATAGTAACATAAACCTACGCAACATACAGTATATATTTACCAATGGGAATTTCAACTTGAACAAACATAGCTTACAATCAATTAAAACGAGGGTCTCGGAGAAAGTTGAAATTAATTCCAGATATCGAATCCGTAATCAAAACATGGAAATGATTCGTGCTCATTGAAACAGCAAACGAGGTAAAAACCTTACGGTTCTTTAGAAATTTCCTTCCCCCTCTCGAATCGTTTATTCCATTAATTATTTTTTTCCATGTGCTCTACATTTTTTTTATTATCTATCATCTTCTCACTGCATTTTGAGCGCAATTACCGAGCAAGCATTTTTTACCATTCCGGACTTTTCATTTAATAAAAGGTTCTGTGACGTTCCAAAGCGGAATAATCCCCAATTTTTTTTTAACAAAAAAAAAGGTTAAAACGAACATTGCATGTAGTAAAGTTTTTAATTAGGATAATGATAATAGTGCTATTCACACGTTTTGTAATTACTTTTAGTGGGATCAACGGGTGCATTAAAAATAAAAAAAAAATTCTTTGCTAATGTTATTTTCTTTTGTCTCCCGGAGTTTTTTTTTTATTTTAAAGTGAAGTGGTTGAATTATGTGTAGAAAAACAAAGAAGAAAGTGATAACTTTTAGTGACAGACGTCGCTGAAAGTTATTGTTGCTTGAGTTTTTTTTCCGAAGTTGTAAGAGCCATTGTTTCCAAGGATTAAAATACTGAAGATTCTTCATTTTTCACAAAAAATGCCAGATAAATAAACAGAGCAATCAAAATTTTTGACTCTAAAATTTGACTGATACAGCTCAAACCTCATAGAATCTCAGCGCACTACATTGAATAAAAAAGTAGCTTGTTAAACCCTCAGCGCGTCATAGCGCAACAAAGCGTAATTTTAATAGTTGAATCAAAATAATTTAAACCTTTCTTAAAGAGATCCTTTCTTTACTGCCATTCTCAGCGCACTATTTTCCACGATCGCAGAAAAAGTAAATCCCTCAGCGCAGCATCGCGCAACAAAGCGCAAATCATAAAATTCACTCCAGCTAAATTTGACTAGTCTCGAACATTTCTTTTCATATATGCGAGCCCCAACACAATTTCATATCAAAAAAACTCCTCAGCGTTTCTTAGCGCAACAAAGCGCAAATTAAACGACTTATCTGAAACTTTGTAGAATTATTGTTTGAACCAAAACAAATCTCAGCGCACCAAAGTGAACATATTTTAATGAGATCAAACCTTCAGCGCGTCGAAGCGCAACGAAGCGCAAACTAAATGGCTTATCCGAATCATCTGAAACTTTGCAAAATTATTCTTTGGACCTAAAAAAATCTCAGCGCACCAAACCGAGCGTTTTTCAATCAAATAAAAACCTCAGCGCAACAAGTCCAAAAAAAAAAACTACTAAATGAATCAATAAAATTCCCATTCACTTATATTCATAATTCTGAAAATGGAAAAAAAATTCCAACCGGAAATGACGGGAATCCAACCTTAAAAGACTTTTATTAAAGGAAATCGATTCTAAAACACAAAAATGGTATCAGATTGAAAAATTTTAAATTGGATTTGCGTGAGAAAATTTTTTCCCCCCCGCTTCGACTTTTTATCTTTTTCCCCTCTTCGTTCTAATCTCGGAATTTCTTCGTCCCACGTCCAAAAAAAATCATATTTACATTTCCCCGTGAAAAAAGTTTTCTGCGATCTATTATTCAAGCACACGACAAAGATTCTTCCGCGCTAATTCACTACATCTTCCGTGAAAAGCCGCACGGGCTTTATCTTAGTTGACAAGCTTAATTGCGCCTTAACGTTAAATCCGCGTTAACCGAGTTAATTATGTCGCAGTTTGTTTCAAAAGCTTCGCACACGGGATTCTTTCTCCGACCGCGATTTTTCGGGTTCAAGGGAGAAGGAGGATGAGCTCGTACAAGGAAAAAGAAGTTACGCCATAAACTTTCCATCGAACGCCCGATAACATCAGTTCGGTTTAGTTTTAAAAGCGACGATCGCACTGATTAACCTTTTTTTTTATCCATAAAAAAATCCAAGTTCCTCATTTTCTCTTCGGGTTTTCTTTTTCAGCAAGAGATACTTTTTTTTTTTTTAATTTCCCCCTTTCCCCCCTTTTTTTTAGGTTACTTAAAACCCTTTAAATTATTTTCTCAAGCTCGGTTTTTATTGCCGGTATTTTCGAAACTAACTTTCCTTACGCTCTAGTTATTTAAAAAGATGACACTTGATAACTTTTTCAAGGGATGAAAAAAAAAGAGGGGAGGGGAAAGAGTTTAATGTCAAGTTTACAGGGTGTGCGCCCTCGTGATTGCTTATTCGAGCGGTTTTTGTTTCAAGAAAGTGTTTTTGCGGATAATATTTATATAAAAGGGGATGAGAAAGAAGAAAAAGTAATTAAAAAGAGATTTTAAGTTGTTTTATAAATAATTTAGAAAGATTGCTCGCTTTTGAAAATTTTAAAAGCTCATATTTTTTAAAAGAAAAATAAATCTCAATCTATTTTACTGCACAACAGCGTGATCAGCTCAATACTGCAGGAAAATTTTCTTACAATCAAAAGTAATGCTCATTCATTGACAACCAACTCTTTCATGATGCAAGGAGTTCTTAGAACAGACAAAAGCACAATACTCTTCATTAACGCTACTACGCGATATAATTCATTCTACCGCCGACATTTAATGGAAAATTCCAAGAGTAATGAAGTGTAGGCTCATAAATATAATTTGTGTCTATTTGTCGCCTGCCTAAAATAGAAACAAATTCAAAAAAAATCGTTCTATTGTTAGCAATTAACTGTACTCCGATAATAGGTCGCCATTTTTTTTTTTTTTTACATAAGTCAAACCATTGAAAAAGTGGTTTAAAAAATAACATGACAAAAGAAAAACTTTTTTATTAGTTTTATTGCTTCATGCATGTACAACACGAGGAATCCTTCGGCCACTTTAATAAAAATAAAAACCCCTCTTTCGAATAAGAAAATGCTAATCTAAACAACTTTCCAGGATTTTCAATTCTTTACCCAACTCATTCAACTTTCCGAATCTTGAAAACCACCGAAGCCGACCTCTCAGCCCGTCCCTTGAGGAAAAACCTTACGAATATTTCTAATTTGCTAAGAACCCCGCCAGTGTAGCATAATCCCCAAACCGGAACTAAATTTAAATTTAATCACATTTAAGTACGTTTATATTCAAATGTAAATTTCATTAAATATAAGTACTTATGGTGAAAAAAAAACATTGAGGAAGAATACAGGGGCGCAGCAATTATTTTCACAGCAATTGGAGGGGCTTCCGGGTTTAATGCCACATTAATTTGGCTTCCCGAGTAAAAATTCTAAGGAATCGTCAAGCTCTAGGGAAGCTTACAATAAATTTCTAAAGAATCATTGAATAAAAATTCCAGTGAATATTCAAATAAAAATTCTAGTGAATCTTTAAATAAAAATTCTAGTGAATCTTTAAATAAAAATTCTAGTGAATCTTTAAATAAAAATTCTAGTGAATCTTTAAATAAAAATTCTAGTGAATCTTTAAATAAAAATTCTAGTGAATCTTTAAATAAAAATTCTAGTGAATCTTTAAATAAAAATTCTAGTGAATCTTTAAATAAAAATTCTAGTGAATCTTTAAATAAAAATTCTAGTGAATCTTTAAATAAAAGTTCCAGTAGTCTTCATATCTGGTTCTAGGGAATCTTCAAATTAAAATCCTAGTGAATCCTTGAATAAAAATCGTAATGGATCTTTGAATAAAAATTCTACGGAATCTTTAAATTCTAAAAAATTTTTGAATATTAATTATTCAATAAAATTCTATCAGTTATTCAATAAATTTCTAGTGAATTTGTGAATAAAAATTCCAGGGAATCTTCGACTAAAATTCTAGAGAATCGTCAAATTATAGCGAATCTCTGACTAAAAATTCTAGAGAATCGTCAAATTCTAGCAAATCTCCGACTAAAAATTCTAGAGAATCGTCAAATTCTAGCGAATCTCCGACTAAAAATTCTAGAGAATCGTCAAATTCTAGCGAATCTCTGAATGAGATTTTATGGGAATCTTCGAATCCAATTCTAGGCAATCCTTAAATTCTAGCGAATCTCTGAATGAAAATTCAAGGGAATCTTCGAATAAAAATTCTAGAGAATCGTCAAATTCTAGCGTATCTCTGAATGAAAATTCTAGTGAATCTTTAAACAAAAATTTTAACAAAGCTTTGAACAAGAATCCTAATGAATCTTCTTATCAGATTCTAGAGAATCTTTGCATAAAAATTCTAAGAAATCTTTGAATAAAAATCCTAGTGAATCTTAATTAAAAACTCTACAGAATCTTCAAATTTTAGCGAATCTCTGAATAAAAATTCTAGGGAATGTTTGAATAACAATTCTAGCAAATCTTTCAATAAAAATTCTAGTGAATCTTCAAAATTTTTCCTCGACTCTCTTAAAAACCCTCACTGCACCTCCTACAAAGTATTCGTCATCGGTTTTTTTTGCAATACTATATACTTCTAAATCTACTCAAACTTTTTCCTGGTTGACAATAGCTTTCTAAATTGAATTATACATAACAACACAATTACCTAATCTCTACAATTCGTCATAAAAATACAGATACAAGCTAGATAGTAAAATGGGCTGGATAAAAAAAAAGGCATGGGGAAGTGATGATAACCACAAGACATTCAAATAATAATATCCCATTGTGTAATATTTTTTTTAGGTCGCCCAAGCCCACCCCTTCGGTCAAATCCCTCCGAACCTAAACTGTTAAAAAACACGCGATAAATTTAATTACGCCATTATGCTTATATGTTCGTAATACCTTCAACCACGTCATGTTTTCCTTTTAAAATAAAATAAAATTCTCAAGATGATCCTAATCGAATTTAAGATCGGGAGGGAAAAAAAAGAAAACTTAAGAAATGATATGCAATAAAAACAAGGATTTTTTCTCTCAACATCAAAGTCAGCAAAACAAGAGTTGGATTTCGCCCAGGCTTTTTGCTAAGCGTTTTATCGTGTAAGCTTTTCGGGTTTTATACATCTAATCGGTTTTTATTAATTTTTTCCCTTCTCTTTTTCTTTTTCTCCTTATGAGGACTCCGCGAATAAAAAACACATTTATTCTTCCCCCTTTAAACCCATTACAACGTTAACTTTACTTCTTTAAACTGGAGTCTCTTTGAACTTCCTCCGCTTTCAACTTCTTCATCCTTATCCTTATTTTCCCTTTTTAATTTACTTAAGGAGTTTTTAGGGGGGTAAAAAAAATATAAAATGTTTTTCTTTACTTTCATCTCTTGCGCTTTTTCCCGCGCTTTTTTAATTAATTCAGAAGGAGAATATGTTTGCAGTATGTCGGTTAACTTCCTTCCTTTCAACCCTTGATTTATTGCTTTAGGAAAAGTTTCAGGATTCTTGCGAACGATTTTTTGGGAAAATGTTTGAGTGCTAAAAAATTTATTAGCGAAAAAATTTACTTAAATTTTTATTAGCGAAAAAATCCCCTAAATTTTTATGAGTGCAAAACTCACTAAAATTTTTATTAGTAAAAAAAATTCACTAAAATTTTTATTAGTGAAAAAAATTCACTAAAATTTTTATTAGTGAAAAAAATTCACTAAAATTTTTATTAGTGAAAAAAATTCACTAAAATTTTTATTAGTGAAAAAAATTCACTTAAATTTTTATTAGTGAAAAAAATGCACTCAAATTTTTATAAGTGAAAAAAATGAGTCAAATACAGTTTCCTCTTTTAAAAATCCATTTTGTCAACAAAGCTACAACCCAAACTAGACTAAAAACCAAATAAACGTTACGATACCCGACATCATAAAGAAAGATTCTTTGAGGCGAACTCTTCTCGTTTGAAACCTTGAAACATTTAATGTTTCCCAAGCTTTGTTAGTTTCAATCGTTGCGGAAAATAATTTGCGGTTTTTTTCATATAACGGGAAGAAGACGTGACAAGTGGCTGATGAGTATTGTTTCAATGTCAACATCCTTCTTTCCTTCTCTCTCTCAATCAATATTTTCTTGACGACGACGACGACAACGACGACGCTTTCAAAATACTACAACATCCCTCACAATCCTTTTTCTTCTTTCTTCTTCTTCCCCGCCAAAAGTTATAAAGGTCATCATCCTTCCTAATCTTTCATACATCCCCAAACTATTTTTCAAAGCACTTGCGTGTTTGAAAATTGATTGATGGAAAAAATCATCAAGTGTATCTGGTTTTAGAATATAGAATCTATAATATCGATTTTCAAAAGAGGAAAAATTCGTATTTTACAAAAAAAAGTTTTTTTTTCTGCTTTTGAGAAAGAGGCTTTTTGTATTACGGGGTGCTTTTGTCAAAGGCGTTCATATTTCAAATGCGGGATTTTAACAATGAGGAATTTTTCCGAAGCTTGGGAAAAGCCTAGCGACCTTATTCACGAAACTCAAACAGATTCAGGAATATGTATTTGGATCAAGTTTCGTTTTTAAAAAAAAATTTAATGAATTCTTTTGAGATAAATTTCTTTGAGCTAAGCACGTAAGAAGTTAATGCTTAAGCCTTGGCCGAATAAAATCATAAAGCATCAAAATAAGAAGCTTGAGTCGAGAAAGCTTAAAAAAGCTTTTTCTGGTAAAAAGATTTACTACTTCTCTTCGTGAAAAAATTATTCATTTTTTTAGTGAAAATATTCACTAGGATTTTTCCTAGTGAAAACACTCACTAGGATTTTTTTTAGTGAAAACGAATGTTTTCACACTTTTTTAGTGAAAACATTCACTAAAATTTTTTTAGTGAAAATATTCACTGAAATTTTTTTAGTGAAAAAGTTTACTGGGATTTTTTAGTGAAAATATTCACTGGAATTTTTTTTAGTGAAAACATTCACTGAAATTTTTTTTTGGTGAAAAAATTTACTGGAATTTTTCTTATGCTGAGTCTCCACTTGTGAGTTAATCAACAACTTTGATTATCTTTTCTTGTGCATTAATCTTTAAATCAAAAGAAGTATGGTTTTTTAAGTCAATGGCGTTGCTTGCCCAAACATTTAACGTGTTTTTAGATGTTCGTCGATTTAAAAAATAAAAGGAATTCGATGGTAAAAAAGTTAATCCACAAGGAAAGTTAATCAAAGTTGTGGATTAACTCACAAGTGGAGACTCGGCATTAGTGGAAACATTTATGGGGATTTTTCTTAGTAAGAACACTCACTGATATTTTTCTTAGTGAAAAAACTCACGGGGATTTTTCTTAGTGAAAAAATTCACTGGAATTTTTCTTAGTGAAAACATTTACTGAAATTTTTCTTAGTGGAAACATTTATGGGGATTTTTCTTAGTAAGAACACTCACTGATATTTTTCTTAGTGAAAAAATTCACGGGAATTTTTCTTAGTGAAAAAATTTACGGGGATTTTTCTTAGTGAAAATATTCACGGGGATTTTTCTTAGTGAAAATATTCACTGAGATTTTTCTTAGTGAAAACACTCACTTGAATTTTTTTAGTGAAAACATTCACTGGGATTTTTTTAGTGAAAACATTCACTGGGATTTTTTTAGTGAAAACATTCACTGGGATTTTTTTTAGTGAAAATTTTCTCTAGAATTTTTCTCACTGAGAAATTGACTAGTGTCTACTAAAAAAAATCGCAAAGAAAACTTTTTCTCCAAAAGCTTAGCTTAAAATTTTAGGCTTTCCCTTAAGATTCGATCTAGACTCAATTTTTCTAGATTTTCCTTACGATTTTTCCAGCTGGAACAGATCTTTATAGTACAATTAAATTCCTTTTAATTTCCAATGAATTTTTTCATCGCCTAGACGCATTCTGAAAACCGACCAAAAAAAACCACGCGGTCACAAAAATTCCAGCATGTTACAATCTGCAGAAAACGCTTTTTGAATTTCAAAGCAGGTTTTATTTTAGGCGCTATTAATCCACCGAGTCATTAATCAAATCCAAGAGTATTTTTTTTTCCTCGACCATAGTTCGTAACGGTCGATGCTTCGACATTTTTTTCTCCCCTCTTCGTCTTCCTCTCCAATCGCTCTCAATGACAGATCCGAGGGGAGATTCATATCAACGGGGATAGGTAAAAAATCAAAGAACAGATTAACACCAAAAAAAACCTCCAAAAATTCAAAAAAAAAAAAAAAAAAGGATTTTCATTTCCTCATTTTTTCAAACCGGGTCGAACCTATCGAATCCGAGAGAGCCAGTCGGAACTACGAAACCGGAATGTCAATGCTAAAACTCCCATTAATCCCCATATATACATGTTTACTTACGAGGCAGGATTTTGGGATTTCAGTGGCGTAGCCAAATTTTTAGCTGCACTTTCTATGGCCAATTTCATCTGATATTAATTTAACAAACAAATCTTTAGTTTTAGTGAAATAAAGATTTCAAAAGTGAAAATCAAAGTGTTAAAATATAAAATAGGGTGGTAATTTTCTAACACTCGAAAAACGAACCGGTTTTGAAGTGTTCATACACACAGACGTGCAATTAGAGATAGGGCTCCCTCTCTCTACCCACAACGCAGTACACAAAAAGCTTATTTAATATCTGGAAATGTAAACGCAGAGTGCATTTGATGATAATAACTTATACGGAACGGACACGATATATCTAGATTAGTCCTCGGGTAAACGAATTAGTCTTTGATGTCAATCATCATAGTATGTTGAGAAACCGGGACGGTTTACCGGTTATTGCTAATGAAAGTAGATTAGAGGTTGATGTTTGAAGCCAAGGGAAAAAAACAACAATGTCGACGAAGGGAAATTGAATTTAATCGGGGATGACACAACATTGAGATTTTTTTGTCGAGACTCATAAATTTTAAAATTTTTCACACCGAAAATACTAAAAAATATAAATAAAAATCTTACTTTTTAAAAAAAAAACTGAGCAATTAAACCCCGTTAACAAGTCATTCAAAAAATTTCAAGAAAACTTTAATAAAAATTACAATTTAATCAATTAGGCGATGTGATAAAAAAAAACTTCAAAGGGGAAAAGCGCGAGAAGAAAAAAAAAAGATAGCAATAAAAAAAATCGCCAAGAGGGAAAGCATTAAGCGTTATGAAAATTATTCATCTGAGTAATAATATTCCAGGCTAATGAGCGACCTAGCTTGTATATTCACCTCTGAGAATTTAAGTACGCGTAAAAAAAAGTGACAGAAAGATATGAAAAGTCTTTCTTTTGTGAATTTTTAAACCCGAATCAATTTTATTTATTATCACGGGCGATTTTTCCTTCCTGAGATGAAAAAAAAAAAAACGAGGAAAAATTTAAAAGAATTTCGTGCGGAACGATTTATTTATAAAGATTTTTTTTTTCTCTCCCCCCGTATTCAATATAAAACATCTCCTTTTTTTGTTAACAATTTCAAGATGTAATCAGGAATTCAATTCAAATCTTTCTACCGCAGTACAATACATATTCGTTGATGCAAGACATTCATGACCGAAAAAATTTAATTTTCATTTCTTGTTCCCATACTTTTTCTTGTAAAATTTATACGTCGGTATTATGGTTGCTATATGAGTGGGTTTTCCATTTTCCGGGGAATAAATTTTTCAGTTTCTTAAGTAATAATTTTTCTAACGCCATGAGTTATAATAATATTTGAAAATTTAAAGATTGAGCTCGTAGAGGTGAAACACCGTTAAATTTTTGTTATTTATTCGTAAGAATGAAACGTTTTAGCAAGAGGATATTTTTAAAAAGAAAAAGGTTTGTGAAGTTTTGACGGAGGAAAGTTCGTGAATTTTTGGCAGAAAAAAATGCGAATGAAACTTTGGCAAAGAAAAAAGCTAGTGAATTTTTGGCAAAGAAAAATGCTGGTGAATCTTTAGCAGAAAAATGCTAGTACTTTTTGAAAGAAAAAATTACTAGTAAATTTTTAAAAGAAAAAAATGCTAGTGAATTTTTGACAAAGAAAAATGCTAGTGAATTTTTAACAAAGAAAAATGCTAGTGAATTTTTGACAAAGAAAAATGCTAGTGAATTTTCGACAAAGAAAAATGCTAGTGAAACTTTGGTCAAGAAAAAAAGCTAGTGAAATTTTGGCAAAGAAAAAAGCTAATGAATTTTTGACATAAAAATGATAGTGAATTTTCGAAAGAAAAAAATGCTAGTGAATTTTTGACAAAGAAAAATGATCGTGAATTTTTGACAAAGAAAAATGCTAGTGAAACTTTGGTCAAGAAAAAAAGCTAGTGAAATTTTGGCAAAGAAAAAAGCTAGTGAATTTTTGACATAAAAATGCTAGTGAATTTTTGACAAAGAAAAATGCTAGTCAATTTTTAACAAAGAAAAATGCTAGTGAAACTTTGGCTAAGAAAAAAAGCTAGTGAAATTTTGGCAAAGAAAAAAGCTAGTGAATATTTGACAGAAAAATGCTAGTGAATTTTCGACAGAAAAATGCTAGTGAATTTTCGACAGAAAAATGCTAGTGAATTTTCGACAGAAAAATGCTAGTGAATTTTCGACAGAAAAATGCTAGTGAATTTTCGACAGAAAAATGCTAGTGAATTTTCGACAGAAAAATGCTAGTGAATTTTTCGACAGAAAAATGCTAGTGAATTTTTGACAGAAAAATGATAGTGAATTTTCGACAGAAAAATGATCGTGAATTTTCGAAAGAAAAAAATGCTAGTGACTTTTTTACAGAAGAGTATAATGTTGACAAAGAAAACTTCTAGTAAATTTCGACAAAGAAAAATGCTGGTCATATTTTGACGAAAAAATGATATCGGATTTTTTTACAAAGAAAGAGGTTAGTGGAATTCTCACCAAGAAAAATTCTAGAGAAACTTCCAGTAACAAAAACTTTAGTGATTTTTCGTGATTTTTTCTTATACCTTGTCTCCATACTCTATTTAAATAGCACCGTGGATTATTCTAACCTCTGTTTGCGATTTCGTTCGAAAATTTTGAAAACAGAGCTTTGTTTTGAAAACGAAAAAGATGGCGACGAAAATAAATATTCTATAAATCAAGAAATCAGGATATTAATGAAGCTCTCAACCTTCTGTAAGTCACAAAGGTTTTTTTATTCGATTTTATAGCTTTTGGATACCACAGAAGACTTAAGCTGATTTCTCTTTTTAAAAAACTTAACAGAACGGGATCATGGAGCCAAGCGCTTTCGGCGAGTCATTTAATCAACGGTTGTGATTAATGCTCGGTGCGGATGAAATAGAGCAAGGAGACAAAATATTATTAACTGAAAAAAATTTTGATAAAATTTCTACTAACAAGCCCAAGCGAAAAAATCTAGGCCCAATAACTAAATAACCGAATTCTCTTGAACCTGCGACAATTTAGACCTAAAAATCGAACAGAGATGACTCCAATTTCCCATTTATGATACGACCTCACAAGGGCTCAAAAATTTCAAGCCAAAAGCTTTAATATCCTACAATTTTAGCCAAAAATGCTATAAACCACGCATTTAAATAATAAAAAAATAGGATCCTGCTGGGGCTAAAAATATGAAATCTAAGCTTTAATAAATCGGTAGTGAGTTCTAGCTTTACAATATCTTCGAGCAGGGGCAAATCTTTGGCAAGGCCAAACCTTTCTACATCCGAAATTTTTAATCCAAACAAAACTTTCATTAATCCGTAAGAGCAAACAAATTTCCTTCCTTTTTTACTACGAAAGCGATAAAAATCTCATAATCATCCATTTTAAAAAAAATCAAAATCAAAGCACCGACTTTTATAGACTTATCACGTCAAGAAAATTCTCAAGCAATAATTAATCACTCCATCGTTTCTCTTTTTTTACCTTTCCAATCCGAAACTCTAATTAAAAGAAAATAACGCACTAAAACCCTTTTACAAAATCACTTTAAAGTAAAATAAAATTTTAAAAAACAATTAAAAAAAACTTTTCACATTATTACCCCCGATCGGGGGGAAAAAAAATAAAATAAAATAACAAAAATAAAAAAGTTGAATAAAAACGATTTCAATTAATTATTTCCAAACACTTAAATCACGATTCGTCATGATTAAATTTCTTTTCTTTTTTTTTTTATCGCGCGTAAAAACTTTCGCGATTCAAACGAAACGCGACGGGCGCGGAGAAGAAAATAGCCCCGTTCGGAGAACGTCCTCCTGTGAACGCGTTTTCCAACAGAATGGTAATCGCGCAACCTTCAAACCGTTTCCATAAAGCTCCGGGAGGAGTTTTATTCTAATATGCCCTGAACTATAACGATATATCATTTGCCTTTTAGGTAAAAAAAAAATCATGCTTTAAGATTTTTCATTTTTCATTGTTTTTCCTTCTAGCCGTTAGCCAAACCCGCACAAAAAATCCGCTAACAATTTTTTTTTTCTTCGTATAATGAGAATTCGCCAAAGGGAGATTGATAATTTTTTTTATTGTTAATCAAAAAATTTTATAAAAAATATGTCACTTAATTTTTAAAGAGATAAAGCTTTCTTGTCCCTTAAAAGACGGGAAGAAAATAAATAAGAAGACCTCTGGCAAATTTCCGACACAATGACTAAAACTCTTCGGTCTCAGATGTATTTTCGGAATTGAGTTATCGGGAAACATGTTCCCTTATTCCATCCGATATATGATCGAGTGGCTGTTAGTTAATAATGTATTACATGGTAGGCTGAACCTCGATTGCTTTATACAGGGCGAACAAAAAAAAAATTATTAAAAAGAATTGCGGAGTTTATGATATTTAAGAAAAATGAATAAAATTTCCAAGAATTGAATTGGAAAAAAAAATGAATATTGTTGCTTTTATTCTGTTGGCTAAAAATCGTATGTAAATCGCCTTTCGGGTACGGTGAAAATGTTAATTGAGAGTAAAAATAATGCGGTTGAGCAGATTGAATGAACGAATGGGCTTTAGAGTTTGTAATAACGGAAGGAAAGCTAGCCCGAAGCTGTATTCGAATTTTAGAGTTCTCAGAATACGATTTCCTATTGTCTCCCCTAATCAAAAAAAATTTTTCATTATGCTGTTTCGCTATACGGTGACTTATTTACACAGTAAGTAACCAGATTTGTTTCTGTGTTTGAGCACGGGAAGAAGCGTAATCAAATACTCTCTCGCTTTTTTCAAATTTATTCTTTTCAAGAGTTTGAAATCGCTAATGGAGAATAAAAATTACGTTTTGTTGCACCGGTAGAAAAAATATTCGGGAAAGTGAAAAGCAGTTTTTGAAAGTGGAATTGATATTTCTAGGGAAAAATAGAAATTTTTTTACAAAGGAATAATTCTCGGCCGAATCCTTTTTAATTTTGAATGACGTTTGCGAGCCACTGAAGGTCCAATTGGTCTTTGCGACAATTTTTTTTTGCTCTAGCCTTGATTTAATGAGAATAAGATTCGTGTTAAGGTCATAAAATTGACCTCGATAACTTAGTGGAAAATGCTGCTAATATTTTCACAAAGAAAAACGCTAGTGAATTTTTTATAAAAACGAAAAGTGCAATAAAGAGTAATGCCTTTGTCAAAAGTTCACTAGTATTTCTTCTTAGTGAAAAATTCACTAATATTTTTCTTAGTGAAAAATTCACTAACATTTTTCTTGTTGAAAAATTCACAAGCATCATTCTTCGTAAGAAATTCACTGGCATTACTTTCACTGAAAAATTCACTAACATTTTCCTTAGTGAAAAATTTACTGGCATTTTTCTCAGTGAACCAGTCACTGGCATTTTTCTCGGTGAAAAATTCACTCGTGAATTTTCACTTTCAGTGAAAAATTTACTGGCATTTTTCTTGTTGAAAAATTTACTGGTATTTTCCTTGTTGAAAAATTTACTGGCATTTTTTATTTTTATAAAATTTACTGGCTCAGTGAACCAGTCACTGGCATTTTTCTCAGTGAACCATTCACTGGCATTTTTCTTGTTGAAAAATTGACTGGCATTTTTCTTGTTGAAAAATTGACTGGCATTTTTCTTGTTGAAAAATTGACTGGCATTTTTCTTGTTGAAAAATTGACTGGCATTTTTCTCAGTGAACCATTCACTGGCATTTTTCTCAGTGAAAAATTCACTCGCATTACTTTTAGTGAAAAATTCACTGGCATTTTCCTTGTTGAAAAATTTACCGGCATTTTTCTCGTTGAAAAATTCACCGGCAGTTTTTTTCAGTAAAAAGTTCACCGGCATTTTTCTCAGTAAGAAGTTCACCGGCATTTTTCTCCGTGAACCATTCACTGGCATTTTTCTTGTTGAAAAATTTAGCGAGCAATTCTTCGCACTGCCCTCTACTCACAACCTACTTTCTTTACCTTTATCCAAATCCCAAAATTTCCAGCCCCACCTTCTCCCATCCTAAAAACTAACCGTCCACCGCTCCTGCATCCCTCAAACATGAATAAAACATTCAAAAACTTTCCTTACCAAACAAGCTGATGAGCCTCAAAAGGAAAAAAAAATTTAATAAATTCATTCGCTTTACGAAGAATTTATAACTTTTACAGGTAAAAACTTGAAAATTTTTTAATATCGACATTATAACGGGACGAGAATGGAAACACGGACCCATACCCGAGCAATAAAACTTGAATATTGGAAAATTTATAATAAAGAGTACAATGAGCGGAGCATACGAACCGAATCCCAAAACTTACAAAGAGTTCGAAAAATTTCCCAATCAATATTGAAATATTTAAAATTTTTTAAACTCTCACCTCCCCGAAACGAATGAATGAATTTTTTTTTAATGGATGTAAATAATTATCTCATTCAATTTAATTAATTAAATTTATGTAACCTTTCCGGATAGTTTAAAGCTTCAAACGAAAATTATCCTAACCTTCAGCTAGTAAAACTATAGCAACTACATGATCATGCTTGAAACGTAACCTGCTTAAAGTTTCATCATCCCAACATCAAAATTCACGTTTACAAATTCTGCCAAACGGTCATCGTCACCTTGTTTTCCCGGTTGTTTTCAAAATTAAAATATGTTTTATTTGTTATTCACTTTTCCTTGCAGCTCATTAGAAATTCTACAACATTCAACCATTATTCCCCTTTTCGCACCGGGCATGCCAGAAGCAAAACTTTCTCTCATAGAAAAACTTTTTCCCTGCGGATATTTCTCGGAAACCGCATCATTTTCACTCCCGTGAGTTTTAAAGGTGCGAAAATGGTTTTTCCGGTTAAGGAATCGGAAAATAACGCGCTCGGTTTTTGTTAAATATTTTTTCTCTCTCACGACGACTGTCGTTTAAAAATCTCAATGGGGAATAAGTTTGACGTAAGAAGTGGAATCGCGCGTAAATAGGAAAAATAAATAAAAATCAAGAGGATGTAAACAACTCCCCGAACGACAGATGAATTTACGCACGAGCGTTTTTTTTTTCTTCTTTCCTTTCGGTAAATGTTTTTTAAATTAGCAAAAGGTTAAATCATCCTTTAAGGCAACTGAGCTTTTCTTTCGGAGGGAAGACTAAATATATACCCAGACGAAAAGCCGAACTCGAGGCGGTAAAAGCTTCCGGTAGTTTAGCTAGTAACGAATTCAATCCGGAACTCTGTATATTGCAAGGCCTAAACCTTTCCCTTATATTTTTCATTCTCAGAAGAAAATAGTTAAAACGAATAATGGGAATCAATTTTCATGCATTATTGTCGGCTTTAAAAAAAATTCATAATGATGCATAAGGAATGGCTGCAGCAATTTTAAGGGAAAAAATTTAAAGCAAAACAATTTTTTTCTATCCTTCAATCGAAGAACAAAATCGGTTGTATAAAATGGCGCGAAAAAATATTATTTTTTATTCACATATACCCTTATTCCATATAGTCAGCCTTGTTGTCATGATAACCATTAGCGTCACAACCTCCCCCCACCAGGAAAAGGTTTTGAGCCAAAATTTTTTTCGGAAAACCAAAATGTGTCAAAAAATTTTGAAAAATGGGATTTCTGAAAAAATCTACATCTGATCCCCGAAAATTTTTGGGAATCAATTTTAATGCATTATTATTAGCTTTAAAAAAAATTCAGAAGGAATGGCTGCTGGAATTTCAAGTGAAGAAAAATACATACAAAGAAATTTTTTTTTTTATCCTTAAACAGAAATATACCCTTTTTCCATAAAGCCATCCTCGCCCCACCTTGTTGTCATGGTAACAGTTGACGTCACAACCCCCACCACCGCTTCCTCTATAAAAAAAAAGAGTGCAGAGCTGCCAACGTCAGTCGTGCTTCGATCGTCCGACCGAACAGACCTTCAAAATTCCGTTTCGTACTTTGTGAAATCAATTTTTAGTGAGTAAATTTTTTTATTGAACTTTACCAGAACTAAATTAAGCCTCAAAAATTCTGGATAAGATTTTGAGTTTTAAAAAAAATTTAATAAACCAAAGAGATTTTGAAAATTCTTGAGAATTGAGCCCCAAAAAATTCTACAGAGAGTCAAACAATTTTTCATGAGCAATAATATTTATTATGCTTTACCGGCATCAAATTAGGCTATCTACAAAAAATTCATGACTCAAAAAAAAACAAAAGAAAGATTTTGAGCCAGCCATTCCTTCGAAAAACCAAAAAGAGTCAAAAAAATTCTAGGATCTCTAAAAAATATACAGCTGGTCCTCGAAAATTTTGTGATGCAACTGATTATTCAAAATCAATTTGGAATAAAATTTCATACATTACTTTCGGCTTTAACAAAACTTCAGAAGGAACGGCTGCAGGAATTTTAAGCGAAGAAAATTTCAACCAAAAAAATTTTTTTATCTTTAAAAACAGAAATATAAAATATAAGTGAATGGAGTAAAAAAATGTAAGTTCTTATTCGCATATACCCTTTTTCCATAAAACCATCCTCGCCCCGCCTTGTTGTCATGGTAACCGTTGACGTTTGCGCTTGCGCTGCAAGCGTCAGTCGTGCTTCGACCGTCCGACCGAACAGACCGTCAAAATTCCGTTTTTCACTTTTTCAAATCAATTTTTAGTGAGTAAATTTTTTTATTGTACTTTACCAGAACTAAATTAAGCTGAACTATAAAGAGTTCTTGAAAATTCTTGAAGACTGACCCAAAAAATTTATTAACGAGTCAATTTTTTATTATACTTTGCCAGCATCAAATTGATCTAGGCAAAACAAATAGAATTTTGAGCCGGAAAAAATTTTGATAAACTCAATAACTCGAGGCCCTCAAAAAATTCTACAAGGGAAACCAAAAATTTTGTTGCGTCACTGATTGCTTATAACCATTCCATTTTCAATAAATCTAAATCCTCTCCTGTTAAAACATTTTTCAATTCAACAGGTTATTTTTGCATTTCCCAAAAGAAATTTTTTTTGTACAAAAATTAAAATCTTGATTTTTTTTATTTTCTTTTTTCAAAAAGAAACTAACAATAAAAAGAAATTGTTTCTTTAAAAAAAAGCACTTAACGCTCACCGCCTTGACCCTTCGCTTTCTCCGATATTTAATATTTCAACGTTTCTTTTGTCCCGACGAGAAATATTAATTCACGTTAATTAAAAATGTTAAGATTCTTTAAGAAAACCGATTGTTTAAAGAAGAAATCGGAAGACGTAAAAGTATAGCGGAAGTTTACGATATAATTTCAAAGAATGAAAATACGAAGTTAAAATAGCTGGAGAAATATTTAAGGATTCACAACGAAAGCCCTTCTCCTGTGAAAAAAATTTGGTTTTTAGGCGTTTTTATTGAAAACTTAGAATAATTCAAAAATTTAGGTCGGTTAACGCAAAATTCAGTCAAGTGCGGTTTTACGAGTTGGGCTGTGCAAAACTTTTATCGATGGGAACGAAATAGCTATCACTTGAAATGTTCTTCAAATAAGACGAAATCGTGTGGGAGGTACGGTACTTAATACTTCTCGAAGGAATTACAGATATTGAAGTTTTCGCCTACGCCGATATCGTTTCAATGAAAACCTAACATCAAATAATTTTTTTTTAATCCCAAAAAAATGTCATTGCTTCACTCAAAAATTTTTATACTTAAATTCTTTTAATGATTGTTAAAATCATCCTCTATCAAAACTTAAACCCGATAATCGAAAAGTAAAGAAAACGAACGAAAATCCAAGATCCCCCCATTTGTTTCCCAAACAAATCTTTCTTTTCTAGGAAATCGTTCATACGAATTCGAATTGCAATCATAAAAATCTCTCGACATCAATTTCGAATCACACAAAGAAAATATTCGTGAGTCACATCTGTTGGGAAACCCGGAAAATTCTTAACCTCTTTTTCGTGTTAAGTTTTCCCGCTGAAAGGCAGCACCAGTTGACAAATCCACACGACTCAACTTCCGACCGCTAGATGGAAAATAAATCACCTGTTGCGTGTTTATTCACGTGTTAACAAAAAAAAATTCGTTTCTTTTGAAAGATAAAAATGTGTCTTGGGGATTTAAAAAAAAAAAAAAACTTTAGGGGAATCGTAATTATGTTTTTTATAGTGAAATAAACGACGAAAGGGAAATAAATTTAAAAAATATGTTAGATAAAGTCTCGTTCAAATGATGTCTGCTGAATTTTAGAGTTAAGAGCGAGGAAATTTGAAGAGAAGTGAAAAATTAAGTACTCGCACTTTTTGAAAAAATAATCGAAGAAATTTGAATGAAATACAATTTTTAAGGGCTTGATATAATTTTATAGAAGAAAAATTTTAATCGAATTGTTGAAATTAGAAAAATTTCCGAACTTACAAAGAATTTTATGAAAATTTTTATTCTTTTTTCAAGAGTAAAAAATAAATACAAAATTTTGAGAATTTTGAGATTTTCAGCTGCTTAATAAGAAATTAGATTCTTGAGAAATATAATTTGAGCAAATGCAGTTCTCGAGAAATTTAATTTAACAAAAAGTTTAAGGATCTCGAATCTCAAGACATGAAATTTTCCAGGAATTCGTAATTTCCATTCTTGCAAAAAAAAAAAATCTAAAAATATTTTGCCTTTAGTTTGTTTTCTGAGAATTTTTGAGATGTGGAACAAAATTTAATTCCCGTTTCTCAAGATTTTAAATTTCAGAATTTCAATATCCTAGTTACCAAAATCCCGGGATTCTCTTTCGTAACGATTTCTCGACAATCTCTGAAAAAATAAAACTCAAAAATGAAAAATTTTCCAGAATTGGAAGTCTATTAAACAAAGCTTTGTTAAAAATATTTTTAAAAAAAAATTCTTTAAAACGAATTTTTCTACTTTTGCCTTGCCTGTCCAGTAGGCAAAATTTATTGTTATAACAAACATTAAGCGGAAGAAATTTCATCAACAAATTTTTTTGGGCAGCGGAAAATTAGCTTTAAAATTCAAATTCTAGAAAGAAATATTTCCGAAACCGAAAGAGCCAGCGCAACGAAAATTGGCAACCGCCTTCCTCAGGAAGAGGGAAAACTGTTATTCCATCATCAAGACCGTCCAGCCAAATTTACGGCTTTGGCAGGGCGAAATAAGGCCAAATTTAGAGTTTTCGGGAATTTTCTCGAAAAACGGCTCTAACGATTTTTTTCATTTTTTGAGTGGAGATACCTGATCCTATAAGGAAAAACTATCCCCTTTGGCATTTTTCCGTGAAAAATTGCCATCCCCGGAAAATCGGGGAAATTCTTAAGTTTTACCATCAGGGCCGACATGGGACTCGACTTCGACCAAAAAATGGTCGGGGATTTCAAATTTCCGGTCCATTTTGTGATTTAAAGGCAACCCTTCCAAGTTTAGAACTTTGGCAGGGCCAAAAAAGGCCAAACAATGAATTTTCAAACATTTTCTCGAAAACGGCTCCAACGATTTTTCTTATTTTTTATGTGAAGATACCTGACCGTATAAGGAACAACTTTTCCTTGTAGCAATTATTCGTAAAAATTCGGCCTTTCCGAAAAATCCTGAAAAACCGAAAATTTCGAAATTTAACAAATAACGGTGATATGGGACTCGATTTCGACTAATTAATAGTTAGGGATTTTAAATATTTGGTTCATTTCCAATTTCAGTTCAATTTTTTGGTTCGTTATTGTCGAAACTAGTTGGATAAAGTTCCTCATACCAAAATCATAAATAAGACTCAACATTTGCAACAATAAAAATTCATCAAATTTTAGAATTTGCTAATAATTTCTTTTAAATTCATGCAGCCTATTTTGCGCTAGCTTCTGGGTCAGCAAAACTCACAAAACTTCCAAAAAAAAATAAATTTGACGACCGTTTTAAATCATTTTGACGCCGTTGATGCAACCTCAACCTATTGATTTTTTATGGAACCAAAAAAAACAACAAAAACATTTATTTTTCTTTAGAAACCGAAAATTCCACTAACAGCCACATGCTTTATCGAATACAAAGGTAAACATTTCCCCCCCTTGATCTTGAGATTCAGCTGCACAAACTCCCGTTAAAAGGATCTTTTATAGTAAAAGACAAAAAGGAGTCCGGGAAAACGATTCGAAGAGAGAGAGAGAAAGACGAAACAAGAGTCTTTTGTCAGTGAGGGAAACCGTATTGTTGTGTTGTGTTTTTACTGTCTCTCTTATTAGATCGAAAGCATCGGATTTCCTTAGGCGTACCAATCTAAGAACCCCCCAGACTTACGGCGGTTTTCCGGTTCGCAGGAAGAAAATAACCACAAGTAAACATATATATACTTTAAATTGGATTTCGTCGGTAATTGAAGATTTTCCTTTTGCGAAACGTTTTAATTCCTGAAGACGAGAACCAGGAACAGCGATGATATCATCAGGATCGAACGAAAATCGATATCGAGTCTTTAGCGTTTGGAATTATTTATGAAGGCAACCCGTTCCGGGATATCTTATCTCGACGCTATCTTTCAAATTCATTACGACCATCGAGAGACGGAGGGAAGAAAAAAAACTGGGGAAGAGGAAATTGTCGAGAATTCCGTTTGTACCTTTCGGAAATTTTTTTGCTGTCGAAGATATGTATATTGGAATGGAAATATTTTCAGAGTTCTCGAGTTTTCTTTTCCAACAAAGCAATGATGGATAGTTTACCTGAACTCTTTGCATATTACTTTTCCCTGGGAATTTTCTTTTTTTTTTAATTCTACAAAAAGCATTTTAAGAAAGATTTACAAACTCGGAATCGAAATTTGTGGAGCTCGCAAAAACAATGAAGAAGAGAAATAGAAGCGATAAGAAAGGAGACTTCTCCACTTAAGCTGGAAATTATACTCTCATCTCGGGATATATCGGAAGATGAAATTGACCGTAGTAATGTGAAAGCTTTCGATTATGATAGCCTTTCTCGCCCCTCCCCTTCTCCTTCTCCCGGGTTGTTGCTTAAGAGCTTTTTCCTTAAATTAAAAGGAAGCGAAATAGTCTCTCTAGCTAAGAGGATTAGTTATGTATAATGTATATGGACTTGATATAAATTAGAAGTTTAGTTTATGTGTAACAGGATGAAGACGAAGGAAAAGGAGGAAAAGGATGTTAATATTAAAGCTGACACGGATGGATGTAACAGAGGATTCATTTTAACATAAACGCCTGTTAAGAGCCTTAAAATATTTTCATTTTTTTTTTGTTAAATGGTGAGAAATTCGTAGCGGACAGAGGGCGTCCGTTTTTTGATGAAAATTTTTACTGTCCCGCATTTCTAAAAATTTTCTTAAGATGAGGAACTTCCGAAATTTTTAACGAGTATAAATCTTCCCGAAATTTTCTCTCTTTTTTTCTCAATTTGAGAAAAAAGATCCCAAGAATTCTTGGAAACAATCTCTAGGCAAAAAAATTTTTTTTTAGAATTTTTTTGGCAATTATTTTTGGAAACAAACTTTGTAATTTTTTTTTGGGCTTCAATTTATTTCTTAATTTTTTACTTTCGAGCTCTTTAGAGTGAGAGAGTATCGCGGTTGCCTTAAAAATGAAATTTCGACAAACTGTGTATCTGGCCGTAAAATGACGCAAAATAATCGTAAAAATGGTTTTCGGGCTGTCTGTCTGTTCTGTCTGGTCAGGTCTGTCTGTTCGTGCACTTTCGTTTTTCGACTCTTTTGGAAATCGAACGAGCTAGAGCAACAAAAATTGGCAACCACCTTCCTTAGGCAAGGAAAAAATTGTTATCCCATGGTCAAGACAATTGGGCCAAAATTAGGGCTTTGACAGAGCCAAATTTACTGTTTTCAAGAATTTTCTCGAAAACGGCTAGAACGATTTTTTTTATTTTTGGTACAAAGATACCTGAGTCTATTTAGAACAACTTTTACCTCTATCATTTTTCCGCAAAAAATCGCCTTTCCCGGAAAATCCGGAAAAACCGAAAATTTTCAGATTTACGAACAACGTCGACATGGTACTCGATTTCGACTGAAAAATGGTCGAAAATTTCAAATTTCCGGTCCGTTTTATGATTTAAAGGCCACCTTGCCAAGTTCGAAAATAGGCCGAATAATGAGTTTTCAAAGATTTTCTCAAAAACGGCTTAAATGATTTTTCTTATTTTTTGTGTAAATATACCTGACCATATTAGGAACAAATTTTTCCTCTAGAATTTTTTCGAGAAAAATTTCATTTCCCGGCAAATCCGGAAAAACCGAAAATTTTCAGATTTACGAACAACGGCGACATGGTACTCGATTTCGACTGGAAAATGGTCGAAAATTTCAAATTTCCGATTTATGATTTTAAGGCCACCCTGCCAAGTTCAAAAATAGGCCGAATAAGTCGTTTCCAAACATTTTCTCAAAAACGGTTCGAACGATTTTTCTTATTTTTTGTGTGAAGATACCTGATCCTATTAGGAAAAAATTTTCCCTTTGGCAATTTTTTCTTAAAACTAGTCCTCCCTGAAAAATCCGAAAATCTGGAATCGACCGCGCTGACATGGGACTCGAATTCGACTAATTATTGATCGGGAATTTTAAATTTTCGGTCCATTTTCTGATTTCAAGCCAGTCACCCCCAAAATGATGCCCCAACGAAGCTTCAACAGAGCGAGAAAGTAAGTGGTCCTTTTTTTAATTAAAAAATCGTCTAGCATTTTTTCCTTCGATAAAAAAAACTTTCAGTAGATATCTTTTTAGCCAAAGACGTTAGGGTTCGGTCAGTCTGCCGAAAAAAAATCATATCAATAACGATTACCTAGCGCAAAGAACAGGAAAAAAAAGATCTCCTAGCTAAATCCTCATGTATACGCAATTACGCCCCCAGGGCACGTGGAATACATTAAAGAAACCAATATGATAAGGAAATAAAAAAACCGGAAGTGAGAAGAAGAAGAAAAAAAAAGCTGACGGTTACGAAAAAAAAAAAAAGAAAAGAAAAACACTTGAAATGACTGGCTGACCGGAATGTCTAAAGGACTTATTTATCCATCGTTTAAAGTAAGAGGACTTTCTCTTCTCAGCTTTTCCCTTCCACTCTTTTACGACTTCTTGTTTTTATTTTCCTTTAAAGTTACCGTAACGAACTTCAACACCAACGCAAAGAAGAATCTTAAAACGAAAGACTTTATACAAAGTCAGTACCTGTGTAAAGTAATCACGAAACCCCCTTCAGGTTTTGATGCACGAAAACCCGATTACAAGCCGAAGTAACATGTTGCGACATGTCTTGGGAAGAGTGATTTTCCGTTCGTTTGTCGTGGATTATCCCGATTCCGCGAAATCTTTACATGGGGACGCTTATGATTAGGCTTTGTAAAATCCCCCCCCTTGCGTTTGATATAATCTTTCCTCGATTCGCTAAACTTGTAAGAGAGTTTCCCCATGAAACGAGATCGAATTCGCTTCCATTTTGCAGGCGTGTTTGAATTGCCCGGAGGACACGTTACAGCAAGTTTGAATGAAAACTTTTCATAAATAAAATCTTTTATTTGATAGGAATCGCGAAAATTTTCCATTGAGTACACATCACTTATATCGATTTAAGAAAATATGAATGGAGGAGGGGGGGAAAACGTCAAAGAATGATAAGAAGTTTTCCGTGAGAATATTTTCACAATAAAGGTAAATTTTAAAATAAAAGAGAGAGGGATAAACATCGCGGTTCCCGCTCTTAAGTCGTCGGAAAGTTTCTCGGGGAGGATTTTCATCCCCCCTTCCCTCCGGGAGGGGTTTAAGGAGGTATAAAATTAAAACAAGCGGTATTTGACGATGATGCCTTGTAATCAATCAATGAGGAGAGAATAATTACCGCCGTTACTGATTGCAATCTCGCCTCGTATAAAACTGAGCGGAGGAGGGAGGGAAATATTTTAAATTTTCACAGAGTCATAAATCACGGTTAAAGCGATCGAATTATTGGCGAATTACGTTTTGTTGAGTGTTAATTTGACGTACGACTTGTCGCAATTATACGGTTGAAGGAATGATTTTTGAATGGAGGGATCGTTATTTTTTTGAAAGAAAAATGAGAAAAACGTCACTTTGTTATAAATTTGACGGGGTGGCTTGTTCCGCGCGCAGATTGATGGTTTGGGCGAAGAGACAAAAATAACAAAAAGAAGTCGCACACCTTAAATCTAATGTGCGACATTTAAACTGCAAAAATGACGTTTCCAAACTCAAGAGTCCAACTCAATTTTTTCAATAACAAAACTTATTGACTGACCACAACGACTTTTAAGAATAAAAATTTTTTACCCGAATTCTAAGAAGACAGGGCACTTATAGACTAATCAATAGTTCGCCCCGTCTTCTTAGAATGCGAGCAAAATTTTTTCTTTAAATAAATTAATAAGATCGCTCTACTAGAGTTCTGTAGTCACCTTAGATTGCCGCTTCTGGCGACATTTAAACTCAAAAAATGGCGTTTCCAAGCACAAGAGTCCAACTCAATTTTTTTAATAACAAAACTTATTTCATGACAACTGACCACAACGACTTTCAAGAATTTCAGTTTTAAAATAAAATTTTTTTACCCGAATTTTAAGAAGACAGGGCACTTATGGACTAATCAATACTTCGCCCAGTCTTCTTAGAATGCGAGCAAAATTTTTTCATTAAATAAATTAATAAGATCGCTCTACTAGAGTTCAGTAGTCACCTTGCGATGTGGAAGATTATGGAAAGTCACCACATTATTTGATATTCCTAGTAAAATCATCAATGGTTGGCCATGATGATCGCCAATCTCCGACGAGGAGCGGGCATTTAAAGAAGAAGAAGTCACCTTAGATTGGCGCTTCTGGCATTTCCAGGAGAAAGCAAATGACTTTTCTATCAGCGTTTGATGTGACCGATAAGATATTCTATTCTTCCACAGAAACCCTTTCAAATTTCTTGACAACTTTCCTTTTCAAACCCAGAAATTCCCTCAAAGAGTCTCCGAAACTCTTAAAACGAATAATGCTATTAATTCCAACTCTCTCCCTTCCCTGAAATCATAAAACGTGTTTTACGACAAACTTCTCAGCTAAAATCATTTCTTAGCATTCAAACAAGGAACGAGCACACGCTCTCCGAAAATCCAATTTCTAATTTTCCAAACAACAACAACAAAAAAAAACAAGACAACCCGATTACAACAGCAAGATCACAGCTGAATAATTACTAACGTGTGGAAATGCTGATTCCTTTTCTTGCTTATTCGATCACGTAAACACAATTTTTTTTATATACGAAAAAAAGACGTGACATAGCGCAGCGACGTGATTTTCATAAAAAACAAAAAAAAAATATTTCGAAATGAAAAAAGAATAAGGGGTCGAAGGTCAAAAAAATGACAATGATTTGAATTTAAGCAAGTGATCTTCCCTTTTTTTAAAAAAAAAAATTGAAATCATGCCAAGAATAAGGGAACTCGATGTACGAAAATATCTATTTTCCATTTCGAGAAAGTTATGGCTAATTTTGAGAAAGTTTCTATAGCCACTTTTGAAAACATCAAACCATTTGTAAAGCTCAACACGGTTATCGACGAGATGGATACGATTTCCTGTGGAGAATTCAACTCATTTTTCATATTGTTTCATATTCTCGTCCTACAAGAAGAAAAGCTTTCTCACGGTAAATTTTCAAAAATAAATCTTTTTTTTTTAGCAAACCCACTGCGGGACGATTGAAGTTATTCAACAGTGAAATAAAAAAATCAAGAAGTCTCTGAGTAAGGAAAAATGCGTGTGTTTGTTTTTTTTTCGTTCCTTCGCTTTTCTTTTCTTTCCGGTAAATTAACCGCTATTGTGTGGTTATGTGAAGCAGCTACAAGCTCATAATTGAATATCATAGGGGGCTAAGATCGTATGAAAGAGCAAGGTCACTTGACCCTGGATCTACGTTTCCAATTTCAATTCCATTTCGATGACAACAAAGATGGAACATTTTTAGTACTAAGAAAAATGTTAAGCCTAATTATGCTTTTAAAAAGGCCCAAATTGGTCCGAAAAATCCCCTAAACTAATGCGCCTTTATGCGATCTCCAGTTTTTCAATGATAAAAATTTTCGTTGGAATTTTAAGAAGACGACGCGCTTAAGGACAAATCAATAGTTCGCCCAGTCTTCTTAAAGTGCGGGCCAATTTTTTTTTCCTCAGAAAAAATAAAAGAAGCTCGGTAGCGTCTTTTTATAGCGCGTTTTATTGCTCAAACTCTCTGGGAGAGCTAGATCGTGCTTGAACTAAAAAAAGGATCCAAAGCAAAATTAAAGTGATTTCCTCAAAAGCATGCGACAATTTTGACCCCGACTCGCCATAAGCTAAACATGTGGACTTGTCAATTTCCTAAGTGGAAATAAAACATTATAACTTTAAGGTCGCGATTCGATAATAAAAAAAATTCATGTGAATTCTAAGAAGATGGGGCTCTTATAGAATAATCAATACTTTGCCCTGTTTTCTTATAATAAAAAAATTTTCTTTCAATGAAAATTTGAATCGTAAAAGTTCAGTAGCGCTTTTTTGGGATTTTCCGCTTGCACCCTATTTTCAAAGAAAAATAAAAAAAAAATTTTGGCTTACCTTTAATGAAGTCGACCGCCATTTCCAGCCCGTAAGTATCCTTATCGCAATCATCCAAAATATGAGCTCCGATCGTTAAATTAGGAACTATCCCTTTCTTGTTAATTTCATCCAAAGTAAAGAGCATTGTTTCCAACGCTTGAACTCCGCCTTGCGGCATGACCGGACCGCAAGTCACCGAATCTTCCCGTTCGTGGACCATCATTAACCCGCCTAAGATTAAATCCCCCGGCATTTCTGCGGAATGTTTAACCGGCCATAACCCGTCGATGTTGGGTTTGGCTTCGACTTTCGTCTCGCCGCTTCGTTTCGTGATTCTTTCAACAAACTCGATCGTTGTCATTTCAAACGCTGGATCCGAAAAATTATAAATAACGGGTAAAGGATCCGTCGGCGTGTCGAAATCGAAAAGCTCGAAATCCGTAACGTTTGTCCCGTTGATTAAATCATTTGTTACGTTAATTAAATCCAAGTTTGTTGTGTTCTGCTCCATTTTTAGTTGGCAGGGTATTATTAACGAAGCTATGGCGAGTATGACCCTGCCAACCGTCATCCTCGCATTGCCAGTTTTTGAACCTGGAAAGAAAGGGAAAAAAAAGTTAATTATTGATGCTAGAAATTGAAAGTTTTAGACAACTTTTGAATCTCGAAGTATGAGATTTTTATTTTTGAGAAAAAGAAAATTTTCTTTTCGCCATTTTGCTTATAATTTTTACAAGTTTCTCGCGATTCTCGACAACAGAGATTGCCAATTTCCGAAAAATTACAATAAAGAATTGCAATTTTCGCTTCTTGGTCAAATAAAAATTCTTGAGCGATGAAGTTATCATTTTCCTCTAGATTCTCGAGCATTTTAAAACCAGAATCTAAAAAAAATTATATACTTGAGAAACGAGAATCTCGAAAAATTTTAAAACTCAAATTCTGAAAAAGCGAGATTCTCGGAAATTTTTATAATTTAATTTTTAGAGAGACGAGAATCTCGAAAAATTTAAAACCTAATTTCTGCAGAAACGAGAATCTCGAAAAAATTTAAAACTTAAATTCTGGCGAAGCGAGAATCTCGAAAATTTTTAAAATTTAAATTCTGGAGAAGCGAGAAGCGAGAATCTCGGAAATTTTTATAATTTAAATTCTAGAGAAGCGAGAATCTCGGAAATTTTTATAATTTAAATTCTGGAGAAGCGAGAATCTCGGAAATTTTTATAATTTAAATTCTGGAGAAGCGAGAATCTCGGAAATTTTTATAATTTAAATTCTGGAGAAGCGAGAATCTCGGAAATTTTTATAATTTAAATTCTGGAGAAGCGAGAATCTCGGAAATTTTTATAATTTAAATTCTAGAGAAGCGAGAATCTCGGAAATTTTTATAATTTAAATTCTGGAGAAGCGAGAATCTCGGAATTTTTTATAATTTAAATTCTGGAGAAGCGAGAATCTCGGAAATTTTTATAATTTAAATTCTGGAGAAGCGAGAATCTCGAAAAATTTAAAACCTAATTTCTGCAGAAGCGAGAATCTTGAAAAATTTTAAAACTTAAATTCTGGCGAAGCGAAAATCTCGGAAATTTTTATAATTTAAATTCTGGAGAAGCGAGAATCTCGGAAATTTTTATAATTTAAATTCTGGAGAAGCGAGAATCTCGGAAATTTTTATAATTTAAATTCTGGAGAAGCGAGAATCTCGGAAATTTTTATAATTTAAATTCTGGAGAAGCGAGAATCTCGGAAATTTTTATAATTTAAATTCTAGAGAAGCGAGAATCTCGGAAATTTTTATAATTTAAATTCTGGAGAAGCGAGAATCTCGGAATTTTTTATAATTTAAATTCTGGAGAAGCGAGAATCTCGGAAATTTTTATAATTTAAATTCTGGAGAAGCGAGAATCTCGAAAAATTTAAAACCTAATTTCTGCAGAAGCGAGAATCTTGAAAAATTTTAAAACTTAAATTCTGGCGAAGCGAAAATCTCGGAAATTTTTATAATTTAAATTCTGGAGAAGCGAGAATCTCGGAAATTTTTATAATTTAAATTCTGGAGAAGCGAGAATCTCGGAAATTTTTATAATTTAAATTCTGGAGAAGCGAGAATCTCGGAAATTTTTATAATTTAAATTCTGGAGAAGCGAGAATCTCGGAAATTTTTATAATTTAAATTCTAGAGAAGCGAGAATCTCGGAAATTTTTATAATTTAAATTCTGGAGAAGCGAGAATCTCGGAATTTTTTATAATTTAAATTCTGGAGAAGCGAGAATCTCGGAAATTTTTATAATTTAAATTCTGGAGAAGCGAGAATCTCGAAAAATTTAAAACCTAATTTCTGCAGAAGCGAGAATCTTGAAAAATTTTAAAACTTAAATTCTGGCGAAGCGAAAATCTCGGAAATTTTTATAATTTAAATTCTGGAGAAACGAGTCTCAAAAAATTTTAAAATTTAATTTCTTGAGAAACAAGTCTCGAAAAATTTTAAAATTCATTTTCTTGAGAAACGAAAATTTAGAACTTATTTTCAAAAAATCTGGTGAAATCATTTCATGAAAAAATACAGTGAAACTTCTTTAAAACGCGCCCGCTTAATACGATTTCCCGTTTAATACGCTATGACATTCCAGTCCCTTCTCCATAAGAGCCAATATAAAATTTCCCGCTTAATACGCTGTCCCGGTTAATACGCTCATTTTGCCCGGTCCCTTGAAAAGCGTCTTAACGAAGTTTCACTGTATTTGAGATTTCTAAAATTCTCGTGGTGAGAATTTTCGATAGTTATTTCTCATAATAATCCATTCTTTTTAAATTTGATTTATAACTCTTCGACAAAAATAGGATTTACCTAAAAACGAAGATGTAAAATAAAATAATTTCTTTGCACAATAAAAAAGTTCTCATTTTTTCTTTTATTCTCTCCCTGAAAAAAAATCTACTTAAGTGTGAGCTTACATAGAAAACTTGCATTTTTTGGATTTTTCCAGGAAGGTGAGTCAAGCTTTTGGGTTTTGATTTCTTTCTTTCTTTATTTTTTCCCTCTCTTTTTTTTATATTTTTAAAGTTACAAAGAGAAATGATTTTTGGATTAGACTTTATGTGAAGTCACCGAGATGGAAGGAACTGTTAATGATAACGCCCCAGGAAAAAATAACTTTCATTTTTTTATATTTTATTTTCGTGTTTGGAAGCTTTTGCCAATCCCGTTTTTTTTTTTTTCGAACAATACGGTATTCTTAAAATTTTCCTTTAGTTCGTGAGTTGGCTAAACTTACAAAACGAAAAAAAAAAATCCTACTAAAAGGCGGGAAAAGTGACACGAAATGTGCCACAGAGTAACAGTTATTAAAATTTCAAAGTTCAATTTTCATTTTTTTCCCTTCGCCGCGTCCCGCATTTTTTTTTCTCCTCGATAAATAATAGTAACGTGACTCCCCACGCTCCGCACGCTTAAAAAAAAAAAAGGAAAAATCTAGTATAAGCAAAATGGGAAATTCAACTCTTCGGGAAATCTCTTAATGTACCAAGCTTGGGGGATCCCGGATAACATCGCGGGGGTAAACGTATCAGAAAATGCGAAAGAGATTTTTCCCCCTAAAACTTTTTAGATTCCCCCCGTAAGTTAAATTCATAGGAATCGTTAAACTCGGATAACTTGCTTATCAAGATTTAAACTTGGAACCCTTTGAATGGTTTTGTAATTTAAATATTCATCGTTTTTAGGCAAACATTTTTTTTTTAGTAAAGGTTAAAATATTTGATAGTCAGCGTTTAAAAAAAAATTGGGCTCGATATGCTTTTTGCGGATTTTTTTCCAAGGGACTTGGGAAATATTTAGCTGGGGGTGTTACATGCAGGTAGCTCTTGTATTATTGTATGTAAATTAAATCACCCGATATTCTTATCGCTATGTTCACCTTTTCTTTCTGCCGATTCCGCGTTTTTTTTTCTCACGTGGATATCGAAAATCGCTTTCCAAGGTGTCGTAAACTGATTTATCTCCGGCGAAAAAAAGGGTCATAAATCAAGAATGAATTTCTAACCGAAAAAAAAAAATTGTAGGTTTCTCGATGGCTTCCAGACACCTGTCATAATAAAAATCGATTGCAAGGAGAAAATACAATTGTCTAATTTTTGAGAGGAAAATTTTCCTTTGGCTCAGATATAAATATTTATCCCCCTCTGAAAAACGAAGATTTCAGGAAAACTTTATTAAAATCTCTCGTGTTAATCTGTCGTCCGAAGAGACACTTGGACTTTAAAACAATAGAGACCCAAGCAATTTTCGCTCTTGATGAAATAATGGAATCGAAAGATATTAGGTAAAGAAAACCCGAAAGGAGGTTATAAACCCGGGGATGAGAAGTTTAAAGACTTCATACAAAATAGTCGGGCTTACGAAAGTTTAATAACTTTTCCAGAGAAAAGTTTACTTTAAAAGTCAGAGATTGAAATGCAATTGTTTCACCCCAGGATAAAATTTTGGCCACCTCGAATTATTTAATCATACCAATCCTAATCTTCTTAAAATTTTTTTTTCCCTTTTCCCGCAATTGAAAATATTTAATAGATACGTCGTGGCATCAGTCAAAGACGGGCAAATCAGAGATAAATCGACTTCACGGATTTGAAACGTAATCACCGTTTATAAGTTTTCCGTTGAGGAAAAAAAAACGAGAACATAGATCAAAATCCAACGAAGTGATTTATTTCTTAAGTTTTTATAAGATTTATTTTTTATAAAATGTGTTACAAATTAAGAGAAAATCTCTTCAAAAAACGAAGGGGGGTTTTTTATCGACGTCATAATTCTTCCTTTTTAGTTTTTTTTAAAAGTATATATTTATTTTGTTAATGCATTAATAATGGTAATTGCTTTCATAATTAATAGGAGAGACGGAAAGGCTGCGGAAGTGAGAGCTAGATAATTTTTGAATATCGTGGAAATGTTTCTCATTACTCGGGTTGGATTAAGGAAAAAATGGAGCGCAGTGTTTTTAGGGTTTGGCCTTTGAAAAATTGTGGGGGATTAGGGTCATCATTTATAAAGTTTTCAATCGTGACCTTAATTCAAAATGGAAATGAATGGCTAGATGCAAAGCCGAAATTTTATTGGCGTTAGCCATTCACTCACTAACTCATCTATTCACTCGACCACCAAATCAGGCATTCATTCATTCACTCATTCGTTGACTCATTTCTTTAGTCATTCATTCACTCATTTATTAATTCATTCATTACCGCTCGTTCTTTCATTCATTCAATGAATCACTGAATGATTCATTCATTGGATCAAATACTGATTCACTCATTCAATTGATTACTTATTCACTCATTCATTCAGTCAATCACTGAATGATTCATTCATTAAATCAAATACTCATTCACTCATTCAATCGATTACTTATTCACTCATTCATTCAATCAATCACTCGATCACTCGTTTGTTTATTCATTCATTCATTGATTCGTTCAACCCATCACTCAAGATTCATTCGGTCATTCAATCGTTGATTTGTCGATTTAATCGCTCATTTTTTCCCTTACTCTTTTACTTATAAATTAATTGAGTCATTCATTCGATTGCTCATCGAATCATTTAGTCACTGAATCATTTAGTCACTTAATCATTCATTCAGTCAATCAATCATTCAATCAATGATTTGTTGAATTACTTACTAATTCACTCTTTCGCTTACTCTCTTGACCGAATTTTGATCTATCCATCCATTCATCCTTATATTCATTCATTCATTTACTGATTCATTCATTAACTGATTCATTCATTCATTCATTCATTCATTCATTCATTCATTCATTCATTCATAGACTCATTCGGTCGGTCTTTTGAAGTATGAAACTTAACGGGAACTCAACTACTTTCAATTTTTCCTGCCTGAATGTTTAAACAAAGACCCTAATCGAGATTTAATCGAAGTTAGGTGAATGGCACGTTTGGCCATTTTCAGATATAGTCTAGCATTGGGATGTTCTATAGAATTTCCTTATAACACCGGGCAAGCAATTATTCGTTGCAACGTTTCCAAGAAACTTATCTTAAGGCATCACCTTACAACTCTCAAACAACCGGAAATGACTTTCTTAAGTCATTTCCGCTAAACAACCCCCACTTCGGGTTGAAATGCATGTCGTGGGTTGAATCTCATTAGCAAACCAAATAGCCACCAGCTTTATTGTCTCAAAATCAGATCATCAGATGTTAACATATTCCAGGAACCCGAGACTTCCTCCTTTTGAACATATCTATCAAATTAAATTTCCATCAAGTTGAGGGATCCTTTCGCTACGCCTTTTATTTAAATTGCCTAGCACCTTCCTATCATTGCCTATTGATAATCAATATAAGAATAAAACCGATTCAGCGGATTCACTAAACGCTTTTTTCTTCCTCGTCTCGTTAAACAATCGTTTTTCTTCTTCCCACATGTCAGTACACGTTTCAAATAACTAGATTCCCCTGTTAAACGTATGAAAATTTTTTTTTTTGGAGAGCGACGAAGTGTCACAATTTTTGTGACGATTCGAAATCTCTTTTCATATTTTTCCCATGCAGCTGTTTTTCTATTTAATTTTTTTTATGTGGCGAAATAAAAACGGAAAAAAATAAAATCCCTGTTTTTTTTTTTTACTCCTCCCATCGGACTGTTCCCGGAAAACAAATTATTAACTGTGGTTGAGGGTGAAAAAGACCTAAACGACGTCGAGAAAGATAATTTTTAATCTTGACTATCCGATTAAAAATATATTTTATTAAAAACGAGAGAGAAAAATTTTTTCCCGTGTCTTTTCAAGAAATAAACGTGGAATAAGCCGCTACGCATCGCCCGTTCCTTTCTCCCTAAAACTAAAAAACGATAAAATCTCCTAAAGCCTCGAGACATAACGGACGAGTTCACATCGAAACTGTCCATAAGCGTTTTCGAAATTCGTTTAACTAGTAACAACAAGTAGAGAAAGGTACTTTGTGATGAGATTCAGCTGCTGCGGGAAGAAAATTAAATTAGGTCATTTTGACGTTGCCTTGAGAATAACGTCGGGCTTGAAATCTCTGACAATATATGTAATCCATGTATAGGAGAAAGAACCTCATCGGGTTATCTTTCCCTTTTGACAATTTTTCTTCCTTCACTTTTATCATTTTTTTTTTTTTGGCGATATCGACAAAAAGATTTTTGAACCGCATTCCAGCTTGGAGCCGAGGAACTTGCCCCTTTTTTGAATTCCAACCGTGAATTGAAGTTACAAGATTACATAGGGAAAGACGTTTTCAGCAGTGTAAATACCGCGGAGACGGTTTTTTACTTTGTAAGAAATTTATATTGCTGACATTTATGATTTTTCAGTTGTAGAAGCAGTCGTTGTTATTTCCGCTTAAATATTTTTTAATGCTTGAAATTGTTTAACTGAACGACTGGCTAAGTGAATTTGTGACTGAAAATAAGTGAGTGAGTGATTGAATGAGTTTATTAATAAAAGAGCAAAAATATTAATGAGGCAAGAAATGAATGAGTAAAAGAATGAGTGAATGATTGATTGAATGAGTGAATGAATGAATGAATGAATAAATGAATGAAGGAATGAATGAGCGGATGAATAAATAAATGAGTAAAGGAATGAACGAACGAATGAATGAATAAATAAATAAATGAGTAAAATAATCAGTGAGTGAGTGAGTGAGTGAGTGAGTGAGTGAACAAACGAATGAATGAATAGTTCAGAGAATCAATGAATGAGTTAATGAATGAATGAATGAGTTTATGAATGAGTGAGTGAGTGAATGAATGAATGAGCGAGTGAATGAATGAGTTAATGAATGAATGAATGAATAATTCCGCGAATCAATGCGTGAGTTAATGAATGAATGAATCAATCAATCAATCAATCAAAATCAAAAGAGTGAGTGAAAGAGTAAATTGGTAAGTACTTCAATGACGGATCGATCGATTGATCGAACGATTGGATGAGTAATCAAATGAATGACTGAGCTAATAGACGAATAAATAAGAGTAAGGAAAGAAATGAGCGATTAAATGGACATTTCAGCGATTGAACGATCGAATGAGGGAGTGAATAAATGAATGAATGAATGAATGAATGAATGAATGAAAGAGTCAACGTATGAGATAATCGATGAGTATTTGAATAAATGATTGCATGTTTCAGTGACCGAGTGAATGAATGAGTGAGTGAGTGAATAAATGAATAAAACAGTGTACGATTGAATGAATAAAAAATTGAACTAAAGAGTAAAGAGGGTGATTGAATAATTGCATTAGTTATTTTACCTGGCTTCGTGCTAGCTTCAATTTGCTTATTCTGGGGCCAAAATCCGCCCTCAAAATTTTCATTAATCCTACCTCAAGAGCGAAATAATTCAAGGACGTTACCCTTTAATTTTTAAGAGAAATATCCATGCCGCGATTAGTATGCAAAATATTGCATAGACACAATGCACAAAGTTTGAAAATTTAAAAACGTGCCCCTGTCCCCTTCAGGAAAAAACTTTTATGCTTACAGCTTTATTCAGAATGTTCATGCTAGCCTAAGCGTAAAATATTAAAGCATAGAAATTTTAAAATTTTAAATGTATCATTTTTAACGTGTAGGATGTTAGTTTCCTTCAACAGCCAAAACATAAACCCAATCTCGTTTTAATAAAAGCTTTTTCTCTTCAAAACCAAAAACAAAAGAAATTAATAACTTTTTTCTCTTTTCGTTATAAATCCAGCTTTTTAATAAAATCTTTTTTTTTATTTCAGTGTATGCATTTCCGCCAAAACGATCCCAACAATCAAATTACATAAAAATAATACAAAAGTGTAGTTTCTAAAAAAAATAAAAAAAAATTCTTGCATTGTTTCACCCGCTTAAAAAAAAAGAAGAAAAAAAGCTCAACCGCTATAATATTACATTTTCGCTTTTCATGTTTAAGCCTTAAACCGAGGATATTCATTAAAAAACGAGCGGAAAAGAATTCGTTTAATGTATTTTCCAGAAAAATGACAGGAATTTTCGATTCGGAACTTAATTAATCTCTGAAGGCAAAATTCTAACCTTTCTTTTTTTTTTTTTGGAATACATTGACTCTGCACTATTGAAAATTTTTTAACCTCACGTAAATTTCAAAATCCTTGAAATGTCGTTAAGAGGAGGGAAATAAAATTCAATGGTTAAGCTATCCCTATCAATTTTAATTAAAAAGTCTTACGTAAGTTTCCCTCCCCAGCCTTGGGAGTTAAAGAAGCTAAATTTAAATTTTCGGGTAAAGTTACCTTGTTGAGGTTTATCATCGTGCAAGTCGGGGTTCGGGGTCGTATATACAGAGGGTAGAGGAAAAACCGCTGCTGTTGAAAAGGAAGAAAATTTTCAAGTACCCGACAATACTTATTTCCACTTTTCTTTACCTTCTCCGTTTTCGGTTCACATGAGAGGATTACGGAGGGAAGTATATCAGGAAGCATTGTTCTTGATCTCCCATCTGAATTCTCATATTCAACGGACGTGATTCAAATACTTTTTTTTGTTATCTCCCAACTTTTCTTTGGGTTGTTCTTTAGTTTTATCTGATTCAGGCCGTATTTTACTTTCAATAAAAATCCATACAAAACGTTCGGAAGCTTACTTGAGTTTTCACGATTAAGTACTGGAATTCTAAGATGACACAGGCGAAAATTAGCCCACTGGCCCACCAGGTACCGGGAAAAATCCGGGTGTGTTCCTCGAACAAACGAGGAGGGCCATATTTAAAAAATATGGCTGAAGTATTGGATTCAACAGATGTAATTTTTTGTCCAAAATTTTGATGATTTTTTTGGAATAAAAATTGAAATCAATTTTTAATTGAAATCAATATTTTTCACAGACAAATGCGACAACTTTCAAAAATTTCAGTTTAAAAAAAAAAAAAAAATTTTTTTACTTGAATTCTAAGAAGACACGGGCACTTATGGACTAATCAATAGTTCGCCCCGTCTTCTTAGAATGCGAGAAAAATTTTTTTCTTTAAATAAACCAATAAAATTGCTCTACTAGAGTCCTATTGTCACCTTAAATTGCCGCTTCTGGTATTTCTATCGTGATCAAACGTCTTATTTAAAAAATTTCAAAAAATATCCAGCCTAGCACAAAAGATCGATTATAAATTGTATGTCAGCAGATGTCATTTGTTTGCCTCGAATTATTATGATTTTTTTTTTCGAAATAAAAATTAAAATCAAAACTGAATCGTCATATTTTTTACAGAAGAATGCAACAACTTTCCTAAATTTCAATTTTTATTTAAAAAAATTTTTTTTACCAGAATTCTAAGAAGACAGAGCCCCTTATGGACTAATTAATAGTTCACCCCGTCTTCTTAGAATGCAAGCAAACTTTTTTCTTTCCATAAACTAATAAAATTGCTCTACTGGAGTTCTGTAGTCACCTTAGATCGCCGCTTCTGGCATTTTCTTGAAATCTTATTTAAATATTTCAAAAAATATCCGTGATCAATGACGGAGTTTTGAACGGCCTAGCACAAAACGTTATAGATTGTATTTCTCAGATTCTTACTGTCTGCTGGATTTATTTTATCCCTAGATAAGTAAGTCTTTGAAACCGATGAAATCTTCTTTACCTTTTTTATTGCTTTTCCCATTTCTCTTTTCCAAAAAAAAAATATTGTTACGGTTAGAATTTTGTTCAAGGATTCAGAATGGCAGATTTAAACACGGAAAAATTTTAATTCAAACTTAAGCTTTTTTTCATCAAACAAGAGTTTGACTAAAACCCCATTTCAGTTATTTATTTTCAAGAATTTTAATTACTTTTAAGTACCGTCATAATTCCGCCTCAAGGGCAATCTCTGAATGCGGTTAAGTAGCTCCATCCACAAAAGTGATTTCTCTTTCATCGGATCTTTCGATTAATTTTCCCTATTTTCCTCTCGCTTTTCCCTCTCAGCACGCGTTAACCTCAGTAAAGAATAATATGATGACCTTGCAATTTAACGCCTTCTCATCACGTCAAGCATTGTTTGGAACAATGAAAAAAGGTTTAACCGAAACAATTTTTTAGCGGCGAGCTTATTGCTTTTCGGGTTATGGATTTCTTGGAAATGGAGAAAAGATGAGATGAGGAGTAATAATTTTAACCCGGGCCATGGGCGGAACTAGAAAAAGGCCTTAATGATTTTTTCTTTAACTTGGACAATCTTGACTTTCAGATTTCGCCGAAGAAAATTTTGAAGCATACAAAAAAAAATTGAGCCCAGAAAATTATTTTTCTGGAAACATGTTTGAGCACGATAAAAAATCTAAAAAATTTTCAAGCACACTAGAAGCAGATGAAAACTTGGACATTTTATAACAACTGTAAGCCTCACAAGAGGAAATCATCAAGAGTCTTTGTTTGCCCTTCCTACTTCCGCCCATGACCTGAACCTTGCAAAAAGCTAAAAAAAAAAAAGAAGCCCAAACATAAAGCTTTCAGGGTATGAAGGATTTTATTTTTTTTACAGAGCTTTCTCTTTTATTACTTCCCAATAAAGAGATATTGAAAAATATAAATGTATTTTTGGATGATATCAGGTATAAAAAAGAAAGGGAATGGTTCGGGGCTCACGTTGGGTAGTCAGGTGAATAATAAAGTAATTTTCTATGTCTCCATACTCAATCAAATTAAATTAGAAAATCTAAAAACGAATTATTAGCTACCGTTTTTTTTCTCTCGAGTGAATGAATCTAGATTATATAATCTAGCCAGACTTGTTTCGATTTTTTTTAAAAAAAAGGGGGAAAAAACATATATATACGATCCTGGAAAAGTTTTTCATTTTTAGCCAACGCTACGGAATTGTATCCCCATGACATTCAAAGGCATCCCGGTTGGAAGTAAAGTTCATTTTTTCTCGATTTTTATTTTTTTATTTTTTTAAATGTTGGTAATACACAGAACACGAAAGTTGACTACGGGGAATTATGCAGTATGAAAAGGGAGGAAAGGGTGTTAAGGTCTGACACAATTTTTTTCTGGAGGAAAAATATGAATTTCCAGAGCTGATCTTTTTAATAAAAAAAAAAAAGAAATGGCGTAGGTAGATGAACTGGAGAGTCAAGAGTAGAGAAAGCTCCGGGGGAAAGAAGAAATCGAGATGAGTGCTCATTTCTTGATAAAGCTTTATATAAGCCGAGTCAAAGTCTGAAAATTAAGCCAATTCTCCGAAAAGCCCTATAACAGCGAATCGCTCTAGAAAATTGGTTCGGCCGGAATTTCCTACTTGAAAAATTTTTATTTATTTTCAAGATTTTACTTAAAAATAACTTCTGGGATGTTATCCATCTTTTAGCAACAAGATATATTTCTTTAAGAATATTTTTTCCAAGAAACCTTCTCCTACAACATACCTTCAAAATTTTTTTCTCAAGGGAAAACTCTTGACCATAATAAAAACAAACCCGAAAGGGTGTAACATTTTTTTATTGCTCCTTGAAGGATTCAAGATAAAAAAATTCCGGACCCAGTTTTTGCCAAAAGATTGAAATCTCATTTTGGCCAAGGTCGAATCAACTTCTTTCCCCAACTACTCGAAAATATAAAATCTAACATTTCTCTTCTTAACATCAATTACCATTTTTCTTTTCATCAAAAAAAAGCTATGCAAATCTTAAAAACGTCCCATTTATCAAAAAAAAAGTTCGTCACGCTTTTAAAAATTCAGACAACTTAATTTTTCAGACTCACTAACCTCAATTTTTTTTACCTCCAGACGGCTCGCATTAAATCCCTCGTGACCCGACCTTAAGGCCACGCGGTTTTTGAGGTCACCTCTCGGAAACCACAAAATCCAAAACCAAAAAAAAAGAGCACGACCCAAAACCATCCAAGAGCTTTCCCCACAAAAAAAAACTTATTCAAGAAAATATTACATCGTTCATTTCCTGGAATCGCAAAAAAAAAAAAACTTTTAACAATTCCACCATAATAAAATAAAGCTTACTCATATTTTAGCGTATTTTTTTTTTTTTACATTCAACTCACATTTTTTTTCTTTCATGCGATGCATATCGGGAGACAGGGCGTGTTGCCGACAGAAAAAGGCAACATCGAGTCAGTGAACGTTAAGAGAGAGAGAGAGAGGAGGAAAATTGGGAAAGCTGCCAAATAAAGTCAGAGAGTTTGAGAAACCGTGGAGCCAGGGCCGAAATTTATGTCGACTTCGATTACCTTTTCCGCGTCTAAATTTTTTCTCCAAACTACTATCGTTTCCCTTCCGAACGAACGGTTTTCTCTTTGGTTTTTCCTTTTCACACATCATTCCCTAAAAACCGATCCTAATGATTGAAGTATGCTTTAATGGCAATAAAACTTGTCAATTAATTCGGAGACCGGTCTTCTTTTTTTCTCTCACAAAAAAAATAGGGTTCAGGCGACGCGATCAATCAATGTAACGAGAACACGAAAAAAAAAAAAAAGAAAAAACGTGGGAGAGATAGAAAATTCAAAAGAAGATGAAGACTTAACGTTACACTTATTTGTTTTCTACTCATGGCAATATTGCATTTTCTTAAAGAAAAATAATATTTTATAGCAGATATCTAATAAAAAAAAATATGCGTAGCCCAAAGCTAAAGGCTAAAATGATGAAAGTTAAAAAAACACATGAAGTGAGGGAGGGGGGGACACGATGTTAAAAATCCAGTCGGTTGTTATAGCTTTATGCCAAAAACGTGACGAATGAGTGAAACATGACGAACGGGGTGACTTGTACAAGCGTAGCTGATGCTTTTAGTCTTTGATATGGGTGAAAACATAATGCCAATTCATGATCATGTCACTTTAGCTTTATGTATAATTTAGTGGTTACTTATAGCAAATGAAATCGAATAAAGATGCGTCAGAGAAGAAAGCGCGACTTTCGATTTTTCTCAAACTCGGTTTAAAAGTTTGCTTTTACCTTATAAAGTCTCAGCGCACTTTAAGTCACGATCACGTGACATGCTAAACCCTAAGCGCATCATAGCGCAACTTAAACGACTCAAATTTTCAACTGAAAAATCACCCAATCACTAGCTTTTATCTCTTGAAACTTCAGCGCACTCTACAGGTTACTTGTGGGAAGTTTTAAAAGCTCAGCGTACCCTAGCGCAACTAAGCGCAACTCAAACTACTCAGCCGATTTATTTCAAAGTTCACAGAAACATAGCTTTCAACTAAATGAATTTCAGCGCACTATACCGCTCTATGCGGTGAAGTATTAAACTCTCAGCGCAACAAAGCGCTACTCAAACAACTCGCCCAAAATTTAAAGACACATTAACTTAATCGTAAGGAGTCTCAGCGCACTTCAAGTCACGATCACGTGACATGCTAAACCCTAAGCGCATCATAGCGCAACAAGGCGCAACTTAAACGATCCAAATTTTTAACTGAAAAATCACCCAAACACTAGCTTTTATCTCTTGGAACTTCAGCGCACTCTAAAGATTAATTTCGGGAAGTTTTAAAAGCTCAGCGTACCCTAGCGCAACTAAGCGCAACTCAAACTAATCAGCCGATTTATTTCAAAGTTCACACAAATATAGCTTTCAACTAAATGAATTTCAGCGCACTATACCGCTCTATGCCGTGAAGTATTAAACCCTCAGCGCAACAAAGCGCTACTCAAACCACTCGCCAAAAATTTAAAGACACATTAACTGAATCGTAAGGAGTCTCAGCGCACTATTCCCTTATCTTGCAACTTGCAAGAATTAAAATATTCAACTTAGATTTCTCTCTCTCAACCAAATTTCAATCGACATTTCAGTCTTGTTCCTTTATTCAAATCGATTCATCCTCTTGGGAAAAATTAGAAGGTGAGAAATTCGCCCGGGATTAATTTACCCCGTTTTTTCTTCGCCTAAAAAAATAAATCTCTTCTCCAGAAAATTTCGAGAGTGACATATCGAAAACGACCTTGATAAGAATTTTTCAAAAAAAAAATCTGTCATTCGGTCAAGCGCGCTGCTCCAAATTTATATCTTTACGAAGAAATAAGAAAGAAAAATTAATGTTTTTAATTTAAGAAATGAATTTTCTTCAATTCCGGTTCTTTTCAAAAATTATTTCTCTCATTTATCTTCCCGCTTGATCTATTCATCAGAATGCTTCCCATCTTTTCCATTCAGGCAAGACAAGGATGTTTTCCATAAGTATTCATTTTCACTGGATAATGGAAATGAAAGCGAAAAAAAAGCTTTTGTCGCGATAACGAATCCCGCCGTAGCTTCCGGAAAAGTAAAAAGTTTTTTTCCCCCATTCCCAGCATTTTTTTTCTTTAATCTTTACCTTAACTCGGGATCATGTAAGTAAAGTTCAAAAAATTTCCTCCAATTTCACCAACAGGTGTCAACTAAGACCCGACAAAACCCGTGATTTATGAACTTCTTTCTCTCTCTAAACTTTAATAATTGAGATTTATTTCTATTTTATCTTGTCCTCGTCCTGCAAGTACATTTCAAAAAAGTTCGATAAATTGAAGAGCGGAAAAAGAGAAAGAAAGAAAAAATTTCCAGACGAGCCCCGGATGTCAGTTGTTAGTTAACCGAGAGTTAATCCCGGAGAATTTTTATTATTTGTCACTGCTGACAAATTAGCCACTGTTCGGGGTTTGGTTGCTAGGCGATAAACTTTCGCGGAACTGCCTTATACGTATGTTGGACATTCGATAAAACGGGGTAACGTCGCACATTGCGGTGATCGACCAAGATTTTCAACAGTTATACTGCGGTATTACCTTTGTCACATAACTGTCACCACATAGTCAAGGTTGAGTTACACCACAAGGTGTTCCAACTATTCCATCTCATATTGATGGATAAATAATATCGCTGTCTGCAATTCTCAAACTCTAGAAAATGACAAGAGCGACTTCAGATATACAACCCATCAAATATTTCACGTCTACCAGACATATAAACCGTTTTTAAAATGTCATAGCTGTTTGAAAAAAAAAACAATAACATTCATGTTTTGACGTATTTTCTACATATTATCTCAGTAAACAATAATACACCTCAACGATCCTCGAAAAAACTTCAGCGCAACTCTTAAGTTAGCCTGATACAGCTCGAATTCTTCATCAGCAATATTTTAACCTCATAAAATCTCAGCGCACTATATTGAATAAAAACTAAGCTTCTTGAGCCCTCAGCGCGACGTAGCGCATCAAAGCGCAACTCACATGAATTGTTCTATTCAACTTCCACAAGTCTCAAACATTTCTTTTAGCATCAGCGAACTTCGGCGCAGCATAACGCACAATCATATCTTAAAAATAACCCTCAGCGCTCCTTAACATAACAAAGCGCAAATTATACATCTTCTCCGATTTATTTTAAACTTTGGAAAATTATTCTTTGGACCAAAACGAATCTCAGCGCACTATTGCAAGCGTTTGTTAATCAGATAAAACCCTCAGCGCATCAAAGAGCAACTTATAATGCAGACTAAACCACGAAAGCATTTTTTTTACAAGAGCATCGAACTCTAACAAAAATCGTAAAAAATACTTTTTCTTCCATCTTCACCTCTCTCTCTTCGATTTAGGTTTCCAACAATAAGCTTAACGATCAATTCCCATCATTAGCACATGTTTATTTTCGATATCCATTTTATAAACTTTTTTCTACAAAAAAGTAAAAAAAAAAAAAAAATCGCGCGATGCGGAAACTTTTATGGAAATTTTCAAACCATCCATCAAGTTTTTATAACTGTCCTTTTACCGATTCCTTTGAAATGCTAAACATGAATAATAAATTCATTCAACGAACGAATCATAAGCATAACGTCCAAGTTATTATAACACCTTTTATTCGATTTTTAGCGAAACTCACGCAAGATCAGTTTTTCTTTGCGGCTGAACCCATATTGAAAATTAGGTTTTTCGGAAAACAAAAATTATTCGGAAAATGTATCGGACAAAAAAATGAACGCCCAAAGGGACGAGATCAAATTGCATGTGAATGTTACAAGTTTTAAAAACAATTGGTAAAAATTTATCGAGTCTAGACACAAAGGGAGAAAGGGTTCCACGGTTTATGTGCTTTTAGGTAAAATGCATTCGGCTAATTGCCTTGAAGGTGGAGAACCATTAATCAAATTGCAATTCATGCGATTACGTTTAAACGTATGATGCTGCTGAGCGGCAGGAAATATGTTTACTTGCTAGCTTAAGAATAAATGAGCTTATTAAGAGTAGTGAGACGGTCAATGGACTAAGAATCGATTCAGCGCAACTCTAACGGTTCGCCTGACTGAGCTCAAACTTCTCTCCAGTACTTCTTGAACCTTTAAAACTCTCAGCGCACTATACTGAATAAAAACGTAGCGTGTTAAACCCTTAGCGCGTCATAGCGCAACTTCAGCAGCTCAATCCATTTAACCCAAACTACTCTAAAAGAGCTTTTTCTTCGTGTTGAAAGTAATCCTTGCTAAATGAAGTTTTTAAAGCTTATTGAAGTCGAATGGAATAAATTATTGCGGTGCACTTTTCGCGCTATAGTGCGCTAAGGGTTTTATCCCTTATTAGATCTTCTCCGACAGTGCTCTTAAATCAGTTAAGTCCTAAGAAATTACTTGCGTGAAGTTTAAAGGTTATTGACCTATCCTTTTGAGTTGCGCTTTGTTGCGCTATGGTGCGCTGAAGGATTTATTTAGTGTACGATAGTCCTAAATAGTGCGCTGAGAATGGCAACGGAGCAAACAGCTAGGATAGAAAGGTTTCAACTTTATTTAATGAGCTGTCGAGATTGCGCTTTGCTGCGCTATGACACGCAGAGGGTTCAACAAGCTACGTTTTTGTCCAATGTAGTGCGCGGAGATTCTTTGTGGCCCAAAGACCACAAAACCGCCATTAAATACCGGCACCACAATTACTTTTAATAGACTTAAAGAATATTTAGTTAAATTCTCAGAGTGCAGTCTCAATTTCCTCATGTAATTCAAGCAGAAAAGTTTTCTTCGCATTTCAATAAAACACACCTACTAAAATTTTATTAAAATTACCAAAATCAAATCAAATTTCTTTGAATTTATAATTACAAACCATCAAGTTTCAAATTTCTGACATCGATTCTATTACGTCTAAAACACATCCAACTTTATATATCCCATTTTAACATGGTTAAATGAAGAAACTTGGGCCTCGGGCTATTATACCAAAACTTCCCCATTTTGATACGTTTATCTAGATTTCGAAATGCGAAAACTTTTCTTCCCGTTTTATATTTAAAGACGGGGGAAATTCCGGGGGCATAAATCAGGCCGAATAATAAAATAAAATACAAAAAAAAAAAAACTTTTTCGTCATCAATATTGAACTGTGAAACATTTCCGGGAAATTCCTTCCTCTAAAATATATATCTTTCTTGTTTATGGGTTGTCCCTTCAATCCTTTTGGAAGAAATAAAAACAAAAAGGGATCTTAATCAGTTTTAACAAGCTGCGTTTCATTTTTATTGATGTTTACGTCACTAAAAATTTTATGCCCACTCTTGTGAGAGTGACTGATTAGTGTAACAACGTTATCACGCCTCGAGCTCTCGAAAAATAGAGATAGAAAACGGAAGAAGATGGAAAAGGAGCAATCACGGGGAAATCGTTGATTCTCAGCTAATAAAACATTCCCAAGCGAAAATATCTCTTTTTACTAATCCGTGAAGGAGATGAATAACAAATCTCGAAGGAGGGTAAAGAAGTAAAAGAAAAAAAAAAAGGCCTCACCCTGTGCTTCGGCGAAACGGTAAAAAACAAGATAAAAACCTGAAAGAGTTTCCTTAGAGCTTTTTCAATCGAGGGATTGTTTTTTTCGTTATCTTCTCTAGAGACGATCCTTTCTCCACTCATTTTCTCTTAAAGAACCTCCATTGTTCTCTTTTTTAACGTCTCTTTTTCCCTCTCATTCTTTCCTCCTTTTTTTAACAAAAACAACAGATGTCTAGCTTAATGAGTCTTGTCCGTCAAAAGGTAATAGAAGAGACGATCGGATGCGGAATTTTCAGGATTTCCTCCTTGTATACAAATCGTTCGTGCCAAAACAAAAAAAAAACAAGCCAACAAAGTCGAGAAATAAAAATTCCATTGATTTCCCACGCTTTCAACTAGAATATCTGAAGCTCTTAATCAAATTCCAAGTTTACATTATAAACTAATGGAAGACTATTCTTCTACAAAATTCTATTAGCATTCAATTAAATTCTCATACAATGATAAATCACGTGGCTCACCTACATTTATTTTTGTTTTTCAATTGTAATTACATTTTTTTATAAAAGCTTCAGGATGAAAACGGCATACGTGATTTTCGATAGCTTCGGGCGCACAAAAAAATTTTTAACACGGAAATTAAAAAAATATTTATATATATAAAGCTTTCGCTTAGCCCTTATTTTTAATCTCTTGGCGTTTCCTTTAAATCAGTGACAAAAGTGTAAGCAAATTTAAAAAAAATTCTGTTAATATTATCATCTTGGAAAAAAAATTCATAACTGATTTCCCTTGAGCTTTTTCTATTCCAGAAAATATTGAATAAAAAATTCTCGCCAGTTTTTTTTTTTTGTGAAACGCTGCCACAATGTCGCCATAATTACTCTTCCCCTGCGTCCCTTTTTCCTCGGTTTCTCTTAGTTCTCGCTTTCATGTCCGTTTTTTTCTTTATCAAAAGTTCGACTTAGTAGTAATTTTCTTTTTAATCTTACATTGATACGATGAGTTTTATTTCTCTTCTTTAAATGTCTTGCCCATAATTGGATATTGCCATGAGCAAACTTTAAGTAATCACTTGATGCATAAGCTGGGATGTAACCAGAGCTTTAGGTCGATTGAAATGTCTGGGTTTAGTAGGTTTGTGGCCTTGGAGAGCTATTCTCAAAAAAAAAAGAGGATTTTCCTATTTTTTCCCTCTAAAATATTTTTTGGACCATTCAGTTTTTTCTTTTCACCCGAATAAAATCTCTAAATAGAAATTAAATTCAAGCCCTAAAAAATAAGGCTCAAGCATGCGCCTAGCCTTAGATTAAACAAACTTAAGTTTTTTAAAATCAGTTTCTTATTCTTAAAGATGTCTAAAAATTTTCCACTCCTTTCAACCTTCTAAACTTTGAGAACTCCCCAACTTCCCCGCTCTCTTTACGACCCTGATTAAGCCCCCTAAAACTAAAATTCTTCGTCGGGTCAAGAAATACTAAAAGACCCTATTGAAACTTCCAAATCCAGGAAATGAAAAAAAGAAGAAAAATCACAATTTAACGTCGGAATATTTTTTAAAAACGTAAGGAACTTGTTCCAGTGAGATTTGGCGAGAAAATGGGCAGTTTGTTTAATGGTTTCTTTATACGTTCATCGAATATGAAATCATTTTGCGGTCCTACCAAAGGAAAAAAAAAACTGGATTTGGAATGTTCTATTGTGTCCTATCTTTGCCGCATCATTTATTTTTATCCAACCCTTCCTGAATATTCAATATATCTATCATTTTTCCCTTGAAAATAGATTTTTTGTTATGTCACTTATATTTTCCGGCCTATCGTCGAAGCTTTTTGAAAAAAAAAAAAATCCACGAGGAGAAGAAGCAGCGTCTTTCATGTCTGCCCCCAAATTGAGGGGGAAAAATGAATGTTCCGGAGCCTTCATCTTAGAGGCCTAAATTTCTCTATTCAAAACATTTCAATTCAGTTCGGAAATCTTCGTTGCTCTTCGGAATTTTTCGTATTTGATCGAGTGTTTCCGTTATTCGGAAATAATCATTGCTCTTCATGTGGTCGTGGTAAAAAATATTTCTCATGAGCACTTACTTACCTGAAAAAAGAAAAAGAAAAAAATTAGTTTAATTGCATTACAAGAAAAATAATGTCAGTTTGAATCAGGCACTGACTGGTTTCTCTCCAGGGCTAAGGTAAAAATACCAGAAGCTGCAATCTAAGGTGACTACAGAACTCCAGAAGAGGGATCTTATTAATTTATTAAAAGAAAAAATTTGGCTCGCATTCTAAAAAGACGGGGTGAACTATTTACTAGTCTATAAGTGCCCTATCTTCTTAGAATTCGGGCAAAAAATTTGTTTATTTTTAAACTGAAATTCTGAAAAATTGTTCAATTCCACTTCGTTATAAATTTTTATTCTAAAGAAAAAATCACAAAAATTTTGGCAAAAAATGACACTTCTTATTTTTAAACACCGAGATTTTTCGGCCAATCCGTGCCTGGCTAAAATGTTAATTACAAATTCTTAGCTACTTCTGCTGCCCACTTAATCCTTTAAAATTTTATACGTCTCTCTTCCCGAATCAACTCCACAATAAACCGAAAAATTAGTCCTATCCAACGAATTAAAATCCATTCGGTGGAAAAAAATCGAGTAAAAAAAAAATTCGGAAAATATTATTTGCAAAAAAGGCAACGAGCCACTCGAGAGTATACTTGATTTAATCATTGGCGAGGAAAAGGCAATCAAGTAAAAATTTTTAACGATCGAAGCTTTACCGATACCTCTGAAAAATATTTTTCCCCTTCCGCCATAATTTTAAATAAACGGCGATTTAGAAATTTCACCACACACGACTTCAAATTTACTACGCAGAGCTTTTTTTCCAAAATATTTGTTAAAATTCACGTTCGCATTATCCCCGCTCCAACGTATGCGATAATAATCCCAACTTGAAAAACTAATAATTACTTTAATATGAAAATATTTAGCTTCGGAGCAAGATATTTAAATTCTCACCTTTTTCCCACGAAAATGTTCGCATTATCGTACCTGGTAAATGTTTTTAACTTTGTACCGTTTTTAAATAAAAGGCGCATTTCCTTTATTAGAAAGGGTTTTTCCTTATCTTGGGTAGATTCTACGTCTTGCCTTATCTTAATTCCAGGAATTTCCGCGCGGTATCTTTTCCAATTTTATTATAAATAGGTTAAAAGTGTTAAAGAGACGTATTTAACAAGATAATTACAGTTAAGTCGACGTTTGATGCACGGGGAAACTTTTCAAATTAGTTCACAAAAGCGGAGTTTTCCTCTAATTTTTTTATTTTTATTTTCCAGAAAAAAATTCTCGTTATTACTATTTTTAAAAAATTTTTCATCCGTGCTAATTAAAATTTTATTGTATGTATTATTTTTCTTTTCATAATTATTTAGAGTTAGTTATTTTTAAATCCAATTTCCTGGAACTGTAAAAAATGATGGAATATGAAATTACGTAAAAAAAATTTCTCTTCGATTTTGATTAGTTGCGCTGATACTTTTACGAAATCCCAGAATGCTCATTATAGTGCGCTGAGAAGCTATGAAATAATAACGATCATTTACAAGAAGTTTGAGATAAATTAAACGAGTTAGTAAAATTGCGCTTTGTTGCGCTATGATGCGCTGAGGTTTACACGTTTTTAAAATTGTCCGTAATAGTGCGCTGTGATTCGCAAAGATTAAATGAACCACTTGATCTAAGTTTGAGGTAAATCGATCAAACCGTTAGAGTTGCGCCCTGATGCGCTTTGTCACGCGGAGGGTTTTTCTAAATATTTGATCACGAATTATAATTTTCTAATGACCAGAATAATCGAAACAAACATCCTAAAAAATTTGACGCAATTCGGTTGAGTAATTCAAATCGCGCTTTTTTGTGCAGTGTTGCGCTGAGGTCCTTACACATTATTCCATCGCTCATAGTAGAGCGCTGAGCTTTGAAAAGGTTAAAGAAATCATTCAGGCTATGTTTAGGATTAATCAGCCGTGGCGTTTGAGTTGCGCTTCGAAGCGCCAAGGTGCGCTGAGGGTTTTACTTGATAATTAATCGTGCATTTTAGTGCGCTGAGATGAAATAAGTAAAGGAAAGAGAAATAAGATACATCCATTCTTCCTCAGACGGAAAAATCCATCATAAACTCAATAATCGGTAGCGATAATAACATAACTCAAAATATTTCACATCTTATTCTCACAAATCCTCAAAAATCGCAATAATTCACACTTCATCCCGAGGAATAAAAAAAAAACTCACATCAGCAAATAGCACTTTCCATCAAATCCTATAAAATCAATCTCGATTCCGTTTTCGAATTCGAAAATGAGAATAAAAATGGCAACGACTCTGAACGGTTTGCATGTGATACCATATAAGTGCGGATATGGAAACCATTTATTTCCCGACTCCTCCCCTCATCCTCTGCCGGTATGGTTCCTAACAGAGGCAAATTCCAACGACTGAAGCTGCAAATCCGATGAATAATGATGCGATTAGTACACTCAAGTGCTTGAAACCTGCTTTACCGGAAAAATCATCCATTTTAAAAAGAGAAATCCAAGCCTCGTTTTTTTTGGGAGCAAAGTGAGTGAAAGCTCCCTAGCAGAGATTTTAGACGTGCGAGGTATAAAAAGAAACAAAGCCAAAGAAAATTTTTAGCACAGAATGATACGGAGAGAACAAAACGAATCTTTAACCACGAAGAAACTTGCAACTTGTATATACCCTCGAGCTTTTTTTTAATACGATATCCTGCTCGGAACCTTTTTCGCGAGCTCCGTAAAGCTCTTCGTTTGTAATATTGGTAATTTTAATCCTTTATTAAAAAAATTACATACAGAGTAGTATTTTTTTTAAAAAAATATAGAAAACCCTTTATTACACCAAGAGACCCGAGGCTGGAGAAGAATAAAATTCAGGATTATTCAAAAAGGTAAAAAGTAAATACTGTGCTCGGGGCTATAGGAGGGCAGCTATAATTTTCCGGTCGAAATATGCTCGAAAGTTGACGCGAGGGATTCACAGTTAGTTGGACAACAGATCGAGATACAAACCAAGCGTAAAATAAAGTCCCTTTTTTATATTTAAAAAAAAAAGGGCCGGTTAATGTAAAAATATGGGCAATTTTTTAAAGCCAAACCATTTTCGCCTAAAAGCCGGAGGATTGTAAATCCTCATCATTCGGGGTAAGTTGTGTTATCAGAGCTTTTAGCGAACGTATCGATTGTGGGGAAGAGATGTAAATGTTAAAAAAAAAAAAATTGAAGATGAATGGGATTAAGGTCTTTGATGTTTGGTAACAAAGATCAGTTGATTATAATTAGATTCTGGGTCATGGCTTCTAGATTCGCCTTTATTGTTATAAGAGCGTGAGCGTTTTTTTGTTCATACTTTCATCAGAATATTCAAATTGAAAAAGAAAATAAATTTTTTTTGAAAGTCGAAAAAATATTATGTTTGCTGATTCATCCCAAGACCTTTTTTTATCCATTTTCTTTTTTAGCATCAGAAACACCTGGTGTATGTGAAAACTTTTAACAAAGAAGTTGATATTTTTTTTTAATATGAAACTGAAAATTTTGAATATTTTTTCATTGCTAAAATTTTTTTAATCTATATGGTAATTATTTTCATTTCGAAATGTAGATATCTTTTAAAAATTATTATGTGGGAACGTGTCTTAAGGCTTAAAAGGTATTCATTGATTAACGTTAAAATTATAAGAGTAATTTAGAAGAAAAATGTTTTTAGGTTAGAGATGTTGAAATTGTAATTTAGAAAAATTGAATTTAAAAATTTCAATTGATTCCCTTTAACCTTATCTCAAATCATTGCTTTGACCTTATACTGTATAATCACAGCGCACTACTGCGCATCATTTTACATCAAGCAAAACACTCAGCGCATCATAGCGCAACCAAGCACAACTTAAATGATTTAACCGATTCATCTTAAGCTCTTATCAAATGATTACCTTAAGTTTGGCTATTCTCAGCGCACTACAGCGCGTCATTTTACAACAAGCAAAACACTCAGCGCAACGCAGCGCAACTTGAATGACTTAAGGAATTTATTTCAAACTAAAACTGAATGATTACTTTAAGTCTAGCTGATTTTAGTGGACTACTGCGCATCTTTTCACATCAAGGAAAACACTCAGCGCATCAAAGAGCAGCCAAGCGCAACTTAAATGACTAAACCGATTCATCTTAAACTTATACCAAATGATTTTCTTAAGTTTGGCTATTCTCATCGTGCTATAGCGCTTCATTTTACAACCCGGAAAACCCTCAGCGTATCAAATTTAATAATTAATGAAAAACAACAAAGAATAAAACAATTTTTTTTTCTACGCGGCTGGATATAAAGAAAGTAAAAAAAAATTTTGCAACACGTTTTACAATCGTGACCTTTTGCTTTCGAAAAACCGCCCAACAATTTTAATTCCTGGAGGTCATGTCGTAAACCTTCTGTGATCATGATCACCGCCATCTGACTGTAAAAACTACCGACTTTCCACATGATTCAACCGCGGAAACCCAAACAGCCGGTTCTATTTAATATCACGCTCAACACGAACACATAAATCCCCGCCAGGCATTTATTTTTTAAAAACCTCTCTAATTTAGTCCACTACAACAGGATAAAAAAAAAAATCCAATAGCTTCAAAATTCTCACACAAACACACCCACAAAAAAAAATGAAAAGATACAGCTGACAATCGCAGTTAATTACCGATTCCCTGTCGTTCAATCTTTTTCAATGCTCCCAATTTTAACAACAGCAAAAACCAATTCCCACCAAAAAAAAGAATTTTCTTTTTTAATTTCCTCGCCGATAGAAAAATTCCCACTCCGCCAGTTTTTTTTTTAAATTCTTGAGAAACGATCCGATATCGATATAATCCACCCGATGCAATATAATTACGTCTCAAGATGAAATATACGCCGTTAGGTTAATGGCGGTTCGGGGTTTTATCCTTAAAACAATTTAAAATCATATTCCGAGGGAAACGATGAAAACCTGCCCACTCCCCCTTTCGACGTTGATCGCTTATCCCTCCTCCCCCTTTCTCTCGGTTTACAAGTAAACGAGTCGTTGAAAATTAAACAAATAAACCTGCAAGAATCCATTAAGACTGCAATTACCCTCTCTCTCTCCTTTACCTTTAGCCCCGGTTTTCGGGATCCTAGAATATCAAAAGCAAATATTGTCTTTACTTGTAAGCATAGCTAATATAAATGATGGTTTGCATTCCAACCGGAAATGACGTGCGGATCAATCATTTCCAGTCGAGTGTGCACACCTGACAGTGAAAACGATATTAATTAAAAATCTTCCTTGTTTTATTATAAGTGTTTTGAATAATAAGAAAATTTAGTCGAATTATCCATTTTAAAAACATTTTTATTTTGTTTAGATCGAGCCACCTCGTGAATTTTCAAACATTCTGGTCCATTAAACAACTCCGAAGACGAGAAAGGACTGCAAAAGCATTAATGGCCTTTGCGGTCTTCCTTTCAACATTATCTGCAGCGAAAGGTTCCCTTTATCCATCACGCAAACCTAACAAGAACAGATCCCCGTGTTTCCTCCCTCGTTTTTTTTTTTTACTTTTAACGAACATGAACTTTTTAGAAAACAAGCCTAATTAGAAATGGTCCGAAGAAATTGTCCTAAAAAAAAAGGGTTTTGAAAAAATATGTCGGAACGAGGAAAAACACTAACAAAATATTCTGCTCGAGATTTTCAACTCTGAAATGAAAATTTCGTTTTAAATGGGGGGGAAAAACAAACAATGTGAAAATGATTTGCCTTGTAATGTGAAATAATAACATATTTGTTTTATTTATTTTTAAAACTCCTTTAAATGTTACATGCTCTTAGCTAAAGTCATTGTTTTTCTGTTTTTACCGGATTCGAGAGGGGAAGAAATTTATTCCTACAGTTGTGTTTTTTTTTTTTTTTTTTTTTTAAGGAAACATTCTGAAATTTTTCCTTGTTAATTTATTTAATATGAATTCATTCAGGCAGCATCGGCTCAGCTTCGATGTTCCTAGTTTTATGCATGAAGAAAAAATTCCGGGAAGAAATCTTGGACTTAACAAAAAAATCATGAAAAAGTTGCAAAGGTCCGGAATGGAAAATGATACCGCTAAAATTTTCTATATAATTTTAATCAAATTGAAACAAGTTAAAGTAAAGTAAATTAAATTCAATCAAATCAGCCCAACTTATTTTCGCCCACTATCTCCCCGTCACTCAAAAGCCATTTTTTAAGCTGCATTTTTGCTTTGCACATGGTTTCCGCGTTTTCAATTTCATCTGGCACTTTATTGAAAAAAATAAGGAAAATAAATTATTTTTGAAAAATGATTTCAGTGAATTCAACTTTTAAAACTAACGTTTTGTAAAAAGGGCATAAGTACATAGGAAATTACATGTAGTTTTGACTTCTTTGTAAAAAGCAATATTTATTTAAATAAATCTTTGTCATCGACTTTTTTGATGATTTCTACTTGAATATAAAGATAAAATTTATCGAAATTTCAATAAAATTTTGAAATATATAATTAAGTTTTTTTGTTTATTTTATTAACAACAAATAATTAGTGTTATTATATTTGCATGCAACATAAAAAAATTTCGGAGCCCGAAAATCTTAACCTTTTGAACAAAGAAAATTTCTTAGCTTTCTATTATCACTTTAACAACCTCTCCAGGTATCCAACTCAAACCCAGAAATATTTTTTTAATGAATGGAAAAATCCTCAGTAAAAAAATCTCATGGTTATTAATTAATAATTTCTCCTCTTTTCTTATTTACAAAAAAAACCGCTTAATTATTCCCATCGAAGAAAGCAATAAACAAAAAAAAAAGCTGATAAAAATCTTCCGAAACTCGAAACTCTTTTCTTAAAAATTGACATAGAAAAAAACTGGGAATAAATTATGAGTTTGTTAAAAAACAATTAGTCCGAAGGTGGAAAGGAAGGGAAGAATAAGAAGTGAGCGAAAATCTATTTTGTATTCTTTTAGCAATAAAAAAAAAAGTCTTATAATTAAACTTTTTCTCAAAAAAAAAACTTGAGGTCTCGTTTCGTATTCAAGAATCATCGAGTAATTTGTCGTTTAATATTATTCCAAGTTTTCTCTTTTTAAATGAATGAATAAAATAAGAATAAAGAAAAACGGAGGAAATTATTTTAGAAAGATAAATTAAAATAGGATTATGGGGCAAAATTGTTAATATACTCGAAAATTTTCGCGTATATGAGGTAAAAATATAAAAGACTCCGGTATAAAGTTTTGATAATTTAAATTTTCCCCTCTTCCCATTCGTTGTGCATGCTCGTCATGTTAATTAAATCGTTTTTTCATTAAAGTTAGCTTGATGACTAAATAATAACGATATGAATGTTAGAGCGGGGCTTTAGTGTCGGGAATTATTTTGAGAGATTTTTATTTCAACCTCGTAAAATTTTAAGGCCAAATAAAGAAAATTGAAGACGATGGCTAAAATCCTAAGCTGAGCTTTAGCCACCGTTTAAAATTATTGTTGCTAAATTTAAATTATCAGCCAAAGATTACTCACACCTAATTATAAAATTATTACCCGGCTAGCTTGATGTAAATTTATCGATAGATATAAATCAATAATTGGTTTATATAGACACCTCTCACAAATCCAAGGAAATATTCTGAATATATCGCCTTGGGAAACACGACCCCTTGTGTACTTTACGCGTAGGTAGTTTATGTCAGTCTTCGACGTCCCCCCCGAAATAAATCTCGGAAAGGGGATATCATCAAACAATAAATATTTTAACTGACACGGTAGACGTGATTAAAACGATTTATGCAGCCCGCGCACTTTGCGCGGCTGATTTTCCTTTTCATAAGGATGATCTTGTCACACAGGTGCGGAATTAACAATGGTGTGCCCCATTAATTGTGAGGATTAATCGTATTCAACAAAAGGCACGGGGATTTATCCTCTTAGGGAAATTTATTCCCTTTAGCTACAGAAAATTTGTCATTGTGAAGAAAACTCAATAATGTATTCTTGGGCCTTTCTGTTTTTTTCTCGAGTCTCGCTGGACTTGGAAGAAGATCGAAAGAGTGGTAGAGAAGATTTGCACGAAGACATTTTGAGCCGGATTAAACTTCTCAGATTATTTCGCTATTTTGTTTCAATCCGAACCCCTCCAAAAAATTCACGTCATGACGTCACTAACTCAAACATGGCGTATCGTTATTTTTGGCGGGAATTTGGATTTAAAATTGAATTTTTATCTCTTTAGTTCTGACTAAAAATTTTGTCTTAACTTGAAAAATTTCTCAAATTTACTTCTTGCTCAAAAGATTTCCCAGAGTCATTTATCTGTTCGCCTTGATTCAGAAAGGAAACCGTTCCCGCGGGATCCAGCTTGAAAACCTCAACATCGAGTCACCAAATCCAAATTATTACCCAGCTCAATTAATTCCGACTGAACTATCAAAAACCCCGAGACGAATAAATTCCCTCCGAATTCTCGGTATCAACCTTTTCTTAATATCAATTCATCATCTTTCGGATTAAAAAAAAAAAAGAAGTTTTTTGTCTCGAGCTTTAAAATTAACGGGGACAAAGAAATAAAAAAAAAAAAAGCGAAAGTGGAACGTTGAAGAGACAACAAAGATGAGCTTAAATAATCTTCTTCAAGAAAAGAAATTCAAACCGAATGTCAAAAAAAAAAAAAAAGGGCTGGAATAGAGACGCGCCGGCGAGAAGAAATTGAAACTCTCAAGAAGTCAAGACGGCAAAATTAATTACGTCACTTGAAAAACTATTAAAAACAATATCATTATCAATTTCTCCTGAAAATTTTGAATGAAAGACTGAACACCTTGAGCGATTAAATGTCGCTGTTTTGGAAAAAACATTCTTAAGGATTCTTAAAAGAATGTTTTATTAAATAATACTGAAATAAGTAATAATTACTTTTTCTAAGAAGGGGAAGTCGTTAATTTTATCTCCTTGGTGAGGGTCTCGAAATGGAATGAAAACAACGATATTAAATTTTTCCACTATTTCCAAGAAAAATATTAATTAGGCCTTTGATTATAAAGTGTGTTTTGTTTTACAATTCCCCATATTAAATCAGTTAACCTCAAATATATAAACGTGAGAATACGTTCAGTTACAGATAGAGATGATAAACGACCTGGTAAGTCCCACCCGCTTTTCACAACTGTATGAATGATACATTTTCCCGTGGGAGGTGAAAGTCCCAGATTCTTTAACACTTTTTTTTTCTTTTATACTTGACTGAAAGTCGGGTTTTATGTATTCTAGAATTCCGAGGATTTTGTCAAGTTTTAAGATAAAAATATCCAGACGTGAAGTCAGACAAGACGAAAAAATTTTTAAAGATGAAAGATTTTCTAGGAAATTGATAAAAACCGCAACGAAAATCAAAGGAATCTTTAAAAAAAAATTCTTCGAGTCGCAGAAAAATTTTAAAATTTTTGGGAGCCCTGAAAAAATTTTAAAAGAAATTTCGGTTCTAAAAAGATATTAGAACCGAATACGAAGTAAATGACTAAAAAAAATTTTTTATTTTTTAATCTTAAATCTTTTTTTAATCTGAAGTTTTTAGTCTTTTAGTTCGATTCTAAAATTCTGTTTAAGACTAAAAAAATTATTTTTGGCTGAAAAAATATTTTTTCTTAGTCTTAAACAAATCCAAAAGAATTTCTTGATGACCGGCGAGTCGTTTAATCAAGGGTTGCGAATAATGCTCGGTGCGAATTAATCAGAGTATGGAGACAAGGTATAAAAGTAAATTTTGGGCACTAAAAAGATCTAAAAGAATTTCTTGAGACTCCAAAGAAATTTTAAAAGAATTTCTCAAGCCAAAGAAATTTTAAAAGAATTTCTCAAGCCAAAGAAATTTTAAAAGAATTTCTCAAGCCAAAGAAATTTTAAAAGAATTTCTCAAGCCAAAGAAATTTTAAAAGAATTTCTCAAGCCAAAGAAATTTTAAAAGAATTTCTCAAGCCAAAGAAATTTTAAAAGAATTTCTCAAGCCAAAGAAATTTTAAAAGAATTTCTCAAGCCAAAGAAATTTTAAAAGAATTTCTCAAGCCAAAGAAATTTTAAAAGAATTTCTCAAGCCAAAGAAATTTTAAAAGAATTTCTCAAGCCAAAGAAATTTTAAAAGAATTTCTCAAGCCAAAGAAATTTTAAAAGAATTTCTCAAGCCAAAGAAATTTTAAAAGAATTTCTCCAGCCAAAAAATTTTAAAAGAATTTTGAAAAGATCTTAAAGAACTTATTGACCCCTAAAAACACCTAAAAGAATATTTGAGTCCCATTAATAATTTTCCAAAAATTTTTAGGGCCACCAAAAAAATTTGGAAAAAGTTGTTGAACTTCAGAAAATGATTTTTAAAAGATTTCTGATTATTGAAAATCTAAATGGAATTAAAGTTGGAATTTTTCAATCTCTTTGAAAAAAAAATTTTTTCGATTCTTTGCTTTTAAGAAAAAACTCAACTTGAAAGAATTATTTCTGCATGAAGCAATTCTTGCAATAAATTAAGCAATCGGTTGGAAGACAAGTCACAGCGTTCACTGTATTTTCTCCTTAATACAAAAGAAATAACTAAGGAAAGTAATTTTAGATTATAGTATTAAAAATGAATTCTTCAATTTCACTAGATCCCTCGGGATCCCGCAAAGCCTATCTCGCGGAATTGGAAACTCTTCCTGGAGCTCGGCCTTAAGACTTGTCCAGGATGAAATGGTTCGACAACATCCGGAAAGTTCCCCCTTTCCCTGAGGAATCGGGCTACAGGAGTCCAAGGCCGTAGATCATGATTTTAATGAAGCCTGCAATTGGGCTTAAAGGTCAAAGAAGTAAATATTTAATATTGTTATTTGTCGGCAAAAAAATTTCTCGTTATGAGTCTTTTAAAAAGGGAAGAGAAGGGAGGGTTGGCAAATCTGATGAAACTAATGTTGTTAAGACTTCTGGGATTAAGTCTCAAGGGATTAAAGTTTGAAGGGAATTTTTCTTTTTTATTTTTTTTCCACCACGTTTCGTTGTTATTTTTTTTGCCCGGTTTGGTTGCGGCGCCGATTCAACGTTAACCGCGTTAAATTCTTTCGAAAGGGCTCGTTGATTTTTATTAATAATTGAAAACTTTTTTGATTGACTTTGATGTTGTTTCTTGGAATTTCTCTAAAAAAAAAAAACTTTATTAACCTTTCGGTTTGAAGGGATTGATGGATTCGAGATTTATTGAAACGTTTTTTTAGTTTCGGGAAATTTTTTAATTGAGTCAAAAAATGGATTTAGGGGATTAAAATATTTTTTTGAATTGTCAGATTGGGATTGAGGAAGGTCGAGATAAAAAATGGATTTTTTCACCTTTTGAAATTGATTGGAGTGGATGCAGTCAGCATTGTCTACTTCGCACTCGTAATCGATTGGGGAAACTAATGGGGAGGTTTGGCTCATTCGCAGGTTAAGTTCGGAGGCTAAGAGAACGCTTTAGTCCAGTCTCGAAGAATAGGCTACTTGCATGAATTTAGAAAACATAAAAAGATTCTGAAATTCCTAACTAAGGCTCATTAGCAAGAAAAATTTCGACAAAAAATGCGAAAAATCCAATTTGAAATACGGATTGTAAAAAGCCCGCCAGGAAATTCCATTAAAAGGAACCACAGCGGCTTTCCACCGCTTAAGGTTTTCCAATTGATCTTAAACTAAGACCGAGGGATTACTTTAACTCTAGCTGATCTCAGCGCACTATAGCGCATCATTTTACAACACGAAAAACCCTCGGCGCATCATAGCGCAACCAAGCGCAACTTAAATGACTTAACCGATTTATCTTAAACTAAGACCGAATGACTACCTTAAGCCTGGCTGATCTCAGCGCACTATAGCGCATCATTTTACAACACGAAAAACCCTCAGCGCATCATAGCGCAACCAAGCCCAACTTAAATGACTTAATCGAATTATCTTAAACTAAGACCGAATGACTACCTTAAGCCTGGCTGATCTCAGCGCACTATAGCGCATCATTTCACAACACGAAAAACCCTCAGCGTATCATAGCGCAACCAAGCGCAACTTAAATGACTTAATCGAATTATCTTAAACTAAGACCGGATGAACTACCTGTTGCGACCTGTCGTAAAAATTTCAAATATTTCACATTATTCAAACCATTCAACTTTAAACAATTAAAAATGAACCACATAATGAAAAGTAAATAGATTAAAAGTAAACATTTATCATTCGACACTACAAGCAACAAACTCCTCTTCACAGTTTCAAAATAAACAGTCATCTAGCTTTAGCAAACAACAAAAAAAAACCGTTTACCATTTCATTTCCTCCGTACATGCATGACTTTATGTTTTTAACTGCTAGATTTAAAAAGATGGATAAAAAAAAATTTGTTTTACGACCGTTTTCTCTTTTTCCCCCTCAACCCGGAGGGGGAAACAACAGGTTTTATCAATCTCGGGATGAAAACGAGACAGAAAATCCTCCCTTTTCCCTTTCAACGTAAACCAACATCTGGAATGACAACCGATCAAAGGAATGAATAATTATTGCTTATAATTTATAGGATGTCGATATTTTCAGGATCGGGAATCCGTTATCAACATCCGGGGGAAAAGGGATGTTTCCCTATATATATACGGATTTATAGCTGTCAGCATCAACCAGAATTGGTTATGGATGACTATTTTTAAGGATCTACGGAATGTTATTCGTTGATTGTTCGTGTTATTATTATTTTTTTTTGAATGGAATGGGATTCCGGGTTTTTCCCTTGTTTATTTAGAGAACTCGACTTCCGGTTAGCTTGATTAAAAATAACATATTGTCTGGACAGGAAGCTATAATTTTTGCGAAAAGTATGATTTTTTCTGGTTTCTTTCATAAATATTTGTTATTCGCAGGGAAAAGTTTTTCTCGAGATTTTAGAGTGATTAATGAGCTCATGAAAATTCATGATAAGGTTTATTTTAAGTAAATAAGGTGGGAAAGTGCGGAAATTATAACGGGGTTTTAGGAAAAATGACTGTTATGAAGATTTAAGAGTGTGGAAATTTTAGTTTAGGGTTGTAGAGGGCGTGGCAGTCGGCTTTAAAGTCAGGAAGCGCTCCAGTATGTATTTTGTGTAAGGAGGACGTCCGTCCAAATAAAAAGTAGTTGTCTAAGGGATCGGCCAAGTTATTCAAGATGCGCTGAGGGTTTTCCGTACTGTAAAATCGTGCGCTATAGTGCGCTGAGATCATCAAGGCTTAAGGTAACCATTCGGTGTTAGTTTAAGATAAATCGGTTAAGTCATTTCAGTTGCGCTTGGTTGCGCTATGGTGCGCTGAGGGTTTTTCATGTAGTAAAATGGTGCGCAATAGTGCGTTGAGATCAGCTAGGCTTAAGGTAATCATTTGGTCCTAATTTAAGGTAAATTAAAAAAATTTTGAGCGGTAGAAAGCCGTTCTGGTCGCTAAAAATGAATTTAATTTTTTTTCGAAGATAACGAATGGCAACTCGCAAGAATCTAACCCACAAATTCTGAACCAGGAATGAGGTTGAAATTTCAAGAAAAAAGGTCCAAGAAATTTGAAGAAAAAAAATTTAACTGAAAAACTGCTTTAAAAAAGCATTTCTGAGCATTCGGCTTTAGCTTGAAAATTTATCACTAATTTTTTTTACCATTTTTAGGCAATCCCACTCCCCTTCTCAAGGTGATAAACAGCGATAGTTAGTTTCCTTCAAGCTTAACATGTCTTAAAGTAACGAAGAGATTAATAAATTCAGACAAGTTTCAACATGTTTACTACAAGTTTGAAGTACTCGAACGTGAGAAGTAGTTGATTTGACATTTTGAATCCAGCGAGAGGTAATTTAGTCGAAATGCGATACTCTTGAATGAAAATTAGGGTAAATAATAAAGAAGTTAAAATCGCGCCAGTAAAAAGCCCCCAACATCCCGTTTTAATTCTTCCCAACGAACCGACATCGTTAAAAAACTTACGACTTAAAAAATAATTTAAAAAAACTCTTGACAAAGAGAAAGAACGGCGATGGGCTTTTTCCTTTTTTTGCTCTTTCCTGAAAATTTTTCATTTCTCGATGTTTTTTTTTGGCATTTATTTTTAAAAGTTCATGAGGTCGGTTTAATTTTATATTGAGGGGGAGAAAAATTTTTGGATAAGTTTTTCCGAAGCCCAAAGACGCGTTTTTCGCCCCTGGGCTGAAATCAGTTTTTAGGGTTGTAGAGGACGTGGCAGTCGGCGTTAAAGTCAGGAAGAGCTCCAGTATATATTTTGTGTAAGGAGGACGTCCGTTAAAATACAAAATTAGTTGTCTAAGGGATCGGCCAAGTTATTCAAGATGCGCTGAGGATTTTTCGTACTGTAAAATCGTGCGCTATAGTGCGCTGAGATCATCAAGGCTTAAGGTTACCATTCGATGTTAGTTTAAGATAAATCGGTTAAGTCATTTAAGTTGCGCTTGGTTGCGCTATGATGCGCTGAGGGTTTTTCATGTTGTAAAATGGTGCGCAATAGTGCGTTGAGATCAGCTAGGCTTAAGGTAATCATTTAATCTTAATTTAAGGTAAATTAAAAAAACCTTGAGCGCCCCTGGGCTGAAATCAGCTTAGATTGCCGCTTGTGGTATTTTTTCCCCATGGAAAAGCCAGTCCGTGCCTGGCTGAAATCCTAAGTTCGTTAATTGGAAGAGAGACACGTGGCACAATTGAAATTCTAATAAAGGGTACATTCCTGATCTTGAAGATCGCAGGCCTGAATGAAAAGCATATATCGAGATGTAATTAAATGGTGCTTTATTGTGAAGATCCGAAGCTAAACAATGCAGCGAATTACAAACAGCGAAATATGAACATAAAGCCAATTAATACGAAACTCTATCAAGTTAATTAAATTCTGATAAATCATTTTGTAAATTCCTGAATTAATTAAGTCATTATGGTTAATTTTTATTTATCCCCGAACTCGGATTTGTAGTAATAGCTTGTTTAATGAGCATGGGGTGACCAACTGATAATGCCTTAGCCTGTTTCTACGCCACTGATCCATTTAACGTCGGGATCGGCTCAACTGCGCTGATGCTGAATCGAAAAAAACCCTTACTTGAATATTCCAATTTAAATGAAATAAAAACAGCGCTTTTTATCTTCAAAAATATGAATAAACGAAAGTGGCCCCGTCGTACGCTAAAAAAAGAAGGATGAAATTCGTCAAAATTAAAATTCATCTCTTGTCCCAGTTCAACTCAGTCATCTTGAGAAAATTTTAAAATATCACATTTCCCTCTTTTCCGGCCTTTTTCGCTCGCGGAAAATACATCCAATGATAAACTATTTCTAATTTAATTAAATTTATAAAGAATTCTTCTCATGAATCATTAATTTCAATAATTGAAGATGTATTCAAAAAAGAAAAAGAGAAAGGGCCAAAGCTCTCCCCCGTCTTTTTATTTCCGAATGAAACTTGCGAAAAGAAATTGATATCTCACTCTTTTTTAACATTTAAGTAAAAATTTATACGCTTTTCCTTTCCATCTTTTTTCCTCCTCCTCATCCTCTAGCTTCCTGTTTTTCAGCTAAAAAAGAAACATCTTTACTTACTTCTCGCGCACGGTTTACTTACCTAAATTAAATTTAGGCCTTATGAGTTCAGCGACAAGAAAAACGGAGAAGGAAAAAGATGGAAGAAAACTAAAATATTTATTGGAAATATTTTTGAAAAAGTCTTTCGCTAGGTATTTTGGAAAAGGTTTAGGGAAATTAACAACGGGCTAATAACTCTTTTGTCATTTAAATTTTCTTGAGCGGGCGCGGTTGGAATTTATATGAAAGCGTTTCGGGTATTTAACTGTTTACAATGGATTTCGTTGTCATTAAAAATAAATCTTATTATTGCATGAACGTGAAAGAAAGAAAAAGGGAAAAGTTTTATTGGGTTGATTAGGAAATCGGTTGCTTTTCGTGATTTTGCAGTGTTTCTTCAAATAACGGGTGGGAAGTTAAAAAGGAAGCCGGGTTTGGCTTATTCGTCTATTGTCGAAACTAATTGAGCCAGTAAATTAATTTGAGACGATTTTTGTGGGATTAGTTGCGAGGACGGGTTATGACGTAAAAAAAGTTTTCTTGAGCGCAAGTATTTGAAGCTTTATCAGGTTTGTTTGCGATGCCATGTGACATTTTTCATGCTGAAATACGCATGACTCCATAAACGTGTCTAGTGCACGGATGTAAAAACTTTTTAAACGGCAAAACTGCCAAAATAGACAAATTTTTGTCTCAAACTTATTTAAAATGATTGTTTTCAATTTAAGTAATCACATCCCACTATAGAGCATCTTTTTACAGCAGGTAAAACCCTCAGCGCATCATAGCGCAACAAAGTGCAGGTTAAATTACTTGACCGATTTAACTCAAATTACGACCTGATAATTATGTCAACCCTAACAAATCTTAGCGCACTTCAGCGCATCACTTTACGTCACTTGAAACCCTCAGCGCATCAAAGCGCAACAAAGCGTAGAATGATCGGCCGAACTGATTTATTCCACACCAAGACTAATTGATCGATCACCTTAACGCACTTTGTTGAACGAGCGGATAACTTGTAAAATCCTTAGCGCAACAGTTAGATTTTCGCTGAGACGCGCTGAGGGTTTTACATGTTATGAGATCGTGAGTTAAAGTGCGCTGTGAATTAGCGACACCGTGTTTAATTTTTGCGTACGGTTTTAATGAGCCACTCCAGTTACGCTTTGTTGCGCTGAGTGTTTTACATGATATTAAGTGATGCGCTGAGGTTTTTGCATGTAATAAAATTGTTTATTTTGGTGCGCTGAGACTTTTATTGAGTGTGTCGATCAAAAACTGACAATGAGCTAAAAAGCGGCATTATTTTTAAGGCGATAAAAGCATGTGAACAAGTGAGACATTGAATTTGTTCCATTTTTGCCTCACAGCAGAGCTTTTACTCTTATACAAGATTGGCCCAGTTAACTGAAAACAAATAATACAGCACCTTGAATTTACTTCAAAAGCGTGTTCACTTCTAATGTAGTCGTGAGCTCGGTTGTAAGCTGCGAGACTAATCCATATAAAAAAAAAATATACACAATAGTTTGGCGGGTCTTTTGTTCGCCTTCAACCCTTGAATAACTACCATCAAGTTCCTTACAATCTTATTAGATCTGCTACCTTGCCCGCATCACGTATACTCAGAAATCCGTTTACAATACATGAAAACACATTATAAATGAAAATCCTCGAATAGCATGTAATGTTAAGGGAAACCAAATCTCAAAGTCGTTACCCGACGATCACAATACTCGTTTCAAAATGTTAATATTGTTTGGCTTCGTTGAATTGAGATCACTTTGAATATTTCCGCTTTTCAATGATTCATATACCTTCTTATTCAGTTTGTTTCCTTTTCAGGAGAGATATATAAATTCATTCTGAGACTTTCGCATGGGGAAAGGAAAGTTAAGAGAAAAGAGACGCAAATATCGCGGGGATCGATCTCACCTAATTTTGTCTTTTCCTTTCCCGACTTTGGGATTTTCCTCGAAAAAAAAAAAAAAAAAAAAAAGGATCAAGCTTGATATTGCGTGAATTTGAATTATCTTCCTCCCCTCCCTTCTCCTCTTTGCACTAAATCGCTAGGTAACAGGTTTGTTTTCATTTAATCTCTGTCCCATTGTTCTGGGGCACGATGGTCCCTTTGTCTAAACCGTTTATTCAAACATTTTTGTTGTCAAGTATTGTTCTGTTTATCTGACACGTTATTATCTGGAAAAAGAGCTCATGTTCGACCTCCATTGCTTTTACCGATCTTCAAGTTTCCGGTTAAGGGGCGCAAGGGTCAATTTTCAAAAATTGAGTCTTTGTCGTTGGAATTGCCTCGTTATATCCCCTAATAGGTAACCGAATAAAAAGAAAGATGAGGAACTTCAAAGAATTTTATATGCAGACAGACTTCACATTTCCATTGCTTTTTTATAAGGAAAACTCGGGGAAAAAGTTTTTATTTATACAAACAGGAAAAAAAAACATTTTTAAAGAAAAAAAAAAGGAATGAAGATGTTTTATAGTAAAACCATTGTCTTTTCGATGTTTTCTCCTCCTTTCTTATCTAATCTTACGCTGACTTCTTTTTTGTTGTTCCGTTTGTTTTCCTTTTTTTCCCCTTCTTCACACTCTTTTTCAAGATGTTTTTTTAAGTTTTTAATTTTGTTATGAACGCGTAAGTAATGATAATTTTAAGGATTCTATGGGTTATATATGTCGTAAGCAATTAAAAGGTAGATTTAAAAAGTTAAAAATTCAAAATGCTCAAAGCGTCCGATTTGCGCTTTGTCACGCTGAGGATTTTGCACGTTATAAAATTGTTCATCACAGTGCGCTGAGACTTGCTAGTGTTAAAGAAATCATTTGGTTTTAGTTTGAAATAAATTGAACAAATTATTTAAGTTGCGCTTTGTTGCGCTATGACGCGCTGAGTGTTTTGCACGCCGTAAAATGATGCGCTATATTACCTTGAGATTAGTTATGGTTAAGATAATCATTCGCTCTTGGTTTGATACAAATTCGTCGAGTAGTTTAAGCTGCGCTTTGGCGCGCTTTGATGCGCTGAGGGTTGTATGCGTTGTAAAATGGTGCGCTATAGTACTCTGCAATTCCTTGAAAAGTTAGCAATAAGATAACAAATTTTCCCAAGGTCATTCTACACCAAAATCAACATTTCTTTTTTTACTGACATATTTTCTTTAGAATTCGATTAAGATTTCTAGTTCTCATGTCAAGTTAACTGACATGACAATTAAAATCCCATATCCCTCTCAAAAAAAAAAAAAATATTGCAAACGATCAAACCCTCAAACAATTTTTCAAAAATACTTTTAACAAAGTAAACATGGATTTCTCCGTTTCCCCTCATGCGATCCAGACTTGATACTTAAATGATAAGAACCTTCAGACATGAATGATTTTATTAAAAATGTAAGGACCGCGAAAAACATTGTTAAACATGTCTGGAAAACATGTCAAAACCCAAGTAAAATCAAAAAAAAAACAATATGATTAATCGCCTTGCTCATTTGCTAAAATTAACCTTTCCCTCGATTCCGAAACTTGATGACCCAAACAGATAGAATATCAGCTTCTCATCTTTCATGAAAACTTTTTTTTAATTGACAGCAGACTCTGCTTCCAAAAAAAAATTCTTATAAAGGAATAATTAATGAAATGATTTTTAATGCCTTGGCAATTATTATAGGTAGTTCGAAATTCGAAAATCTTGAATTTTTTCCATTTCCGAAGAAATTGCTACGAGAAACAAAAGGGAAATAAAGGTAAATACGTAGCTTAACCGTTTATTCGTACGAAGATAAAAGGTCTCAGGGATTTGATCCGCTTCGCTTCTTTATTTTTTTTCCCTCCTAAGAACAAATGAGGAAGGGAAAAAGCTTTCTGGTTATTTTCACTATCACGATTATTAACCCTTTTTTTGCCGCTTTAATTGGGTACGTTCGTAAAAAAAAAAAAAAAAGAAGTTCAACAAAAAATTTGTATTAAATAAATACAAGCGGAAGCAAAATAATAGTGATTAACTGGGCGGGCAGGGGGAATTTTTGATCCATGTTTGAAAAGAGAAATTAACCCAAAATGTAAAGTAATAAATCGCGCTAATGAACTCCTTTTTGGTTCGGTGATGCATGTGACAGTCGTCTTTCTAGGATATATTAATTAATGATGTTGTGATTAAAACCCTAGTTGCTTTTAAAATTTTCAGTTGTCATACACGCACAAATTTTTGATGTGATGATGAAAAAAAAAATGGAGGTGTGGTTTAGCCGAGTTTGTTTTAATTAAAAAATTGCAAACGCTTTAACGATCAAAGTGATGTTAATGGAGTAATTGGGAATGGTGGTCGAAGGTAGAAATCATGGGAAAAATCGAAAGGTGATGATTTTTGGGGAATGGAAAATATTCATGGATCGGCTCATAAGATCTCACGCACTCACTCTGCTCTCACTTCAAGGCCTGGAGCCCTACCGCCTCCTCCACCAAATAGGCTACTTGCATAAATTTTAAAATCGAAAAATTTGCTTTGAAATTCAAATTCTAGAAAGCCCGCCAAAAACAGCCATGACTTTATGACTTCACAACTGAGTCGGATCCTTTGTTCCTATTGGTAGAATTTTCGCGCGCAAAAAAAAATGAGCCAATGAAATGAAAGAATTCAACTCAGTTGTGACGTCATTAGCTCAAACATGGCGTATGGTGATTTTTGGCGGGCTTTCTAGAATTTGAATTTCAAATCAAATTTTTACCTGTTTAATAAAATTTTTTTGACCTATTTTTTCTTGAGAAACCTTAAATAAGAATTTAAGGACCGATTAATGACGTTTTAAAAATTCATGCAAGTAGCCTATTCTTCCACTAACCGCGATCTAAGGCCGTAACCTGCCACTCCCTGCCCCCCAGGGAGAGGGCATCCTGACGATCCTCATCCTGAGGCTGCCCTGTGGCCGTCGGCCACCCGCCTGGTTGTGCCCCTTTCCGCCAGCGCCCGCTGCAGCCTCCTAGACTTAATCACACTAATGATTAGAGACTGAGTAGTGAAATTTCGGGTATCACGGTTGCTACGAAGTCGCGGCTATCCGGTCGCGGGGTGAAACGTGAGCCCAAGGATCATACGCAGGACGCGGTTCTCGAACGCAAGGAACCTACTTCAGGGCTTCAGGTCTCGCACCTAGAGTTGTAAGATGGGAATATTCCCCGGGGAATAAAAATAAATTCTCGGGAATTTATGGGAATATTCCCCTGATGGCAAATAAATTCCCAAATTTGGGAATTTATTGCGCCTATGTTTAGCTTATGGAAATGTCTTTTTACTCAAAAACCGTCCACTAAAACGTTTCAGCTGAAATTAGATTTTGTCAAATATCTTAAAATTTCTTACTGTAATTAGAATTTTTAGTAATTAAGGTCTTCTATTAGGGTTCTTTTTTGAGTTTTGGCGAATAATTCACTAACAAAGCCATTTTTTTCTACAAATAGTACTTCTTTAGCAAATTTTCAAAATTCCCAAAAATTCCCGGTATTGGGGAATATTCCCGGGAATATAAACGGAAATATTCCCCTGAAAATAAATTCCCGGGAATTTTACAACTCTACTCGCACCCGTACATGAGCATAAGTCGGAGCACAGCATTCCAGATGCGCAGCTTCGTCCGCCGGAATAGTAATCGGCTCACAAGTGGATAACGAACCGCGTACAGTCCCCTGCACACAGAAGTCTCATGACTTCATATCGGGTGTCCACGCCAACCACAAAACATGAACTACCCGGTATAACTTACCGAAAGACCGAGCACATAACTTTGAATCTGGCAGTTAAAAAAGAACATACAGTCGTTTTCAATTTTGCTCTTCAAGACCGACATCCCCTCCTTTGATACCTTGAAATCATTTTCACAAAGACACTAACTATAATCAATTTAGTCATCATACCAATCCAACTAAAATAATCTTCGTTAGCATCACATAATTAAAGGAAAACGAAAACCGCACCAAAACGTTTCTCAACAAAGAACCCGACTCTAAATATCAAACCGATGCGTGTCAAATTTGCTTTATCTAGCTTTGCTTCCACCGCTTGCCTATTCCCCCTTTTCTCTGTGCAATCAGTACCTTTCATCTATTTACACAGGTAAAAGTTTCGGGAAAACAGACCGTTTAACACCCCAAAGCAAACGAAAGCCACGGGAAAAAAAAAATCACGAATAAACAGGGACGAAAGGAAAAAGACAATTCTGGGGGAGAAAAAGTTAAAAACATCCGATAAAAAGTGATAAACGACTTTTGTTTAACAAATTGCAACAAAAAGTAATTTGTAACGTCTCTACTGAGTGTCTGTAAACATTGGACAGAACCCGACTAGAAAACCGTTTAAGATTTCATTACTGCCAAAAGGGTCTTGTCTTTTATTCTATTTGTTTCTTGGGAGTTAAGAAGAAGAAAGAGTGGGAGGGAAAAAAGTATAAGAGGCAAAAAAAAAAAAGGAAAAAACCTCGAGTCATTGATGCGTTAAAGGAAAAAAAGGTTTTCGTGTCCGTTTTACACTGTAATCATTACTATTGAAAAAATCCCAATCTTTTTTTCCGGGTAAAGACATCAAAGGGAAAACTCGGAATTTTTGCGGGAAATGTCTTTTACGGTCGCCTTATAAGTGATGTAAGAATAAATCTCTTTTTTTTTTTTTTTGAAGGGTTTAGCTGACCAGAAGGAAGAATGCAAGATATGAATGTTTCGGGAATTGGATGAAAAATACTTTGCAACGACCAAAGCGTTCTCTGAAAATCATCTTGTTTACAGAAGAAGAAGAAAAAACGAGAACGCTCGGTAAAGGAAATTTCCGATGGGGAAAAAAATACGGGATTGCTCTTGACGTTTTTTTTTTCTGGTAAACAAAAACAAACAGAAATACCTCAAAATCGAAATATAAAATGTCTCAAAGTTGGGAAATTATTTTTATTTTTTTTTCTTAAGAAAAATATAAAATGGTTATAGTTCATTTTGATCACGCCTAAGCAATGACGCAGCAATATCAAGAGCTCCATTTGTTGGGGCTATACATTCTCAGTTTTTTGAGCACTCAGTTTTTCTTGCAGTGGCGCAGCAACCACTCCGGTGGGGGGTCGCAGGAAAGTAACTCTGAACTAAATAAAACGCTGTAAAAATTTTAGGAGGGCGCCAAGAGTAAACAATCTGCTGGGAGGCCTCTTTTAACCACGACGCTGTAGGGCCCTGGAAGGTTCAGCCTGAAGTAAAATCTCTTGAGAGTGAGTACCTGACCATGATCCGACAATCAATTTTCAACTGACCAGGGCATCATTTTTCTCATTTTTTTCTTCATCCTGCACTCCAAGAAAACTGTCTTATCTAACAAGCGCCCTCAACCGCTGTAAAAGCTTCAGGGGTAGTTGCTACGTCCCTGCGCCTTGCCTTAATTTTTATCCATAAAACTCTTCATGATTGGGGGCAGATCATTTTGTTGCATTCCCTCTAAATCTTTTTTTTTTTTTTAAATCGCAGGAAACGTCGATAAATTTTATTAAAAAAAATTCTACTGCTTGACAGTAAGTCTCTCTAAGTAGCCGGTGACTGCAAATATTCTACCGCCCACGTCAACCTATTCTCCGTGATTTCCTTTTTTTTTTTTTTATTTCAACAAAGAGTCCCCGTATTATTTAAATTTAAGCTTTTCCCATGATCGGTGATCGATGAATTTATCGGTTATCGATGGGAAAAGCTGACGATATTAAAAACATGAAGGTTTTTTTTGCTGTATTGATGTGGAATGTCTTGGGGTAGTTTGATGTCAGCTAAATCCGACTTCAAAAACGTTTCGGAATTTTTTCCAGGTCTTTTGTGGGAAAAGGATTGTGGAACCTGTCTACCGACCTCAGGGGATGAATAAGTTAAAGTGGACGGTCGATGCTCAGCCTCTCACAGTTTTTGCATTGAAAAAGCTGCTAATGTTATTCAGGCGACCTGATTTCATCTTGGCTGACTCATGGCTAAGATAGCTCGGCCCAAATCCCCTCATTGCTTCTTTTCTTCGGCTCGGGCCGATTCTGGAAACAACATTTTTTTAGGTAAGCATCGAGAAAAAAATGACCGAAGGCTCTTTAACTTTTTTTCAGGCAGCCTCATCATCAAAGTGACTAACTCTCTTTACGAAATTTAATAAAATCATCGACATTGTTTACGAAACTTTGATAAAGGGAAAAAAAGAATTCTAAATTCCGCTTAGCCATAAAAGACGCGATAAATATTGACTTTAGGGACGATATTGCATGCTCGTCTTAGTCTAGACGATTTAAACTTTTAATCAAACCGAAACAAGCAAGATAATTTTTATTAAAAAATATTAATCATGTTGACCTCTACTAAAACTGTTCCCAGATCATAAATTTTAAAAGATTGGCCCGAAACGTTCAAGGCATTTTGTAGCCTGCATCGACATTTGACCATCCATTTTTCGGAATTCGACTAAACGCATTGTCATTGTATGGCAGACCAGACCATACGTCCTCCTAGAATAAACGAACGAAAAAACGCATGAATGAATGAATGAATCACTCATTAGTTCATTCATTGATCCATTCATTCTACTGTACTTGAGTCACCATTTTCACTTTTGTTTATTTAAAAGCAAAATACAAGATTTGAAATGTGAGATTTAACAATTTTACTGTGAAAACCCCAAAGATCCTTACGGTGAGTGAACAAACACATGAAGACATTTTTTTCTTCCCCTCCTTAAACCGTTTTTCAAGTAAGTTAACGATGTTATGAACCTTTCGGGCACCGCGTTATCAATCAATAAAATGTTTCAAATCGACCTGGAGATGATGGGAAAGAAAAAGGGATTATAAGACTCTTTAAACTGTTTAGCAGGTGAGAAAATTGAGAAGGGAAAAAGCAAAAAAAAAAAAAAAAAAAAGAAGAGAGGAAAAAAGAGAACTTGTAAAGAAAACTTATTTTCCAATAACTCCCTTTTTAGTCTTGAAAAATTCACCGATAAAAAGTGAGTTTTTTCTCTCCTTGCCGATGCTCTTCTTCTTCCTTTATGTAATAGCGGGGTTAATGTTTTAATTTTTTTCACCGAGTTGGGCTTTCGAGTCTTTTTTTTAGATTAACCCATGCCTAAAAATATACATTTAATAGAGATTTTGGACGCGGATAACTGATTTTTTTTCATGTGAACGACTGAGTAATCTTTTTCTATAGATTTTTTTTTTCTTAGGCAAACACATTTCTGGCTCATCCCGAAAAGGTCATACAAGTTTCAAAACTTGTTTGTAAAGTTTTCCCGAAAGGGCGGTTTTGTGAGAACAAACCGAGCAAATAAACACTCGACGGGCTCTCGTCTTATAATTTTAGAAATCCTACTTTAAAAATTTTTTTTTTTAAATTTCTATCAATTTTATTTCTGAGCGACATAGTATCCTTAAAAATTATTTCCAACAAGCCATGAAAAAAAAAACTAAAAAATGACAGGCTTTTTAGTTTAATGCAATCGACTTTTTTGACCCGAGATTAATCACATATAAAAGCTCCCCAAAAATCCCGAAAATCTTGACCTACTTCTACACTCTCCATTTACTCAAAAAAAAAAAAAATAAAGTAATGGAACTATCCTTTTCTTTCAAATCGACCGGAAAAGTCAAGGAAAAATGTAACATTAAGAATTTATCTTGTTTTGGCAAAAGTTCTTGGATCCAGTCCATTCTAATATTTATACAAATTAAATTAAAATGGTACAACCGAACGAGCTTTTATTCAAAAATATTTAAATTATAGCTTTTTAAAAAAAAAAAAAAACAATCTTCGATTTCAAAACTAACGAAGCAATAGCTAATTTGATGTTAATAAAAATCTAACTATTATCAAATCACTTCGCTTGAGGTGATTACATGTTTAAATATACGTTCGTCTATAGGAAAAAAAAAAACAGCTCGCTTTTCGAAAATTTAATTATCCCAATTTTCCATTTTTTTTCTCTCCCCTCTTTTATGTATCAATGAGAATTTCATACGAAATGAACGTTTCATTAAAAATCGTTCAACAACGGACCGGAGCACGAGAGAGGTATATTCAATATAAATTAGTGGAAATGCAGGATTTCATTTTAAAATTGATTACAAAAAATTCGTCATTGAAAATGGTATTATGAAGTTAGTGTGAGGTCAAGGCTGGTCCGTCTACAACCACCTTTTTTAGGGTAGATCGGGGACAGTAAAGACACTTGCACTGAGCTATTGTGGCTACAGGGACAAGGGGGGTATGCTGTTCAAGGAATGGAAGAAACTCAATATCCGTTCATTCTATTTTTCTTTGTCCGATTTTCATTGATTCATTCATTCGTTCATTCGTTCGTTGATTTATTTATTTATTCATTCATTCATTCGTTCGTTCGTTCATTGATTTATTTATTCCTTCATTCATTTATTCGTTGATTCATTCATTCATTCGTTCGTTCGTTGATTTATTTATTCCTTCATTCATTTATTCGTTGATTCATTCGTTCATTCATTCATTCATTCGTTGATTCATTCATTCATTCGTTCATTCGTTGATTCATTCATTCATTCATTCGTCGATTCATTCATTCATTCGTCGATTCATTCATTCGTTGATTCGTTCATTCGTTGATTCATTCATTCGTCGATTCATTCATTCATTCGTTCGTTCGTTCGTTGATTTATTCATTCATTCGTCGATTCATTTATTTGCATGAATGGATAAATGGATGGATGAGTAAACGAATAAATGAATGAATGAATGAATGAATTGATAAAAGAAAATTGGGTAAAGAAAAAATTAAAAGAATGAAGAAAAATCGGGCAAACGGAAAATAGAATGAATGAATGAATGAATGAATGGACGGATGGATAAAGGAATGAATGAGTGAATTGAAGGAAGGATGGATGAAGGAATGAATGAATGATTGAATGGATGGATGGATGAATGAATTGATGAAGGAGTGAATGCATGAATTGATGGTTAAATGAATGAATCTGAATCTAAATGGATCTGGATCTAAACTACTGGATGGTTGAGTGAATGGATGGATGGGTGGATGAATAAAGGAATGAATGAATGAATAAAAGCTGGAAGAAAGGAGACATGCATTGCTAGTCTTTTCCATAGCGATATGCTCATTTAAAACTTAAACAAAATTTTCCCAAGTGTAGTGCCACAACATAAAAATAAATATCAAATAAAACTCATGCCATATTAAAGGATGACAATGCATTCTTTCATGCCGTTAAAAATATTCAAAACTTCCTCGCTGCATTAACAATAACCGTAACAATTACACATTTTCATTACTAAACCTTAAATTTAAACAATCCTTTTCCTCAAGTTCATTATCTCAGCAGTTAAAAAAATCTCACGCCATCCTCTAAAACTCAAGAATCCTCATTCCCACACGTGTTTTTATTTAATATTCAATTTTCACAACAAACGAATTAAATCATTTTATTTAAATTTTCCCTGAGGAACGTTAAAACCCAACAAAGCTACTTTTACTACCCACTAGCTAAACTAATACTATTTTAGTTTCCCAAAACTGAGATTTAGACAAACTTTCACTTGAATTCCTTGACTATCTGAGGTTAACGATATTGCCAGTCATAAGATTCCCTTAACTTTTTCCGAGTAAAACTTGCTGGATTTCCAATAAGGATTCTGTTTGCGGATATTCCTCAAATGAGATTACGTATAAATTGAAAAGCTTCAAGAATATCGAGCGTACGTGCTGTATTGTCTGGGGAGGTCTTGGTTCACGCCAAAGCAAACTGTCCTTCAGCCATGTTGAACCTCAAGTACAAGACTCCGGAAAAACCGCATCAACTCGGTTACGTACTCATATTCCCTCGGATTCCCCCGTGTAAAATATCAAGGGATTATTTGTCCACCCCGTATATGCTAACACTTTTACTGTCGAACCGTTGCAGTAAATAATTCTGCATTTCCATCATCTCCAACTCCCTCGGGATCTGGTAATCAAGTTGAATATTGACTGCTGACGTTATAAAAAACCTGGCGTTGTAAAAATTGTAGCACGGTGAAAAAAAACTCTTAAAGAAGTAAAAAAAAAAAAAAAGATGGAAAGGAGCCAAAAAGTTTTTACAGATCTAATAATCATAAACAACGTTTTGTCGTGTTTATCCTCCATGAAAATAACCGTTCAGCAGTTTAATACTGAGGAGCTATTGTCGTTCTCATTCAACCCGTAGAGAAAGTTTTTTTTACCAGGGTGTGAAAAAGTCTGGCTTCGAGTTTTTTTTTTTCAGGTTTTTCTTCTTCTTTGAAAAGAAACTTAAAAATGTGGGAAAGTGGCTTGTAGGCAAAAGGATGTTTTCGAGTCTTAATTAGGTCAGCAGTTTCTCTCCGCGAGAGAAAAAATATTAAAAACCAGTTGAACAAACGTATGAATTTCTAGAATTTTTTTTTGTTTGTTGGAAACAGTTTTAAGCGGTTTCTCTTGTCGGATGAGAAAAAAGTTTGTTCTTAGCTCTCAGCTATGTTTAATTTTTAATGGGTTTCGTAGTTGGACTGAAAATTCTATAACTTTTAATTGTTTTGATTGTCTTTGAAAGGACATAGTCTCCCAAGGTAAAATGTAAACTAGCTCTGGATAAAATTATTTCAATTTTTAATTTTTGAGAATAATCCGTTGTCGGAGTGCACTAATTAGTAAAATATTTGGCTGGGCACAAATTTTCCATTTTTCATGAATTAAAATCCGGAAAAAATATTTGTTTTCTTTTCTTTAAACTTTGTAAGGATTTATTTTTCGTAAAAAAAAGGCGTAGGAGCTTCCTTTCCGATGATTCAAATGAAATGGCAGTGATCACCAGAAGTCTCGGCTTTGATAAAAAATAAATAGATAAAATTCACTTATTTATTCATTAGCTCATTCATTTGATTATTCACTAACTCATTGGCTTGTTTAAGTAATTATTTATTTATTCAGTAGTTCATTAATTTAATGTCTCATTTACTGATTGCTCACATTCATCCAATTACTCATTCATTCATAGACTCAATAATCGAATCATTCATTCATTTATTCACTCGTTAATTCGATTATTCATTCATTCACTCATTAATTCCATTATTCATTCATTCATTCATTCACTTGTTAATTAAATGATTCATTCATTCATTGACTCGTTAATTAAATTATTCATTCATTCATTCATTCATTGACTCGTTAATTAAATTATTCATTCATTCATTGACTCGTTAATTAAATTATTCATTCACTCATTGACTTATTTATTCAATGATTAATTATATCATTTATTGACTCATTAATTCAATTATTCATTTAATCATTTATTGACTCGCTAATTCAATTATTCATTCATTCATTCATTCATTCATTCCTTTATCCACTGATTTATTCATTCATTTTTTATTCAATCATTTTTTCGCTGACTCATTCATTCAATCGTTCACCAGTTCATTTATTTACCGCCCAATTCATTGAGCAATTCATTCTCTCGTTTGGTAGCTCATTCATTCATTCGTTCGTTTCCTTGATTATTTACTCAGATTTTCACTCTCAAGCAGGCGCATTATTTCTTGAAACAATAAAAATATTGTTTCAGTATCAACAACTGCACTACACTAAACGAACTTCCCTCTAAAACGAATAAAACAAATTCCATTTCAATTCTCAAAACGGAAAACGATTTCAAATAACTGACCGAGTATAGTAAAGACTAACGAGAATTATCCAAATCAGCAATTTCCAACACTTTATCGTTCAACAAATCCCATTCTCTTTTTCATTCCTTTGATCTCGCGTACTTTCTTCCACATCTGTTTAATAGAAAATCGGTCAGGTTTACATGCAGATGCTATGTAAATCTTTGAAAATATACATTGCCATGAGAGTAAAACACTTGATTACATTTACCGAGAAATTCATAAGAAAGTGCAAAATGCCAAAAGCGTATTTTAAATTAAATTTTCAACAAATGTTTTTGAAAATCCATTAATGCTCTTTAGCTAAAACTTCCACCGTTACTTTATAAATAAAAAAAAAACAATTTCTTTTCTGAGATTTATTATATATAAAAATAAATACGTCTTTTTATATGAGAAAAGATGTGAAAGTACGAGATGTCATGAATAAAAAAACGTTAAGATGTGGAAATCATATCTGAAGTTTTCTTTTTTCAAAAGAAGAAAAAGTGGCGCATTTTTAATATTTATACTTTTAAAAATAAGAAGCTTTTGGTTTGAAGTTAAGGCCTGTGCAGACCCAAAAGAAACCGTTAGGCCCACATCCTTCCAAATTTTCAAAAACTAAGGAACCCAACTTGATGAAGCCCTCATCGCCTTATATAGCCAAACAACAAAAAGATGCATTTGCAAAAATAATAGACAAAACTTCACTCAAACGAGGCGTTAAAATTTTCAAAAGTAGAAAAAGTGGTTTTCGTTACTTTCGTGACAGCTGTACCAGAAGGTTTGAGTAATACACAAGAAGTTTAAAATCAGTTTCCCAATATTACAATAGGAAACTATGCTGGTACTCAAGAAAACTCTTCCCGAAATGAAAATTCCTCATTTATTATCATTGTTTTTACTCTCCGAGTGAAAAACTTTTTCCTCCTCCGCGAACGCATGATGATCATTTCATTTCTACTTTCGAGAATTTCGTTCAATCACGAAATAAGATTTCTTCGAATATTAAAATTTCCCGTGAATGCCGTTAATTAAAAAATATGCCACAGTGAATGCGATATTTTTGACAATAGCTGAATTTGCCAGCTTTATCAAGAAGGTTTCTTCGAATTTTTTTTTTTCGTTCGAGAAAAGGAATTAAGAGGCGAGATTGAAAAATTGACAACACCTACAAGGAACGGAAGGTTGTCAAAGATTTTGGTCGAGAGCCAAACGAGTTTGTAAGAGAGAAAGGAAAAAATTGAAAGAGACTGCCAAATTTTCGGTTTTGTTAATCAGTCCCAGAAAAATCTCAATGAAGTAGTTTGATATTTTAGATGGTAAAAATATACATGGTGCTTGCTCAATTGAAGAGTTTAGTCAACTGGGATATTGGGAAATATCCCGGTGAGCCATTCAAATATAAAAATCGCCCTTTTGCTCTTACAGTTTTTAAAAATAGGGCTGAAATATTTGATTCATTCATTCGTTCGTTCGTTCGTTCGTTGATTTATTCATTCATTCATTCATTCATTCATTCGTTCGTTCGTTGATTTATTTATTCATTCATTCATTCGTTCGTTCGTTGATTCATTCATTCGTTCGTTCGTTGATTTATTCGTTCATTCATTCGTTCGTTCGTTGATTTATTCATTCATTCATTCGTTCGTTCGTTCGTTGATTCATTCATTCGTTCGTTCGTTGATTTATTCATTCATTCGTTCGTTCGTTGATTCATTCATTCGTTCGTTCGTTGATTTATTCATTCATTCATTCATTCGTTCGTTCGTTGATTCATTCATTCATTCATTCGTTGATCCAAAATTTTTGGGGGGTTTTTTGGAATAAAAATGAAGAACAAAGCGGAATCTGAGTATTTTTTTTACAGAAGAATGCGACCACTTTCTGAAATTTCAGTTTTACAATAAAAAATTTTTTTATCTGAATTCTAAGAAGACAGGGCACGAAATGAACTAGTCAATAGTTTGTCCCGACTTCTTAGAGTGAGGGTTAAATTTTTTTATAAGTAAAAACCGCTCTACTGAAATTCTGCAGTCACCTTAGAGTGCAGTTTCTTGTGTTTTTATCCGCGCCCTCTGGAAAAGCAAGTTCGGGCCTCATCTCAAAAACTCAAAAAATTCAGCTGTGACTTTTTGGCACAAAATGAAGTTGCTAACAAGTTGACTAGCTCGAATACTTAAATTCTGATCACTGTGCTGAGTATTTACCTGAGACGTCAGCCAGCGAGGTTTTTTTTTACTCTTTTTAATTTTCTTGGCCCAGAGCCCCAAAATCAAAAGAATATTTTTCTTACGTTTCGAATCAAAAACAAAAAATTGAAGAGCAAAGATGCGGGAAGAAAAAAAAGTTGAAGACGGTGAAATAATTATCGAAGAACGTCCATAACAAGAAAAAAAAAAAGAAGGATCATACGTGATTGACCGGTTGGTATTTTTATTACTTCACCTCGAGGAAAAAAATTGTTTCGTAAAAAATTTATTCAAAACGCAAAAAAAGAAAAAAAAATCAGTCTTCGTGAGAAAAAGCAACGAAGCCCGTATTAAATGTAAATATTTTCTCTTATATGTGAATGTGACATGGTATCCCCAGAGTTTGAAAAGTTGGGTTTACATCCAACCATTACACTCCCTGCCTTTTTTTTCCTCCATCTCTGAGGAGTTTTCTTTTAAAACAAGGAAAACGTATGATGGCTCGCGCTCGACGTTTCCAACTTCATTCAAACAGAATGCCGCTCCTATTTTTCTTTTAAAAAAAAGACTTGCATAGGAATTGAAATTAATGGAGCGTTTCAGATCGGAAACAATGTTAAAAAGTTTTGGGATTTTTTAGTTCAAGAATTTTTTTTTTGATAAAATTTTTAGAAATTTTTTGCCACTTGAAAATAAGAAGTTTTTCAAGTAACATTTTCATCTTGATAAGTCTTAGAGGATCGTTTTAGTTGAGATTAATTAATGATTAGACGTTAAGACAAAACCTGTTATCTCTTTCCTTTTTTCCGTTTGGTTGGTTTGTTTTTTCAAAGCCGAAGATTTGATTAAGTTCTTGTCTTTTAATTTAAAATTTTAGATTAAAAAATGAAGAGCTTTACTTAAGAGTCCTCTTAAGCCACGCCACAGCAGACATGATTTTTTCTAGAAAATCGATTCTTGAGCTAAAGCTCAAGTATTTAATCATTGTCAATGATCAAAAACAAGTCTAGCTTACAATTTAGCGTGACTTCAAACATTTAGTGCCAATAAAATAAATGTGCTCAGCTTTCTGCTATTTCCCACTGGAAGAATAATAAATCTTAAAGACCTTCACCTTTTTTTATTAACGAAAAAAAAATTCAGCCTTTTATTCTTCTATGAACTCCCGTATTTATTTTTAAACATTATTAAAATCTCTGATCTTATTTATTTTAATTAGCAAACAAATCTCTAAGTCAGTTAATAAGCTGAAAATTCATTAAAATAAAATTAGCACTACGATTTTTAAAGAATTCTGCGATCCCGAAATAATAACAAAATCGTTCATTATTTAAACAGCCCAATTCAAACTGAACAAACTCTTCAGTTAAAAAAAAACGTAAATAAACTTTATTGGAAAAGACAAGAACAAAAATTAATTATACATAGCGTATTTGAATATCGATTCGATATCGACAAGAGGATCAAGTGCCTCGGGATAGCGGGGAAATTGAGATTTTAACTTAAAGAGAAAGACGGCTTTATTTATAAGACTAAATAAACAAAGCGAAAGCTGGAGTCAGTTTCAAGTGGTCGTAATGAAAAAAAAAAAAAGGAAAGTTTTTTGAAATAAAAAATGAGAAGCAAAAAAAACTCGGATTAAGAAAAATATTTAGGAGTTAATTTCTCGAGAAACTGTTTCAATAATTTTTCAAGTAGCGAAAATCTTGGCACTTAAAAGGGTTTATGGTTAAAGTGTTCTTTAGGAAGTGTTGAATATTGCAAATCGGCTTTAGCATTTTTAAAACGTGTGCTCGAATAATTTTTTGGAGTGTTGGGAAATTCTTTTTTGAAATTTAAATCCCGTCCGGCCCTGTCTGAAATAATAAAATCTATAAGAAAAGTATTCGCTCTCACGCATAAAAAACCATATGGCTTTTTAGAAATAAAAAAATATTAAATTTAAAAATAAAAAAAATAAAAATTGAACAAGCTTTCCAAAACCAAGTTTTTCCCGGAGAAAAAAAAATCTCTATACTTTCAAACACGGTCAATTTGATCGACTTGTTCGACTAGGAAAAATTCCACAGAAACTTGTTCGACAGAATAATAATTCTGAAGAAACTTGTTCGACAGAATAATAATTCTCAAGAAACTTGTTCGACAGAATAATAATTCTCAAGAAACTTGTTCGACAGAATAATAATTCTCAAGAAACTTGTTCGACAGAATAATAATTCTCAAGAAACTTGTTCGACAGAATAATAATTCTCAAGAAACTTGTTCGACAGAATAATAATTCTCAAGAAACTTGTTCGACAGAATAATAATTCTCAAGAAACTTGTTCGACAGAATAATAATTCTCAAGAAACTTGTTCGACAGAATAATAATTCTCAAGAAACTTGTTCGACAGAATAATAATTCTCAAGAAACTTGTTCGACAGAATAATAATTCTGAAGAAACTTTTTGGACTAGAAAAAATTCTAGAGAAACTTATTCCACTGTATACAGCTTTTAAAAAAGTTTAATAAATTAGTTAGAAATAAGTTAGAAAATTCTTAAGTCCCCAAAATTTAAAAAGGAATCTAATTTAATCACTTTCGATCTCAGCTTCTCTTGCCCCTGAAAACAAAAACTTGAGCATACAATTTTTTTTGAACTCTAATGAACGCCAGCTAACCGGTGACTACTCATCCAACGAAACAAAAAGCAGGAAATCATAAAGATCCTTTTGTTAAAAAGTGAAAGGCATATCGCAGAAGTTTCTATTTGCACTTAGTGATCGTTTATCGAAACGACCCTTTGTGTATTTCTCATAATATCCAACTTTAGATATCCATCCTGTGTTTCCCATCATAAAGCGAGGAGACAAATCGTCGACGCAAATCCCTTATTACTCATTTTGCCTCTTGACAAATTGTCAAGGACTGAACCAAGTGCAAAAGTTTAAATTTATTCGAATTAAAACGGGTCTGACTTACAAGTAAAGCTCATAGTTTATTACGATTTCGGATTTCAACCGATTACCGTCTCCTTTGAATTGTAAATATTTACCGTTGGCATTTTGTAAAATAATTATATTAATTTTAAAGAAAATCGTCTTTGTTTAGTTATGAGAAAATTCTAAAGTGTCGAAATCGATAAAAAAAATTAGCACTGCTTAATGCAAAGTAAGAAACTTAGTGGCTTGAATATTAGATCGTGTGGCACATGCAAATAAGATTAAATTTTTTTTCTCCCTCCCATCAGCCTTATTACAGGAAGGCTTCCGCCGTCTTACTTCCCACGATACCTTTTAAAAGTGCTTTCTCTACCTCAATAGGCTTTATTAGTAAAACATTTTACCCGTTTCCACTGAATAAAAGCACCCAAGAATCTCTCTCTTAAACATCCTTGTTAAAAGCTCCCGAAAACAAGGGAAATGCAGAAAAGTGATTCTCTCTTTAGAATCCATTTACAGAGTCGACTTTTATTTTTATGAACCCTTCAAACCGGCATCTCGTTCATTTCATCCATCCATCCAGCTATAAGCTTATTGCAAAAAAAAAAAAAATGCAATGTTGAAATTAAATTTCCGTTGTACTGAGTACATAAAATGCATTTGTAAAATCAATCATTCATATTTTTTTTTTTTTTGTGAAAGCCTTTGCATTTTTAAATTGACGCATGCGGTTTTTTTATTTTGAAATCGGAAGAAAAGTTCAAAGCGAATCGAATTATTAAAACTATTTGAATTTCTAATTGGGGTATCGTTTACGCCTTGAAGCATTCTCGACTTTACCGATTTTCCTAGACATGCAGAAACCTCCTCGTGGAGATGAGAGTAGACTCTGAATTCAGGTCTGAGGCCAGTAATGATAAAAGCTGCGGAAGCCATTAAATTGCAGACACACAAAATCGTAAACATTCAAATGGCCCGATTCCTTCCCTAAACTAAAATTTTCTCTCGACGTCCCTGAACAAGCAAACTTTGCCCCGATTTGAAAAATCTCAAAATTTTATTTTAAAAAACTTAGCCCCAAATCTTCGAAATTAGAAAAGTGAAAGAAGACTCTGGAGATAAAAAAGATAGATAATCACGTTCGAGATGTAAACTTTAAAAAAAAAAATGGCTTGAGGTAAATGCAAAGGGGAAAAATGCCTCGTCCTCAATCCTTAACTTTCAATACGAAAATAATTTTTTTTAAGAGAGATCCCTACACGAAGAAATTTTTAGAAAAAAAAAGAGGGGGAAAAGGGTTCAGTGATTACATTTTACACAAAAAATAAGTACCACTTGGTCGTTCTTTTGAGCGTATAAAATAAACACCATTTACGAAAACGCAAAAATTCGAGCGCTTTCATTCAATTTTTTGATATATATTTTTTTTCGACTTCTTCTTTTTATAAAAATACTGGATAAATTTTTTTTTTTTAAAAAAAAGTTGATTCGATTTGTGAAAAGTCTAATCCTGTGTTTACTTTTTTTTCCCTCCCGGATTATATATATAAAAGGAAAGGTATGTTTTAATCACGGGGAAAAAGATAAAAGTGAAAGTTAGATTTGTCAAAAGTTTCTGCGGTTGCTTTTTCAGAGGAAATAATGATAATTTTGTTAAATTATCCGTCACGCTTTACGGTGTATTTTTTTTCCCCCCTTTGAGAAAGGAATTCTAAGGCCGTCGAGTTAAAGTCAGGTCAAGACCTGCCAGGTTGTTTTGAGAAGCAAGCTAAGGAAGCTAATGGGGCTCCTGAGAAGCAATCAGACACTTTAGCTGAGTTTTAGTGGCCATGAGGACACCTGAGCCGATTTCTGGTGGCAGCGGAGGCGATTCGTAAGTCGAGTCGGTTCTTTTTGGAATCAGACTGCAAGAGTAAGTGGCGTTCCCGCTCAGGTTTTTTTTAAAATTTTCGAGTACGACAGTGATTTTTTTAAATGTTTGTAAACAAAAACCAAAATAATGAGAGATCATTTAAAAATTAAATATTACCCTTTCTAAGGACTAGTAATAAGGTGAGCGAACATTACCAGCTATTTTTGACTATGCTAAGCAAAATTTTCGGCTGAATTTTTTTTTTAAAATAAATTTTTGGCCGCTCGCAATCTTACGATCGAGAAAATACAAACGAATTATAAGTTCAACTAAAGTTAATAAAAGCAAAGATTTAGAAAAAATAACACAAGCAAAAAATATTTGTTTACATTTTGTCGAGGCAGCCATTATATTTTAACGGCCATTTTGTGTTACTTTTGGTCGCATGAAGAGGGCTTAAGTCACCTCATGTCTACTCTCTAAAACTTACCATCCCTAAGCCACGCTGCTTATAACTAGACTAACCACTTTTCAACTTACCTAAAAAGAAAAAAAAAGACATTACTTATTAATAAAATTACAAATAACACGACAACAAGAGGAAACTTTACAGGCTCCTTATAATCTTAAAACAACTTTAACTTTTGAAAAATGTGGTGAAACATGTCAAAACCAATTTCTATGATCTTTGCCACATTATTAGAAACGACCGAAACCTCTTTCCGCCATGAATTCAGTTTTACGTAGTAAGAAAAAATTCGCAGCGACGTTAAGGGAGACTCTATGCGTTCCCAACCCCTCCCCCTTCTTTGCAAAATAATTTCCCGGCGTCGCTGCTGGACAAGATTACTATACTTTCAGAAGTTTTTAGTGAGTTAATTATTTTAAATCAGCGTACGAAAAAAAAATAAAAACAACTCCACAAAACTTCTAATCCTAATAGAAGTTTCATAATGTTTTTTTTTCTTTTAACTCGATTAAGATTATAATTAAGAAAGGTTGACCAAAACTTTTTTTATAATTTTTAATCAACTTCTTTTTAGGCTGCTTTACTATTTACTTCTTTTGCTAGAAGATTTCACACTCTTAATTAGTGGTTATTACGGGAAAATAAGAATGCGTGAGGGGCCTGAATGAGTCGGTAGAGGCTCTAGTAATGCTTCAGGCCCCTCTAGAACTTGAAAAGCAAAACAATTATTTTTATTCCGCACACACGCACTATTGTTTAATTGAAAGCGAAGCATTCTGATTCTCTCTTTGTATCTCAAATATCAGGGTTGAAAATAATAGGGATGGAGGTCATGCTCCTGACATTTCTGAATATTTTAAACTTGTTCATTTTCGTAGCCTGGAAATTTTTATCGGAATTAAATTTCCACTTGATCTAAATATTTTTTATTCATCCAACATTCCAATTACAAAATTTAACCGGCTCATCTGAAGAAAAAGGCATGTGAATAATGGAAAGTCAACTTCTCTATTCCATCTCTCGCGTTTTCCCCTCCCTCTCGAAATAATTCATGGGATTTTCAAGTTCTTTTCTTTTTAGAATGTTTTCCTTGTATACTATTCGATCCCGAATGTTTTTATATTTATAAATGTAAAGAGAGAATTCTTGTAGGGAAATTTTGAAAAACTTCATCATTTTTCATCCATAAATAACACTTTTAAGGCCGGGGAAAGTGGAAAGCACGTATAAATATACCGATCTAACCATAATTTAGTTAATTTGCACATATACACCGTCCTAGGGGTCTGTATAATGACTTAGATGAAGCGGGAATAACGAGCGAAACAATGAGTAAAGTTTTGGTAATAATTTAGCCCCGGCAATATCGCGAAAGGTTGAGAGGGTAAGACTGGAAAAGGCTATTCGTCATGCATGGGAATAAAGTGCATCTTGAAGTTGAGGAATGGTTATTGGGGCAAATCAGCAGTTAGGGTCAATTTTCGGGGGGGGGGGGGGATTTTTGTATCAAGAAAACAGCCTAAAAATCCAATTTCATTTTGAGAAGATTCTAAGATGGAAATTTTTTTAGGAAAAATTTCTGGTTGGCCTAAAAGGGCCTAAGTCAAACTTTAAGTTTACAATCTTTGCCTCAGCTGCTGTCGTTTTTTTTTTTTTTTTTTTTTTGAAAAATTGCATTTTTTTCTGTGAAAATTCAACGTATTAAATATCTAGTCATTATCGCGCTGTACTTTCCCTTTTTCAAAAAAAAAAAAATTCATAAATCCTAATTTTTTTATCCCTTTTAGTTTTAATTACACCTTTCTGAGATGATCCTGAACAACACCGTGTTTGTTTAAGAGGAAACCTCTTTCCCGCTCTTTCATGATTACAGCATTGAGTTTCACTGAAAACTAACCGGAAAGTAAAGGCGGTTGGTAAATGGAAACTTCAGGGGAAAAGGTCTCACATGTTCTTTGTAAAGAGAGTGACGAAATTTTAAAAGTAACAAAAAAAAAGTAAAAGTGATGATGCTTTATTTGTACTGAACAGTCATTTCAAGCCCGAGGAGCTTCCAGGAGCCGTTGTCGGCGTTTAGATGAGTCAGCTAAAAACCCTTTCAAGCTCCAGCTAATTTTGGGTTACAGCAGGATTGGTCATACTGGACTTGAGTAAGCTCAGATAAGTTCTTAAGTTTCATAAAAATAAGTCTTCAGCTTGTGCTTGTATTTCTCTTTATTTTAAATAATAAATAAACACATCGCCAGCGTCCTGAGATGACAACAGCCAGAAATCCTTAAATTTTTTCGCCTCCTTTGCCCTCCCCATGTAAAAATGTTCTCCACTTCGAATTTTTTTCCGCCACAGCAAACTTTACACACACGAGTTCTTTAATAAAATTTAAAATCATCAATTTAAATATAAAATATTAAAAAGCACTCTCGAAGCAAAACTTTAGATCTCCAAACAAAAATTAACATATTTTATACTTTTGACTGTTCAAAATTAAAAAAAAAAAAAAAAATCCGGACGGAAAAATAAAATTTTGTTTTCATTTTATTTTTATCGGGAAAATGGAAATCGATACCTCCTAATGTAAAGAATATTGAAACTGATCAAAACTGAAATAAATCCTAATAAAATCTAAATTCAAGTTTTCACCTCCATCTCGTCAAATTTTCGTCAAACGTGTAATCGAGAGGTTTTTTTCCTGTCATTTATAAAACTATAAAATTCTTCTTCCTTTTACACAGGCCCGGAATGGCTCTTCCAGAGGGCGCGGGTAAAAATACAAGAAGCAGCGCTTTATGGTGACTGCTGACTTCCAATAGAGCTGTTTTTCTTTAATAAAAAAAAATTTACGGACATTCTAAGAAGACGGGGTGAACTATAGACTAGTCCATAAGTGCCCCGTCTTCTTACAATTCAGGTGAAAAATTTTTTTTTATCTTAAACCTAAAATTTTAGAAAGTAAAAAAAATTCCGCTTTTTTCCATTTTTTTTTTTATTTAAAAAATTACGTTTGACGAATTAAATATTTCATTCCTGTTTTTAAAAATTGCAAGAGCATCGCGCCTTAACGAGGGAAAAATCCTTGTGGCCCAATCCGTGCCTGTATTTTACATCATGAAAACCGTCATCGGACTTGTTTCAAAAACAGATTTAAAACTATTAAAACATGTTCTAACTTGAACAGCACCATCAAAACGGACATTACGCCAAGTATTATGATCTCCCATGCAAGTCCTATTTAATTAGGATATTACCCAGTCTCGCGTAGCATAATTGAGGTCTTTATAATAACAGTCACATTAGTAATCTAAGTTAGCAAGACAAGTACATGCTAATGACTCTGATAACTAATTACTGGTGCAAGCGTCAAGAGCTTTCGAAACTGAAATCCCAAGATGAACTTTTCCCATTGTCGAAAATCTTTCCCTCTCTTTTTATCACGCGTTCTTCGAGTGTGGGCGGAAGCAAGATATGATAATTATATTGTTGAGCGATTAAGCGGGTTTTCTTTCTCTCTCTCTCTCTCTCTCTCTCTCTCTCTCTTCGTTTTCGACGCCTCCTTAAGGGTTTTTAATGAGAATTAAAATGTTGTTACATCGGAATTTTAAATCCAATTAATGGGAAAAGTAAAATCCGGATGTGAGGTTTTCCTTTCTTCTAAATGCATTTTCAAGTCGGATCTCTTTAAGGAAACTCTGAAAAGCATTTTATTATCAATTTATCAGTATTTTATGGAGGAGGGGCAATAAAATTTATATGTCCTAACCAAGTGTTGTTATTGATTTGCTTTGCTTCCATATATATCGTAAATTTATTTTTATGTCCTTATTTTTAAAAAAAAATATTTACTTGGAAGTTGGAAGATGAGTGCCAACGGCCGAGTAATTTCCTGCAGGAGTGGGGAATTTTTAGGTATCTGACTTGGAACCCAATTCGAACCACAGAGATTGAACTTGGTTTCAATTTACCGTAATAATAGTTTTTTTTTTAAATTTTCTCTAAACTTGTTAGTGCTTTTTGAATTTGTACAGGTTTTCTTTCCGAATATTTTCCCATGAAAAATGGATCTGGCAAGAAAATTGTAATGAAATATTTGGTTGACAAAAAACAATTTTAGATAAACTTGTTCTGCTAAGAAAAATTATGGAGAAACCTGTTCGACTAGGAAAAATTCCACAGAAACTTGTTCGACTAAAAGCAATTGTGAAGAAACTTGTTGGATTGCCAAAAAATTCTGGAGAAATTTGTTCGACTAGGAAAAAATGTGGAGAAACTTGTTCGACAGAATAATAATTCTGAAGAAACTTGTTCGACAGAATAATAATTCTGAAGAAACTTGTTCGACAGAATAATAATTCTGAAGAAACTTGTTCGACAGAATAATAATTCTGAAGAAACTTGTTCGACAGAATAATAATTCTGAAGAAACTTGTTCGACAGAATAATAATTCTGAAGAAACTTGTTCGACAGAATAATAATTCTGAAGAAACTTGTTCGACAGAATAATAATTCTGAAGAAACTTGTTCGACAGAATAATAATTCTGAAGAAACTTGTTCGACAGAATAATAATTCTGAAGAAACTTGTTCGACAGAATAATAATTCTGAAGAAACTTGTTCGACAGAATAATAATTCTGAAGAAACTTGTTCGACAGAATAATAATTCTGAAGAAACTTGTTCGACAGAATAATAATTCTGAAGAAACTTGTTCGACAGAATAATAATTCTGAAGAAACTTGTTCGACAGAATAATAATTCTGAAGAAACTTGTTCGACAGAATAATAATTCTGAAGAAACTTGTTCGACAGAATAATAATTCTGAAGAAACTTGTTCGACAGAATAATAATTCTGAAGAAACTTGTTCGACAGAATAATAATTCTGAAGAAACTTGTTCGACAGAATAATAATTCTGAAGAAACTTGTTCGACAGAATAATAATTCTGAAGAAACTTGTTCGACAGAATAATAATTCTGAAGAAACTTGTTCGACAGAATAATAATTCTGAAGAAACTTGTTCGACAGAATAATAATTCTGAAGAAACTTGTTCGACAGAATAATAATTCTGAAGAAACTTGTTCGACAGAATAATAATTCTGAAGAAACTTGTTCGACAGAATAATAATTCTGAGGAAACTTGTTCGACAGAATAATAATTCTGAAGAAACTTGTTCAAGAAAAATCCAGGAGAAACTGCTTGACTAAAACCAATTCTGAAGAAACTTGTTGGATTACAAAAAAAATTCTGGAGAAATCTGTTCGACTAAAAGCTATTCTGAAGAAACTTATTTGACTAGAGAAAATTGTAAAAAAAAATTTTTTGACAGGAAATAGTTTCAAACAAAGATTATGATTGAAGTGCAATCGCAGAAAAAAAAACAAAAATAAAAAAAATTGAAATGTGGGGCTATGTGCAACAATGAAAAAATGTTATCCAGCAATTAACCCTAATACGAATTAACCGAGCTTATGAAGGTTGTGAATCCTCAGCAAGGGGGATCATGTGAAATATGAAAGTCGATTATCCAAACGATTTCATGGAAATCATCGCTGGGGAAAAGAGGCTTTGCGTAATAAAAATTTAGGTATCGATTGAGTAGTCGCTGAGATGATTATTCCAGACATGTTTCAGACATTATTTCTCTCTTCTTTTTTTTCTATGATAGTAGAATTATTCTTGATCGATTTGCTTGCTTTTGAATAACAGATCCATAAAAGTTAAGAGAGAATACTGATAAATTTAATTAGTTTTCTATTCTTAAGAAATTCGTTCAGATTTAGTATATCGCCAAAATTATAGTCGAGCATTTGAAAGATCGAATAGAGGCAAAATTCTGACGCCTTACTTGCGCAGCCACTAAATTCCTCATGCCAGCACTTCATCACTGGGCCATAGCATCTTCGTGCTATTAATTTCAAACCTTTAGCAAGCAATTCTTTCGACATTCGAGCACGGTTCTGCAATTCACTTTGTTTTTCTCATGACTAACCTCAAAATCCTCCCGTGAAATGAAAAAAATAAGCCAACTCCGTTATCATTAAAGTAGCTCCATTTAACCTCACGTGACAGGGAAACGGCAAAGGGTCTTAGCATTTGACCTAAAATACACCGATATCACGTATTCGGAAAATTATAGGAAAACCCTAAAAAAGAGAGAGAAGCCACGTTTCTATATCTTTTACAACTCGGTTGAAAATTTCCCCTCCCTTTTTCTTCTTCTGTATGAAATCCGATTCGAACAATAAAATCGAAATGTGTATAAACGCGACGGTTCATTTCCCAATCGCCTCATGTTTAAAGAGACAAGAATCCTATTCTGGGAGTTTCTCCATCTGATAATTGTTCGAATCATAAATCAAAAAGAAAAAACCTCGAAAGTAAGTTTTCGGGGAAAAGAAAGAAAAAGAAGTCGCTTTCTTTTTTTTTACCGAACGATAGAACATGAAGGGAGGACCTTGAACTTTTTGACGGAGTGGCAATTTGCTGACACTTTGCTGCAGACATTATTCAGAGACTCGTAAAAAATAATAGGAGAGTTTCCTTTTTTTTCCCCCCTATCGAATACGGAGTTTTCGATTTTTTTTTTATTTTAGAGGAGGCACGTTGCCATATCAGAAAATTTTATGGGTTTCGTATGAAAGCTTCAGCCAAAATCGTATAATGTGATCGATTTTTAAGAACAAAATTCGATAGGAAACTAATAAAATACTTAAGGACATCAGCAGAGAAAAAAAAGGTCCTCAAAATTAAAAGCAGCATCAAAAAAATTTTTTACTAGTGATGGACACAAGACAAGACAAGAAATGCATGGTTCTAGTTCTTGTTTTGCAAAACATGAGTCTTGTTCTTGTCTCGTTTTGCAATTCTTTGCTTAAAAAAATGCAGACTTTTCTCGCAAATCACTAAATAAAAAAAAACCTTGTCTTGTATTGCCAGGAAAAAATCTAGTCTTGTTCGAGCCTTGTCTCGCTTTTTGCAAGATGAGACGAGACACATTCTCCCAGTTTCGTCCATCAATATTAAAATTTTGGAGTAAATTTTTTTTTAAAAATTCTGGGAAAATTTTTTTGGGGTTTTACAAAATATTAGACAGAAATCATTGAATGACGCCATCTAGCTGTCTTTTCCGGAACTCAATATTTAGCTGCCATTTTTAGATAAATCGCGGCCTAGCAACCCCTTAAACTTGACGATGTTCAATCTTCTTATTTCAGAATCATAGCAAATGACATAGTGAGATTAATTAACGTATTATACGTTTCAGTTGCAATCGTGGCAAATCAAAAGTGAAACCTAAAATAGTCTCCCGAACGGCCTCAGGCCTCTTTAAACAAACCCAAACACACACTCTGGAAAACCGTACACGCACACACATCCAAACAATGGCTAACATTGCTTAACTTTCCATTCCTACCAATTTCAAACGTTAAAAATTTCCACCTCTTACTTTTTTTTTTACCGTCCCCCGCTTTTTATTTTCGGGACAGCCAGGCTTTGAATTAATGCTCTTGTAATGCCTAAGTGTCTTTCAGGTAAGCTGTTCTTATTTATTGCTATCATTTTTCACGTCTTCACCGTGAAAAAAAATCACGGATTTATTTCTCACTTTTCGGTTTATTTATTTATATTTTGTTTTTTAAATATTCACACCAAGTCGCGTTTGTGAATATCAAAAAGGACCCGCAGTCAAAAAGCGAGAGAGAGAGAGAGAAGAGAACGGATTGTTGACAAAATATTGCCGGAGGGATTCCCACCGCAAATTATTAAAACGGCAATAATTATTTATTTAGCATTTGAATGAGTTAATTTTACTAATCATTAAGCAATTACGCAACGAACCGAGTTTTCTAATGATGAAGCAGTGGCGATGTGATCTCAGTATCATTAAAAGTTAGAGGAGTTTGCTTCTGCTTAGAAAATTTTAGATTGTGGTAAGAGGATGGTATGAGTATTATTGTTGCCTATAGAGGGCATGAAATGTTCAGTTTAAAAAGTTTTAAGGGGACTGATTTTTACTCAAGAGGGCGTTAAGGGCACTAATGTTGCCAACAGAAGGCACTAGTGGACTGATGCTGCCCATAGAGCACACTAGGAGGCTGATGCTGCTCGCAGATGCCACTAGAAGGCTGATGTTGCTCTTAGACAATACTAGGAGGCTGATGCTGCACATAGAGGACACTGAAGAGGCTGATGCTGCTCGCAGAGGACACTGAAAAGGCTAATGCTGCTCGCAAAGGACACTAAAAGGCTGATGCTGCCAACAGAGGACACTGAAGAGGCTGATGCTGCCCACGGAGAACATTGAAGGGGCTGATGCTGCCTACAGGGGCCACTGAAGGGACTGATGCTGCTCACAGAGGACACTGAAGAGGCTGATGCTGCTCACAGAGGACAATGAAGGGGCTGATGCTGCTCGTAGATGCCACTAAAAGGCTGATGTTGCTCTTAGAGGAAACTAGGAGGCTGATGCTGCTCATAGATGCTGCTCGCAGAGGCCACTAGAAGGCTGAGGCTACCCACAGAGGACACTGAAGAGGCAGATGCTGCTCGCAGATGCCACTAAAAGGCTGATGCTGCCCATAGAGAACACTGAAGAGGCTGATGCTGGTCGCAGAGGGCACTGAAGGGGCTGATGCTGGTCGCAGATGCCACTAGAAGGCTGATGCTGCTCGCAGATGCCACTAGAAGGCTGATGCTGCCCACAGAGGACACTGAAGAGGCTGATGCTGCTCGCAGATGCCACTAGAAGGCTGATGCTGCCCACAGAGGACACTGAAGAGGCTGATGCTGCTCGCAGATGCCACTAGAAGGCTGATGCTGCCCACAGAGGACACTGAAGAGGCTGATGCTGCCCGCAGAGGACACTGAAGAGGCTGATGCTGCTCGCAGAGGACACTGAAGAGGCTGATGCTGCCCACAGAGGACCCTGAAGAGGCTGTTGCTGCCTACAGGGGACACTGAAGGGACTGATGCTGCTCACAGAGGGCACTAGGGGCATTGATGTTGCCTATCTAGAGCGCCAGAAGAACTAATATGGTTTTCAGAAAGCACTAGGAGTGCTGATGTTGCCTACAAAAGGCATTAGGAGCGCTGGTGTTATTTTCGGATGGCACTTAAGGCATTTGTTTCCTACAAAGGACACTAGAGACACTGATGTTGCCTGTAACAGGTACTTACTGTTGCGCAGAAGGTGCGTCAGTGTTGCCCAAAGAGGGCACTAGCGGCGCAAAGGACGTTTATAGTAGACGATAAAACGTCTCGTATTTTCTTCATGTTGTCTAACACAACACGATCGATCAATGACTCGAGACGAATATAATTAACAGAGGGCGTTAAAATCACTTAAACTATTAAATGATGCCTGAAAATGTGGAGGTTGTTAGTTCAAATGACTATTAGCTAAAAGTTGCTTGAATAGTGCGAGCAAGCTCTTTGGCTGATTAAATTAGTTCAGAGCTAATCCCAGGCCTTTTCATTGTCGGGTGTAAAATAATTTCTGGGTAAATAGGAGGATTGTTTTCGAGTATATTCCCCGCAGCTGGATACCATCAATTCATAATGCTAAATAAATTATGCATGGGAGGAGTACTACGAGGAAAGGGTGACGGATTACTGATTTAGCATTTGAAAGCTTTGAGATGAAAAAGAAAAAAAAAATGACAAGTGCCTGGTATCGATTTTCTTTTTTTTTTAAAAAAAAAACACATTTTTCATTTTTTTTTTCGTAAGGGTGATTTACCGTTTTTGCATATCCGTCCATATTGAAATCCGGTTGGGTTAATTAACGTTGAGTGACGAAATTGAGGATCGGTTTTAATGTAATTCATTCCCGGTATCAAATAACATTTTTTTTTAAAAAAAAAAAAGGTGAAAGGGCTTAGTCGGTTTCTTTTTCCATTCACGGGAATTGAAATCATAGGAAAAAACATCGAAAGGAAACCATTGGAAAATTTTTTTATTTTTCGATATATAAAACTACAATAAAAGTTTTTTGGCAAACCCGAAAACCATGATTTCGAATAGAAAAGAGGGAAAATGGAGAAGAAAAAAAGACATTCACCACTTACAAAGAATAAAAACTTTTCCAAATATTGTATCGAGATGTCTTTAAAATTAGACTACTCGAACCCGAGTTTATTCTTATTTTTGTTCATCTCTTAACAAAAGAATATTGAGCAAAGTACAAGAGAGAGAGGAAACATAATGTTTTCAGGATTTTTTCAACTCAAACAAGTTTCTACAAAATTTTTTCTTGTCATTTCTTGAAAAATCCAGTCAAATGTTTCTAGAGCATTCTGTAAATTCGAGGAAACAATAATAGCATGAAAACCAGTTCCCTATAACATATGTGCACTTTTGGGTAAAACTTTGAACGGAAATTGTTATCAGCATGTTTGCATTGTTTTATATTGGGTAAACGCAACGCGGTTTCCCATCGTCTACGTCGACTTTAACAAAGTTTGTTGAACACGTTTTTAAAGGAGAAATGTCCGGAGGTATTTTATTAGAAACGCGAAATCAATGACGTAACTTAGTTGGACCGAAGGATATTTTCACGACTCTGAAATTTAAGCAGAGAACTGTGTCTACAAACATTTTATCCGAGAGTCCTTCTTTCCATTTCCCTATCCTCTCTACGGCCCTGATCCTCAAACCCCATAAGCACTTTTCTTTTACACATAAATATTATTTTATATTTCTTTAATAATTAATACACTTTTTCCCTCTTTTTCCTCGACAATGGAACCATAAATTTCAGTCAGACATTATTCCACAATCCCCAAGCATATGTGAATAAAAAATAAATGTATAAATGTACAGAAAAAAAAAAAATAAAAAAACCACAAGGGGAAACCTTGTGCTAAGCGTAACATTCATTACGTATTCATTATATTTTGAACGTTACACGTTAGAAAAGTAAACATTACCTATGGCAACAAAATCTCACAAAAAACAAAACTTTCCGAATAAAAAGTTCATATTTTTTTTCTCCAGCCCAAAATTCAACCTCACGATATTATCAATAAAATAAAATAAAACAAACAACCTTATAAAGCTTTTGCGGGTGTAAAATGTTAGGAGGAAGTGTCTGCATCCGATGGTCCAGTTCTCACGTGTATTTCATTACAGTCAACAAAGATCCAACCGGAAATGTCTTCCTTTCTACTTTCTGTCTTTCCCTGTGGGCCCGCCGCGGTTTTTCCTTTCTTTTTTTTTCCCAGAGGCTTGTTTCCCTTCTTTTTATCGGGAGACGTTTTCGCTTTTTCACGTGGAACAATGCGTGAAATAGAAATCTGGGATTCGGAATCATTTATCAAAATGATTCCAGTTCAAAGGTGTTCTCTTGAGGGTTTTATTCCGGTCCTTTCTCTAGAGATTCCAGTCTTGTCATGTTAAAATCTTTTTAGGAATAAAAAAAGAGATGATGAAAAAAAAAAAAAAAAAAAAACATTTCTCGCGAATTTTTAATATTAAAAAATAAATAAACTTCATATTGCGGTCGAAATGTTTTTTTTTTTTTTTTGTTTTCTGACACGATCCAGTTGGTTGAATCTCAACGTTTCAACGTTTCATTTCCAACGTTTCCTCGAGCTGATTTTTTTGAAAAGAAAATATTAAGAAATTTTTTTTTTTGGATAAACAAGAAGGAAAGTTGTAAATCTCAGTTAAAAAGATTTGTAGGGAACGTGTTGGTGGAGAAAGATGATCAAAAGGAGTAAAAAAGGCTTCTCTCTTTCTCCCTTCAGTCTATATAAACAATATTCCGTCAAGGATTATATTTTTTGCATTTTTACGTTTGCTGTCAAGTCTGCGGAAAATTTTTTAATGTTTCAAGACGTTGGCTAAGGTCAGGGTGCTATTAGGATAATACAGAGCACAGTCAGGCACGGATTGTCCCACTGGGCTTACCGGTGAGCCCCTAAAACAAAAAGAATCCTTTTTTTCTTGTAGTTTTTAACGCTCTGTCGGGATATAGCTTCGTTAGGACGTCATTGGGAAAAAAATGGGGGAGATTTGCTTAAAATTATAAAATGAACAGAAAATTTGAAATTCTTGACTATTAATTAGTCGAAATCGAATCCCGTATCAACGCTGTCTGCAAAAATTAAAGATTTTAACTTTCCCCGGATTTTTCGGAAGGCGAATTTTGATAAAAAAATTGCCAAAAGGAAAAGTTGTTCCAACCAGAGTCAGTTATCTCCGCACAAAAAATAAAAGAAATCGTTTAAGCCGTTCTTGAGAAAATCTTTGAAAACTCATTATTTGGCCCTGCCAAAGCCGTAAACTTGGCAGGGTGGCCTTTTAATCAAATATCGGTTCGAAAATTTGAAATCCCCGACCATTATTTAGTCGAAATCGAGTCCCACTTTTACGGGTTTTTCTCGCCGTATCACGGCAAAATCTGCATTTTGATAAAATCAGAATGAACGGGGCAGGTGAAATCAAAATGAATGAATGAATGTATGCTTACGTCAGGAAATTGGCGAAAAATTTCAATTATTGCCAGAAAACATTCGTAAATATTGAGAAAAATTCAAACATAAGCTGATACAGTCAAAAAGTGGCAGAAAATGTCAAAAATCGTCATCACTCAAACGAAAATTAAAATTATGGCAGAAAAGATTAAAAATTGACAGAAAATGTCAATTATTGCCTGAAAAATTTTTTAATTTTTAAATTTTGATCCGGCTATTTTTAATTTTCAAAAAATGCCTAATGCTGAGTCTCCACTTGTGAGTTAATCAACAACTTTGATTAACTTACCTTGTCCATTTACCTTTAAACCAAATGTAATATGGTGTTTTTTAGTCGATGGCATTGCTCATCCAAACATTTTTTGTGTTTTTAGATGTTTGTTGATTGAAAAAATAAAAGGAATTAGACGGTAGAAAAGTTAATCCACAAGGGAAGTTAATCAAAGTTGTTGATTAACTCACAAGTGGAGACTCGGCATAAAAATTGCAAAATTTTAAAAAATTTTAAATTTTTTAAATTTTGATCCGGCTATTTTTAATTTTCGAAAAATGCCTGAAAATTTGCAAGATTGCAAAAATTTAGTTGATGGTAGTAAATTTTTTTTAAAATAAAAAATCGTCATTTTTAGGAAACAAAATTATAAAGAAAAATATCTGAATTGGAACGAGATCGTCAAATACAAAATTTTATAAAGAATAATTTTCAAATTTTTTCCTTTTAAATGTTCAACTTTCAGAAAATGTTCGAACAATTTAGAGTAAACTTTTTAGGGATGGACGGCTCTCGACCTGAAAAAATCCAAGGATTCAGAATCCGGTTTTTCCTCGCCAGGTCCCGTCTCGTCTCGAAATTTCTTGTGGCGAAAAAAATTGGATTTGAAATCCTTGATGTTTTTTAGCGATTTCTCGAAAGTCTCGCCGTTCTTCCCTAAAAAATTTTCTTTTTTTGCTTATTAAATAATAAATACGCTTATATTTTTTCCCCTTCGGTTTGAAAGAAATATTCACGTCAAAAAGAAAACGAAGCTTGAATTTCTTTCGATGTCTTTGTTTTCCCTTTCCTCTCGACATCCATTTTCCTATAGCTAATGAAATGACCTAGAGACAGGAAATGACGTATATTCGTCTTTATGTCGCTACCTCCCGTCGTGAGCGACGTCCTCTTCCCGTGATTTGTGGGGATATACGTCGCGTCAGGCAAACAAAAACTAAAACCCATGCGAAGGTGTATAAAGGATTCCAAAGCAATAATCCCACGGTCAACATGTAAATTCAAATAAATAAAAAAACAAAAAACAAAATCGTAGCCTTATAGGCGCTGTGAAAAGTCGTAAGTCTTTACGTCTTGATTACTTGAAGCATCTGTTGAAAAGATTATCTCGAGAAAATCGTTAAGAGAGACGTGCTTTGACTTGCCAAATGCATTTTCTTTTTATCCGATTCAAAGCAAAAAAAAAAATCTTGACAAAAGATTTGTTGGAGGAAAAAGCAAAGCAATTAATATAAATTCTTTGTAAATTTTTATTTGTTTAAGGGCGACTGATTTTATTTATCAATATAAGCCCCCCGTCAAATCAATTTGTTTTTCGATCAAATCTCTTTTTTAAAAAAAAAAACATCTTATAAATAAAATTACAGCAGTGCGGTTTTTCTTTGAATATAAATTCCGTGATTTAAATTAAAGTCTAGCGCGGTTTTTCTTATCCCGCCTGCGGATGACAGTTTTTTCTTCGTAACCGCGGCTCGGGTTAAGTTTTTGCACCGATTATTAAGAAGAAATTGAGAGTCAAGCCCTCCTTGTTAAATCCGTAAGTTTTCTAGCCCCCCGTTTCACGGAAAGCAAATCAAAGTGAGTAAATTTCGACAAGTTTGAAAGAGAAAAGGAAAAGTAAATTGGCGGTTACGGTCCCTTGATGAACTCCATGGAACGGTTCAGACTAAAAAGGATAAGGTAGATTGAAACCAGGAAACCCTTCAGTACCTTCAATTGACGTCAGATCATCCCCTTTAAAACCTTCAGCAGGGGTTAAAACGTTTACTTATCCTCATTTGTTTGTACGGGGAAATGTTTCTCATGCTCATCCGATAAGGATTGTTTAAAACTAATTTAAATAAGAAGAGATTTTTATTTTAATTTTTCCAAGCGTTGAACGTTGGAGAGTAAGGTGATTAAGGAATTCCAGTAGAGCTGTTTCGATTTCATTTTAAAAACTAGGGGAATAGCAGTCCGGGGAGGACTACTCACTTTCTCGCTCAGTCGGGGTGTAGCTTCATTCGATTAAGGCATCATTGGGGACTTGGGAGGTCGGGGGTAGCTTGAAATCAGGAAATGGACCGAAAATTTGAAATCCCCGACCATTTTTCAGTCGAAATCGAGTCCCATGTCGGCCCTGACAGTAAAATTTTCAGTTTTTCCGGATTTTCGGGGGAGGGCGATTTTTCACGGAAAAATGACAAATGTAAAAGTTGTTCATTATAGGGTCAGGTATCTCCACACAAAAATTGAAAAAAATCGTTAGAGCCGTTTTCGAGAAAATTCCCGAAAACTCTGAATTTGGCCTTGCCAGAGCCGTAAATTTGGCCGGATGGTCTTGATGATGGAATAACAGTTTTCCCTCTTCCTGAGGAAGGCGGTTGCCAATTTTCGTTGCGCTATCTCTTTCGGTTTCGGAAACACAGGCAAAAAACGAAAGGGCACGAGCAGACGAACGGAGCCCAGAAACCATTTTTACGGTTATTTCTCGCCATTTCACGGCAAAATACGCAGTTTGGCGAAATTTCATTTTTGACACGACCGCAATACTTCCTCACTCTAGGGACCTCGAAAGTAAAAAAAATTGACTCACTTTGTAAAAAGACGGGGTGAACCATCGAATAGTCCATATGTGCCCTGTCTTCTTAGAATGCAAACAAAAAAATTTTATTTAAAAACTGAAATTTTTAGAATTGTCTCATTCTTCTGTGAAAAAAATGACATAGGCTGAATTCCATGCTTCAGTCTTATTTTAAAAAAACTGTAATGTCGCATCGGAATTTTTCCCAATAGCCCAGCAGGGGAAAAAGGGTCTAGTGATTGGCGGCCAGTATAATTGGAAGAACCTAAGGTCCGCAAATTTAAATCCCTCTTAATCTAAGCATACATTCATTCATTCTGATTTCATCTGTCCCACCTGCTCTTCTCCCTTCCCTAAATCTCATCAAAAAACAAAATTTCACCCATTTAAAACCGTCTTCTAGCTAGAAATTGATTAATGAAAATTCGCCAGCTTAGCATGACTGCTTGTGATACTAAACACGGAAATAACAATATACTTTCCAAGCACAATAATATTTAACGGTTCCCCCACTTTATTTTAAGATGACTCCCTAAATCTCCCTCTTCAACAAGCAACACTGTCCTTCGTACAAGGAAAGGATTTTCAGGGATTTCTAATGAAGCAATCTTTATTCGGGGAGGCAAATGACATTGCCTTCTTCTCCCTTAGCTTTCCACCTCGCGACGTAAAAACAACAAAACCAACAACTATCCTCGTATAAGATGAAAGCAGCTGCGCCATATTCTAAAAGACCTATCGAGACCAATTTCGTCGTTTGCCTTTTTTTTCGGGGGGGTGGAAACCCTAGCTCTAACTTTTCAAGTCAAAAAAAATTTGTAAGGAAATAACCTTGAGCATCGAGGCCTAGATAGTGCACGAACATTTTTAAATTGATATGATATCGTTCCCGTGGCTTCCTACACTCGAAACCATTCCCTTTTGATAAATTTTTTTTTATAAAAGATACTTTTTTCTTCTTTCGTGTTCATTACTTTACGAAGCGCACTTGGTTCAGAACTTTAAAGCGATATCGAAGGTATCGAAAGAAAAAAATATTGTATTTGTTGAGGACGATACGACTGATTGAAAATAACTGATGAAACTGTCGGAATCAATTTAGCAAATGGATTTTGTGGGAAGACACATCATTTTAACCGAAGATCAAATTAACACAATGGGTCTTTGGCGAAAATTTGAGGGGGTAGCACATGAGTAAGCCGGAAATTAGATTATTCGGAGTGGAAAAAAATTTAATTGGAACAAGGAAAAATAATTTGAAGAAGGAAGTTTTAAGGAATAAAGAAGTCGGCGATATCTTTATTCTCTAAAATCGAAACGCTAATGAGCACTCTTAGTGAGAGGTGCTTCCAATAATTGGAGATAACTTGATCAGATGTAGCCATTTCATAACGGATGATGAAACTAATGAATGAATTACTGAAAGATTTGGGGATTTCAATACGACATTTTATTTCAATCCGACGCTACAGCTGATGTGGCGAAGGCCATGTGCAAAATTTAGGGTCCTTCTTGAGAAAAAATGGGACTTGTTAAACCAAAATTCTTTTGGCCAAAATTAAATTTCTTTTTGTGTGTCGTGCAAAATTTTTATGATTTTTTGTTGAAATTTTTTTTTAAGAATTTTTTGTCAATTTTGTTGAAAAATTTTTTCAGGATTTTTTGTCAATTTTGTTGAAAAATTTTTTCAGGATTTTTTGTCAATTTTATTGAAAAATTTTTTCAGGATTTTTTGATAATTTTTACTAGTCAAACAAATCTTTTGTTAATTTTTTCTAGTAAAACAGATCTTTTGATAATTTTAAGTAGTCGAACAAATCTTTTGATAATTTTAAGTAGTCGAACAAATCTTTTGATAATTTTAAGTAGTTGAACAAATCTTTTGACAATTTTAAGTAGTCAAACAAATCTTTTGATAATTTTAAGTAGTCAAACAAATCTTTTGATAATTTTAATAAGTCGAACAAATTTTTTGATAATTTTAATAAGTCGAACAAATTTTTTGATAATTTTAAGTAGTCGAACAAATCTTTCCAAAATTTTTACTAGTCAAACAAGTCTTTTCAGTCGAACAAATCTTTTCATAATTTTTCTTGCCTAACTTTCTTTATAATTTTTTCTTGTCAAACCAATCTTTTGGTAATTTTATCTTGCCAAATTAATTTTTTATTTTAAAAAAAATATTCCAAAGAAAATTCAAGCAAATTTTTGAACAAAAATTTTCAATAAATTTTTTAAAAGAAAATTCTAATAAAAAATTATCTTGACCCTTTAAAAATTTCGAAAAATATTCTACATAAAATTTTTACTGCATGAGAAAATAAAGACTTTTAAGGTTTTTTTTGCAAAAATATTTAACTCTTAAGGACCTAACTTAAAAAAGGAAACTACACGAAAAATAGGAACAAAGTTCGATCACTGTCATTCTCGATGTTGGAAAAACCGTTCCATTATTCAACTCGTTTCAAAACCTTACGAAGTTCAAACCCCTCAACCCTCCTCGATTAAAAAAATTTCGTTCCATCATAAGCCAAAATAATTCTTTGATTTCATTTTTCTTTTAAACTAATTTCCCCCGGAGCATTGTCTTTGTTCCATCATTTCTTCTCGACACCAATTTGAATCCTTCATTTTATATAACTCCGAGAATTTATAACGATGCAAGAGGAAGATATAACACAGGCCACTGACCGATTAATTAATTACCTCACTGCGCTTTACTTCTCACTTTGAACCCCCACTTCATCTCTTTCGGTCTCGGACCACGGCCACTTTAATTTTCGTATATAACACCAGAGTTTCATCATGACGTTAGTAATAATTTTTTTTTTTCCGGATTTTAATGAACATGCGGTTAAATCCGGAAAAGGATCATCATTATGAAGGATGAAAATGAAAAAAAAAAAAAAAAATTGAGGTCGCGCTCTTAATTTTCCACCGTACTCTGATATTTTTTTTATTAAGCGTGTAGGTGGGATTATCTAATTTTTACGGATGTGTGGCTACATTTAGAATATAATAAGACTTTGATAATATTTTTTGCTTGCTAAAAAGTTTTCGTCAGGGTGATATTAAAAATTCAATGATGCAACAGTGGAAAAATTCAGGATGTGAGGTTTGTAGCCAAATGGGGTTGAGCCCCACCCGGGGTCCGGCGCACATGTTAATACATGGCATGAAAAACTCTAGCGCCTGCAGAAATTTGTACATGAGCTGCTACACAAAATTTTGGCCTTAATGATGACTGCCGCCCTCCACCAACTCTTTAATTAAGTATAAGTCGCCGAATCTTAAGTAGAAATTGCAAAAGGGCTTAAAATTTTTTAAAGCCACAAACCGATAACTACAAAAATAAAAATAAAAAGCTGACAAAATTCGTGGAAAAATTATTTCTAACTCGAATCCTGTTCTAATTTTACTCGATCAACTTTCCGCCATCTGATCGCGTTCGGTTTGATGTCCCTTCGGTAAACAGTTCGTTAATATAACGTTTGGACCTTAGTAACCCAAGGCATTTACTTCCAGTATTTTTTTTAATGTTGTTTTTCAATTTTGATTGAGATATTCACGTGGGTAATATCGAACATTCAAAGTTTTTTTTTTTTTTTTTAAATGTCGAAGTTAGTTTCGATGAATGAAAACACACACTATATAAAAAGAAAAATGGGCCGAAAAGTTGGGGGAGTTTGTAGGTTTATAATTAATTGCAGTATGAAAGGAAATCGTTTCGGTTTGTTGGCAAGAAGGATGAGGGAACAACCGGTGAAAAATGTATTCGATATCAAAGAAACTAAAATCGGGAACGGGTTTTTATAAATGTTGTTGAAACGAAATATAATGGAAAATCCAGTATTGGTTATTAGCAATTTTGATTTTCTCCGTTGTGGAAAGTTTATCTTTTTTTTTTCCATTTAACTAGGAGAATTTTTTTTTGTTATTCTTTTCATAAAAAAAATTCGAAATCATTCGACCGGTTATAATGAAGTATAACTTTTCTTCGAAGAAAAAGGTTGCATATCATTTCCTGTGGATATTTCAGGACCAAAGAAAACCTATTAATATTTTAAAAAGGCATTTAAAGAAAAAAAAGAGGTCAAGACACCGCGGTGGAATTTATTCACATAAAAACGCATCCTCCCCTTTACAGTAACTCTATTTGTATAAAAGTTAACGAAAACTTTCAAAGTCACGTCTTATATTAGGTGACATGCCATCCTCTTTAACTTAATTTCATCTTGTTTCGTGTTTGAAGCAACAAGCAAATTCAAACTTCCAAAGATCAAATTTTATTTCTATTCCTTCCTTTATTTGAATTGACAACATCCTTTTCCTCTCACACACACACACAAAAAAAATAGATCGATTTATTTTTCGATCAGCAAAAACAATTATTAATGCTTAAACACGATAATTTTGCAAAGAAGCACGATTACACATAGTTTCCTATGTACTTATACCCTTTTTGAATTAAGTTACTCTGCTTCTTTTTTTTGAATTTCTTATAAAAAAATTAAATAATCCACCTCCTTCTGGTCAAAGTAAAACACTTTAATGAGTCGTCTGCTGCACACGGAGTTCTGAAAACTGACATGATCTTGAAACGGGAGCGGAAGTGTTTGCTTTACAAATTAAGTATTTGCCGTCATGGCAATCCCGTTCGTAGCAGAAGCACTCTTTATTAGGTCCTTTAGTTGCTCAAGCTTTTATATTAAAATTCAACCTTCCACAAGTTTCAAGGTCCGGAAAGTTTTCTAAAGTCGCGTGCTTTTCACTGAAAATCCACCCCTTTTTCGAATAAAACAAAAACGAGGAAAATCCCTCACAAAAAGCAAAACTGAGGCACCTAAGACGATGAATGATGAAGTCGGGCAGAGGAAAAATGACAAGTAATTCATAAAGGATCTAAAGAGACGAACGTCGACGAAGGAAAGAGAAAAGAAGAGACATAAACCCGGCCTAGGCGAAAAACGAAAAGATTATCAGGATCGCTTTTAGATTTATTAACGCCCAAGAACTTTAAAAACATTGTTCCTAAGCTACTTATATATATAAAAAAAAAACTTTGTTAAAGTCCATTATTAAATAACAAAATTTCTCAGCGGAAACTTTCTTGAAGGAATGTGTCATAATATAAACGGACTCGAATCATAATTTTTTTCCACTTTGGCGATGCTGCAGATGAATTAATCATAGTTTCAAAATTTAACCATTTGTTCATGCTTTTGCAGTTTTGACAGCTCGGCTATTAACAGAAGCGAGAATTTCAAAAGATGCAGAGACTATCCCTAAAGGGCGAAGGGTGGAAACTATTTAAGTTCTTATCTTATTATTCAAAGTTTTGTGACGAATCGATAGTAACAATGGGGAAAAGGACCATGAGGGAATCTGACTTTGGATCTGACGTTGGGTAGATTTTAGCTTTATTCATCAATTTTACGGCACAAAAGGAGAGTCGTTCCTCGAAATATAACGTCGAAAGATGTTTTCGGTACGAACGTCAAAAATCTGATGGAAACACCTTTAATAGGCAGATTTCCTCCTTTTCCTTTTAACCTCGTTAATTATTCTCACATTATAACGGCGTGTTAAACAAGAAGTTGGAAAATTCGACATCAAATGCGAGTCACGCAAGTTCAAATATGTCATGAATAAAACTTTGTTTAGAGATTCGCTGCTTTATACTCACTTGTATGAAGGGTATACACATTAACGGCCTTAAAAGAGAAGAGAGGGGGCTGAAGGAAATATTTAAGCTAACAATTATTTACACTGACGAGGACTGTCTTGACATACACTTTTCAAAGCTCTTCATTCAACCTTGTCCCGTGTGTATTTTCAGAATGGAAAATAAATTTAGATTCTTAGCTTTTTTCCGAAAGAAAATAAACACCCGTTATACTCAATACAGAGTTACATCGTATTGAATTTAATTAAAAAAGAAAAATTTAGATTCCTTAGGTAATCCAAAAACAGTTTTCAATAAATGAATCATGTCTCTACCTGTTTATTGGCATGTTCGAACTGGCTGTTAAAAACCAGACACGGAATTCCACAATTTCTTCTACAATTATTATTTTTGTTAAAGTAAAAAATTTCATCGGAATTCTAAGAAGACCGAGCGAACTATTGATTAGTCTATATGCGCCCCGTCTTCTTAGGATTCCGATGAATTTTTTTAAACGCAGAAAGCATTAGTTTGAGGGACGAATTGGGAATTGGAGGCACGGATTGGCTCTTGCGAGGGCGAATCCGAAAAATCCGTTAAGTTTTCAGCTGTTTATATTTACATAAAAAAAATTTGACTCACACTCTAAGAAGACGGGGTGAAATATTGACTAACCCATAAGTGCCCTGTCTTCTTAGGATTCGGGTAAAAATTTTTTATTTAAAAAACTCATTTTAGAAATTTGCCGCTTTGATTTTTAATCTGTGCCAGAAAAGGTCACATCCCAAAACCAGTAAAAAGAACCTAATTCGAACACACGATCCTAAAAAAGATTTAAACTTTAATTTTATCCCAAGATCTTCAAAGTTTCATTCCTCTTTAAAAAAAATAAAATCCTCCAGATTAATAAATATGAAAGACAGAAGCCAAACTGATAAGGAAGAAAAACTTTTAAAAAACTTTTAAGAAAATCCTATTTATAAATCTTAAAATTTCCATGTAATTTCATTTTATCAAATCCGATCAGATTAGCTTGTCATACAAAAAGCAAGAAAATTTCCCCCTTAAAAGTTTTTCCTTTCATTCACGCGACGACGACGACGAATCACCGATCGCCACACAACGAGAATATATATAGTCCTTATACACACACATACTCACTTTCTCATTTCACTTACGCTACGTCAGAAAACTTTCCAGACAATAAGTATGTGTGAAGTCAGCCATAAGTCAAGTCTCAAAGTGGGAGAGTAAAGCACAAGAAAGTCAAGTTTTTTTCCCCCCCGAAATAAAATTTGTGGCTTTTTTGCTCGTTTATTTTCAATAACAAATGGCAAAAGTCTAGGAACTGCAAAACCAAGAGAATGACACATGTTAAATGACTGTTTTGACTTTATCATGTTTGAAAATAAACCGAGACTTTGAAAAATTTGATAAGTTTTGTTAAGAAAATTTTCTTCTTATCGGGGTATTGCCTCGAGACATAATCGCGTGGTAAATGCTTTTTTATATTTTTCTCATTTAAAATGATGCACAATATACCGTAAGCTTATCCATATAAGCAGGGACGTCTAAAGCTAAGAAAGCACGGCAAAGAATTTAAGGTGCAACTTTTGCAAACCTGCAAACTGAATAAAATTCGAAAAATTTTATTTTTCAAAAAAAAATCATTTCGTGGATAAAATGTAAAATAATCAATCAATGCAGTTGAATTGCAGCTATGTAATCCCGTTATAACTTCAATTTTGATTTGTGCGGGACATCCGTTATGATTGCAATGAATTGTTTCCCGATTTTAACATGATCGCAAGCCTACATCGAATCCAGTTTTTAATAAATTCACTTTAAAATCAAAGAAAATGATTATCCTATAAATATTTTCGCTGTTTTTCTCCAGCCGACATAAAATAAAGTTTAGCCTTAAAGAAAAAAGTTTTGCGAAGAGATCAAAATAATTCTAACTGACGCGGAATCCAAGAAAAAAAAAATCGGGGTCAAGATGGAAAGGGGAAGACGTACATTTCCTTTATTTTGCTACTTCCCCACTTCTTTTTTGAAACTTGCAATGTGTTAATAAAAGCAGATATTTCGTTTCTTTGTTTGTTTTATTGCCAGCTATTGAAAAAAACGTAGGTAGTAAAAAAATAAGGGGAGTTATTATACATATAGCGCTGCTGATTGCTTCAATCGTAAAAAATTTTTTTAAAAAATTTTACTGATCAATAAGTGCATGGCAGTTTTTATTTTCATTTACGGTTTGTTTTTGAGCAGGGCCGGAGCTAGAAAACGTTTCAAAGGCTTGATTTCATGTCTTCGAGTTCCGGTGGTCTCAAAGCAGGCCTAGGAAAGTGTAAGTGACCTCAATTTAAATCTAGAAAGGTTTTGATGGCGTCAACTCAGATCTAAGAAGGTTTCAGTGGCCTCAAATCAGATCTAAGAACATTCAAGTGGCCTCAACTCAGATCTAGGTATATTCCGATGGCCTGAACTTGAACTTGAACTAGATCTAGATCTAGGAACATTCTCATGGTCTCACCTAGATCAAGGAAGGTTCTGATGACCTCAACACTGAACTAAAAGGGTCCCAGTGGCCCCAACTTAGATCTAGAATGGTTCCAAATGTGTCAACATAGATCTTAGAAGGGTCAGCGGCCTCAACTTAGATCTAGAAACATTCTAAAGGCCTCAATTCAGAACAAGGAAAGTTCCAGCGGTCTCAACTCAGAACTGGGAGGGCTCCAGTGGCCCCAACTTAGATCTAAATAGGGTTCCAAACCCCTTAACTTAGATCAAGAATAGTTCCAAATGTCTCAACTTAGATCTAAAATGGTTCCAGATATCTCAACTTAAATCTTAGAAGGGCCGGTGGCCTCAACTCAGATCTAGAAACATTCTAAAGGCCTCAATTCAGACCAAGGAAGGTTCCAGTGGCCCCAACTTAGATCTAAAAAGGTTCCAGATGTCTCAACTTAAATCTTAGAAGGGCCAGTGGCCCCGATGTAGATCTAGAAAGGTTCCAAAAGTCTCAACTTCGATCTTAAATGATTCCAGGTGTCTCAACTTAAATCTTAGAAGGGCCAGTGGCCTCAACACAGAACTAGGAGGGTTCTGGAGGGTTCCAGAGGCTTCAACTTAAATCTAGAATGGCTCCAGTTGTCTTAACTTATATTTTAGAACTGCCATTGGCTTTAAATCAGATCTAGGAGGGTTCTATTGGCCTTGAATCAAATCTAGGAACACTCTAATGGCCTAAACTTACATCAAGGAAGGTTCGAGTTGCCCCAACTTAGATCTAGAATAGTTCTAGATGTCTCAACTTAAATCTTAGAAGGACCAGTGACCTCGACTTAGATCTAGGAGAGTTCTATTGGCCTCAAATCAAATCTAGAAACATTTGGATAGCCTGAGCTAAATCTAAGAATATTTCATTTGCTTCAACTCACATAAACGAAAGTTCCAGTGGTCTCAATTCAGACCTAGAATGGTTCCAGATGCCTTAACTTAGATCTAAGAAGGGCCAGTGGCTTTAACGTAGATGTAGAAAAGTTCCAGATGTCTCAACTCAGATTTAGAAAGGTTCCGTTGGCCTCTAATCAGACCTAGAAACATTTCCATGGCCTCAACTCAGATCTAGAAACATTTCGATTACCTGAACTACATCTAAGAACATTTTAACAGCTTCAATTCAGATCAAGGAAGGTTCCAGTGGCCTCAATGGCAGCGGCATCAAGTCCCCTTAGTCACATCTGACTCAGTTCAGCCTTTAGTAGCCATAACTGATTTAGCTCCGGTCTCAGAATCGAAAAAATACCTTAATGGAGTTACTAGAAGTTTTAAGCTAAACTATTATAAACTAACAAGAGCACTTGTTACTTGTTGATTCATACAAAACTAAAGGCAACAATTACGTAAGTAGAATCCAGCAGACACATATCTCATTTTAAAAAATTCAATGGACCTTTATTTAAATTTTAATATTAAATTCACTTTTTAAAGTACTGGTAATAATTCCGCGAGGTGTATAGTAGTAAAACTCGTATATAAAAAAAAAGAGTAATCCCTCTTTTTAGTGTAACCCGAGTTTTTTTTAATGGCCAAAGCTCGTAATTTTCAAAGTATACACCTGTAAATTTTCCGGTTTTTTTTTCACGGGGAACATTTGAGATGGATTTATTCCGCCTTAAATAATTCCCAGATGAGGTGATATCATGGTTTTAAAACCGCAAAAATCTCGGGTTTTATCGCTTAATAGATTATGTGAGGGAATATGAACCGTTTTTAAACCGGACATATTCGATTAAATAAGCTTTATTTCTCGCTCCCCAATTATTGTTCGACATGATATAAGGGAAAACGAATGAAACGATTAGGAAGCCAGTCATTAGGTTAAGCTAGTGGATCGAATAATGCGGTTTTTCATTTCATGACACTCTACCAGGATTCGAAAGCACGTATTCAGTTAACAGGGTTATTGTTGTGCGTTGCTAGGGTGTGAGAAATGGGATGGAAAGAAAAAAGAATTTATGAGGAATAAGTTAAATGTTAGAAGAGAAAAGATCTGAAGAACTTTAGTGGCCTCAAATCATATTTAGGAAGGTTTCAATGGCGTCAACTCAGATTCCAAAAAGTTTCAAAAGCTTTAACTTGGACCTGAGAAGGTCCCAGTGGCCTCAACTGACATCTAGGAAGTTTAAGTGGTCTCAACTCAGATCTAGAAAGGTTGCTATGGCCTCAACTCAGAGCTAGGAAGGCTCCAAGGGCCCCAACTGGGCCTAAAAAGCTCCAGAGGCTTCAACTCACATCTAGAAAGGTTTAAGTGGCCTCAACTGACATCTAGGAAGTTTATGTGGTCTCAACTTAGACCTAGAAAGGTTGCTATAGCCTCAGCTCAGAGCTAGGAAGGCTCCAAAGGCCACAACTGGGCCTAAAAAGCTCCAGGGGTTTCAACTCAGATCTAGTAAGGTTCCTGGAACATTACTAGATCTGAGTTGAGGAACATTAATGAGTTGAGCAATATTTATGGAAAATATTAAGTGCACTAGAAAATTATTACACCAATAAATGATTTTTTTTGGTATAACAGATTTTAAATAGCAGCGGCTTGTAGGGGACTTACTCTGAAATCGCGGTGGGAAAAACTAAATATTTGAGAGGGAACTAAATTATAATTGAGAACTCGATTTCCAGGTTTGAGTAACAAAAGCCGATGGATTTAATCTCTCCTGACTAAATGTGTTTTCCTTTCACTTTATAAAATACGTTTTGTTACATGATTTTAATTAAGCAAACGAGAAAATAATTACCCGAAGAAGTTGGAGAAAAAGGAATGAGGATCTGATACCACGTGACATTTTACTTTAACCAAAATTCAGTTTCACTGAGTTTTCGGGCTTGGGTATCTTCCCCCCCCCCCCCCCCCCTTTTCCTTTTCTCTCCCTATTGGCTGTGCAAATATTTCATTTGAAAATTAACCACACTTTTTCCGAATGATTCATTTCGGTTTTGGTAAATTAAATTTCATAAAAAGTTTAATCGTTTTCACTTTTTCTCTTGGGAAGTGTTTAGAGTACGGAATGTTGGATCGAGCTTTCCGGATTGATGAAAAGGACGATAGAAGGAAGAAGTTATTTTTTGGTGTTTTGGCTAAAAGTGATTTTCTTAGTTAGGCATCTGTATGCAGAGTCGCGATCCTAGAGCTATTTCCAGTTTGGCTGCGATAGGCTTATGCCTGAATTTTTCAACTTCGGCCATGTGGAATAAAATTTAGGCCCAGCAAGGCTTGGGCTCATTTAGGAGTCCGCTAAATTTTTTGGCATTTCGAGATTAAGTCTTGCAATTTTTTCATGTGTGCTCTTCAGGCCGTTTGAGGCCTCAGATCAGCCCTAAGGAATCTTCTGTCGCCTTAGCTCAGATCTGGGAGGGCTCCGGTGGCCTCAACTCATATCTAGGGTAGCTCCAGTGACCTCAGCTCAGATCTGGTAAACGCCTCAGTATCCACCGACGTGGTTAAAAACTGGTACGCCGCCGCCTCCGGCTAAGGCGGGGGTTTTAAGATGGTCTCAACTTGACCTAGAAAAGCTCCAGTTATTTAAATTTAGACCTAAAAAAAATCCTGTGGCCTCAATTCCAACTTGGAGAGTTTTAATAGCATCAACTAAGTCCTCAGACGTCTTCAATTACCGCAACTGAGACCTAAGAAAGCTTCAGTGGCCTCAAGCTAGACGTTGAAAAGCTTCAGAGGTCTTAACTTAGTCCTGAAAAAGCTCAAGCTGCCTCAACTCAGATCTAAGCAGGTTCCACTGGCTTCAATTCAAATCGAGAAAGGTTCTAGCGGCCTCAACTCAGATCAAGGACCACTTCACTGACTTTCTGAAAATCTCAACGAATCTGGCGATCATCTAACAAAGGTGAAGTACTCTTCAATATATTTTTAAAGTTTAAAAAAATTTCATTTGCAAATTATTACCCACATATAAATTTTAATTACTTCCATATTGATTTTAATTAATTCCCATCCAATAAATTCCATAAACAAACAATAACTCACCGAGCTTCCCCAACCTAATTTAAACCCTCTGGCATTTGTTGCGAAAACGAAAAAAAAAAGGAAAAAGAATTTAATCAAACCTCCATATTGGCGAGAAATATTCAATCTGCAAAAGAAATTGCCGAAAGCCAAGACATTTCTTCAAATCTAGAACCTTGTTAAAGAAAACGGGACGAAAAGAGGAAAAAAACTTATTGAAGTTACGGATTCACTTTTTATTTCTTCCTTTTCCACCAAAAAAAAGCTATTTTCAAAGAACTGATTTGAAATATTTAAATTACTATATGGCAAAAGACCGAAACGAGGGAGGTTGGGATCTCATCAAATATTGAAATCTCTCGGGTGATTCCAAATAGATGAAATTTCATTATATTGTCCGATTGACTTGCAGACAACTCAATTTATATACCGTTCCGGGAACATCAAGGCCTTTCAACAATATCATCAGCATTATTGCTTGTTAATTAGTTTAAATATATATATTTTTTTAAAAGATAAATTAGGAGGAGAGAGATAGAAATCTCCACGAGCCGCGCTTGAGGCCAATTTTTAGAAATAAGAAACAAACCAGACGCGGTCCTGAAATTAGAACTAATTTTTCAGAATTTTTCCTGGTCGAAAATATTTTCTCAGAATTTTGTCTTGATGAACAGATCTCTTGATCATTTTTTCTAGTCAAACAAATCCCTTGATCATTTTTTCTAGTCGAACAAATCTCATGATCATTTTTTCTAGTCGAACAAATCTCATGATCATTTTTTGTAGTTGAACAAATCCCTTGATCATTTTTCTAGTCAAACAAATTTCTTGATCATTTTTTCTAGTCGAACAAATCTCATGATCATTTTTTCTAGTCGAACAAATTTCTTGATCATTTTTTGTAGTCAAACAGATCTCATGATCATTTTTTCTAGTCAAACAAATCTCATGATCATTTTTTGTAGTCGAACAGATCTCATGATCATTTTTTGTAGTCGAACAGATCTCATGATTATTTTTTCTAGTCGAACAGATCTCTAAATCATTTTTTCTAGTGGAACAAATCTCTTGATCATTTTTTCTAGTTGAACAAATCCCTTGATCATTATTTCTAGTCGAAAAAATTTCTTGATATTTTTTCTAGTCGAACAAATCCCTTGATCATTTTTTGTAGTCGAACAGATCTCATGATCATTTTTCTAGTCGAACAGATCTCATGATCATTTTTTCTAGTCGAACAAATCTCATGATCATTTTTTCTAGTCGAACAAATCTCATGATCATTTTTTCTAGTCGAACAAATCTCATGATCATTTTTTCTAGTCGAACAAATCTCATGATCATTTTTTCTAGTCGAACAAATCTCATGATCATTTTTTCTAGTCGAACAAATCTCATGATCATTTTTTCTACTCAAACAAATTTTTCCAGAATTCTGTCTTGATGAATAAATCTTTAGCAAAAGTTAAACACTTAGCTCAAAGAAAAAACTTTCAAAAAAAATTAAGGACCAAGTTTAATCTGCTGTAACTTCGAAGCGACACGGGCCGATCTTAGAAATCCAAAGCCCGGCTTCACCAGATCTCTATTGTCTTTATTTCCCTCTGAAACGCAAAACAAACGATCGATTTACTACAAAGGGCTAACTAACTCCCAACCACTCAAGGGAATAGCTCCATTCCATACATACATCATCTCCTTATGCTGTAATTAAGCCACGAGATTTACGATGTTAGCGTTTTCTTGCTGATTCAGCGAAATCGGATCTAAACTTTAAAGAAAATGGAGGAATTAAAGAGAGGGGGGGAGAAAGAAAAAAATTTGATAAACGGCCTCGTTGAAAATTTAAAATATGCGCCGGGAGGGTTGACTAAAAATGCATTTTAGCCTGCGAGAAGCATACGAAGCTTGAACGTAATAATTGTATAAATATCTTTAGGTTGGAGAAAATATTCAAGGACCGTGCGTTATCAACATTTCGAAATTGAATTCCTTTTGTACAAAAGGCGCTTGGAAAGAAGTCTGGGAGAATTAATATATTATTTTCAGGCCCGAGAGGATGTGTAATGCATCAGTTGAAACTTTAATGGCTGGTCCATAGGGAACGATCCTTGCGTTTTAATTCGATTTAAGGTAAAAGGGGAAATAGCTGGGATCTTAAATGTTGAGCAAAGGTGAAAAGTGGGAAACGTTTACTTGAGATGAGAGTGAAATATTGCTTGTGAATATGTCAAGGATGAAATTTAATTGAGAGTGATAATATTGATGTCGATAATGGATTAGGCTTATCGAATTATTTTCTTGCTTCTTTGCTGCAGTTCGAAAAAATCAACCAACAAGTTTCTTCTCTAAACATGTCTTGAATAAATTCCTCTTTAAACATAAAACACCGCCAACTTCAAACAAATTTTTTTTCTCACTTTTAAGTATCAAACTTTGAATAAAACACTTTTTAACAAGCTTTTACAACTCTAATCAATAAATTAAACCCAATTTAACTCACCCTGGGGGTAATAAATTTCAAAAATTTTCAATGAAAACTGTCGGGTTTATATATTTAGATAAAAACCGGAGGGGGGGCGCAATACATATCGGTAAAAGTTTAAGTTTTATAAAGAAGTCATAAATCTCGTTTCGGGGTTAAAGAACATCAATAAAAAGTTTGATTTTTTAAAAGAGATTAATAATAAAAAAAAAAAAAGGCGAACCCGATTTTTTTTTTATCAGTTCACTTTAAATCCTCAAGTCACATGTTAAAAAACGAAGAGGATAGAAAATATTTTTTTCCATCCCCCCCCACACACAGCCCGTCAAATCATTCGATTAATCGCTCGAGTTACCGTCCATCCGAGCAAAGATTTATATCTTTGCGGGAGAAAATATAAGAAAACTAACGGAAGATGGATCTAACAAGGGATTTAATCGGGCGATAAATTTCAATAAAAAATAAAATTAAAGCTCTGGCGAAAATTTTTAGACAAGTAGACACACAAATCAAGGGAATCAAGGACGCTGACTTTTGGAATTTTGGGAGGAGAGGGAGAATGCTTTGGGAAAAATCTTTGTAAAAAGAAAATTCCTTAAAAAAAAGTTTTGTTCAGACAGAATTTCTTAACAAAAATTTCTTCAGAGAAACTTCTGGAAAAATTTATATCAAAAAGATTTTTGAAAGAATTTTTGTCACCGAGAAACTTTTAGAAGAATTTTTGTCGAGAAAAAAATCTTTCAGCATTTTTGTCAGGAGGAAATTCTGGAAGAATTTCAGTCTGCAGAAAATTCTGGAAGAATTTTTGTCAAATGGAGGTTCCTGAAGAATTTTGGTAAATAGAAAATTCTAGAAGAATTTTCGTAAGGAGAAACTTCTGGAAAGAATTTTTGTCAAGTGGAGATTCTGGAAGAATTTTGATAAGGAGAAAAATCTAGAAGAATTTTCGTCAGGAGAAACTTCTGGAAAGGATTTTTGTCCAGAGGAGATTCTGGAAGAATTTTGGTAAGGAGAAACTTCTGGAAAGAATTTTTGTCAAGAGGAGATTCTGGAAGAATTTCGGTAAAGAGAAAAATCTAGAAGAATTTTCGTCAGGAGAAACTTCTGGAAAAAATTTTATCAGGAACAACTTCTGGAAAGAATTTTTGTCAAGAGGAGATTCGGGAAGAATTTTTGTCAAGTGGAGATTCTGGAAGAATTTCTTCCAGATTTTTCTCTTTAAAGAGAAAAATCTGGAAGAAATTCTTCCAGAATCTCCACTTGACTTTCTCTTTAAAGAGAAATTCTTCCAGAAATTCTTCTCTTTAAAGAGAAAAATCTGGAAGAATTTTCGTCAGGAGAAACTTCTGGAAAAAATTTTATCAGGAGAAACTTCTGGAAAAAATTTTATCAGGAGAAACTTCTAGAAAAAATTTTATCAGGAGAAACTTCTGGAAAGATTTTTGTCAAGATGAGATTCTGGAAGAATCTTGATAAGAAAAAATTCTAGAAGAATTGTTGTCAGCAGAAAAATCTGGAGAAATTTTTTTCAAAAGAGTATTCTAGGAGAAATCTTGTCAGGAAAAACTTCTTGGAGAATTTTCGTCAAGGGAAAATTCCAGAATTATTTTTTTCGTGAGAAACATCTAAAAAAACAGTCGCTTACCTTCTAAAATTTTTGAAGAAATAAATTTCAGTCACAAGTTCTTTCGAATAGTTCTCCTCACCAACACTATCACACTTTTACATGTTTCTACATTTTTTCCCACATCATTTTAAACTTCCCACGCATAATTTTTGTTTCAGGCCGAGGCAAGTATTTCCTTTTTCCTCACACCAAAATCATGAGCACCAAGTTCGATTTTCAAAATTAAAAAATTAATTAACTTTTAATCTTTTCCTGTAATAATAACACGCCTAAATAAATCAATCTTTCAAGGGAAATCCTTTCAAAAGAATAAAAAAAAAAAAACTCCCCAAAGAAAAATTAGCAAAAGCAGGAAATCCCGGAATTTTTATAATCATTGCCATGGCAATTTATTCTGAGATGTCAGAAGCAAAAACAACAAGTCAAAAAGTTTTTTTTCCCCCCCTTAATATTATTTTCTTATCGATGACTGATCATTCATTTCTTTAAGAGGAGAATAAAATAAGATCAAACAACTTAAGCTTTATTTTTTTTTCCCTCGATTTTATAGACTTGAGATTTTCTCGGGTTGTAATGGATGTAAAATAACGAAGATTTAAGTTAATGGTATCTCATTAATCTACCTTTGCAGGGAAAAGATTTTCCTATGTTCAAAGTTAAACGGAACTAAATGTTGCAATGATGAAAGAAATCCAAGGGATCGTTATGATTTAATAATTAAATTTCGAATCGTACCTAGCTTTTTAGTCTTTGTGAGAGATCATCAAATGTGAGTAATGTGATTTATCGTTAATACTCGAAAGAGAAAAAAATTCATTAAAAATGTAAAAGAATTGCCTCAGTAATTTTTTTTTTTTAAAAAGCTCCCTCAAGGCTCATCTCTTGGACCAATCATATTCCTTCCGAAAAATGCCTTTAAAAATCAAGAGAAAGGGGTTTTAAGCCAAAAAAGCATTAAAAAATGGATCTAGCTCAAACGATAATAACGGCTCCCTCAGGGTTGCTATATTGGGCCACTCATTTTCTTTCCAAAAAATTCTCAAAGAAATTAAATTGGGAACTTTAAGAGTCACAAACCAACAGCCTAGAACTCAAAGGATCGTGTTGGGTGAAGACTTCGAACTTGCCAATTGTAGTTTGAACATAAAATGCGTTTTCTTTAGAAAAAAATCAAAAATCTTCGAAATAAACGACTCCTGGCCCAACATGACCTCATTTCAACCGAATAAAACACCAGGAAAAAAATTTATTCGGCCAAGCCCAGGAAAACTTCCTTTTAAAAATCCTTCACCCCGAAAATTCTATTTTTGAAGCTGTCGCCTTTAAAAAATTACATAACTGCACTTTTTTTTTCTTTCACAAAAAAAAAAAAATATATTTCCTTCACACAGAATCTATAAATAATAAATCCAACTCTTACATCTCCAAATCTTATAACTTCAAGATAAAAAAAACGAACACAAAAAAATAAAATCTCTACATCTCATGGATTTAAAAATCTGACAAAATTCCTAAGCTCGATTTAAGAAAATCATTTCAGCAACAAAAAAATGTCAACATTTTTTTTTTGTTGCGGAGACAAAGCTCCACATTTCTCTCAATTTCAATGTAACAATTTCAGCTAACAAATCTCCGCGTCCTTTTTCCTCTAAAAAGCCCGATTAAAACACAATAAAGACTTATTTTCCTTTTGTTTGGCTTGAATAACCGGGGTTTCGGGGTCGCGCTTTAAATCTGTTCATTGTAGCACAAACACTAATTCGAACGAATTTGTCCCTTGAACGCTTGACCATTCACTTACTCCCCAACTATTATTTATACTTGTTTAAATTCAAAAGCAATTTCACCCGCATTGAATTTAAAATCAAAATTCATAATTACGTTTTTCGTTAATTAGTAAAGTTTTCAAAATTTTACGGAAATAAATAAATTTAAAAAAAAAAAAACCCCCCTAATTTCACGAGGTGGGAAATAAGAAAATAAACCACGAACGTAAAACGTATTCAAAGAATGCGGTCTACGTTTTGTATATTAATCCGTTAGCTGCGAAAGTTTCGTCAACACTGAAACACGGGATGCTGGAAAAGGAAGACGCAGAGAGCGTACGAGTGGAAAACTCCATGGTCCAGCGGCGATGGTTACGATCATCAACGTGATGATTATCAGAAGGATCATGGTGATCGTGCTACGTAAGTGATATTTACAATCTTGGGGAGGATAAAAAAAAAAAAAAAAGAAACTTCCAGAGAAAGAATAATAAAAAAGTTTACGAAACTTTTAATGATTTCCCCGTTTGGAAGACGATTTAAAACACTGAACTAGCTCAATTGGATTTCGGGGTAAATCTCAACAGGAACTAGCAGAGCTAAAGCTCTAGAGCAAGGACTCTAAAAGCCCCTTGAGACCCTTATTGAAAACCATTCTTTAAAATTTGTGTCTCATGGTCCATGGATGCTTATTTTGATGATTTATAAATGTTTCAAAACAGCAAGATTTTGGCTCGGCCCGCGAAGCGGGCCGAGCCAAAATCTCCACATCAAAATCTCCACATCAAAATCTCCACATCAAAATCTCCACATCAAAATCTCCACATCAAAATCTCCACATCAAAATCTCCACATCAAAATCTCCACATCAAAATCTCCACATCAAAATCTCCACATCAAAATCTCCACATCAAAATCTCCACATCAAAATCTCCACATCAAAATCTCCACATCAAAATCTCCACATCAAAATCTCCACATCAAAATCTCCACATCAAAATCTCCACATCAAAATCTCCACATCAAAATCTCCACATCAAAATCTCCACATCAAAATCTCCACATCAAAATCTCCACATCAAAATCTCCACATCAAAATCTCCACATCAAAATCTCCACATCAAAATCTCCACATCAAAATCTCCACATCAAAATCTCCACATCAAAATCTCCACATCAAAATCCCCACATCAAAATCTCCACATCAAAATCCCCACATCAAAATCTTCACATCAAAATCTTCACATCAAAATCTTCACATCAAAATCTTCACATCAAAATCTCCACATCAAAATCCCCACATCAAAATCACCACATCAAAATCTCCACATCAAAATCTCCACATCAAAATCTCCACATCAAAATCTCCACATCAAAATCTCCACATCATTTTATCTCCAATAAAATTATGTGAATATTCTCAAAAGGATTGCAAAATGGCAATGAAGTGATTACACTTTCTTATTTCTTATCCTTTTTTTTTCTCTGTGTTCTACTTTTTACTTCATCCCGCAAATGTAATTATCAACTTTCTCGGCCCTTTCTGATTTTTTAAATAGCTCAAAGAATGGAAATTGAATAAGACTTGAAGAAAGAAAAGAAGTTCACGAGAATCGAATATTTCTTTTTATCGAATGAAGAGATCAATTTACAGATATCTTAAATCCATTTTTTTTTTTTATTTATTTGAAGGGAGAGTTTTTGGCAAAGATGGGGGATTTTTTAAGCTTTAAGAGAATTGAGGTGTATTGAGCGACTTGAGAGAGAGGCATGATTATTTTTTTCTTGTCTTCTAAATAGAAATTTGCCAGAATTTGATGGCAGCGGATCAGCAAGTGAAATTTCCCGACAAAACATTAAAAATATGAGTAGCAAAGTTTTCAAATCTCCTTAAAAAACTTATAAATGCTTAAAAAGAGAATATGCTTTAGCAAAATCAATACATAAGAAAATCCTAAGACTTGAAATCGTTTTTATGTCACTTAATAACGTTAGAAAATAAAACGACATAAGAAAACTTAATGATATTTCAAAGTAAGCTTGTTTTTCTGAAAAGGATTCCGGTCGTAAAGTTTTTTCCCCTCCCCCCTCTCCTCCTTGTCTCTAAATCTTAATAGTATAATAAAAAGAATTTTTTTTTTGTTGGTATCTTAAACTTCTTGTGCTTTTTGTGTTGTAGTACAACAAAACCGAAGAATGGAGAAGGAGAAAAGGGAAAGGATTTTATTTATGTGCGATTTTCTGGACTTTTATGAAGATTTATCGTATAAAGGTCGATGATAGTGACTTCAGCTTCCTTGCGGATATAAATTTCTCAATTAATCAATTACACATTTTTGAACTTTATCAATGGGTTTAGAAGAATTTTAGGGTTTTTTATTTAATACATCTGATTCATACGTTCAATGCCTGGAGAATAATTCTCAATTAAATGGATTGACCGGAGCCGCACCTGATGATGATAAAGTTAAAGTGCAGTTCCTCCAGGGGCGTCGTTTCAGCTCCAGCTTGGGGGGGGGCAAAAATAAAAATTCTTGGGGGGGACAAGAAAAAAATTTTTGAGGAGAGCAAAAACTTTTTTTTTAATGTACTTCGTTATAGGGATCTCAGAATCTTGGGGGGGGGGGGGCAACTGCCCCTGCCAGCCCCCCCCCCCAAACGACGCCCCTGAGTTCCTCGCTCTGGATTTTTCAAGCACAAGAAGTTAATTTTCAGCAATCAGGGGAATCTTTAAAATCCTATCACACCATAAAATAGTTTCAGTCCGTTTCAATCACATTTGCAAAAGGCAGCAAATGCAAATTTTGTCAACAATTACTATCATGCAAATTCATTACCACTATATTCGGGGATAAAACCAAATTTCAAAAATTACAGCAGATAATTGATCATTACTTCAATGGCCACAAAAAAACCTTGAAGCAACAAGCGTTGCCCTCGCTTTATCATAAAAGTCAACAAAAGCCATCAGCAAACAGACAAAAATGCATTTTGTTTAAAAAATATGATTTTGAACTAGGTAAGTATGATCAAAAATTGTTACTGAACCAGTTATTAAGACTAACATCAGCCTACTCACCAATTACTCAAATCAGAATGGTCGAACTGAGACGTTTCTTCATGATTAATTGCATTGACACTAAAACACAATCATCTTCTTTTAAAATTTCACATTATCTTCAAATCTTCATCAGTGATAATTAAATAGGAAACCGATGAAACGGAAGAAAGAAAAGCAGAGACATTGGAAGCTTTTCCTTGCCTATCAGATCCTTGCCAAAGCGCAAGGAAATTCTTGAAATTCCTCATCCCGTTAGTCATTCTCCATATCAATTAAATTAGTCACTCCTCGTACCTGAAGCCTCAAAATGAAATTCAAGAAAAGAAGCCCATGACAAGGAACCAAGGCTAGGTGACATCCTGATTCTTACTCAAAATTAATTCTAATTATTCATAAAAATTCATTCAAAGATTCAATTCATTCGAAAGTAAAAAATCCAAATTAAAAAATCCAAGTTAAAAAATCTTACCTTAATCTGCATCCAATCGTCCACCTCCATTTGGCAGGGGCAGCAACTCTATGAACACTTTCCTGAAACAAAAAAATTCAATAATTAATTCCTTTGATTTTCACAAAGAAATCAAAATCATTCAAAGGCAATTCCGATTTGTTTTAACACGCTGATCCATCTCTTATTTAGTGCATCAAGGTGAAATTCGCTTGATAAAATAAAAACTTGCACTTAAGTAACGATATCAACCAAAAAATCCCTTGATGAAATGATGCAGACACTTTAACGAGCTTTTTGCTTTCATTCCACAAAATTTTAAATGGTTGAACTACTATTTTTGGTGGTTAAGCTAGTTGAAACCCAGTAAATTAAAAAATAAGGGTTTAAATTGTGTTGTTTGCATAGATAGATCCTCCTCATCTTTCCCAAAAAAAACTATTCAGTTCTCATGCTCAGGCTTGAGGACTATTTCCCGCTGTTAACTTAAAATCATCACTAAAAAAAATAATAGCAATCTCATCAAATCGCTGGGGTTTGTTCTATGCAACAAGGAATTTTTTAGTTTCAACATAAAAACGAGCTTCCCTGCAAACCAACAAGTCAAATGATTGGTTTTACTTCTTCAGCTTTAATTCTAACTAGCCTTGGCAGGATTGTGCTTTTTAAAATTTTGCAGGTTAACTAAACACACTGAACCCACGAAATCAGTTTGATGTTAAAATAAACATGTCAAATAACACAGAAATTTAAGAACTCTCGGCTTTAACTTTGAGTGGAATAAGCTTCTGCCTTTTTTTATCATTTCATTTCTAAAATCACTTAAACATTTCAAATAACACAGAAATTTAAGAACTCTCGGCTTTAACTTTGAGTGGAAGAAGCTTCCAATTTTTTTTATCATTTCATTTCTAAAATCACTACACTCATATTCTTGATTGATGATTTTAATCCTGACAAAATGAACCAAAAAATTTATTGTATCCTGCTCTACCTTGAAGTTGAAGATTACTTCCAGCTGTTAACTTAAAATCATCCCTAAAAAAAAATAATAACAATTTTATCAAATCACTGGAGTTTGTACCATGCACCCAGGAATTTTTATGGACAGTTGGTCCATAAAAATTCCAAGTTAAATTATTGGTTTCACTTCTTCAGCTTAAACTTTAGCTAGCCTCAGCAGGATTGTGCTTTGTACATGTTGCAGGCTAACTAAACACACTGAACATACAAGATTAGCTTGAGGTTGAAAAAAACATTTCAAATCACAGAAATTTAAGAACTCTCTGCTTTGACTATGAGTGGAATAAGCTTCTGCCTTTTTTTATCATTTCATTTCTAAAATCACTATACTCGTATTCTTGATAATTTTAATCCCAACAAAATAAGTCAAAAAAAGCTATTGTGTCCTAATATTCTAGCTTGAAGATTACTTCCTAGTGTTAATTTAAAATCGTCCAACAATTTCATCAAATCATTGGAGTCAATTAGACCCACCCTTATCGGTTTCAACATCATAAAAAGGAGTTTCCCTGAAGACCGACAAGGTAAATGATTGGTTTCATTTCTTACCTTTAATTCTAACTAGCCTGGGCAGGATTGTGCTTTTTACATTTTGCAGGCTATCTATGCACATTGAACCTGCCTAATTTTTTTAACACAATGATACACTTTAAATCACTTTACGGGTTAAAATAAAACCTAACAAAAACTTTGAATAAGGGGCAAAGATAAACCACAAAATTAGTTGATAATTAAACCCAATTATAACACTTTTCAATCCCTAAATCTCAGGTAAGATGAATTATCCCGCCATAAAGGGGGGAAAAAAAATCAAAGGCCACATGACGGATATCGCACTGACGCCACTCAAAAAAACCGTATTAATTTTATAAAAAAATACCAACCTTCTATTACACTTGGTTCACTATTTTATAATTCTTATATTTCCAAACCCGAAAATCGAATAAATACACCACATACTTTATAAATGATAAAGAAGCTTTTTTTTCCCCCCACATAACCGCCATATTGTCATCAATGTACTCAAGCCGCGCCGACCGAACCGCATCAAGCATCCCGAAAGAAAGACCGGAAGAGAAGAGGGGAAGAGGGCAGGGGACTCGATTTTGAGCTCGTGCGCATGCGCTTCGTTCCGAAGCTCTCCGAATAACACCGAGACAACCCGAAGTCGCGCATCGAATGAATGACAATATGGCCGCCTAATCCTCTACATAATCAATCAACGGAAAAATTTTAACAAATTTTGTTTTTAAACGTCCAGGAATAAATCCAGTTGGTAATTTTTTGGGAAAAAATAAAATATTTATTTAGATTATAAAAAAATATTAATTGTTTTTGGGGCTGATTAATTTTCGTCTGAATTATTCATTACTCATAACTCAGATCGTCTCCTCGTTTTTCCAGGCAAGTACCTAAAACGGTTTTCTAAAATTTTTTAGGATGGGATTAGACTTAGTTAAAGGGCTTCATTTCCCTAATGATGACGATATCGAAACCGGCGATTATAAAACAGTTAATCAATCTAAGAATCTCATGGAAAGACCTGATGGAACACCAGAATGTGCAAGATCAGATACACCACTAAGCAATTCAAGTACGAGTGGGATTTCTTCATTTACTTCTTACGATTCTGATAGCAATGATGATGAAAAACCTTTTAAGCCAAAATGATGAACTGGATAGTGAAATCAAAACCAAAGTTTAAGATAGAAATGACTACAAGAATCCTATACCTGAACCAAAAATTAAAATCGAGCCTGTAAGTTATGATTTTTTTTCCTGATTTCCTTCAAATTGAAAATACGTTAAATATTTCAGCAAGTGAATAACCATCAGCGCTGCAGCAGTAAAAAAAGCAATATTTCTGCAAAATGAACCATTTCGTTATTTATTTTCATAAAAATGAGTTCTGTGTAAATATTTTCATGTGATTATGTACAAAGGAAGAAATATCCTGGATTTAGCAAGCAATCTTAATCAATACACAATCTTTCAACCAACATGTGCTCTTAAAATAGATTTGAAAAGCAAATGGAAACTATTGGGAATGGCGTTCTATCTACCATCGACTTGGACCATTCGGAACATTAACCGAAATTGAAAATGAAAAATGCCCTTGCTGTGATTTCAAAACTCGGAACCGTTAGAAATTTCTCTATTCATTTAGGAGCTTTTTAAATTTCTTATAGTTATGTGGTATGGCCACATAATAATAACCGTGTTAATTAAGTACCAGTAATTAATCAGCGCTCACTACACCATGGTTGGAAATACATAGTTTTAAGAGCTTCAGAGACTTACCCAAAGTTCAGATTTGTTCTACAGGGACAAAGTGCATATGATGTTTTAATTACAAGCAGATTCAGCCAACTGCAAGTAATCTAACAGCATTTTTCGATGCATTCTTCCTACAAATCAAAGCAGCACATCACTAGGCAATATAAAATGTTTGCTAATTGCAAACACTTACCTGGTATACTTTTCAAAAGGCGATAGGCTCTTGACAAACAAGGATGAATGAGTAAATGATAGGATCATTAATCGTGAAATAATACAATTAAATAAACGAACTTTTTTTTATTTATAAAGTGAGGCTCGGAACAGCACAGCACTTTTCATTTAAAAAAAAAACAATTAACAAATTTGTTGTTTACTAAAAACTCATATGTGAATTTTTTTAAAATTATTTGAAAAATATAAATTATCTAAAAAACAAAAAAAGTAACATAAATTTGCATTAAATATATAAATTGTAATCTTATCAATCCTTACACATCAAAGAAGACTCAGTGGAAATAAGTGTCACTCAAAAAAAATCATTTTCAATTAATTTATCTACAATACTTTCATCGCACAATTCGTGAATTCATCACAAACTCTGATAATCTTTTTTTTTTTGATATATATAAAAAATATTCTTTTTTGAACCTCACTTTTCAGATAAACTATGTACAGAAGAAAAATAAGAGAAGAAATAATAACTCAATTAAATCAAACAAAATTTCCTGCGTTTACAGAAATCGTAAAAATTAAAATCTACACTTCTTTTTTTTTTATATAATTTGTCGATAGTCCTCACCCTATTATTTATTGATACAGCATTCCATACCTTCTCTGTGCTGCACCATTATAAATTTAATCTGTAATATAACAACCGTAAGAGAGTGCGATATTAATAATTTAAAAAAAAAATTCTGAGAACAATGTGGCGAAAAAAATTAAATCACAAAAGATATTTTAATTTTAAAAAAAAATATATCTCACTAATTTTGGCTAAAAATGATAAAACTAAGCTTTCTACATGATATGACGGAAGATTTTGAATTTCACGTAATGTTCAAAAGGGGAAAAAATATAAGTCCACATATTAATCAGGAACTAAACACTAACACATATTTTATAAAAAAAAAAAAAAAAGAATTTACTTCCAATTTTTTTCTTGCCCCAATTACTATTTATCCAACGATGCTGCTTCAAGAAAATTTCGCTTCCTTTAAAATTCTTCTTAGTTTCTCTTCGTTTATTTTCTTCGAAGCGTTGAAGTTAAAAAAAGAAAAATAAATGAAACGAAAATAATAATTTTTTTCTCTTTCTTTTTTTAGCTTCGTATGGATGAGCGCCTATAGCAAACTTCTAGCGTGTTCTACTCTTGAGCACCAAGCTTGGCGAGCGAGATAGATAAACTTCTCAATTGACATTTTCTATCTTCGAGATCTTTTTTCTTTATATCGATTTTCTAGAAAAGCTTCGACCTTCGGTCTTGAGCTTCTTTTTTTCATATTTTCTTACCCCACACCTCTTCTAATACCTTTACAAATAAAAATCAATTAAATTAGTTAATTTTTCCTTTTTTTTATCGTTGAATTTTTTTTAAATATTATTTAAATATGGAAAGTGAAATTTTTTGGTTAAAAGAGAAAAGTCAGTCAGTATTAATCTCCGCGAATTATGGAGTACACATAAATGGTTTGGGAAGGTTTTAGCGAGGTGGTAGAAACGAAAACAAAAAAAAATACATTTAAGTGGTTAATTAGGAATTGGATAAGGTGAGGTAGACTTTTTTAAGGCAGAAGATATTTCTCGTGCAAATTACTTTTGGAAGTTTTTTATTAGGAAAACCCACGTATTTTTTTCTACTTGGAAAAAATTCGCCCACGGCCCAAGTTTTGTAATAAATATTTTTTCGGGCATTACCTAATTATATTTGGCTTTAATATCGAGACTAATATACGAACTTAAGTAAGAGATAAATCAGCTTCAGAAAAATTAACGATTTAATAAATCTGAGAAATTTTTTTTTAGCAATCGTTCATGAGATTCTAAATTCTAGCCAAGAATTTTATCAGCTTATATGAAGTAGAAGTATTTTAGTTAAAATTCAACGTACAAACTGTTTCTCATAATTTTCTCAAAGGCCGTGAAGTGAGAATAAATTATTTCAAGTTTACGTTAAGGAAAATTTAAAAAAAAATTCAAAAACAGCCGATGAGCTAAGCAAATCGAAAAAATATTTGGGCTGAAATTAGAAGAGATTTCAGCAACTTTTTAACAATTTTTTTAACCAGGTTAGGTTATGTCGCATTCATTTCTTTCTCTTTAAACTGCCGAAGCTAATTAAAAATGTATTTGACCAGTTTTAAAAAAATTATCTAACCAGGTTAGGTTAGCTCATAAAAATCAAATGAGGATACACCAAATAGCCAACAAAAATTGGCTAGCCAAAACTGTCTCTTTTTTGGTCCAAGAAATTTCAATTAGCTCCACCTGCACGTCGAAAAAATTGCCAATCGCTATTTTCTTCATTTTCTAATCATCTCGTAGCTGAGCTCTCGTTTCCTTCTTCTGGAAAAAAACTCCCAGAACGATTGCTAAAAGAAGAAAAGCTATCTCATCCCCTTTTTTGAAATCCCCCCGAGTCTCCCTCTACAAACGCCCGAAAGTTTCCTACAACAAAAAATAAAATAAATAACAACATCAAAAAAATAAAGATTCGTTCTTTATTCATTGATGCATTAAAAAAATAAACTCAACTCACTACTTTAAAAAAAATTGGGCAAAAATAAAAATCGCCTAACTGAAAACAAAACATATAATCTATTTAAGGATCTTTTTTTTTTTGCTTTAAGGTGAACAAATGTGAAATAACTAAAATATAACTAGGATAGACAAGACAAAAAAAATATTTTTAGGGTTAAGGAAAATCAAGAAAAAACGGGAAGATTGAAAAAAATAAAACAAACGACCACCGCGATGGTAGCAATGAAGTCAATTGAAGATATTTCGCAGAGGGAAGGTTATCCTGGCGATTTAATACCGACCTGGAAAATATCGATCGAAAAAAAAGAAACAGTTGAAGAATTGGATAAATAAAATTAAAAAAAAAAAAAAAAACTAGACCTCGGACAAAAAAAAATAAATTAAAATAGAAAAAGGATAGAAAGAATTAATTAAAATTAAATCATGTGCCTTGGATTATTTTTTTCAGGTTCATGATTTTATTTTAATCGAGGAAATTATTTTTGAAGATTTCTGGCGGATACTTACGCGGTGAATAAGAACGAGATCTAGAACGATCGTAACGTTTACTTCGCCTATAATAAGGAGAAGGTGATCTTCTATAGCTGCTTCTATAACCTCCGCCGTAATAATCATCGCGCTCGCGTCTATCCCATCCTCCTCTACTGCTGTATTCTCTTTCTCCCCTACCGTTACTGAAATATTTTAAATAATTTTAGAAAATTGAAATATTTTGAGGGTAAAAACTGAAGAGAAAAGCAGGTGCTAATTTTAACTATTCATAAATTTTGATTTTTAGTCTGAAATTCGGGTTAGGGCTAGCAAAGGCAGAGAAATCCAGTCTGGCTCAAAAAACCGCGCTAAGGTTATGTCTGTGACTATATTTTGAAGCCTGGATCTGTCATGTGACAATTTGAAGAGGTCACGTGACTGTTTTTCACATAAAAATTAAATTTAGCACTTAAATTAAATTTTGCGCCTGCCTTTCACATATTCACTTACTAAGTCGGTTTTCCCATATAAATACCAGGCGTAGGCGTATGAGCTCTTTCTGTAATTGAATAATCGACTCGTATGTGCCTTCCGTCAAATTCTAGCCCTCTACATTGTTCCTTAGCTATTTTAGCATCTTCTATACTCTCAAAATAACAAAATGCGAAACCGCGAGATCTTCCAGTCTGTAAAAAAAAAAATTTCCCATCATTAAAAAAATCCCAGATTAAAGAAAAAAAAATACAGTACCTTAGCATCTATAATGACTTGAACCCTTTCAACAGGGCCGTATTTAGAAAATATATGATGAAGTTCTTGTTCCGTCGTGTATACACTAAGACCAAAAACTCCGAGACAACGACTAGGCGCCGGATTTTCTCTACTACCCATGTGACGTCTTCTAGAACTCATTGGACTGTGTGAATTTGAACGCCTATCACGTTTACTACGAGGTGAATACGATCTGGATCGGCTTCTTGAATATGTTCGACGTGAACGTCGTCTAGGTGAACGGCTACGAGAGCGATACCGTGAGCCTTTGTATGACATTTTTCGTGGTGATCTAAGGAATTTAAAAATTTTTATTAAACAAATGATAATTAAGAATTTAACAGCCCAAAAAAAATTTTAATACGAAATGTAGCACACGTATTTATTGATAATTTTTAAAAAAAAAGGCCAAGAAAAATTATTTTGGACATAGAGACTTTGTCGCTTTAAAAAATTTTTATATTTACCTTTGTGAAATTTAATTAGCCACTTTGGAGAAATAAAATGAAGTTAGTATTTGGCCTAGAGAATTTTTAGTGAGATGAAATAAGTGTGCTGAATTTCGTTAGTGTCCTAGACTTGGTTAGAACTGAACGATGCTATTTGATAGAAGCCTGAGGCACGAGGCACAATCTATTTTAAGAAAAACATTAAAACAAACATAAAACCATGAGAAATATTTTTAGCTTGAGAGAGAAATTTTTTTTTAAGGCTTTTCTTATCTCTTGTAGTTCATTAGCTTCAATCTCTCATCTTCTTATCAAGATTTTTCATCTGTAAAACTGTTTTTATTTTCTTGAATTCTTTCTTCGATTTTTTTTTTTTCATTCACACAAAAGCTCTACAAGCAAAATGAATTTTGATTTTTTGAGAATAACTCTTCATTTTAATTTCTACTACGTGATCTTTTCTAGAACTTCATTTTGAATTTTCATTTCTGAGGAAAAGATAAAAAAAAATAAAATTATAAAAGTTTTAAAAATATGATTAAAATGCTCTAAACCCTTTTTCTGAGCTTTAAATAACCTAACGCCACTAACTTTTGAGTTTTAATCGTGACACTTAACTTTATAAAGAAGCTGACTCGTTCCAGCTTCAACACATACAATTTTCTGACTCACTGAACTTAAAATTTTTAACTATCAACTCATATTATCTTGATATCAAATGAAGAGCAAACAAATTATTCAGAGCAGGTCATGGTGCAATTTACTTAGTAATAAAGGCATGAAACAAATGCATGTAAGAGTTAATGACATGTTCTTAAAGCCTTGCACACTCAGCTCTTTTTAAACATTCATGTTTGTTTAAAAAAAAATTTTTTTCGAAAAAAAAATGGGTTAAAACTGACCTTGAGCGAGATCGCCGGGATTTGTGATTAGATTTTGAAGGTTCCCTACTTTCTGACTTTGACTTCTTCTCGTCCTTCACGTTGTTTACACCGCTGTGAATAGACCCGCTTCGACTTCCACTATTCTGCAAAATCATACCCCCCCAAAAAAAATTAATATCGGTTTGAAAAATAAGGCCGGCAAATGGCGGACTCTTCACGCTTTGAAAATTTTTTTTCATTAAAAATGGCGTTAACTTATCAGTTATTCGGATGTTGTTACGTGGGACGTTATAATAAATACCTCTCTGTCACTCATGCCTTGTAAAATCGATGTTATCCCGAGTATTTTCTTCACAATTCATACGCACACAACACCGATTTTACAGATCCTGTCCACCATCGGTACGATAAAAATCCTTCTCCACGGAAATGTAATGTTTTGTCGATAAATGGTTTTTCAACAAAATCCAGCGATTTGATTGGCTGATGAGTTTTTTCCTTTGACTGTTTACTTAATTCCTGAATGAGCTTTTGTTTTTTCAACGCTTCGCTTATGAAATAATGCGGATCGTGATTCCTGAACGTTTATTGGTGATTTTGATCACGTGATCGTCTTAATGACGAAGCGGATATCCAATTTTGTTAAACATGGCGGGCGCAACGATGTTTGAAAGATCAGCTTCACGGGAAGATACCGCGATACGTTCGATGAATCACCTTTTACCAAACGAGGAAGATGACGAGGATAAAATACGGATCGAGGAGCAGAACATTCTCAAGCTGGGGGAAAAATACAAGAAGGAAAACGATCCGGATAAGCTTGCTGAACTCATAACAAAGACAAGGCCGTTCTTGAACCAGATTAGCAAAGCGAAAGCAGCGAAATTGGTACGTTCTCTCGTTGATTTCTTCCTGGATTTAGAATCAAAATCAAAACTCGAAATACCGTTATGTTTGGAATGCATACAATGGGCAAAAGACGAACAACGAACCTTCTTACGACAGTCATTGGAAGCAAGGTTAGTTGCTCTTTATTACGATCGAAAAATGTACACAGAAGCACTGAGTTTGGGTTCTACGTTGTTAAAAGAACTGAAGAAACTAGATGACAAAAATTTATTAGTCGAAGTACAATTATTAGAGAGCAAAACTTATCATGCTCTCGGTAACTTGCCAAAAGCGAGAGCTGCATTGACATCTGCTAGGACAACTGCAAATGCAATCTACTGCCCTCCAAAAATGCAAGCAGAACTTGATCTCCAATCTGGGATATTACACGCAGCTGATGAAAGGGATTTTAAAACAGCATATTCGTATTTCTATGAAGCTTTTGAAGGTTATGATTCTGTCGAGTCAGCAAAAGCGTTAGTTGCTTTGAAATACATGTTACTATCAAAAATTATGTTGAATACACCAGAGGATGTCACACAAATTGTGTCAGGAAAATTGGCATTGAAATACGCTGGGAAGGACATCGATGCAATGAAAGCAGTAGCAAGTGCAAGTAGTAACAGATCTTTAGCCGATTTTCAAAAAGCATTGCAGAATTTCAAAAAAGAACTGAAGGAGGATCCTATTGTCTGCGCGCATTTAGGTGCTCTTTATGATAATATGTTAGAACAAAACTTATGCAGAATCATCGAGCCATATTCAAGGGTGGAAGTAGAACATGTTTCTAAAATTATTCAACTTCCACATCCGCAGGTTGAGAAAAAATTATCACAGATGATTTTAGATAAAAAACTGAATGGTATTTTAGATCAAGGTGCTGGTGTGTTAATTGTATTTGAAGAGACTCCTTTAAATAAAACATATGAAACAGCTTTGGAAGTGATACATCATATGGGAAAAGTCGTGGATACATTGTATCAAAAAGCGAAGAAGTTATCATAAAGTGTACAAAATTTTATAAACTATTTAAATTAAAAATGGTATTTTTTTTTAACAATCTTAACATTTTTCTTTGTGCTTTAAGCTTTTGTTGAAAAAACCGACTGTACAAACTGTTTCAAAAAAAATTCATGAGTTTCTAATGGCTACGAATAATAGATTTTATATCAGCAGAACGGTTTATTAGAGTAACTAACATTTATCGTAGGTAAGAGCAGGGTATAGTGGAACTTTTTTTTAAAGACATAAATAGGTTATGGGTTTTCATTTTTTTTTTTTAAATCAGCATGCTAATGAGCTTTTTATGTTCTGCTTCTGTAGCAATGTTACAAAGCAAAATTTTTTTTTGAAGCATCATGTACATAAAAAAAAATTAAAAATTAATCCTGTGTTTTCTTTTTTTTTTTTTTATAAATAATCAAATTTGTTTTCAATCCAATGTCTGAGTGAATATGTCAAATTTTTATTATTTTCCAGAAAATTATTAAAAACTTGTGCAAAGGAATATTACGTCTTTTTTTTTTTCAAAAATATCCTAACCTCGTTAAATTTTTTAAAGAATGACTTTGACCTCTTCCATGAGTTGCCAAAATATTCATCTGCCAAAAATCATTATGATAATGGCGTTGCAAAACGAGGTCTTTGATTTAAGAAATTACAAATGAGGTTAATGGCCTTCTATTTAATTCGAGCTTCCATGTTTGGAAACTGAGTTTCTGAAAGCACTCCGTTCGCCATTCACAAAAGGGAACAATGTCGCAGTTTTGCAAATGAGATTTCTGAACGTGTTCTAATAACCGTTTTTCAATGGCGTCTTGGAAAATGAGGAAAAAATATAATAATTAGCCATTTTAAAATGTTTTAATATAGTGGTTCATTCATAACATAATTAAATTTTTACAATTTTAACGAAATAAGTATTACTATTTTTTTTGGAATAATTTTCAAGAACTAAATAGCACTAGGCTATTTCTTATATTACACAAAACGGAATGAATAACTGCCAGATTAAGTTTCGCTAAGTGCTTTTTATTTTCTTTTTCAATCGTGATCTGCTTTATTCAAAATTAGTATGACATTTAGTCATTCCAGCTGAAATCAACTTTAGTTTGGTCATGTTTAAATCTACACGATTAATTTTACATAGGATCATTTAAGAACGTCTTATTGATCATCTAAGAGTCATTCCATCTCCATGTCCATGGGAGATAAAGTAAATGCTTTTCCGAAAAATTTCTTACAAGGTTAGGTTAAAACAGATAAGTAATGCTAAAATAGCAAACTCTGTCGTAAAACGATTTGCGACGCTCCAGTAGTGTCTCTGAAAAGGAGTGTGATGCAATCACGGTCCTTCCGGAAACGCAATTTTCGAATATTGTGTTCAGGTTAGGTTAGGTCAAGGCTTTTCGTGTTTTCATGGATTAGTTTTTGATAAATTTTTAATTGGAAGAAGCGAATTAACACTCTGGAGAAGTAAATTTTACTTTGGCACTAATTTTTAGCAGAGATTTTTAATTGGAAAGAGAAAAGGAAGAAAAGAGAGGGACAAAAAATCATATTTTCTCCAAAAAAAAGACCTGGTAACGCCACTGATGGAATGACACTAAACCTAAAAATTATATATAAAAAAAGCCTTCAACTAACATACTCATACGTAATCATAAGATATAATAACAGGAAACGAAACTTCTAAAAAAAAATATTCAGTTACCATAAACAAATATTTCGTTTAAGAGGATCAAAATCGCCTCAATCCTATTAATTATCAATTATACCCCGCGTTTTAAAAATTTCGTTTTCAAGGAAAAAACAGGTTGTAACTTTGATATTAACACGCATTTATACCACTTTCTATCCTTGCGTCATCTTAAAACAATATTTTTTCCTCTCAATTAGTTTAAATATTGCTATTTAAAAATTACAATACTGATTTCTCAACATTGCTCCGAAATTTTACAAATTTCGGAAGTCTTCATGAGCCTCAGGGATATAATAATTAAATTTTTTTTCTCTTGATAAGCGTTCGTGGAATTCGGTTAGTTAAAAAAAAATATAGAACGCAAATAAAAATCCCTGTTTCAAGCCTTAACTATTATTCAATATCCCATTTTTTTTTTTTTAAATATTCTAATTTCTATTACTTTCTCAGGATATATACACATTAATATATAAACAACATTACATCTGGCTAAATCTAAACTATGTCTTAAACTATTTAATAACATTTACCTGTAAATTTTTTTTTAAATCGAAAGAAAACAATAAGAAGCTTGCTTCAGGAGCGGATTGCGAAAAATTGACCTGGCAACGAAAAATTCTTTATGGCTCAATCCGCCCCTGAATTTAATTATACAGTTCGGAACATTCAAAAAAATTAATAAGAGATCTTATCGCGCTCCTTTAAATTTTTTTCGATACAGAAAAAAAAACAGAAAAATTTTCAACAGTTTTTAAAAGAATTTTTTTCTTTTTCTCTAACAACATACTGCTGCAGTATAATAATTAAAATTTAATAAAAAATATTATTGCGAAATTTAAAATAACCTATCATTTCCAAAAAGTCAAAAATAATTGAGAAAATTTTTTTTATCCATCCTGTAAAGATTATTTGAGCATTTTTTGTTTTCTATTCCTAAGTCACTGCCGCATTTTGAAAGTAAATTTTTTTTGCAATGCTTAATTGGAATGTTTAAGCAAAAAATTTAAAAAAAAAATTGATTTCCTAGTTTTTAGAATTCTTTACAAATGATATTTTATTGCATTTAGTGTTAATTTCAATCGATGTCTCTTATTACAGATGAAAGACAAGCTTTTTTTTCAAAGGATGGATTCACAGCTTTTTTTAAGAAAACAGAATAATGTCGAAGATGTTTAAGTTAAAAAAAAATTTTTTCACATGAAAAATTAACCATTACTCGGAATTTAATATTATTTACATTAACAATTTTTTGATTTATATTTTGGAAATCTAAATTCTATATATCCAATTAATTTCCATCTGGTCTAATGATATTAATTTTCTGAAAAATAAAAACTTAAATTAAAATTTGTTCCAATTCAAAAAAAATCTTCTACTTACAGCTGCAGTCTACTGATAATTCAAAACTGAACCCAGTTAGCACCAGCTGATGATGGTGTTGTGGCTCTGAAATTAAAAAACAATTCAAAAAACTATCGACTGTCATTTCCCTAAATTTTGTAATAACTTACCCCTGTGAAAATGGATTAGTTTCCCCGCTAGCAATATTCAATAAATCAGAAGATGAATTGCTGGCAGGTTGTTGAGGTGGTGGCCCATGAACTGGACTTCCAACTGGTGTTATTTTTCCTGCTCCTGTAGGTGGTGGTGCTATTTTAACACCCCCAGGAGGAGGTGGTAGTATACTCCCACTTCCAGGTCTCGACTTGGACTTACTCGATGATTCACTCCCATCTTTCTTCTACAAATCCAAAAAATTAATTTCTACATAACCTCAAAAAATTCATTTCAATAACTTACCGTAATTTTCATATTAATTTTAATTGTTTCTCCCTCTTTAAATCTCAAATCTAATTCCTGCTTTGGTTCCTCCTTTTCTTTTTCTATTTCCTCCGATTTTTTTAACCATTTAAAATGATCTTGTAATGCTACGTTTAAATCGAAACTATCTGACCTGTCTGAAAATCCGACACCAATAAACGCCGATCTCCCTACAACAATTTGAAATCCAGAAAATAATAATCATAATCCTTCATAAAAACACTAAACACAGATTAAATAAATACCATTATCATCTTGAATCCTAAGAACAAAATATCGAGATGAATCAGTTACTGCTTCAACAGCAATACCAGGATATGCTTCAATCGGGCATTTGGCAAACAATTCCCCTGATATTTTATCTTCCAATTTCAGAACACATTCCTTCCCTTTTGCCACGAGCCGCATTCTCCCTGTCCATTGCGGTTCTTGCAGATTCCAATCTGCTGCCCTATTAAAGACAAAGAAATTTTTCTAACCTAACCTGAACAGTAAAATAACTCATAGGAAAATCCGACTTTTTAAATAAAAAATTTCCAAACCATCGAACAGGTATATAAAAAATTTGAGTGGTACAGCTGCTGGCACACCTTTGATCTTCCAAAGTATATAATTATTAAGAGAAACGATCCATGCAATTAGTATCGAATGTTCATTACATAAAATAAAAAAAGTTGGGGCCAAAATTCTGAAAAACGAAGTCTCCCACAAGGATTCCATATTTACAAATGAAACTTATATTCTCAAAATAACAAACTTGGGGGCGGATCACTTCCGTTAGTGAAATTTGAGATAAAGAAATGCTTTTTTACACCACGTCAACTTTGGTATTTTGCTTTCTTTTTTTCACACAGACGATGAGTTTTTTTTAATGAATAAAATCGCACTTGTACTTACAGGGATATTCGTATGAACTTATTTTATAAAGTCGCGGACTTGCTAATGAGATTTTATTACCTGTAGCCCCTGTTTGAAGATCTAGGTGGGATTTTAAAAACAAAAACTTCGGATTTGACAAGTAATACACTTTCGTAGGAATCCATTTTTTAAAGATGTGACAGGTAGAGACATCTATCGGTGAGTTTTGTCTGCTGCCACGTTCCCGCCGTTTCCCATCGCGTTTTTCGTAATGGCTGCCACGATTTTTTCTCATTTTTCCGTTGATATTTTTGGGAGGGATTATATCGAATAAATAGTGCATTGGAATCTATATAAATGCGAAGAATAGACAGAAGAAGTGCTGGACAAACGGAAGTAAAGGTAATTTTGATAGGATAAGATGAAATAATAGTGTAAATTTTGGTGAGCATCAGGCCTATGTAAATGTGAAAATCGGATTGAAGCATCTTTTAAGATCGCTGTTCGTAGGTGCAATTACTGATTCAAATATGTCTTTTTTATTACTAGAATCGATATATACGAAGGAGGAGAAGGGATCGGGGTGAACACGAAGATATAAAAGGCGATTGTGAAGGAGATTTTTCTCTTGCTTGGAGACAATCAAATCATGTGGATGACACCATGAGGATCTCAGTCATTTGATTACTTCCTCATTTTCTAAGTGTTGTGGGGAAGCTGAAGAAAACCATATGTGGATCTGAATATTGATTATCATGATGAAGCGTCTCTGGTAAGTTAATCTACATTAACTGTTCTCTAGGGGATGATCGAATTTGTGACATTTATGGAGTAAAAGCTTGGGAAATATGGTTATGATACATGAAACTTGGCATTTATGGGTTTTTTGTGTGGCTATTATGAAGTTGGTGTTTATTGTAACTATATAGGCAATTATATGGTCCATCTGCAAGTGCAGTATATCATAACCTCAAAAATCCCCAAAAAATTGAATCCTATTGAATTAGGCAATTAGAAATGGAAGACAAGCAGGTTAAATTACACCTCCATATTAATATTAACTACCTACCCATGTAAAATGGAAAATAATTTTTTTCTGTGAGACAGTGTTCGTTCATCAAAGGAAAAAAAATAACAACAAGAATAATAACGTAAGAAACAAGTATAATTCATTTATAAAAATGATATTTACAAATTTAGGATTTAGTTTTTATAACAAAATACGAAATATTAAATCAGAAATTTTAAAAAATAAGGCAAAATCTTAAAGAAGTAACATATTGTCATTATCATCTGCTTAAGTTTAAATTTGTGACTTGATTTTGTCCAGTATGCCGATTTTACCCTCAAAATTCAGCATTGTAATCTATCCTTAACCACTTTACAGTAAAAATTTTTTCTCTAACGCTAATTTTATGGTTTATACAATGAGCAATTACGCTAAGCATGATCAATGATTCCAGGTAGAAAAGAAAATACTGGTAATATTCGATGTCCTTCCTACCCTAATGAGCAAAAAATCAATAAAAATATTAATCGATTTAGGAAACACACTATGAAAGCATCACAGTTTCTCAAAATGATGTGATTAATTTTTTTTAATACCGGAAAATGTGTATTCAATAAATTAAAGATGAAGCTGTGGTGAATAACAAAACATAACAAAATCGATTAATAACACTAGGAATTTATAAAAAATAGTAATAATAATAATAATTGTTACCGATAAAATTTTTTTTGGTAACCATTGGCACTAATTTAAAAATAAAACAAAATTGAATAATTTTTGAAAATGTGCCTTATATCCAATTTTCGATGGCAGTTCTTATTTTTTTAATAAGTACCTCAAATTAAGGCAAGACTATTTGTTTAATTGTCTACATTTATAAAATTTTTTCTAATTAATGTATTTACAAGGTGTAAATTGTTTTTTTTTTCTTTTTTAAAGAAAGACAAGTTTAGGACTGAGTTAAAAAAATGTTTATAGTCAGTCCGATTATTTTTTAATTATGTAACAACCCAGAAATTCGAATGGGTTTAATTGACTTACTACTCCTATAAGTTTTAAATCCATAGCACAATTTAAATTGGCAAGTGTTTCATCCTCCCATGTTAAAAATAAAAAATGCTATGTTGAAACTTTTGGAATCGATACATCTTTTTTAAATCATTAAAAAAAACCCTTGGAGGAAAAAGTTTCAAAAAATCTTCATTAACTATTATTTTAATTATCAAAAATCATCATACGCATGTTGAGACCTGCTACGCGGTCTTACATAAGTCTCATGTTGTGAAAATCTACGAAATATTTGCCTACCCCTTTTATTATCTTCTAATTGACTATCATCCGCGCTATACCGCGGGGAACTTCTATAATTGTGAGGAAAATATCTTAAATTATTCTCCATCTTCATTGGAGATGAGTATTTTCTAACTGGTGCTTCTCCCCTTTGGAAATCCCTTGAGAATTTCCTTAAATCACTTCTGCTATCACCTTTCCTTTTAGCTTCTAAATATTGCCTTGTATTTTCTAATTTTTCATTATATCCTATCCCCGTTGGCGTGCTCGATCTTTTCCTTATGTTTTCATTCTTTTGGTATTTTTGTTTTAATTCAAAATCCGAATTTTTAAAACTTCGCAGTCTCGGCGAACGTTTCTCATCGTCGGTTAAATACCCGTCGTTGCTGTAACCGTCTTTTGTTCGGTTCCTCCAGTTCCAGTCTTTGTCTACGGATGGTTTCCTCCAACCTTCCTCGTAAATCCGCCTTTGTTTCTCGTCTTCTTTCGTCATTTCGAACTGGCCGGAACCGGATGCGGTTTCGCTGGAATCTTCCCCGGACGTCCCGAGTCCTAAATCTTTTTCCAACATCGGGCTGTTCCGCTCGTATGTTGTTATCATCATGTGCGTTGGTAAAGTTGGTAAATAAGGCACCATGTTTTTATTAGGGATGAAGTTGTTGTTTTGTTTTTCGGCGAATTCCCAATTTTTAGTTTTCGCCGCGTCCCAGTTGTGACCGACCAGGCTCGGGTGGGGGATGCAATACGGATACGGTAAACTTTTCTCAACTTCCGAGATTTGGTCGTCTTTTTCTTTTTCTTTGTAGCTTCGGGTGCAACTACCCGGACCGAATAAACTTAACAATACGGGTAGCAAAAATAATCCGTGCATTGCACCGAAAAACACGACTAAGAACACCATTTTGAAAAATACTAAGAATATGTAACTGTCTGCTAGGATTAGGGCGAAGACGGAAAGAATCGTGGAGAAACTTCCTTGGACGATTGGGAGACCTAAGGAGTATAAACTGTCTCGAACTCTTTCTTTTGGATCTTTGTGCGGGGAGCTCATGAATGTGTAGCAGATATGAGCGGTGAAATCAACGCTAAAACCAATGCACATGATTAGGTTTATCATGGAGATTGAGTCAAGGCGGACGTCCCATAAAGCCATGTAGCCGGCAACGCCGAGTTCGATTGATATGATTGACAAGGCCACCCAAACTCCGCAGAGCATGTCCGGGATGAAGATAAACGAGATGATCATCATTATTATTGCACCGACTACCATGCACTGGATTGAGGTTGGTCTGACCAGCTCGAACTATAAATAAGAAGAATATTAAGATTAGTTGTTGAAAATTTTTCTCTGTGAGAGCGAAAAAACAAGGGAAAAACTTTTCTTCGTGAAGCATGTGCGCGCAAGCTTAGTTTTTATCGTGTGCATTGCGCATGCTTAGAGTGTGCTAAGCAGTTCTGCGCAATCAATCTGCGCATGATCAGTTTGTTTTGCGTTGTTTGCAGAGATTAAGCTTCGTCGTCATTTTCATTTAAAATATTTTTTGGGTTTTCCAGTTTTTTCAGGATTTTTTTTGAATATTTTTTGACATGAAAAAATTCTGGAGAAATTAGTTTGACAAGAAAAAAATTCTGTAATTTGTTTGATTAGAAAAATTTCTGGAAAGACTTCTACGACAAGAAGAAATTGTGAAGAAACTTGCTGGACTAGATTAAATTCTGAAATTTATTTGAAAAGTAGAAATTGTGAAGAAAATTGTTCGACTAGGAAAAATTGTAAAATTGTTCAACTAGAAAAATTTGGAAGAAAATTGATCGACTAGAAAAAATTGTGAAGAAACTTGTTGGTTTAGAAACATTTCTGGAAAAACTTCTTCAACAAGAAAAAATTCTGAAGAAACTTGTTCGACTACAAAAAATTCTGAAGAAACTTGTTCGACTAGAAAAAATTCTGAAGAAACTTGTTTGACTAGAAAAAATTCTGAAGAAACTTGTTCGACAGAGATAAAAATTTTTAAGAAACTTGTTCGACAGAGATAAAAATTTTTAAGAAACTTGTTCGACAGAGATAAAAATTTTTAAGAAACTTGTTCGACAGAGATAAAAATTTTTAAGAAACTTGTTCGACAGAGATAAAAATTTTTAAAAAACTTGTTCGACAGAGATAAAAATTTTTAAGAAACTTGTTCGACAGAGATAAAAATTTTTAAGAAACTTGTTCGACAGAGATAAAAATTTTTAAGAAACTTGTTCGACAGAGATAAAAATTTTTAAGAAACTTGTTCGACAGAGATAAAAATTTTTAAGAAACTTGTTCGACTGGAAGAAATTCTGAATAAACTTGTTCGACTGGAAGAAATTGTGAAGAAAATTGTTCGACTAGAAAAAATACTGAAGAAAATTGTTCGACTAGAAAAAATACTGAAGAAAATTGTTCGACTAGAAAAAATTCTGAAGAAAATTGTTCGACAAGGAAAAAACTGTTAAGAAACCCTTTTGACAGGGAAAAGACTCTAAAGGAACTTGTTCGACTGTACCTAAAAAAATGAAACTAAGCCAGAAAATTACTTAAGTATTAATTTTTTGTTTTAAAACAAGTCATTAAAAATTCTTTATTTCTTCCCTCAGAAGACCCTAAGTCTAGAATAGTTCAAATCGAATCGAGTTTGGCAAAAGCTAGTTTAGCTTGAATTAAGCTTCGTTACGGCCATTCGATAAAATTTTAGTTTTATAACAACAAAAAATTTTCTTGAGTCGGAGAAAACCACAATCAAAACCTAAAGTTGAAAATTTTGTGAGTACTTCACATCAACCAAAATATTCCAAAGCTCTCTCACCTAAGAACCATTAAACATAAAGTTTCAGCCCTCCAACTTACCTGATCAAAAAATACGAAATACGGATGAAAAACCGTCACGTTCAACGGACTCTCCTTCGCTATCCTCCTCAACTCCCTCACCATCTCCTTTTCATGATTCCCGTCCGTTATATTAACTGCTTGGATCATAAACCGAGATGCTATTATTCTCGATTCATCTTTATTAAATTTCACGTCCAATGAGAACGGATTTGGCTTGAATAGCCACAACTAAAACAAGCAAAAATTCCATAAATTATCCTCGCACTATTAATCAATAACCAATTAATTTTTTAAAGTTTTTACAACATCCCTGATTTCTTACCGATTTTAAATTTTTAATGAACTCTTCTTCCGTGTCGATTGTTATATTGAGATAATCCCCGTTCCTTCTGACATAATTCGTAAAAGATCGCACCCATGATTCCGTGTATAAGGAATTTGAAACGAAACTAGAATTCTCAAAAGTCTTCGTTAATTTTTCAATCTCGTCTTGAGTGTTCGGGTCTGAGTAATTTAAATCTCCGGAGACGATTACCTGAAAAAATTAAAATTTTTAATTCAAGGTTGTGGCCGTGGTTTTATCAAAAGTGTAAAGCTTAGCCCGTCCTTCTGTTATCACGAGAAATAAGGGCAGATACGATCAAGGCGAAAGAAAATAAAGATAGCAACCTGGTTTAGGCGTATTTAAATCTTACTTGTATCCTGTAAGGGAATTCTCTAAAATAAAAATCTTCACGGTCGTAGAATTCGACTGAGTAAGAGTCCGCTCTTGATAGTTTTCGACGTTGAAGGCCTTCTTGTAGAGTTGTTATCCCGTAGCATGCTCCGATTAAATAGGCAGCAAATGTGATGAGGACCTGGAAAATATTTACTCGAATGATTTATTTTTTGAAGATTTTTTTTTTTTGGTTTAAGAGGAGAAATTGATAAATTTACCACAACTTTGATTTGCCATTTGTTGAGGAATGAAGCCACATGGTCTCGGAAAAAGGCCATGAGTTGATGTTCCTGGTTGTCCATAGGATTGTCTGGGTCATCGTGGTTAATTCCTCCGGAGCAGAATGCTCGGTAGAACCAAGATTTGTTAACTGCAAGAAAGGTGAGAAGTTTTAGAGAGAGAAAATGAGGAAGGATAAAATTGAGAATGAAGAAATATGACAAAAAGTGAGAAAGAAGAAAAACGACAAAAAGTGAGAAAGAAGAAAAATGACAAAAAGTGAGAAAGAAGAAAAATGACAAAAAGTGAGAAAGAAGAAAAATGACAAAAAGTGAGGAAAAAGACAAAATGACAAAAAGTGAGAAAATGACAATAAGTGAGAAAGAAGAAAAATGACAAAAAGTGAGAAAGAAGAAAAACGACAAAAAGTGAGAAAGAAGAAAAAGGACAAAATGTGAGAAAGAAGAAAAATGACAAAAAGTGAGAAAGAAGAAAAATGACAAAAAGTGAGAAAAAAGACAAAATGACAAAAAGTGAGAAAGAAGACAAAATGACAAAAAGTGAGAAAGAAGAAAAATGACAAAAGGTGAAAAAGAAGAAAAATGACAAAAAGTGAGAAAGAAGAAAAATGACAAAAAGTGAGAAAAAAGACAAAATGGCAAAAAGTGAGAAAATGACAAAAAGTGAGAAAGAAGAAAAATGACAAAAAGTGAGAAAAATGACAAAATGACAAAAAATGAGAAAGAAGAAAAATGACAAAAAGTGAGAAAAATGAGAAAGAAGAAAAATGACAAAAAGTGAGAAAAATGAGAAAGAAGAAAAATGACAAAATTACAAGAAATGGGAAAAATGACAAAATTACAAGAAATGGGAAAAATGACAAAATTACAAGAAATGGGAAAAATGAAAAATTACAAAAAAAATGGAAACGGAAAAATTAGGGAAAATAATTTATAGAAATTTTATAAAAGAAGAAAAATGAGTTAGAAAAATATTTATGGAAAGAAGTGGGAAAGCAAAAACTGGGAGAAAATGGGGAGGAAAGATTTTTTAAATTTTCAATCCTTTTTCTTTCACATTTTTTTTTAAAAATGAAAAATTTTATAAGAACAAGGATAAGCTTGAAAAAACAAAATTCGAGGAAAACCTTTTGTTTTTTAATATTTCCTATACTCTTAAAGAATTTCCTTGAGCTTTAAATTTTAAAGCTTTCAGACCTTTTTCTTAAATTCTCCACATTCTTTACAAAAATTTCCGAATATCAACATAGCAAACAATCAAAAATGAAGATGTCTTAAATGTTTAATCTATTATCCTTTATGACAATTACCTGTTTACCTTATGTCAGGTTAAAAAAACACTTAACAGGTTACAGCTTCAGTGAAAGTAGTCTTTTTTTTTTCTTCTTTTTCTTCGTCTCAAAATATAACCGAGTTATGCAATAATGAATCGGTGTTCTTGTTTTACTTTTACATAATTTTTTTTTTAGGTGTCCTACTTCCGATTGAATGGCACATACGAGCTCGTGATATTCTGCTTATTCAATTTTTGACCGGATTAAGAAAAAAAAAGGAAAAAATAACAGCTTCCGGTCGGGTAAGTTATTCAAGAGACGCGAATAAAAATAAAACCCCCGACCACGCATCGTAACAACCTCGATTTAGGTCGATTCTTATAAGTGATAAAGTTCACAAGTAAAATTCATTAATTTTTTTTTGTTTAGATAATTATATGCTCCCCTGATTGACCCTAAAAACTCATCTTACTTCGATTAGAAATTTAAGTTGCGAAATTTTATTTGTCAATGATCTTTCACCGTATCATTGTCATCGATTAGGAGAAATGATTAAAGCCTGATTTGAGTCAGCCAAGGCTATAAGCCATAAAGGGCAGGATTGGTATTTTAAATTTTATGACACTGCGAAAAATTAAAAATTAATCTATATGAATTTAATAAACTCTTATTTCTGGTTTTTTGTTTGTGAATAATAATTTTTTTGTATGAAATGGAAATGAAGCTGCTAAAAGACAGTTAATTCTGATCGATGATTCTTTTTTTTTTTTAAGAGAGAGGTAATCTCTTGCGGTTTAACAACTGTCGAGTCGCAAGTGTCCATAAATCCGATGTTGTTACATGATTTCATTATTCAACCGTAAATTAATTAATTTAACGTCTAGACAGGATATTCGTCCTCTATAAACAACTTATATCCCATGATGACATATTTTTATTTAATATGGGTTATGTAACGGCAGATTTTTAGTCGTTTTTTATAGAATTATTTATAAGAACTTTGGCGAAGGAGAAGTGCGAGGGCGGATCGGGAAGGAAATAATTAACACGTGGAAAAATTTTTAAAAAAATATTATGAAGTTGTTTTGATTTGAATTTTTCTTTTTGCAGGTGCAAGTGGAAAAAATTGGGAGAAATTCTACAAGGCAGACATTGGAATATCTTTAATGTGTCCGAGTATAGACGATCTCTCTGCATATGTTATTGTTGTAAAAAGAGAATTACCATCTGCTAGTTTGGCAGAACTTTGCAAAAAAAACTCATGGAAATTATAGAATAGAGGGAGTGAACTTTTTCCGAAGCTCTGTAAAATTTCAGAGGACTTTACCAGGACTTAAAGTAATCACTTGGCGCATTGCCCTTTTTAAAAGGAAAGAAACGAGAATGATGAATTGCTTTTTACAGAATGCTCAAATCCTCGAGTTAAGTTAACATGACGCAGATGACATTGGTCAGAGATGGAAAAATCCGAGCCATCGACCGCTAGATTTCCGAGTGTGAGTCAAGCTCTTTATTCACTGATCCGATTTTTGGGATAATTCGCAATATTTTAGAAAGAGGTAAGGTAGCTAGCTCTCTTGGATGCATTTTCGCATGTGCCGCGAGCCAGGTAAAACTCGCATGTATATACAAGAACAGAAGAGAGTTTTAAAAAAAGATGACAGAAAGGAGAGAAAAAAATTATGGGACCCCAATTTTACATATTTTTTTGGTTTTTCTTAAAGCAAGCTAGTCTGCTACGCCTTCCTAACGGTTTTTTCTGGTTCCTTCTAGAATATCGAGCCAGGGACTAAGCAGGTCCTTGGTGCCCACCGCCACAGGGAGCAATTGTGCGCCTTTTTCCCTTCAAAAAATTTAGACTAAGCTCAAAAAAGGTCTTCAGGTATCTTTTGGCGCCCCCTGCAGCGCTTACCTTGCTTACCATGTTGCCCCGGCCCTAATCGAGCTCTTGCTGATTAAGGCATTCAGCTTAAGCCGCTGTTACGATCAAATTCATGACGTCACATGCCTCTTTGGTTTCCTATTGATAGAAAACTCAACTTGCTGAACAAGAGCAATGCACAGGGATGGCTCAGTGAACCTCCCTGGGTCTACAAGGCTTCTAAATTAAGCTTGTAACGTCATACATGACAATAAACCGTGAAAAATTGAGAAAAAAAGGCTACCAATAATTTTTGGTGGCCACCATTGAATATTTATGCCCTAGACTCAAATTTTTTTAGAGCTTAATCAAAAGCCTAACGATTGCTTAATCAACTCCGACTTAATTGAACTCATCTACATAAGCAACGCCGTGTCATAACAGATCACTTTACCGGTCGTCAGTATCTAAATTTGGCCTCTTACAAAAGAGAAGCCATTTTAATTCCCACAAAAAAAAAATCCTCATTAAGATTAATCTTTCAACAAGTGCAACAAACTTGCAATCTAATCCAAACTTCTTTGCCACTCGCAACGTTATCAGATGACCTCCATCTTCAACTTCAATCTTCTGAACTACTTTTCACTTTTTTTTCTCATTCTACCCTTAATGACTTTTTTCTTAAATGATCAACTCGAACTTGAAAATCACTTTTTTTTACTTTCTTTCCCTTCGTCGCGAAAAAAATGAATAAAGACACCACGTGCCATAAATAATTTTCTTCCAAATATATCAACGCGTCCTAAATCAACTTTTCGATTAACCTTTTGATCCCGATTAAATGACGTTCAAGAAAACCAACCGGAAACGAGTCCATACCGAATGCAGGTTTATGACGCAACATTTTTTTTAAAAAAAAAAAAGTAGAAAAAAAAAACAGCCCCTCCGGGCTAAATTGTTTTATGCAACGCGTGACACACTTCCGAACCGACCACGTTCCATTACATAATATTATTATCATCGATTCCTCGGAAGTCGTGGAAATTATGCCTGCATTTATTTATTTATTTTGTTGGCTAGCGCTAATCAGTAATTAAAAATGAAACTAGGTGTGTATGTCAAATAGCCGGTCCAAACCCGAGCCCGCGGTTTGACCTGCATTTATATTTCCATTAACGAGCCGAGATCACTCCGTAACTTCCCTAAGTTATGCCGGTGGTTAAGGAACCGTCCTGGCTTACATAAACCCGCGATGCTGTAACGCAAAGGGAATCCAGGAACTTTGAATTATTTTAAAGGTTCGAGGCAAAATTTTTTTTTTGCTTGAATAATCGGAAATGAATTAATTTTCAATGACAAAATTATTTTAGAAAATATGATTGACGGAAGATTTCTTTAAGGCGGTGGATATTATAATAGGCGCAGTGTTATGATGTTCGATTTAACGGTTTTTAAGGAGTCACGCCCACCTTTTATCAACATGCCAAATAAAGTTAACTGAGTGATTGTTGTAAGTTAAGCCACTTTTCGAAATGATCCTGTAACTTATACTTCCTGGCGGTTGGGATTAGATAATATAGGAAAAATTAATGTAGCGGTAAAAATGCGCAGGATGACTTGTAATATGTTTATTCTTATACCGCGGCAATAGTTCATCTTTTCATGAGTAGTTATTGAAAGAACGGTGAACTTTTGTTAGGTGATTTCTTGTGTTATAATGGATTTTTTTTTTTTTTCGGGATGATTTGAAATTTACTTTTCTGAGAATCGTAGGCGGGGATCTCTGTTGATTGCAATTGCATTCGGAATTAAAGGTCGTTATTATTTGAATTGGTTGCTTGTTGACTGAGGGATAGAATTGTGGATTAGTGGTGAATGTGCTCGGCACACACTTGAGATTTATTTCATTTTGGTTTGAGGTTATGCTACAGAGAGGTTTTTACGGGTAATTCGTGTTTGTAATATTTGTTGTGGTGCTTGAGAATTTCCCAGTTTTTTTTATGGACTTAGGGGGAGTAGTAGGGAGTGGACTCTTCGATGAGCCGTCTGCTACATAGGGGTACGCCATTTTGAAAACTGGAAGCTGCCCTGATCTCGAATTGAGAAGCAAAAATCGTGATTGGCAGAATGGCGGCCACCAAAGTCGACACGGTCTTTCAGGTCTTGAAACTTTTGTTGATTACCATGGCAGCGCTAACTCTTAGTTCATGTAGATTGCACTAGTGCATCAGCGGCCGACCAATAAAATTGATCCGCTCTAGAGCCCCTTTAGTAATGTCGCACTTAGATGGAACTCTTTCGGCTTGTGATTCGCTGGCCACCACGACACTTGCACCATCTACCGGTGGACCATGAACTATTTTCGTATTCAAAATCGGAGTCGCAACAAAAACTCAAAGTTGCAAGACCTGGAAGACCGTGAAAGTCGAGATCGTGGCAGCTTCCAGTTTTCAAAATGGCGTACCCCTATATAGCAGACGACTTATCGAAGTGTCCACTCCCGAGGCAGTAAGGAAGACATTGATGCCATTGGAAATGTAATTTTTTCCTCCCAGAGGTTTGAAACTTTCAAATTCGAGGTCGTTGATCTGCACCTCTAAATATGATGCCTGGGTTGCGATAACTTAATATTCAGGCTTTGCACCCGAGCTGGAAAAAGTCCACTCTTCAAACTTGACGCCTGAGTTTGGGCAATTTTCTGGCTCTCAAGCCAATAATTTACTTTTTACTTCGCTTCAAGAAAGGGCGAATTATGACTCGCTATTATATTTTATGCCAATACTTTATGCTTTTATCGAAAGCTCATAAACCAGACTTGCAGCCAGGAAGAAATTCTCTGGCAGACCGATTCTTAAAAGAAATAAAACTCTTAATTTAATTTTTATAGGGACTGGCTTAAGTTCTTCTCAAAGCAAAAGCTCCCAACAAAGAAAGTCTTTCTTTGCCTTCTCTCTCTAAAAGGCTTAGCTTAGCCTTTTGCGAGATTTCTTTTAAAAAATTATTCTTATGAGGCAAAAAAATCTCAATTTAACATCTCAACGTTTAAAATATCAGCTTGTCGAGAGCCCCCGAGAAAAAATAATACTTAAAGCCACCATTTTGGAATAACAAAACTCCAAAAATGGAAATTCCTGAATTTTAATCCCCGGAATATCCCGCCACTTAGAAAACGGATCTCTTTTGAACTAAAAATGCCCTGTAATCTCTCTTGAAATCCTTTTTTTCTTCTTCATGTCTAACTTAAAAATGATAGTTTTTCTTTCTTGACCTTACCAGAGCATTAAGCAATTTTATTTCAATTCTAGCACATTTCTAACCTTGATTCCAACAAAGAAGGAATCATAATCATTTTGAAAACAACAAGACCCCTAAAAGAGCAAACGCATTGTCTAACCCACAAAAAATATTTGTCTAGGTCAAAAGCTTGAAAGCGGTAAAGCACGAAAAAAAATCCTCTTTCAAGATTTTTATGTTAAAAATAGAAAAATTACAATTCCCATCCTCAGAAGATGACGAATCAATCCTTATTTTTAAAAAAAATGTCGTGACCGTAGGCAGAATTCAAGCTCGCCCTGACCCTGAAATTTTTAATTAAATTTCTGGTTCTAATATTTTTTAAGAAAAAAAAACGAGAATCGTAATGTTCATCTAGAAAAACGAACATGATTTTATTTTGTCGCGCTTATTTTCACCGAGAAGGCCAAATAATAATATTTGCTTCCTCTTGCCTTCCTTATTCATTTTCGGTTTAACATAAAAATCCGAAAAGAATTTCCTTTAATCATGTAAATTAGATGTAAATGGAAAAAGTCTTGAGGCGAAAAATTTAAGTAGGATGTTTATTGAAAAAATTAAGTAATCTTTTTTAATTCAAAATTTTAAACCTTCCGTAATTTTTCTTGAAGAAAAAAAAATCGGTCCAGTTAAGCTGAGAAAAGATCATTACACGGTGAATAGCTAAGTAGGTCTCGAGATTACTTATAAATGCTTCTAGTGTTATTTTCATATCCGCATGTCAATTGACAAACTTACCTGATTGGGATTTTGGTTTGACTGGTATGCAGAAGACCGAATGGAGATTTTTCCTTTCGCAGTAGCCGGAAATGGCCAAACACCCCGCGAAGAATGTTATGTGCCAGGCGTATGTAAAAGCAGTCGCGATTCCTGAAAAATAGATATCGTGAGTTCTTCGAGTTTAATAATTCGATTTAATAATGAACTTACCAGAGTAGATGCAAAATAGCTGGACGGACCTAAAAGGGCTGAAAACCCCGATGAAAAAGCTGACGGTATCGGTAACTGATGTGATCGTGATTGATACAGCAGCTTCACTTAATGTAAGTCCCATTCTTTCGGGTACTGATTTAGTTACTGATGTTCTTCTCCATGCTGCTAACATCACAAAGGTATCGTCGATTCCGATACCTGAAAAAGGTTATGCCATGAGTAAGTACGTGTATGTATATCCTTGAAATATTAAAGAGGCTCTTGACGGAAATTAATTTTAATTATTGTTTTTTAAGAAATTGCGACACGCTTTGATTGATTTTGATTTGGTTGTAAAAGTGTGGTTGAGTGTTCACGATGTGTTATGCTTTTATTTTTTTGAAAATACAGTCGAACCCGGCTGTAACGACCTCGGATATAACAAAACCCAGTTGGAACGAAAAATTTTTTAGAATTTGGTAGACCCGCTATCTTTTTCATGTTAAAATTTCCCGCTTATAAAGAAAAAACCCGGCTGTAACGAAACAAAACTACCTAAATCCGACCCTGATATTAAATTTTTTCAAGTGACTGAAGTTTAAACTTGCTTTTTTTCATAAAAATAAATACATTGTATGACAATGTTTAAGAAAAGGGTGAACAGGAAATGGAAAAGGAGCCAGAAAAAGTGTCTGGATTTATTGCAAAACAAACATTACACACACTGATGGATTTTTATGAAAACCAGCTCCAAGAGATCCCGAATTTGAGTTCTACGCCATGCAATTACTTCACAAAATAAGTTCTTACCAACTTGCAAACTTAAAACAAGCAACATTAGACCATTTCTTCAAACCCGCGGAGCTACCACAGTAAGATAAGCCCAAAAATTCAAAAATTTGAAAAAAAAATTGCAGGTCCGGATTTAACGAAACCCTGTTATAACGAAACAATTTTTCCGGTCCCTTGAAATTCGTTATAACCGAGTTCGACTAGTTCCTTTTGTTTGGATTTGATTCGACGATAATTAATTTTTAAAGTCTTCAGGTGTGATTGCCACCCGAGTTGCAGCGAATTTATTCTTGAAACTTGGCGCCCAACGTGGGACTAATATACTCTTAAATTTTAGCATCTTGGTTGAAGCAAGTTGACTCTTTTCTTGGAGCCACGTTCCCCTCCCACGCCTTCCAATTTCTTGCGCCTTCAAACATCACTTCGAACCCTTCTCCCTCTATCTACGGCCCTGCCTCTTCTTCTTTCAACCTATATCCGTCCACTTCTGAACAAAGGCCTCTCTCAAACTTTGCCACACTTCCTTGTCTTGGGCTCTTTGCAACCATTTCAGTTCCTTCACCCTCCTAATGTCGTCGTACCATCTCTTTTGTGGCCTTCCGACGCTCGAGGCCTCCATCTTACCGGCCCTGCCCACATGACCCAATTCAACTCAAAAAATTTTCAAAATTAATTCCAGGAATCGTTTTAGCTTCCGAACTATTTAAAAAAATTTCGTGTCGGAATTTTCTTAAAATTTTTGTTCTTCACTTTTCACGCGTGTGGATATTTAATGACCAGGTACACACAGGAAAAAAAAATTAGTTCGGTCAGTTTCGACATTTCAATGGACATCAACCCATAGCTCTAAGCAAGTCTGTCCGCCTAAAAAAAAACTTTACTAATTGAGAGGTGAATGTACCGCGATGCTTTTTTTATTCGTTGAAGTTTGTTTGTTGATATTGCATCAAGGCGTTATAGGGTGATTGTTTCCCGAGGCGATTGTCGGTTTGGCCATGTTTTCACAACTTCGCAAATGTTTGACGTATCGATGGAAAGTAAAAAAGAATGAGAAAATCGGTAGTCCTACGAAATTAGTAAATGTTGTAAAATTGGAGTGACGTGGTCTTGAAACGGATGGAGATACTTTCTAGTCTGAGTTTTGGGCAGGGCAATTAACGGGAGCTGATTGTCAGTTGGTGAATTTTTGTTAAGGTTTCTGCGAACCGAAGAGAAATCGATGGTTTTCGCGCCATTTATTGGGGAAAGCCATAGACAATACTTTTGTGTAATTTTCTTGAAAACGGCTTCTTAAATTTCCTTGAGTTTTTGTAAATGAAAAGTGGAAACCTTTCCGGAGAATTTTTTCCTCTGCGACTTTTCCGGGAAAATTCATTTCAGGAAAACCAAAAATTATTTTCAAGATATGCATTCATGGTACTCGATTTCGACTAAATAAGGGTCGGAAAGTTCAAATTTTCGGTCGGTTTTCCGATTCCCCCTTCCCCGCATTTTTTGAATTTTGACTTATATTTAAAATCAAGATATGGGATTGCATTTTAGGTCGTGCATTCCGATTTTTTTGTCGTTCTTCTCATCCCACCAAAATTAGGCATTTGAGATCCTGTTTGAGCGGATTCCCACAAACGCATCAATCATTCGCAGTGCCAACCATGCAATCGTCAGAATAGCGAGAAAGTTAATTGTACACGCAAGCTACTGCTCATTTTGTGAATATTAAATAACACAAAATGACCCCAGCTGACTGAACCCGTCGCTAAATCATAAACAAGTCTCGTTTTTACCCCGCCTGACCATATTTACAAAACAATTATATAAACTTTTTGAAAAAAAGGCGTATTTGAACAAATTATCCAACCATATATGACCTCATTCACGTTCACATATTGACGCACAGATCCATCCAATCCACAGAGATTGATACTTAGCAGAGATTACGAAACACCCTAATCGATAACATCATGAAAATTAAGCCCGCTTGATAAAAATGATTTTTCCTTGCACTTTTATCGGGTTAACGTGTTTTTAAACGCAAATTACAAAGTCACTGAATCACAACGAGAGTAACATTCGAAATTAAAATATTGGTCAATTCAGCCACCGTGACCATAAAAACGTTAACAAACATCGCTAACTTCACTTTCTTTTAATTTAACAATCTTCAACCTCGTTTCTTTTTTTTTTTTTTTCTTAAATATTTACTATATTTTTAATGTACCGATGGTTTGTTATACTCATCTGGACACATATTCCGTCTCGCTTCGAATATTCTTCCTTGTTTTTTTTGCAAGCGGGCCCAAAATTTTTAAGAAAGAAAGCTTTCACTTAAATTCGGAAAGAGCGTTGACCCTTAAAAATGCGTGTAATGTGTATGAAATATCAACAAGGTGACCGCAAGATGATTAGAAATATCTCACGGTCTTTGATTTGATTTTTTTTTAAAAGTGCATATCTATTTTTCTCACGTTGTAAACGATTATGTCAACTCGTGCGTGCCCACACTTTCGATCTTTACCGGATTTAGAAGTTCGAGGGATTTATTTAAATTTTTTCGGCTCGAAGGCAATGTTGTTAAATTTTTATTTGTAGATCAGCCTTCTGCTTCCCAAAAACGTAAGAAAAATATTCTCAGGGTGAATAACATACTGAAAGATTAGGATTAATTGGTTGAGGTTGGGTTGGCTAGATATGGGATTAATACGTGGGTCAGTTGGCAATAAGTTTTGCTACTTCATTTTTAGTAATGATGAATGAAGAGAGATTTTTTTGCTGATTTCCTTAGTTAAAACCTTTGTTGGATTGCAAAGGCGTCGGATTTATGGGTGATATATTGCTCGGGGGGAAAATTTTGTGGGTGCGGATAAGGAGCCTAAATAGATGGTGGACACTGTGATATGTTGTCTGCTACACACGGGGCTGCCATGTTCTCGAATTGGTATCCGCCATAATCTCAAACTGGGAGTCGGAGTCGCTATGATGGTTTAATAGAAAGCTTATGGGGCAATATGGCAGCCTCATAGAAGTGTCTACTCCCTACTAGGCTTCTAGGTGCGGGTAGAGACCCTAAATTAAAAGAGACTGGCAAACTGGTGGCTATTAAAAAATTCGAACGTCATTTTGAGCAACATGGCGAACAACATAGGGGAAAATCAGGCATCCATGACAGTGTACGTGTCCATCCGGATTCAGAAAAAAGTAACAAAGTCGCCTTTTTTAGGGAATATTTGTTCTAGAATGTCTTCTGCTTCTTCTACCTTCACATTTTGCAGAACAAGCTGAAGACATTCCAGAACAAAGCCTCCGTAAAAATGACAACTTTAACACTTTTTTAAAAATGATATTTTATTGGAAATGAAATTTTTGAAAGTGAAACTTCCTACGCCTATGTCGAATACTTTGTGACAAAAACGACTAAAGTGAAATCACAATTGATGAATGATCATAATGGAATTGAAGAGGTCAGATTAATTACGCTCTTGACATTTAAGGATTTGTTTTTTGCTTGATTAGCCCTAACCTTGCGATAAACATAGCCCGCACATGTGAGAATTGTAGAAGAAAAAAAATTGGAGGAGGTGTGGCCATTTCGGATGTTTTGAGTTCATCTTCAGTAAAATTTTTGGAATCTCGAAAAGCGTGTAGAAATTTTCTGACACAAATAAAGCCTTAAATAGTTTTTTGGCTTAAAACAATCTCTGAGGTTCGAAAAAAATTCAGAAATTTTTTGGCGCCAAAAATCTAAAATTTGCTGGTTTGAAAAATCTTTGCTCTGGGCACCACAAAATATCTTTCCTTGACAGTTTTATTTACAAGAGCTATTTTAACCAGGAGCTTTATAAGATATTCTGTCTTTTTTGTCAGGCCTTAAACAGCCGCCCTATTTTCATCTCATGCCTACTAGCCCTTTTAGGAAAACTTTTGGCTTCTTCAATTACAACTCGCCCAATCCCACTTACCAAACTTTTCCAAAAAAAAAATTCAAAATGCGCAAAAATAAACAACACCTTCCTGAATAATTCATGGAATGTGACACATTGTCAGCTCTGTTTAATATTCAAAAGCTGATGCGTTTGTTATGATTTATTTCAAAAAAGCAGTAAAAGCCGTAATATGTGTCAAGGTAGGGACGGTACAATAATAATAACAGACAATAGCGTGCAAAAACCTTGCGAACGATATACGGACGGTTTATGATGTTCTTCGGTAGAATATGCGGTATATACTGGCAGGCATGCATACGCGGCCGGAATGTCAAGTTCAGTCAAACTCCTCCCGACTTCCTTTTGAAATATACACCTCTAAGTATGTTATTAACCTTGGGCAATTCGATTGGCATGATAGTCGAAAATATGGTTTCAGGCTTATTTTTTCGATTTATAATTTGACACCATTCTTTTAACAGGAAAAATTTAATTAAAAGATTTGACGTTATAATAAGAGCAAATTAGGACTGTGATTGATTTTGTTTTCTTATAATGCCACTCCGAAGCGGAGATCGGCGACCATCACGGCCAAAGAGCGTATGGCGTTAAGCAAAAACCGAAACGATGCCGGTCTAGGGCTCAAAAACTTGGCCCAAACAGAAGCCTACTAGATACTTCTACAAAATTTCGTGGTGTGAGTTGGTTTTTTCAGATCTGCAGACCTTCTAAGCGTGTGAAGACCGAGTAATTTGCCTCCCCCGCGCTTTTTACGGCCCTGGCAATCCTAATGACAAACATTTTTAGGTTAATTACTTCAAACCATGAAACTCATATGCCCCCACTCCCTATTTTATTTATTCAAAATAAGAAGAGAAGACAGCGTTGTGAAAGTCACGACACCTCGTGAGAATTGTCGCACAGTTGTATGATATTTTTTTTTTCTCTTTGTTTTTTGCGTAAGGTCTTGTTCTGCATATCGTTACATAATCCTCGGGATGATCCAAAGTTGAACGAACGAATCATTGGTTTACTTACCGACCATAAGGAACGGAGCCGCCAAATTAATCCCGATAAAATCGAATCCCATGTATATCGCCGTCCCGAAAGCGGCTACAGTCGCCATAGCCGCTGATATGTTTCCCATCATGCCCAAAATCGGTTTCGAACGAACCCAATCGAACATCATGCACGTCAACATCGAGAACCTGAAAAAGAATTTTCTGGATGTTAGTTAAGGAAATGAATGAGATGCAAGTCAAGGCCAAGGTGAGGTTATGAAAATGTGGTATTGAAAGGGAATATATATGGTTTTGTGTGCCGGTAAAATAAAAAGCACGTGGATTTTTTAAAGTCAAGTGATTAGAATCACTTAACGGTATTTTTTTCTTTAAGATAAAAAAATTGAATTACCCGATCATAAGTGCGAATGTAGATCCGAAATAGGGAACGACCGTTCGGGTGTTCCTTTCGAGTTCGACGTCCAATGTTCTGGATGCGAATCTGGCTGTGGAGATAATTTTGAATATGTTGTCGGTTTCTGCTTTGCCAACTGCGCTTAAGAATGCATCTTCCCAAGCAGCTCCCCTGGAATGAAAAATATGGAATTGGTGAATATGAAAGCATGAAAAGTCGTGTTTTGGTATGGGGTGCTTCGCACGTGTGGTGGAAGTGTTATGCGGTAATTTGGTATCGGTTAAGAAACGGGTGTAAGGTATGATCGGGTGGTTAGGGCGTAGAAAAGTGGCGCTCCCATAGCCTAGTGGTTTTCCACTGCAATCAGCCACGTGAAGTGCGACGGCTGACACTTTAGTATTGGTTGTAGGCGGAGATCAGTCAGATCGGAACGGCTGCAATCTGGGTATTTGGCGGCGGGATGGCAACCATTAAAACGGCGGCAGTACAGCGGTGCAGAAGAGGGACACCACTGCACTATTTATCGCCCTTAGAACAATCATCATGACGAGAAAACAGGAGCTTGTCGGATCGATCGCCTAAGCTCGTGTGCGAGCAGGGCACCCAAAGAAGAAGAAGAAAGGTATCCGGGGGTTTTTTGTTTAAGGGCACAACCCTAGGGAGGAAGGAGAGGTAGGTGCGTTTAAGTGATGCATCTCTGGTGAAACGTAGTGAGCGCATGCTAGCTGCACCCCTAACCGGTTGCACTGCGCATGCGCCGCCTTCCGAACCTGCGTTGGTAACTTGAAGAGACCCTAAATTAAAAGAGACTGGCAAACTGTCGGCCATTAAAAATTTGAACGCCATTTTGAGCAACAAGGCAAACTACATAGGGGAAAATTAGGCAGCCATGACAGTGTACGTGGCCGTTAGCATTCAGAAAAATTTGATCTAGAATATCTTCTACTTCTTCTACCTTGACATTTTTTTAAGTGGACGCAGAACAAGCAGAAGACATTCCAGAACAAAGCCTCCGTAAATATGACAACTTTGACACTTTTGTCTGAATTTGGAGGGCCACGTACACTGTCATGGCTGCCTAAGTTTCCCCTATGTAGTTCGCCATGTTGCTCAAAATGGCGTTCAGATTTTTAAATGGCCACCAGTTTGCCAGTCTCTTTTAATTTAGGGTCTCTAGTAACTTGGGGTAGGTCGCACCCCTGATCAGATCGCATCTTACTCTCCTTACATCTTTTTGTGATTTCTCGTCCATCTACCACTGATTCGTCATACCAGAAGATTGAGAAGAACTGTAGCACAAGGTGGAGTTAATTGGAGCCATAGCAGCCCACCTTGGGCTGGACGCTTCTGCTCAAAAAATGACTTACTTTCAGAGGCGCCATTTAGGGGGCAATTCAGGGAAATTTTTCTTCCATAAGCTAAGCATTGAGTGATGCTTTTTTGCCCTTCCCCCACAAGATTTTGGTGAAATAACCAAACTGCTTTTTTGATAAAATTGGGCTGCCACTTTCTAGACTCGAATCGTTAATCGTTTTTCTATGGGTAGAATGGCCCCCTAATCTGCTGGCTGGACCTTTGGGGCTGCAGCGTTTTTATCCTAAAGGATAAATCCCCTCAGTGTATCACGCGTTTTTATGGGTTGCCGCAAAAATTGACTAATGACCTTGACTGGTAGAGACACAAGGCGGACGAGGAGATAGTAGGCTTAGTTTGATAAAAATCTGGCAAGATATCAAAAGCCTAGGGGGTGAGGAAGTGTTCGGCTAAAGGCCGGTGAACAAGACTAGAAAATAAAAATGATGATATGAAAACTAGATTGGGTGTTGAAAAAAAGTTGATAGAAGTCACCGAGCAGGTGCTTGAGAAAAAATTCCAATTGCGAAGTGTTCAAGTGTTTCGATTCTTCTAGAGAAATGTGTAGGTGTCACTGTGTTGGTCTCTTGAGAAGTTTGTTGAACTAATATCATCTTAAATGATATGAGCAATTTGTAGTTAAAGCGGAGTCATGAGCCAAAGGATTTAAAAATGGCGAAAGAGGGCATGCAATCGGGCCTAAGTTGAAAGCAGAAGAAATACTTGAAGTAAATGAAGTTGGGGAGGAAATTTTTTTTTTTTATTTACACGAGAACTTGTTTGATGTGCACTCTTTTTTTCAATGCATCATCTAATATACTGTAAAGTAGAGCAAGAACAATAAATGATTTTCTTCGATTTCCTACATCGATTAAATAACGTGGGTAGAAATGTTGGTTATAATCAGCTAATAAGACAAACGTGTGAACACGTAATCAATTTTATCCCAAAAAAGAATCATTTTGGGCAAGATCATTAAAGTTAAAATTTATATAATCCATGTCCTGGCTATCACTATTTTATTCGATAATGTGGCAACAGCTGATTTTACTCGTTACGTCACTTTGTCGGCCAGCTACTCACCATTGAAGAAATGAGCTTCATGTTTGGACATTTGGAGATGGGAGCAGTGTAGAAATTTTTAAGGTGGCCACAGATTAAGGGATGTGGGTAACTGGACATAGAGAGTAGCTATGTAGAAGCCTTGTGCTTCAAGAAAAAAGGAGTAATCGACGCCAGAAAAGTTGGCACGACAGAGTTGCTGGATCTCTGTGGATGCAGAACGCTTAAGAGAAAAGAGTGAGTGTCGAGGGTTAAGAGGCACCTATGTTCAGAAGCGGACAGCTGCAGTTTGCAGAAGAAGAATTCCCTGAAATTAGGGTTGAGCATCGTTAAGTTAAGAATGTTAAGACAAATGAGGAGATCCAGAGGCTCACGGACCAGTCTTTTATTACAAGCGTGATAAAATCACGAAGGCTACTGTGGCCGGGACATGCAGCACGCGCGCCGCCGACGAGGACTATCAGAAAGGTGCTGGATGGTCGTCCAACGAGCCCTAGGCCATTGGGAAGGCCGCGGCTGAGGTGGGAGGATGCACGGGATGCAGGTCGTCTGGGGGCGCCGGACTGGAGGGCGAAAACTCTGTGATGCGGCAATAAGGCTTCAAGCCTTGTAACATCGGATAAGTAAGTAAGTTAAGAATGCGCTTCGACATGTAGATCCGAAGACTCATGGGACATCCACTGATCACCAGTGAGATCAAGGTTCGCTGACTTGCGAATTCCTGCGGATGGTGAAGCAGGTTTTGGATGGAATCTCTAAGAGTAGAATATCTTTAAGAATACCGCAGCTTCGTTGGGAAGACAGCGCAATACGTGTTTGCTGGATGTCTTCGACTGAGGAAAGCCACCTGCTAATACAGAGTCGACTAACGACAATGGCGCCATTTAGGAAGGGCAGGGGGCCTTTGCGCAACGCCTTGCAACAGCTAAGTGCCAATGGGCAGGTCATGTCTCCAGAGAGGATCCCGATAGGTGGACATCACGGATGGTAAGATGAAGACCTCGAGCGTCGAAGATAAGTGTCGGTAGGCCACAAAAGAGATGGTACGACGACTTTAAAAGGGTGGCGGGAGTAAAATGGTTGCAAAGAGCCCAAGAGAACTAAGTGTGGCAAAGTTTGAAAGTGACGGTCAGGAGCGGACGGATATAGGTTGAAAGAAGAAGAAGAAGAAAGGGGGCCATTGCCGCCCGCACCCCCTGGAATTTTTTCTTCCTTTTTGCCCTCTCCATAGGTCAAGAATGTTTGCCCCCCAAGATTTTGATAAAATGACGTCACCGAGTGACCAATTATCTGAAGAAGCTGGCATGTTTCAATCCTTGCAAAACAGTTAAGATCCCCGCGATGTGACAATGAAAAAAAAACCGAAAATTGATTCATTAACCAAGAATTAATAAACGGCAATAAACTCAAACCGAAAAAGGCGAACAAAAGGAATTGGCCAACATTTACATATTCACGCGACAATTTACTTCCATTCGTGACCGTAATTATAAAGCAACAGTTGACAATAGATGTTGCTAAATATTCTGGGTTAATTCGATGATATTATACCTCGAGGGCATTTGAAGAAGAAACGCCGTGAATTAATTCACCGCTTTTGATTGCTTAATTAAAAGATACGAGAAGATAAGATCAAGTTATGTCACTTTTTTTTCTTTTAAATGTTACAATTAAGGGCATATGTAATTATTATTGTAAAAAACGTAATCGCTTTTCAAATCGAGGAGAAAAAAAAATTTACCCGCCTTAAAAAAAACCAAAACTAATGGAAAAACGATTTCTTTTTCTTTTGTTCGTTATAAAAAAAAAAAATCGAAGTCACGGTTTTAATAGCTTAAATTAATATTGTCAAACGCGATCTTGTTCAAACAAGGTAAAATCCACGGAACCATTGAACATCATGGGTATGGCACCAAGAAGTTCTACTTTTTCCGTTTAGTTGGTTTCCCTGGTTGAATGGCCGGGGACTTTGCGATATTTTTTTTGTTAACTTTTCACCTATAACATCATCTCCCGTCCCGGGCTTGGCCATTATTCTAATTATATAAATATTCTTTCGTGTATTTTTCAATTCATACATCCTCCACGCTTTCTCCTTATTAATACGTTTTAACGTTTTTTGATTAATTATCAAACATCCTAAAACAATATTCGGGCGGGATATTCGGTGTCATTGTACTGTCTTCTATCACCACTCGACGAATCGACCTTAAACTCTTTAATAAGATTAGCCAGGCCTATGCAACCTTGGTTGGAATTACTCCCCGGTCGGTTTACCTTCACCTCGGTATATGCCCATAAGTTCCGTCATTTGTTTTTTTTTCGCGATTTCCGTTAAAGGACGACTTAAGGGGTTTTCCCGCGTCTGCAGGAATTGCGAATGCGAAGAATCGGTCTAATAACGGTTCAAGATACCGTATCAATAATTTTATTAATTAGTTAATGTACTAACTCCGGATGGAAAGATATAGAAAAATTGTTTTTGGAATCACATGTATCAGATCTATGGTATAATTTTTTAATGATGGTACTTTCACCCGGGGATTTCGTGTCTGAGCGAAAAATTGAAGAAATGTGTTCGGATTTTCTGTATTGGTGAACTGGATCATATGTATGTTTGAAATGCAAATTTTTTTGCCATAATAAACAATTACTGGGAAATTGCGAATGAGAGATCATTATTCAAGAGGAAAAATAATATGTAACAGTTGGTTATGTCCTTAAAATATTTAAATGTGATGGAGTGAAGCCTTCGTTGGATAATGTTTGATGCTAGTGTGTTGATTTTCTGGTAAATTCTGGTATAGTCTGGTATGATTGTGACTCTAATGCAAAATTTGAGAATAGGTTTTTGTTTTAATTGAAATTTATAAAAAACAAAAAGGCTCATTCGCATTATCGGGGAATCTTCACACAATCCTCTTAGATTATTTAAGTTAATTTTTTGCTGAGATTATGAGGACGATGCTGAGAAATTAGCTGCAATTGTGATTTTCGTCAATTTCTCTGAAATCTGACACAGAAAAAGTTTGGAAAAAGTTGTTTTCGAAATTCCCATGTCAGTCTTCATATTCTTTGCGTGAGTCTGTGTGGATGTGCACATCCGCATTTTGTGGACAGGATCAAGTTTTAATAGATTACGTTTAGTTATTTCAACAGTTGACATGTGCTGCTGAAAATCAAAACGTTTTATTTTGGGCTAGAATGTTGAGATAAAAAATTGCATATGGAAATGAATTTTGCATTTACTTGGCCGCAAGCTAGATACTTTATTATTGTACCGTACGTTTCTTTTATTGAAGGTTTTTTCCTTCTTTTTGTTTTTTAATCCCTTGGCTAGGGAAGAGCAATCGATGGCCTTTAAAATTAAATAGTAAGAGAATGATTTTATATTGATTTGTGTGATTTTTTGAATAGATCGGATGTACTTCAGGGACATTAACCGTTTGAGTCTTATTTTTTATCAGGAAGGAAGAATTTAAATGCGAAAATATTAGGGCGTTTTTTTTTTGTTTGAAAGAGTTCATTAAGGTGAAGTTCTAATAGAAGTCTTTTTGTTTCCCCCTTCGTCGTAGGAAAATTTGTTAGCCAGCACGCTTTAAGCCTGGAGAAGCCAAATTCAAAGCAATGTCTCAAAATTAAATATTAAATTGCCCGTCTTAAATGCAGAAAAAGTTTTGAAAGAAAAATTGAAAAAGTTGTAGAAAGGAAATTTTTAAAAGAAATTTTAGGAAGAAAATTTTTAAAAGAAATTTCACAAAGAATATTTTTAAAAGAAATTTCGGAAAGAAAATTTTTGAAGGTAGAAAGAAAATTTTTGAAAGAAATTTCAGAAAGAAAATTTTTGAAAGAAATTTCAGAAAGAAAATTTTTGAAAGAAATTTCAGAAAGAAAATTTTTGAAAGAAATTTCAGAAAGAAAATTTTTGAAAGAAATTTCAGAAAGAAAATTTTTGAAAGAAATTTCAGAAAGAAAATTTTTGAAAGAAATTTCAGAAAGAAAATTTTTGAAAGAAATTTCAGAAAGAAAATTTTTGAAAGAAATTTCAGAAAGAAAATTTTTAAAAGAAATTTCAGAAAGAAAATTATTAAAAGAAATTTCAGAAAGAAAATTTTTAAAAGAAATTTCAGAAAGAAAATTTTTGAAAGAAATTTAAGAAAGAAAATTTCTGAAAAAATTTCAGAAAGAGAATTTTTGAAAGAAATTTTGAAAGAAATGGGAAAGTGACTTTAAATTTCCAGAAGATTTTAGAGAAAAACTAGCTGAACCCTCGCGGCCCTAAGTTTCTAAGCTCTATTCTCTAACCTAACCTAAAACGGACGCCATTTAACTGTGACGTCATCAACGCTTGACTCGACAGGCGGCCATGATCGTAAATACTACTCCCGATTTTTTTTACATTTTTTGCTTCTTTCGTAGGAACGGCTGAATTTTGAGCTCTGAAAATCTAATCAGCTCGTCGGACGTAAATGCTGAACGAACTGATGTAATTAAATTTTCGATAGCTTTCGTCGTTTTTAGGCTATGGTGATACTAAAAGATCGTGTAGTGAATTCAATACTTCGGCCATCTTTGATAAGTGCCGAAGTAATAAATTTTCCATGCTGGGGCTTTGCTCTCAGTCGAAAAAAAAAACCCTTCCACGCAAAATTTGAATGGAATAACATTCTATCAAAACAAATATTCCTATATTAATATTCATGACACTTAAAATGCGTTCCTTCTTTTTCATCCACTTCATATTCAACACCGCGTTCATTTCCCGAAGCATGCCTAAAAAAATCCTAAGATTTTCGCCTAAAGGGATCAACGCACTCATTTAAATCGCTGACATTTTGTCAAAATTACCATATCAATCCCCCATATTCAATTTTCGTATTTTTAATTTGGCAACACCTACAAAAGTAAACATGACGTAAAACAATGTGACGCCGTTCACAATTTTTTTTTTTTTTTTTTGAAATATTTTAAGCAATTTTCCGCTCATGTTTTCAAAAGGTGTGGCGCATACAATAACATTTCTTGCGAAAACCCATGAATCATTATATGGTTCGATACCTCATTGGTATTACCATCCCCGCGCTCGGCGCGTTTTATTATTTCACCCGTCCAAGGTTTTCTTGCACAAACCAATAATAATAATCAACGTCCAAAAAATATTAAGAAAACTCAAAAAAAATTTCTTAACGCGACTCACCTGGCATCTTGCTTCTTATTATCGGCTGTCACGAAATACACGAGCTGGGCACTTGGCACCGATGTGATTAATCCATCTTCGCTAACCGTCGTCCCTCCGAAATAAACCGGGAAGGTATGAGCGTCCCACGTCACGGGATTAAACATTATCGGGAACGTTAAATTTAATTCGCGACTTTCGATTTTATCCATAACGTAATCCAAATTTAATATATCGTTTTGAAAACATTCATTTATCCATTTGGCACATATATCACGATATGTGAATGTTTCGTCTTCGAATGTTGCTGTTGTGTTTTGAATTAATTCATCCAACATTCTTAATTCTTTCCATACTTCAACCCTTAACATATCCCCGCCGTCTTTGGGAATTGCTATTATTCTTCCAAATCGACCTGGGAAAAGAAAAATTCAAAATTAATGTTTGACCTTCCTAGAAAGTAAAATTATTTTTAATGTTTTTCATATGTTAAACCAGTTTTGTGTGTTAAAGCAACTAATTATCACAATGATATTAATTAATTTTTTTTTTTTTTAAAAAAAGTTTTCTGATCTTGTTCTTGAGGGGGATAACTGTTTCTGTATCAATCGTACCTTGGTCAAGGTTTAAATTATTTCTTTTGAAAATGTCAAAACGTGATGTTTAAATAGGAAAAAGACGTTATTGCGGTGTGCAAGAAATTCTATAAATCATTGCGTCTAATTAGGCCTAAAGTCCTTAGAATATTTTTATATTTAAAATATTTCGTAAAAAAAAATTATTATGAAGTTTGAGTGAGAAATTTCTTTCAAAAAAAATTTGAATATATTAAACTTTTTTAAAGAATATATGTAACTGCACAAAAAATGAATGCCATGTAATTTTACAGTATTTTTTTTAAATTTTATAAAGATTAATCAATTTTTTTTTGAAAGAGAAAGGACTTGTGTGTAAAATTAAATTGCAGCTCTGCGATTTTTTTTTATTTTAGGCCAGATTATGTCATCCCATTAATAATTAATTGATAAAACTTAGATTTTTTACAAAAATCTCTGGCAAGAAAAATAAGATAAAAAGTAATTTTTTACTCAACTCCTTTGAAAGGATCCGCAAGTTTTGCAAGAATAAAAATTTCTTTTAAGTTTTGTGAAACGTTGAGAGTTTCCGTTCAAAAAATTCTCAAGATCTCGACTCAAATTTAATATTCGTTTCTCAAAAAATAAAATTTAAAATTCTAGTTTGAAAAATCTTGGGATTCCCTAGAGATTTCGAAGATTTCTCGATAATCTTGAGAAAAACTAGGATTTACTTTTATGAGAATAATTGGACCATAAAGTGAGAATTTCGATTCTTAAGAGTTGAATTTTCTGAAATCTCTAGAGGTTTGAAAAATCCAGGATCGTCTACTTGTGCGCGCTCCTCTCGCTTAAGCAAAAATGGCGCTATATCTTTGCGATCAAATAAAGAAACATCTTTTTATTTTAAATGAAGAAACCATATAAACTGTGATTGTCTCGGAGTGCGCTATGGTTGTCTGGGATTGTCTTGGGGTGCGCTACGACTGTCTGTGATTGTCTTGGGATGCGCTATGATTGTCTGCGATTGTCTTGGGGTGCGCTACGATTGTCTGTGGTTGTTTTGGGATGCGTTATGATTGTCTGTGATTGTCTTGGGATGCGCTATGATTGTCTGTGATTGTCTTGGGGTGCGCTATGATTGTCTGTGATTGTCTTGGGATGCGCTATGATTGTGTATGATTGTCTGCGATTGTCTTGGGGTGCGCTACGATTGTCTTTGGTTGTTTTAGGATGCGCTATGATTGTCTATGATTGTCTGTGAATGTCTTGGGATGCGCTACGACTGGCTGTGATTGTCTTGGGATGCGCTATGATTGTCTGCGATTGTCTTGAAATGCGCTACGATTGTCTGTGGTTGTCTTGGGATGCGTTATGATTGTCTATGATTGTCTGTAATTGTCTTGGGGTGCGCTACGATTGTCTGTGATTGTCTTGGAGTGCGCTATGATGATCTGTGATTGTCTTGGAGTGCGCTATGATGGTCTGTGATTGTCTTGGAGTGCGCTATGATGGTCTGTGATTGTCTTGGAGTGCGCTATGATGGTCTGTGATTGTCTTGGAGTGCGCTATGATGGTCTGTGATTGTCTTGGAGTACGCTTTGATTGTATATTGTGCGCTCTTACGGTCTAATACTATTTTTCAAACTTAAACACTTACCAGGTCTTGTTATCCTTCCAACATTAAACCTACTCGTGTAATTCGGTTTAAAAAACTCTTCAACAACAGCTCTTTCGTGTTTCCCTTCTCCATTAATCGGAGAGAAAAGATATTCCGGATCGATTTCATAGTGTATCCTCTGATATCCGGTCGTACATAAAAGCGTCAAGATAACGGGTATTATTATGAAATAACCGGGACTTTTACCAACGAAAACGCCAAGGCGGTAAAAAGACCGCGTTAGGAACTTATCGACAAGCGTTAACCCGCAGCCCATTATCTGAAACAAAAAAAAACAAAAAACAATCGTTAATAAAAATAATACTTTTTATTCCTTCAACGCCGCGAATTTTTTTTTTCGATAGTTTTAACCGTTTACGAGTTAAAATTAGTCATGGAGATGAATTGCAACGTGCCGAGACATGAACAATTATATTTTAAGCAATCACTCTCTTTCGCCACACTATAGTTAATTATTCTTTCAAAACTAACTCTATCTTTATACCGAATTGGGGATTTCTTTTTCGGAACGTTTTAGGAAATAATGATTCTTTAATACCCTTGTTGTCTATAATTGGATGCGTAGGTTATTAAGGACTGACGAAAAACTACCGGAATTGATTGCTCGGGATTAAAAACCTTGATGGAGTAATAAATTTATATAAAAATGATTGAAATTACGAAAAAAAAATTATAGTAATTTTAATAAGTTTGTTGGTCGACGATTAAACGGTCTGATTCTCGCTTATGACAATCTTCCCAAGGTCATTTCCGTCTTTACTTTTTTCTTTCTTGTAGAGAATACGGTTGTATCCGGTAATTTTTAGTTTACTTTGAGGATATCATCATTGATGGATTTAATTATAAGGGAACGATTTTTTTTGGAGTGGGCTCTTTTTGCTGAAGTTTTTTGTTGAAAAAGGAAGTGTTTGGTTTTATGGAAATTTTTTTAGTTTGGCTTATGCAAAAGGCTAACGGGTAAATCGTTCGGTTTTTTTTTGATGGGGAAAAAATTGATTTAGTTACGTGATGTTGGAAGTTGAGGAGAGTTTTTTGAGGGAAATGATAGATTGAGTGATGTCAGGGCGTGGAGAGTGAATCAGGGTTGCGAGGAAGAAGCAAAGTCTTGTAGGCTTACTGGAGTTTTTTACAGGTGGCACCAGGGGAGTGGAATTAGCTGCAGGATCGTCTCCTAAATGGAGAAATCCAAGAGGATGCCATAGTATGCGATGTTGCGACACGTTCAGCAAGAAGTGGCAGCGGGAAGGCTAGGTCGCTATAGAGGATCTGGGAGGTCGCGAGCAGCAAGGTAGAGACCTCGGGACAATGGGGGAAGACCTGAAGAAATATATGTTGCGTACACTTTAAGAGACATGCTAAAGAAACCGAGCTTAAGTCGCTTAAGGTTATTATGAGCAGTAAATTCGACGGTCTTCTATCGCTCGCACTGGACGACTGAGTCCCAGCGGCTTCTGCTGCGGCCAGCCCCGTGCCGGTCGTCCATAATAATAAATCCACCCCTCCCTACGCCGAGGAGGGAACGGTAATAAATTCAAAGAACATTAACTATTGCAGGTTTCACCAATACCCATTAAAAAAATTTCCAATTACGTTACGGGATTACGTTTTTATGTAAGAACACGCGGCCTTATACTCCATGCACACGTACAATCAATGAATTCAAGTTCATTGTTATTTACGGCTGATTCGACCCAAATATCCCAACCTGTTCACATTCTACCTTAAGCATAAGAAAGAAGACAACGTCTGATCCTTGATTATTTGCAAGTTTCCGACCTTGTTTTTTGGCACAAGTTCAAAGAACTTGATCAATCTTTCTTTTTTTCCCCATCTCGACCATGTAAATCGTCCTCCTCCGAGGGGAAACCCCAAGATGATCTTGAAAAACAAATAAACATCCGTTTTTTTAAAAATCAAAAACAGGGCGAGCCTGTAGGCCTCTAAACCCAGAAAATCCCCTATGGCAAAAAACCGAGGTTTGGTCTAAGGAAAGGCCACAACTCTGTTTGCTAACACCCTCTTGTGGCCACTGCTTAAATTCGGGAAGAAAATTTCAGAAAAACTTTGCGTTAGGTCAATAACTTACATTGCAATTTAGCCTAACTCCATTCAAGGTCATATAAATACCCGAGTAGTTACGGTACTTTACCTGCGGAGTTAAAAGACGAGAAATGACCCACATCTCACTAACCCACTGGTTTTCGTCATATTTCGCATACCACAACATTCATTTAATATTCCTCTTGTTTTAATAGTTGCATCATTTTTTTTTCTTCTTTCGCTTTTTTCCCGTATGTTTACACCAATATTATTTACCCATTCAATTTTTCTTTTTGGAAATTCTCATTCCAAAGACCTTGAGCATAATAATATTTCACTTTTACCAAACAAATATTGTAAAACACTTTTTTTGACATTTAACAATATTTTTTCTCAATGTGATTGATTTACTCAATCATAAAAAAAATGAAGTGCTTGCGCGCGAGTTTCCGGCAACGTTACACAATCTTTGTTCCTGGGCGAAAGTGGATTCTTTTTTTCTTGAAAATGGGGCGAAGAGGGTTATATTTACCAATCTAACGTGTAAATTACGTAAAAAGCTACACAATGATTCTTTAATTAATAATTTTAATATCAAAGCATTTAAATTAAATAGCTGCCAATTTATTTCCTTCAAGCCTCCTCGTAGCTAATGGGCTTCATGTTAATTGAACAATAACAAACGCACAAGGTAACATTCATTGTGATGAATACTCAATTAAACTTCCTGGAACCTGCCATCCTTCGTAAGAGTTCAAGGGGTTTTTTACCATGATGCGTTTTCTTTTAGGGGGGGAATCATCCCAAAAAAGGAGGAACGGTTACGATTTCCAGGGACGAAATGCAAGAGGGAATTTTAAACGGTTAACATTTTGATACGCGAGGCCGTGACGGTGATTTGATGTAAAACTAGGTCTTTTGAATGACACTAGGTTTACACTAATTTATGACAATATTTTTTTTTTTTTTAATAAAAATGGAAAATTAAACTTGTTTTCTGCTTGTTTTTTTGGGGGTCCTCTTCAAGGTTTTTGAAGTTGTTGATTAGGGCCGTTAAGATTTAAAATGATTAAGCTAGGAGTGGGTTATTAATTAGTTAATTTAAATTGTCAATTTTTATGAATAATTTTTGGATGGTTTGGACACCAAACTATTAGACTTGAGTTCCTCTGCATTAGTATAGTTTAAGGTCCCATTTACTTTTTCAACCACTGTGGATTTCTTTTCAAAGAGAATCATCTCTCCCAAGATTGGGACTCTTTGTCGCGTCTGGTAGACAACTCTAGTATATCTAAAAATTTTTGTTGCAGATGGTGTAAAGACAAATGAGAAGATTTCAAATGGGCAGCCCTTCATCACGAGTGTGATTAAACTGCAGAGGCTCCGCTGACGCGTACTATTAGAAAAGTTCTGGATAATCGTCCAACAAGATATAGACCCTTTGTTGAGGTGAGTAGACTGTGGGTGATATGAATCTTCTTTAAGTGCTCTCTCCTTGTCAGAGATTGGCGATCATAACCTTAGAGGCTGCTGAACAAAAAAGGGATACCGAATCTTGGTCGTATCAGTCTCTTAGATTCTTAAGCCAGGATGTTTTCCTCCTACCCGGACCCGGCTAGACTTATGTGGGACTACGCAGGACATGTTGCGAGGATAAAGGATGGTAGGTGGAACAGGAGAATCCTACAGTTGAGACCATGGAATGGACACCGAGGCAGGGGAAGACCGATAACTAGGTGGTATGATGACATAAAGAAGACATTGGGTGAGAGCGGCGGAAAACCGAGACGGAAGGCATGAATCAAGGGAGGCCTATGTTCAACAATGGACGCAAAGAGGCTGAAAAAAAATAGCTAAACACGATGTTATAATCAAACGACATAGCATGGATGCCGGTCGTTTAGGGGGGGCTGAGTATGTAGGGCAGCGGCCCAGGATAAGTCCGTTTGGCGGTTTTTCTATGATGCAGTAGTAGAGTTTCAAGCCCTGTAATCAGGGCTGCGAATCTGATTAAATTTAATTCGAAATCGGTATCAAGTCATTTAAAAACATTGGAATCAGTTGAATCTGAATCGAATTTATGGTTGCGCCTATGTTTAACTTATACACGGGAAAAACATTGGAATCGGAATCGCAGTCCTGCTTGTTACAGCAGTCACCGTTCACTTCCCCAAATTCAGAAGTCCTGCGATTGGTAACGATAGACCCGCCTACGTACTATCATAGGATTTATGACAGGTCACTATTGGCTGAAAAAGCACCTTTGCTCGATGGGGCTCATGGGGGGACAATACTGCAAGAGGTGTGACGCATCAGACGAGACACCATTTCATCTGAAATGTGAAAGCTTGGCTAGAACCAGGTGGAAGTTTTTCGGGGAATCTTTTCTGGTCCATTTAACAGACATTCGTATAAAAGAGATACTGTTATTCGTCGAAGCAACACGACTACTATAGGAGTCAATGCCATCCTAACAGAGGGACAGCACAATAGATCAGAGGGGCATGGGGTGTGATTAGACCGCCCACCCTTAATTTAAAAAAAAAACGATCGACCAACAACACTTTCTTGATCTGCCTTGCGTCCGACACGATCAAACCCTTTAGCTACCCAAACACCTAAAAGGCTTTTATCCAAGTAAAAGTAGAGCCCACCTTTTCATAATTAAGAAACCTAAATTCCCTACAACAAATCGTGATCCACGCGGCGCACTTACACGATTGAATGGCGAATAAAATTAACCTTGCATAGATCAAAGTCAGATAAAACCACAAATTCACTCATTTCCCCGTTTCCTCAAATTCCCCCAAAACAAAAAACCTCTTTTCACTAAAAAAAAAAAAAAATCCTCAGACTAAAGCCCACTGAACTTGACCTTGTGATAATTAATTTGACACCAATATCATAAAAGTGGTAATACCATTCGTAGTCTTTCCACCTAACAAGGTATGCAGGCACTCGCATTCACGTGTCTCGCTGTTAAAAATGTTAGCATTTCACTCTCTTCAGAGTTCAACATTTCCCCTCAGGCAATTTTCATTAAATTCATAATTAATATTTCTTCCATTGATTCTGAAATCCGTCATCAAAATTCGTCTTTTCCGGTTAGGAAAAAAAAATATATATTTCCCAAACGATCACCATTATAAAACAAACACTTTCTACCCGAACAAATAAAATAGCGTGGAGCTAAAGAATCGGTGTCACATTCAAGTTCAGGGTTATTATGAATCGTCGACGTTATGAGACCTCTATGGGTATTTTCTCTATGTGAAAGTGCTAAGATTTCCGCGACAACCCACGCTTCATTATCTCCCCATCCGGTCTTTATTTTTTTCCCCGATATAAAATCGCCTTTAGGCATCAAACCATATACGAGATTTTTAGTAGATCAATGCTAAACAATTCTCGCACGCAAGAAATCGTTTGCATATGGGGGTGTTCGGTGCTAAGGGTCAAGGTTATGATCAGAAATTTCTTTATCGAAAAAAAAAAAAACCGTTATTTAAAAGAAAGGTGTGCGTTGCGCCATATTTCGTCATGTTAGTTCTTTGTTGCATCAAAAATTTTTAATTTGTCAAGTTTATAATGGAAGTGAAATTTAAATTTGGATATTATGAGCAGAAGATATTTAAGAAAGTGTCAAATTGAATTAACTGTATCCGTATAACTGTTGTATGTTATTTATGTAAAAGGTAAAATGGATTTATTGTGTTTGATTTGCCTTGAGGGGATGTTGAGGAGATGCGCTAAATAAAAATTATAGGAGGATAATAAATTAATAAAAATAAAGATATAATGGAATGTGCGAAGATGCGAAGGACTGTCCCATTTTTTAAGAGGTTGTGAATGTGTACGGATGAAAAGTTTTAAAGAAGCTTGTGATGATTAATCCTTGATGAAGTTTTAGCAATTATTATATTAATTAGTTGAATAACGGTTGAGAGAGAATGAAGTATGAGAGATATGGAATAAAGAATGATGCAATGTTATGCTTGAGCTAGGTAAAATCGACTGTGTTCAGTTTTGCAAAAAATGAGATGTTTTAGGGTTTGAGATGTGGAAAACAGGATAGTTAGTGTTGGAGTAGCAACAATCCCCGCAGGAGAGCAAGGACTAAAGGTCAAAAAGGGTTTTTTTAAAGGGCATAGAGGAGACTTCGATGAGTCGTCTGCTACACACGGGGCTGCCATGTTCTCGAATCGACATCGCCATATTGCCCCATAAGCTTTCTATTAGGCCATCATGGCGACTCCCAGTTCGAGAACATGGCAGCCCCGTGTATAGCTGACGACTCGTTGAAGTGATGACTCCATGAGGTTTTCATGGAATTCTGCACTCTTATGGCAGATTCCGGATACAGCTAAATTCTTAGGAAATTACCAATTGCCTAAAACTTTGGTTTAAATAGGGAAGTCCAGGAATTCTTCGTACGGTTGGCAAAAGGAGGTAATTCGGTACCGCAGAGGTAAACAGCCACTATGACGTCAGAGCTGACCTCTAAGAAGAAGGTTTAATGTTTGTTTTTTATTTGGAGTCGATCGTCTTTTTATTCGAGGGCTGTGAGTGTTTACCTCTGAGGTACAGAATTTTCAGCCAATAGGAGTCTGACACTTCCCGCAGGAGCAACGATCTTTTAATTGCAACCGTGCCCATGGGGATTTTCTTTTTTTGCAGTTAATTTTTCCAGCGACAGATGGCGAACCAGTGTAAGTCGGACTAACAATAAGGCGGTGAAAAATTTGAATATTGGTTTGTTTATTTTGATTTCCAAACTTCCGGATTTGAAAAAAAAAACTAAAATTTTTTTATTTTCAAAAAAAAAAAAAATTATTCTTAGAACTTAACTTTTTTGATTCGCTCATAAATTACCAGAAAATTCTTCAACGATTTCCCCTGCGTCTGAACTGGGATTTTCGTACACTCATCAACCCAACCACTGTGGTTTTACAAAACCTTTGCCTAGAAATTCAACCATGTAATCCCAACTCAAAACTCATCGTTTTTATTTCTTTCTCTCAAGATTCTTTTTTTTTTCTCGTTCTTATCAATGAAATCTAACCTTCCATAATACCGTCCAGGGCACCTAAAAAATAATTTACATAAGGTAAAGCCATGATACAAGAAATAACGACATTGAGTTATATCAAAACCGACGCCTACGGGTCGTTCCGTCTTCACTTCACGTATTTTTATACCTTTTAATCCACTCCAATAACGATATCGCTTTTGTTTTTAATTACAATCGTAATCGACTTTTCACGAACCTCCCCTCTTAAATCGAAACGCTAATTAACAATTACATTATTTCGCAATAACAAAACGAACAAGAGCAGTTTTTTAAATACTTCAACTGATTGGCATATTTATTAAAATGCCACGTTGATACACAATTCTTGGCAATTACGAAATTCTTTTTTTTTTCAATTACATAATTTTTACCTCCTGGATTTGTCCAAAAAAAATAGGAAATCAAATTGAGTGCTTTGTGTCAAACGCGGATATCACCATTTATGCTACATATGTTTTTTTCTTAAAGTGCCATCTCAAAATAAAAAACTCGGTTAAATTAACTGTAAGAGTCATTAAATGTGAAGGAACAATGTTTTAATTACTGTTATTTTCAGAATTTTTATGTAGAATAACCAAACAAAACCGAATCATGCGCGATTGTTCTACCGCTTCCTGAATTCACATAATTCATAAAAAACATTTCTCTGATTTCCTTTAGATGAGCCCATCCCGTTTCCCATTGTATGCGTATAAGGGTTTAATATTTATTGCGTGAGCCCCGCGTGTAACAAGTTTTGACATGTCAAAGAAGTTGAAGAACGACATTGTTGATAATATTTGATGTTTTAATTAGATTGTAAATTATTCATAATGGTCTTAAAATGTCCTTTGGAATATATCGTTGGAGATTAAAATCGAGGAATTCCGCTTTTCTACCCTCTCGCTTGAGGATTCAATGTTAAAATTTTTAGGTTTTATGATTAGGTGGCCATAGGTAAAATCGTGATAAGAGGTTGACTGAAGAGATCAGGGCGTATAAGGATATCTGAAGGCTCACTGAGTAGCCTTTGATCACCAAAGTGATTAAGGCACACGAAATTCAATGGGAAGGGCATGTAGCACTTGCACCCGTGTCGTGGATGATAAGGCGAGTTCTGGATGGACGCTCTACTAATCCAAAACCTGTAAGTAGACCTCCGATTTGTTGGAAAGGCAATATGACGTCTTGGGATGTAGATTGACCCGCAGTACGACTAATCGGCAATCTTTTATGATTGACCAAAACCATCTGGAGGAGAGTCTATGTTGCGGCAACAGGATTTTATGCGTTTTTTGAAGAAGCACAGCCAAATTAATCGTTTGCAAGACTTCTAACAGATGTATAAAGTTCACTCAAGTCCACCTACTCAGCTGAGTTGTAGACCAAGACAGCTTCTGGGCGTCAAGATGTCTTCGTCAATAGATCTCTTCTTTTGGTGCCGAACTTGTATCCGAGGATAGGCTAGGCGACCGCCAAATTTATCTATATTCTCATCTATCCTGAAGGATGTATTGAAGAGAATGAGAGACAAAAATTACAGCCATTCTAAGGGAGATAGTGCAGTGGTTCCCCTCTTGCCTTCTGCACAACAGTATTGCAGCCGGTTCAAGTACACTCTTTAGCGCCTGCAAAAGTTTGGTAATGGGCCGTCGAAGAACACTTTTGACACGCCCCATTCCGATACTGGTGGCTTCTGCTGCCCTCCACCAGAGCAGGGATGGTATAGAAGACGACAATAAAACCCATATTTAGCTTATGCAGGAGATTATCCTACGCTATTGTCTTCTACCGCTGCTGCCCCAGAGATGTTTACAGACCTCCTGGTCGAGTACCTGGATAAAAATCCAAGTCTGGCTGATTGCAGTGGCGAACCACTGGGCGGTTGGAGCGCCACATCCGTGCGCCTTGATTTATAGCCTTAGATCTATCTATATCTAACCGCGATACTGAACAGCCTTCATTACCATTGACATAAAATCGTGGTAGCTTTGGTGAGCAGGTCCCACGTGGTACCACATGGTACTTATGTGCAGCAACGCTGAAGAGAAAACGGGTGTCTGAACCAGATTAGTTTTTTAAATCTTATTCGTGAGTCTTTTTTTTCTACCCAGTTTCCGCCATCCCTCAACCTTCTTTCTATAATTAGGTGCAAGAGGTGATGTTTCTCATCGCGCATCACATGGCCGAAATACTAAAGCTTCTGTTGCTTAATGTTTGAGAGCATTTCTATATCTTTACCCAGTTCAGCATCTCGTATTTGTTACTTTATTAGTCCATCGACGCTAAGATCGCAGCCACATCCCAAACTTCCCCTTTAGTGCCTTGGTAAGTTCACCATTAAAAATCAAAGCACCCCCTCCCCCCGCCTTAAAATTCCGGTCCGCCATCTTCTGATTTTCGGCTCTTACGTTAACTTCCCAAACCAAATGACTACTTTTCATCTTTGGACATTTCAACCACTTTACTTTGAAAGTAACAGTTTTATTTTTAATTATTTTATATACGAAACTCTTCCAGCCTCAACTAATTAGACATCAATTGAATTAATTTTTTCCGATTTCTCTTCATACTCATGCTTACCACTCAGAGTAAATGCTCGAGTAATTTCTCAATCTCTACACGAAAAATCCCAAAGTAACCTTGTAGTATATAAAACATCATTCATAAAAACTTCTTCCCAAAGTGTCTTCTTTTCCTTCTGCTTCACCTTCCCCTCCCCGAAATAACAGTAGCATTTAATTAAGTAGTCGGTATAGTATACATGGCATTGTAAAATGCCTCATTAATTATTTGAATCAATAATCTATTCCGATTTTAAGAGGTCTTTTACATGTTAGCCGTGGCCTCCTTCATCCTTTGAAATCGATTTACTTCTTGCCTACTCTAACAGTTTTTTTTTTTTTTTCATTTTCGAAAAAAAAAAAAAGAATTTTTTTTGTAAACAAGGATGACCGAAATGTAGTCAAAACGCTAAGGTCATGGTCGACCAGTAGGCTTAACATACTACCTTGTGATAACGGATAGTGAAACGAGTTTCTAACAGATCAAAGTTCTTTTTTTTGTCATATTGTTTTTTGTTTTAATTAGTGGTTGAAGTGAGGGACCCGTTGTTATTTTCATTCATGCGTGCGGGATAAAAAAGATTCTCTTCCTGGGATCAATGATATTGCAGTTAATCGCCTAATTGAAGGACGGTTGATTTGTATTATTTATTGGCACCTGGTAGTTGTACTTGAATGTTTGATATATTAGTCGGTTGTTGATGGGATTAAAATCGCAGGCCTAATGAGGAGATGCGGTAGGTTTTTCAGGATAAGCCTGTGGAATTACAAGTGAGATGAGATTCGAGAGCGTACCAAGAGGATGATGTTGTATTAGTTAAATGACAATTGGGAGCCCTTGATGCCAGAAAGGACCCGGTAAGATTGACGTTGAGTCGCGGGCAACAAGGTGGAGACCTTGCGTGTCAAATAGAAAGTCGATTGGTCCCAGAAGCGATAGCTCGGAGACATCAAAAAAGTGACAGGACTTTGGTAAATGCAGAGAGCCTAAGATAAAGAGCTTGACAAAGCTCGAGAGGGACTTGCGTCCAGCAGTGAACCGAAGAAGGCGAAGAATAAAAAGAAGTAGCTTTTGTTCAAGTAATGTCTCCAGGGAGGATCCGGATAGGTGGACAGCACGGACGGTAAGATAGATACCTCGAAGAAGCGTCGGTAGGCCACAAAAGAGATGGTACGACGACATTAAGAGGGTGGCGGGACTGAAATGGTTGCAAAGAGCCCAGGACAAGGAGGTGTGGCAAAGCTTGAGAGAGACCTTAGTTTTGAAGTGGGCGGATACAGGTTGAGAGAAGAAGAAGAGCTTTTGTTCTAGGGATATGACCTGAGAATATTTTGAGAAAAATACTGGGATCACAAATGAAACGATCCGAAGGAAGACCAAAAGTGTTGATGTGATTGAGAGAACAGCTCGGCTTAAGTGGGATTACGCAGGACATCTTGCGAGGATAAAGGATGGTAGGTGGAACAGAAGAATCCTACAGTGGAAGCCATGGACTGAACATCGAAGGAGGGGAAGACCAATAACTAGATGGTATGATGACATAAAGAAGACTGCGGGGTTACATTGGGTGAGAGCAGCGGAAAACCGAGACGGATGGCAAGAATTGAGGGAGGCTTATGTTCAACAATAGACGCAAAGAGGCTGAAAAAGAAAAAAAACTGGGATCAGGAATTGATACTGCAGAAGTATCGAATGTCCAGTCATCAGGTTTTAGTCGCGGCTCTCTCAACGTGCTTAAGATTCTTGAGTAAAAATAATTTAGAAGAAGCTAGTTTAGTGTCTTACTCCAAGAAACCGATGAAATGCGAATAAAACAATTTTATTCACCCTTCGTGTTTGCTATGTTATGATGAAACTAACCCCCCCCTCTTGGCATTCTGAAAAATTTTTTAATAGCTCTTTTCTTCTTTTAAAATCTCTAAACACGCAAACTCACAAATGGTTGGTGCCATCTAAGATTGCTGGCGCCTTTAAGAAACTGTGCATTTGAAATATTTGTACGGCAAATGAGTCTCAGTGGTGCCACTTAGAGAGGACAGGGGGGCCCCTCTGGAATTTTTTTCCATAAGCTAAGCATTGCATGATGCTGACGCCCCCCTTCCCCCTTCCAAGTCAAGAATGTTTGCCCCTCTCAAGATTTAGGTGAAATCGCGCCACTGATGATTCTTATTTTGACTTTTGCTTCAACGATTTGAAAAGTTTTTACTTTTAGACCACAAAATAAAAAGCAAGGTGAGAAATTAAAAATTCTGGTTCCTCCAATTCAATATACCAAAAAAAATAATTTCTAAAATTTCTACTTCTTAAAGAAAACAAAACCAAATCACCGAAGCTAATGTCAATCGCACCCAACAACACTTTTGTCTTATACCTTAGCACCTTTCAAAGTACTTGAACTACCTATAAATGGTAATCTACATAAACACAATCATTTTAAAAAAAATAATCTCGATTACATTCCATGTTTGCTTTTTCGTGTCCCCTTTAAAAAAAAAATCCAGCTTTCCAATTCTAAGAATCTAATTTCCATTGTGTTCGTTTTTCTTCCTTTCTTCAAGCCATTTCTCACCATCGAACTTAATTACATAAAAAAAAGGTTCATTGAACGATACCTTAAAACAAAAAAAAAAATTGTGATTCATGAATAAAATATTTAGATATGCTTCATTTAAACAAAGTAGCATGTACAAGATAACCGAAAGCTAAAGAATGCTTTTAACTGGTCTATTTTAAAACCTCGGTCAACTAGACTTGTGATAATGAAGGTCCTTAGAACCTTTTAACTGGTTACTTCATTCATTCTTCCCATACATCCTTTGTGTGAGAAGAGAAGTGATTAGAGCGGTAATCAGGGTCGGCGCCGGATGAAATTTGAAGAAGGAAATTAGGAAAAGCGCGGAAAGCTAGAAATGCTGGAAGAATTTCTTGGAACTGGACTTAAATCTGGGTGGAAATGAAAACCGGAAATGAGGAAATCGGAAAGTGTGGTCCAGGAGTATGATGCTGCACAGCAGCAATTGGAAAGCATGTCGTCGGAGAAAGTTATAACTACTTAACTAGCCTCACCCAATGAAATAAATATGATCGAATCCCGCAGCCAAAACAATGGTGCTAATTATTAATTCGGTTTTTGTTCCTAACTCTCTCAACTGTTGTTGTGCTAGACGATGTTGCTTGGGAGCCTTAAGGAGCCTAATAGGGAGTGGACACTTCGTTGAGTCGTCTGCTACATATGGGTACGCCATTTTGAAAACTGGAAGCTGCCATGATCTCAAATATTACGGAAGAAAATTTCAAATTGAAAAGCGGACATCGCGACTGGTCGATTTTTCAATTCGAGAATGCCGGCCATCAAATTCGAGATCACGGCAGCTCCCAGTTTTCAAAATGACGTACCCCTATGTAGCAGACGACTTCGAAGTGGACACTCCCTAGGCTCCACTAGGCTCCTTAGTGGAGCCAAATAGGGAGTGAACCATGAGTCCTCTGCTACATACTGGACCGCCATTTGCAATTCTGGAAGCTGCCATGTTCTCGATCTGTGGGGGACCATCATGATCTCGAAAAGGGAGTCTCTATGTTTGCTTTATAAGCCAAGTTCTGGTCATCATAGCGACTCCATTTCGAAAACAGTTCAGCTTACAGAATTGCGAACGACGATACCATTTGTAGCTGACGACTCATTGAAGTGTTCACTCCCTAGTAGGCTTCCTAGATGTAGCACAACGCATAGCAACAACTGAATCACAATAGTGAGAAGGATGTCGCCAGAGGGGAACTGGGGAAATATGACGCGGGTCATGAGCAGCAGGGTTGAGACCTCAAGTATCGAAAAAGAAACTTCGTTAGACCTCAATAGCGGAGGCAAACTACGACAGGAGTAATGGGAGACGACTAAAATTGCACGAGAAAAGAAGCCAAAAACTTCCGAAGTTTTTTGTATGAAAATTTGAAGTATCTAAAGAGGCACCGGACAATCAGGCGGATGCATGAGCAAGCTGGCCAATAGCGACACCAGAAGAGGACCGGAGGAACACCGGAAGCGCCGGAGGGGGCGCCAACAGCAAGGGGCGCTGCATAGCAACCTGAAGACCTTTGTTTTGCTTGAAGTCTAAAATATTTTTTGACGGAAAAGGACGCACAATTGCTTCCCACGGCGGGGATGGGTGGCGCTCCAAGGGTTTCCTCCGACCCTGCCAGATAATTGACTAGCTTGGGCCAGCGCTCAGCGCATGCCCGCAAATATGATTCAATGACCGAAGCTTTGGGATTTGCAACAAGAAAACCTCTAAACTTCTCAAATATTCCTGCTCATCTCAAGAGGACAAACATTTCCAAATCTATTGTAGGAAGGGCAATGTCCTACACGGGATGTACCTTGACGACGTCCCTGGTCACAATGAATCCATTTGATTTTATCAGCGCGATTCCGTGAAATGTTTATCACAACAATATGTCATTTTTACATTATTTCTCTACAAAAAAAATACTTTAAGGAATAATAATGTTCCAGCCTATATAACTGATGTGCGTGAGTCAAAACGCCGCTATTACGCATGCAAGGTACGAGTATTCTATTAATTTCATGCAGTCTCTTAACTTTTCATGGTAAATCAAAACCTGTGAGGTCGGCAATGACCTACTGTGTCACACATATACAGAAAACTAAATGGAACATATAAAATAGTTAAATAAAATTCCATCGGTACCGTTTATTCGGGTGTGAATTGATGATTCGCCCTAAGAAAAGGTATCTTTTTTTCAGCTTTAATTGGGTCATGATTTTGCGCATATCCGTCCATTGACAGTTTTTTTTTAAAGAATGGTTTTTTTCTGTGCAAAATGGATTTCCAATATTCTTGAAGACTACTTTCTCTTTCAAAGAACTAGATTTTTTTTTATTTTTATTTAAGCGCATCCATTTATTTTTGTTGTTTTGCAAATAGTAAATTGAGAGTTTTTAAACAGAGCAAGAAAGGACAAAGAAATTGATGAAGAGGATTAGGCCCCTATCTTTATTTTTTTTTAACACAAGGTTTTCACTTGTTCGATAAAGAATGGACTCGGTTAAAGAGAAAAGCCGGTGATAATTGTTGCCTTGAAATTATGGTTTTTATGCGGCGAATGTCACCTGGTTAGTGGGTAGCTAGATTGGGCAGAAAATAAACTATTAGCGTTCGGATTTTAAGTTGAGCTAATTTTGGTTTTAGTTTTTGGTCATAATTAACATCCGAGGGGCTTTGATGATCGATATGACTATTCCTAAAGCTTGAACAGGAAAGGGAGGAAGGATTAAGTTTTAATTAGTGATCTTGAGTGAAGAAAATATGGACTTGTCTTTTTTTGCCTGGAAAGTAGCAAGTTGAGGGTCATGAGAGATAGCGGACTGGATCCTCTGGGTTAAACGTCTTATCGGGTTAGCCTAGTAAGCAAGGTCATAAGAAAATAATTTTTTCCTCGTGGTCTTTAATAGTAAAGAAAATCCCTAGGCGCGATCTTGTGCGCCAAAGAACACTTGTTGCATATTTTCAGTGGCATATTGTGTTAAGTAGAGACTGCTACTCTTTGAAAAATTATTTTCTACTGTTAAGCTTCCTCGATTTTATCTTTTTTGTCCTCTTCTGGCATTATTTTGTGTTCAGAAGTAATCAAGATGGTGGGACGGAAAAGAGAGAAAATTTTTTTCTTCCTGTATGAATTTTCAGGAGATCCTCAATCTAGGAAAAGGTATCTCAAGCAAAAAATTGGTTCTGGGTGATGCAGAGCCTGCAGAAAACAAATTAGAACCAATGAGAGTCGAAGAAAATTCTTTTAGGCCATTATGGGACTAAGTCCGATTCTAAGAGTCGAGTGCATGCGGTCTCCCAGGAATAGGGTTCTTAAGTTTCTTGAGTTAATCCTTAACCACTAAGGTGAGGGCTTTAACTTTTTAATACTCCCTTTGATAAAAAAAATTTAAGGAGAATCAGCAATGAAAATTCTTGGTTCGCTGCTATTAAATTCCAATAAACTAGTTTTCACTTTTAAATAACGAGAAAATCCTTACTCGCGCTATTAAATTTTAAATATTTTTAGGCGTTGTTTGACTGACTTTCATACGCAGCAAATTCCTTAAGCAACATAAATTTTATTACGATCTTTAATCATGCATATTGACAGGGAAATTTCCCCCAATAAGGAGATATAGAAAGGCCCGACTAACTTTTGTTTTGAGTGGTGGAAGTCTGGTTTTTAAAATTCGCAACCGACATCAGGGGTTGAGAGCTGAGGATTGCGTCCATGAGCCTCAAGAAGAGTAAGAAAGAAAAAACTTTTAGGGCTTATCAAGAAAGATTATTCCCTCATGCTTCGAAGACGTCGTATACACGTCAGGTCCTAAACGGAAGACCTACAAGTTTTATCCCTCAAGGCAGGCCGTGTCTCCGTTGAGAGGATAACTTGTCAAAGGATGCGGGTAGGCTTGAAGTTCCTGATTTGAGAGAAGCAAGCCAGGATCGAAGAGGACCAACTGGGGAGCCGCATCGGTCATTGCAAACAATGCGGCGTTGGAACTCCAAGTCATGTAAATGCCTAAGCTAGTTACTTAGCAAGATAACGAGAGATTTCCAGAAAATCAAAAATAGGGGCCTTAAGGCTAGATAGAGACCTGCCGATTTTTGGCAGCCTAGTGATGGCGCTCAAAGGTTCGGAAGGCTAATCTTTCAATTGGCGCCAGCCGATTTTTTTAAAGTTTAGGGGCACTTAAGTTACCATCGTCCTTACTCATTAAAGTTCCAAATTTTTCAGCCTTTGTAAGTATCCCATTAACCCAACCACAATAAACTAATAACGTTCCGCCTCTTAATCCCACATATCCATAAGATGAAACCCAACCGTATACGATTTCCATTTTAATCAGTAAATCACATTAACGTATCGACTTTTGACCGGCTGACCGAATAAACGAATAAAACGTTCCGCCAATTTTATAAAAAAAAAAACTTGATACAATAAAAGATAACTATCAACAATAATTACTTGTTTCACAAAAAAAATGTCCCGACCGTTATCGCCGGAAATTAATAACTTGTCATTAAAAATAAATCAACAAATTAACACACGTTAAAATACATAGTAGCACCCAATTATTTAGAGAATACCCAATACATCTTTCGCAAGAAGTATTAAAAAATAAAAAATAACTTCTTCCGCAATGCGGAAATTTTTAACCTTTTTTACCTTTTATTTTAAGAAAAAATTAATCCAAGAGGTAAAATCCAAAGGAAGTAATCCAAAAGGTTTGTTTTATTTATTTTTGTCACAATAACATGATTATCACTTATTAAAAAATTATTTTTTTTATAAAACAACGTGACACTTAGTTGATTTTTCTTTTTGCTAACTAACTACCGCTTTAAATTTGACATCGGCATTTACCCGAACTTTTCAAAATATAAATTTTAAAGAGGAAAATTTGTAGGAAAAAAAAAGAAAACCGCCACCTCAATCACCGCTGAGGTCACCGAAAGACTGAACTAAACCATCCACCGCATAATAAAAGTGCATTACCTCTTAAGAATATTTCGATGCAACCAATGGTAACCGGAATTGTTAAAAGAAACCGTTTTTATATTTCTTTTATTTGTTGTTTTGGTTCTTTGGGTTGATGTAACAGATTCTTGGTGTGATTTGTAATAAGACGTGGAGTTGTTGGGTTTTTGCGTAAGGAACGGTTGCAAGTTAAGTGTTGGGTTAGGTACCAGTAAGAAGGGATAGTTCGGTAATCTTTCTAAACTGACCATAATCATAGCATAAATCTTATGGGCGGTTCTTTCTTTGAATTGTGAGATCGGCAGGAGAAATTGTTCTAAGGGGTTTAATTTTTTTTTTTTTTTTTTTTTTTTTTGGATCTGGACAGTTTATTTGGAAGATCTTGTTTTTGTTTTTTTTATTTGTTTCTTTTTTTTAAATTAGTGGCGTGTTCAGGATTTTTTTTATTTGTTTTGTTTTTAGCGAATGAGGATTTTTATTGTAACCTTGAATGAATTATTATAATAATGTTTTATGGTTTCGTAAGGCTTTTGGAAATTGCTGTGGTTTTGCTGAAGACTTTTGAAAGCTGACATTTTTGAATGATTTAGTAAATTAAAATTTCTTTCTGCTGTTATTTATTTTTAAAACAAAACTTTTGGTTTTTTGCATACCTCAAAAAATTTTTTTAATTATTTGCTATTAACATTGCAAGGAACAAAAATCTTTCTAACCCATTAATCTTTCTTATCATTTCAGATGAGAAAAAAATCCTCAAAACACCATTTCCAACGACCCTTTAGAGGTGCCGCACTGATAATTCAAAACTCCATGGGGTAAGTAAAAATCCTTTCATAAAAGCTTTTGAAAAAAAAAAAATATACCGAAACAAACGAAAAAGCCGGTTGAAATATTTCCAACTAATACCTTAAAATTACAATTTAACGTAAGAAGAACTAACTTTTCATTATAACATAGAAAGGAAACAAGGTAATTTTATTATGTAAGATCCGGAAGGAATACTAGATAGTGTCCAGTTATACAAGAATGTTAAATTGTTACTTTATTTTACTTTAATATCATACTTGGTACATTCTTCAAATAATATACCATAAAATAGGTCACTGCATTGTTAGAAGACCTGGGATCGAATATCACCGGCTATGGTTTTGTTGGAATTTATTTCTAGGGCATTGATTTGAAATTAATAACTTTTTACCTCACTCAGCTGATGGCTGCATAATAATAATAATAGTGATTGAACAGGTGTATAAGGTTTGGCGTTTCTTGCACCTTCTTACGAGATAAAAAATTTTCTGATAGGAAGTAGTTGGGAGCTTTTCTGTGAAAGTTTTTAATTTTGATAATTAATGATTATGAAAGTTCATAGGCCAGCCCATTGGTCGCACAGCATTCACCCTTCTGGCTTCACAAATTACGAATCAAACCCCCTTCACACAATTTTAAATTTCCCACCTTGACAAACTTCGACCGCGTCGCGTTTCCACAGAGCATAGAGTGTTTAATAAACTAAGTGGAAAAGGTTGGAAAATCATAAAATCCGGGACATCAATCGAATTCAATTATAGTGAATCGAAAAACAATCAAGGTTTGTGCCAAAAAACTCTGCGGGTCTTTGAAACCTAAAAATGGACCTTTGCACGCGGGTCCAAAACCTAAAAATGGACCCTAAAAATTTCAACAATGAAGACGAAGCATTTACTCTTGCCTTAGAACGTTTATCCCATGGTAGAGAATTCCATCATATTTTTTGGAATAGAGAAGAAATTCTTACTAAACTGGTGAATAAAAGAAATTCGGAGAACAGAACGCTATTGCACTATGCAGTTTATTATAATAATGAAAACGCAGCAAAGACATTACTTGATATGGGCGCTGATGTTAATGCAACGGATTATCTCAAGAATAAGCCTATCAATTTTGTTAAAAGTGTTAAAGTAGCTAAGCTTCTTATTGATCATGGTGCAGACATAAATGCTAGAAATAGTGATGGAGAAACTGCCTTAAATTATGCTTATACATGTGGTAAAGGAGATTTGCCAAGGTTTTTGAGGGCTAATGGTGGCCATAAAGGATGTGTTCGCAGGTATTAAGTGCCATTGTGATTTGCCTTATTGCAGGAGTAATGAAGAATACAGCATTTTATTGTGCAAAGTGATACAGAACAATTTTGAAAGGTTTTTTTATTATGTGATAATGGACAATTATTTCTGAATAACGTTTGTTGTAAAGTAAACATAAGATGAAAATTGTGATTTATATTGAAATAAATAATTTAAAATTATAAACGAATATCCTTTTTTTACGAATTTTTATTATAAAATAAATCCGTCATGAGAAATTATGAAGATAGTCATCGTCCTCTCGCTGTGACTTCCAAATTTTGTCGGATATCGCTAAAGCAGAAAGGAAATTCTTCCTTTTTCATTTTCTTAAAGAATTTCAACAAATTAATAGTTTAAACTAAAAACACCGGATTTATTAGCAGCAGTAGAAAATTAAAACCACGACGTCGTGGCAGCATTAACAAACGTAAACAAATCGAAGCGAAAAATGGCCGCCGATTCGGTTTCGGCACAACTTCAAATTCGTTTTATTACTAAAGAACAACAGTAAGTAATTCAATTTTCCGATTATTCTTAAACTAAAACTTTTTTAATGCTATATTTAAATATTTCATCACTTTTATATTATTTTCTTTGATTTACCCGTTAACATTTAAAACCTCCTTTCAGTCACGTGTATTTTTTTCCTGTAGATATGCAGTTGAAGATGCACCATTCGCTGTACCATGTAACTTAACAACTAAAGAACTCAACACATTAGTAAATGAACTTCTTCAGGAAAATCGAATATCCCAACATAAAGCAACCGAATTTGAATTTTTAATCAATGGAGAATTTCTACGACTTCCATTAAAGGAACATTTAGAAGCAAAGGAAATAACAACTGAAAGCGTTGTAGAAATTGAATATTTTAAACGACTCCCTGCTCCTGAGCCTCAAGATTGTTTACTTCATGATGATTGGGTATCAGCAGTTAATGTATGTAAAGACTGGATCATTTCCGGTTGTTATGACAATACAGTACAGATATGGAACTTGAAAGGAGTTCATAAAGTAACCGTACCTGGTCACACAGATCCTGTAAAAGCAGTATCATGGGTTTATGTAGATGATAGCATAGCTACGTTTCTTAGTGGATCATTAGATCAAACTGCAATGCTTTGGGAATGGAATATTAAAAATAATAGTATTGATTGTTTGAATATTTACAAAGGACATGAGAGAAATATTGAATCATTATCTGTTAGCCCTGATAAGCAACTTTTTGCATCTGGTGGTTGGGATACAATGTTAAAAGTATGGTCTGCAGTTGCTGATGATGGATCAACTAATGAAAATGGAGAATCGAAAGCAAAAAAATCAAAAAGGGATGAGAAATCATTAACAAAAACTCCTGTAATGACATTAAAAGGACATAAGGATTGTATTTCGTGCGTTAAATGGGCTGATATAAGAGAAATGCTTACTGTTTCATGGGATCATACAATAAAATTATGGGATGGGGATATTGGTGGAATTAAACAGGAATTAGTAGGAAATAAAGCATTTTTTCACTGTGATTATTCAGAGCTAAACAGAATGATATTAACAACGTCTGCTGATAAACATATTAGGCTTTATGATCCTAGAAGCACAGGTAAGAGGATTTCGTTATTTTTTGCAGGTTAAAAAATGGCTAAAATTAAATGAACATTTTTTTTCAGAGGGTTCTATAGTGAAAAATACATTTACGTCACATTCTCAATGGGTTCAAACAGTTGAATGGTCTAAAACAGATGAAAATTTATTTATATCAGGAGCCTATGATAATCTCTTAAAATTATGGGATAGGAGAAGTCCAAGAGCTCCGTTGTTTGACTTAACTGGACATGAAGATAAAATTTTATGCTGTGATTGGTCAGAGCCATCAGTTATGGTGTCTGGTGGTGCTGATAATACTGTTCGTGTTTATAAATCTAAACATGCTATGAGGAAAATAGATTCTAGTTAAATAGAAGTGTTTTTACATAAGAAATTATTGAGAAGATTTTAATTGTCATTGAATTTTAATATGTTGATTCTTCAAAACTTTTGGCTAACTATAATCAGGAAGGGATTAATCCCGAGTGGAAGAGGAATTAGGCTGATGGAAATAATTTAAAGTTTTAAAAGAATAAAAATATGGAAATCAGAATCGTGAAATTAGTATTTTATTCAGACACTTTGCAATCAGTAAAATATTTTATGGTCAGTTGTAAATTGTGATTCAAAATCCTCACAAACTATAAATTTTAAGGTGCCCTTTTAACACTTACAATGATTTCAAACCTGATTACGTACTTTGGCTCCTTGTCTTTTGGAAGAGTTGGGTCTTTACTCCAATATTTCATGTCAGTTTTAAAAGTTCCATACTCGGCTTCATCCACAATCATATGTAACTTCTCGTTTACGTCTATTGGTTTCAATTTTACATTTTGCTATAATGAAAGCATTAGACAGAATGGTTTTAAAGCTGGGGCTATGATTCTGGTGACTAGTTTTACTTACCGCTTTAAAAGTGCAACTCCAATCCCAGCTGATTCCTTGGAATTGTTTAAAAAAAATAATCATTATCGGATTGGTACAAACTGAGCCAAATTTCATGAAATCATTGTTATACTTTTTCCAGTTATCGCCCTGACCCACGGATGAGTCTTTTTTCCAAACTTCCATTTCGCACTGTAATCAAAGTTTAAGTTGGGATTTTCTCCTGTAGGCAAGAGAACTAAATGAAACGGTACAAAAAATCAGTGGGAAAGTTACCTCTAAGTTTTTAGTCGGTTTAAAAAATTCCAAAGATCCTTGTATGACAGGAGGACCTTTCTTACTCATTTTAGTCACTTTCATAGTCCAGTTGGCATATTCTTTATAATTTTCATTCAAATCTCTGAGACTGTGGATAACTAATACATACGGGCCCTAATGAAGAAAATAATTAGAATTGGTTTTTTTTGTCATCATAAAACAGGAAAGAATGTAAATCTACGATACTTACTGCGGGATCCTCTTTATTCTTGCCGGCTACGATATTAACTGCAAAAGCTAAAATAAAAAACACAAGAGCTGTCAGTCCCATTGCTGCAGTTTTTGGGAATCTAGTGTCCGATGACTAGAAAATATTGTGGTAATTACGAATTTATTGACTTCCTAATATATCATACCAGCTCGTTAATTCGCACGATTTTGATTCATGATAGATTGATATCTGATATATAACTTTCCAGCACGTGATGGGCTATTAGAAATACCTATTTGTTTGCAATTATGGGCGTTACGGATGATTCCCGAAATGTAAATAAAATTGCGCAGATCTACGATAGATTTATGTGAGAATTTTTAAAGATCTTTGTGGAAACGCAGAAGAAAAGCTGCAGAAAAATATTTTATTTAAAAATACAAGGTATGCAGATGATGCAGTTTGCGTCATTATTGGTATCATTTATTTTCAATAGTATAATTAAGCAATTGAATGCATTATGAATATGATAATTTACATCTTGATATGGATATAGGCAATTAATCATTGAAAATAAAAAGTGTGCAATGTATGTAATGATATACAACTGAAGCCTATTTGCTATTTTTTTCATTGATGAAGTTAGGTTATTTCCTGGGTTTTCCCTAAAAAATAGAGGAAGGAAGCTAGAAGCAGAGAGGAAAAAACATGAAATGCCAATTGAGCATATTTTGAGCTCTTTACCGTGAAGCAGACGAAATTAATAGAGAAATTTAAAGAGATTTTAGCTTCTGGCACGATTATTCATTAAAAATCGTTAGAAACGGTTTAAAATAAGATTTTCTCAATTATTTCTCAATAATTTGACCGTTAATGGGCTGCTTGAAGCGTCCTATAGTTCATGAATGCACTTTATGACATCATTTCCTTTTTCGGCTTCGAACTGCGCTACTAGCGCTTTTCGATGTCAAAAACATAACTAAAGGGCTTCCATTTTGAATTTTGACTTCAATATCCATTTGTTTACCCAAAAATACATTAATCATGAGCACAATGCTGAAATTTAAGAAGCTGCGTATCTTTTCATCCAAAATCAAATCATTTTTTTAAAATCGCAATAAAACGCGGGATAGATTATTGTCGACAAACTTAAAACAGCTGTTCATTTCGCAGTCCATAAGTTAAACATGGATTCTCCTCCCACGTCGTTTATGCCATTTCCGAGTCAATCCATTTCCTCAAGTCACCATTCAAAACAAAGAGATTCCGCATTCAGTATTGCAAACAGAAAAAATTGATGTTTATTTCAAAGAGTTCCGTAGGATTTATAATACAGGTACCGAAAATTATCATATTTTTTAGCTACTCATTCCCGTAGGCTTATTTCTATCATTTTCAGTCATTGTTTATGTTAGAAACAAAGAAATTTTCAATGTTCCCCTGGGGCTAAGCAGCATGTTCGTGGTTTATTGATTTTTCTCAGGGTCATTGAATCAATATTCCGAGGGTCACGGTTTGTATATTGACGGATATACTACTTAATATTCAAGGATATTGCATAATGCGACATCCTGGAGGGTTCTTTCATACTTTTTATTTTGGGGAATTGTCACTAGTGTTATAGTAGATAACGGGTTGCATTCGAGAATTCGCCACATTAGCAATGCAGTTTCATGAGTATGTGATAACATTAGTTTTTAAAAAATGTTATCTCGGAAGGTTGCTTGAAAACAATGTGATAAGGTGATGGTTTATGATGTGTGATTTCCTGGTTTTTTTTTTGCAGTTCATTCAAATGGATGAGATATCCAAAAATTTTTAGAAGACGTGAAGATTGAAGCTTATAATTGAATGTCGAGGGATTCAGTTTTGGAGGAGAAAATGTTGGGAATGAGTTCAACGTTGGTGGAGACCGTCTCCATCAATTATGAGGATTTTAATGAAAGCTTCCTGACATGCGGCACTTGTTTATGTGAGTATTGAATATTTTTTATATGGAAAGCCTGTCTTTATAAAAAATGAGGAAGTTGATTTTTTTGATGAAAATACAAAACAAGGAAGAATTATTTTTTGGCAATGTTGTTATGAAGTACAGATTTATTAATGATTTCATTTCATACTGAAAAATATATCAGAAATAAATTTTTGAAGTTAGGTTTATAAACCTAACCTAATCTGATTAACTAGAAAAGTAATTTCTATAATCTAAACTGTTAGAAAAATATTCAAGGAAGGAAAATCCTTGAGAAAATTTCCATGCTTTGTTTTATTTCAAGGAAAAATCGAAACTGACTCAACTTAAAATGTTTATTTACGATAAATTTGCCAAAAATTTACTGCTTCGTAAAGCGTAATTCTTATTTTTTATAAAGACACTAGTAACTTTCAAATTATTATTAGTAAGTAAGAATTACAAAAGAAAAAATTCCCTATCAAAATTTGTAAAAGTCGCTACCTAATTGTCCTACTTTAACCTTTTACAGTGGAACTAGTTAGAAGAGGTGAGATTTTTCATCATTACAGAAAAAGCCAAACATTTTCTCACATTAATTTTTTTCTCTTTTTGTCCACAGGTATGTACGATGGCGGTGAGCATACTCCAAAGCTTCTTCCATGTTCTCACACAGTTTGCCTTCATTGTCTAACACGAATAGCTGCCTCACAAACTCGGGATAACGGCACGTTTAGGTGTCCGATATGTCGCGAATTAATTACAATACCAAGGGGAGGTGTTGCTGCCCTGCCTCCATCTTTTCTCGTTAATCAGTTGCTGGATCTCATGTCTCGACAAAGAAGGGAAGTTATCCCAAAATGTTCAGTTCATATTAATCAGGTAAGAATTTTAATTTTTTTTAAAAAAGAAAAAGCTTTTGCTATTTAATGTCCTTGAATTGACTGTGAGAGGAAACAGACTTAGAGTTGAAAGAACTTAAGCACATGTTTTTGATTTTTGTGTAAATATTTATGCTGATTCTTAATGTGACCTAGACCTTTCTTTAAATTAATTGCATGCTTATGCAGGGACGGTGCCAGAGGGAAAATTTTAAATTGGCAGATTAAGCCAATTATATTTAAAATTTTTGCGGATTTAATGTAAAAATTAATTATTTTTATTAGGCCTAAAATATTATTGTAGCTTTGGATGCCCTGGTGAAAAAATTGTAAAATTTTTTTTTCTCTTTTTCAGGAACTTTTATTCTGCGAAACTTGTGATACCGTATTTTGCTCTCTTTGTACTGGTTCTTCAGGGAATCATGGTCAGTCATCTAGCAGTGAACATACAATCATACCTTTTTCAATTGCTATTAAAAGAATGTCGGAAATATTATTGTATAAAGCGAATGAGTGCATTTCGAAGGTGAGTGCGAAAAAAAAATTGCCCAAACTCCCGGCAGGAGAGCTAGTGTCCACCAATATAATTTTAATTGAAAAATCCCTAATTTTATTAACTTTTTTAGCTGTCGGAGGCACAAGACGCCGTTCGGAATGAACTCCAAAGATTAGATAACGCTACGGAAAGAGTCGTCGAACAAGTCAATCACACTATGAATGAGGCTTCGGCTTTGGTCGAAACGAGACGGCAGGAAATGATAAACGCTGTTGCTTTGGCCGCTCAAGAAAAGAGAAAAGTGCTAGAGGAACAGTTAACGATTATCGAGGGAGAAAAAAATAAAGTGGAGAAAGAATGCGAGGGTCTGCAATATCAAGTCGAAGTTAGGAATATTACGCAAAGGATATCATGCCTTGGGGAAAAATTAGATGCCGCTTCCAGTTTAAGTGAACCCCGGGAAAATTCATTTTTAACCTGTGATTTTACCCATAATGATGCCATGGCGAAAATAAAAGACGATCTCAAAAGGTAAGTTACAATTTTTATTGTACACTGTTTAAAAAAATGGATAAAGGCAAATGGTGGCTAATATGGCAAATGAGGATTATTTCGCCATCTTAATTTAAGAAAATTTAATTTAAATATTTCATAATTGAAAATTGCGAAATCAAAATGGCGGATTTTGATAATTAAATTAATTCAAATTTATTTTTTTTTACAGGTTAGGTAGAGTCCGAACTAGTACAACGTATCCTAGTCTATGTACATACGATTTCGAAGACAAAGTTGTAGTCTCCAATTTGTCAACAAGTGTCTTGCTTAACACCGTTGATTATCATGGTAATCCAAGGACGGACGGTGGCGATCCAGTTACTGCTAATCTTGTTAAAGAGGGGAGCCCTAGTAGGCAGTTGAATACCAAAGTAGAAGATTTAGAAAATGGGAGCTATCGAATATCGTTGAGGCCTACAACCCCTGGGAAGTAAGTACTCAATTTAATTCTTGTGGCTGAATATTTTTTTTTTTTGCCTAACGGGTCTAAAAAAATTTTATTTGTCTTGTTTTAGGTACTTACTAAATATCCTAGTCTTTGATCGTGTCATTAAGGGTTGCCCAATCTCCTTAGAAGTCACAGAACATAATAATCCTGTGAAAACGTTTGGAGTTCGGGGATCTGGTAAAGACGGATTTTTGCAGCCGGTAGCCATTGCCATAGATAAGGAAAATGATTATGTTTACGTTGTGGATACTGGAAATTCTCGAATAAAAGTATTAACGAAAGATCTGGATTTCGTTCGCCATATTGAGAACGAAGGATTAGAAGGGAGAAGCTGTACTGGGATTGATGTTAGTAATGACTGCATCGCTGTTGTTAATTGGAGGACTAAAACTGTTACTTCGATGGATTTTAACGGAACGACTCTATCAAAAGTAAGCTTGGGGTGATTCCTGGGAAAATGTCTCACGAAAAAAATCTTTTTTATGAGAAAAAATTTTTTGGACGAGAAACAAATTTTTTTTACTGGGATTGGAAATTGCATTTATTTGACCCTAATTTCTCCTAATTTTATTTTCTAGTTTACTCATAACGGATTCCAAGAGCCGATCGATATATCGATCGATCGAGAATACGGGCATTACCTAGTCGCCGACAACGGGTTAAGCTGCGTGTTCGTCTTCGACTCAGCTGGAAAATTTTTATTCCAAGTTGGCAAAAAAGGAAACACAAAAGGCTGCTTTAATTTAATATCATCAGTTTGCATAGGGCCCGGAGGTTCAATTATCGTTGCCGATACTAGGATACAAATATTTTCGCCGAAGGGAGATTTAATTGAAGAAATCGGTCACAGCGATAGTAGTAAAAGTAATTTTTTTTAAAAAAAATCCAACCTTACCTAAAAAATATGATGAATCTAATTTATTTTTTTCAATTTATAGATCGTGGAAGATACGGAGGATTATCAGTTGACTTTGAAAATCGAATCATAGTTGCCAGATCCGAGAAAAATAAAAACACGCTTCAGGTACTTAAAATACCTGGAGGAGAAATTTTATCAACTATGGATTCTAATGATTCAAGACTGAAACGGCCAGGCGGACTCTCTGTAACTAAGGATAATCATGTTGTCGTCGTGGATTTGGGTCATGATTGCATTAAAAAATACAGATATTGGTAAAAATAAAAATGGGAGTCTTGCACGGGCTTAGAATTTAAAAATAATCTGGAAGTAGAACGAAGAAATTTGTTGGTCAGAAGTCGGCCATTTTGGAACGTTGCATAGAGCATGCACTTAAGTCCATGGCTAACAAGCTTGTTAGCCAAGACCAATTTAATTCTGCTTCCACGTTTTTTTTCTTAAGTTCAACGTGCATGGGCTAGCGAAAATTTTACAAAGCCCGAAAATTGGCCCAATGCAGGATTCTTTTTATATTTGCAGTACTTCATTACCGATGCGGCCTTAGCTGCTATAAGTTTATCGTATAAAGTAATCTTTTGTTGTTTTTTGTTCAAAAAAAATTAACCCTAATCGTTTTAATTTTTAAGCTTCCGATTAAGACTGCTATCGAAAAATTGTAAATTAGAGTTAAATGCGTTCGATATATGTTATATAAAAAAAATGGATTGGTGGATTGGCAAAATGTTTTAAAAAACTCCTGAGAGTATGATATATTTTTTTCTGTTTTGCAAGGACGTTTTCTGGATGCGGATAGCATCGATGATTAATTATGTGGCTTTTTGCCACGAACAAAGACGGCACGTTTAATGATTGTTTTTTTAATGTCGTTTTTGTTTCCAAGGATTTATTGGTCAGTAAAAATGAATCCGAATTATTCTTGGTCGAGTCGAACAGGAAAAAAAGTTTTGATTTGGCCAAAAATTTGAAAAAAAAAAAACAAATATAAAAAGAACAAGGCCAAAATGAGCTCAGCTCAGTTAATTGAACTTTGGAGAATACTCAAGGGTTGAAAATTCTGAAAGAAATAATTTTAGCCTTAAATTTTTAACTGTTGCCATTTTTAAAGTTCGAATCGATACAGAATAATTCTCCCTGTTACCCTTTTATTTTCTTTTTAATAAATCCCAAATATATTTTAGTTCCTCAGCATATTTACTTAATAAGAAAGGTGATCCTAGTTTATTAAAAACGCATTTGAAATGGCAGTACCTAATTCTAGTTTTTACTCTTCGCAATTTTTTATTTTATTTTGGTTTATCTCGTCGCTTAGAATCGAATCTCTTTTTAAAAAATTACAAAAATCACGTTAGTGAGTTTTTTTTTCTTCAAAATATTGCCATAAGTGCACAAATGTAAATTTACGATAATAACGATATGTATAGTTTAGGTTTTTTTTCTTCATTTTGTACGCTTTTTAAAAATAAGTGAATCAAAAGGATTATTTTTTAAAAACAATATTTCTGCACTTAATTCTACGTCTAGTCTTTCAGAAAAAAGAAAAACCATCGATCTAGACTAAACCAGTCGAATATTGCACGGATTTTTATTGAAAAAATTTTTTTTTATCTAGTCACAATTTTTTTAAATAAGAGCAACGGTTTTCCTTTTGACTCATTTTATTATATACGATTTTTAGGCTATTAAAAATCGATATTTTGTAGATACTTCCCGTAATGTATTTATTTTCAAGTAGAGTTGTTTAGTAGTTTACAAAAAGCCACCCAAAATATTTTAAGAGGTGGCGTTTTTGTTTTAAAAAAACAGATTTTTTTTTTATAGTTACCCACAAACTAATTTTTGATTTTTTTTAGGCGTTTGAAAATTAATAACAAACAAAAAATTTTTGCTGTAATGTTTTTCCCTAAAGCTTGATGAAATTTTTTTTTTTGTACTTCAGATCTCAGTACCAATAAATAATTTTTTTTACATTCAATAAATTGTCGATATTACTTGGGTTTATTGTTATAAAAACATAAGGTGTGAAGATTCCTTTTTAATCATGTGATCAGAGGGAAAGAATTAATGGCTGCACCGGTCAGTTTTCCTAGTTAGGTGACGTCACATCCGGTTTTAACCAGGAAAAGAATGAGAACGATTACTGGAGAAAGCAGTTCTGGTTTTTATTCCTTGCTTCGTGATTGGAAATCGAGACTGCAATTCCAGAGCCTGATTTTAGGTTAATTCCAGCGAAAATTCGTTTTGTTTAAATATTGTGCAATCGCTAATCACCGCCTTCCATATTTGGCAGCGGAAAAGTTCGAATCAGCTTGCAGAGGTAAATGGTTTTATATTATCGAATTTTTCATATTTTCCCTGTATTTTTGAAGGAGAAATTATCCACGGAAATAAATTACTGCCCTTTCTCGATCATCCTCTTTTTTTTTCCCGCCCTCGGCGTCGAAAAGACTAAGCAAGCAGTCTCAAGATTTTATGAGGAAGCTTTCCTTCCGCCATTTTTCCTACCATTAAAACACCTTCAGGTAAGAACATATGTCATTACATTATAAGAAAAAAGGGACGAATTCCCATTTTTATTCGAAAAAAGCTTTAAATCCCATAATTTTTCATTTTTAATCATTTTTTTAATTTGACTGTAAAAAGTTGATCAACAGATGGCAACACTGTCAACCGGTCTTTTGCTTTTACCAACCTTAGACGTTTTTTGTGACAGTTTTTTTTATTATTCATTATTTTAGACAAAAAATGAAGCTTTTTAATTTCAGTCGGGACGGGATACGGTTTAACAAAAGGGAATGAAACAATAATTATCAGGAAAAATATTAAACATAACCTAGGATCGCCAATAAGAGAAGCAAATTATTTTTTACGATAAATGTACATTTAAAATTTTTAATTTTTAAATATTTAAATATTTAATATTCTCAGTGCCTATGGAATTATAAATGTTATTTTCAAGTCACTTGTTACATATCAGAAGTATCAACGAGAATATTTTATTGTTCGATTTATAAATGACAGATTCAAAATGTCCGGGCAAGGTTCTCAAAAAGTAAGAAGATCATCGCCGATATCAGGATCGAAACAAGGGCCCTTAAAGGCTATACTACCGGTTTCATCTTTAATGAAGAAGGAATGTAATTTGAAAAAAAGTAAAAGCAATTCCCCGACATCGTCTTTAAAATCCCGGTTTTCCCCTGACGGTTCTTTGTCTGGTCAAAGAAGTCCTGGATCCTTATCATATAAGGGTAAGTGTGTTTGTTTTGATATTAAATAAAAATAAAAGCTCTTATCTAATATGGGAAATTGTTATATCTAATTTCGTTAAGACCACAAGCTTTAATAATCAGTTTAAGCTTATTTGCACTGCACGGAAAAAAAATATGTTTTCATTTTAATAAAAATTTAAATCGTTGTGTTGAATTAGGCTGAAGATGAGGTAATCATTGTTATAGGCGTTATCAGTTTTATGATGTAATTTCATTACAGGGCCAAAATGTAAAAGTCCACATTGCAAAGTTGAAGGCTTCGGGACCATTGCCTGTATTAGAAGGACTGCTTCACTTGATGCTATTTATTTAAAAGGCCAGTGGCCTAGAGAAGCTTTTTATATGCATTCCGGTATATTACAAGTTGACAAAGCAACACAGGTTTGTTTGTTTTGTTTTCTTAATTTTTTTTAAAGGAGAGTGTTGATTATTGATGTTTTGTTGCAGACTGATGAATGGTTAAGTGAGAGGAAGTATCGATATTCAGAAACAAGTAATGATGACATTAAATTGGAGAAATATATTAGGCATCGCCTACAGAAAGTTAATAAGGAGACTCAGAGTAGTCAAAAATTAGGTTTAAGACTGACTAGCCCTTCTGTGCAAGGTGAAAATAGTTTAGGGGGATCGCAGACTCCTCCGGGACCTACACCTCCTAATACAATTAGATCTGGTAAGTGAGAATGAGATAATAAGGAAGAATTATTGATTTTTATCGCTTTCTAGCTTAGCATTAGTTGTATATTGAAGCAAATATGAGATTTCTTAAGTGAAAAATCTCTTTTTTGAAAGAGCTTCGAGTTTATCGTTCATGAATTTTATGTTGTTTTATCCCAGGTTAAAATAACGAAACTTGGGTCAATGATAGTGAGGTTAGGAAAAAAATCTTAACTTTATAGTGGAAAATTGTGGACTTCAACATGGGTGGCATGCTTAAAATTTCAAAAAATTATCAATTTAAAAGAAAAATAAAGAACAATTAATATTTTGATTGTTGATTGAAATGGAAATTATTTTTTTCAGGACCGCAATCACCAATTCAAGGAGTACCAGTTAACATTACCATGAAATCTTCATTAGGAAGGCCTCCTATGAGAAATTCAGTTGAAGGATTGAATCAAGAGATTGAAAGACTTGTTTTAAGAGACTTAGATGATAGAGTACGTAAATTAATTTGGTGTTCAGTTAAATTCTTGAAATGTTGGCTAGAAGAAAGCTTTCTAAAAACATTTCTCGAAAGGAGCCATTAAAAAATAATATTTTTTAAACCAGTAAAAATTTAGAAAAAAATATTTTGCAAGCAGTAATTTTAGTCATACAAAATTTTCCGATTTCTGAATCGATTCTAAAAATTTGCAAAATTTATTTTTCTTCCTCAAGTTCGAACTTGCTGTAGCAAAATAATTTTTACTTTCAGTATATAAATTGTAGCAGCATTCCAGAAGGTCATAGAGCACCTTTAGCTGATTTATTACGCCAGACACGTTCAGTAAATACACAAACCCCGGGCGGCAGCGATGAAATCGAAGTCGATTTTGGTACCAGTGATCCACCTAGTCGAGATTCCGTCAGCCCAATGGTTTGCGGTAATATTGATATATGTACTCCGCCCAGTTATTTGCACGGTAATTAGTAAAAGTCTATAGAATTTGTTCGAATCATTATAAAAACCGGAAACTGTTGAAATTGATCCTTAAACAGATTCCGAATTTTTTTCAGGAAAATCCTGTTAAAACAAATTTTGTAAATTAAATTTTGTTATGAATTTTGCAGGAAGCCGTGGATCGTCACCGGATGATTTTAACAAATTCGGAACCTCGCCTCATATTAATAAATTTCTGGCCAGGGAACCTCCAGACGGTTGTGAGAAAGTTAATTTAAAATTAGAGGAATCGAGAAGGCCGAGATGCGAAATTTCTGATCTTGGCTTCATTCCATTGAAACCGGTGTCCACAACTTTTCAGTTTAAACCGAGTTTAGGCTCTGCATTTCATCCGCTTCAAAGCACTCATTCGTCCACTCCGAATACGGTCATGTTTAATGGAGAGGTAAACAAATTTTTTAAATTCATTTAATTGCTTAATTAGAATTTCGGCAATGAGAGAAAAATTTAATGATATCATTATTATATTTTTCTAGTGCTCTCCGGAAGACGTCGACGAAACTCAAGTGCTAAACCCCGCGGAGAACCCATCACCCACGTCCGGTTCAAAGCATCAAAACGATTAGCTAAAAACCAATTCCCATTCATTTTTTATTATTTTAAAAATAATAAAATTAGTCTTGATTCAGGAAATAAATAATAAACTCGTTCGCGTTTATTAAAAAATGCCATAGGCGGCGCCATGGACTGGGGCCGAAAATTTTCACAAATCTAAAGTAGCATGGAAAACTCAATTTAGTTGGCCTCACCAGCTGGCGTCTCCAATGAAAAAAAAATCGGTCAGGTAAAATCCTGACGGGCTGTGAATTCGTTAGCCGGTTTATTTTCGTGCCTCTTTGTTTAAAAAAAAAAAAACGAGAACAGAAGCTTGTAAATAAATAAAAAGAAGTTCAAAGGAATTGTCAATTAGAAGTTTTATGTCGTGTATTTCCTGAAATCAAATCTTAGTGTAAATCTTGTGTTCTTATAAAAATTTTAAAAATTTATGAGATATATTCTACATTTATTAAAAAAAAAATTTTATCAGGGCTAAAACTCACGTTTTTTCGTTATTATATTTTTCGGGTACAAAAATAAAAAGTTGTTTAGAAATGTTAGAGTTTGAACGGAATTATTAACCCGCTGACTGATAGTAAATTTTTTTTTATTTAGGGGAAAGGGTAAAAAATTGTAAAACTAAATTCACTTTCCTTTTAATTTTTCCGTATTAGTGTGATATATATTTTATTTGTCGTTTTTTGAGGACTCAATTTGTATCGTACTATGATGTAAAAGAGCCTGACGGGTTGAAATTTAAAGCTGAGGAACAATCCAGCTCAATACGAAAAAAACCGGCTTAAAATTTCATCCCTGCCGGGCTCTTAAAAAAAATCACATGATGCTGATATGATGATGATAATAATAATAATAAACTAATATTAAAAATATGTAGAAATAAGTTTAAAAAGAAATTTAGCAGTCCAATGTAAACATGACTTCTTGATTTAATGATTTAAAAAAAAAAATATGCCTTATTTAATTTTTAATCATTATTGCAATAAAACCGAGAACTTAAAAATTTAATTTTTTAAGCAAGATTTCATGTTTGGCTTGGATATTTTTGTTTTTTTATTTTTTAAATAATACATTTATGCGCACATAACCATTTACGCACTTTTATTTCGTTTTTAAAAAAAATTATTTTAAGTTTCAAAGGAAACAAAATTATTTATGATTTTTGGCGGGGATCGAATATTTAAATCGAACTTATCTTTCGATAGAACTGATTATTTCTGTATCGTTGTAATATTTTTTAATTTGAATTATAGATTATTATTATATATACTCAATATTAATGAGTTTTTATTTGAGAATAAAAAAATTAACCTTATCAGCTCATTTTTTTGCCATATCCAAATTTCCATGTTGTTTCGTTTTTATTTGGGAGAAATGTGTTGTTTTTGCTGCGTGATGATTTAGACGTGTGAGTTAACTATATTTTATCGATTTTCGTTGGTTAATAATGTATTTTTTCTTTAATTTTGAAGGAGAAAAAATTTGGAATCGGCTAATGGCATTTTTTTTATTAAGCAGGTGCTGCCATCTAACGGTATTTCCTTGAACTACGTCCTCGATTTGGCGTTGTTTTGCTTGTAAACTGTTAATTATCCTTTATTTCGAAGGAAACGGTTCATTTATGGTTTTAATTACTCAAAAATGCGTGAATTGTATTAACAAAATCGATTAAATCCGGTTAAATACGTCGAAATAAAGCAAAACGGAAAAATATCGATTTTGTCGTTCATAAGTTGGCAGCAGTGCACGAAGCGACGCCATATCTGCAAATCAGTCGGCCGTTGAAAATTGATTGGGGGGAATGTATTCGCCGTCGGGTAAATAAATACAAAAAAAATTGCATAAATTTTGTGAATGAAAGCCGAACTGTGAATTATTTACGTGTGATTATCAAATCAATGTTTTCATATTTACTAAATGGTTCGTTATAAACAAGTGCAAACCGAGCGATATTGTGGATAAATAATTTTAACAAAAATCAAACATGGCTGGAAAATCTTCAATTGGCATTTAGTACCGTGTTATTCGGGAGATCTGATTTTTTTCTCATTTTTTTTCCTAAAAAAAAAAAAATCCCGTTTATTCGTCAGTGATATGTGATTTAAAATTTTGCAATAGTATTTAATGTTTTTTATATTTTATATGTTGTGTGTTCTCATTGTGGAAATTTGATCATTTTTAAAGTGTCAACACCCACATCATTTAAACAAAGGCTTGTACAGTTGGAATTAGGCAATTTCTCCATATTGAACATATGTAAGTATAACAATTACTCTTGTTATTTAATTTTTTTCATCTCATTTTGTTGTCAAAACTTTTTTTTTCATTCGTTTTAATAACGCTAAATAGGAATGATGGTTATTTGCATTTGGGAATCAAAATGGAGTTCACGTTGGAATTTTGAAATTTTGTTGACAGTTAAGGGATTTCATTTAATGAAAATCCAGGGAGAAGAATTTTAATGCATTCTCTGAATGCTTCGAGCTCTGTGTGTATTAATTACATTTTCGGGATTGTGTAAAAAGATGAGATTGATTTAACGTCAGAAACAGATGACATTGAGATTATATCTTAACGTTTTTTATTTTCTCAGTTATTAGCACGTTTATGATGATTATGTAGACATTAACATAAAATGAAGTGTCGTTATTCATTTTCTGGTAAAAAATTGCATTTTTAGAACATGTATAGAGTCATGGATATTTTAATCTGTTAATGAGCTGATAAATAGTGTAGCGTACTAAGATGGGAAGAATGCCAGGCGGTTCTGGATAAACATCCGATTTAATAGAAAAAAAATTGAATGACGCTGATCCAATTGAACTTTTTTGATCCTGAGAATTTTTTTTCTCAGATAAACCGCCACTGCAGGTATAAATAACAATAAAAAAAAATTTTTTTTCAAAGGAACAAGTTTGTAAATGTCTTCCCTAAACAGTAAATCGTTGATGAACGCCTACGCTACGGTTTATAGCATTTTAATTTTTTTTTAAAAGCGCGGTGGGGGACTTTAATCTCAGATATGCAGATAAAAAAAAAGATCTGCATCGGTTTTTTTATTTTATTTTTATTTTGCATAATGGCTTCTGCTTTCTTGAAAAAACATCTGTCCGATTGTAATTTAATTAGCCTTATTCCTTGATTTGATACGATGTAGCTCAAAAAAAAAAAAGGAAATGGGATTTCGTTCCCCCAAAAATCAATGAGATAAAAAGCCTTTAAGTCTCTCATTGGTTTTCCATTATCCGATATTTTTTTTTTTCGAGATGAAAAAAATATTTCCTCAGATGTAATTGACGTCTTTTCTTCCGATGCTGTCAGTTTAGGGTCTCCCTTTTTTTATGATAGCTGTCTGAAGAATGATAGTCATAAAAAATGAGTGAGAAAAAGGAGAAAGTTTTTACAACTCAAAAATCATCAAAAGCTAAAAAAATGATTTATTATAACCCATTTTTTGATTGTTTCAAATAACCATTAAGAATTCTATCCTAGTCTGCCAATAACTTTTTTTTTTCTGGAGATAAAACATCTGGTTTTTGTAAAAATTGTTTTAGATAAAGGTCAAATGGGGTTTTTTTTTTTTCTGAGGGAGATACTGCATGTACAAAAAGGTTTCGGGTTTTGAATAAGAATTCCCCTTTGGGAGTGTTTCATACAGTCAACTGCAGCAAAAACTTTTGCGATTGTCCTTATTTTAAAGTTTGGCCCCGCCCTTTAAAGTTTTTAAGAGTTCAAGATAACTTCATTTTTTTGTGGAAATTTGTTTTTACTGTTATTTTTTTCTCAAGTAATCATGTCGAGTGAGGTAATTTAAAATAGCGACATTTGTGATTTTTAGCTCATTATGTTTTTGTTTTGTTTGTTTATTGTTTCAGTCCGGTTTTTCTTTTTTTTTTTTTAATGGAAGTGTAGCATGGGTATTACATCGTGTAAATTTTCTTTTATCAGAGAATCTCAGAATTTTTTTTAAATGTAAAAATTATACGAAAATCTTAATTAACGAAAACATGATGGTATCTTGTAATATTTATGTAAGTAATTTTTTTTGCAAGTCGGCGAAGAATTTTTTTAGTGCCCAAAAACTTGAGTTTATGATTTTCAGACCTCGGGCTTTTAAATTTGAGCTAATCCTCTATTTTTCTAATTGCCGCCCGAAAGGCAAAAGCCTTTTTTAGTTTGGCACGACGGGAAATAATAATTCCAATTGCTTTTGCCAAATTTAGTAAAAATCGATTCGCAGTTTCTCAACCTCTATTGTCAAAACATTAATTCATCAACTGAAACGAATTTGTCTAAATAAGTAATCAAGAAAAAAATTTTGCTACTTGTTATCAAAACAATTTTTTTAGGGAAAAATTATTGTAGTAATAAAATCGCCAGACAATCATCGGTCAAGTTATCTAGTTTACTATTTGGTCAAGTCATTTGCACAAGGACCTTGACCCTTTCTTTCGACAGTTTTCACAATAAGGGCGAAGTGTCTTGTTTATTTAGCGATAATTTAAAAAAAAAAAAAAAATCCGATTTTTTTTTGGGAAGAGAAAACATGTAATAAATTAAGCATTAAAAAATAAAAGAAAACAAAAGGAAAGAATTGATCTCCCTCCCCGATAACATATAATAAAAAAAAAAAAAAAGGTCACGGTTGATTAAGGATCAGTGAATCTGGCACAAGATCCTTGTAATTCCCGATTGAGTTATGCATTTCACGGCAAATCCCTGCATCAAATTTTTTTTTTCTCTCCTTTTATTTTCACGACGCGAATTAGTTTGTTCATTAGTCTTGTTCGTTATGTGTGAAACGAAGCGCATTCCTCTTTAATTAAACGGTTCTTTTGTGCAAACCGTTCGTTTTTATTGAAGACTGCGAAAGGGAAGGGGGGGAAGAAATAAAAGTAAATAAAAATACTCGAATCATTTTATGAACGTGGTAATCTAGTTGTGAATGAATGAAAGGATATAATTAGCGTCGTTTTGAAAATTTTTCGACGAGAAGGGACAAATGAAAGCGTCGACAAGAAAAAAAACTCCTAACGTTTTTAGGCAAGATTTCTAAATGATATGATAAATCCTAAATTGGATTATCCAAAGCCAATCATTATCTAATTGGACAATTTGGAGCCCAATTAGGGTTATTTAGGGCCCAATCAGTCATCTAGGGCCAAATCAGGGTCATATAGAGCCAATCAGGGTCATCTAGAGCCAATTAGGTCATGGAGGACCGTATCAGGGTTATTTAGAGCCCAATCAGGGTCATTTTGGGACCAATCGGGTCATCTAGAGCCAATCAGGGTTATCTAAGGTCCAATAAGGGTCCTCTAGAGCCAATCAGGGTCATCTTAGGCCCAATAAGGGTCCTCTAGAGCCAATCAGGGTCATCTAGGACCCAATCAGGGTCATCTAGAGCCAATCAGGGTCATCTAGGACCCGATCCGGGTCATCTTAGGCCCAATCAGGGTCTTCTAGAGCCAATCAGGATCACCAAGGGCCTTATCAAGGTCATCAAGGACCCACTCAGTGTCCTATAGGGCCAATCAGGGTCATTTTAGGCCCAGTCAGGGTCATCTAGGAGCCGATCAGGGTTATATTAGGCCCAATCAGGGTTGTTTAGGGCCAAATTAGGCCATCTATGGTCCAATTCGGTTATCTAGAGCTGAATCAGGTACTCTAGGGCCCAACTCATGTCATATAGGACCCAGTCAGGGCCAAAATACTCCATTCAAACCAGGTCAGACTCGCCTAGGATCAACTTGACCAATGAATGACACGTCAAGGACATTTAGGATCAAATTATAACCAAACCAAACTCTTCACAGCCGATTGAACCCATCTAAGGTCAAACTAGATCATTCATGCCCAAGCTAGGGCCCGAACTAGTATTTAGTTAGTCGAACTAGAACCATCCGAGGAAGACCTGAGAATTTACATGTCATTCGCCTCATAAATTGTATGTGTCCTTTCTCCCCGTTTGGCCAGGGCCTTTAAAATAATAAATAAGGCTTCTGATTGTCACGCCTTAAGCTTCTTACAACTTTAAAGTGTTTCATCTTCAATTTAGCCTACAAAATTTTCAATAATAACATTAAGGCCACATATTTTATGAAAACATCATTATTTCTTCTTAAACTTCTTTTTTTTCCAAAAGTATTCCCATCGTGAAATTTTCTCTTTAAAAAGATTTTCATCTTCAAGAAAAAAAAAAGTGAAATCCAACTGGGAAATCGGTCAAGTACAAGTCACGTGAAAAGCAATCAAAAGAAAAAGATGTTTCCTCAACCTCCCTCGTAAAAACAATTTTTTTTTTTCACTCGAACCCACAGGGGCACTATAACGTCAGCAGACTGTTGGAATTACGTCACCGCGACGAAAAGTCTACATCTCAAAATCGTCCTTGGAGTAAATTTAGTGAGAAAATCCATTTTTTTCCCCTGCCAAAGCGTTTAGGCGACATTTAAGAATATTATGTAAAATGTTAAGAGAATAAAAAGGGCAGAGTCACCTTGGGAACTAAAAACCACTCCTCCGATGCATATACATGACGCAAAAATCTCTTAGAAATATATCTGGAATTCACCTGAAAATGATTCATTTCCCTATCATTAATTAATTGAATATGCTTTTGCTCTCGCCTGTCTCTCCCGTCTTCGTCGTGTTTCTCATTCCCAATATGGAGCTCGTTTGGAATCTCGAGAAAGAATCTCGACACCAGTTTTATGTGTATTAATTTCATAGTAAAGCTTTTTTGCGTAATCCTCGCTGGGATTAAGTTTTCACTTAAGTGCGTTTCGTAATTGTTATTATTCACATAAGTTGAATTGAACTCGATTCAAGGGTCAAATGAATCCTAGATAGGAAATGTGATACGCGCGATTTAGTTTTCGTTTTAATTTCTTAAAATGTCTTTCTTGCTGGGATCGAATTTGGCATCTGTCGACAAGAAAATCTTTGAAAAAAAATTCCTAAACAAGATATTTTGAGAAAATTTGATTAAGGAGAAACTTTGAGAAAATTGGTTGGCCAAGAGATTTTCAAGAAAATTGTTTGCAAGGGATTTTGAAAGCAACTGCTCGACAAGCAACAAGGAATTTTAAAAACAACTGCTCGACAAGCAACAAGGAATTTTAAAAACAACTGCTCGACAAGCAACAAGGAATTTTAAAAACAACTGCTCGACAAGCATCAAGGAATTTTAAAAACAACTCCTCGACAAGCAACAAGGAATTTTAAAAACAACTGCTCGACAAGCATCAAGGAATTTTAAAAACAAACTCCTCGACAAGCAACAAGGAATTTTAAAAACAACTGCTCGACAAGCAACAAGGAATTTTAAAAACAACTGCTCAGCAATAAGTACTGAAAACACTTGCTCGACGACAAATCTTGAAAACAACTGCTCTACAAGAAATTTTGGCAGAAAAAAAAATGCTTGTCTAGAAATTTTGAAAAAATTGTTTGACAAGTAAATCTTAAGGCATAATTACCAATCCATCCAATTTAATATTTCTACATTACCCTCCACAACGTCGCCTCTGCCTAATTAAGTAATCTTGTTCCATATTTTAAGAAAAACCAATTTTCTCTCGTAAAATTGATCACCCTTGTTTTTAGTTATTATTCATATGTACCAGGGTCGGATGGGAACACACGCGATTTTATTCATTTAAAAAAAAATTCGGCGCCATTAATCCCGACAATTTCGCGTTAAGAGGGTATTAAACTGAAAATGCAAGGGATTAAATAACCAGTCGAGTAAAATCATTAATCCATACTTAATAGATAAAATAAAAAAACCCGAAGATGAGAATTAAGGGCAATTGATTTTTTTTTTTCTAATTTAGTAATTTCAAAGACAGAAAAAAAATTTTCGGTCTGACGTTTTCCTGCCACTCAATGTCAACTCTGCTCCTAGAAAAAAAAAGTTTCTTGGATGAGAAATTAAAATGATATGTGATCTTTTTTATTTTGAGACATTAATTAATCCGAGGATTGTAGAAAACGTGACCAACGCCTTTCTACATATAGCTCAAAAGAAAAATGATTAATTTAATATTGTTTCGAAAAATTAAGAGATCTCTTCCCAGAGTGTTGGCCCTCGAGCTTGATTTTGATTCCGCGTTGTGTCGACCATGGTATGCAGGCAGTTGCCTTGGCATTTTTTGTTTTTTTTTAAACACTAAAACGAAATTTGAGATTCGGAAATTCGAGCTTGATAACGTGATTTTGAAAATGATTATGCGTTTAATCGGGGTTTTGAGGTGGAAAGTAATTTAATGATTTAAAGTTAATTAGTTTAACGAGTTTAAAATTTATTTTAAAATGATGGGATGATTTTTTGATAGAGTTTGAGGGGATTTCTTGATATGCAGGTTCGTCGGTGAGGAAAAATTTTGGGCCTGGGCCTTAAAAGGCTTAATTTTTTCTGGGGGAAAAAAATGGGCACTTAATTTGATCTTTGAACGATTTTTAAATCGCCAATGTAAGGTACAGATGCTCGGCCTATCTTAGGCCAAGTTCAGCCCTGAATAATCTACTTATGCTTCAGCTCTAGATGATCTAGTTCAGGCAGGGTCATGATCTTCGTTAGCTCTAAATGACTACGGCGTGGCTCTAAATGGTCTAGTTGGTCTTAATTTGGTCGTAATGACCCTTGTTGAGCCTTAGATGACCCTGATTCGGGCCTAGATGGCCCTGATTGGGTGCCAAATGACATGAGTTGGGCCCTAAAGTACCTGATTCAGCTCTAGAGAACCAAATTGGACCATAGATGGCCTAATTTGGCCCTAAGCAACCCTTATTGGGCCTTATATAACCCTGATCGGCTCTAGTTGACCCTTATCGGGCTCTAGTTGACCCTTATCGGGCTCTAGAGCACCCTGATTGGCTCTAAATAACCCTAATTGGCTCTAGATAACCCTTATTGGGCCTTGGATAACCCTGATTGGCTCCAGATGACCATGATTGGCTCCAGATGACCCTGATTGGGTTCTAGATGATCCTGATTGGCTCTAGATGAGCCTGATTGGGCCTAGTTTGATTCTAGATAATCTTAATTTGGCCTGGAATGGCCTAGTTAGGTTCTAGTTTAACCTTAGATGACCCTAGCTTGGCCCTGAGTGCTCTAGTTTGACCCTAGTGACTCTGACTTGACTACGAGTGGCCCAGTTCGGTATTAGTTTAACCCTAGATAACCCTGTCGCTACCCGCTTAGTTGTCAAATCTACAACTTGAGCTCGATCCAAAATTAATGAACCGAAATATTGCGAGACAAAGCCAAAGAACGTGTGACCATGTCTTACCCCTTTCCATCTCGACACCCAAACAGCGTCAGATCGTTTGATTTTATTTTCAAAATAGCCCCAATAGCTCTTCTTTTATAAACATTCTCGATTTAATCTCCCCTCAGCTAAAAGCATAAAAATCCCCGGATTCCTTTCATGTGGTTTCCTTAAAATCTCGCATTATTATCTTTGACTCCACCGATCAAGAAATATCGGGGATAGACCTACCTCAAAGAATCGTCATGGATCTTTCTTTTCGCTGAATCTTTCATTGTGTTCTTTTTAATGTAATGACCTTTTTTTCTCATTCGTCCGTTTACCTACTTTCTAAAGTATAACGTATTTTGAATGGATTTCCCTTCATTGAAAACAAGTTCTCTACTCAGCAGTTAACTTTGGCATCATGCCCAATCGTGTTTTCGGGCCTTCAATGTAACATGTGAGAGAATTTGATAAGCGAATGAACAGCGGTTTTCATGTGTTTTTATTTTTTTTTTAGATTCGGGCGTTGTACTGTTTTAATTGATTTCTTTCGGGTTAATTCTAAACTGTCCGTCAAATGATACGAAAGGGGATAAGATTTTCCCTTTTATCAATTCTGGCTTAACTACAAAAATTTTAATCCGATCCCTTTATTTTAAAAAAAAAATTTGGTATTGACAATGAAAAGTTTTTATTAGTTTGATCTTGAAATAAATTTTCTTGTACAGAATACAGTATTTTTGAAAAAATTTTTGTCAAAATACAATTTATGGAAAAATATTTTGTGAAATACAATTCCAGAAAAAATTTTTGTCAAAATACAATTCAAGGGAAAATATTTTGTTGAATACAATTTATGAAAAAATATTTTGTCAAAATACAACCCCCGAAAAAAAAATTTTTCAAAATACAATTTATGGAAAAATATTTTGTCAAATACAATTCCAGAAAAAATTTTTGTCAAAATACAATTCAAGGGAAAATATTTTGTTAAATACAATTTATAGAAAAATATTTTGTCAAAATACAATCCCAGAAAAAAATTTGTCAAAATACAATTTATGGAAAAATATTTTGTCAAATACAATTCCTGAAAAAAAATTTGTCAAAATACAATTTAAGAGAAAATATTTTGTCAAATACAATTCCAGAAAAAATATTTTGTCAAAATACAATTTAAGGGAAAATACAGTATAACTTGTTTTTAAAAAATTTTTTTAGCACTTAAGTAAAGATTGAAACTAATTTAATAAAAGAATCCTTGTTCATGAAACTGAAGGTAATAAAAATTCATGACCTTTTCAAGCTCTCTTGAAAGTTAAACAAGAATTTATACATTACAATGAAAATAAGAAAAAGGATGCGGGAGTAAGAAAAACCAACGCGGTTGAAACCCGCAATAAACTCGTGGAAAGTAAAAAAAATTTTTACTTTATTAAGATTCGCATGGGAAGGTTTGTTATTTAAGAACTTATTTACAAGTTAGGAAACCTTGAAAAGTAAAAAGCTTCTAAGTAATTGTATATCATGAAGAAGAAAGAAAGAAATCGCTAAAGAGATTTTCGTGGAAAAAAATGGGAAACAAAGGAAACTTGATATGAGTGAACGCGTGCGATAAGGCTCAAGTTAGTTTTGGAAAATTGAGAGGGTGTTATCGTTCGTTGGGTGGCGCTAGTGTCGAATTAATGGAGCCGGGTACACGTGGCTGTCGATAGCTTGAATTATGAGTTGGCTGTATTTTGTCAAAAGGAATTTTTGCAGAATTTTTTGTGACTCAAAATTTAAAAAAGAAGGTTCTCACTTTTAGAATTTTTCCTTGAATTGTATTTTGACAAAATACTTTTCCTTGAATTGTATTTGACAAAACGATTTTCCTTGAATTGTATTTTGACAAAATACTTTTCCTTGAATTGTATTTTGACAAAATACTTTTCCTTGAATTGTATTTTGACAAAATACTTTTCCTTGAATTGTATTTTGACAAAATACTTTTCCTTCAATTGTATTTTGACAAAATACTTTTCCTTGAATTGTATTTTGACAAAATACTTTTCCTTGAATTGTATTTTGACAAAATACTTTTCCTTCAATTGTATTTTGACAAAATACTTTTCCTTCAATTGTATTTTGACAAAATACTTTTCCTTGAATTGTATTTTGACAAAATACTTTTCCTTCAATTGTATTTTGACAAAATACTTTTCCTTGAATTGTATTTTGACAAAATACTTTTCCTTGAATTGTATTTTGACAAAATACTTTTCCTTGAATTGTATTTTGACAAAAAATTTTCGAAATTACGGCAGATTTGAGGAAAATTTTTATCAAAATTGCATTTGACAGAGAACTAGAAGAGCTAAAACGTCAAATTAAAAAATCCCAAAATTTTCTTCATCCTCTGTCTCCACTAGAGGGTTAATTCACAAGGTAAATTAACCACAAATCCACGATCCGATGGATTAACTTCCGGTTTGAAGAGAGCCAGCTAGTGGAGAGAGAGGATCAGAATTTTTTAAAAAATTATTGTATTTTGACAAAAATTTTTATCAAGATTGTATTTCGACAAAAAATTTTTTGATAATTGTATTTTGACAAATTTTCCTTGAAAATTGTATTTTGACAAATTTTTTTTGAAAATTGTATTTTGACTAAGATTTTATTCAAAATCGTATTTTGACCACATTTTTCTTAGAATTCTGGTTTTCAAAGCTAGAACGTCTTTAAAAAATCTTGAATCTTTTTTCAAAATTTTCATAAGACAAAAAAATATTTTCAGAATAATTCATGAACTACAATTTAGGGGGAAAACCAGTTTGAATTCTGCAGCTTCCTCGACTTTCAGTTCGATTTAGAAAATTGTAATTAATAATCCAAAGCCCAAAACCCTTCTTTTTAATAATTAATCGCCATCCTCACGCATTAATAAAACCCCCTTAAGAGATAACGAAAACGATGATTTTCCATCTTCTCCCTCCAAAAGCAAGAGACCCTTAAGGGCGAGATACAAGTCGTTTATCATATCCCCATAAAAACCGAAGGTCCGAATTTAAAATCACTTGTTGCACCCTTTCCTCACTCTGACCCCGAAACAAGAAGGGGGAATTTTCAACTACAAAAAAAAATTGAAGGGAAATGATATTGGCAAAATTTATTCAATGGATCGGAACATTGGATAATGAAGCAGATTCCCTGGTTCATTGATCTGTATAATCTTTGATCAAACATTCCCCTCTAAACGGTTTCGAATCGAATTCTTTCTTGAAATTCTTTTAGGTGTCTTGTGAGGTCGAGAGATTCTTTAAAATTGAAAAGCCCCGTATGAAATAAATCATAACCCTTTTTTTTCAAGATCCACGTGCTTCGCGTTAAAGTTAGAAAGCTTCTAAAATTTTGTAATTAGTCAATGGTATGCGTGTGTGTTTGTAAACTGATTGCGGATACACAACAGAAGTCGAAACCACTCGAAATAGACATGAGATTTAAGTGCTTTTATCTGTATCTGATTAAAAACGACTCTGGTGGAATCGGATCTTCTGGTCCTGTTTATTTTTTTAAAAGCGGAGGGGCCATGAAAAAAAAAATAAAAACGCGGGTCGAAATGACCGGGTCGTATATATTTAAGTCTCGTATGTGTTTTGAGGAAATAAGAGGAAAAGTTTTTAGGGTTTTGAGATATTGGCGAAATAACTCATAACTCGCAATTTTTTTTTTTTTCCGAAGACGATATGGAGTAACTTTCTCGTCATTATGTCGCCGTTTTTTTCGTCGTAAATTTCGAAAGTTTGTTCGATGGCTGGATTTTTATTTCAGGTGAAAGATTTTTCTATTTCGAGTGATTTGTAGGTGGAAGTAAATGTTTAAGCAGCGGAAAATCGAAATTTTGAAAATGAGGAAAATAGTTTCAGTAAGGCCGCTTGCCCGTCTGTAACTAGGCCACTCAGGGCCAAGCCAGGGTCATCTAAGGTTAAACTAGAACCTAACTAGGCCATTCCGGGTCTAACTAAAGGTTTTTTACAAAAACTCGAATATGTTTTCTCAAAATTAAACACTGAAAAATCTTTCTCCGCATCTCGTTGCGGTGGAACATTCATTAATTAAAAAACAAACAAGCTTACAACGTTTGGTTTTGCTAATTATGCACTTTATCCTCATAAACTAACAATAATTCCCGGTTATTTTTTTTTTCTAGTTTAACTGCTATTTTCCTCTTCCAGGAAATAAATCTCCCAACAAATTATTGTCAATCAAATCTATTTCAAGCTCTCGCAACTGCCCACTCTTTCCTCATTACCCCTGCAAGAATTTTTACCTCGATAAAAAAAATTTCACGAAAAAAAGGAACGCACCGGGAAAAGGTGAGAGATGTTACATTTTATAGTGAAGGTAATTTCGGAGCACGTATTTCATAATTCAAAAGGTCGAATGAAGTCATTTATCAGTATGATATCCCCCGACGGTAGGACGCCTTCGCCTTTTCCCTATCTCCCGTTCCCCTCCTTCTCCTCCTCCGAAGTCCCTTAGATCTTCCTGCTAAGGTTAGTCACTAGTCTTGATTGCTTTTCAAGTCTTTTGAATCGATAGGCTTTACCTTTCTCCCTTTTTAAGTAGTCTTTCTACAAAAGCTTGGAATTCCCCAACCTTTTTCGTATATATAAAAATTCAGAACATCGATTGATATCTGTCAAATAAAAATCATGCGAGGGCGAAATTTAAAATAAAAAAAAAACCCATATTGGAATATGGAAATGTCATCTGAATTAGGATATTTCGGATATAGCGAGACGGTTTTGTTGAAAGGAATAAATTTTCTAGTCAGGATTTTGATATTTTGTATATTTTAAACCCTTTCGGGTGGTTGTTTTAAATTTGATACCCTAAGAATGACATATGAGATTACTGGTTCAGTATTAGAGAGCTAACTGGGGCAAAAATAGTTCAAATAATTTTAATTTCGATTTTAAGCTGAAGTAAAATTTCATTTCTAACTACCCCACGTAAAAATAAATATGAAATTTGGAATCTGCGACCTCGAAAACCTAGGAAAAGAGTACCATGTTGCATTTTCGTGGGTGAAAAAATTAGGGGTCCTTATTTTTGATTCCCAGGCGCCTCCAATCTAAAAAATAATCTCAAATTCGTAATCTTTGACCTCAAAAACCTAGAAAAAGAGTACCATGTTGCATATTCCTGGGTAAAAAAAATTAGGGGGTCTTTATTACTGCTCCTAGCGACCTCCTACCGAACTAATAATAATAAATTTGGAATCTTTGACCTCAAAAACCTAGAAAAAGAGTACCATGTTGCATATTCCTGGGTAAAAAAAATTAGGGGGTCTTTATTACTGCTCCTAGCGACCTCCTACCGAACTAATAATAATAAATTTGGAATCTGCGACCTCAAAAACCTAGAAAAAGAGTACCATGTTGCATTTTCTTGAGTGAAAAAATTAGGGGTCCTTATTTTTGACTCCCAGGTGCCTCCTATCTAAAAAATGATCTCAAATACGTAATCTTCGACCTCGAAAACCCAGAAAAAGAGTACCATGTTGCATATTCCCGAGTAAAAAAAATTAGGGGGTCTTTATTACTGCTCCTAGCGACCTCCTACCGAACAAATAATAATAAATTTGGAATCTGCGACCCCAAAAACCTTGGAAACGAGTACCATGTTGGATATCCCGAATGAAAATAGAATCGCCGATTGCCTAACCCCAATCTTTGAAGGTGTCTTTTAGCCCCAAGCCGTTTTTAACTCCGCTCTACGTTAAAAAAAACATATTCCAATTACTCTAAATTCGTAACTTTGATTTCAAAAGTTTTAAACCGAATGAGGAAAAACAAGCTTTCGAAATAAGGGTTTAAAACAATAGAAAAATATTTTCTAAAAAGTAAAACCCACAACGAATAATCCGATATGAGGTTTTGTAATAAGAACGTTTCACAGATGGCTGGCCCGTTTTATCATTATAAAAACAATTAAATTATATCTGCCGTTTTCCCTGTATATTGATTGTGTTAATGAAAATATAAAATTTTACACAAAAACTAGTTTGAGGATATTGTAAAAGCGGGTTCTCATCGTAAGCTTTTTCATGTTTCCCCATTTTAGTTATTCGTAAAGATAACGAATTCCTATTCATACGCTGTCATTTAATCTACCGTGACTTTCAGAGAGTTTCGCCGCGATTAAGAGAATTCGTGGAGTTTAGTTAGATCGTCTCTACGTTTACGGAATTTGTTTTGCAAATGGTTTGAATGTTAAAGCTTCAGTTTTGGGTTAAATTTGTTGGAAGGCAATTTCGAAGGAAATGTACTGTAGTTTAGGATGGCAGGATTTTTTGTAGGGGTCTGAAAAAATTAGTGGCCTGCAAGGGCCAGACTCGGGCTCGACTTGACCCTAATTTTTAAACTTCCAACTTTTTTCACATTCTTCTGTGAAAATTACATTGATTTCACTTTTGATCCTGCTTGCTAATTGTTTTTCTTGAGGGTTTGAGCAAAAAAAACAAAAACGGCGCCACAGAGCTCAATCTATAGTTTTTGTTTCCATTGAAAAAAAAAATTACTCGCACCCTAAGAAGACTGCGCGAACAATAGATTAGTCCATAAGAGCCCCGTCTTCTTACAGTGCGAATAATTTTTTTTTAATCGGGAAAACACGCAGAAACATGAGGGTGCATTAGTTTGAGGAGCGCTCCGAGATTTTTCTGGTGGCTTAGTAAGCCAGTTCGGGACAAAAAAAAACCCAATATTATAATTTTCCAGGGCCTAAAAGGGCTACAGCCCCAGAGGTTTCGCATGGTCGAACGACACACAACTTAACAATCCTTTTAAGAATTTTAAAATTCCTGATGGCTCATTTTATGATTATCTCTCAAAAATTTGGATCATTTAAGCGCCTCTCTACTCAATATAATTAAAATTTTCGCTAGCGAAATAAAAACTGCAGAACAAAAAAAAAGGTCAACCAGAGAAAGTGAGACCTGGATAGTATAATGTTACGAAGCTTCATTTTCCATGTTTTATTTATAAAACCGGAGTTTTGTCACGTTCGAGGGACACCTAACTACACGATAGGGTTTCTCCTTCCTTTTCTTATTTTTTTTTTTCACTTCCTCGAATCCTCTGAAAACGTGCGAATGACTCCAAAAACGAACATTTCCTTTCCTTTTTTTTTTTTTTTTCGAAAAAAAGTTTCATTCACATCGCCCCGACCTTGACTAAAAGAAACGATTGTCAAGACATGGCAATGGCTCAATTACCTTACGTCATTTGTCTTTCACCCAAGAAAATGAAAGCTCATCGTCATCACTATCCGGTTTTTTTTTTTTATGAAATCAAATATCCATCCTTAAATAAATTTTTATATATTTTCCATGAAAGCCATATTCGGAGAGATTGACAAGGACTGGGGAAAGGGATTATTCGGCAATGAAAATGATACGGTCTAATAGAAATATGAATAATGCAAAAGGGGACGATGTATAAAAATGTTTGATATAAAAAAAAATATCGGTTTAGTATAATAATTTGATTCTTTTGCATCGAATGTGTGTCCGGCCTTGATGGTTTTTAAGAGGAGCTAGTCATGAAAAGTGAACTGGCTCGTTTGTTCCATACCCATTTAGATTGATAAAATTTATTGCTTTTGTATTCGGGGATTTTAATTTTGTGTATGAACTTGATGATATATAATCGACCGAAAATATTTTGCATAATAAGTTTTATAATGTTTGATTACTGCTTTATCGCGCTGAGAAAAACTTTAGTTCAGTTTCGGGAGTGTTCGTGCATCTTCGTTAGGCTTCGGTCATTTTCGGCGACTACTTCGGCTGTTTCGTCTCGCATTTTTTGATCTCCGCACACTTCCTGTTAGCGAAATTGAATGTGCAGGAGATTTGAATTTCGGCGAGATTCGGTAATTTCCGTAAACAGTACCGAAAACTTACGAAGATATACGAAGGTTGGCGAAGATGAACGAAAGAGATTGACGAGCCTTACTAAATGTGACCGAAAGCTTACGGAGATAGGCGAATTTTACCGAATATGACCGAAAACATACGGGAATGGACGAACTTTACCGATTCGTCCATTAAATGGTCCTCTTAAATTGTTTTCGATAATTTTCTGTAAGATTTAAATTTTATTTTGATTAATCATCAACGATAAAATTTTTACTTTCGAGCTCCCTAGAGTGAAGAAGTATTGTGGTCGTCTCAAAAATGAAGTTTTGCCAAACTGCGTAGTTAATAGAGAGAAATAACTATAAAAATTGTTTTTGGGCTGAAGTCCGTTTGTTCGTTCACTTTCGTTTTTCGAATTTATTTTCGAAATCGAACGAGCCAGCGCAACAAAAACTGGCATCAACCTTCCTTAGGCAAGGGGAAAACTCATTTTTCCATATTCAAGACATAGTTTAGCTGAATCAGGCCAAATTTACGGCTTTGGCAAGGCCAAATAAGGCCAAATTTAGAGTTTTCGAGACTTTTCTCGAAAACGGCTGGAACGATTTTTTCATTTTTTGTGCAGACATACTCAATCTCATTTGGAACAACTTTTCCCATCGACATTTTTTTCGCAAAAATTTGCCTTCCCTGGAAAATCCGGAAAAACCGAAAATTTCGAAGTTTTGGACAGCGCCGACATGGGACTCGATTTCGACTAAATAATGGTCAGGGATCTCATATTTTTGGTCCATTTTCTGATTTGAAAAGATTTGGCAGGGCCCAAAAAAAGATCAAATAGTGAGTTTTTAAAGATTTTCACAAAAACGGCTCTTACAATTTTTCTTATTTTTTATGTGAAGATACCTGACCCTTTTAGGACCAACTTTTCCCTCTAGCATTTTTTTGTGAAAATTCGCCCTCCTCGGAAAATTCGGAAAAACCGAAAATTATCAGTGCTGATATGGGACTCGATTTCGACTAACTAATGGTCGGAAATCTCAAATTTTAGGTCCATTTTTTGATTTCAAGCCAACAGCCCCCCCCCCCAATTTTTTTCCAATGAAGTTTCCAATAATGCCCAATCCAACAAATCTATACCCCAACAGACCGAAAAGTTGAACTATTCCCTAGTTTTTGGAAACAAAAACCCAACAGCGAAACCTAATCACATTTTCCCGAAAAATTTTCTATAACCCCACGAACCTTTTAAAAAATGATATCTCCCATCTACATCCGTTCATATAACATATACGAAGCGTTAACTAAGTATGATAAAAAAAAATTAGGCTGACGGGATAGATAGAATACAAGATATATCGTCACGCAAACTCGGGACCTCTAATAAAATATAGACGAATCCCCGGGAAAAAAAAATTCCCCCAAAGTGAAAAAATATGATTTTTTACCCCCCGCATAATAAAAATAAAGGTGAACCCGGAGGTTTTTTCCTAAAAAAAAAATTAAAAATAAAACACGGTGCGGAATGTATAAAAGCTATTGATTAAATGTTATATTTACTTTGTAGGTTGGAACCGTTCCGATGCTTCCGTTCGCGTCAGAAAATGTATCAAACCGTTCAAAAGGCAAAACTGAACGAGAGAGAAGTGTTATCTCCGTTCCTGTTTGCAATATATATTTTCAATCCGGTTCATTACATTCAATTATTCGCATCGCTATTTTATATAGGGTGTGTCCAAGCAATTACCTTAAACCGTGATGTATTGCCCCCGATTTGGGGTTATTATCGAAAAACCCAGAGAGAAAATAGTCACGGGGAGGCGTTGATTGGTTTAAGTTTATTTTTGCAATGATGCCAAAGCGAAGGTGGGTTTTTGCGTTATCAAGCAAATTACCCTTCATTGAGATAAACAGTTTTTTCAACTTCCGCTTTAAAAAAAAAAAAAAATACAATGAAGCGATTCTTGTGCGAGAAAAATGCCGGCAGAAAAATTTTCAATCGATTTTTTTTTACGTGTAAATAAATGCTTAAATGTGTGTACTTTTCAAAAAAAATGTAGATGCCAATTGGATCGATTCCCAATGTCAAACGTTCGAATTAGTATGTAAATTAATGTCTTTGGGATAGATAAGAATTGTCAGGACATTAGTCTTGTACGAATTGAAAATCAAAGTTGAAGTGAAATTAAAAAGGACGCGATGTCCTTTGATTTTTTTTTGGAGTACGTGATGATTAGTAAATGAACGCAGTGGCGGAATGAAAGCTAATGGGAAAGAGATAAAGAAATGATGCTTTGAAAGTATAAGCCTTCGACGGAAATTGCCGAAGTGTTGATGAATTTTACTGAAGATGATCGACACTACTGGCGGAAATGGCCGAAGGCTTACGGAGATCAACGAACTTTACCGAAGATCATTGATAATACTGCCGGAAACGACCGAAAACTTACGGAAAGAGACGAATTGTACCGAAGGTGATCGACACTACTGGCGAAAATGGCCGAAGTTTTACGAAGATCAACGAAATTTACCGAAGATGATTAATATTACTGACGGAAACGACCGAAAACTTACGAAGATAGACGAATTTCACCCATGATGATGATCGACACTTCTGACGGAAATGGCCGAAGGTTTAAGGATATCAACGAACTTTACCGAAGATGATTGATATTACTGCCGGAAACGACCGAAAAATTACGGAAAGGGACGAATTTTATCGAAGATGGTCAATACTACTGACGGAAATGACCGAAAACTTACGGAAAATGACGAATTGTACCGAAGATGATCGACACTACTGGCGGAAATGGCCGAAGGTTTACGAAGATCAACGAAATTTACTGAAGATGATTAATATTACTGACGGAAACGACCGAAAACTTACGAAGATAGACGAATTCTACCGAAGATGATCGATATTACTGACGGAAATGACCGAAAACTTACGGAAGCGGACGAACTTTACCGAAGATGATCGACACTACCAACGGAAATAACCGAAGGTTTACGGAAATCAACGAACTTTACTGATAGAAACCGAGCGCATGCGATGATGTCCAAATGACTTAAAATGACTGAAAATTGATCTTTTTAGATATTCAAAAACAAAACTAATTTTTTTTATTTTTTATTCGAATCCTAAATTTCCCTCCAACTCTAAACTTAAACTCCAAAATTTTTTTTTTTTAATTATTCACTCTTTCCAATTAACGTTAAATTCTGGAAAAACTTCCATCAGTCAACTCATTCCGAAAATTCAAGTCTTATATAAATCAACGCCTCAAACTTCTCACTATGAAAAAGCATCCTGGGAAATCTGAAACGTTGCTCATTCACTCAAAGATTCTCGAAACTAAAACCACACTGACTTGTGCCTTTGTGCTTTAAAATTGAATTTCTCATGAGAAAATTTTAATTAAACAATTAACGATCCATATTCATTTAAAAAAAAAGAGAAGTTCAAGTTCTCGCCCATATAATTTAATCCAAACGAACGCGCACTTTCCTTCTTTTTTAAGGTATTAAAATTAAAAACAATTCCTTCTTTTCTTTCCACGCTTTGTTTCCTTATGTATCGAGTATTGATTGTGTGCAAACTCAAAGGCGCATCAATAATTCAAATCACCGAATATCAATCTTTTCCTTTCTTTCCAATACGAAAAAAAATTCTGAAAACGATTTTCAATGCCCGGATTTTCATATCGCCCAAAGCTTCTTGCGTATAACATTTTCCGATGTAGTAGCCGCCCCCTTCCCCCCATTTTTCTTTGTAAAAACGGATTACCATTGTTGTAGCCGGTGAAGCGTCAAAAAAGTTAAATCGGGTTAAAACTTTTCCCTCCCCACGATATTTACATGAAGCTTTTTTGAATTTCAAAAAAACTTTAAAGAGAGCACGTGTTGCTGAATGCTCTTTATTCTGCGCCCCCTTTTTTTTCGAAAGATGCTGCGAAGACAATGCAAGTTCGAACGTGTAATTAATTAACACTCCTGAAAATTTTCTATATTTATAAAATTCGATTCCCCTTTTGTAAATTTTTTAATTGTTTCTTTTCATGTCCTCCCACCTAAAAAAAAAAAGCAACAGGTTCGGTGTTTCGCATTTTTTTTTTTTTTTTTTTTTTTTTTTTGCGGTCAACGGTCTGAAGTTTTCATCGACCGGAAGTCGGGAAAGGAAAGAAGGGATTATCGTTTCGAATCATCGTGTAGCCTCACAACGCAAGCGTGTCCCATTTTCCCGATCGAGGAAGGAGGAAAAAAAAAAGGGAATTTTTAAGTTTGGGTTATTTGTTTTTTGTTACTATCAATTTTCCAGTTAAGTTTTTTTCTTTTTCAAGGGAAATCCTTCCCCGCTGAGATCTCCCCATGTCTGGTATTGTTCGGGTAATTGTAACATCGCGTGCTTATCGGTAACTCTCTGTCAGCAATTCTCGTTTTGGATTTTCAACTCTATATGAGATTAAAAATACACATCTTTTGTATTTTTAGAGGGAATTATATGAAATTTAAAGTGGATTCGTATCGTATAAAATTTTATTGGGTTTGCGTGTGGTCTAAAGAAAAGTAAAACCAAAATATCGAATCGCTAAAGCATAAATTGTGCCAATAATAGCGATTTCCTTGAAATACTCGAGTTCTTTTATGAAAATTTCGAATTTCGAATGATTTGAATTGAGTTTAATTTCATTAGGTTTACAAAAATGAGCTTCTCTGCTATTTTTAACGATTTCGGCTATCTTCGGTCGTTTCCGGTCATTTCCGACAATTTTCGTTCATTCTTGTAGGCATTCGATCATATTTTGTAAAGTTCGTCCATCTCCGTAAGTCCTCTGTAACTAAAGGGGCTCCAATACACCAGCGCACCATTTTTGATCTCAATTTTCATTAAAAACCTCTCAACGCAACGAAGCGCACTTTAGCGTACCATAAAAAAATTCAGCTTTCTTTAAAAACCGCCTAAATGTTACCAAGTACACACTTGCTTATCTCAGCGTACCATTTGCGATCTCGATTTTCATTAAAAACACCTCAGCGCAACGTCGCGCATTTAAGCGCACCATGAAAAATTCAGCTGTCTCGCTAAAAACCGCCTTAATGTGACTAAATACACACTTGCTTATCTCAGCGCACCATTTGCGATCTAATTTTTCATTAAAAACACCTCAGCGCTACATAGCGCACTTTAGCGCACGATAAAAAAATTCAGCTTTCTCTAAAAACCGCCTTAATGTTACTGAGTACACGCTTGCTTATCTTAGTGCACAATTTACAACCTTAATTTTTTCTGAAAAACCCCATAGCGTTGTGCCTCTTGCCTCTTGCGCAATAGGATTATTGTTAAACTACCATTTTGGCAGCTAGTTATGTTGCGCTGAGGCGTTTTCAGAAAAACTTAAAATTGAAAACGGGGCCCTGAGATGTTCGAAAGTGCGGTTAGTAGCGTTGAGATCTATTTTTAAAATTGACTGTATTTCTGTATGAGACGCTGAATTGCGCTTCGTTGCGCTGAGGTGTTTCAAATGAGAGTTGGGGTCGTAAATAGTGCGCTGAGATGCGCTAGGGTCGGCTTATTCACACTGAAGTTGATTCTCAAAAAAAGATAGAAATTATATTTGGAGCGCAAAAATGCGCTACGTCGCGCTGAGGCGTTTTCAGAGGAAATTAAGATTGAAAATGGTGCGCTGAGATCCGGAAGGACCAATAGTTGCCTAAAAATAATCCTTTGGAAAGAGGAATGTCCCTGATCACACAGTTTTATAAATAAATCATTCCGCATTTAAAGCATTGATCCATTTCAACAGAGAATTCCACCCGGACATTTACAAACGCCAGTTAATTACAAATATCAAAACAGATTCGGCATTAAGTGAGAATGGAATCCATGTAATCTTCATTCATTTAAATAAACCCGACGAACGGTCACACATATAAGAACACATGTCAACATTCCGTTACAGGGGTAACCAAATGATCCTATTAATTAAAAATAATTAAAAGAATATTTATTAAAGCATTTCGAAAATAAATAACGTCCTTTTATTATTAAATTATTCGAAGGCCTTGCCATAAAGCTCCATAATAAATACTTCAAATGCTTTCATTAATTTTAGCTAAAATGAAAATCAATTATTTGAACATCCATATTTAATAACAATTTCAAGTTGAAAACCACTTCATTTATAAAGCTAAAAAGGACGTTCTGACCGGTGAGGATTAAAAATAATCAATCTTGACAGAGCCAGGAAGTATTTCGTGATTTACCACCGTTTAAAATAGCCCATTCTCGGTTGAGCTTTTCATCAATTTAATTTTTTTTCCTCTACCATGGAAATGATAACATCTTAACCATGAAAATAACGCTCAGAGTAAGTAAAGTGGGCGGTTATAAATTAACTCGTCTCTTCGGTTATTTCCGAGATCCTTTTTTCTCTCCCCAACCGTGTTTTAAAAGGCAAAAAAATTTAAAAAAAAAAAAAAATTATATGGGAAAAAAATTTTACGGACTACGGGACTGATTTTCATCTCCGGGTCGTGGAACTTTCTTTTTCCCAGGAATATTCAACCCCTTGAAGCGTTCCCATTTCGACTCCGGCCCCGTAACCTTTTCCCTAACAAGTTTTCCGGTCTTTTCATTTGCCTTTTATGTTCTTTTAAGATCTTTTAATATGACTTATTTTGTAGCTCTTTTCTATTTTCTCATTTACTTAAGCGAATCGACGAATTCCTTTTGCGTGCCATGACTTTATGACTTTCATATACAGAATGTTTTTACAAAAAAATTCAAACCATCGCACTTTATCTGAAAAAAATATTTTAGCTAAAGAAAAGCATGTTAGTGGATCTCAGCGCACCCAAAATAATCCTAAATTGTTCAAAAATCCCCTTAGCGCAACAAAGCGCACTTTAGCGCAACGGGTAAAAATTCATATTTTTTTAAAAAACGATTTCAGTGCAACCAAGCACATCTTTCCTCATCTCAGCGCACCATTAACGAGCTTGATTTCTTTCAAAAACACCTCAGCGCGACATCGCGCATTTTAGCGCACTATGAAAAATTTGATTTAATCTTTAAAAAAACGATCTCGATGCATTTAGACGGCTCTGCTAATTTCAGAGTATCATTAACGATCTTAATAGTTGCACTGAAGTTGTAAAAGAAAATTAAATTTCTATACTAGACGCTGAAGTGCGCGATGTTGCGCTAAGGTGTTTTTAAAGAAATTTAGGACTGCAGATGGTGCGCTGATATGCGGAAGGGCTCGTTAAATTTAGTTTTGATCTGTTTTTAGATTAAAGTAAATTTTTTATTGCGCGCTAAAATGCGCTACGTCACGCTGAGGCGTTTTCAGAGGAAATTAAGATTGAATAGGGTGCGCTGAGATGCGTAAGGGCGGAAAGAGGGCAGGGCTGCAACAGAAAACGGCCAAGCACAAAGGAGGATGAATTATATTTCTTTAAACATCTCCTTAGGCTAAAAATCTAGCTAAGATTTGTTCAACTTGAAATGTCTATAGATTGAAACAGAAAAAAATCCTTTAACTTTAAGATTTTTCATCCTGAACCCATCAAAATAATATTTTTTCAAAAAGAAATAGTCACATTGCGCAAAATCCCGACGAAAGAGAATAATATTGACTTTGGCGAGGACAAGGAACTATTCATACGACATAGGGGCTATAAATTTAACAATTAAACATTGTTTGCTTTTGTATTTAGTCTCGATGCAACATAATGAAACTTGTAAAAAAATATTTTAGCACGAAGCTTTCAAAGGAAAAAAAGTTTCCCGAGAAAACCCAAGATCCCGGAGCTTTAGACTCGAAGCGTAAGCAAGATGAAGCGAAAATAGTGAAGATAAGACGAAAGGAGCCCCAGTTATCTGACATTAAGTAAATAAACTTTGTCGTGCAGCGAACACAAAAAGTGTATACTTTTTTTTTTGTTCCAATAAAAACTCGATCCCGCTGACAACATACAATCATTTTATTTTATCTAACTCCCCTGTGTTATTGGTTTTGTTGAAGAGAGATAATTTTTATAATTTAATTTTTTTTTGCTTTACACGGGATATATACAAGACCCTGGGATTTTTACGCCGACAGCTTTGAAAGTTTTTTTTTTCCATCTGCAGCGAGTCCCCCTTCCCCCGTTTTTCAACCCTAATAATTTTTTTTTTCCCGGGATAGTGATCTCACGGTTAGATTAAGTTTTGGGATCTACAAAAAGTTTTGTTAGAAGGTGAATTTTTCAAGAAAAAAATTTTCCCGATCGCGCCTATTTAATGGGAAGCCGTGTGAAATCTTATTTTTTAAAGAAAGAAACCTTTTAGTATTGCCACAAGACGGATTAAGAATATTTCTATAAAACTAATAAGTTTTTTTTTTTAAAGACGATAAAATAAAAATTTTATTTCCAAATTTAAATTGAGAAACTAAATTGACAAAAATAGTTTTAAAAAAATATATTAATATCTATAAATGCTGAAACTCGGCTGCCTTCGTAAGTCTTCGGCTAAAGTCGGTCATGTCCGTTCATCTTCGTAATCTGTTCGGCAGAAATCGTCCACACTCGAACGCATTCTGCATAACGGAAACGACCGAAAGCGCACGAATATTGCCGAAGATGACCGATTATATTTACGAAAATGTCCGAAGACTCACGAACACGTCCGAAGAAAACCGAGACGCATTTTTTACTATTTTCTTGGATTCTTAATTTAATTTTGTTCTCTTTTTTGTTTCAGATATGGAACCCAATCTTTCTGCAGTAAAATACTCCCCTCATCAGCAAAATAAATCTGCAGGCAGAAACGAAAAAGATGAATTCATTTGCTCATTACCGTGTCTCCGTAATAGTCAATTCATAGTGCGTTAAGAGTGATTTTTTTTCTTAGTTTTTTTTTCGTTTTAACAAAAAAGTTTTTTACGGCCTAAAATGTGAAATTTTTTAATCAATCAATTTTATTTATTTTATTCGTTCGGTGAAATGAAAAAACCGGTGATTTTTATTTTAAAAATATTCTTATTTTAAACCAATATTTTTTACGAAATATTTTTTTATTTAAAAAATGGTAAAGCATGCATATATTAGGATGTAAAGGTAAGATTCGCCATTTACAAAAAATTATCTAATTAGTTATCGGGTTTGGGCTGCCCCAGGGCTCAAAATTAGGGCCGCTCCAATTGTAGGTCAAAATAAAATCGCTTTGAAATTGATTTTAATATCAAATTGTAGATAGCTCCATAGCAGATGCATTTCACGAATAAAATTTAAGATTCCTCTCCACAAAAAACATAGATAAACTTTTTTTTTCCCTAGCTCGTATAAATTTCTGGGTGGTTGAAAGCGTTATATAGAAGTAGTTTACGATTTGAGTCGTTTAGCAAAAGATAGGAGCTTTTTCTTTTGAAATAAAATTTCTTTTTCACCCCTTGGATTCACCATCAAGTCATATTTTATATTGACAGTAACCTTAGAAGGTGAGGAAAGGTTACGATTTTTCATTCCATAGCCAAAAGTGTAATTTTTTTTAAATTTTTCAAAAGATTCTCTTTTTTAAAAAAAAAAGTTCACAGCTCCGGAAACGTTGAGCAGAGTTTTCGACTTTCTTTAAAAAAAAAAAAAAGAAACAGCGAGCAATTTAAACAGTAATAATTTTTATTTTGAAAATATTAACTCAGCACACATGCTCCCTTCAACTTCAAAGCGAATTTCGTATTCTTATGAAGTTTCCAAGAATTTCACAATTAGAAATTAAAACAACAATCAAAATTTTCAAAAACAGATTATAATGCTAAGAAACAGAGAGAGGATTATTTAAAGAGCAATCCACGGGTGCTTTTATATGTTTAAGTTATGAAACAAACGAGCTTTATCCCCCTTTTCGACCGGCCAACCCCTCGTAAGTCAAACAAGCTACAACTTAACAGGTAACAAGAGTGAAACGGAGACTAGCAAAAGGAACAAAAGCTTATAATTAATTTACATCCTTAATTTTCCGAGTAGACCTTCCTGGGTCAGCAGTCTCGCTATCCCCGACTTATGTGAAAAGCCACGTCATGTTTTTCCTCTCCCGATCGCAACGATAACGAACATGATTCCTTCGGGCACGCGATTTTTCGAACTAGAATCAGGCACGTAGTAATGATTTGTTGGGTGGAATGAGTCTGAAACCTTGTCGAAGAATCTATAAAAGTTTTACAACGTGTAAAAAATTCGCTCAGAAAGAAGAAATCTTGAAAAATTCGCCTAAAAAGAAGAAATTTCTTAAAAAGTTGCTTGACAAGTCATTTCTAAAAAGATTGCTCGACAAGTCATTTGGGAAAAAATTGCTCGACAAGTCATTTCCAAAAAAAATTGCTCGACAAGTCATTTCCAAAAAAAATTGCTCGACAAGTCATTTCCAAAAAAAATTGCTCGACAAGTCATTTCCAAAAAAAATTGCTCGACAAGTCATTTCCAAAAAAAATTGCTCGACAAGTCATTTCCAAAAAAAATTGCTCGACAAGTCATTTCCAAAAAAAATTGCTCGACAAGTCATTTCCAAAAAAATTTGCTCCACAAGTCATTTCCAAAAAAAATTGCTTGACAAACCATTTTCAAAAAAAATTGCTCGACAAGTCATTCTATAAAGATTGCTCGACAAGTCATTTCCAAAAAAAAAAATTGCTCGACAAGTCATTTTCAAAAAAAATTGCTCCACAAGTCATTTCCAAAAAAAATTGCTCCACAAGTCATTTCTTAAAAAGTTGCTAGACAAGTCATTCTATAAAGATTGCTCGACAAGTCATTTCCAAAAAAAAAAATTGCTCGACAAGTCATTTCCAAAAAATTGCTCGACAAGAAATTTTGAAGAAATTTTTTTGACATAAAACTTTAAAAAAATTTGTTTGACAAGGGAAAGAAATTCTAATATAAAAAAAAATTTTAAATAAATATATTTGAGATTTAAAAAAGGTCAAAATGGAAAAACTAACTTTGCCAAGGTTTGTTTCCGCCATGACACGTATATAACATAAATTAAACCAAGGTAAACTCAATCTCTGAGTAATCCTTTAAACCCTCCATTACGATCCCACGGGCTAAGATAAACCATTCTCCCATTTAATGTAAGGGGAGGGCATTCCCAAGTCCGAAACGGAATAAAATTATGAATACTTTCTTTTCTTTCGCCTTCCCTTTTCTTTTATTTCTTTTTCAGCCCAAAGCACACACAATATTTCTTTTATTCATTCGATCCGGGCATTCGGTTATTAAAACTCGTTCGCGGGTAATCGGCGTTAATCTTTTATAAGGGGAGAGGAAAAAAAGTCAAAATAGATTGGGAGAAACGTTCATTCAAAACGCGGAGCTAATAAAACCGGAAATTTACGAACGGGCGATCGTTTCAGCTGTTGCGTTTTTCTTTCCATGGAAAAAAATCTTTTTTTTTTTTTTCGTTTTCTCTCTTCATTCCTTCGTCTCCCTTTTTTTTCTTCTTTGTCCGTATGTGTCGTAAACATTTAACCAGATGTTGCGAAAATGTCTTGGGTTGGACTTTTAACAAGAGTTTAAGTTGTTTGAAAAGTTTTGAAGGGAATGAGGCCGAGATTAGCTTAAGAAATGATTTTAGTCCGAGCAAATTTTTTAATACTTCTTTTAACAGATTACGATTACGAATCCGATTATTTAAAAGATTTAAAGCCCGAATTAGAAAATTTAAGCTAGAAGCTGCCGCAAGGCTCGATTATTGGGCCGCTCTTAGTTCTGGATGTCCAACTGCTGGTACCCTGTAGATTCATTGCTCGACTCTGTTGCCAGTGGCGCTATAAAAACGTTTCCAAAACAAAAATACAGCACCGAATTAACAATTAAAAAATAAACGGAAACAGGTCATTTAAAAAAATTATTGGAAAACGATGAAAAAAGAGGGAGAGAAAAAAATCATTTTTATTTGATTTGTTTTTTATTCCCCGATTCATATATTTGATTTTCATACCTTTTTTTTTTTTTTAATATTTCAAATAACGTAAATCAGCAATCGGGAAAAAAGTTTTAACGCGAAGAAAAATTCTGATATCGTGCGAAGTGGAATTTCAACTTAAATGGAGAAAATTTCGAAGGAGCAATTTAAGCGATTAAATTATACCAGAGAACATTGATCAAATGTAATTGATTACCCAGAATAAAATATTTTTCCCTCCCAGAAAATTATAATGTAAGAAAACTTTATTCGTTATATTCGGACGGCTAATTCTCATAATTTTGATTAAAAGATTTTCTAATTTTAATTCCCGGCCAAATATTTTTAAACAAGTATTGAAAAATCTTTTTGACGCCCTTGTTGATGAGCCGAAAAATTAAAATTACTTATTTAGACTGATCGACTTGGATAAATTGTGTTAAAAGAAAAATAAATAAGCAGGGCCCCAAAATAGAGCCCTGTGGTAGCTTCTATCTACAAAATCTTTTAATTTTCAAGTTTAACTTTCAACTTTCCACGGTTATAAAAATTTTTGTTAGTGGAATAAGATTGGACCAAATATGAAGCCTTGAGGCAGCCTCAATCTACATAAATTCCATTTATTAGAATTATTTTCAAAAAGAGAGGTTTAAGGATAGAGACCTGTGGCAGCCCTGATCTGCAAAAAGAAAATCCCATTTTAAGGATTAAATTGGAAAAAAGGAGGGAGAAGGGCGAAAATTTAATAAATTTTATTTAGCTTAAAGGCAAAGTTGTGACAAATTAAAAATAAAGTTGCGGGTTTGAAAAAAAAAAGAGCAACCAAGGCGAGCCCATATATCTAGATTCGTTTGACATTCGGAGACTATTAAAATTTCGGAAAATACACTCCCGTGAATAATTTATAAATATATATCCCCATCTCTCTTTTTTTTCTTTTTTAGTTATAAGTTTTTTTAAATCGTTTGGGGGGGAAAAGATTTAAATGGGTGGAAGAGGAATTCTCTCATTGAGAATCGTCCCACGTTCGGATTTTCTTTAAAACTTGAATTAAACTTTCCCGGCTTTTGTAATACCTCTGAGTTAACAATTCTATAAAGGAGATTGAAGTCTCTTTGAAAAAAAAAAAAGTTGGGAAGTTTGTTTGGTTATTTATTATTTTTTTCGTTTGGGAGATTAATTTTTTTGAAGCAGGGGCGGTTGTTAAAAGGTAAAGTTGAGCCACAAAAAATTATGTCTTCGGGAATCTTGCTTTGAAAAATCATAGCTACGAAATTCTTGGCTAGAAAGATTTCAGTTAAAAAATTGTGGCTCATAAATTTGGGGGCTGGAAAAATTTCAGCTACAAAAATTTTTAGCTAAAAATTGATGGCTGAAAAAGTTTGTGGCACAGAAATTTGTGACTAAAAAAATTTGTGTCACAAAAATTGTGGCACAGAAATTTGTGACTAAAAAAATTTGTGTCACAAAAATTGTGGCACAGAAATTTGTGACTAAAAAAATTTGTGTCACAAAAATTGTGGCACAGAAATTTGTGACTAAAAAAATTTGTGTCACAAAAATTGTGGCACAGAAATTTGTGACTAAAAAAATTTGTGTCACAAAAATTGTGGCACAGAAATTTGTGACTAAAAAAATTTGTGTCACAAAAATTGTGGCACAGAAATTTGTGACTAAAAAAATTTGTGTCACAAAAATTGTGGCACAGAAATTTGTGGCTAAAAAAAATTTGTGGCACAGAAATTTGTGGCTAAAAAAATTAGTGGCTACAAAATTTTTGCTCAAAGATAACGGCTCATAAATTTTGTGGCGAAAACTTGATCACAAAAAATTGTGGCTTAACCTTGATTGCTTGAAATTTTCTCATACTCGCCTCTTTAAACAAATCTAAGAATCTTACAATCCTACTAACATGTATGCTTTTTATTTTTTTACAGCATTTAAGTGTGTAAAAAATAAAATAATCGCTATGAAAAAACATAAAACATATTCAATTACAAAAAATCTGCGATAATGTGGCCTAATTTAAAAAAAAAATTTTAAAAGTGAAAAAGTTTAAGTAAATATCAACAAAAATGGATCACAGCGTGAAAGCTATGAACAATTCACATAGAAAGTTATTATTCAGCAGACTATTGAACAGGCACAGGTTCGAAAATGACGAGTTAGAAGTATTATACCAACGTTACATATTTAAGCTGCAGCATTCGAGCGTCGCAAGCGTCGTCGGATTGTTTATATTGTTAACGGGCGTCTTAGCAAACTTGAGCATCGCATACGCTCAGGCCCCGACAGCTCAAAATATTTACCACGGTGTTCATTGTCTGTTATTCGCACTCCTATTGGCTTTTTTAAATACTAAATTAATGCAAGATGCCTATTTGTTATGGGTTTGTTATGCCATTTTGTTTTTCTGCGCAACGTTTTGTGCTGTTAGCTTGCCGTTGGCCCCGGATGATTCGTTCCCAACGGCTTTGAAGATCGAAACGAAAAGGGTGATCGCTGAAGGTGTTTGGCAGGTGAGTGATGAGATTTCTTTGGGGGAAATTTAATTTGGGTTTGGATAATTTGTAAATTTTCTTTTGGTTCAGGTCGTCTTTGTTGTGTTTCTGGCGTACGCTTTGATGCCTTTGAAGACGTGGGTCGCTGCTGCTTTTGGTGTCTCGTTGCCAATTGTACACGTCGCCGTTTCCGTACTGTTTGCCAAGGAATTTCCACACTTAACGTGGCAGCAGGTAAATAGTCTTTTTAAACCATTTTTTATTATTTTTTCGAAAAAAAATTGATTCGACTACAAAAAATTATCAAAAGATTTGTTCGACTACAAAAAATTATCAAAAGATTTGTTCGACTACAAAAAATCATCAAAAGATTTGTTCGACTACAAAAAATTATCAAAAGATTTGTTCGACTACAAAAAATTATCAAAAGATTTGTTCGACTACAAAAAATTATCAAAAGATTTGTTCGACTACAAAAAATTATCAAAAGATTTGTTCGACTACAAAAAATTATCAAAAGATTTGTTCGACTACAAAAAATTATCAAAAGATTTGTTCGACTACAAAAAATTATCAAAAGATTTGTTCGACTACAAAAAATTATCAAAAGTCTCTAACAACAAATAGCGGAGACATAAGAAACATAATCCATTAATTTCCAGCACTATGGCTCATTATCATTATAACACATCCTCAAATAAATTTACTCTCTCCTCTCCTCCTCTCGAGGTTTAAATTCTCTGGAAAAGCCGCGTCAATCCATCCAAAAAGCTCTCTGCAAAAAAAAAACTCAAATTTCATTACGAACCCATCCAACTTGATTAATCTCTCTCTATTTTTTGTTTGCTTACCAGCTCTCCGCTAACACCATAATCTTCGTTTGCATCAACATCATCGGGATCCTAATGCACAATCTAATGGAACACGCGCAGAGGAAAGCATTTTTAGACACGAGAAACTGCATCGCGGCACGTTTGGAAATGGAAGATGAAAATGAAAAATTAGAGCGTTTACTCCTTTCAGTACTGCCACAACACGTTGCCATGGAGATGAAGGCTGATATTATGTCACCAGTCGAGGGACAATTTCATAAGATTTATATACAGAGGCATGAAAACGTTAGGTAAGATTTAATTTTTAAAAAAAAAAGTTAAAAAGGAAGAAAAGAGTCGGGGAGAGAGTTGTACGTTTTCAAGGATAAAGAATTTTTTTTTCCTTCGGAAAGAAAGAACAATATCTTTACAAAGAGGCAATAAAATGTTTTTTACTGCTGTTCAAACTCTGTTTAGCAAGCTATAAAGGTGACAGGATAGGGAAACGTTTAAAATGACTTTTTCTTAGGCCAGGTCGATTTATTTTAAAAAAATTATGAAGCTGTGCCAAACTCTGTTGGGGGAGGCATGGCACCCTTTGAAAATCATTCTGTCGCTACATTTGGTCAAATTACAAAATATAATTCTGACAAATTTCTTTTTAATTAATTATTTTTTGGTAATTTTTTATTCTCTTCCTTGAAAATATTTTTGTAACTAATAAAAATTACAGTTCAATTAATTCTACAAGTTATGAAAAAAATTTGGTCAACAGAAATGATTTATGAAAAACTTTGCTCGACAAGAAATTTTGAAAATTGAAAAAAATTTGCTCGACAAGAAATTTTGAAAATTGAAAAAAATTTGCTCGACAAGAAATTTTGAAAATTGAAAAAAATTTGCTCGACAAGAAATTTTGAAAATTGAAAAAAATTTGCTCGACAAGAAATTTTGAAAATTGAAAAAAATTTGCTCGACAAGAAATTTTGAAAATTGAAAAAAATTTGCTCGACAAGAAATTTTGAAAATTGAAAAAAATTTGCTCGACAAGAAATTTTGAAAATTGAAAAAAATTTGCTCGACAAGAAATTTTGAAAATTGAAAAAAATTTGCTCGACAAGAAATTTTGAAAATTTGATAAAATTTGGTCGTCTAGGAATTTTGAAATACTTGTTGCTCAAGAAAAAATCGTAAGCTCTTGTCACTCATCCATCGCTCCTCCATAAAAAATTTCCTGGCACCGACCCTGTCACGATTTATATTTATTAATCTAAACATTTATACTTTTAAAAAAAATCGAAGCTCTTCATCGTGAAAAATGAAATAACGTGACAAAAATCCGTGACTAAATTAACGCAGGAAAACCATTTTTTAAAATTAATTATTTTGTATTCTAACAATCAAGTGATCCGTTTCCGTATAGCCAATTTTGATTTAATACGTGACTTCTTTCCTACCCGCAAGAGGATTTTTTATTCAACGGTACAATAAAGATTTTAGAAACTGATATCCTAATTTTTTTCTTTTCCGTTTGTGATTGCAGCATTCTTTTCGCCGACATCGTTGGTTTTACCGTCCTAGCATCGCAGTGCACGGCCCAAGAACTAGTTCGATTACTGAACGAACTCTTCGGGCGATTCGATCAATTGGCGAATGATAACCACTGTCTTCGGATTAAAATTTTAGGGGATTGTTATTATTGCGTTTCCGGTTTGCCAGAGCCTAGGTCGGATCATGCTCATTGCACTGTGGAAATGGGGCTGGATATGATTGATGCCATAGCGTAAGTATTTTTATTTTTTTATTCATGAATTAGAAATTTAAATTTGTTTAGAGAAGGATTTGAAAATTAGGAAGTGGCGAAGCCTTTGTAAATTTTTTTGCAGCCATTTTAATTCCGAGCTAACACTCATGCATATGTCATGCACTTACTAATTTTTTTTAAATCTTGCCTGGATCTTTAAAATTGTTTGTCAGCAAACTTGTGGTAAAAAAACAAAAAAAAAACAAGGCGAACTGCCAAGTGCGGTTTGACACTGAATAAAATCCATCCAAACTTTTTTACCCTATTTACATTTTTTTATTTTCTTCTTTGTAGGTCGGTTGTCGAAGCAACGGACGTTCAACTTAACATGCGAGTCGGTATTCACTCCGGAAGGGTTCTTTGCGGCGTTTTAGGTCTTCGAAAATGGCAGTATGACGTTTGGTCTAATGATGTAACGCTTGCTAATAACATGGAAGCAGGAGGCGAGCCTGGGTAATTATCGCTATTTAAATAATTTTTTATGGGATGTAAATTTTTTTTAAAAGCCTAACATTTCCCTTGTTATTACATAGGAGAGTGCACATTACCCAAGCCACGCTGGATTATCTCGGAGGAGAATATGAGGTCGAACCCGGGCACGGTAATACGAGAAATCAGTATCTATTGGATAATAACGTCACTACTTATTTCATAATACCACCTTCCCGGAGGAGAAAGGTAATTTATTTTTGCAGCTAAATTACTGAAATTATTTTCTTTATAATCACCTCTTCATCCCCATTTTCACCCTGAGAGTATTAATATTAAAAATATAGACAGACCTACCTATGCTCAGTAAAATTTGGAAAAAAAAAATGGTTGAAAATTAACGAGATATGTGGGTGGCTCTGTCAATGTACAGCCACTTTTGTTCAACACTCTGCAGGTGAGATCGGCGCTTGGGGCTGCTCAAAGAAGGAAATTGTCATTCAAAAACGTGTCGAATGTTGTCGTCCAGCTTTTACATTCAATCAAGTACTCTATGGAAGTTCCGTTTAGTAATATGGGTCAACCGGATATTAAATGTAACGCTGCTAGAAAGGTAAGGTTTGCTTAGTATAACACCTTTTTCTAAAAAAAAGAAACGAGATTAGATTTGTTTGCTTTTGATCTGCCCGGCAGCAATTTTCTATATTTAAGTTCTTTTCTTTGTCAAAAGTAAGCAAGTGTTATCGTATTACCCCGCATTTCTTTTATGTCCGGTTTTAAAAGAGAAATTTAAAGCCAGCATGTTTATTGTTAACGTTAGAAAATTGTTTAGCTAAATGTTAGCTCATGTTTTGTTATGAGGTATTTTATGTGAAAAGGAATAAGGAAAAGTTTGACTCAAAAAGGCCCTGATGCCATACACCCCAGTATTCTTTCCAGGCGGCGGCTCTATTATAGTCATTTTCCCGTCAGTATGTGTCGCTGATATCTCTTATCAAGGCCTCTTTAGATGTATTTCTTAGACTCTTAAGGCTTCCATTCATTTTTTGCCTCCTCAAGAAAGAAATAATTCTTGCTGACTTTTAATCGCTTTTCTAAGAGTCTTCGTCTTCGTTTTCCTCTTCAAAAACCTTTCTTGATGCTCAAGAGATTTTGGGAGCTCTGTAAAATCCTATTCAGCTTAAAAAGTTGTAACCAATTGAGGTTATTCTAATGAAAGATAACTCACAATTACTTTAATTAATCCGTGAGAAACTCCTATGACGCCACTTTTTACAAGCACAGGACTAGATTTCTGACACTTCAGCTCGAATACCTAGAAACACATGAAATCAACTGATCACATGAAAATACCTAAAAAAACAAACTGATTCGAACGCATTGTTAGCATTTCATTTTACTATCCACTATCAATTATTTCCATTACATTTTCCATTATTTAAATTTTATTAGTTCATTTGTCCATATGCTTGTCCTCCATATTAAACAGCCCATGTTCAACTTGAGTGACATAAACCCAAGTATAGCAGCCATTTTGGATCTGCTAAACGTTATTTTAGATAGACTCAAAATGGACCATGAGAATGTCCGTTTTCTGCTAATAATGGAGGGGGACGCATGAAGAATTTTACTATACAAGAATAAATCACTACAACTTCTATGCTTCGGTAGGAAATCGTAAATTTTCTTTCCCGTAATTTAGACTCAAAGCCGCAATAGTCCGCCATTAGCGTTATTCTTTTGTTAGATCCCCGAATGACGTCACATGACTTCTACATTGGAAAAATAATCCAAATCTTCGTTATAAAATCCTTTTCTTTCGTGGAGGAAAGATTTTTTCATTATTTGGTTTCAAAGATTCACGGGATTGAAAAATTATTCCTTCATTTTTTACAAGCAGAAGATGCTTCGCCGCCATTTTCTATCTAATTTAGAATTAGAAATCTCTAACCATCATTCTCTCATTATAATTCATTTCACATAAAATACCCTCCCTCACTTCTCTATTTCTATAGCTAGCAATCGTTCTATTTCCAAAATTTCTTTCTATTTTTTTTTAGGACGCGGTAAGTGATGTCAAATCAATGTTTTACGTACCAACATAACAGCTTTAAAAAAAAAAAAACTATTTGCACAAATACTTGCTAAAAATGCATTGTGAGTAGTATAGAAAATGTGTTCGTGCACGTTTATTATATGTAAGTACGTTATATAGTTTTAATTTGAGAGTATTCCAATGTTTTCATGTTTTTCTCGTTAGCGAAAATATTTGTGTCATTATCAAGTTCATTCATCACTCCCTTTTCATTTTACACTTCATTACTTTCCAATTGGCGTCTCCCTTCTCGTAACCGAATTACCATTTTCCACTTTGTTATTTTTTTTTTTTTGTGTGACATTTCCTTTACTTGTCTGCTAAACAAATCAAAAACGAGCTTTTGATTAAGAAAATGAAAAGGCGAGTTGAGGAATCGTTTTCGAGTTTGACATCCCACTGAAATTTCCAGTTGACTTTTTTTTAATGGAATGAATGAAATCTTGTGCAGGTTTTAGATCTTCAACGTGCTCTTCATGCTGATCCTAATGGTGCAGGAGGTTCTGATACATTAGATTTACGTGATATTACTAGTAAGGTAAGTCATTAGTAAAATAAGATAAATTTTTAAGAGAAGTTTGAGATTAACGAGTAATTTTTTTTGTTGCAGAATAAAGTTACCGATAAATTCAAAAGACCTTTTAAGAAAAGGCACTCGAGTGTGTATCATCAACCTAGTAATAGAGTGAACAAATATTTGGCCCAAGCAATTGAAGCTAGATCTGTTGATAGGGAAAAATCAACTCATGTTTCATTGGTGACGCTTTGCTTTAAGGATAGGGATAAAGAAAATCAGGTAAGAAATTGCATTTGTTAAAATTTTTATTATTTATTGAATCTATCAGTAGGTGCAGTTAACCTCAACTGGTTTAGATATCTGAGATTGGTTAGTTCATCATAAGCAAACAAAGAAGATTAATTTAACCATCAGTTTTCTAATTGTCCAGTTAAAAATCCTTGACCTTTAATCCTTCTCGTATTTTTCCAGTAAGCACCAATAAAATTCTTTTGTGGTCTTTTTTCGCTTAGTGGCTTGTACTTTAATTTTTGTTTTTGTTTTTTCTTTTTAGTATCATGGAGATATTGATTTCGGCTTTAGCAGTTCATTAGCTGGAGCTCTTCTTCTCCTCTTACTAACCGGAGGACTGCAAGCTGTAGTCTTGCCTAGAACCATAATTCTCTTGCTATTATTTCTCACTGCCTTTGTTTGGGTCGCCGTTGTTTTAATGTTACTTCTAGCTGTTAGACTTCGTTGGATATTATGGGATATATCGGAAAGTTTTGTGTTTCGACTTGCCATAACAGTTTTTACTATTATTTTGCTGTATGCTGTATCACAAGTTAACGTGGTAAGTATTACCTTTAAGTGTTTTATTATTTTTTTTTTTAAATTTCCTAAACTTTTTTTTGTTTTTCAGTTTACTTGCGTTTGGGATGCCTCGTGTCAAACGCAAACAACAACGAACGTAACACTTGACGTTAGCACTTACACAGATCATCGTGCTTGCCCAATTCCTCAGTACATAGTTCTTTCCGCTGCTTTAGGCTTCCTTGCTGTTTCCCTTTTCCTTCGACTACCAATTTTAATTAAGACTGCATTACTCACTATCATGGCTACTGTTTATATTTTACTTATTACTGCGAGTCATCGGGATATTTTTCAGTGCTATGATCAGAGAGTTGGGTAAGTGAAAACAACATTTTTATAATTTTTTTTTTTTTGAAAATCCGGAAATAATTTTTGTAATATTTTTTCAGTTCAACTGTGCCAGTCGGAATGACTAGTTTAGTACAAGTTTTAATGTTCGTGATCGCCGTTTTAATACACGGACGTCAAGTTGAATGGACGGCTCGTTTGGATTTCCTGTGGCAGATACAAGCAAGCGAGGAGAAAAGGGAAATGGATTCGTTACAACATAGCAATAAGAGAATTTTGTTTAATCTCTTGCCAGCTCATGTAGCTACGCATTTCCTCGATAATCAATTTCGTTCTAATATGGTTCGTAGAATTTTTTTAAAAATGATTTATGGTTAAGAAAAAAATTTAGCCCTGAAAAAATATTAGTTAGAAAAATTAATGAATCATTCTGTAATTTCCCATGTGCTAATATTTTTAAAGTTGGAGTAGTATTTAGGTATTTTTGATGTTCGTGTCGCTTAGTTCGCAACTCTATTCATTGACTGATTAGAGATTTGAATTTAGAAAAGAATTTTAAACTCGGATAAACCGAGGAAAGGCTAAAATAAATTGCAATCTCAAATTTTTACGAGTTTGATGTTTGTTTAGATTTTTTGGAAGTCTGAGATTGCGATTTAGATTCTTGTTAGTTTGCCTTGTGAGTTTTTATCAGGCTAAAAAATTTTTAGAAGATTTAATTGCTAACGGATTGTGGAAGTAGAGAGAAATCGATTAGATTCTAAAAAATTCAGCAGGCTGCTAGTTTTAGTTTGACAAAAGTTAGTTGAAAGAAGCTTAGCTTGATCAGTCAACTACTATATGGTCGAACTATAACTAGTCTGATCTAGTGGAATTTTTTGGAACTAATTTTCCCTTTCCTGTCTCGGCCGACGACATTCATTTGTTGCCATTCATCTTCTCAAGACACGAATACATTTCATTTTTTAGTAGAGCTTATAAATTTCTTGATAACGAACGCATTTTTCAGGGATCGAACTTGGGCCCTATTCCATAAATTCATTTGACAAAAAATAACTATGGAAAAAGAAATTTCAAAATATTTGCTCGACAAGAAATTTTAAAAAAAATTTGCTCGACAAGAAATTTTAAAAAAAATTTGCTCGACAAGAAATTTTAAAAAAAATTTGCTCAACAAGAAATTTTAAAAAAAATTTGCTCAACAAGAAATTTTAAAAAAAATTTGCTCGACAAAAAATTTTAAAAAAAATTTGCTTGACAAGATAAAATTTTTGTTTGACAAGGAAAATTGGTTTGCAAAGATAAATTTTAAAACAATAAAGAAGTAGAGAAAAATGTAGTTCGATCCCTGAATTTAAAAAAAAATTATTTTTTGCCCGCTGTATGGTAACTTATCTGGCTGAGCTTTACTCATGCGCTTTTGTTTGTTTCTTTGTTTTTTTCTTTACTCATCATTCCCATTCCCAACCTTATTTCCTTTGTTTTACGTATTTTCGTTTTTACTAATCCATCCTTTGACAACATGAAAAAATTTCCAAAAAAAACCAATATAGAACACGCTCTCACAGGATCTATATCATCAATCGTATAGTCGCGTCGGAGTTGTTTTTGCCAGCATCACCAATTACCATGAATTCTACGTTGAATTGGATGGAAATAATCAAGGCGTCGAATGTCTAAGGTTACTTAATGAAATCATCGCCGATTTTGATGAGGTAAGTTTCTATTTTTAAATTGTCCAAAAAAAAAAAAAATGCATTGGATTATAATCAATATTTATTTTTTCAGCTTCTCGGAGAAGATCGGTTTAAGTCGGTCGATAAAATCAAAACAGTCGGATCAACATACATGGCTGCAGTCGGGCTGATGCCTGAATATCGCATATTAGAAGACGATAACGATTTAAGCGCCGGAAGACATTTATCAACCTTAGTCGAATTCGTGTTCGCCATGAGAGAAAAATTAGTCAATATTAATGATAATAGCTATAATAATTTCATGCTAAGAGTTGGGATTAATATTGGGCCGGTCGTTGCTGGCGTGATCGGAGCTAGAAAACCGCAGTATGATATTTGGGGAAATACTGTGAACGTTGCTAGTAGAATGGATTCGACTGGGTTGCCAAATCATACTCAGGTGACGGAAGAAGTTTATCAAGTGTTGAGAAATTACCCGTACGAGTTTCAATGTCGGGGGAAAGTCAAAGTAAAAGGGAAAGGAGATATGACTACGTATTTTCTTACGGATAGAAAACAACCAGGAACGATACGTGTTGAGGAATTAAATCATTTACGAGCTTCCAATAACGTAGGAGGTAAATTTTTTTAAATTTCTTTACTCCGAATAAATTTCTTTCGGCATGTTAACTTTTTAATTTTTTTTTAGGCAATATGTACGGAGGTATAGCTACGCCTCTCGCGATGTTGCACAACGGTGAAGCGCCGCCTCGTCGAATAGTCTCACGTCCTCCTGTTAACGAACCAGTTCGTAACGGTCCTCGCCTTCCTGTACTCCGAGAAGCACACCGGGACGCATCAAATCATCGTCGAGGAGAATGCGAACCTTTATTGCCTCTTAGCAATTCCGTTATGAAAATTTTACCCAACTCAAACAACGGGAAATTTACGTATTCGAATAATTTCAACGAAAATTCCTACAACAACGGGTCGTCTGTCAATTATAATTTCAACAACACAAACTCAACGAAACCTTTTGATACTCCAAAATCTAAACTGGGTCATTTTGATAATTTAAATTGCGGGAATAGTTCTAGTAGTAATAATAATAGTAATAATAATAACGGACATTCGTACGTTCAAAACGGTCATAATAAAGGAAACGGACATTTTAATATTAATTCAAATGGTCTCATGTGTAAGAATAGCGTATTAGATGTCGAACTCCCACCGCCGCCTTTGCCTCCTCATAAATCATCTAGGAGTCAGCAACAGACAGCAAGGTATTAATTAAAATTATTAAAAGTTTAAATTACATTTGCTACATCAAACAAGTTTGGCCATGTTGAGAGGAAAATCAGTTGTTTTTTCTTTATCTAATATTCCTTTGATGCCATGCGAATAAATGGCGGTGTTTAAAGAGAATTTCATTACATTTCTTTAAAAAAAAATTTTCAGGTACGCAAATCCTTGGTCCGAATCAAGTAACAGGGTCGTCAATCACCTTCAACAAAGAAGCAATGAGCCTTACATGAGGCCTTTGCCGAAACCGCCTGGTTCTTCGCCAAGGCACCGAGCTCCGCCTTTGCCTCCTCACGGTCAACAGCTCTTGCCTCCATCTTTGGCGTCACGGGAACACAGGCATTCTAGGGGGAGAGAAGATAAAAAAAGACTTCAAAGACATTATTCTGATGAAAGTATACAAGGAACTTCTTTATTTTCATCACCAGCTAATCATAGGATTCATTCATCCGCTGATGAAATTAGTAGTTTGAATAGGTAAGGATTTTTTTTTTTATGTTTTTGGTGTTTCGTGAGTAATACAAAAAAATTAATTAAAGATCTCCGAGCCTTAGTTCGAGTGATGAGAGCTTCAGTAGGACCACGGACGCTTCTCACAGTCCAAGTCCGCCTTTAAATAGTAAGGCTGCTCAAGAAGTGCCAGAAAAATGGTTGTATCCTTCAGATATACAGGTAAGTTTTTTTTTTTGAGTGAGGAGAAGAAATAAGGGGATGAATTTAATGAATTTTTTTTGTTAGGTGAATCCGTGTTCGTCGCCTGAACCGTCACCAAGAGCATCACATGATTATATTCCGCCTCAGTGCTATTTGGCGCCATCAGCACCGCCTGCCACGACAAGGCAGCATAATTCTTCGCCTCATAGGTAAAGTAGCTTTTATTTTTTAGCTCTAATGCAATTTTTCGCGGCTAATTTTATTTTTCGGTTGCAGGCATAGAAGTGGGAACTCTTCTAGCAATTCAAGACGAAACAACACAACCGTAACCAAGACTGGGGAGCCTTTGCCTCCCGCAACGTTATTAGCACTCGCAGCCGGAGCCACGAGCACTATCGACACCACAATCGGTGACGGCGAAACCACCAACTATCGCGGGGATAGTTGTACCAGTTTCGAGTACGTCGCACGCAACAAAGGGAAAAGATCCTTAAACAAAAACGGCCATTTACCAAACGGGAACGGGAAAAACCCGGAAAGGCCGAACATCAAATCAAATTACTCAAACATCGAACGTTCCAATTCGAAAACAAGCACGAACGGCACCAACAGTCGCCCGAGGCGAAAACTGCAAAGCTTAGAACGAAAAGGGAAAGATAAACGAGATTCGTCGTCCGAAGAAAATTCATTAGATAAGGAAAGATCGCCTAAAAAGGAAAAATCGCCTAATTTAGATGTTAAGGAAAGATCTCCGAGTTTGGATATGGAAGAAACGCGTTCGCGATCCGCGTCGAGCGGGAAATCTTCTAAAAAAGATAATTCTAGTCAGACTGAAAAAAGAGACTTAGCCGAGTTTGATAATATTTCTCTAGAGCATAACGAGGAAAGGAAATTATTTAAAACTGAAAACGTTCTAGACGAGCAAAATTTATTGAAAAACATGAAAGAGAAATCGGATTGTAAAAAAGATATTATTTCTTTAGACGAATTAAAAAATGTTAACGATGTTTTAACGGAATTAGGACAAGAAAATTTAATAGCGAGCGCGAGGGATTTAACGCCTTTAGTATTGGGAAGGTGCGTAAATTTAAACAAGCCCCCGGTGTCTTTGTCTGATATTTTAAAAAATAGTTTAGAGAGGAAATGCCAAAAAAATGAGGAACAGATAAATAGAGAGCAAATTTACGGGAGGATCAAACCGAAAAATTTAGAAAGGAAATCTAGTTTCACGTTTAAAAATAAATCGGAACCGGTTCATGTTAAATTAGGCAGCAATAGTTTAGATCGGAAATATTCGTATTTTAATAGGAATTGCGAGAAAATTGATGAATATCAAAATTTAAACGATGATGAGTTGGAATTATTACTCACGAAATGCGATAGCGACTCTGATAAAAAATTACAAAGGAAACCGAATAAATTATTGACGATTGAAAGGAAAGCGGTGGAGCAAGAGCAACAATTATTATCCCCAAGCCCGGAATTAAAATCCCCAGCGGCTGCTAAAAAAGTTGTAAGCCGAGAAAATTCTTTTAGGAAAAAAGAGAGACCGATCGGGTTTCATGAGGAACAATTCGAGAAATTTCAGACGTTTGGCAGTTGCGAAAGAAGTCCGAATAGAAGAAGGGCGGGTCCGATGAAGGATGACGGGGAAGTTACGGAAGCGAGTTTGATTAAATTGAAACCGATTCCACCGCAAGTTCCGCCTAAACCGAAGAAATTGATGTTGAAAATGGAGAAAAACGGATCGAGTTCGGAGGAGGACATGAGATCTCCGATTAGTGTTAAGGAAATGGCGATTTGTTTTTCGAAAGGGAGTAAATTTCCTTTGGGTGTTAATAAGGAAGAGAAGGATGTGAGAGAGAGGTAAAAATTATTCAAGAGGAATGTTGGGTAAAATGGGAAAATGCATGAAGGTTTTGGAAATGGGACATTTGCATAAACGGTGGTGGGAAATTTTGCATGTGGTTTGAGTTTTTTTTTATTATTTTCGATATTTCTTCTTAAACTTTATTTCAATAATTTAAAAACTAATTTAAGCATAATTTTTTTTAGATTTTAATCTGACTTGGAAGGCTTTTTAGAAACTGAATATGAAAAATCGGAGGCTCGCCAAAATCGTTGTGCCAGGCTTGACTTATGATCAAATTTTAACGCTTTGCATGCCGCTAAGTTAACTACAAAAAATTTTTTATCGCAGAAATAATGTACTTTGGAAATATTTATTTTACTGACTCGAAAACCTTAAATTAACATGAAAATAATTTTCAAAATACAGTAATCTTTAGCCAAATTATTCAGAGTTACATTTGACTGATTAAAAAAATTGCTGACTATTTGAATAAATTGAGTGAAATTCAAGGAAGGAAATGAACTCTTAGATTACGCTCCTAATTTTTAAAATCTTTCGAGTTAAACAACTCGGGCAGGACTGATGTTAATCATTTAACCCCTTTTAAAAATTTTAGAGTGTTTAAAAAAACTAACTAGATCAGTTTATGCAAATGTCCATAATAAATTTCAAAAATTCAAAAATCTACTAATTGACAATGTGCACGATTGGGAAATGGAACGTCATGGCAGAACGCATGTTGGGAAAAATGGAAGAAAATAAAAATAAAAACTCGCCTCTCTATTTATCTGTTCTATCATCTTCATACTGCTCTCAGTTACTAATCTCGATACAACTAACGCCATATGTCGAAAAAAAATATGGCCCTTGGCTTCCTGTCAAAAACTGTCTTGCATGATGTGCAATGATTAAAATTAAATAAAAAATTCTAATTTTTCTGAATTTTTTAGAATTTCGCAAAAGGACGCTAGAGAATATGACAACGCCGAAAGCGATGAGAATCGATTAGACGACGACGTCGATAAAATGGAAACTAAGAAATTTGAATTGGAAGAAAAAAGGATAGCAGACGAAGTCGAAAGACAGGTACATTTTTTTGAAAAGGAAAATAATGAAAATAATCTAATTGCGGATAATTTTTTTCAGGAGGCGGAAGTTAAAAGATTATTGGATGAACGAGCTGCTTTCGGAGAAACAAGCCAATCGGAATGGTCTGAAGAAGATGAAAATGAAGGAGGCGCTTCTGAGCCATTATTAGCCGATAGAGAATCGACGGGGTATACGACTGATGATCCAGCTTTAGAAAATTTATCAATGTTGAATGAAGCTGGGCTAACAGATGCTGAAGGTGCTTTAAATTCTTGTTTTAATTTTTTATATTGGCCACAAAATAATTTATTAACTTAATTTTTTTTTTTTTTAGCTGCTTTGAGCGACGTTAATTCAATCTTCAACGACCCTGAAGAAGGAATGGATAACGATGACAACACAAGCATGTCATCACGAGCGTCCTCTCGAATATTCGATTCTGACGCGATCATGTCCCTCGATTCACTTTCAGCTTTATATGATAGCGAATATGATAATTATCGAACTGAGGATGAATTACCTGCGAGTCATCTCGATTATTTCGTAGCGACTGATGCCGATATTAATTTAGCTAATATAAGATCAATGTCTGAAAGTATAACTAGAAATTTTGGGCAGCCACGTAGCGAAACGGATCCGGATAGCGACGTTTGAAATTTTTTAAAAATCGGGATCTCAATTTTTTAAAAGAATAATCACAGGGAAAAAAAATAATTGTGTAATATCGCATGATTTTTTTTTAAAAAAACAGGTTCCTCGCTTGGATTTAGAATTTTTTTTCTTGTGATATTGAATTGGATTGGTTATTGATGTAAATAGGGTAAAGGAAAGAGTAATTAGCTGGGTATATTAGCAATTAAAGTTAATCGCTATAATTTTCCTGCACGGCCTAATTCTTTTTTAAATTCGAAAAATGAATTTTTTTTTTTTAGCTTTTGTTGCTACATCCTCAGGCTAGTAGCTCTTTTTTTTCTGCCTCTCTACATTTTGTAAATTGGTCTTTAGAGCGGTTTTTTATGGAAGGTCTCCGGAAATATTATTTTTTCAAAGCTTTCGAGTCTAATTTAAGAGCTATTGTAGATTTGAGTGCAATAATTTTAAAAAAAGCTTTCGTAATAAAAAATTCCCCATTTTATAATTCGATATCCGTACCCCATCTCGTTTAAGGAGACCGAAAAACGCCGGTACACTTTGTGGATTGTGTTTTGTTGTTAGCGACTCAGTTTTATAAATATACAGTGAGTTTTACAGTAGATAACTGTTTTTTATTGCAATAAAAAATCCTCCGTGTTAAGATTTGAAATCCCGCCATTCCATCTTCCTTTTATCCTTTTTTTTTAACTGAACATTCAAATTAATCTTATTTTCTTCGATAACTTCCGTATAAGCTCGCTTTCTTGCTGAAAACAAGTAAAACCATAAACGGAAGAAAAGCCGATGTCGGAAAAAAAATGGCATTGGTTCAAACGGTTTAAATCCGCCAAGAAAATTAGATTTCAATCCTGGAAAACGATAAAAAATGAAAGCCCATTTAATTCTGAATGCTTTAATAATGAAGAACTGATCGATTTCTTATATGATCAGTCGCTAAAGTCCATTTTTCCATTTTATTTTCGTCTATCAGAAAATAAGCCGCCATTTTCAGTCTTGTCAACATGACGCGGGGAAATCTGTATTCAGTTGGGAAATGGCCGCCATGCACCTGGTCGGTTCTAATCGGTGCCCGCGGAAAATGAGTGTTTATCGTTTGTGTGTGATTTGTTCGGTGATAAGTCATATCCAGCTGGAATCCTGGAGATCTGTAAGTTATTTTTATATTGTTTTTTTCAACTGTCACCGACAAAATACTCTGCTATCGGGTTAGAGAAAATGGCTTGTGTTGAGGTTTCATAATAAGGAAACAGTAGTCGGGTTCTTTCTGGGGAAAAAAAGTGTTCATCGTTTGTGTGCGGTTTGTTTGCCGATGAATTATATCCAGGTGGAATCCTGAAGAACTGTAAGCTATTTTTAGATTGTTTAATTCAATAGTCAACGATTATTTTCTTCAATATCGAGTAAAAATGAACATGGCGTCAGTAGGAATTTTGATGATTGAAACAGTTAGGTTAGGTTGGTTTTTTTTTCGTTTTCATGATTGACAGCGTTGATTTAATATAAAAAATGAAAGATTCGTTTTTTAGTTATCGATATATAACAGAATTAATGGTTTGCAGTCGCGTATTTTTCAAATATTTAACAAAAAAAAAAAGGGGTCGTCACATTTTTTTTACTTGGCATTTACAGAAGCGTATTTTTTGTATAAGAAAACACCATTTCGTTGGTTAGTGGAGATATATCAAAATAGACCAAATTTAGGAAGGAATTAATGTTTACGTGGTGCTCTTGCTAAATAAAGATAAAAGAACGATTTTAACCAGGATTTCGTTATGAGGTTTGTCAAGACTTTTTATTGCAAAAGAGAATAGCTGATGGGCTTATCAAGAAAAAAAGATGGAAAATACTCTGTACTAGAAATTAAGTTTGGAATATCCGTCAAGTTAATTTTTTTCCGAATCTATCTGAGATAAAAATTTGATTTAGATCTAGATTTTTTTTTATCGTGGCCTCTCGTTCACTCCAAGCTGGATTTTTTTCTTGCATCAGCAAAGCTTTACATCCGAGGATTTTTTTTAAAATCGGCAAATATCATTCAAATTAGTTTTTAAAAAAAGATATAATGAATGGCATCGATAGCACTGACAGCTATAAAATCTGTAGTTTGCCGCTGCTAAATTTCGGCAAAACATTAATTCCTCCTTTAGGTAAAATCTTTAAAAAAAAACAACAGAAATAAGAACAATTTCTTTATTAATCAGAAAAATAATCTTAATTTACACAAAAAAAAATATTATTTTTTGAAACTCTTGAACAGTACAAATCATTATTAAGTCTTCTTCGATTTTAATATTACAAATTCTTACAATTGCACAAACTATATTGAACAGGAAAATCACAGATCATTTTATAAAAAAATTTAACTGCCTTTTATATATTAAAAAAATTCATCACCATTATAAATACACGGCAAATTAACGTTCTGACTTTGAGAAGTATCCAAATTTAACTTATCGTCTTTTTCTCTGCTACTTTCATCAGTATTATCAACCGGCTCTCCAGCAGCTAATCCCTCTTTTTTCTGCCTTTTCGCTCTTCTTTTAACATATTTATTATACAAACACTTGAAATATGTATTTTTAGTTTTTAGCCTACTTTTAACTTTTCCAACTTCTTTAACAGCGTTCATTAAATATTGCCTAAGTTCGTTAATGGGCATTTTACCGAATCTTTCTTCGATTGTTTCACCGTTATTATCATCCTAAAAAAAAAACAAATTGGTTAGTAAAAGCAATGAAACCATCAAAATTTTCATACTTACAAAAGTATCATCATTAATAACAAGATCATTCCCAATCCAATCCGGATTATCCATAATAATCTTCCTCCAAGCTTTCAAAATATTATGAAAAACAACACATTTCGCTCTTAATCTCCCACTTCCGGTCCTTGAATAAGCTCCAAACAACATACTCGTCGAAAATAAAGTATTTATATCAGTCCAATACTTTTCTAAAAAGTCCAATTCATTCTGACTAACATTAATATCACTCACATTAGGCTCAAATTTCTGAAAAACCTTTTTCTCTCTTTTACTTTTCCTCACCGCACATTTATCTAAAGAATCCTTCCTAGCCAATCCCATAAAGCTCAAAACTTCCTCTTGAGTTTTTGGATTATTCTCTCTTTCCCTCACAATTTTTCTTTTCTCAATCTCATCCGTGATTTTCTGTTTAATGCTTGAAAACGATTCCTCAAACGATTCTTCATCGAAATTTCTTTTTAAATTTTTTAACGGGAAATTATTATCAATCTCGTTCATTTCTCGAATTTCACTCTCGGTTAAATCGACGGTTGGCGGAGGCGGTTTAGGCACGATTAACAAATTCGGTTCCATTTTCTTTTCGCCTAATTCCTTCCTCTGTCGTTTTTTTAATTTCTCGTTTAATCTATGGCACGCATAACATCGTTTTTTATTTAAATGGATTAACAATTCACAATTCACGCTACGGAAAGTTTGTTGAGACTCGTTGTAATAATCAAGTAATCCTTCTTGGTTCCAATATTTCCTCAAAGATAAATCTTCGCATCCTGAGCAGACGCTGAATAATTTTAATTTCTCGATTAATGATAAAACGTAAAAAATACTTAACTGCCCTTGGCTATTGGCAAGTTCTCCAACGTTCAGGAATATATCATGAGATTTATGTAATTGTCTCCCGCGAACGTTCACTCGGATCTTCCCGGATCTCCCAAGAACAACGCTGATCATTATAGTCGGATTCAACATTTCATCTAGTTGAGTTTTTAGTATTTGTAATCCGTATCGGGGTTCAATAGCTAACAACCAATTATCAGGCAAAATCGCTTTTAAAATATTCGAGAAAGAATATAAAGACACTGTTTTTTTATCCTTCTTCTCTTCGGGTTTAGTTCTAACTTCAAGCGGTTTAACTTTTTCAATCGGTTTCGTTTTAACTTCGGTTTGATTCCCAGCTGGTTCATAAGGCACTAACTTAACGAATCTAGTATTAGGCGGAGGAGGAACAATCTTCTGTTCGATGCTCTTAACAGGAAAAGTCTGAGGTGTTGTTAATGGTCTAAACGCATCTTTTGGTTTCTTAATAGGATAAGGACGAATCGCTGTGTTCGGATGAATTCTATACGACATCCCTGGAACTTTCGGTCGAATAGCTCGATTATAAATCGAATATTTCTTATCTTTCAATTTATCAGGATCTAAAATTTGATATACTTTCCCTCCGGATGTTCCATTATTGTTCAACAAACGAAAACACGTCCCTGTTTTGTAATTTTCTCCGCCTTTCAACGGGATCATCAATTTATTTTTAACATTTTCTTCTTCTGGTTTTGGTAACGTCTCCCCGACCTCAACTCCTTTTCTTTCCGGGCTGCTTTTCAACGGCGTCAGCACTGGGTCTTTCCCTTTGACCATCACCAACGATCTTTGCCCGTTTTCAAACCTCCTCAAAATCCCTTCGTCTCTATCTTTCAAAATCGATCGTTTCGCACAAAACTCCTGCTTTAATTCCTCGTTAATATTCTCAACGGTTTTCACTTTAATCTCCGGTTTTTTAACGGGAGACGCTTCGACTTTCTTCTCTTCGAACGTGTCAGCAGAATCCATCCTCCTCATTCTTTCTCTCTCCAACGCTTTTTTAAAATTTTTGGCGTTCATCTCGCTCGCTTTTGTTAAAATCTCATCTAATATCGCTCCTCTCATTTTATCTTCGTCCATGCTCGGCATTTTCTTCAAAACCGGCATCGGCATGTTACAATTCACCATCCTCGCTTCGCTGTTCACCATCTTCGTTAATTTCGGCATCGGAATCTCAGTTTTCTTTTTTATATACTTCTCCACCGCTGATAATTCTTTATCTATATCATCTAAACTCAACTCTCTCTCGTCTCTGATCTTGATTAACTCCGGAGGTTTCGGTAAAATCGGAATCCGTCTTCCGCTTACCTTACGTACCATTTCCGTTTTATCTGGCAACATCGTGTCTTCATCCGTGATGACGCTACCGTCGCTATCAGAATAATTCCTCAATCGATCGTAGCTTCTTGTGTCCGATTCGATGCTTCCGCTTAATTTACTGCTGGACCGTGATGATTTTAATTGTTCGCACTCTAAAGGATCCGAGGAGGAGTCGAGAGTTTCAATTGATAAACATTCACCGTCGTTTGTTTCTCTTCTTTTGTTTATGAACGGTGCAGTTCGACTTGTTAAAAAATCATCCAAGTCGTATATGTTCGAGTTGTATAATTGATTTCGGAAGTAGGAATGTTCGATAATGCATCGACGCATTATTGGAAGTCTTTGGATTATTTCGTAGACGACGGAGGTGTCGTAGTCAGGTAAAATTCCGCGGACATTTTCCATGTCCGAAAGCGTTACGATTTCTTGTTTACGTGATTTTTTGATTTTTTTCGTTGGTTCCGGTTTTCCATCACAGAGAGTAATCATTTTTTTATGTTTATTCTCTTCTTTTTCTGGCTCGCTTTTTCCATCCGCAACAGGAAGTGAGATCATGCTTAATTTTTTCGGGCTTGGCTTTTCCTCTTCTTCCATGTCATCGTCAGAAAGATGGATTATATCTGGTTTTTCAGGCACTTCTGATAATTCCTCCGAAGCTTTATCTTTTTTCTCTTCTTCCAAATTTTCATCTTCTTTCTCCGATTCTGTTTCTCCTGTTTTGTCATCCTCCTTCTCCGACTCGGTCTCTTCTGCATTTTCATCCTCTTTCTCTGACTCTGTTTCTTCTGTTTTGTTACCCTCCTCCATTTTTAAAGGATCTTCCGCTTCTTCTTTTTTCTCCTCGCCATCTTCTGCTTTCTCTTTCGCTGGGTTTATCTTGTCGACAGCTACTTCCATCTCATCTTCGGCATCGGTTGTTGCGGCATCATCTTCGTCGTAAGCCGTGGCAGTTGAATTGTCACTTTCATTGTCGCTTTTATTGTTGCAATGGTCGTCTTCGTCCATCGTATCAAATACCTGAAACAGAATCAATCATTAAAAAACCGCATGTAAGGACAAGCAGAAGACGAGTCTCCACCAAAACACGTTCCAGATTGAATCAGATTGCCTATTTCATTTTTCTATAAATTGGGAATATAAAAAAATTTGGTGGCAGCGGACGTGAGTCAAAAAATAAACATGGCCGCGCCCTGTTGGAAGTCTAAATTAAAAAATAGAAGTCTACATGGTCGTTAAGGTCGCTAATCTCCGCCTAAGGAAGTTATCTCGTTATTGAAGCCTGAAATTAGTTCACTAGTTTACCACTGCGAGCGCGGAGGGCTAGTGGCGACCTTCAAATTCATCTCTTTAAAATCTAAGAAAAGAAAAATTATAATGTGAGTTTCAAGCCGTCATTAGTCGCCCAATATCAGCTCATGCTACTAACTTTCTCATGCTACACCAGCTGTCAAATCTAGAATCTCCTCCACCTGTTGCCAGTTTCATCTAATCATCTACTCTTTCCTAAAATTCCAGTGACATTATTTCTTAACCAAAAATCTTAAAATTTAATCAGTGGCTAATAACTACAATATTAATAATCACGAAACCCAAAAAATATTTGAGCAATTTTCTCAGAAATCCAAATCATACATAAACATTCTCTTATGCAATCTCATAACTTCAAATGTATCATCAAAAATTTGAAAAAAAGACATTCGACAATCCTTCATTTTTTTCTTTTGATGCTCAAAATGGTTTTGTAAAAGTCCATCCATAACCTCACAACTGTCCAAAGCTTATTAAATCAATTTAATATGACAATGTTCAAATTATGTTGCAATAATCATTCCTTTGTCAATTGTATCAGGTACTCCTCGATATCCATTTAAATACTTAAAATCTTCTCATCTCACACATAGAATACTTTGACTAATCAAATATTATATTTTACACAACCGACTAATCAAATCCTAGCTGCAAATTTTTATGTTTAAATTCCATGTATATCTTAAACAGCATTTTTTTTATTACCTTCAAAGCTTTAATATCTGCGATTAAAAATATCAAGATCTCCTCTTTAAAAAATTCCTTTTACTAATCGATAATTCATCCTCATAAAAAAATCACTAAAAATAAATTCCAGCAATATAAAATCTACCTCAAAGCTCTCATTCACCATATTTATGAATCATAAGACTCCCGTTTTAAAATAACAGTTTTTTTTTCCTTTGCAACTGACTTACAAAGTGGCGACAAACTTACCTCAGAAGCCATATTGGAAATCATCATTAATAAAATCAGTTGGCAACCTTGTCATCAACATTCTCTTAACTTTCGATAAATTAATAACGTTAATTCTCCTCTACAATGGGTAATTACAGTAAATTTAAAGAATCAAAAGCTTCATTATGCGTTTAAAAACAATTATTTATCACTCTCCCGATCAAACTGTAAATCTGTTACACAAAACCGATTATTTTTCCTTCAGTAATCTGTAAGGCTCCTCGGTAGAACGCGAATTTTAACTCCGAATAGTTGGTAATCTATTTCCGGTTCGCATAGATCCGTTTTTGAAAATCGTTTGAATTTTATCTTTTGATTAATTAACATCAAACCGTTAATTTGATATTTTTAATTGATTGTAATGAAATAAAAAACGAAATGATTTCATTTGGATGAGCTAAGGAAAAAAAATCGTTTTGATTTCCGTGAAATTTTATTTACGGGGAATTTTCAAGATGGCAACATTTCGTCGTGGTAGCAGACTTTGCTTTTTTTTCCTTTACAACGACAAAATGAAGCTTTTTCTACCGTTGAAATCGAATATGCTCGTTTTTTTGCATTTTGGTGTAAATACGCTTGCTTAAATTAATCTATTCATAGTAATAACTGTATAAGATATACTTTCATCCATTTACATGATTTCCGGAACGATTTATCAAAGTATTATTTAGTTAGTAGTGAGTATATTCAACCGTTGCGGTAGATGTCATTTCTGAACCGAATTTGTTAAGGTTTTGGATGATAGTACATGAATAAATGAATAAAGTGGTCGTTTTTGTGTTTCAGATGGAGTCCAGTGACGAAATGCCGATAGATTCATCGATTTTCGAACCAGAGACAGTTTTATACACGGAACTACCGACAGGATCTACAGGTAATCCAGATGAGATTGTTAACTGCCCAAAATGTGACAGACAATTCCCTGATAGTAAAAAATTATCGAACCATTTTTATCATGCTCATGGGAACTTGTATTATCAGTGTCTCATGTGTAATTATTTGCAAAGGCGTCCAGGGAGGATGAAAGTTCATGTATTAAACACCCATCGTGTTAATGAAAGTAGCGTAGCTAAGTATTGGAAAAGGGTGTATAAAAATGAAAGAGGCACTAGAATAACATTAAAGGAACTTAGGCAACCAGTCACCTTAGAAAGGCGACAGGTAACCTTAGAAACCAAAGAGCATAAAGATTATGTGAGAAAAAATTATTACAAAAAAAGGACGATGATGTGGATAAAATGTTTTAATTGCTATGACTGTAATAATTCGTTTAAGTCAGTTGGTGAATTATTTAGTCATGTCAAGGTTCATAAAGGGTCAAGTGACGAGTATTAGCTAAAAGCTTAAGGTCCCAAAATTTCTTAGATATTTTCTAATCCTGTCATTAGGTAAGATCAAAAATTAAGTATTAGGAACATTTATAAAAATGTCAAATACATGTTTGTACTTGTCTGATTAATTTTATTAATCAATTCAACAATTATCGATCTAAAATCCACAACACTTTAATTTAAAACATTTTCCTATTTAAATTTTTTTTAATTTCCTAAAAAAATTTTAATATTGCACATCCATTAACAAGATTAAAAATCCTCTTCTGATATTAAAATTACTGATATGTAAGATTAATTGATTAAAATTAGTCAAATGAGCATTTTAAAAAAAATAAATTAAGCAGATGCTGAATATTTTCTCAGCAGATCTTCTGTCTTTTCAATGACACTGTAGATGTAAGGCCTTTCCATAGGATTTGCCTTTAGGATGAATTTTATTAAATTTTCCATATCTTCCCCGTAAATATGATTTTCTGGGTATTTTAAATTTCCGCTTAAAACCGCCAAAGCGACGCTATCACCTCTTTCGTATACTGCATCGAATGGTGATTTAAAAAAGCACATAGCAAAGAGTATGCAACCTAAACTCTGCAAGGAGAAAAAAATTTTAGAAGCGTGATGATATTTTTTAAGGTTAGGATTTTAATTACATACCCAGATGTCAGTTCTCTCATCAATTATGCAATGAGGTTCTACATTAAAAAGCTCAGGTGCTTTATAAGGCATTGAACAACGTTCTGCTGCTAAATCCTGTAAGCTTTGTGCATTTGCTGTATTGCTAATTTGAACTCTAGCTTGAGTTGCAGAGCCTAAAAAAAAGAAAAAAAATTGGGTTTTGATTTTTATGAAGGATTTTTAGGATTTCGTAAAAGGATCATACCTAAATCCATTATGACTGGTGTGTTATCAACATCTAATAAAATATTTGCTGTTTTCAAATCTCTATGAGCTAAAGGTGGATCACATTCATGAAATGCTTGAACACCGTAACAAATTTTTAAAAATATTTCTAATACTTCACTTGGTTGAAAATGCTTTTTTGTAATTGCTCTACGTTCTAACTCGTGGTGTAAGGTACCTCTCTGAAAATAAATTGAGGGACTTTGAAATAAGAATGATTCAGAGCTTCAAGCTTCTTTCTTTAGGTGAGTTAACATTTTAAACTAAGCCATGAAGTAGATTATAGCCTTCAGCTAAGTTTCACAAGTAAAACAGCTTTGAGCAAAGCTCATTAGGGACAAAGTCATTAAACCAAATCATCAATAAATATTAAACTTCTATACATACTTTAAAATATGGCAAAACTAAATAAATCTGACTTGTAGAATTGATAACTGGATTGGGAATACCATCAATCTCATAATCGATCAAATTAATAACATTCTCATGCTTTATCCTCTCATGAATTTTAACTTCATTCAACGCAACAGTCTGATCTTCCATGGAATGACATATTATTTTTTTAATTGCATACAATTTATGATTATCAGGATCTTCAACTAGATAAACAGTACTAAACCCCCTGAAAAAAATTAAAAATTTATCAATATCAAAAAACTAGGCCAAGTCAGCAAAAAAATTAAAAAAATTAAAAATAAAATCTCACCCTTCCCCAACAATTTCTTTAACTACATATTTTTTAGATTTAATACGAATATTTTCTTTAGAACACAAACAACCCATTCTAAAAATTATATTTAACCCTAAACTATTCATTTTTTAAAAGTAAAAAAAATAAAAATAAAAACATTGGTAAATTAATCTGATGACACGATCGACGTGGAATTAAATTTCCTTTGAGAAGTTAGCGCCAAATTCAAATCTCTTGAAAAGTTTGTTGATTTTCATGTTGTAATTTTTTATTTTTGCTTTTTTTAGGAGTTGAGGATTCCCGGCGGAGTTTGAACGTTATGATAGCACCTGGATGATGCCTACGTGGATTTTTTAAAGAAGATTACGTAAGTAAATCGATATATTTTATTTAAAATTGTAAATGAGCGTAGGTCGTCGTAGGTAACTTATTGAATATTTTGAAAACCCTTCATTGAAATTTAAATTAATCGGTATTTTTTATATAAAAGGTTGGAAGTAATTTTTTATTACGCAGAGCGTATTAAGGGAGCCCTAAAAAAAATTAACTGAAATCCGGTAATATTTTTTTATCAAAAAAATATGAATAGGACTGGAGAAGAATATTATTTCATTCATTTAAATTTTTTAAAATATTTTTTTTTCAAAAAGGGAAGGAAAAGAATAAAAATTTCCAGGAATTGAATCTTGAGCCCGGCCCTGATATCGCATTCAACTACACTAATCTGTAAAATTAAAAATGTCGCACGGAGTGAGAATTTGAAATATTGCCTCTTGTACTTAATCCCCGCCATTCAAGTCTTTTATTTTTTCTATTCAGCTTGTAGCATTCTAAAGGTTCCTTTTTCTCTTCATTCGTCTTTCCTTTTTATTATTATTTTTTTATTGTTCGAAAATGCTTCAAATTCTTTTGATAGGGTTGAATCACATCGTCTTTTAGCTCGGTCATGGATTAAATAAGGTCACTTACCTGGAAAGGGAAGGAAAAAAAAATTTAAAAAGCGCTATGGGAGGTTACCCACGTGTCGGCATGGCGTCTAGCACTCGGGGGGAAAATCCTTAAATTCGGCGCCCAGGGGAAAATTTTTTAATTGTAATTAATCATGGCACACTGACCCATTTTTTTTATTAGTTCAAGATTTTTTTTAAATATTGGCACATTAGCCATAAAAGATTAGATAAGATATATCAAGCTCCGCGGTGGGTTCGTTTTTTTTTTCGAAAAAAAAAATAGTCGGTTAGATTGTTTTTATATTGGGTTAAAATACCGACTTTGAGCCACTCGTACCTAAGCCTTGATTGCGAGATAACGTAATTTTAATATCAAAGGAATCCTCTTTTTTTTTTTTTTTTTTTTTTTTTGAATGGATGGATTTGAATACCTTTGAAAGGGGCAGGCGGGGCTGGTGGCGCGAAGCGTTTGGCAGAATCGCCCCAGAAAAAAAAAACACCTTCATGCCGTTTTGTGTTGTTTGTAAAGAAAAATTTACACCGTTGTAAATTTTTTTATTGTCAGGGGGAAAATAAACAGTTCGTGAGCTTCCTTAATTATTAGGTATGGGGTGAGTATGATGGAATGCGATGCGCCAGGTCAGGTGAATATGAAATTTTTTTTTTTGGATTGTTTGTTTGGTTTCCGAGAATGCGATGAATGGAAGGTTGGATTTTCTTTTGATGGAAAATAGAGCTGGTGTCAAGTGCTGATGAGCGAATCTAAAGAGGTGGTCGGTTAGAAATATTGGAGTGGCAGGAGTAGGAATTCGGGGATGAATTACTTTTAGTAAGAATGAGGGTAGTTTGGATGCGCTTTAGGGGTTTTGTCGACTGTGATATTTAGGTCTTAGTTCGTTGGGCCACTGGCTAAGAAAAAAGTAAAGGGACGATCTTGCCCAAACTAAAAGGATTGGGAAACCACCTCTATTTCCACCTAATTTCTACTGGTTTTCCAATTCCACTCCATTTCAACTTGGCTTTATAATTTTTTAAATGTTTTTTTCTTTAATAAGGTATTATTAACAAAATTGTCATTTTGACTCGATGCCTAAACTACAGAAAGATGCGATTTCAATTGAAATTTTAGTTTTTTAATTAAAAAATTTTTACCAGCATTCTAAGAAGACAGGGCACTTATGGATTAGTCAATAGTACACCCCGTCTTCTTAGAATTTTTCTGTAAATAAATAAAAGCAGCTCCATAACTCTGTAGTCTCAAGCTGCAACAGCAAATCTGTAGTCACCTTAGAGCGCTGCTTCTGATATTTTTACCAAAATTTCTGTAAATTTTTTTTGGATATATAAAATTGAAAATGAATCAGAATTCGCATTTTTTAAACAGAAAAATGCAACAATTTTGAATTAAAATTTTAGTTTTTACATAATAAAAATTTTACCGCATCATAAGAAGACAGGGCAGTTATGGATCAGCCAATAATTCGCCCCGTCTTCTTAGAGTTCCAGCCAAAAACTGTAAATAAATAAAAGCAGCTCTAATAAAGTTTTTTAGTGACCTTAGAATGCCGCTTTTGGTGTTTTTACCCGCCCCTCTGGAAGTGCAAATCCAAGATAAGAAGCTTTCCTTAGACCAAAAATCTGCACCGGCTGGGACCAGCTATCTGCCTTTGGCCCAATGAGTTTTAATGGCAATTTTTGCTTAGGGATAAAAAAATCAGGTGCTAAGAATTTTTAGCTCAAATATTTGAACGATTTACACTTAACGTCTGAATCTCCGCTTTTGTAAGGCTAATCTATCGGTCGAAGACCTTTTTTTAACTTTTAAAATTGGTTTTCTTAAAAACTTCATTAACAATAAGCATTGTCATTCATAAAGATTATCATTTTGTTAGTTGTTAATGAGTTGCCCTCCTCATTCAATGCCTTCGATACCTTGTTATTAAAAAAAAAAAAAAAATGTCGTTTGGTCGTTTGATTCATTGATCTGTTTAAAAATGTCAATCAGTGCGATACAGGTATGCGATGCCTTTGTATATGTGCTGGAGGAAGATTTCATATACTTGAGTCTATAATATCAAAGGAATTATCGAACTTTTTACTTGATGGATTAGGTTCACAGTTCGAAAAGGATCGTCTGTTTTATTTATCTCGGTATCCCTGAAGATGGCTGTTGTCAAGGATCTTGGTCGAGTTTTTTTTTTCCTTTTGAGGTTATATTTAGTTTATCGATGAGTTTTATGTGAAAAAGATAGACACGAGTGGCTTATTTTAAAATCTTGTAGATTTCAAGGACCGCTCTTGAGGATATAAAGATTATGTCAGGGTTCCGAGCTTGGATTTTTCTTAGTGCGAATGGCGACAGTGCGGAATTCTATGAATTAAAGAAATTAAAGGGGAATCAGTAGGAGGCTTTGCCTTGTGGAGGCAAATTTTTGTGTTTTTGGTTCAAGTCTAAGCTCGGCCTGTGCCAATTAGAACAGGCACGGACTGGCACTAAAAATACCAGAAGAGGGGCTTTAAGGTGACTACAGAGTTCCATTAGAGCTGTTCCTATTTATTTAAAGAAAAGTTTTTGGCTCGTACTCTAAGAAGACGGGGTGAAGTATAGACGAGCCCATATGTGCCCTGTCTTCTTAGGATGGGGGTAAAAATTTTTTACTGGAATTTCAAAAATTTTTCTTCTGTGAAAAATACGCAGATTCCGTTTTGTTTTCAATTTTTATTCTAAAAAGAAATTCATAAAAATTTTGGGCAAAAAAATTCCATCTGCTAAATTAAAAATTTTCAGCTCTATTTTTGAAACCTCCAAAAGCTTTTGCTTGCAAATTTTTCCAGTTTGCCAATCCGAGCCTGCTTTCAATTTTTTTTTCAGGAGCTTCCCTCTAAAAAAAAAAATGGAGCCCTTAGTGCTTCACACTTAGCTCAGAACTTCTTAACAACTCCCTGTCATTCCCTTATCAATAAATCAAACGTACCGCAAGAAAACCCGAAAAAAAAGAACCGTAGCCCACCGATTTCCATTTTATCACCTTCGCGATAGTTTTCGGTTAATAATTTTGACACCTGCACCGCTCAATCTCAAAGGTCTCCGAATCACTTTATATTTCATTCTTCCACGCAACATGGCGCTTACATATTTAAAAAAAAAAAAAATAAGAAAATGATGATAATAATAAAAACGGGGGGAAGAAAAAAAAAATGGAATTGAATCGAAATTCCTTTCCATTGACGGCCGAAAAACTCGGAATGTTAACAAAGCCAGAGCCATCTTTATTGTGATCTGAACTGTAAAATGACTCGAGTTGGAGGTTTGTACTCAACGGGCGGATAAAATTATTTAAATCGGGGGAAAATTTTGAAGAATGAAAAAAAAAAAAAAATAGTTCTCTTTCCGTTTTAAATTTAAATTTATTTCAAGAATCTGATTGTGATCGAATATTTTTGACACTTTACACAATCCTGGTTTTATAATGACTACAAATCACGGTTTATCAGTGTCGTGTTACGGTTTTTGGGGTTTAAGGGTGGGAATTTAAGAAAAAGGTTTGGTAATTAAGAAAATGATTTTAGTTTAATTACCGTAAGGGCCATATTTAACTTCTAGTAACATTATTGGGCAGTAGAAAGAAATCTAGCTGAAGCAGTCGCAGACAAATTGGCTTAAACTAAGCTCAAGAGAGCTTTTAATAATTTTGGTGTCCTTAAGATAAGTTCATGAAAAGATAGAAATTTCAGGCCGGGAAATCGTCCTGCTAATTCGGGCATAAGATCATAAGTTAAAGCCATTAATAAACTGCTACTCGAAGGTATTCATGTAGTCTTGAAACGCCCCTGATTTTGTCTAGAAAAAAATTTTATATTGTATAATCATCGGCGGTATCTTACCACCTTACAAAAAGACGAGCTTACCCATGCGTATTCCTCATTAATTTACTGATAGAATGCACAAATGCAAAGTTAGCGACATTGTCCAGAAATGAAAAATATTTGGCCTAAGTACCGGGGAAAAAATAATTGCGCAGAGTACATTGAGTGTGATGATGATTCAAGGAACGAAATCTATAAGGCTGGGCCAAATTGATGCCAAAGCCGGGTCTTTATGAGAATTTGTGATGGGTAATCCTAAAAACGTTATCTTTTGCAGCTCAGGCTGAGTCTAATTATATGGAGAGGTGAGCTTTCATCTCACACAGTTCCTAGCTGGCCACGGGGTATTCAAAAGTTATTTCCTCGGATTTAGCTCAGACGCCACTATGTTGGCATTCGGAGATCCTGAATCTTCGGAGCACATCATTTGCCTAATGCTGATGCACTAAGTGAAAGCTAGAAGAACCTAAATCAGCCTGAATTAAGCTGGGGACCAATCTGGGAAACCCAATAGCTCATGCTAGAGTCGAAGGAAAATAAAATGATAAATTGATGAGGTTATGAAGAGAGTAAGGAGGAAAAAGAGAGAGAGCCATGGATAGATAAGGTGCGCCTGAGACTGAAGTAATGCCATCACGGTTCTTGAATGGTTAACGGAAATATAAGATCTGGTAGTTAGAGGGGCACGGAGCCATAGAGACTCGGGGAAGCCCTCTCACGGTCTCGTGCCTTTTTCTGAATCCAACCTTGAGGAAAAGGGTTAATTTTTAGCCGGTAGAAGTCTAGCCATAGGACCAGAATAGGATATCCTATGCAGAATTTTTTCTCTTTCTTTCACCCTCCGGCCTGCAATAAAAAGATGCTAAAACTGCAATAAATTTATGATTACACACACGCATGGCTATACAGGGCGCGAAGTTCTATCGCCGCATCACAAACACCGCGCCAAGCGGCTCTATGCCCTGGCAGGTGGCGCACCAGTCAGGGATCCCCAAACGTCTCGCATCCATCGACAAATTATCCTTCCGACAAAGCCACGGTCTTCCTAGTGGTATAGGGCTAGTCGGCAACCAGGACCTGCCGAATCCTTTGTGTCGGGGGGCGCTCGCGCTACATGTCCCGCCCACTGAAGTCTACGAGCCTTGATCACACTAGTAATCAATAAATGAATGATTGACGTAATTGAAATTCCCATCACGAAAAATTCTAAAAACATTTTTTGATTTCTAAGATTTTTTTTGATTGTTACTCAGTGAGTTTTTTATTTTTTGAGGATCCAGGAATTTTTCGGGAAAAGGGAGACGGGTGAAACCACCAAACCATTATAAGTAGAGAGTTTGAAAGCCGCCAACTATGTATATTGAAATCTTGGCTTCTGATTGGCTGTGACCAAATTTGTTTCAATCAAATTGGTGATGACGTCAGACAACTTCGGCTGCTCCTTACTGAACTTACGTTTGGTCACAGGACTTACAGCCAATCACAAAGCAGTTTTTTTCCTTAAATTCGCCAGTACTTCATTTGAAAACGGAAATTCCTAAAAAATTGTATCCAGAGTCTCGCCTCATCTTGTAGCCATTTGAAACTCTTATGCTGATCCAGATTTTTAGGCCGAAGTCCAACATTTGTTTCGGGCTAGCAAAAATTTTCAATTTTTTTTCCTTCAATAAAAACTATTTTAATTTACGATCAATTTTTTTTATTATAAAAAATACTACATCGTAAAACGCGTGGAAGGATTTATAATTGTGTGATATAATCCAAACTGATAAGAAAACGATTGATACAGCTCGTAATATTATCTAATACTTGACACAATGTTTCTATTTTCTGAATAATTGAAAATGAAAAGATGGCACGACAAAGATTACTGCAAGAATTTAACACATTATCAATTGTCTATTCTTAGATGAAAATGACATGATTACTTTTATTGGAATTCAGTATTCTATAGAAGAAAATAAAATCATGTTAATTTCAATAAAATCGAATCCCGTTGAATTGAAAGAGTAAATATGTCACTATTCCAAGAATTTCGTTCTCTGATAAAACAAAAGTAGACGCAGATAATTTAAGAAATTATTAAATTGGTGAGAATTTTTCGGAAACTTCAAGGAAAAATTTAGTGAAGTAGATTGTTTATTGAGTCTTTTGCGCATCGCAGATTTAATCAACTTCGAAACCGCGGCAGACGAAATTCACTGCCGCTTGCTGCGAAATTTCTCCGGAAACAAGTCCAGACCTGTCCAGCCCTCCCTCAGTTTTCTCTTAAATGACAGGCTTCCCTTTTGACCCGACTGATACCAGTTGGAAGGGTTAAAGACCCAGAACAAACGCGACAGAAACATCAAAAGGCAAAGCCACGTTCAGTCTACACCTGTTCGGTCAATAAAGCAAATTTTTTTTTCTTAAAAAAAAAATCCCGTAAGTGTCAAGGACCGAATGACTAAATCATTCAACGTAATTCTTTTATACTTTTTGATAAAAATCCCTTCCTTAGGGCAAGTCCGGTGACCATCAGTCTCTGACCGTTTTAATTTTGAATAAAAAGCGTCAATAACCCCGAAAGAGAAAAAAAAAAATATTAAAGAAATTTGGGATTCCCATGAACAACAAAAGAAACGTAATAAGTTAACAACCTTATTTAATGAAGGGTATGGAAGCGGAGATCGCCAATCAATTTGACGAATCCTTTCACCCTGTTAAGTATTTTTAAAAACCTCTTTAACAATCGATGGTGAATCCTCCGACTTTCGTTTAATCCCGTTTCCCGTTAACGGATTTTTTAACGACCGGGTATTTCCCAGGCCAAAAAAAAAAAAAAAAATTTTTCGTAAGGGAAAAATTAATCAGGTGTGATGTAATTGGTCACTCTTCTTTTGTATGCGAATTGTAGCACTTCAAGGTGTTGGCCTATCATTCATTTTTGGCATGTTAACATTTTTTTAAAGGCAGGGGCGGGTTCAGTGTAAGGCACGGTCTTATAAACAGGTCCGGAATCTCTTGTTTAGTTCCATGTTTTGGCGCTGCATGTACAATTTATAACCAGTAGGAATCAAATGTTGAAGGCGGCCATGTTTTGCCAAGAAGACTGCCACTGCTATTGGCTCTGAATTGAAACACTAACGACACAGGTGTTAAAAAATGAACTATTTTCGGCGACATGATCGAGGACTAATCTGAGAGCGAAGATTCCGGACCTGTTTATAAAGACCGTGGTGTAAGGGGACCATCAACCATTGTCTGGGTGCCGGGTCACTGCGGGATACCGGGCAATGAGAAAGCGGACGAACTCGCGATGGAAAGGTGCGAAGAAGTCCCTTATAGGTCCGGAACCCTTTTGCAGCCTCCCCCAAAGCCATCTCAAGATGGCCTTAAGAGAATGGGAGGACAGGCAGAAAGCTACTGAATGGGACTGTGCACCGGGACTAAGACATTCAAAAATGTTCATAGGCGGGTACTCAAGAACCAAAAGCAAACTGATCCTGTCATTTTCCAGAGCGGAGCTCAAAAAACTCACCGGCCTGCTCACGGGTCGCTACGATCTTCGGGCTCATCTCTTTAGGATGAAAAGGCCGAAACGGAAATTTGCCGGCTGTGTAAAGGAGCTAGGGAGACGGCGGAACACATACTCTGTCTCTGCGAAGCTGCATCCATACGCCGGCTGAGAATATTTGGGGAAGCCTTTTCCACACCAATGGTAATCAGGGCCCTGGCCCCTGCTAAAGTCCTGCAGTTCTTTAGAGGACTCCGACTCAAGCAGCCCACCTAAAGCAAGGGAACGGTACAATAGGTCACAGGTTGGCCTCAGTGCCTAGGCGGATCGCCAGATCCCCAACCCTAAAAAAAAAAAAAAAAAAGGGGAACATCGAGAGAGTTTGCAGGGGGCTGCAGAAGGCTTTGCAGAAATTTACCCGAGTAGAAAATGGAATCCGAGAATAAGAAACTGGCCAGGCCGCTCGAATATTTTGGGTACAAGTGCACCCATTAAGAGTGCTGCTGGCTGCGGCTGTAGGCCGCGCCCAAGTTGTAGGAGATCACGCTTCAAAATTTCTTGACTTGGGAAGCCGAAATCTGGTATGGCCGATTTCTACGGGTTTGTTTGAAGGAACTTTGTTGGTTTCCGGCACTGTTTACCCGTTAATTAGTATTTTCATATAAGTCCTATTACAGTTGATTAGGCAAACCCATGCCGATGCACCTGATCTTATTGCTAAACAGTTTCGTAGCAATTATTATAATTTTCAGAGTTATGGGAATTTTGTTTTCTACCGACAGTTGCGGATACTTTCGGTCAACAACCTGCAAAGTGTTACTAAGCAGGGTCGGAACTATAGGATGATTGACGGTACGAAATAGGTCTATTTTGAGTTTTTAATTTTAAACCGTTAAGCCTTAATAAAAATTGTGTCTTTTGTCTTTGCAGTCCCCTATTTACTTATACCGGCATGAGGCCCGACTATTGCATCGTAGACGAACCTACCCTTGGCTGCCACCCTCCCAACTCCCTGCATTGGTTATAGGGGGAGGGGAGTTCATCCGCGGCCATGGCGGTCAGGCTTGGTCCTGGTTTGCTAGAAGATGTTTAGCGAAAACTTTGTTAATCTGTGAATGATAAACAAGTTATTTACTCTTGTTATTGCATAATCGAAAATGATGCATATGGGGGTCTTCATATAATCAACCTCAAATTAGGACAATTCCGCGGCTATGTATCAAACCGTAAAATCAAAATATTTTGGAATTCGACTAAAAAACACCCTGTGGTCATTAATAATTTACAAGAAAACAAGGCCGCTAGCTTTCATTTTTTAGATTAATGTAATTATTAAGTTTCTTTCTATCTTCACCGTGTAAAGCGCGCACCAAATCAATCTACTTCATGTTTTTTAAAAAACAAAGTTAGAGCGATTAGAGATCTGTAACACTTGAAACTTAGAAGAAAATCCGATTCCTTAGCGCTCAAGTGCTGACAGAATTTTAAGTGAGGCTGGCTTGAAGAAAGGGCAGGTGTGCCACCCTAAAACTAGGGGAAAGTTTTTTAGAGAATATGAAGAAGAGTAGAGTTTGTCAATTTTTTAAGAAAATCTTTAAAAATTCATGAGGTCGAGTCCAAAATGTAATTTATAAAAAGTTTTTACACTCAAGAAAATTTCTGAAAAGTTCTAAAAATTCCTGGGGCCAAAAAATTTTGAAAAAAATGGTTGTTTCACAAAGTAGGTTATCCTATAATCCGTTTTTCTTTTGGAGGGAGGAGGGGGAGACATATTGTCCCACCCCCACCATGCGAACCCTGAAGTTCTGCTAGACAGTCTTTGCTTTCGTTGTTGAGTTGAATTTCTTACTCCAAACCCAGCATGATGACATATACATGAGGACAGCTGGTCCCTGGCTCTCCATAAGCTAAACATATAGGCTTGGGATCTACCTCCGCAGTGGAGATGAACACTTACAATATTGAGGTCGCGCTGTGTTGCTATTCTACCTGCTGTCGAGATTGCCCCAAATACTTTTAAAGAAAATTTATTTTATTGGCCTGACGATTTTTCCTCTTCAGAGGTTGGACTGAAGGCAATTCCTGGTTCAAGCTGCAGAGAAACTGTATAATTTTTATTGAGGCAACAATCGAGAAAAGCGAAAAAAGCCTGAGAGCCATTAGATAAGGCGAGAGCAGGGGCTTAGAAAATTTTTGAGGAGGACAAACACTCTATGACTTTGAGAGATGAAAAATATTTACCTTATGTGAGCTAACTGCCCAAGCCATTCTTCTGTTAAACGACACCCCTGGGCGAGGGGGCGATAAGCCTTTCTGCAAATGTCGAGGCGGAGTGGTGGATTCCACGTGGTTGAAAAAAATTTTAAAATCCACGTCGAGTCCACCGCTCCACCTCCACATTTGCAGATTGGAAACCCTCCATGTACAGTACGGTTGATGACCATTTCTGGTTCAACCCGTTGGTGAGAAGCCCCGTTTTTACATTCTGGGTTGGCTGCCCCACGAAGGGCAAAAAAAGGAAAAATTAACCTAATCTGGTGGAAGGAAAATTTTCGCCTGAAAAGGAATAAATCAAAGATGGTGGCAGCAACTGAGTCAGCAAACCAGTGTGTTGCGCCCCATATTGACTTTCAGTTTTTTCCGAGGCAGCCTTTAGATAAGATCGATGTCCAGTTTGGGTTCTTGCCCTAGTTTTTTGAGCTCCCGAGATGAGAAGCCCCGTTTTTACCCTCTAGGGATGCCTGCTCCCTAGCAGCAAAAATGGACAAAAACTGATTCATTCTAAATGAAGTAAAATTGTCCCCAAAAATGGCAAGAACGGATTCAGAAGCGGAAAACTGTACGGGAAAAATTACGATTTTTAAAAAAAAGTTTAGGTTCTCAAGAAAAATGGGTTATTTAGTTTGTATGCTGGTGCCCCTCCCCCCAGACAAAATTTCTGGATCCGCCCTAGGAGATTGAAAAAATCATAAGTTTTCCAGCTGGAGACTTAATGGACTAAAAACCCGATTCCAGAAAAAATCCAAAAAATATTTTTTTCCATCTTTAAAAAAATCCCGGAACCCGAACAATTTTTTTTTTTTTTGAATGAACACCATAGACTGTTGGATATCATACTTTTAAATACGAATCTTTTAGACAAGTTATCAACACCTTAAGATAAACATATGAAATACTACAAATTAATTCCAATAGTAGTAATTGCATTTGGGTTGCTAAACGTAAGATAAACATAAGTGTAAATCGTACACAAGCTTGTAACTGTCACTTGTAAAAATCTTAACGCGAGCAAAAACCGAGCCGTACTCATAAGCTAAACATAAACCCATCATCTTACGTTATAATTATGGTGTGTTCTTTATTATTTTTTTAAAATTATACGCTTGGCGGTGAATCGTTTAGTTAGTTACGTACGGGCAGTAGATTGGTGTGGTGTCAAGTCTTTCGGGGGGAACAAATTTTTCAAAAAAAAGAAATTAAATAAAATAAAAATAAATTTTTCCGTTTGTCATTTTTTTTTTTCGAAAAAAAATTTTTTGGGTTTTGTAATGAAAAATTTTTTTGGAGTTATCGCGGAGTTTTTTTTTTAATGGGCGGTCGAAGTGAAGTTTTTTTATTTTTAAAAGTAAGAAACCGTGCGCGAAAATTTTTTTTAAATTAATCAACACGCCGGTTTTTAATTAAATAAAAAATAAATCAAATCAAAAAAAATTTTTAATATAATTTTGAGCCCGTAAAAATTTTGGCGGGCTTTTTTTTTAAATTTAAAAAACCGGTCGTGGCTTTAATTTTTTTTTTTACCACTTTGATTAGATTCATAAAAAGGATTAACGAGACAAATCTGAAATAAAAATACATAATAGTCAGGAGATGTTCGATAGATAAGATAACAATCGATATTGATAACATAATGTCATTAATCCAAAAGTATCTAGTCATCAACGTGGTAAATGCGTTTTAAGGGGAAAAAATTGTAAAAAAAAAATTTTTTTCTAATTTTTCAGGCTCCTAATTTAGTTTTTTAAGACACTCGAACGATTTGTTTACATTTTAAAAAAGAATTAATTAAATCAGTGATCAAAATGAATACTGTGCTCGGTTGTGCTATTTTATACTTGATAACCAATGGCTGTATTGTTTTTGGTGCTCATCCTAATTATGGCCATAGAAAAAATGGGAATCCTTTACTAGGTGAAGAAGGAAGGAAACATTTAAGATCTACAGGTAAAAATTTTTATTTTTGTTCCGAATGGAATTTGCCAAAATTTATTTTTTTTGTAAAGGCCAAGGGCTTTCGTCTGTTTCCCAACGTGTAGGAGATTTTTAAAAATTTTTTTTTAAAAAAATCTCACCCGGTTTGTTTTTTAATTGATAAGTTTTAATATTTTTAAATTTCTTATCAAGATTTTTTTTTTGTCGCGACTTTGTTTATTTAATTTTTGAAATTGTTTAGGGGAAATAGTATATTGAAATTCTAGGGAGGGAAATAAGTTTTCTGTTAAGATTTTTTTAAAGAAACCTGAAAGGAAACCTGACTTCCTAGATTAGCAAGGTACTTTTTATGACTAATCAATAGCACGCCGGACTAAAAATTTTTAAATTAAAATTTTTTTAAAAAAAAATATAAACAAATTTCATGTAAACAATGAGCAAAAAAACTTATTTTCTGCAGAAGTAAACATAAAAAAAAATTAAAAATTGGGGAAAATGGCGTTTTCTAACTATGAGTTATGAAAAAAAATTTTTAGGTTTTTTTTTTTTTGAGGAGATGAAGATGGAATGTCGCTAAACGACGATGACGTCATGACAATGTTAAAAATAATCTCCTTTCATCGGTTGTAGATTTGCAAACAATCTGTAATTAATTAAATTATGTCGACCGAAACCGTCTCGCTCGCTGCGGCGACTTTTTTTTTTAAACATGTATTGTAACACGCGTCAAATTTACAAATGCGGTAAAACTTCTTTTTCGATTTTTTTTAACACCCCTGGGGCCTGATTTTAATTAATTAATTTATGGCTATGGTGAGAATGGGTTGGTCTCGCTAATTTTTCTTAAGGGTTTTTCCCTTTAGGAAAATTCGAGGATGTCGAAGGTAGACGGAGAGAGATTTGTATGATCTTGTGTGGCTCTTCGGTGATACATGAAGCATATCTGATGATTGGCAGATTGGAAATTATTTTTTGATTTATCTGATGGAAGACTTTAAACTGAGTAGTAAGGACGCTTCAGCACAAAATCTTTTTGCTGCTGGTGTGAAAGTTTTTTGGATTGAAAACTTTTGGTCGTCACATGTAAATTTTTCAAAATCGAGTATAAAATTACATTTTTTTCATCCCGGCAGATTTTCACAGAAAAACCAATTTACTGAGGAAATTCTTTGGGGAAAGATTTATAGAGCAAAGTCCTAAGAAGCTCATGCGGTTGAGGATGAAAGCCGCGAACTGATTAGGATGAAGGTTAGGAGCTCAGCAGGATTAGGAGTTCAATTAACTCGAAGAAAAAGAAAATTTTTCGATTAAAAAGGGTTTCTTTAATCAACCAATCCTTGTGAAGATATTTTCCAAAACGTAAGTTTCTAGAAGAAATTCAAATCTAACACTTTCTTATTAATTCGATCAAGTTTTCCATCAATTATTGCAGGCAGAAGTTTTTTTCACGAATTTTCCTCAAAAAATTTGAAAAGGACCCATCTTTTCTCAAGAGAAAAAAATTTCCAAATTTTTATTTCATCTCATCAAACAATGTTTTCTGGCAATTTTTTCTAATTAAAAAAAATCTCTCAAATTTTATAATAAGCAAAGCTTCTCTCTTCAAATCAATTTTCTTGTAATTTTATCCGCCAAACAAATTTTCTTTTCAGTTTTTTTTTTCATTTAAGAACCTTCTGAATTTTTTCCTTGCCTAAAAAAGATTTTTTAAAGCAGCTAGAGCCTCCCAGCTTCAGCCTGATCAGCCCCGAGTGTAAATTTTGCATCCGCATCCATCATGGTTCCCAGATAAAATATTAAGTTTGGCCAAATTTGTGTGCTTGAAAATCTATGTGGCCGGAAGGAAGCGAGGAAAATATTTTATTTTACCGAAAATAGCTGTGAGAAGAAGATACTCTCTTCTGTTATTTTTTACGCCCAGCTAAAACATTTTTTAAAGCGATGACATATTATTTTTTTTTTATAAATTTTCGCACTCGAGAAAGTTTGATTGAATCTTTCAGCAACGCTGATAAAAATCGGCGCTTGAACGGCCTAATTACTTAAAGTTAAATTTAAAAAGCTTCTAGTTTTTTCCTCATTGCCAAAGCTTTTCATGAATAACCCATAAAAATAGAATTTAGGAAGTTGTAAAATTTTGTAGAAAAGTATATTGAGGATAGTTGAGGGAATCTGAGGGCCATTTTCATTAAATTGTGGGTGAAGGATATGCTGTGGAGTTAAGATTTGAATATTTGAGTTTATTGTTATTTTTGTTAAAAAAAAATTCCTGATACTTAGTTCGCGGTCTACCAAACCTTGTGGAAAAAGGCTTAAAATCTCTTGAACCCTCAGAAAAAGATTCTTTCGAAAATAGAGATGGCTCCTAGAACCGGAGAAAAAGAAACTTGCAAAATGAAATGTAAAATCATATGTAAGTAGGCCTATGTCAAAGTCCTTTTACCTACTTTTTTCCTAGGTAAAAATGATTTATTTTTTTCAAAACAACTTAAAACGCATAGCACAAATCTAATACTTTTATCACGAGGTAGATAACATAATTTATCTTTCCTTCAGCTAAACAGGAAGTACATAAGAAAAAATAATACAATTACCACTATGTGTACCATTCGCATTTTTATTTATACATTGCGACACAAATAAATGAGCGAGAATGCGATAATATTGTGGTTCGATCAAAAAATTTATTATAGAAGATGTATTTTTCAGTGGCGGAGCAGGGCAGGAGCATGTTCGCGCAATCGCGCATACTTGCTATTATTCTAGCGCAGTAAGCAGACTGTCATAATTCTTCTCGGTTACTCCTGAAACCAAGAATGTCCCTTGACTTCGGTTCAACTTCAGTCAAGAACGTTTTCTGACCGATAGAATTTCTCCCGGAACTTTTTCTGATCAAACGAACTTTTCCCAGAACGTTTTCTGACCAGTAGAATTTTTCCCAGAACGTTTTCTGACAAATAGAATTTTTTTCAGAACGTTTTCTGACCGATAGAATTTTTCCCGGTACTTTTTCTGATCAAACGAACTTTTCCCAGAACATTTTGTGACCAGTAGAATTTTTCCCAGAACGTTTTCTGACCAATAGAATTTTTCTCAGAACGTTTTCTGACCGATAGAATTTCTCCCGGAACTTTTTCTGATCAAACCACCTTTTCCCAGAACGTTTTCTGACCAGTAGAATTTTTTCCAGAACGTTTTCTGATCGATAGAATTTCTCCCAGAACTTTTTTTGATCAAACGAACTTTTCCCAGAACGTTTTCTGACCAATAGAATTTTTTTCAGATCTTTTTCTAATCAAAAGAACTTTTTCACATTTAAGAAATTCCTTAAAAAATGTTTTAATTAGCAAAAATTGAATTTAAAATTCAAATTTTAAAAAACGCGCCAAAAACCTTGATTGGCCAGTGACGTCACAACACGATTATTCTTTTCTATCCCATTGGTTAATTTTTTTGCGCGCGCAAAAACTCCGCCAATAAAAACACCGGATCTAATTCAGTTGTGACGTCATTAGTATGCGATTATTTTTTGGCGGGCTTTTTCAAATTTAAATTTCTAATTACATTTTTCGCTTTCAAATATTTTCTGTTGCATTTTTTTTTTTTTTGTTTTTCCACTTAAAACTAAACCGAAGCTTTCGTTGAAGCTGAAATATTTTACCCTTGCGAAAATATCCGCCGAATTAAAATTTTGGCCCTCTCCAGACTTTATTAATAATTCCTGGCGCCGCTGCTGTCACTTTTTATAAATAAAAAAAAAAATAATCCGGAGCCTATTGCAAAAATAGGAAGAAAAAAGTTAACTCGCGATAAACGCTGTGAGAAAAAAAATTGCTCCATCATTCAAAGGACGGAATTATAATTTCTTGAAAAATAATTTAAAAGTAATTAAATTACGGCCATAATAAAAAGACCGGTTGATGAATTGGTTTATGCATTGAAGTTAAGATATTTACATTAGTCCGAAATGGCCCGGGGGTAAGCGGCGTGTGGCCCGAGTCTAGCGCGCGTGTACCTTATACACCTTTGCTAACATACTACAAATTGACCTAAGTTATAAAAAGGGTCGATAGTCTCATTACCTTTTTTCCTATATTTTTTTTTTTTTTAATTTTAAACTATGACTTCATTCCTTTTAATTTTCAAACGATCTTTATTGTCTCGTTGAAGGATATGCATATATAAGGTGACTTTTAGAAGAAAAAAAATTGAAGAATGTTAATAATATGAATTTTTTTAAACGGAGAGATGGTTTATGATGATAAGTTGGCATTAGTTGTGAAGAATCCTTTATTTGAAAAACTGAACATCAGCCACTGTACTGTCGGGGAAGCAATGACTTCTTTTTTTTTTTTTTTTTTGAGGTTGTGCGTGTTTCGTATGGCAAATGTTTTTTTTAAATGGCAGGTGATACCCGATTGGAAAAAAATCTTTTGTTCAGGAAAAAAAATTGAGTTCGTGAGTTTCGGCAATTTTTTTTTCGTTTCCCTTGATATGGGTAATTCCTGCGAGGAAGTTGTCAAATGGACAATGAGGAACCCGGACGCAAATTTATCCGCTAGGTCGCCAGGAAATATCGTCTGCTTTAACTGTCGAATGGCGGTTAATTTGTTGTGATTTTATCAGATTAAAAGTAAAGAAAAGTTCTATTAGCGACCCTAGCGGATGAATTTGTGTCCGGGTTCTTCTTTGAGAAGAGAGAGAAAAAAATTTTCCAATTTTAAAATTTTAAGAAAACCTTTTTCTGTATGGGAAAATTTGTGTTCAGAGACAAATTTTATTTGTTAAGGAGGAAAAATTGTGAAAATTTTTGTTCAATAGAAGAAATTTGGAAAAAGACTTTTCAATAAATGAGAATATTGGAAAAACTTCAATCTCTAGAAGCAAATTGAGAAAATATTTGTCTAGGCAAAATTGTAGAAAATTATCTTTTGTTGAAATCTTTTGTGGAAAAATTTTTTCATTTCAAAATATTTTTGCGCGTGAAAAATCCTGCAAAAATTGTGGAAAGATTAAAACTTTATAGAATTGAAAATAATTAATGGAAAAATTTTAAGTAAAAAGTTCTGGAATCAATTTTTTGGCGAGGAAACAGGCAAAATTTTGAAAAAATTTATCGGAAAAAGACAAAAACTCTGGAAAAACCTGTTCAAATAATAATAGTCACAAAAAATTTTAATTGAAAAATTAAATTTGCGAAAAAATTTCTAGAAAAAGTTCTGAAATAATCCTTTGGCAAAGAGAAATTTTGGAAAAATCTACTGGAAAAAGAAAAAGTTCTTGAAAATTGATTTCAAAAGGAACTTTTGTCAAAAAATTTTCAATGAAAAGAAGTTTTGAATAATTCTTCTTTAAAAAAATCCTGGAGACAAAACTTTATTTAAAAAAATCTAATGAATGATATTTTAAATGGAAAGAGACACTGGAGTGTTTGAAAAAAATCCGGAAAAATCTTTGCTCAGATAAAATTGTCAAAAGAAATTTTTAATGAGAAACACTTCTAGAAAAACCCTGCCGAGGAAAAATCGTGGAAAAATCCTTTCGATCAAAAAAAATTTTGCGGAAAAAATATCTTTGGCAGCTAAAAATTTGGAGAAAGCAACTGATTAATCCCCTTGATATCTTATTCACATATTGCAAAAATTAATTCAACGAAATCATTGTTAAAAATACCTATCGCCAATTAGTAATTAATAGTTACATAAATGAATAAGGACAAGTTTCCAGTACACGACGACCTTAGATTATGCCATCAGACTACTAAAAAAAAAAACTAAAATTATTAATTCAAAATTTTCCAATATCACAATCACCTAATCCCCTTCAATTTTTTCCAACCTTTAACCCCGATTAAAAATTTGCCTTTCTTTGCTAAAAATAACTATTTAACAAAAATCCAATTGTTAATTTATAAAATCATTCTTGCATAACAAGCTATTTACATATTAAAATAATTATAAACAAGGAATTCTTAAACAAAAATTTTTATCAATGCCGCAAAAAAAATCGACTTTAAAACGAATCTCTGCGCAAACATAAATGACATCATCCAATTCAACAATGAACAATAAACATAGCTTACACACTCAAGATTTGGCATAATCGATACAATTCAATATGGCCGACGTAGTCGTTATTGCCAAAAGTTCACAAGTTCATCCAGTCCCATTATGCATGTGGTTTTGTTTTCGATATCGAATTTTTTTTTTTTTTCCTAAAAGATTTAAGACATTTTCTTCAATGAAATATAATGCATTCAAGGTGCATATAATTAATCTTAGATATTTTCCTCGTAGTTATTTGAATTTATCGCTTATTTTATTTTATTTCACGACACTTCGGGGCCCTGTCAATACCGATCATTTTTTACTATTAATTTTTTCTTTCGAATATGGAGCAGAACGAGTTTGTAGATTCTCGACAAGCTTTTTTTTTTCATATTAATTGATTTCGATTGAGGATTTGGCATCGGTGGTAAGAGTTAAGGAGGTGTCAAAACTTTCGCGTTTTTTTTTTTTTTTTTTGATGAAAAAGGTAAATAAGATTGGCAAGTATCGACGACTAGAAATAAGTAATGACATCATTTTCTCTTTAGGATTTGACCTTCCATTTTTGGCGCAACAAGTCAACACATCAAACCGTCTACGTTCTTCGTATACGAAAACGCACACGTGATAAGAAATCCAATTAGTGCCTGTTTTTATTTGCTTAATTTTTTGTAAAAAGGTAGGGGGTGAGGAATGAGGAAGCGTCGCGGAAAAGCAGGGTTGGGTGACAGATTAAGTTCTTCCTCAAACTAATGACGGCGGCTTATCTATGATAGCCAGACTCTAAGTCCAAAGAAGTCAAAAATTTAAATTTCAATGAAGGTTTATGTAGAAAGACGCTCGTTCGGTTATTTTGGTAAATTTTCGCTTAAAGGACTCCTTTCGAAATCGTTTTGGATTGTAAGTTGATAAAATTTTTCAGCTCTAACAATCTTTCCACGAATTCAAAGTCACAAACAAACGACCGACAAATACGTAACTTATTACATTTCCCAATTGGATTCCATCCACATGTCTAGGCAACATTCCATTTTAAAACTTTCCCAAAACATCCACGATAAAAAATATTTCCCCATTCATTCTCCATCTTAAGCTCCCATCAAAAAAATGCAAGCACGCTAATCTCGAATAACTCAAATTAGGGAACTTAAAATCGGCATCGGCCGTCCAGTGCATCCTGCAGCGCCACTGGGTGCTTTCCATCAGACGCACATGTGCCGATGATAGAAAACACCCATTTTCGAATCAGACCAAAGCTCTTCAAGACCTCGAAAGGGAAGTCTTCAGAAATCTTATGAAGCAGTCGTGAGCTCCAGTTCAAAAATGGAACTGTCTCATGTCTCATGTATCCATTGAAGTGTTTACTCCCAACTAGGCTCTCTAGCACTAACTAGAGGTGTCTTCGAGAAGATGAGCAGCCTTTCCTTGATATCGATCACTCTCTAAGGCGTCTTGAAGTTCTGCTGCGCCATCTGTTTCCGAGGGACAGTACGCAAACGTAAGAGGGTGTAGGACCCTACACCAATTAATCCGAAAAGACAAGATTTTTCTATTAATTAAAGATCGTGGACCAAACACATGCCCAGATTGACTGACATTTTTGAATATCAAATCACTTGCAATCCTAAAGAGATACTAGATGCTGAATTTCCAACGCAAGATTCATCTTCAGCCTTTTTTGCTTTTACTCCTGGACATAGGCCTCCCCCGATTTTCTTCACGCCGTTCGGTCCAACGCTCTTTGGAACCTCTTTCTGCTGTCCGAGCACCCATTTTTAAGGTCTTCCTCGGGTGGGACTAATTTGCAGACCGGCCCAGTATTTGCCAGCGACCCAGAACCATACATTTTTTCTTGCCGGCGACCCCGGATTCGGTTTCTCCTCCTCGAGAAGAACCTTTTCCACTTTTCCCTCCCTTCCCCCCCTCACCCTTTCGAAATTTCCCGATCTTTTATCCTTGCCAGCGACCTTAAATTTTTTCGATTTTCTTGCCGGCGACCCCGGATTCGGTTTCTCCTCCTCGAGAAGAACCTGATAGAATTACAAGGGCCAACGACAAGCAGAAGAAAAGCCTTGCAATATTGCGAAAAAAATCGGCCGGATTGGGAAATTTCCTGAGGGGGTGGGGAAAGGGATGAGGGTGGAAAAGGTTCTTCTCGAGGAGGAAAAACCGAATCCGGGGTCGCCGGCAAGAAAAAATGTATGGTTCTGGGTTGCTGGCAAATACTGGGCCGGTCTGCAAAATAGATTTACCCGTCTTCCTCTGTTTCTCGCTTTCAGTTGCAGCCTCCATTGCGTTAATGCCACCGCCTACAGCACCTGGTCTTGCCTGGCCACTATGCCCATTACTCGCCTGTGTATCGACTCATTTCTAATCCGGTCTCTCTCCAGCAAGATTAATCGTTAAAAATTAGTATTCGCCACTGAACTTTATGACAATGAAAAATACAAAAATAATAAATAGTAATCCAGCCGCCAACCTACTATAGTTGAAGAATGACTAGTAGCCAAATACAGCTTGTTGGTTTTAAAGATAGAGCAAAAGAAGAAAATATTGTCCTTGGCGGTCATTAATAATTTTTCAAAAGTAGCGGGTGCGGCCAAACCATATAAAGCAAGTCTCAGATTAACTCTATGGGTTTAACAGGGATGAGCAAGTTCATACAAGACGACGACCTCTTCCATACCGTCATTTCTTTCGCGCCTCAAGTTTCCTTCCCCCTTTCATTGTCCGGAACATCATTTTACGATTTCTCCCTTTTGTTTTTTGGCATTCGCGGAACTCCGTTCTTTTTTTTTTTCGAGAGCATTAACGAGACAATAATCGGGCGAGTCTTGGTGCTCTATGTTATTTCTACAATGACCTACGCAGTGTAAATGCGCGCGCGAGATGAGGGCGAGGCTCTTAAACAGGAAGAAACGTCATCCCACTTGAGTTGAATTAAATTTTGATATTTTATTTGTCATTCTTGTATATTACTAAGATTACGATCATTCAAAAGGTAAAGCTTCAATTTTTTTTGTGTGTGTGAATCGTGTAGGGTACTCTCTTCTTTTCCTTCCTACGGTTTTTTTTGATGTGAGATTGAGATGCAACAAAAACTCGGTAGTTATGCGCAAAGTGCATAGGTGTTAAGCGTGGTGTGTTAAAGCGCATACCTTAAAGTATATCATTTGCTTACATTACTCTTCTTGAGATTCTGTTTTTTTCGCGTTGGAAATATTTTCCGTGAATAGCTAAACGAATGTGGGTACTAATTTTCATGTGTAAACACCTGGATCGCGGCAACCGGACCGGTGTATTAGTTATATTCATCAATCTAATATATGATTAATGTATTGTTGCTATAATTTTTAATGCATATGACCTTCGGACTTGACCTTGTTAATAATTTTGGTTGTTGTTGGAATCGGTGGGTTCTTGAAAATTGTCGTTTTGGTGTTTTAAAAGAGGAATTTAGCGTTGAGTTTTAATCTTCTTCTTCTTCTGGACTTGTGCCTTGGGAGATTTTTCTACTTTCAGATGAAAAGCTTGATGGCTGACCACAACAGGTGCCTCAGCTAAACCAGTCCCTTTATAGAGCTATGAGTTTTTCTTTCTGCGCCATTTTCAATACGTAGCACATGGTCGAAATATTGAACCGTCCATAGCTTAATCTTTAACTTTTTGCTCATCCCATCGAGCATCAGTCTACGAGCTGACGGTGAAAACTAATATCTCCAATGCCGGCAACTTCCCCTCTGGTGCCCCAGTTGAGGTAGAGACCCTTTATAGAAAGAGACCGGCGAACTAGCAGCCATTAAGAAATTGAACTCCATTTTAATTCGTCTGCTGATGAATTAGCTTCTGCTATCAACAGAAGACAGATCTTTTGTGGGCCTTTTTGGAAGGGCAAGAAAATCGAAAAAATTCAAGGTCGCTGGCAAGGATAAAAGATTGGGAAATTTCGAAAGGGGGTGGGGGGGAAGGGGGGAAAAGTGGAAAAGGTTCTTCTCGATGAGGAGAAACCGAATCCGGCAAGAAAAAATGTATGGTTCTGGGTTGCTGGCAAATACTGGGCCGGTCTGCAAAATAGATTTACCCAAAAAAAGGTCTTTAAATAGCTATGCAGCGCCTCTTGCTGTAGGCGCCCCCTGCGACGCTTACCTCGCTTACCTTGTTGCCCCATTCAAACTGAATTCGAGTTCGAAGGCAGTCAAAGAAACCTCTCAGGTAAAATTTTTTGTCGACCGTGCTTTGCGCACAGCCTGACGGTGATTTTCCAAACAATTCTTAAGACTAGCAAAGGCACCACACTAACCCAAAATTTGATCAAATTTAAATAGCAAGACTTCATCTCTTAAATCTTTCAAAATAATAATTCATATTCCTCCCAAATTTTTTAAAAACATGACCTTGTGACCTCTTTCTCTCATTTTTTCGAAGCAATCGTACATTAATCGGGATTAACCTACATACTAAGGAAAGACGTTTGGTGTGCAGATTTTCCCGTATGAATCTTCCAATTTGCATTTTTGTTTATTCGTCGTTGCGGCGCCACGTATTTCAAAACAAAAGGAGGTTGCATGACTCGCGAGAAAGTGATGTTGCTGAGCCAGCATTTTTCCTTTAAACTATAATGGCTTGTGTTTGCTTTTATCAGCGTTTTTCGATTGTTCTCGATTTTCATATTGCATTCAGTCATGATCCTTCTGCGCCAAAATAAAAGTCTCAAGTTAATTTTATATTGGCAAGTCAAGACATGAAACCAAAAAAAAAAAAAAAATAATGGGCATCTTTCGCGCTGCTGAAATATTTTTGAGAAATGGGCTTCAACTTCTGCTTGCTTTAGAATTTAATAAAGAAATTATTTGGATCAAAAACGCAGCCTCCTAGATTTCAAAAAATAACATTCCGACTAGACCTAAATAAGCAGTTCTCTATCTCATCATCTTAGCCAGCACAATAATTAAAACCCTAACTCCACAGATCTTAAATACTTTTCATTAAAATGTAATACCCAGCATGCGAAGCGTAATTCGCATCTCAAGTTGCATTCCGCAATGGCATCATCAAAAAAAAAGAGAGAATCGCAATTAAGACTTAGATAGTAATTATTTATTGCTGACTTGAGCATACTTGTAATATGACAAAAGGTGAGCGGATTTTGACCCCCAGTATCTCCTCTGGGAAAAAATTTCAATGTTTACATTTTTACGACACATAAAACGGGATGACCCGCGTAAAAAAAAAAAAGCTCAGGCGGTTGACAACTTTAAAGCGGATGGGCAAAAAAAAAAATACACGAAAGAAGTCAATGCAAATTAGACATTGCAGTCAACGAGATCCGAGCAGACATCACGGAATGAAAACTAGCATTCTATTTTCGAATTAGTTACAGCAAAACCGGAAGCATTACTAAACCAGACATGTAGTCACAGTGACGGATCCAACAGGTGACAAGGGACTTTCTCTTCTCCCTTTTTTAACTTTCACTCCCGGCGGAAAATTCGCGCCTAATTTTTTAAATATAATTTTTTTGCCGGTAGTGACGTTAACGAGTAAAGTACTCGTACCTTGAACCGACTGAGCTTTTAACTATTTAGAAAAAAAAATTGACAGTGATATGATTAAAAGGTCAGGTTCAAACATTTTTAAAGATGCAAAAAAACTGTCCACCCTGTATACGTTAAAGTCACATATAAAAACGTCACATTCATAAGATCCCGCCCTTAAATTCCATCACATCGATTGAATATTCTTCTATTTTTTTTTTTCGCCCATCCCGGCCGTAAATTTAAATCGTTTTTTTTTTTTTCGAAACGTTTACTGTTGAATATGCAAAAATATTAAAAAAGATTAAAGCACCCTGTGATAATCGGCGCCAAGGCTATTCGGTACTTTGTTTTGGGCGGTTAACGAAAAAAACTAAAAAATATAACGTGTTTCGATCTAATTTGTATGACAATGAAGTTATATTACGACGATTAGTATATATTATAATATTTTCGAAAACAAAAGGTAATAAAAAAGTGCAATAATTTTGGATTCCACATTTAAAAGGTGATAGTGGACACCCACCATAGGCGTAGCTAAGCCCAAAACGTTGTCAGGTTTCGAAAAAAACTGGTGAACATGTTACAATTTTTTTTTGTAATGAATCTAGGAGGCAGCGTTTTTGCCCCAGATTTTTAAAATTAATTAAGGAGGTAGTGTTTTTGTTCTGATTAATTTTTTAACAGATTTGGAGGCAGATTTTCTTATTATTTTTTTAGAGAACAAGAAGAAGGATATTTTAATTAGTCTAGGAGGTAGCGCTTTGGCCGAAATTGTATTACATTACATCTAGGAGGCCAACTGTAAAATCGAATGATTTTTTAATGAATCTACAAACAACATTTATCTCAGAGACAAGGAATTAGCTTTAATTATTTTAGAGGAAATCCAGGAGGCAGCGTTTTGGGTCCAATCATATTTTAACTCATCTGAGGCCAGTCTTTAGGTTTAAATTTTCATCTGGGTAATTTTTAGAATGCTGTTTTAGCCTAATTGACTTTCTTATGACTCCTGTAGGCTTCGTTTTGACTTCAAATAATTTTTATAATTAATCTTGAAGGCCTTGTTTAAAGCAACATAAAAAGCCCTAGGAAACAGTGTTTGGCCAAAAAGAGATATTTTCCGTTTTAACGAATCGAGGAGGAAGGTTTTTGGCCATGAATATGTTTGAGTGTATTTAGGAGGCAGCGTTTCTGGTCATATAATTTTTAAATGAATCAATCAGGCAAATCTTTGGACTCAAGTCAGTGTTTAATAAATTTAGCAGAAAAGGTGGATGCTAAAGAAATGACGGTGAGAAAGAAAAGATGGTGGAAGCTGAAGCAGAGATAGTGGAAGCCAAAGCAAAGATAATAGACGCTGAAGCAAAGATGGCGGAAGCCAAAGCACAGTTAGTGGACGCTGTAGCATAGATAGTGGAAGCCAAAGCAAAAATAGTGGACGCTAAAGCAAAGATTGTGGACGCTGAAGCAAAGATTGTGGACGCTGAAGCCAAGATTGTAGACGCTGAAGTCAAGATTATGGACGCTGAAGCAAAGATGGCGGAAGCGAGAGCAAAGATGGCGGAAGCGAGAGCAAAGATAGTGGAAGCTGAAGCAAAAATGTTGGACGCTGAAGCAGAGATAGTGGAAGCCAAAGCAAAGATAATAGACGCTGAAGCAAAGATGGCGGAAGCCAAAGCACAGTTAGTGGACGCTGTAGCATAGATAGTGGAAGCCAAAGCAAAAATAGTGGACGCTAAAGCAAAGATTGTGGACGCTGAAGCAAAGATTGTGGACGCTGAAGCCAAGATTGTAGACGCTGAAGCCAAGATTATGGACGCTGAAGCAAAGATGGCGGAAGCGAGAGCAAAGATGGCGGAAGCGAGAGCAAAGATAGTGGAAGCTGAAGCAAAAATGTTGGACGCTGAAGCAAAGATGGTGGAAGCCAAAGCACAGTTAGTGGACGCTGTAGCATAGATAGTGGAAGCCAAAGCAGAAATAGTGGACGCTGAAGCCAAGATTATGGACGCTGAAGCAAAGATGGCGGAAGCGAGAGCAAAGATAGTGGAAGCTGAAGCAAAAATGTTGGACGCTGAAGCAAAGATGGTGGAAGCCAAAGCAGAGATAGTGGACGCTGTAGCAAAGATAGTGGAAGCCAAAGCAGAAATAGTGGACGCTAAAGCAAAGATGGTGGAAGCTGAAGCAAAGATTATGGACGCTGAAGCAAAGATGGTGGAAGCCAAAGCGGAGATAGTGGACGCTAAAGCAAAAATGGTGGAAGCTAAAGCAATAGCAAAAAAAATTCAAGCAAAAGGCATCCGTTGTTTTATATGTAACATCTTCGAATTCATAAGCTGATGGGAGCTGGTAAAAAGCAGTAAAAATCTTATGGACCTTTTGCCTAAACAATACACAGTATATTCATGAAGCAATTCATGAAAAATGTTCAACATTTTTTTATAAAATATTTCATACCCGGAAAAGCTGACCAAGTGTATTTCTGAAACAACTCGACATGACGAAGATTTAAAAAAGAAAAGTTAGATTGCACTTTTTCCTTGATCTGCATCAGCCAGAGACACTTCATCCGGTTTTATTAACGAAGGTTTTATTAACGAGAATGCTTTTGCACACATAAAGCCATTCGCTTTTAGCGCTCGGCGGTTTTTATGTAATTTTAATGAAGAATGCCAGCCAAATGTACACTATAGAAGCCTGGCAAATCGCCGATTACTTCTCACCGGGTTGATCTGAGAATGTCTTCAATTAGTTTACTTTTTTTTTTTTTTTTATTTAGCCCGCCTCGTGGTCATTTCATTGCCACCTCTCATGCCTGAACACACATATATATAGCCGATATCTTATTTACAACATTTTAAGTTATTAATCATTTCGTGGCGAAATTCGTAGTTTTAATCTTTCGCGAAATAAATATCATATTAAGGGGGCATCTACCGTCAAACGGGGCAACGTCTAACAACGTAATCAATTACATAAACCAAGCAACGTATCATTTGTTTAAAGAGAAAAAAAAAATAGGAAAGGAAAGAAAAAAAAAACAATTCATTCATTATATCTAAATTTATAATTAGTATTGTAAGCTTGATGTCATAAGGGTTAGATTCCTTAAGCAGGTGCCAAGTTGGTCTCATTTGTATTCTGTTATTATATCTTGTTTATTACCATTAAAAAAAAAAAATTCGCGAAGCCTTTTGTGAGCGATATTTCGTCGCCGTTTTGCGGTTTAATGGGCGGAGTAAGGATTGGCCCCTTTGAACGCGAGGGGGCGTAGGCGGTCGGAAAATAGCTCACCGTAATTTCTCTTTTGGAAAAGTATTATATATATGTTTCCCATATTTAATGGCGCCATCTTAGTGGGTTCGACCCGAAATAAAATGACAAGGAGATTATTATTCATCGTCTTCCGGACACTTCCTGAAATACTTTTCAACGAGAGAGAGGCCATGGGGACCTGTTTTTTCAAAAATGACCGTATAACAGACGTCGTGTTGATGTTTACTTGTAGCCAACTTTTTTTATTTTTAAATAACACGATGTAGATGACGGCGATGATAATGATAATATATTATTCCCTTTTTTTTTTCATGAAAAAAAAAAGTACGCCTGGTGATCTCAATATGACGGACATAAATCTGCAGTTGTTTACAAATAAAAAAATAAGAAATTTCTCTCTCTCTCTCTCTTTCTTCCGGTCTGTTTGTCTGTCTGCAGATTTTATTATGAATTCATTTTCGATTTCATCATTTTTCTAAATTCACTTTTTATAAAAAAAAAAAATCTAGACTGAATTATTAGTTTTGGCGCGAAATAATGGGGCCAAAGTAGGAGTAAGTCTAGCCGGTTGGACTTTAGAACGGAGCGTGAAGAATTTCATTGCCAGTGTATTTAGGAAGATAATATGAAAGATAGAAAGGTGGCCTGGTTGATTTTTAGCCTTCCAGAGCCCTACTTGGCTCTTCAGTAGCTTCAGCTAACTCATAGCTTTTGTTCTGAGTTAGGCTTTATGGTCCTTATGGTTCCCAATCGGCTCTCAAACGGTCTTATCGAACCCCCAAATAATTTAATTGGGCCCTAGTTGCCCCTTGAACAAATTTCGAGCTCTTTTCTGTTCGGGCATTTTCAGAATTCGGTAATCTTCGCTTCCTTCCAGTGCTCTTTGGCTTTTTAACCCTTACACCTCGCTGCCCTATAAGCCCCTTAACCATTTACAAAAACCAGTGGCATTCCTAGAGTTTTGGCACCCCGGGGCGGATTTTTGTTTGTCACCCCCCCCCCTTCCCCGTCTTTTTGGCTTTGGCCCCTCCCGCGGTTTTTGGCACCCCTTGCTTATGTGCTTTTTGACATCCCTTTCTAGCGTGGCACCCGGGGCGGAGCGCCCCTCCGCCCCCCCCCCCCCAGGAACGCTACTGACAAAAGCGCTAAACCATTCTTTTAAAATAAAATCCTCTTGTAAATATTTGCCAATTACGCTAATACTCTAATTATGACTTTAAATCGTTTAAGGAAACTTTATTTTAATATCGAATAATTAACTAACCTTTTTTTTTTAGCCTAATTGAATCTATTACCATTATATACCCAATCGATTAATAAAACGATTTCACGATAAATAATTTCATTATTACATCTAATTATTTCTTTTAAAAAGTAGCAAAAAAAAAAAATCATTTATTTGATTTTTATTGAAACGTCTTGATAACCTTATTAATCATAAACTTTAATCACATGCAGATTTTATTAAATAAAAAAAAAATAGAATCTGCTAAACTCATAAAATTATCAATTAGTCTTTCCGTAATCAATCTTCCTTTATTTCCTATTATGGTTTAAGAGGAAGCGATCTCGCCCTATAAAAGGACTATAAATCTATATTATTACGGATGAGATCATGTTATACGAGGCGAGGTGGCTGGAGGATGTGGTTACTTTGTCTAATTTAATAGCATTGCAATTATGGTCAACCTTAATAAATTCAATGTCACTAAATCAACAATAATTTAAACAATACTAAAGAGGAACCCTTTTGATAATATACTCGAGGGCTTGAAACGTTTTGGCCTATTCCCGAAAATGGAGTGGACCGAAAAGAACGAAATGGTTGAGGATATCTATGACCTAATCAAAGTACATCCTTAATTTAGGAGTCAAGTTACCGAATAGATACTTTTAGGTATACACAGTACAGAGGTAGGACGAGTCAATTAAACATTTAAGGTCAAAGGTAACTTTAAAAGGTGTGGCCGTACAATTTTGAAATTTAATGCTTTGTCTTCAAGGTCTTGGTCGTGTCGCGTCGCGTCTGTTGATTTTAAAGAAGGTTTGTGAGATATTTTCGGGGGTTTTCGGTGCTGGCTGTGATTGGCTTAAAAAGTTACAGATACCTTTGAAAGTAACTGTCATCGCCTTCTTATGGGCTGGGAAGTCCCTATTGCATCCAAGAGCAGGGCCGTGGTCACGGGTGAGGTTGCAGGTTCGATCCCCACAAGGGGATGCCAATTTTTCGGAACATGAAGTTAACGAAAGTTAGGAGCTCAAAGTTTCACCGCTTTCTGAATTTTGGTTTTTACTGTTTTTTTATTTTTTCTAATTTTTTGTTTTTACTTTTTTTTCCATTTTTCAAGAATCTAAGGGTCATATGAAAAGGCCGAAAGTAATTTTCCGCCCTTTTCATTTTCGGCCCTTTTCAATTTCGGCCCTTTTCATTTTCGGCCCTTTATGTTGGCGTCAGCACAGGCCCGTAGCCAGGGGGGAACCTTGGGCCCCCCCTGGAAAATTTTTTGGCCCATGTGCTTTCCCTATCCTCCTTGTTATAAGGGGTCATTTGGAGCCCCTCCTAGTAGATTTTGTGCCCCTCCTAACCTGGTTCTCGGGCTGCGGGCCTGCGTCAGCAAGGTGTCCAGCAGCGACGTAACCAGCAGGATGCAGGAATTTTGTGCAAGCGCTCTTTTTTAATGCGACAGTTGGAGCCGCTGAACCAAAATTATAATACTCTTTGAGGAATCATATATGAAGTCATTCCATACCATTTTTCATGCAAATAACCATAAAACACAATAATTATGTTTTGGAGAGGAGAGGGCTCACAAATCTGCAAAAAAAAAGTCTGCTCCAATCAAATAAGAATTCGCAACACATTATAATTAAAATCATTCAAACGTGTATTAAACATTTTTAAAAATTATCATATTGAAATAATCCCTCGAATGCGAATTGAAAAGCAGATATACATTGTTGATGAATGACATCATCTGTAACATGCTGAATATCAATGTTTAAAAGTAATTATAAGTTGTTTTAAGTGTTTATACGATTCGATCACTGTGCATTGAACGTCCGAATCACGGCGTGAATTTCCTGCCCTCAAACCGCATGTGCCGCCGATTTTAAATTTTGTTTTTTTGTTTTTCGCTTGTTTCAGAATGTCACTTTGGGAAACAAATCAAAGAATTGGGCTCGACGTGGTTCGCGGATTTGGGGCCGCCTTTCGGAGTGATGTATTGCATTAAATGCGAATGCGTGCCGTTCCAGAAAAAACGGAGGATCGTTGCCAAGGTCCAGTGCCGGAACATCAAACACGAGTGCCCGAAACCAACATGCGACGAACCTGTTTTGCTTCCGGGAAGATGTTGTAAAACGTGTCCAGGCGATCAGCGAGGTAAGTTCGTTATTTTTAGATTTTTTAAAAAATTCATTGAAAAGATTGGAATCGCAGATTCGTGCTTTAGCGTTGTTAATGGGGAACTTCCAGGTTAGTGTTTTTATGAATGAAATTTTACTGGTTCCAGTAAAAAATTAATTTAATCTCCAAAACGTGCCTCCAGGACGGAATTTTATTTTGGTCTAAATTAAAAGGGAAAGAGGCCTTAAATTTTATGTGAAGTCTGAAGCTCTTGGTTTATGCAACTGGTGGCACGACTGTCGAGCAACTGCCACTTGTCGCTTGTGGTTTCATTTTCTATTCTGTTATTGTCATGTTGAAACCTGTAGATTTATGATTTCGAACTGTCACAGCCCCTCCTCTTCTTGTAAACGGACGCTTTCCCTTTCGTCTTCTTCTAAACTCCTCCCCTATGTTAAATCAGTTTGGCTTGACATAAATTTCAAGAGGACAGTAATACTTTCCTGTAATCGCCATTTCGCTAAGAGCAAAAAAATTAATATTTTATCGAAAGAAAGTCCACGTGACACGGTTCAATAAACTTTAAAAAAGGTGAGAAAAAATTTCGAAGGGGTAATAAATCCATTTTTTTTTTTGCGATTATAAAAAATATTAAAAAAAAACATGCAAGCGAGGAGGAAACGATTTCGAATATATATCCCGATTTAAAATTAAAAAATGTTTAATCGCGGAGAGGAAAATAAAATAAAAAATAATGCATTTTAGTAGACGTTTTAATTTGGGGGACTTATCGACAACTCTCATCGGAATATAGAAGAGAAGCGATGAAAGGCGACAGAATAGAACGAAAGTAAACAAGTTGTAAAAAAACAGACGACGGATTGGATTAAATCCAATTTTCAAAAGTTCGAAAATATATCGAATAAAAGTCATAAGAAAGAGAAAGAAAATATATTGGACTTCGACACAAGGAACGAATCGAACTAGACAAACGGACAGACAGACAGACATCCTTGAAATGACGTAAATTTTTACCCATTTTAAAGATTACGAAATTTTTTTCTTTTGTGTTTTTTTTAAAATTGAGTTTTTTTAAAAAATCTTTTGCGAGGGGCACAAGAATATGGGGAATTTTTGAAATTAGAAAAATCGAATACATGATGGATTTTCTTTAGGACAATGTCTCGATGGTTGGGGGGGCCGATTTGAGTTGGACGTGCCAGGATCGAGAGAGAGAGAGACGCCGCAGCAACGATATCTGCCAAATTAATAGCATCCAATATTCTGAGATTAAAACTAGGCCTCTAACTCGCTCTTCTGGATGCAGGTCCCTGACCTAACTTCACCAAAATCGTGCTCTTCGGGCACTTCTTCAGCTGAAACCAGCAGAGCTGGTAATTCCTAGAAATCTGAAAAAAAATTTATTCTGCATGAAGGTAATATTTTTTGTCTGCCATTTCCATTACAATGATTCCAATTCATCACCCTCGTCACTTAGTTCACTTCTCAAGAGCCTACGCCAAAGACTCTTCGCCTGTCAATTCAGTCTCGATTTTAGCACTTGAGGGATGTCTTAGAACAAGAAGGAAGCTTAAGTCTGTTAACTAATTAAAAGAACAAGTTCTTTGCGTTTGATAAAAAAGGCGCCATTCGAATCGATCAAATCACCTAAAGGCGTTTTATACATAATTTCGTCATATGGCGCCTGTACGTCAGGGCTACCAATGTTAATTTGATAGTCGGAAGCTGCATCACGTCTATGAAAGTTACGGCGCGGTAGTTATTTCTACTTGTCAGGGCTGTCTGCTTCTTCAAATATTTTTTTTATTTTTCAAAACTTTTAAATATTAATTATAAATCGCGAACGATTTTTTTTTTGAAAGGGAAAAAATTCTTCGAGGCGCCTCAAAGCTTCTCAGACCAATTTCCGTTTTATATGAAATCGCCATTTTTTAAAAAAAAAGCGATTGTTAACTTACAACGCCTTAACGCACCGTTAAGTTATTTAAATTTCCTCAACGGCGCGCATTCCAAAGAACGAATCACTGCGTCTACGAATAATCCCGACCCGCAGGTTAGTGGCTCCTTAAAAAAAAAAAAAAGTGAAATGCAATATTTTCATTAAAACTGAAAATGTCAGCTGAAAACTGCTTATGATGACTCTGCCAAGTTAAAAATACATGTTTTTATCTCGGATTGCCATCTTTCATGTCGCAACGATTCGGGATTTTAAAAAATTGCCCCTTTCCATATTGCAATTTTTCATCCGGTTGTTGAAATTGCACAAGCAAAACAACTAATGATCCTGTCTCTCGCTGCATTTACACGCTGTCGGGGAGCTTTTTGACATGACGGCACCGATGGTGTGTTTCCCCCAGCATTTGCTTACCAAGAGCTGACGAGGGAAAAAAAAATGGTCTGGATTATAAATCATTGGCAATTTTGCGGTAAACACGTTATAATTAAATACAAGATGGATGAACAGCATGATTCGTTTCAAGGTCATTAGGGTTTAGGATCCCTCGTCTAAGGAATTCCCTGACTAGGCGGTTCACTATGACACTATACATCATGCCATGACGCAATTGTCCACCCACGAAACCGATTTGTTTCGAATTCCAAGTTTGTTACATTACCTGTGGCTCGACACGAAATTTTTTTCGGTAAGATGCAGGGACGGAGCTAAGCAATGAGAGTTAGGCCCTCTGGGAAATCGTCGTTTTTAGGAGTTGGAAAGGAAAACTGTTGGGGTATGATGTGCCAGTCTGGGTTCGCAGTAATACAGTTCTGGTATTCCAAAAAATTGACCGAGTTTTGTATTTTTTTGCTAATTGTTTTGTGTGTTCACTTGTGTTTCCTTACTGTGTTCATCTGTAGAATAAGATTTGTCACTCCATTCCGCTCGTACTGCTTATTTTTCCCCAAACTTTGTGCTCTCTCATTGTTGTTTGTTGCTGATCTTCACTCAAACCAAATCTCTAATAAATTCTCCACTGCCCCAATTCCTGATTTTACAAAATCATCATCATTGCCTTTATTTCCATTACAACTACTTCGTCGCGTCCTTAAACTTTTAATATCCAACCATAACCGGCTAAAAATAGCAAAAAAAAAATTCACCCGACTCCATCAACGTACGGAGACAAAGTCATCCTTAAAAATGATCATCTCATAAAAAAATTTTTTTATAAGCTGTTAATTATAATTATACTGTGCTAAATTATTAATTATAATTCATTGACACGCTTGGATGTATAACAACTCAGTGATTACATTTTCAATTGACCTAAGGTATATGTTCTCTGCATATAACCTCCACACATTACCTTACACGGCATTTTGCACGGAGAAAAGAAGCCTGTAATTTGTTTATTATTAATTCATAATTAACGATCGCTTTTCATCAATAAAATTATGGCTACTTTGTGTTTTCTTTGGCTAAAGGAAAAACTTTAAAGGTGGAGAATGCGAGTGAATAAGGGCGACTGATTTGCCAAAGAAAAAATCTGACCAGGTTAGGTTATGTCGAATTTTTCTCATATAGTTTCAGCCTGGCCGACTGGAAAAGTTGTCGGACGAATCGTTTGGTAAAGTTTGTAGGGGTTATACTGATTTTCGGACTGTTTTCAATGATATTTTTAACCAGGTTAGGTTAGGTGAAAGTTTTAATCCTTTAGTTTCCTCAGATCAGAACGGGAAAGGAATTTAGCTGGATTTTGAATATGTTTCCAATAAAGTAAAGTCAAATTTGGGTCATTATTACAAGAAAATCCTAACCAGGTTAGGTTAGGGAACCACGTGGCTCGCGAATTTCGAGAAATAGCAGCCCTTAAACGAATCTTTGCAAATTTTTACGTGTTTTTTTTTGTAATTACATGTTCACGTCTCGAGCTAAACATCCTCAGCACAAAAAACTGGACGTTGTCAAAATGGCCAACGTTTTTAAATTGCACGTGGCGGCCATGTGGAAATAAAAATTCGTTTTAAATTACCTCAAGCCCAGAACTTACACCAAGCTCCTTTAGAAAGTGAACAAGGAAGCTTTTTTTTACTAAAATTTCGGGGGGGAAATCCTAAAGGTAGTTATTATGTTTTTGAACGATACGACACGGTTATGTAGGCGTGAAAATAAGAGGCGTAGTCATGTCAAGAGGTCAATTGCTGTACCATTAGATTAATATTAAAACGTCTTAACTCGAATTTAGAACTTTTTCTACAAAGATTGTTGCCGGTTGCATTTTATTGATTGAAAACCGGCGTCTGTGTTCATCTTACGTAGAGCTTTCATCTCTTTAAGAGTCCTAGAAGCAGTGTCGACGACCTTTTAATTTTGTAATTTATTATAATACAGATGTAATTTGAATTTTATGGATTTCTGGTGCTGTTTTTGCTAATTTTTTTCTTTCCACCAAAGTTTTTTTTTTTTTTTTTTTTTGAAACGATTATCTCATTTCACTTTCGCTTTATAAATATATCGACTACATGCCCATCAACCTGAAAAACTTCATAACATTATGAGTCATATTAGGGATTAGTGACCGAAGCAAAAAACAAGGCTAAAGCATAAACGAGAATTGAATCTCATGACTAAAATAGGAACTGTTCTAAATATGGAGGACCTTCTTGGGTTTTTTTTTTAGCCGTAAGAGAAACATTGTTGTAAATAAAGCCGAGACGAAAACGTTTAGTGAAAGTGATTTGTTTTTGTTAGTCATATGCGATATCGGATTCGTACCCAAAGCTAGATTGGTGCTAATTGCTCTTAAAGATAAAGAGTCTAAGACGCCGGTCTTATCTTTTATGTATGCATTTTTCGCGAGGTAATCGTGAAATTTAAAATACAAATCCGAGAGAAAAAATCCCAGAAGCGTCCGTCATCTGGAAAAAAAAAACACTGCCGATTAATTAATTGGTTGTTATATGTTTAATTGTAATGCATTAAACATCCTGTACATGACCATTAAATGTGTTTAATGGTTTTTTTTTTTGCGCGCGCGAAATTTTTGTCACTTATGTTTTGTATGGTTGCTTGGCGCCGGCTTAGTAAAGTGGCTGGTTTCTGTTGACTACATCAAGATATATGTTTTTTTATTTGTTGATTCTGTCGTTTGCATGGTTGTTTTTTTGTAAATGGTATAGGGTGTAGGATAAGTTGAGTTTCGAAAAATTCGAAAAATTTCGTAAACCCGGTTGTCAGATCTGAAATTTAAATCGTATATTTTTGTATTTTTTTTTTTTTGGTATCTGAAAATAATTAAAAATGTAAAGGTGAATCCGGGACATGAAATTCGGACAGATCCCACATCTTTATTTTTGTACCTGAACCTGATAAAAAAAATCAATAACAATTTAGGCAGATCTGATAAGATTTGAGCAGACCTGATGACTGGGACAATGACTGGAACAATGACTGGAACATTCCTTTTTGGCCAAAGTGAGAAATGGCCTAGGCGTATAATTATTCTCTTCGAGTGTCTGCTTCGAGCTGATTGATTCTAATTTTTCCCTGCAACTGTACAGGGAAAGTTTTCTTACAAATATTTTTTACCTGTAGATAACAAATTTAAGCGAGTATGTAAGGATATGTTTCTGAAGACGTCGGCAATTAGCGCTCAAAATAATAGGGTCCTAATTCCTTTTCCGGGTATCGATCCGTTGTTCGGAGACAGAATTTAGTAACACGAAATCACGTTTGAATCAAATTAGCGCAAAAATAAATCAACATAACCGAGTTCATAATTATTTAGTCGAACATCTCTTGAAATCACTCCCGGCTTTATTTTTAGTATTTCGCTTTAGGGGCCGTTCAAATATTACGTAAGCATGGGTTAGGCCCTTTTTGCACGCCTCAGGGGGTTTCGCCTATGCTTAGCTTACGGGAGTCCGGAAATTTTAGACCCCCTCCCCCCCCTAAAATGCTTACGTAATACTTGAACGGCCCCTTATAAGTCCATTTTTCTACAAGATCAGCCATTATTTGCCATTTAGGTTCATAAAACGCTATGGTGTATCTTGAAAGCTAAGCTGCGCAATATTTCTAAATTATAGGTTTTGTGGGGAAACTTCCTGGCTCCTGCAAACTTCCCTGGTAATGCCTCCAATTGGCCAAAATTTTGTTTGCATAGAATAAAACGTCGACTAGGTCGCGTATGGAAATACTGCCTTCTTAAACCAACCGTCTACTTCCCCTCCCCCTTCAAATCTATTATTTTATCGTTCGAAAAGCTGTAGAGACGTTATAGTTCGTAAAATGATCGTTCTTACTGCGCTAGAGTCGTTTTAGTTTGTTAAATGATCGTTCTTACTGCGCTAGAGTCGTTTTAGTTCATAAATCGATCGTTTTTAGAGTACTTTAGCTTTCTAATTCGTTAAAGTATATTGTTCTTGGGCGCTAAAGTCGCATGATCGTTTTAAGAGCGATAATACTTTCATTTTATTTGTTTTCAGCGCTAGAGTCTTTGCGTCAAAACCGTTCATTCTGGGGGGGCTCAGCATTTTTGAAAAGGGCCTAAGCCAAAAATCTAGGGAGGAACATTTTTTGTTGAGTTTACTCATAATAAACTTATAAGTACCACAGCAAATGTTATCACCAAATTAGTTTTTCTCAGGTTTCTATCATCCCCCCCCCCCCTTTATTTAAATCCGCTCTTGATTTTCCAAAAAAAAAAAAAAAAAAAAAAAAAAAAAAACACGAAAGACCTAAATTTAAATACCAAAGGTCATTTTTTTCTTGCTAAAAAAAAATTAACCCGATCTTTGGTTTATAAATAAAATACTATAAAACCGTTTTAGTACTGATTATAGTCATCTAAAGTTAAAAAATAGATATCTAAAAATAAATCTCCCGTCCTTGCATCACCCTGCGAACCCTGCCCCCTTCTGCTTTTTCAGAGGAAGAACAATATAATTGCATAATTTACATACAGGATACATGTCATCGCATCCAATACCACCTTTATAAATAGGGGCTATGATTCTTTTCAAGGCATTTTGAATTGACTTAATATGACATATATCACAGGCTTTGGGTCGGGTACTATTCGCGCGTGCGGTTTAATAAAATGTAAAGGTAGGTTGTAGCCTTCGGCTAAAAGGGTTTTTTAAAATTTTTTTTGTCGTCGTCGTCGTCGTTCTTTTTTTTTCTCTCTTCGAAAAGAATATTTTAATTATATATTATTAATTTAAAGGAGCAGTCCGCTCAAAATTTCACTTATTTTTAATTAAAAGAGGGGAAAAAAATAAGTTGTACGTATTTTTTTATTTTTATCTGTGATAGATAATAATGAAGATAAGGCGAACGACAAATTATTTGCTGACGAATGATTACGTCACAAGTCGTACTCGTCTAGCCGCTGACCATTCACAGCTGTATTAAAACATGGTTTTTCTTCGGTAAAATCGCTATGCGCCCTATTTTTTTGGGTTTTTTTATAATTTACTGGATGTTTTTTCTTGATCCTAATGAAAGTGCGTTTTTAATTTCGATCTAAAAAAGTTTTAAAACCTTACTTTGTTTGAGAATTAGATATTATAGTGGAACGGTTAAATAATAATTTTGCGTGCGCGGAACTTCCATTAATTCGCTTTTTTTTTATTTAAAGGTGACTTGTCGTTAAAATGCCTTTTTATTGCTGTGCCTACTTTTGAAATCCAAAATCCCGAAATCCGGGAAAACGGAAGAAATCCGGGACAACGGAATTAATTATTGTAAAAAATTAATCTTTCACAATAAAATTTTGAAACTTAGAAAGCTGAAATTTCCATCATCATAAGGCTTAAACTTAGAATACCTATTGGTTATTTTCATCCGGATATTTTTTTCTGATTTTGATTTTTAGAACAACGCATGATAATATGACTTTTCTAATGTTTCTCCCCAAAGTTTCCCAAGAATTAATCCAATAAATAAATAAATTGGGTATAAGCAACATGTCGCCACATTGATTTGTTAGTTTTCTTCAACCTTTTTTTGACTTTAGCATTCGCGGTATGAACTGCCGGGCAGTATTTAGAGAATTCTAATTTGAAATAACAGAATCGAAACTTTCATGGTTTGTAATACACTCAATTTCGTTCGTCAATTTTTTTATAAGGGCACTTTCTCCACAACATACGCACTCTAAATCAGAAGGCATTAATTGAAAGTTACCACAGGAACATTACTGAATATTTTCTAGCCTACCCATAAAGTCGCGATTTTCATATTCGTCTTCGCTTTTCCCGCGCTTACTTTTTTTGCAGAAGGCTGAAATTGATAAGGATCGAAAGAACTCATATCTACTAAAAAGGTTTTATAAGAAAATGGAAATAAAAATTTAAAACATTAAAGCCCGGAAGAAAAAAAATGAGCAGCTAAAATAAGTAGAATCAATGAAAATGCAATGCAGCGATATAAGAGCTCAGACTCGCGTACGACTTGTGACGTCACAAGGAATTCTCGGGAGCCTTGTTTTTCGTGATAGCCTTATCAGATTAAAATGGGACAACGACTATTCTAAATAATATTTTTTTCTTAATTTTTCCCGAATGTTAGCCGGTAATGGTTCGCGAACGCGGACTGCTCCTTTAATCATTATTTCCCATTGTATTTAATTTGCCAAAAAATTAATTCGGCGTTTCATCTTTTTTTTTTTCATAATATATGTATCTGTATTTTTTTGTTATGCGCATTAGCATACGCGGGTATCGTAAAAATTTTTATTACTTGTATATCTGTTTATAGCATTAGTGTGAGATTAGTACAAAAAAAATGTATAAGAAAAGAATTAAATTTAAATGTGTCTTATTACGTATTCGAATGCCGTGTGCTAAACCGAATGCAGACACTCAGGTTCGAGACTGCGAGTCTGAGGATTTGCTATTTTTAGATATCATTGCCGAGTTTTCTTTTCAGTAGTTGGAACAAAAAAATTCTTTATGATTAGCATAATAAATGCTTGTTTCCTACTAGCCGTATATGTGACTGTGGTTTTTTGTTGGTTTTAAGGTTCTTGAAGAAAAATAATAGGTTTGAAATTTGAGATTGGTTAGGCTTTTGAAGGCCTGAAGCCTAATTGCGTCATCACTTGTGCCCCTCTAGACTAGTGGAGCCATTTTAGATTTTTCTTAGGGGAGAAATAGCCCTGGAGGAAACTATGGGCAGCTTGGGCAGGGCGAAAAATAATATATATGTAAATAAATATGCTGAGGTGCGAAGTATCTCCCCTACTAGCAAACGCGGAGGAGTTTCTTCTTTACTGGTGGCATGGCGGAATTTCTCGTTACGAGCAACCGTGACGGAGTTTCTCTCTTACGAGCGATCGCAACTGAGTTTCTCCCTTACGAGCAACCGTGACGGAGTTTCTCTCCTACGAGCAGCCGCGACGGAGTCTCTCCCTTACGAGCAACGCGACAGAATCTCTCCCTTACTAGCAACCGCGGCGGAGTTTCTCCCTTACAAGCAACCGCGACGGAGTTTCTCCCTTACGAGCAACTGAGGCTGAGTTTCTCTCCTACGAGCAACCTCGACGGAGTTTCTCTCCTACGAGAAGCCGCGACAGAATCTCTCCCTTACTAGGAACCGCAACGGAGTTTCTCCCTTACGAGCAACCGCGACGGAGTTTCTCCCTTACGAGCGGCTGAGGCGGAGTTTCTCCCTTACGAGCAACCTTTGCGAAATTTCTCTCTTAGCAACCGCGACGGAGTTTCTCTCTTACGAGCAACCGCGACGGAGTTTCTCTCTTACGAGCAACCGCGACGGAGTTTCTCTCTTACGAGCAACCGCGACGGAGTTTCTCCTTTGCAAACTTTCAAATCTCAGGGGAGAGACTAGAGCCCCCTGCCAACCTTAAATGACGCCAAAGCTTCAGACAGCTCTACCCTGCCTTACCAGTTGGGGAACTCCTAACCAACCCAAACGGTGTACGTTGTACTTTCCGAGAAGTCGCGGTCCATTAAGAGATTTGGGGCTAGTAGGCCGTCCATCCACAACCTGCTTTATCATCTGCATATGCCTCCTGCCCAAGCCCGGACTAGCTGTTCCACAAGGCAGAAAGCAAAAGAAACTGAATAGGCGCTGCAGAACTCATTTACAGTTTTTATTATCACCGAAAAAAAAAAATTTCACTCGCAATCTAAGAAGACAGGGCAAAGTAATGAAGAGTCCATAACCACTCCGTCTTCTTAGAATAAAAATGAATTTTCGTTTATAATTCAAAAACTGGAGAAAGCAGATCACATTAGTCAGACATGGACTCTACCTGTCGCTGAAGACGTCATGCTTTAATCACATTGGTGATCAAAGCCTGCCTAGTGACCCTTCGGATTTTCTCCTGGGAGAGCATTCTCATCACCGAATTCCGCGCCTTATCCTTGTAATTAAAACAGTAAACCTAAGCTTTCGGCTTCTGAGCTTCCTCTGCCTCCTCCCCTGAACCCGCCCCTGCCCACCTTCAATAAAAACCAGATTTTGTTTGGGCTTCATCTACTATTCACGAGCTGTTATGTACATTAAAAATTAATTAGCCCGAAATGTTAATTTTTTTTATTTCCTCGGAATAAATTAGCGAATCGAACTTTGAAAAAAAAAAATATTATAGACGCGACGTCTCGAAAATTAATAGGACGCCAATTTAAAGTATTTTAAAAAAAAAAATTATTTTAAACGTTTTTTTTAAACACACGCTTTTTAATAAGATTCGAAAGATGATGAGCCTGCAAGTATCATTTTCAATAAGTGCATATTAAATGTTACATGAGAATTTCTTATATTGAGCTTATAATGCGGTCGACATAAATCATTCACATTAATTACTACATGGCACGGTGGCGCCCGAAACAAGATAGTGTTTTGTTTGTAAACACGTATTGTCGCCATTTTATGTAAACATTTCGCGTATACTGTCGGAATGAGAGTAACGGCCCACGCCCAGTTTCGGGTTAATTGTAGTCCAATTTGCGGTCCGTTTTTTTTTTTAGCATGCTAAGAGAAAGAAAAAATGACACCGGTTTTTTTTTTTCTAAAGCGTCGAGTGTGTTTTTATCGTTAAGAGGTTTAGGTTGGTGAAGGTCACGTACTATACAGTTGTTGGAGAATGAATGAATGTTTAATTATTTATCGAAGTAGCAAATTTTTACTCGTCCAGTAGCATCAGGGTCATTTTGAGAAGTTGAGATAAGAGATTTTCGCACGGATTAAGTCTTTTTTTTAAAATGAATGATTTTTCAAGAGGAATTAAGTAAAGGGAGAAGTTAAGGGAGGGTCAAGTGGGGCTACGGATAAAATTTGTCCCCACCTTGGCTCCCCTTAATCTAAAAGGAACATCCCGGAGGCACGGAGACCGGTCGGTAAATCGTTCTCAACTAATTTGGAAAATTTTGCAAGATACTTTGTATATATTCAAATTATTGCAAAATGTACAGTATTTAAAAAAAATGATAACATAGACATGATAATAAAAATTAATTTCCCCGGCATTAATTTAATATAGCCAAACCTAATGACCCATTGCTCGAGACGTTATTTAAAGGTCATTTTCTTTTTTTTTTCCAGTACCAGACGTTGCTGCCGATGTACCAGCCGTTGAAGAGGACAAGAACATGAAATGTAAGTAAAAATTGCCAGGAAGACAGTGTGGGGGGCCAGAATAATGAAAGATGTTCCTCCCGATTTTGGAGAAGGGGGAAATCGCTCTTAACCTTTGAGAGGGGATGAAGCATTAAGTAATGCAATTCTTCATGCCTCTTTCACAAAGGCGCCCACTTAGCTTTTCTCAACACTTTAGCCAGAAATCGAACCCTCGAAAAAAGGAGAAAATTAATCATGAAATTTTTGTGTATTAGATTTTGGAGCCTTGTTGACTGGACGGACGTCTTTGGTATTTAAACGAGATGATATCATCAACATACCCTCGACATCGAAAAATCCCAACTATCAAATCGTTGCCACCGGTAGATTTACATTTCACAAGAAGAATCTTTTTTATTCATTCTACCTCACCAATTCATTGGTAAGTACTTAATAATATTTATTAGTTTACCTCTTTTTTTGATTTTAAATTAACTAGCGACCCTTCTTCTCATTTTCAGAACCAGTTACCGCCTCGACCCAAAAGCATCCAGTTCATCAATTATAAAGGGGATTTATTAGAAGAGCAGAGCGTGTCCGCGTTAGGGAGCGTTTACCAAAACGCCACTTCGAAAATTTGCGGAGTTTGGAGGAGGATACCGAGAGAATATAAAAGGCTCCTCAGGGATGAAACCTTGTATGTTGCTTTGTTATGGGGGAACGAATTAGCGCTCAGCGGACAAATCGCCAGGTTGAAAGCGTTGAACACCGAGCAATTTAGCGCTTTGTTAACGCCTTATTACTCGGAGTTGATTGAGCCTAACAGCGGAGGCACTGCGATCGTTTCGACTTTGGCTTCTCCCCCGACTATTCATATTTCGTTGGTTTTTAATGGAGTTTTCCCGCCGGATGAGAAATGGGATGTCCCGGTTATTGTCAAGTTGGAGAATTTGGAGAAGAATCAAGTTGTTTTTGAAGAGGTGAGTTTTTGGTTTTCGCCAAAAGTTGGTTTTTACAGGAGTAGTAGCTTCTTAACGATGATTTTATAAACTAAAAACGACACCAGCGCTTCTTAACGACGATTTTACAAACTAAAAACGATACTAGCGCTTTTTAACGATGATTTTACAAACTAAAAACGGCACTAGCGCTTCTTGACGATGATTTCACAAACTGATCGAATTTAATTTTTTATTTTCAGACAATTAAAGTTCAAAAACCATCTCACAGCCTCAATTTCGGAGAAGTTCGAAGCCCCATCTCCATGAACGAGCTCAGACTAATCACACGAGGAAAGCTAAGCGTCACCATTTCCTCAAAATCAAAACCAGAACTATATTCTATCTCTGGTCCTGTTGTAACAAGAACAACGTGCGAGATTTTTCAGGTATGAACTTGCAAAAAAATTTACTCGTGAATTTTTAATTTTTTTATACGGTAAAATTAATTTTTTTTGTTTGTTTCTAGACTCCTTTGGCTCCATCAAACGAAGTCGACGGACCGGAAGTTCAAGAAACCTTAATCGTGACCCCTTCATCAACTTCAGGAATGGCTTGGCTTTACGTAAATCAAGATGGTTCCATAACATACAACATACAACTCGATGAAATGCAAGAAACCCCAGTATTCTCATTCATATCGAATGTTAAAGGTCGAAAGACTTTAGATGCTCAACAGTTTGTTCCTAATAATTTTGCTAATGGTTGGGCATCTGGATCGTTGGATAAATTAAGGTAAAAAAAAAATAGTTTCCGGTTTGTGAATTAGATTAATAAAAAGAATTTTAATCAATGAAAAATTTTTTTTACAGCCCGAAATCGATCGAAATGTTATATTCTGGCGAGTTATCGATTAATATCGCGTCATCGAAATCATCAAGCGTCGTGAAAGGTCATTTAATTAGCAGACCGGTTGCAGGCGCTGTCGATTCGCCCTTGCCCGTGCTGCTAAAAAGAACGGATGTGAAGAAAAATGTGGAGTTGACTGGAATGGCCTGGATGACGATTGATTTCGATTGCGAGTTGCATTACGAGGTATGTCAAAAGTTATGGCATAAATTTTTGGCCCTGGGCTTATAGTGAATAATTTTTACAATTTTTTAGGTTCAACTTTTGGGACCCGGAGCCGAAACACGAAGCTATCAATTATTTTTAGAGGATACTCCTGTTATAGCTCCGAACGCGCCGATTTCGAAACGACTTTTAGAAGATTTTAACGGAACGTTTTTGGAAGGATTCGCTCAGCTAACTTCTCAAGAATTATCTCGAATGGATTCCGGCATTTGTTTCTTTGAAATCACAGATGCAGCGTCGGGGAAAGTTTTATTACGGGCTAACATGAAACAGGTACGATAAGCTCCTGCAAAATTGGATATAGATTACTTGTGTAGGTTGCACTTGCACAGATCTGGCAAATTAAAAATTCCTGTCTTTTAAGATGTTTTTTTTGCCAGGAAAATTTTTAATTTCGCCATTTAATCTTTAAAAACATTTTTGGGTCCTTCATGTTCAGAATATTTCAGCCATGTAGCAAGCAAGAAAATTAGTGACATTTTTTAACTCCGGTTAATTTTATTTTTCGCAGGTTAAAATCCCCATGGAGTGTTTATCTCACACAATCGACAACGAAGTTCCATCATTCGTTTCTCAACAAGTCCCTGAAGTCAGTAAATGTTTTCACGAAGGAATATTCTACGATGAAGGAGCCCAATGGAAACACGCTAAAGACCCCTGCAAAATGTGCCAGTGTTTAAGAGGAAGAGAAAAATGTGATGAAGTCGTCTGCCCTCCTTTAAACTGCCCGCATAAAACGAAGCCAAGTGGAAGAGAGTGCTGTCCTATATGCCACGGTAAATCCTTGTGTTTTTTAAACATGTAAATTTCGATAAAGAAAATTTTTTAATAAATTTTTTGTTTATTATGAATTTTAGATCCGTCATCAGAATCGAACACGTCAGCGGGCTGTACATTCGCCGGGCAATTTCATCCTAACGGAAGTAGCTGGCATCCATTTTTACCACCCTACGGATTTAATTTGTGCATTATTATAAGTTGTATAAGCGACGGGAAAAATTCAGATATTAAATATTCGAGAGTTCAATGTCCGCCATTACGCTGTTCAGAGAAGGAAGCCATTAGGATTGACAAAAATTCATGTTGTAAGCAATGCCCAGTGCCAGAAGATGGATTCGCGAGGGATCAGTCGGTAAGTGTGAAGATACATATTATTCAAACTATATTTCTTTCAATCGAAAGGATTTGTGGACGTCATATTTTCCAAAACCACTTATTAGAAATGTCCAAATCCCTTGAAGATCCGGAGATGACATGATAAGTTTTTTAAATTAGGTCTCTCTTAAATTCAGCTCAAACTTTTTTTGATGAGCGTCTTTAATAATATTACATTTCTTTTGGTTTTGGTTGAAAGGCGGGTTCTCTACTAGTAGCAATAATAAAATGTTTGGGCTATTTCCAGTTCCTACTTGCTCAGGTACAATTAAATTTGAAAGATGTAGGTATTAACTTCTTTAGGAAAATTTCAGCCGTTAACCTCTTCACTTAAATTTGAAACAGACAGAATCATTTACAGTCACTATTTATGCAAGCGCTAACATCTACAGGCAAATTTTAAGTGATCGTAACATACCACCAAACTTAGATTTGACAAAGATGGTAACCTCTCATGGCAAATATTAGCTAGCAAATTTTTATTGACTTAGTTGATACTTATTTTTAAACTTCAGGCAAATTTCAGCTGTTAACCTTTTTAAAAACAAGTTAGGATTTTGTGAAAAGTTTCTTATCCTGAACCGGGGATAATACGAAGAATTCAGAAGCATTTTTAGAGTTACTGAAAAAAATTATCCGTTACCGAGTTTTCCCGAACCCGATTTACTGGGCCTTACTAATTTTTTTTCCACCGAAACCAATTTAAATCAAAACAAAATCATTAATTAAACCCTGAATCAATCATTAAAATTCGGAACAAGTTGAGGTTATGTTATTTTAATTTCATCAGTTGGCAACATTAAAATTCAAAATGACGGCTCAGTTTTCGTTTGTTTACTTGAAGCATTCGATGTATTTCACGTGTTAGTGATCCAAATAAATCATTTGTGAGGCTAATTTAATTCTTTTTTGAATCTCTGGATGGAAAAGAATGAAAAACTCAAATCCCGTTCTCAAGTCTCCATCTTGAAATTTGAAAAAGACGATTAAAAATAAGTGACGAAAATTTTTTACATTGTGCGTTTATTTTATTCAAGGTAACTCTTAAAGTTCCAAGAAAGAAAACAGACGAAGAAATCCTACAAGAAGGAGGTTGTACGTTATTAGGAAAAGGCCCGTTTGAAAACAACACAGAATGGACACACAGAGTCGAATCAATTGGAGTCACTCCATGTGTTAAATGCCGTTGTAAAGTAAGTTTATCTTTATTTCTTGTTTATCCAAATCATTCATTTAAATTAATTCTATTTTATTTATTGACAGGATGGCGTTGTCATGTGCGAGAGAAAGAGATGTTCTCGAACGCAATGCACAAATAACAGCACAACAATAAGCAATAACGAAATCGATGAATGTTGTTCACATCAATGCAGGTATAGGAGGCAAAGTAGGCATCGACAGCGAGGGAAAACATCAGAACATAGAAAACAAGGAACCGTTTAGATTTTAAACTGTTTTTTTAGGAACTTTTTATTTTCTTAAAAAATTTTTTAAATATTTGTTTTTTATACATGGGCAGACTTGTTTGTCTAATGAGGTCTTGGTTGATGGGGTTGTCTAGTACTTGATAATGTTAGTGAACTGGGACCAGTGGTGAATCGAAAGGACAACTGGCACATCAATAGAGCAAATCGCTATTTTAAAAGGCTAGTCCCCCGATTTGTTTTAAAAAAACTTCAACCCAGGGTTTCATTGCCTTATTAGTGTTTTTAGTTACCAAGTAACTGCTTATAAAAAATTAAAAAAAGAAAAATTAACGCTCACATTTCAAACATTTTTGTAAAGAATGAATGGCACAGTTGTTGCTCAAAAATTTTACTTTATAAAAGTATTTCAATAGCCCAGTATTAGTATGATAATGAATTTTTAAAAGGGTAAGAATAAGAGAGATAAAAAAACCAATGTTAGCTGTTACCAAAGAAGACTGATGTTCGGCATGGACCGAAACGATGATGATTATTATCATTTTTTTTAAAAATATTGTCGATTTTTTTTATTATTATTAATATTTATTCTCTTAATTAATTGTAATAATTTAGATTTTAAAATTTAAGTATTAGCTAGGATTTTTAATTCAATTTTTTTTTGTTGTTTTTTTTCCGATTGGAAAAAAAATTTTTTTACAATTTTAATTAACGTGGAGAGAAGGAAAAGTGGATTGTGAAGAATGTTGAGTTATTGAATTAGGAAAAAATACGTGATTTTTAACTGCCCCCTTTTATCAAACAAAAGCAAAGCTTATTTATTTATATATTTATTTATTTGTTTTACTCTAATATTCACTTTGGGGTGGAAAAATTTTTTTTAAAAAAAAAATTGATAAGGTAAATTGCATAAATTTTTTCAGTAATTATTCAGAAATTCTTTCCAACAAAATTTCTTCGAAAATTTCAAAAAGATTTTGTCAAATAATTTTTAGGAAATTTGTTTTCAAGATAATTTTTGTCGAAGAAATTACTAAATTTTATTGGCAAGGAAAAAATTTTAGTCACAAACAGTTCAATTTAACTTGCAATTATTTTTCCTAATTACTAGGTCTATGCAATTTACCATCAAACGCCATAATTAATTTTAAAACAAATGTTTTTTGAAAAGTACCTCAATTTTTTTTTAAATTTTAAAATTAGATTTATATGTATAAAAAAACTATCTGGCGTAGTTTTAACAATTTTGTAAATATAGAACTAGACTTATCAAACTTTTGTAAAAACTTTAAAAAATTTTAAAAAAAATCTGAAAGGTGATATTTTAACTAAGCGCAACTTCTTCTTTCATGACTAATATTCATTTTGTAAAAAAAAAATATTAAAAAGCTGTGACATCTTCAAAAAAAAAAGTTTTTAAGTCTTTTCTGATCGCGCTGTTATATTCGAGGTTTTTTTGAAACAAGTACGCTTCTATACTAGTTTTGTATATGTAGCTTAAGTTTTTTTATACAGAAAAAGTAAAAAAATAAATTTTTTAAGATATGTATAAAAAAATTAACCATGTAGGGTTTAATTTGAACGTTTAATTTAAAAAAAAGATACAAAAAAAGCTTTTTTATTGAAAACTCTGAAACATGGATGTTTTTGTAAAAATTAACCATCTAATGGGAATCCATGGTTTTGGGTTTGTTGTGAGTACAAAAACTTAAAAAAAATGTTTAATGTATCCACATTGTACATATCAGGTGTTTGGTTAAGATTCATAATCAAATGTCTTTTTTTTCATAAGATCCAAAAATGCGAAAATTAATGGAAACAATTGTCATGTATTTTTTACGCTGGCTGTATTTTTTTTCGAGTACGAGTGGGAATATAAAATGTAGAAAAATTATGTTTCGTCTACTTTTTTATAAAAAGATTGAATGCGATATCGATACCTTGATCCTATTAATCCTGCTGCAAATGCTGAATTTGATTCCTAAGGAAACTAAGGTCAAAATTTGGCTCTAAACGGCCCTTTTGGGCCAATACTGAAATATTCTACTTAATTTTAACATAAACTTGCCAGAATTAAAAAATGAATTTTTGGCGAGCTTCCCGTGGGAATTTCGGGATAATCCTTGCGCCAATCGATAGAGGGCGTCGAGATCTATCATTCAAGACCAAGAATGCTTTTAACAATTAGGTGTTTTCAACATTTAATAATTGGGCGATCTGTCCCTCTAGAAATACGGTATTTTTAATTAAGGAGCTTTTGGTCTTGATCGATAGTGCTTACTGCCCTTGATCGAATGCTGCAAGAAATACCCCGAAATTCCTACAAAAAATGCGAAAAAAGCGATTTTTAAATTTTTTTTATGTGGTTTGTACCAAATTTTTATCGAAAAAACGTTACATGAAAAATTCACTTTTTTAAAAAAAAAAGGTTTTTGGAAAATCGCGTTTTTCAAGCAGTTCCCGTGGGATTTCCGGGACTTTTATTGCATGGTCTGATAGAGGACATCCAGGGCTATCGTTTGAGACCAAAAGCTCCCCAAAGCTCCTTCAAATAACGGAGATTTTAATCAATTTCGAAAAAAGTGACTTTTTTGGGTTTTCCTTCCGTATGAAATGGGGAAAGCTCGGTAAAGCTCCAAACCTGGATTTTTGGATTCTTAAGGTCCTAACCAAAATCCATATATTTTTGTATTAAAACTTTTTGTAAAACAGCTCTAAAACGCACCGTTCTCGAGATATTTGCGATTTTAGGTTGGAGTAAATTTTCGTGGGGAAAAATGGATTTTTGGCTACAAACTGTGTTTGCGGCAGTTCCCGTAGGAATTTCGGGAATCTGATTGCAGCACTGGATAGAGGACGTCGAGATCTATCATTTAAGACCAAGAAAGCTCCCGAAACCTCCCGATTAAAAGCCCATTTCATGAAATCCGGATAATTTAATTTTGGCCCAAAATGGCCGCTTTAAGCCAACTTTTGGGGGCTTTTTTGGCGTTTCCCTATGTGTTTAGACCCAAGGGACCCATTCCACCGGTTTTTGCCGAAATCCGGAAAGGTCGATGAAAAAGTTCAAAAAACATGAAAGACTTTCTTTTTTTCGATTTTCGACGAAAATTTAAAAATGGCGGAAACCGGCTAAATGGGTTTAGATGGGGCTGAAAACACGAAAAAAACCAAAAAATTCGAGATTAAGCCCAAATTCAGCCTAAAAATGGCTTTTAAAAGGCCTATTTTGGGCTTATTCCGGATTTTTTTGGCTTTTTTCGAAATTTTAGGCCAAACTATACCCATTTAGCCGGTTTCCGCAATTTTTAAAATATGGCTTAGATTGTCGAAAATCGAAAAATGGCCTACAGAAGGCTTATTTTAAAAATTGCGGAAACCGGCTAAATGGGTATAGTTTGGCCTAAAATTTCGAAAAAAGCCAAAAAAATCCGAAATAAGCCCAAAATAGGCCTTTTAAAAGCCATTTTTAGGCTGAATTTGGGCTTAATCTCGAATTTTTTGGTTTTTTTCGTGTTTTCAGCCCCATCTAAACCCATTTAGCCGGTTTCCGCCATTTTTAAATTTTCGTCGAAAATCGAAAAAAAGGAAAGACTATAGTCTTTCATGTTTTTTGAACTTTTTCATCGACCTTTCCGGATTTCGGCAAAAACCGGTGGAATGGGTCCCTTGGGTCTAAACACATAGGGAAACGCCAAAAAAGCCCCCAAAAGTTGGCTTAAAGCGGCCATTTTGGGCCAAAATTAAATTATCCGGATTTCATGAAATGGCCTTTTAATCGGGAGGTTTCGGGAGCTTTCTTGGTCTTAAATGATAGATCTCGACGTCCTCTATCCAGTGCTGCAATCAGATTCCCGAAATTCCTACGGGAACTGCCGCAAACACAGTTTGTAGCCAAAAATCCATTTTTCCCCACGAAAATTTACTCCAACCTAAAATCGCAAATATCTCGAGAACGGTGCGTTTTAGAGCTGTTTTACAAAAAGTTTTAATACAAAAATATATGGATTTTGGTTAGGACCTTAGGAATCCAAAAATCCAGGTTTGGAGCTTTACCGAGCTTTCCCCATTTCATACGGAAGGAAAACCCAAAAAAGTCACTTTTTTCGAAATTGATTAAAATCTCCGTTATTTGAAGGAGCTTTGGGGAGCTTTTGGTCTCAAACGATAGCCCTGGATGTCCTCTATCAGACCATGCAATAAAAGTCCCGGAAATCCCACGGGAACTGCTTGAAAAACGCGATTTTCCAAAAACCTTTTTTTTTTAAAAAAGTGAATTTTTCATGAAACGTTTTTTCGATAAAAATTTGGTACAAACCACATAAAAAAATTTAAAAATCGTTTTTTTCGCATTTTTTGTAGGCATTTCGGGGTATTTCTTGCAGCATTCGATCAAGGGCAGTAAGCACTATCGATCAAGATCAAAAGCTCCTTAATTAAAAATACCGTATTTCTAGAGGGGCAGATCGCCCAATTATTAAATGTTTAAAACACTTTATTGCTAAAAGCTCAAAACGTCTAATTTTCAAAGGTTAGGAAGGAAATTAGGTAGATATATATAAAAAAACAATTATTTTGAATCATTATATTATATATTGTGAAATTATTATATTTTACAATAGCCATAACATATGTACAAATAAATTTCTTATAAATAATTTGATTTTATTTTAAACAAAATTTCACTGATCATTTTTTAAATTGGCAAATTGCCACGAAAATCAAAAAAAGCCATTAAAAAAAGTTAAACTCGTTCCCAAAAATATTTGCTGTAAATTACGGTAAGTACAGCAATTAAAATATTCATCAAACTGGTAAAACTCAACAAAAATGTGTGAAAACTCAATAAATCAATCCAATGTGAACTTGATAAGACGATCTCTTCTTCTTGCCGCCACAGCGGTTTTCTCTGCTTCTCCTCGGTGGGTTCTCGACGTTGGACTCTTCCTGAAACAAGAACTAAAACAGTTAAATACATGATAGAAAAAGAATTTTTTTGAATTTTTGAAAACTTTTCGTAGTTGAGCAAAAATCTCTGTAGTTAACGAATTAGTTACATAATTTTCTGTTGTCAAGCAAACTTTTTTAAAATTTCTAGTCAAGCAAATTTTTTTAAAGCTTTCTTGTCAAGCAAAATTTTTAAAATTTCTTGTTGAGCACTCAAAATTTGTAGTCAAGCAAATTTTTTGCAAAGTTTTGCAGCTGATGGTGATGACTGTGGGTCTCTAACTTCCAAAGCTTCCATTGGTTTGTATAAGTTCTCAATAGGTTTGAGAACTTCAGTTGTTTGATATGCATGTCCATGTAGAACAGAAAAAAATTTCTGTAACTCAACCAATTAGTCTGATAATTTTCTGGTGTCGAACAAATATTTATAATTTTCTGTTGTCAAACATATCTCTCCATAACTATTCCTTGACGAACAAATCTTTTGATCATTTTTTACAACTTCACATTCCGAAAAAAAAAAGTAATGAGAAAAAATTACAACAGAAAATTTTATGCCTTTATTATCAAGAAATTTCATAATCCTAAAGAAGAAAAATTTCAGATCAATTCAAAAAAGGGATTCTCCAAAAAATTCAAAAACTGAGCCAGGTTTCTAAAATTTTCTGAACACTCAAAAAAAACTTTGAGCAATACGATCAATTGTAATGATTGTTTCATATTTTCAGTAATCAAACTCTGTCTCTGAATTTTTGAGGCTCACAGGTCTTTTTGAGAAAAAAATAAGAATGCATCTCCTAATCGTTAACCTTAGCTTAAATTAATAATTTCTCTTCAATTACAAAATTTTAATTTTAAAACAAAAAAACAAACTTACTATCATACTATTCCTTGTAGCATAAGAGGCCATTGATGACTGTGGGTGTCTAACTTCCACAGCTTCCATTGGTTTGCTCAATAGGTTTGAGAACTTCAGCTGTTTGATATGCATGTCCATCAAATGAGGTCCATGTTGAACAGAACAAGGGCCGCACCTGAAATTTAAAAAAAATAACTTATTTTCTGCATTAAAAAAACATTCAAAAATATTGTATAAAATCAGTTAATATTATTGACAACTCTTTCTAAAGAAAAAAATTGAAAACCGTTTTAAAGAAAAGTTTCAAAATCAAGCAATATCAATGCAATAACTAAACAAACTCAAAAATCTGAGCTCCTAACTGTAAAGATGTTTTTCAATGGTTTCTCTGGATCATCTTTTAGAATCACAAGCAAATATTAATAATTTTAGATGAACAAGGGCAGCTCAATTTCTGATAATTGATCGAATGTTTTGAATTTTAAAAAAAAAATGCTCAACATGATTTGGGAAGGGTTTTTTGTAAATCATATTAAGAAGCCAAGACAGCCACAGCTGGAAAAAAAATGTTTCCAATCAAAATATTTGAGAAATTCTAACACAAAAAATAAAATATTATATCCAGGCACAGAATAATGGAATTTAAATAAAAACTTACCACATTAATAATCCTTCATTGTAACTCTTCTCCTTATCCTTAAAGCATTATGATTCTCTGGATCAAAGGCTTTCCCAGCCAATTATCTTCAGGTTGACAAGGCACCCTGATTAGAGACAAGATTGAAAATTATTTCTCCTGTGTAGGTTCATCTTCATCTTGTTGATCAACACCTGAAAATAAAAACAAAAAAATTAAAATAATTTTTCCTGTAGATTTGGTTTTGCAACGATTTTCTCACACTCTTCAATTTTTAAATGAAATGATCCTAAATCTCTACTCCAAAATTTTTTTTTAGTTAACACATAAAACTAAACACAGCCCTTTACTTCCTCACTGAAACGGTATTTTGAAAAAAATAATCTCTTCTAAATATGAAGTTTTCAATTAAATGTTCCAAAAACGATTTGAAAAAAAAAAATTACCATCACTGACTTCAAGCTTACTATAATAAAAGTGTCCAAGAGCAATTAGGGTAGGTTTTTGCCTGTCTCCGTCAAGTCACGAGTCAAAAACGATAGATTTTAGTCGAATACTAAAACACCGGGTTGACACGTGGGAACAAGTTTCTAAACTTAAAAAGATGCTTTGGAAAGTCCTGCACTGGCACTAAACTTTAGAAAAACGACAATTAAAACTCTGCTTGGACACTTTTATTTTGATAACTTACCTTATTAAACAAAATAAACAGGGAAAAAAATGATTAGAACGAAAACGACTCAGGACTGATGCGGTAGTCTAAAATCAAAATGGCTTCCCTGTTTCTTCCACCAAACAATATTAATCTTTTTTCCCGATAAATCTTTACACTACAATGAGTTCCCTCAACGCTTTAAAACCAAAAATACATAAAAATAAATAGAACTGACCTTTTAAAAGAAGCAACTAACATTTTTCTTAATTTAATAAAAACGGATGCTTTTAATGAGAGCAATGGGCCAATGGCCGACCATGCGCGCGCATGAATTTATTTAACACGAGCAAAAAAGATAAAATAACAACGATCGGCGAAACTCGAAAAATGGATCATGAGCTAAGAATCAACATCTGCTTCTTGGAAACTATGCACCTAATGTCCTAAACCAACCGATTGAATAAAATTTTTTTCTATAAGTAACCCTCATTTTTATGGCAGCAAATTTTTTCCCCATGCGTATTTCCTCGACGAAATAATTTTTATTCTTGATTAAATCATCTAAATAGCAATCGCGTATTATAAAAAAAAAAATTCACTCCACATATAAAATAGAAATAGCTTCTACGAATTTTTTTTCCCAGTTGCAAAGACAAAATTCTACAACCTTTACTTTGTCATTTTTAAGGGGGTGCCGGAAAAAGGTCGACGGGGAAAAAGGTCGATAACGATTTTCGACCTATTTCCTTCGACCTTTTTCCTCGTCGACCTTTTTCTGAATTTTTAAAGAACGATCTGGAAAAAGATCGAATATTAAATTATCGAAATAATATGAAAATGGCTGGGGAGAAGACATTGATTGAAGTAAATAATTATTTTTTTCTAAGTCGTAACATCAAGGAATCTGTGGGAACCTTGAAAGTAGTCAACACGGAAACTGGTGAACTTTTTTTGACCAGTTTCCAGAGAAGTTTCCAGAGTTTCCAGTTACCAGTTTCCAGAGTTTTTAATTGTAGCCTGTTTGACTAGTGCACAGAGTAGACTTATAAGAGGCACTCATTTTCATCAAAATTGAAATCTACGTAAATTTCTCGGGTGGAAATAATGTACATCCGTATTTCTCAATTCTTGAAAGTGGTCAAAATGGAAACTAGTCTCTGGAAATTGGTCAAAAAAAACGTTGACCAGTTTCCGTGTTGACTACTTTCAAGGTTCCCACAGATTCCTTGATGTTACGACTTAGAAAAAAATAATTATTTACTTCAATCAATGTCTTCTCCCCATCCATTTTTATATTATTTCGATAATTTAATATTCGATCTTTTTCCAGATCGTTCTTTAAAAATTCGGAAAAAGGTCGACGAGGAAAAAGGTCGAAGGAAATAGGTCGAAAATCGTTATCGACCTTTTTCCCCGTCGACCTTTTTCCTGCCACTCTTTTTAAGCTACGACTAAACCCCCCACCCCTTTACAATCGCATCGAAAAACTCGAAAGGACGAAACAAATCCGGAGAGCAGGTATACAAAGTCACAAATCAAGGATTTAACTCCGTCCAATGATTTACTGAAATTTAGTCAGCCCAATTCAGATTCATGGAAGGTCACAGAACAATTTTTGATAGAATCGGAGACTTACCTGCCGTTTTTGGCATTTGGTAAAACAACATGGATTTCCACTTTACAAACAAGCTTTGAAAGCTTGAAAACGCCTACATCAAACACAAGATAGGATGATATTTCAAGAGAGCTCCCTTGCATTTTCTTTTTTAAGAACTCATGAAGACAATTTTTAAAGTTCGATCAGGATCTAAAAAAAAATTTTTTTTTTAAATGAACAGTCTGATTACCTCAAGATTTAGATGTCTGTATCAATTACTCATTAATCAAAACCTACCTTTTAGAAAATAAACGCCACTGATCTACAGTGATGTGATTCCAAGCTCTGAATCAATATACTGAGGTAGTGCCTCAATCTTATCAATGAGAAGTAAGGACATAATGAAAAACTTAATCCTAAGACACCTTGGTCCATATTGTTAAGTATTCAGATATCTTATTGTGAAATCCTGTACCTATCTTTAATGTCGCATCATCTATATCCATTGGAATCATCCTCGACCAACAAGTACTGTTAGAGCTTTTGTATTTGACTTATCTGGAAAAAAAGTCAATTTTAAATAAGATTCGAAAACCTTTCAATAAAAAAATAACAGCAAGCTGCAGTGCCAAGCTTCTCACTGTAGAACTTTTCTCCTCGATATTATGCAATAAATACCTCCGTATCTAAAATAACGACATAAAGTAACAATAACTTCAGATCAAAATCTTAGTCCTCAATTTTGGGTATTTTTCGATCGCATCTGCTAGCTGTAAATAAAAAACTCCAAGACATACCTCATTAAAAACACCACAAAGCTCTCATTTAAAACTTCAAATCCCATTAAGATTTTAACATTAAATCCCTAAAACGTGAGTATTTTAAATAAAATCAAAATTAAACCGAATTTATTTTCAAACCATTTGTTTTCATTACGTTATGTTGGTATCCCTGTAATGATTTAATCAAAATTTAGAAGCGGAATAAGGAAACTTTCCTCAAAATTTTAAATGCAATTCCGCTATTCACCCAAAATCAACCCCCGACATAAATATTCCATTTTTAGTTTTATCCAGCGATGTAATCAAAACGCATTTAAGAATCAAATAAATCACCTTTTTTTCGGTTTAGAGTTTTAATGACTTAAGCCGGCCCTAAAAATCGTAATGGCTGCTTTCATAAAGGAAGTAGGCTCGGTCTCGAACGCTCGGTCATATTTTGTGAAATCGATATTCGTACGTTGAAGAGGCAAGTGGCAAAAAATAAAATAATGGAAGTTTTACGTCTCGATCATAGCTCAACGTTATGTAGATTTGTTCATTATTAAATAAGGAATTGATTAAGGTATGTTTTATTGAAAAATTTAACAATTTGTCGTAATAATTTCGTTGAAAAATATTATCTAGGCGAGACTGATGTTAGATGAGCAAACGCCTTCTGCGCATTTTTGGTCCGCCATGTTTTTTGTTGCGTTTTCAAAACGTTTTTAATTTTGATCGTTTTTTAAATGATTTTTTATTTAATTTTTCAACGAGTATTTAAAAGGTTCGTACGGAATGATTTTAACTATTATTAACGGGTAATAAATTTAATTGGCATTTTTTGTTAATTATTTCATTTTTCACTTAACAATATCGTTTTTTTATCATTCCCTCCAAAAATGTTAAAATCGTAGTTGTTACGTTTTTGCGTAATATTGCGTTGGATTAAATGCGGTTTTGAAAGCAAAAGAGGTTATGTTTGAGGATATGTAAACATGGTGAAACGTGGTTTAAAATAGATTGCAAGCAAATGATAAGAAGGGAATAGGTAGATCACGCATTGTTCTTTAAACTCATAATTTTTGATGTGCAAAGTGATGTGGATGTTGGTTAAATAGCCGTGTAAATGATGATAAAATCTTTTTGTAATGGATTTTCATACAGATGTAAGTAGGTGATTTAATAAGTCAATTATAGATAAGTGTTCAAGCATATTTGGTTGCTTGTATAGTGTTATGATTGATTTACTTGGAAATTGGAAGCTTTCCCGAGTGCAAGGGAATGAGTTGATGGTGATTTAAATGTTTACGTTTAAATGTTGTAATTATGTTGATCTTGGAAATGGTTTTTAGTTTAAGTCATAAAGAGAGCGGTTTTATGTTTTATACATGAAAACGGTTTAAATGAGAGTTTAAAATTGCAATTACGAATGAAAAGTATTCAGTATGCATTTGTTGGAGATATTCAAAGTGGAAACGTTTTTCAGATTGAGTTCATAAGAGTGTATATTAATGAGCGACCATTATTTTAAGCTTAGAGGCAGGCGATGATGACTTTGGGAATTGCATGTTGGGCAAGATGTCAATAATTTTTCAAGTTTAAGATTTTTGGGCAAAATTATGTGCAAGGCTAAAATTTCTATTTAAGGAATCTTGAGATCAAAATGACAGTTCTAATTTTTTTTCGTAGAATCTTGATTTTAACTATTAATTATTAACGGGGAATAAATTTAATTGGCATTTTTTTGTTGAAGCAGTTACCAAAACCATTTTCTTAATAATTTTTCTATACAGAGATTTTTTTTAGAATTTTTTCTGGACAATTTTTATGAGGACTTTCTTTTGCCAACAAATCAATTATAATTTTCTTTTTTTTTTCAGATCTAGTCAATCAAAATGTCTTCAGAAGTTGAAGAAACCCGACCAATCGATGAAAATCGACTAACCGAAAACGAAAAAGACGTTAAATCTGAATCTACAGAGAATGTGAATTTCACAAAACCCGCAGTCCGAGCTCCTGGTAAATTCAACCTCCGGAAACACAAAAAACTAAAACTAAAAGGAAAGCTACTCCGTCAAAATAGTAAAAAACGCCATGAACCAACCTTCAAGAAAAAAAACGAAAACTTCAAACTCAAGAGGAAAAGACTTCACCACGGTAAATTCTTCACAAGCAGCTACAAAAGAAGAAAGAAAGAGCGAGCGGTCATCATCCCCCCCACAAAATTTTTACTAGGCGGAAACATCTGCGACCCTTTAAACCTAAACAGTCTTCAAGATGAAGAAACGAATCGAGTTATGAACGCAGCAACACCTAAATCTTCGCCACTGCCGACACCAAAACGAAGAGGAGAAGTGGAAGTAATCATCCCTAGAAACATGAAAGATCCGTTGAATTTGATCTCGTGCTCCGACGATAACGAATACGAAAAAGACTTAAAATCCTTGGTGAAGCGCAACCGGAAGCATCGACATCGCAAACGGAAACGTGGAAGTTCCGGTTCCGGTTCGGGTAAAGACGATTGTAACGATATAATAGTTCCGAATATAATCGAAGCAGCGCCAGCTCCTCCCGAAGTTGAAAAAGTCGAAGAGAAAAAACCGGAGGAAGTAAAAATAGAGGAACCACCTGAAAAAATTCCAAGCATCACTGAAAAACCTCCGGAGGAGCAGATGAAACCTCCTCCTAATAAAAGAGAGTCTCTATCGTTAACAATAAAAGATAATCCTCGACATTCTGGCTATAGGGCAAGAAAAATGGATGATAAAGATAAGATAGTTAGTCCTGTGATACCGCAACCCGGAGCTTGGAAAAAGCCAAGGTTGAATTTGTTACCGCAAAATCGTAAAAGAAAAGACGAGAAATTGCCGCAGTTTAAACAGAAAAATTTAAAATATCAATATGGGAATTACGATCGCTACTACGGTTACCGTAATCCTCATCATGAAATCGATCTGAGACTGAGATGTTTAATGGACCATAAAGAATTATTCTTCGATAAGGATATACTGGATATCGGGTGTAACGTCGGGCATATAACATTATCGGTAGCACGTGATTTTGGGGCACGTTCGGCTGTTGGTTTAGATATCGATAAAAAATTAATTAATATCGCAAGGTTAAATGTTAAGCATTATGTTAATTTCGCACCAACTCCAGCGTATTCGGGCGGGTTTTCAATCCGAAATCCCCCTCCGTTCGAGTCTCCGATGTATTACGACAACAAAAAGAATCATTACGTTTTTCAAGATTCTCCGAGTATGAATCCCCGTGCTACGCCGTTGTATTCATATCCCGAAAGCCCCGTTAATAGGAATCCTCATCAATATTGCATGGAATCGCCTAGTTACGCTCCGTCTGGGAAAAACACTCCTTATTATTCGATGGAAAGTCCTAGTTATCATCCGTCAGTTGCTGAATCCCCTAGTTACCGAAGGAATTATACACTTGATTCACCGAGTTATATTCAACAGTCACCTAGTTATCATTCCGGAAGGAATACTCCTTTTTATAATTTAGAATCCCCTAGTTATCAGTCGCATTGTAGTTTAGAACAAAAGAGATCTCCTCAGGACCCCGGTGCAGTTATGGATGGGGCTGATAAGAAGAACTGTGATAAGTTTTTTCCAATATCGATGCCTATTTTGTATGGGCCGGTTGATCCTCCTGGGATAAGCACGCAAGAGGATTCAAATTTTCCGAAAACGTTTCCTCATAATGTTACATTTGTTCAGGTAAGTTTGGTTTTGTTATTGGAAGAACCAGCTCCGTAATCAAAATTGATTTTTTTAGAGAGAGGTAGCACTCGAGCACTGCCTTATGGATTAAATAAGATACTGCCGCCATGTTGCATGTTTAAAAATCAGTGTCGCTGTGGGTTCCAATACTTTGCTTATGCATAATCCTAGAGATTCTATATAAATAGAGACTGGCGAATGGCTACAGAGATCCTGATTTGTCGACCGATTTTGAACGCCATGACAGGTCGCCATATTGGAAATTGAAAGAAAAATTGGAGAAAATCACGTGTTTGACGGCCGCCATTCTCGAATTGAAAAACGAACTTCGCGATTGGCAGATTTTTCTAATCGAGATTATGGTAGCTTCCAGTTTTCAAAATGGCGTATCCCTGGTGTAGCAGACGACTTATCGAAGTGAACACGGCCATTAAAAAAATTGAACTCCATATTAAGTGTCATGGCGACTTCCACAAGAAGAATATTTGGCAGCCATGATGGTGAACTTGCCTTCCAGATTCATGGAAATAAAAACTTTCACAGCGATTTTGGAAAACTTGAAGAAGTGTCTTTAATAAAAAGCTGTGGTCACCATCATGGCTGCCAAATATTCTTCTTGTGGAAGTCGCCATGACACTTAATATGACGTTCAATTTTTATAATGAATTTATAATTTAGAAATAGACGGGAACTTTCTCTAGCAGCGGTTGCTTTAGGAACTAAAACGTTATCAGCGCCAAATAGTATTCATTATTCATTTCCAAGAAATGTAATTACTGCCAACTGTTGAAACTGATTCTTGAATGTTTTATCTAAAAAAAAATTTGATTGCGGAGCTGAAAGGAATGATTCCAAATTTTACATATAAAATTTTTTATACTTTTTCAGGGAAATTACGTGTTAGAATCGGACGTACTGCTTTCAACGGAAACACCACAGTTTGATGTGATACTAGCCTTGAGTATTACCAAATGGATTCATTTGAATTGGGGCGACGCGGGACTGAAGCAAGCTTTCAGGAGAATGTTTTCTCAACTGCGGCCTGGTGGGAAACTTATCTTAGAAGCCCAGGGATGGTCTTCATACAATAGGAAGAAAACATTGACTGTAAGTATTAGGCAGAAGAATGTTAACACCTCGCCTAACTTCCTCTAAAACTTTTTCCAGAAAATGTTTATAGCGCTTGGCATGTTTTGTGTCTCTAATTTTGAATAATTATAGCAAACTTATTTTCCTAATCTAAAATTTCTGCATCTTTTTTCCAGGAAACAATCTACAATAATTACCACAGCATTGAATTCATGCCACATCAATTCACTCAGTACCTTCTTTCACCAGAAGTCGGATTTTCAAAAGTGGAAGTCATCGGAACCCCTCAACACCGATCAAAAGGATTTCAACGTGCCATTCAACTATTCACCAAACCAGGCACAACCCCCAGCCGATCGAACACCCCTGCAAGCCGTTCCACACCGAGCAACGTTCGATTCACGCCATATTCTCAACGCGTATGCGTTCGACGACCGGTTTACACATCCCTAACCGTCTCGAGTCACGAATTAGACGAAGAAAGTTCATCTTCCCCAAAACAAAACTTTATATTAAACGATTTCCCTGTTGATACGGGGCAAAACATGAAAGTTAAATTTTCGCCATCGGATGTAGTACCTTGCGGGACGAGGTTAGACGTTTCAGATGATATTTTAAAAGGTTCGGAGTTAACGCTTCCGATTGCGGACGTTGAACATGTTGATAAAGTATTACCGGCTGATAGGAAATTGACGGAGGAGGCGGAAGAAGAAGAAATGGAAGTGTCGATTAGTAAAAATGATGATGAGAATAATGAATCGAAACGGGTGGTTAGGAACTCGAATGTAGTTAATCCTGATAGTTCAAATGTTGAAAAATTGGTTAGTCCCGTGTGAAATGGAAAAATTTACTCGGGAACGGTTAGAAATGAATTTTATGACGTGTCATGAAATATTAAATTTTTTTAAAAAAATTTTTTTTTAAATTTTATATGAAACTATTCCCAAACTTTTGGCTATTCAGTGTAGAATTGATATGTCAAGAAGGCAGATGCAAAATTCTACCGCTAGGGTCACTCATAGTGAATGAAACACAGTGTGCCAAGGTGCAGGGAGTTCCACACTATGTGACGTCATTAAATCTGAACATAAAGTAAAGAATTACTTTAGCACACTATATTTCTTTCTCTGTGAAGTTGCCACAGAGTATTGATGTGAGACTAAATTGTGACTGCCACGGTCGTACAATCAGGTCTGGAAACAGCGCCATTTAAACTATTTTGGTTACTGTATGGGGACTAAAAGATCCTAAGCTGTTTTTAATTTTTAATTTTCATGTTGAGACTTGGGAGATTCAAAGATTTTTACATCAAAACATGGAATTCTCTTTTTAAAATTTTTTTAGATTTAAGTTTGGGAATAGTTTAGAGAAGGTTTTGGCTAATAATCGCAGCACAAACAATAATCTTTTCTACAAATTTTTTAAAATCGCAAAATAATATTTAGCATTTTATAAACAATTTCTAATCGAAGCAGATATCGGATTTAAATTGCCCCATTAATCAAAGCCTTCTCCATAAACATTAAACTTGATTATTTCTAAAGCGTAGAAAATTATGCAAATTATTTTATTTTATTAAATTTGAGACAATTGTTATTTTAGGACATCCTTTAGATGTAAATGTTTTTTTAAAAATGTATGTAAGATGTAAAAAAAAAATACTTATGTAATTTTAATATTATTATTTATTAAATATATTTAAACTACGGGATGTCTGAAAATAAATAATGCCTCAATTTGTTTTTCATTAAATTGAAAAAATTTTTGCGAAGGGATTTTATGTAATTTGTATTAATGTTCTGCGCTATTTATAAAATTAAGTTTGATGTCTTGTATAAGTTAGCACGACCAATTCTTAATCAGACTGGAGTGCTTGAATTTGCAAACTCGCAATTGGAGAAATATTTTCAAAAATGTAAAATATCAGAGTGAGCCAGAATCAGATTGTTTCTGAGGAGGAGCTAAGAGATCTAAAACTTCAATTGGCGTTGTCAAATTTTAGCACTCCGGGCTGGAATGTTGAAGGTCGTGAAGTTAGTTAAACATATATTTTCTCTTCTCGTTCAGTATTATTTTTCAAAATGGCGAAAATAATTTCAAAAATTTTTTAAAATGGTTTTTAATTTTACATTGTGTTTCTTGAAAGTTTAGAGGGCTCAACTTGAGATATTTGGGCGTCAATTATGTGACCGTTATTCGACTACAGCGACTCTAATGGCAGAGTTTCGAAACTTTCATAGTTCTAAACCGCCTGCTCGGTTTACAGCGCGCAGTTTTCGAACTGATTTTTGCAGGGGGGATTGAAATCGAGAATTTTACTACAACGGTACATTATTTAGGCTTCGGTCGCTTCCTTAGCTAGCTACTCGTCAATTATCGTTCACAGGTCATTGACTTAAGGACCCACAAAATAACTAGCCCTTTATTCGCGCTATTCCTTTTTGGGCCCCCCGAATGACGCCACGGATTTTCACGAAACCGAATCCTAAAATTAAAGACCTAATCTGATTTTTCCGCTACATTAGCATATTTTCTTGAAACAAAGAAAAAATTTTTATAAATATTAAAAAAAAGAGAAAATATATGTTCGGCTTTTTATAAGGTAGAAAAAAGAAACGTGAGCTAAAATCCTCCCCTTGAAAAACGAAATAACATAAACCCGTTAAGAATTTAATTATCACGCACTTGTCGGAAATGAAACAAAATAAATAAAAAAAAAAAAATTTACCAAAAATATATTTTTCCCTTAACTTCTTTCTCACAATGGGAAATGGATATCGATAAGATCATTAGACATATATAACCATTTCCTTTAAAAAGGAATTACAGTCCCAACCAAATATCACCAACCCTGCCACGTTTTTAGTATTTTTTCTACCTTTTCCTTTTCAATAAAAAAAATAACAACTTAGACTGAAATGCTTTACAAATAAATAAAAAAAAAAAAATTGTAAAATATAGTATTAAAAAATATTTTTTATATGGCGTCTACGATATTTATTTTATCAATCAATTTTTTCCTAAATTTACTTAATTGCAATATTTTTTTTGTAATTAAAAATAATTTTTTGTTAAAGATTATAGGCTTGACATCAAAGTTCTGTACATGTCAAGAGATCAAAGAGATATGATTCAATGGCGTGAATGACCCTTCGCCTTCGAGCTTTGCCCTTATAAAATGGGTTGATGATAATAAAATTTTCTAAATACGTTTTCGTCAAAAACTTTGTCATGCGTGTTGTTATCTCGGGTTGATCTTTTTTTTGGAGTAAACAGGTTAGGATTGATTCATGCGCAAATATAAATCATTATAATAAATTAAGTTTTTCTTGGTAATTTTGTGTAGAAGTTAAAAGATGATGGTTTGAAGGATTTTTAAGAAGTTGATAGTTGTTAGAAGCAGTGACGTAGCAACCACCCCTGCGAGGGGGCCCTGGGGTCAAAAGGGGCGCCCGGTCTTTCAGCAAGAAAGTAATTTTGCACTAGATAAAAAGCTGTAAAAAATTGAGGGAGGGACCTGAAGTAAACCTTTTGCGAGAGTTGGGGGAGCCTCCTAACATTGGATCGGTTGAGGTCAGAGGAAAACATCTTGGCTTTAGAACTCAAGAGTCTAGAATGGCCCAAACTTGGGGTCCTTGCATTATTAGGTCCGAATCGCTTTGACAATCCCCAGCGGAGTTAACTGTTGAAGAATAAGTAAAGGGCACTTCAATGAATCGTTTGCAACATGTGTTACACATAGAGGAGAGTAATTTTTAAATTGACACACTGCCAAGATTTCGAAATGGCATTAGCCATAATGGGACAAATACACAGATTCCTGAGCAATCATGGCAAACTCAAATTCACTCCTAAAAAATTATCATGCAGCCCCTCAATTCAAAATTAAAAGCCTCTTACTAAACTTAGAGAATTTCTTAAGGTCCTTAAACCTGTAGAAACTTGCAAAGCCCAATTCGGAATTTTCGTTCGGCACAGAAAAATTTGAGCTATACTTTCCAACGATAAAGCTTTAAATCTAGGGGAAAAGGGCAAAAAATACTTTGAACACACCTCCATAAACTCAAATACAGCCGTAAAAACCCTGTCCAATATTCTCTTGGATTTTTCATCCTGAAAAAACTCAATATTCATCTAGTATAAATTTCAATAACGCCAGGAAGAGCTTGTACAAACACTCGCCATAAATTTAATCTTTCCGTTCTCACCAACAAACCCTAGTAATTCCATGCACCATACATCCAAAACATTCGACAATCTGGATTCATCAATATAAAAAAACATGTTTACTGGAATTTCAAATAAACCGCATTGAAAAATTTCCCCCCTCAAAAAGAACAGAAAAAAAATATCATGAGTAATATGTTTGCATCCCGCATGAGTCAGTCATAAGTCATTCCAAATCATTTTCTTACAAAACGAACAAACAAATGGACAGTTTAAAATAATTATTAATCATATTTCTCCTATCCTAACCGGCAAAAAGAAATAAGGATAAAAAAAAGGCTGTTGGCGCATGCGCATAGTTAACCAACATGGCGGTTCAAACTCGATTTGTCCATGCGCGTTCGATTTTCTCGACCACTTCAGTCGCGTTTCATCAGTGGTACCAGACGGATGAGTGCGTTTTTATAATTTTTAATTTATTAACTCGTACGAATTTTTTTCTTTTTAATTTTTGTAATTATTAGCGATAAAAGGGGTTTTTAATTTTTAATAAATTAATTATTAATTTGAAAATGATGATTCGGTCGCCGGGTTTTTTAAACAATTAGAAAAAGGATGTTCGTGAAATTTTTTTTACCCGGTTTGTTTAAATTTAAATTTTAAAAAAAAAAGTGTTTGAAAAATTATTTCGGCACAAATAAAAATTTTGAGTTAAATTATTAAAAATAATATAAAAAATTAATTATTGTGAATTGGAACCCGGGACAGGAAACCGTAAGTAATTAAAAAAAAAAAAAAAAAGGTTAACACGTGGAACTAGACAAAAACCGTTTTTTTCTTCAAATATTTAAAAAATTTTTACCCGGCTTAAAAAAAAAATTTATTTTTGTTCAGCGAAAAAATACAAGATGCAAGTTTAGTCAAACTAGTTTTCAATGGAGTGTTTTAAAAATGTACGTGTCACCATTTTCATATACCTGAACTGATCAACAATTAACTTGTAGTTTTATCAAGTTCCAAACCACTTTTGTACATATTCCTCTTTGCTTATCGGTTTTAAAAATCATTTTTTGTGGCTCTTAAAAATCTCCCGAAAAAATAATTTTATAGTGACTATTGCCACGGGTCATAGACCATATGTTAACTAATTGTTCTAATAATTTACAATGACAAAGCGGGATTCAAAAAAAAAAGAAGAAAGTTAAAATGCAGAAATATAACATATTCAGTGATAGAATTGTTTAATTCATTAGTTATAAAAAATGATAAGTAATTGATTCCAATGGGAGAACTTGCAGTATCATCTTTTTTTTTTTTTTTTTTTTGAAATGCAATATGAACAGGTTTCATATTTTTCCTTTTAGCCTCAACTATAATATCTAGACCTGAATATTCTTTTGTGTAATTTGATGTTCTGTGCTAACTTGCATAAATAGGTATCAGTATGAATGAATTAAAATAATAAAAATTTTTGAGAGAAAATGTTCAGTCAGGATTTAGGCGAAGGTCCGAAGCAATAAATCTGGGGGTTATTTTTGGGGATCACATTTAATTTTTTAGATACTTGCTTGTTTCTGCCTGAACACTAGTAACTTTGGCAATTTTTGAAATTTTGAAACTCGCATTTAGGGAAAACCTCTAATTTTATTAAGATTTTTTACTCAACGGGAAAGCGTGCCGACCCGAGCTTACTTAAAGTCTTTTAAGCTTTCCCAGATTTTAGCATAAAACTTCCTCTAACTCTTTAACCATTCTAGATAGAAAAAAATCTCAAAGGACCTTTAATGTAGAGCATTAGTTGAGCTACAAACTATACTTTCAGATTTTCTTTTAGCTTCAGCCATTTCCGAAATATCACGGAAAAACCTAAGGATCCATTTTTTGGTATAGGCAACCTGCAACCAAATTTTTTATAAGGGTCACGTAGACAGAGAAAATTTTCAAAAAGCTGCGGATGAGGCCGCTGCCCTTAACTTTCAGGAATAAATCCTAATTTTTATAAAATTTTTTACTCGACGGAAAACGTGCCGAGATAAACCTAAAGTTTTGAGCTTTTCCAAAATTTTGTATATAACTCCCTCTAACTTTTTAACCATTCTAGATAGAGAAAAATCTCTAAGGACCTTTAATGTAGAGAATTAGTTGAGCTACAAACCAGTCTTTCAGATTTTCTTTTAGTTTCAACCGTTTTCAAAATATCCCAGAAAAACTTACAGATCAATTTTTTTCCTATAGACAACCAGCAACCACATTCCTCTACAAGAATCTCGGACTTTTCGAAAAGCTGAAGACGAAACCGCTACTTTTAAATCATTACAAATTTTGCGTAGTGATAAATCCGGCCCTGTCAATTCAATATCACTAAACATACCTTGATCCCTTTGATGATGTCATTAAATCCAGTACATACCTGCAAAAATAAAAAGAAACTCAAGGTTAATTTATTTTGTATCGATTTTCACCCTTAAAATTTTAATAAAATTTTTCTAAATCATTTAATTAAAGTGGGGAAAAAGGGTGTTTTAAATGAAAACGTAATCAGTTTGTTGTTTTGGAACTCGCCTATAATTATTTCTATTTTTATATTTGGAAGCATGGTAAATACCCCGGAGGTGGGTTGCTATAAGTGAAACACTGTGTGTACTTATACATATCTGGTAAACAAGTCTAGAAGCTAACTATTATGAAACGTTGGCTCGTGGCCATTAATTGTTGCTTCCATCAGTGTGTATTGAGGTAAAGTGTGCATAAAGTACCGTTTTCGTTGGATTATTAATTTTTATTTTTCAAATTGCCTAAAGAGGGATTTATTAAAAGAAAAATACATTTTTTTTAAAGTCTGGATTTAAGGCCTAAACCCTGTATATAAAATCCTAACGAAGTTGAACAACATCCAAGAAATGTCTATTTAAATTATGTTTGAAAATTTTAAACGAAATGTTTATTCTGGTTGAAACATTCATTACGTTTAGCTGATTAATATGAAATTATCGGTCTTTTTTAGTATGATGAATTGGATTAAATTAAATTATTAATCAAGGGAGTTGTGAAGAGATAAGTTTGAAAGTTTCTTTGTTGCTGTTTTTGAAATGATGAGGTCGAAGATTTTTGGCATGAGCGAGAGGATTGAGTAAGCGTGAAAATTATTTGATTTGCCCTAATTTTTTTTTTTTGCGAGGGAAATCGGAATGAAATGGAATAAAATTTCAAGGTCGATTTTCTATCAGTAAAAAATTTCATATCAGTTGTGAAGTTTCCTGACAGAAAAGTCGACAAGTTTACATTGTTAACGGGATTATTGCGCTTTGCTCTTGGCATTGTTTTTTTTTAGTGAAACTATTTTTTAGGATTTCAAAAAAGTTTCTGAAAAAGTTGGGAAAAATTTAAAAAAAAGTCATTTTTTGTAAGTTTGTTAGTCAGTCAGTCTGTCTGTCTTCATCTGTCAATCCAGGCGCTCAATTTTGATTTTTTTAAATTATTTTATTGATTTTGACAAATTCACCACCAAAATTTGTTAGTTTAGGTTTGTAAAATTTACGATTGTAAATTTTTTCACTTACAATTAATTATTTCATTTTTGATTTTAAGTTTTTAACAGAAATCAAGTTTCAAAAAACAAAAAATAACTATTTTTTTTTTATAAAAAATAAATTTAGTTTCAAAAAATCTTTTTTAAAAGAAATAATTTTTTTGGTTAAAACAACTACCGGTAATCCCTTAAACATTATTTAGGCAACACTTTTTCATTCAGAAAAAACTAGCAAAAAAAAATTGTTATCTTATTAAGAATCTTCTATTACATTAAAATTAATTTATTATTAAGACTCATAATAAAAGCTTAGAAATTAATTTCTTAAACTCAAGCAAGAAAATAATTCGATCAATATTTAAAAAATTTCAATTCAGCATTGAACCGATTCATTTGAATATTAATATAACAGGGGTGACAAATTCTCCTTTTAACTTAAATTAATTAACCATAAAATATTTTTTTAATTATGCGAAACCAAAATTTTCTAATCTACCATCTTCTCTAAATTTTACTTTTAAGCTCCTAAAAATTCCTTCCTGAATATTTTTTCAAAAAATTTTTTATTTACAAAGAGGTCAAGCGAGCTTCAACTAAAGGTCAAAATCTTTAAAGAAACTGCATTCATAACCCTAAAGAGGAATTATTTTAGCCGGTGTGCACCCTTACCACAAGAGTTTCCACACGCTTCGCAAATTAAACACACGCAACTATGGTATTATTTTAAGACCCTTTGATTAATTAGCATAAATGTCTTTTTGAATAAAAGTCATTCGTTAAAGCGGTTAAAGATTTTTTTTAAAAAAACAAAAAGTCGGCACACAAAAGCTTTTACAATAGAAAAAGCTTAATCTATAAATAAAGTAGAATGTTGTACTGAAATGTTGCGAAGGTGTTCCATTTCACTGCATAAACTTTTCGATTCTAGTTTCCTGACGTTTTTTCTTTCTTTCAAAAAGCTTTTTAGAAAAAAAATTAATTGAATCTTTATTTTAGGGTCAGGTAAAAATAAACTTAATGTTTACTAATTTTCAGAAACCGAAAAACAATATACAGATTCGCAGGGATTTGTAAACAGAATTTTAACAGACGCTTTATTGCTGTAATTAAGCAAACCTTCAAAAAATTAACAGTAGCTTTTGAAAAGTTTACTTATTATAAAATTTTTATCGTGTAAAGGAGGTGATATTGATTTGAAAGGTAAAGAAACGATAAGGAGCGTGGCGCTATCAATTTTTTTTTGGACACACCCTGTTTTTCAGGTAAAGATGGAATATGTGGAGAACATCATAAGGAGAGTGACTGTTTACATCTTACCGGGCAGCATTAGATTGATTTTTTAAAAATTCTAATACTGTCAGGTAAAGATGTCCTCAGGCTCTTAGTTCATCGCTTCTGGATAAAAAAACCATCTCTAATGTGATAATTCCTCAGGATTTTTTTTCATCGCATTTAATTACCTTTCTTTTTTTAATTGAAAATTAGATTTGGGTAATTAATAAAGTTGTAAATTGTAATGCGTTGAATGTTTGCAATTTTGCACGAAGTTGCTTGGGTATTTAATTACGTTGGTGCTGATTTTTTTTCTTGGCAGGAAAATGAAGTGACTAATTGAAGGGGAAAGTGAAAAAAATTTTTTTTGGTTTAATAATGCAAACGGAAAAAATAATGAAATATGTATGATTAGAACCTTGATATCATCCTAAAAAGCGGAAGTCGCATTGAAAAATCGTTTACCCTTGGGCTTAGCCTTAAAATTTTCAATAAATGGCGAAGTGACATCCCTTCGATAACGTTAATCCTCACACCAAAAAAAAAATTCATTTAGACGAACCAAAAAAAAACTCACACTTTATTTTTCCGGTTTCTTTCCGCTTTTTAGCTAATTAGATTTTAGTAAGATTATAATTAACAAGATAATATTCATATTAAGTAAAATGCATCATTAATTAGACAATCTACAATGGTTAGTTAAAAAAAACCAAGGTTTTGACTGTTGGGGCGTCATAAACCATAAAGATAAGAGGAACCGTAATAATGTTCCACTAACGCCATTTCGATATGTTTACGATGGCGACAAAAATGATTTTTATCCACATAAGGGGTTAGAATAAACAAAAATGCAATTTTGCGGTTTTCATGATTATCTTTCACATGTCATCATTATGAAGAAAACATGACCGAGTTAGGAAGTTGCGTTTTGAATTCATAACAGAAATGCCCGGGTGTATTAGTTCAATTTCGAAAGAAAGAGATAACAAGAGTTGACTGCTGTCACTCAAGTGATTAACGATGTGCCCTGCGTTATTCAAATCACTCACCACAGCATACAACCCTCGCTTTCTGTGCCATAGCTAAACTGACTCATTCTCTGGCATTTGTCAACTTCAAACGCTTACTTCAATTACTCCCATCTTTTTATTAAGTGAGATCGAATTATCCGTTGAAAACGTCTCCGCGACCACGTAGGTCCATTTAATCTGTTGAGATTTCATGTCATATTTATCAATTTATACTTTTTACACACAAATAAACATAGAACATGCTTTTTAATGAAAAAACGAAGGAAAATAAACAAACTGAAGATGAATTTTGAGATAAAAAACGGAACTTCGACAAGTGTCGCCACGTTGACACCGGAAGTAGTTTGTCGCTCTAGCGGAAGTTTTAAGAAGTGACCATGTAATTGCTGTTTTTTTCTAAAAATCTTTACTGAGAAACTTTGTTTAGTCAAAATTACTTTAAAGAAAGCTAATAAATAATATTCAGCTATAAAGGCTTTTGTTTTTTGTAATTTTCGGGCTCTTATTAACAATTTTCTTCGACTCCTTCGTTTTGTTTATGGAGGGGAATTTGTCGCCATATTGTAAATCTTTGTAAAACATGGCTGATCGTTGAGTGACATGTCAATTTTAATTTTTATATAATAGTTTTTACTGTAATTGTTGAGTGAGTTATCGTGATGTTTTGTATGAAAAGTTTGTAAAATAAAGTCGTGTGTGTAATGTAAATACGAAGTTGTGTTTTAATTCAATTTTTCATGTCCGTGGTCATATCATATTGGAAAATCAGCTTATGGAGGATGCAATGGTGAGTTTCACATCTCGTGTTCTTGTTACGTTTTATATGCTTTTCTTGAAAGCCCTAAACGAAGATATAAGCCAATATTAGGTTTATTGCACTGGCAAGGTGAAATGCGATCATTTACTATGGAAATTTTAGATTATGTGACGATTTTTACCACACGAATATTCGAAGGATAATCGTTGACCTTTTACTGAGATCCATAAAGGTTTGTAATTGGGGCTTGAGGTAACTGTAAGTGAATTGTGTCAATGGATTTCATGGACTTTTGATGTAACTGACAATTTGCTGATACTGTAACCAATGAAAGATTACAGAAAAATTAATGTTCAGCGTGTCTAAATTGTGTGTATCGAGAATTATTTCTGTTGTTTGATGTCATAATATCTGAATTAAAATGATAATGGCAATACTATTTTAATCGCCTATGTTTTATCTACTAGCTATGGGTTCATAATGGGAATCTTGACATAAATAATTAGAACTGTAGTCTGCTGGAGGTAATATTTGAGATTGTCTTTTGAATAAGCCATTTAGTAATCAGAGGTAATCAGAGTAATTTTAGTAATCAGAGGTAAATTATTACAGGTAAAAATTCTGGGTACTTGTCTTTTGTTGTAACTCTTGACTGTTGCTTTGGGGACAAGATTAAGATGGTGTATGACAAAGCTGCAAGTTGCTTATAATAATAATTATTGGAAACTGTTCAGGCCCACCCAAGAATTTTTTGCATGCTTATACGATTAGCATAATAAATGATAAAGTGTTATGAAATTTAAAGATAGTGGTGCTTTGCTGGAAGATCCGTAAGCAATGATGAATAATTAAATTTTAGTTAACCTCAAATTGATACAGAAGATCATAGCTAGGAAAAAACCGCGAATCCGCGGGATTCTTTCCATGCTGCAACCATGCCCTCTTAAAGACGATGAAGCTACAACTTTCTTTACAAAATAAACGACCTTGGGGCCCCTTAGAAAAAAAACAACATCATTAGGATGCTAATACAAACTGATCCGACTAAATTCTAAACCATATTAACTCACAATATGTTTGCCAACACCTATGTTATGAACAAGTGAACTTATTGAATTGACAATTTCTGGTCTTCAAGTACAATCATCGACGTGGAAACAATGGAATTAAATAAATCAATCTAAAATAGGTTTAATTTCTTAAAAAATTTAATTTAATAGCCGTTGATGTTTGATTGACGGATTAATTTTTAATGGGGCAAATTTTTTCTTTTTTTAAAACTCGTGACTTTTTTTGTTTCTACAATTTTTTTACTCGACAGCGAGTGTACAGCAATCAGAAAAACCACTTGTTTCAACGATAGTTTATCAACGTAATACTACCAAACATCTGCCTGATCTGGCGGATTAATTTCTGGCATATGTTTTAATTAAGTCATTATTATTTAGCATGTCTCTTTTTTTTTTTTGATTAGGCAGGAAGTGCCATGATTTTAAGACTGCGAAACAAAAACCGTTTGTTTTTGAAAATAATTTTTTTAATCAACCCTATTAACAATTTAACCCGGAACATATTTTTGTGCTTCGAGGTTTTAATTGTTACAAGCAGTAAAAGGGCTGCATTCCCAATGCATATCTACGGCTTCCTAATCTCCGTTTGGTCGAGGATAGGGCGATGGAAAAATACATCCGACAATTAACACATCAAACTAATGACTAATTTATGACATTTCTCCAGAAGTATGAGTGACTGGTTATAGATTTCTAAATTTAAAGAAACTGTTAGGATTCATTGTAGCGAATTCGCGAAACAAGGTCGGAATGATAACGACTTATATTTATAGACGACAGACGGATACGCCTATTACAAAGCTACCGTTATGTAATATTTCATTTGTAGAGGATCGTTTATGAAAGTTTCGATTTTGAAATTTGAAATCGAGGAAATAAAAAAAAAAAGTGATCGAAACCCTAAACGCAAGGCATAAAGAATCTATTACACGGAACGGCAATCCAGATTGAATTTTAACGACTCAGAAATTTGGCGCTAAACCGAATGTGAAATATTTAAGAACATTTCTTCTTTCTTTTATTTCTCTTCTCTCTGGGGTGGGTGACTTATTCTTGAGGCGATGTCGAGGTTTTTGAAAACCCGGAATGATGATTTCGTAAGAGTGAAGACTTGATGCCCTGGTGTTTCTTCTTGACGAATAATTTGGTTCGACGCCAATTTTGACGACTTTTGTAGCACCTATAACTACTAACAACTCTGCAATTACGATTTTGATTCCAGTTTGAATTGTCAGTGGCGTAGGGAATAGAAATTTCGAGAAAATAATTTTTTTCTGGCTATGGTATTTGATTTTTTTTTGGGTAGGTTTTCTTTTACAGAATCCGAATCTGACAGGGCTCATGGATTTTTACTTTTGATGAATTTATGGAGGAAGAAATATGTAAAAATCGAACCGACGACGTTTTCTAATTTTAGGCGTTTTGGGTCCAACATATTAAAACGGGACCTTAAACATTTAAATGCAGATAAAATTGGAATAAGCAAATATTTTTCCATATCCATTTCATATTTAAGCCGCCTGGTGGCAGAGGTGTGATTTTTTTAAATAGGTTATTTCAGGTTTTCAATATGAAAAATGGCTAATTTCATTTCGCCTATGTGGAAAAATAAATGTAGAGGCGCACTTGGTCACTATCTACAGATAGTCTGTGGACAGTTTCGGTAAGAATCATGAGATAAGTAAAACAAATAGGGAGTTCACATACTGTTATTATCAAGACTTTTTTTGGAAAATTGTAAATGCAATTTTGTTAACAGGATTGAGATGTCTCCTATATTGAAAAACTTCTTTTCATCTAAAAAATCAGGCTAGGGCAACAACTTATCAGTTGATAATAATTATACAGGAGCATTACACGTTTGAACAATAATTCAAATTGAATAAATTCTTATGGCTTATTAGCTTGACTTTGTAGATGGTGGCAAATAATTCTTTTAGCAAGTCAGACTTTATAAAGGTCGAATTTTCTCAAAAACTTGACAGCGCCAATTCCGTTTTGAGCCGGAGCTATATCTACATAGGTTTTTTAGTATTAGTTGCATACAGGATGTCTGATCGACTCTAAAAGCTATGAAAATTCACATTTAGCATTTTTTATTTTCAGCCAGTAAATGCCAATATTTTGCTAATCAGATTTCTCGTTCAAAGTGATCAGTTTTCTTGGACATGGTTGATTCTCGATTCAAGCTTGAGCCTAAAAAATTTTCCTTGTCAACTCTTGAGGAAATAATTTAGCTGCAGACAAAGTTGAAAAAATTTTGCAACTGGCTGAGAAATTAAAAAAATCTTTGGTACAAATCCATGCGGAAAAATTTTGTAAACGTTTGTAAAAAATTTTTAAGGGAAGGCAAAAAGAATCTTTTTAAGCTCAGATTCTCTAAAATTCTCTTTTATTCTCCTATGCCACCTTTTCTCAATAAGTTCCTTAATTTTTTTGAATTCTCAAGAATTTTGACTTTTTTTCCTGAGATTTTTTGAAAATGGATTTAAAAATTATTTAACTTAAATTTAGATTTTCGACCTTCTTATTTTCTCAGCATTAAGGTAAGATTTAGAGTAAACGAGGATTTTCCAGCTTTTACTACAAACTCAAGTTTGCTTTTTTTTATAGACTCTCTTTTTTAGTAAAAAAAAAAGTAATTAGAAAAACTGGGACAAGAAAAACTTGAACCGAAGCAGTGAAAAATTTCCAGGTTGTGTTCTTCAAGCAAAAAAGTGTCCCTCTCCAGTCATTTTACTGGGCTAGAATAAAATTTTAGGAAATCTTGTAGTCTACAAGATATTTTTCTTTTGGCAAAGGCTTCTTTCATAGACACCATGTACGTACATTTTATTTTTGGAATATTTTAGCATGTTATGCATTGCAAATCGAAAAGCACTGGTTAAACTTATAATTCCATTTCCATTCAGTTTGCGTTCTTCACCATCGCATGTTCCCTATAAAAATTTTCCAAAGGAATTTTTCTTTGGGCCGAATTTTTGTTTCAAAGTTAATTCGAGTCAGAATTTTAGAGCAAGTTACATCGATAAACATGTCATCTTTCCCTCGCTTTTAAAATGTTTTGACTAGGACTACAGGACAGTGACGGCACCTACACAAACTTTCTCGCTGAATAGGGCAAAGTTTTTCAGATTTTAAAAAATATCATTTTTTCAATATTTTTTCGACTATTAAATGCAAAATCCGTTTGTTCGGGCAAATCCCGATTTCTTCATGATCACAATCTTTTTTTTCATCTCATGGTCGAGAAACGGAAAGAAATGGCGAGGTAAAATTTATTAAAGTTAAAAAAGCAAAAGTGAAATGGAAAAAAAAATCACTCTGAATCGGTCTTAGGGTTTCAAGTTCGTATTGAATGCGCTGAATATGCATATTTTTCTGACGTCACATCCGATATCGTGAGATACACACATTCTCGTGTTTTCAAAAATTTGACATTTAAATAACAGGATCGTATCAAGGAAAGGAAAAGCATTAAAAAAATTAAAGGGGTGCTATTTTTTTTGCGAAATTTACATTTCATGAATTCAAACCATAAAAATCCCCGAAAAAAATTTATATCAATAATCCAGCCCGCAGATATAAAAATTCTAACCCCCTTTTGAATATTAACATATAAACTAAAATCGCTTAATGGTTAATTCAAGATGCACGTGTCTCACACTTGTTTATTAAGTACTATAATTACATTTCAACTAGACAAGCCGCGGGGAATCGAAAGAGTAAAAAAATGTTTTTTTTTTTTTTCAACATAAGGAAAACATTACGAAAGCACACAGGGTGGAATGGTGTTGAATTCCAGTTTTTCCCGGGGGATTTTTTTTCGTCTATCACCATTTAAAAAAAAAAAATTAACGAAGAAATTGATTCATTTTTGAAATGAGGTTATAAAATTTTTATAAAAGCTCAAAAGAAATCATAAAGGCAGAATTTTGTTTTTTTATTTTCAATTATACTGTTAAGACCTGTGTAAGATTGTAATAGATTAGTTGCCACTGTGCGTTAACACACGACGACAGCATTTTCATTTCAAAAGCTCAACATGGTAATTGGGTATCATCTTAAATTGGCCACCATTATGAAAGCCACGCTGAGACGAAGCAATGCACGGCACGTCTTGAAATTTCCTTCGATCTTTATTCATTACGTGCCGTCGTAACGCATTAGGAACCGATGTCATGCAATTAAGTCATATACAGTAAACTACCCTCTTAAGTAACGGAGTAAGGAAGTTTTGTCTTCGATGCTTCCTTATTCCTCGTTCTCGGTCCGGTTGCCCGAGTGTGCGAGATTTTGATTGTAAAGGAAAATGGGCAAGCGATAAAAAAGTAGAGAAATTTTTTACGTTCTTGTTAATGTCTAGAATGTAACGGTAAAAAAAGAAGAATAAGAATAAAAAGAAAAGCGTAAATTTCCGTGTAGCAAACAATTTTACCTCGAGGCGGATCAATACGTAGTTATCTTTATTGCCCTGATCTTGGGTTCGGCCCCTTTCGACCGCAGACTGACCCCCTTGGATTTATATCCCCATCCCCCCCTACCCCGCCTGTTCCACCTACGAAAACCGTGTTACAAGTAGTTGCATAAAATGAAAGAAATGGCGGGTGAAAAGTGGAAGCACGATCACGCGTAAGCTTAAGAAAAAATAAAAGTTGAAAGAAATATTAAATTTTTTAAGAAAAGAAAACCTAAAGTTTTGGCTTTGAATATTTTTTTTTTTTTTTTGACAAGTTTTAAGGTCAAAGATTTTTGGCCTGGGAGGGGGAATATAATAACTGAATTTTTAATGCGGGTGAAAGAGTTTTTGAGCTTTCCAATACTTTCCTCCTGGCAAGTTAGAACTGGTAGTTTGATTGCATTTGTTTGCTCTTTCATAAATTTTATAGGAAGGCTTGCTGTCACACTTAGGCAAAGACGGGCTTGTCCAGAGAGCGAAGTCGACAACAGAATTCTAGTAGAGCTGTTTTTATTTATTAAATTAATTTTTAAAAAATGGCAGAAACTCTAAGAAGACGGGGTTAACTATTGACTATTCCATAAGTGCCCTGTCTTCTTAGAATGGGGGTGAAAATTTTTTTTTAGTTAAAAACTGAAATTTTGGAATGTTGTGACATTTTTCTGTGAAAAATAAGTCAATCCTGTTTTTTTTTTATTTAGAAAAACTTTCGCAAAAAAATTACATTTGCTGAATCAAATATTTCATTCCTAATTTTAAAAACTGCAAGAGTTAAAAAAGGCGCTTTTATTCAAGGGGCGCACTGGGATTTTTCCTGGTAGCCCAGTGGGCTAATCTGTGCCTGCTGTCATAAAGTAGAGTTATAAGTTTAGTATGAGCCGAAGTCAATATTGGTTTCTTTTCGGTGAACAATGAATAGTGGGGGGTCAAGAATGGCGTTAAACTCAGAGAAAATGATGCTGAGGTGCGCGAAGAATTTTTTTGCGACTTGTTGCCGTGACTGAAGGGGACATTAGCTTATGGGCAATGCATTTTCAGCCGTATTTTGTGGCCGAAAACGACCGATTAAATATGTCGGGTGTATTATTTCAATATAGAAGTTCTGGAAGACAGAAATGTCAACAATGATCAGCGCTTAGCATTCAGACGCCAAATGATTGATAAGCAGATTTTTGTGGTTTAGAGTATTTAGATTTAGGAGCCTAAAACAGAGTTATGTAGATGAATAGTCGAGTTGCAACCAAAAAAAATATTGTGGGTTGTCAGCTTCATCGGGATTATTTCTTGGTGTAGAGTATTGAAGGCGCTGTGTAAAATATTTGCTGATCAAAACTGGGAAACGAGTAAGTTAGTTATTAATTTTATGGTAATATTATGCAATATTAATGTATTGAATGGCCTGATATAGGCCCAAGATCGCTTGTAGACCGCCTCAGACTGGAATCAATTTGGCCGCTAGCTTAATTTTTCTTCAGTATAAACGACAAACATCTATTCAAAAATAGGCAATCCCCAAAGAGATTTTTTGACGTTCTTATCCGGAACAATTGCAATTTTATCCAAAGGATGTAGAATGGGCATTTCAACCAGTTGTGCTGCCGACAGAAATTTTGAACCGCTGCCACCATTCTTTGATTACAATCTCAAGCACCGAATTTTTGAATCAACAAAATTTTCGTTTGATTTATCTGTTAGTTCAGTGCAAGAAAAAAGCTCTATAGTAAGCAATGGTTAAATTTTAAAAACGAGTACAGTTAGGGTGAGAGCGCACTTTCACAAAGTTTACCGCTAACAAGGAGCCTTCGACTTTTTTACTTGAGTTACATGCCTTAGCTATATCCCATATCCACCGGGTTGTTAATTCTTGTGTTAAATTTTATCAAGATCTGCTTTCTTCTCTCTCAAAAACAGGGAAAATTCCAGCTCTCAAACTGACATGCGTCACTGCGAAAACTATTTTCCAAGTTCTGTGACTTTCGAATGAAGCATCAAAATTCGGGGGTAAAAATTTCTGCCTCTTCTCATTTCTGGGGTGAAAGTAAATGATTTCGAATCCCGCTGAAGTTCCAGAAAAAATATTCAGGCTTCGCTAAAATTTTTCAACAAGCCAAACAAAACGTATCGAAAATTCATTATGGCACCAAGTGAGAAGAGCACAACAAGTTTTTAACTACCCATTGAAATAATTTATTCCATTAATTGGTCAAAATTTTAGGCAGCACATTAAACATTCTTCTACTTACATTGTTGCAATTCAATTTCAACGAAATCGAACATATACTTCGCTATTATATTTATGTCCATCAGGGTTAATTATAATAATCCTTTTTAATTATGCGATTTCCAATTTGCTTTTGTAAAAATTTTAATAAAATTAACTCTTGAAACGATTTCCTATTCTCTTTTAGGTCAGGTAAGAAGAAGAAGTCAAGCGAGTCATTATCTTTTGAAATTTGTTGAATTATTTTTAGTATTTGTAATGTTCGGAATGCGTAGGGCAGCTATCTTTAGATATTGTACGTGGGTAGTACAGTTATGTCATGATGTGTCCGCTTCATTTGTCTTGTTGTAAAATCGTAAAAATAGGCCATCCCTTCGTACCCCAAGGTCATTTCTCGAATGACATTTTCGCCAACCGGATATATCAAAAAATTTTTGTGCGTATCGTGCGAAAAATCACATAAGCCCCACGTGCCGCGGGAGGGATGTGAAATCCGTCGACACTCTTTTTTTTAAAAAAAAAGAAGATGGATATTTATCGTCCGTTTAGGGAAAAAGGACAATGATAAAATGCTGTTAAATATTCCGTCGGTTTGACAAGAGTTACTTCCAGAAGTTTTAAGTTTATTGATTATAAGGAAAGAAAAACGCGTTTGCATTAAAATGTATACGTCAGGATCGTAACCAGATGAAATTTGATTTTTTTTTGTTTTGAAAAATAATGTCACGAAGAAAGAAGGTTGAGTTTTTATGTTGTGCAACCTTGGCCAAATGCGTAAAGTTTGCTATTTAACGATTTTTTTTTCTTCTTTGGATTCCATAAATCTTTACCCACGCGATTGTGGGTCAGTTTGATTGAGAAAGAGGGAATAGTCGGGTGATTAGATCTTCGTGTGTGATTGGCATCGTTTTTAGATGATTATTGTTTCATCAGATTATAGACCGTTTTTATTTGTAGCAATGTTTGATGTAGACTTCTTGGAAAAATTTGATGTCTGAAAAACTCGTCCTGATCGCCAATTTCTTGTAGCTGAGCTGTCATAGAAGGAAAAAGAAAGTTTTCCAGTAAGAAAATTTAGCATAGATAGTGTGAACTTTGTTGGACACTAGAGGTCTGATCTCAGGCAAAGAAGATGATATTTCCTTCTTTTTAACTGCTCATTAAGCTTAAACTCTAGTCGCACGTCCGCCATCTTTTAATTGTTGAAGCTGTGGTAGCAAGACCTCGAAGTATGGACTTTAGCTGGTCAAGGTGATTGTCTGTACAGCAGGCTGATGATTCACATAGCAATCTTCCATTTAATATTGATGCTGTTCATTTCTTAGTAAAGAAGGAAATGGATAGAATTTTTGGATTATGTTTGCAGTAAGTGAAGTTATTTGGCCGCTATATTTTAGCTGCGTCTACATTAGACTTTAGAAGAGCGGGCGCTGTGCCCCCCATTCTGAGTAGTTCAAGTCACGTTGACGTTCCAGTAAGATTTTACAAGACATTCCTTGAGTGCAAAGTTGAAACAGTTGCCAGGGACTCATCTCTATCACTTGCACGCATACTGAAGGTAAGCGTCGCAGGAGGCGCCTACAGCATAGGGCGCTGCACTGGTACCTGAAGACCTTTTTTTTTTTTGCTTGACGTCTAAAATTTTTTAGAGGGAAAGAGCGCACAATTACTCCGAGTGGTAGAGGGCGGACCAAGGGCTTGTCCGGGCCCTGGAAATTAGGGGGCCTAATTGCGACTGGACACTTTGATTAATTGTCTGCTGCTTACGGGGTCGCCATTCGCAATTCTGGAAGCTGCCATGTTCTCGAACTTTGATGTTGAAATGGGAGTCACCATGTTTGCTTTGCAACGAGAACATGGCAGCTTCCAGAATTGGAACTCGTAGAAGTCTTCATTTCCTATCAGGCTCCCCAACTGAAATCAATCAGCATACTTAGATCAGGGTATAACATGACATTCGTTTTAAATTCTCGCCTTTGCTACCAGACAATACTACCAAGTTTTTCCTCGTCCAAGATTAAACCCGCTACTGACATAACTCCAGTTACATCCACATAATTCGATTCTAAAATCATGGCCTCACACATTTTTCCCCGGACTCTTTGAATCCCATTATCATTCCTATCTCTCTCCGTCTATCAATTGTAAATCGAATACATACGGACTTCGAAATCAAAGAGTTAAGACAAGGACATGTATCACATTATGCTGAAAAGCGTGTATCTAAGTCGAAAATCACACCATAGACTGTATCACTTGCACACGTTGTTTTATTTAAAAATTGTTTTTGCATGAATTATATAAAAAAATTTTACTGCTAAAAAAAGAGATGATCATCCGAGTATCGGTCAGCTATGGTGATTTGGCGACATCACGCATCATTAACATGCCGTGTTATCTCCAAACACAACTTGAACTTTGTTAAGGGTCAGTACTAACATGTAAACATCGAAATGGGTCTTTCGTAAATTTCCATCTCGCTCTGCTTACTAAATATTGATAAGAAATATAATCCCTCTGCCCTCTTATAATATAATAGGAAATTTGCTTGAAAGTCATCTTCGCCTGGGACCTTTGATTTGTCAGTCAAAATATTCGAGAGGGATTTTTTTTCCTCCTCGATATGCATCGGTAATGTGGGCACGTCAAAATATTAATTTATTTCATTTTTCAGACTATGAGTAACCAGTTCTTGACTTTTCGATGAGGGCCCAGACGTTTTTCTTAAGGGAGGGGGGAAAGGAGTCGACCTATATAAATCTAAGGGTTCATTGACTTTAAGACTATGTCCAGATCAAGTCTCTGGAGAACAGGTAATAGTCAGGTTTAGGTACTTAGGTGCTTTACACTCTAGAATCAAGCGTAGGTATTTTCATGTATACCTTGCCTGACCGGTCCTAATTTACAATTTTGTATTTTAGAAAAAAATGTTATGGCCTTTTTTCGTATCCAATTTTTTCCTTTAATGAATTTTTGTTTTGAGGGAAGTAAGCGAACGGAATTTGTAAAATGTACGTGAGCACGTATTGCTTTATTACGCCTGCTGCGACGTACTGAATTATTAGGTAGATGTCGTAAATTTGTATGAAAGTTATGATGCAGACGAGATTTTAAAAAAAAATTTGATCGGTTAGTCGAACCGGATTAAATTCTTTTTAGGTTCGCGTGCCTGCCAGACGAGTAATAAAATATTTTAAGAGTTAAGTCTTTGAGCGTTTTCAATAGAATCTTAAATATAATTCTCTTTAACTAGATTGCTAATAAACTTTATTGTTTATTAAATTAATTAATTTCATCGATTAGTTTTTTTTTTTGCAGGTGGCATTGTGACACATTAATGGCGTTAACGAGTGGGATTAAAATCAAAAGGAAGAGCGAAACGACAGAATGGTAGATAAAAGACGTTTTAGTTTTGATAAGTTGCCGACAGGTTGTAGGAAGAATATAAGAAATGGATGATTAGGTTATCTCTTTTTGGGCAGAATGCTAGATTCATCTTCTGTTGGCATCTGATTTCAAAATCCATTTCTTCCAACATCAAAATTCTTAAGGTTAAATGCATGACTTACTGGAAATCAATACATTGTTCTTTCATACTCTTTACACATTGATACTTAATCATCATTCTAAGTGGTTACATGTGATATACTTTCATCCTTATAATTTTTATCCTACATTACTAAATGTGAGACCACACCCTGTCTCGACAGCCTAAAAGTCTAGCAAAGAGAGACTACCTGTATCCACGATTCTCCTTTTGACGATTTCCCCTTAACATTTAAAAAGGGCGACGTCCCACTTCATTACATATCAACTCCTAGATAAGGGTTTTAATCTTCCCGTCTATACGGTTTTGTGTGTGTAAACTAAATCGCTCCCAATTAATTTTTTCCTTACTACTGCTTTAACCTTTTCACCTCGGGGTTTTTAACACCAGCGCATAATCATTTGTTTCACATCTTTATCTTAATGGGCTTGTCTTCCTTCCCTTCCTTTTTATTTTTTATAAAGATAAAATTCTTGAAAGGGATGAATTCGCCATTTTTGTTGGGGTGAGGCTGATGAGATGATTGGCGAATGGTCCACGAGGGAGGCTGATTTTGAGTTGCTTGTTCCTTTTCTGGTGAGATTTTAAGGGATGCTGAGTCGGGTTTTTCGAATCGATTTTCGTCAGCGGGTCTTATTCAAACAAAGGGATTGGTCAGTATCACGCATGCACCGATGTAAAAATGGAAACTGCCACGCCCTGAATATCACGTTCAAAATGTATATGGGGTATTTCATATGCGGAGTAATAAATCTTTTGCAAAAAAATTAAGTAGAGAGTTTGGTTAGCTTGATAGAGGGGAAAAATGATCGCATTGTTAGAAAAGACTTTGCCGTACTATTTTATTAATTAATTTTTTGGAAATTGTAAGTGTATTTTTTTTTGTTTCAGGATTCGCTCTGGAATTGTTTTATGATTCGTTTTCAAAAATTTCCGCACTACTTTTGGAAGAGCTAAAACCTCGCGATGGGAAATAGGAAAAGGTGGGTATAACTGATATAAAAATGGAACCCTGAATTTTTTATTTATATTGGGGACCATGCCATGGGCTGGGCAGCGAAGTAGAGGGAGACCAATAAACCCGCTGGTAAGATGACTTAATGAGATCGGCGGGTTTGCACTGGGTGAGGACAGCGGAGGACCGAGACAGATGGCATGCCTTGAGGGAGGCCTATGTTCAAAATTGGACGCATTAAGGGCTGGGGAAAAAAAATTGGGGACCAGCAGGATCTTACATCAAAAAAAAAAAATTTCGAAAGGTAAAGTGTAAATGGTAAGTAGTTATGCTAGGGAGCCTAATAGGGAGTGGACACTTCGATGAATCGCCTGCTACATATACAACCGAATTGAAAACCGCCATGTTCTCGAATTGGAGTTTGCCATGATCTCGAAAAATCTCTAAAAGGGATTCGCCATGATTGTTTAATAGAAAACTTTCATTAAGGATTCGACATGCACAATGCTTGCTCTTCGGCTACTTACATAAGCAAAACTTCCAAAGTTTCTGTAAAAGTGTTGCCCACGAAATCATTGTCAAATATATTTCATTTAAATTCAGCTTCGAATAATTTAAAACCAGCTTCGATTAACTTTTTTAATACCAAAAATAATCATTAATTAAGAAGTCAACAAACGTGATGCTAGACAATAAAACATATCCAGTACATTCAATTCATCACTCTTTTTAATACAATTTATCTGACATAAGTCAAAACCACCCTCGTTTCATTAAAATTAATATTACTTTCCCGAAAAATCGTTGGGGAAGTGTAATAATCTATGTGCCAATGATGGAATTAGTTAATTAAATAAATTCATCTCAATTTAATTTTTGCTTATAAATAAGAACAAGACATAACCGCCTGTTTTTTTCCTTTTCGTCGTTCCTTCTTTCCGTTAAATAAAATTAAAAGATAAAAATGGTTATCAGCTAGTAAGGAAATGGTAACATTTGACTTTCGACCCTCAGACCCCCTCGTTGTTTGCCCCATCGCCCTTCCATAGACCTGAACATCGATCATTCTAGTGTAAAGTTCATGCTGATTAGACCATCTCATCTTTTTTTAAACTAATCGTATCATTTATTTTTTTTCCACATGAGTTATGTCGTAAAAATATATTTTTCATATGAGATGAACCTTAATATGTACCGATAAAAAAAGGAGGAAGATGTAAAACGTAGGGATAGGAAGCAATATAGTAAGAAATACGAGGAAATGAAGACCTTTTTTGTAACCCATGATATTTAAAACAAGAAAGTGTAATCATTATCATAATATTATTTTTCGAATGAGTGTTCGTCATTTTAATTTCAAATATCGTTGTTTGGTATAAAGGTTTGTCTATACCACTAGCCGCCATCGATCGGGTATGAACTGGGCGACCAAAGTTAAGGTAGCTATTTTTATATGTGCGTGAATGCCAAGGATTCGTATATAATTTCTCTTATCAATCGTGATTTTTTTTCTCTGCGTACATATTTGCCTTGTTAAATACTAACTAACCGTTTGTGAGTTTATTTTGCAGATTTTTGTTATCTTCAAATCCGTTAACAAACATCGAAGCTGGATTTAAAGTTTTTTCGTTGAAATGTAAAAATTTTAATACAAAGAAGAATTTCAGGTTTATTGCTCTAATTTTTAAAATTTTTGCATAAAAATATGTTAGTTTTTCACAATTTAAAAATAGTTTCTTTTGAAAAGTTGATTTTTCTTGAATTTAATCACGTTTGCTCTTATCCTTAAATCCTCCCTTATCAACAACTATAAACATATAGTATTTTTCTGATAACGCAAGCATTGTGCATGGATATGCCAAAAATAACTGAAACGTATTATCAAAAATAAGGAATTCTCGCAATTGTCGAAGATAAATGTTTAGAAAACTGGAAAAAAGTATGAAAAAATGTATAAAGTAGTTCCCGCCATTTTTGAATAGTTTTAAAACATCGTTCTGCTGCCACGTCTCGCGATCTCTTCAGAAATGTTTGCAAAATGGAAACTCTAATCGCCACGTACTTAATAATTTTATCAAATTTAGTATTATTAGACGCTCAATCAACCGTGCCATGGTATGAAAACCTACCAGCTGTTGCTATGGACTATAAAGTCCACATCGATCCAGGAAAAGAGGATTGTTATTTTCAGTACGTTCAACCGGGAGCGACTTTTTATGTCAGCTTTCAAGTAAGTGACCAAGTATGGTTAAGGTAATCAATTCCATATGTTGCCTTAAGCTTACAGCCGGAGTTTTTACCAATTTTACATACTTTCTAGTTGTATAATGAATTAACATTTATAATTAGGTACTAAGAGGAGGAGATGGGATGGCCGGATTTGCCGTGCGACACCCATCAGGAACCATAGTACATCCGTATCAATGGAAACCACATTCAGAATATCAAGATCAACAATCTAGCGGTGGTTATTATTCTGTATGCATAGATAACCAATTTTCCAGGTTTGCTGCCAAATTAGTTAATTTATATTTGACAGTCGTAAGGCCTGATAGGTGGGATGAATTTACAAAAGAATTAGAAGACATGGACCTTAGTGTTGGAAACTTCACAGTAAGTAACATTTTATTTTTTAGCAAATAATCATGAGAATGTTTTTTAACTGTATATGAATGATTTCAGGAATCGTTGAAGAAAGTAGAAGCAAATATTAATGAAATGCTGCAGTATCAACATTACAGTAGAGGAAAAGAAGCTAGGGATTTTAATGTTTTAAAGGATAATTTATCATATGTTCAGAAATGGTCAATAGCCCAAATATTGGTGATTGTAATTACAACGACTACTCAGGTTTATTTTGTGAGAAAATTGTTTGATGTTAAAACATCAAGACCTCGAGCTTAATCCAATGGAGTGTTTAAAGCCTTCCTTGTGTATAAAATTAGATTTTTATGTACATAGGGTACTCAGGGGGGAAATGGTTAGTGATTCTATCAGGAATTACTGAATGGGTTGTAAATACGAACAGGGTGTGCTAAATCAAGACTTTAAATATTCACGTTTTGGTGGATAATTTTTTTTTTCTTTTTTTCCAAAAGATTTTAATGTTTTACTTATGCTTATTGTTTCAGAAACGATAAGTAAGCGATAAATCGTTCTTGAATTATTTTTCTTTGATCTCAGTTTTAATTGTTTTTGAGGTAGCATTAATTTGGTAAATTGATGGGATTTAATTAGTTAGCAAAAAGCATTTCAATGGTTGAAGACCCGGTTGGATTAAAAAAATCATGATTATAATGATTAGTGGAAAACGTTACGTTAATCATTGGAATAATAGCTTTTATTTGAGGTTGGAGGAAAGTAAGAAAATAAGAATTTTAGATGTTTGGGTTTTTTAAAATTGCCTATTGATGCTTAAATATCTTTTTTAGGAGTTGTCAAGCTTTCTAATGGTTTTTGCACAAATTTTATCGTAGATGCTTGTACTTATTAAGCTGATGATTAGTCTGGAGAGCCTAAATTTAAGTTGCCATAGCAGCATATAGGACCGGAAAGGTTTTGAATTATTGAAATGCACCAGATAGCCATTTTAATTTTACAATTTTAGCATGTCACAAATTAATTTAATCTTAAAATCTCAAAATTTACCATATTTAATGCTACCATTATTAATTATCATGATTTCATCTATTTCCTTTGATGATTACAATGTCTTCCTACATCGATAAGTTTGTCTCATGTTCGGGTCACCTTTCAAATTATCAGCAATGACATATTGCTTTTTTTAAAAATAACTTAAAGTATTTACTAATTTATCAAAAATTAATCTTGAATTTTTTTTTAAAAACGATGATTACTAGTCGATTAAAAATCATTTTTATTAATCGCTCACATTCCATATAACGAAAAGTTCTATTTTTTTTCTATTGATTTATTTTTTAAAAAAACGAATCTTCCATTATTTTGTTTTTGAGACTGAAAGCTAAATTTTTTGCCCCAGAAATAATTTCTTTTTAAAAAGTGCCTGCATTTATTTCGGGTCATTAGAGTATTTATTTTCTTTTTGTAAATTATTATAAATAATTGTGAAAAGACTAAACGAATATATAATTTTTTTAATCTAATCTTTTGTTGTTAATTTAAATTAAAAATGTTCAACAATGTCTGGAAAGGTGTATCTTTTACATAATCAGAAAAACAAATAATTTTAAAAGATAATTTTTGTTCTTATCTAAAAAAATATATAAGCCTCCTAATGTGATTATCTATAATTGAATTTAAAAAAAGAAACTATAGGTGCCTCGTGCATTTAAGGTGCAAGTGCCCAACTTAAACTGTTGTAAGTATTTTTATTTCATCCTTTTAAGATTTTGTATTCGATTTATTAATTTCAATTTTTTTTTTTGCAGGTAGTTTCAACGTAAATTTTAAATCCCGCCAAAGATTTTAAAAAAAATTAACTCGATTACGTTAGCTCACTTGTAATCGAACAGAAATCAGGCTTTATCTTGTACAAAGTGTAACATGCACTCAGCGTATTTCATATCGCATTTGTTTCGTTGTTGTCGGTGATGTCACGTGTTTAAAAATTAATAATTTTAATCGTCGGGTTGATTTTTTTACGGTTGGGCTTATTTCAGAAATGAATGGATTTACCGAGAAGTATAAGGAATTTGAGGAAGCTTCTAATTTACGGAAAAGAGGTAAGCATTCTTACATCTCAATTAATCCAGTTTTTGTTTACTTGTCAAATCTTGATTTTTTTTAGGGGCTAAAAATGAGGACGATTCACTTCGCAACGAAGAAATCGTCTTGAGGCTTAGGAACACATTAGAAAGAGAAAAGACTTTTATTATTCGTCAGGTTGAAAGACAAATAAATGAGCTCACTCATCAGGTTATCAATGAAATAAGGGATACGAATTCAACTGATGAAAGACATACTGCTTTTTTTCAAGATAAATCGAAAACAAGTGCATTGTAAGTACATTTTAATTATGAAGGTCAGCTGTTTTAAAAAAAAAATAAAATAAAAAATCGCTGAGAGCTACATTTAATACTTTGAACTTTTTGAAAGAAAAGTTAAGGAAGTGTCATAGATGACCTGTAGATTAACCGATATGAGATGCAGAAATTTACCCGATAAGATGTAAATAGGCGCCGTAAATGTGATCCTTTTGTTTTTCTTTGTAGGAAACCTAAGAGAAGTGCCTTCCAGGATAAAATATTTCAGCCTCGGGAATCGTTGCTTACTGAATTATTTCAAGTGAAACATATAAGCACAATTTATCATATATTCATAGCTTTTTTGATTCATTTATTGGTGAATACAGCGTTGTATGATATCGTTAAATTCGGACAGTAAGTAAAAAAAGGCAAAATTTATTTTATTAAAATTGCTGACTCAAGATATTTGTTTACGTATCGATATTTTGTTGATGGCATTATCAATTGTGTGAGAATTTTACTGACAAGTCATGTGAAATTTATTTAAAAAAGGTTAATGAACTTTGTTTTAACTTCATCTGATCACTTAATTTCTTTTTTTGAATTATTTGTAACAAACATGAAAAAGTGACCAGTTGAGGTTTTGAGTACTTCTTAGTACCACGACATGCAACCGAATACAAAATACAGCCAGCTAGAGAGCTTGTAATGAGAGAGTAGCACACTTTACTAGTTTTTTCTTAAATTGTCTCCGGTTTATTTGTCCATAAGAATGATATCAACCCTAACCTCAAATGGTTAGAATCGGAACCGTGACCAACAAGACACCAGATCGTATTAGATGCAAGGTGACCCTCTCATTATAGATTCTCTATTAACCTAGCTTGTTGAAGACTATCTTTTCTCAAATTTCTTCTTTCCAACTACTCCTAGCTCAAGATAACTGTAATCCATGTTTTTTTTTTTCATTTCAGGATCAATTTAGGCTTTCATCTTATATCATGGAATTTCAAATCGCTGCCAACAGCCATTTTAATATGGGTGGGAATGCAATCAACAACTTTGCTACTTTATTATGTTTTCAGTATATGGGGGAAAAGGAGAATTCATTTAGTACCTAATTGTACGTACCTAAATCAACCGCGTAGGCAGAAAAACATTTTTTGCCCCCAAGAAAAATTTTAATTTTAATTTTTTTTTTCAGCTTGGAATGTTAAAATATGGGACAGCACATTCTTACTTTTAGCGTTTTTATATCAAATCATTTTTCTAATCATCCCAACTGCAGTAATCATGAAAAATGAACTTCCCATCGGTCTCTCTTTTGCTCTTCTAATGGAGCAAGTCAGATTTATCATGAAGACTTATTCATTCATTCGGCTGAATGCTCCTAGAGTTTTGACATATAAAAATCATCAAAAAAATCCAAACGCATCGGCTGATGTCATACCTAGCTTTAGAAAATATTTGTATTTTTTATTCGTACCTACTTTTATTTACCGAGATGAATATCCAAGGTAAGAAATTTGGATTTAAAATTAAATTTCTTAAAAAATTGGCTAAAATAATTTTTATCTTTTTAGGACTCCATACATCCGTTGGAATGTTGTCTTCCATCACTTCGCAGAAGTAATCGGTGTAATCTTCTACGTCGCTTTCATAATGGAAAGATATTTAATACCGTCAGTAAAAAATTTCGGAAAAGAGAAAATGACATTAGAGCAATTTGTTGTTATATTCTTCGGGAACAACGTTCCATCTTTATTAGTCTTCCTCTGTGGGTTTTATTGCTTGTTACATTCTTGGATGAACGCATTTTCCGAAATGCTTCGCTTCGCTGATCGCATGTTTTATCAAGATTGGTGGAATTCTTCTTCATTCGCTGAATATTTCAAAACGTGGAATATCGTCGTGCATGATTGGCTTTATGCTTTCATTTATAAAGATGCGACTGAGAAATTGACAAAACGAAAATCAATTTCAACTTGGTTTGTTTTCATCATATCAGCTCTTTTTCATGAATATATTTTGGCTTTTTCGTTTAAATTTTGCTATCCTGCGTTGTTTGTCGCTTTTGGACTTTTAAGTAGTAAGTAATATTTGCAAATTTTAATTCAATTTAATTAAGTATTTAATGTGAATCGTTTTGTTTAATATTTTAGCTTGCCTTTTCTTTGTGCCTAGAAAAGGCCCACCGGCTAGTGGAAATTTATTCCTATGGCTTTCATTTTGCGTTGGGACAGGATTATGTGCGACTTTGTACATGTTCGAATATTACGCGAGAATTAACTGCCCTAGTACAGTCGTAAGTATCAATATTAATTCCCTGAATTCAATTAAATTTTAATAATTATGTTTTTTTAGGATTCGCCTATCAAAGACTTCTTTATTCCTAGATCTTGGACTTGTAATATTTTTTAAGATTCCCATTGACTGCCGAGAAATGTTTGCTAGTCAGTTTGTCTGCCAATGTAAAGTAAGTTTTTCATGCTATTTAAAAAAAAACGTTTTATTTAAGGTTAATTAAATGAAGTAAATTTTCTATGAGCTCAAGGAGCTCCGACTATCAATTTTTGATTTTAAATAAGTTTAAATAAAAACTATGTAATATATTTTGTATATTAAGTTATTAATAAAGATTTTTGCAAATGTTTTTTAATTTAATTTAAATGAATTTTTATAAAGCAGGATCCCCAAAAAATCTGAATTTCTTTCCCCCTAAGCTGCTTGTTTAGCAAGTTCACCAGAAATACCTCGACTCAATAGACAAAAAAATCCTATCAAGTTGACAGACAAACCATAACCAGTTACCTTTACCAATCTGACTTTTCTGACTGAGCTTCAATCATCTTGATAATCAGTTATTAGTCAAAAAATTGACCTAATTTTTGCACTTCCTTGCTCTTGAATCTAGAGCAGGCATAATAGAGTGAGCTCTTCATTGACAGAACTTTTTACATTGCCATAAGCTTCAGTTTTCACTTTATTTTCTTCACTTGATCCTCCGAATCTCAAAAAACCTAACCTCAATAAACCATCTGCTTAAAAACAATTAGGGACAAGGTAAATAAGTTTAGACCATGCTTAAATTTTGAAAGATTCCCTATAAATTCATTTTCATCCATTTAAACATGACCTTTTTAAAAAAAATCAAAACAGTGCATATCAATTTTTTTGTATCTTATATTGAACTTACGATTTATAAAAACACATTTTTAAAACGCTCTACTTTCCTTTCTTTGCTTTTATTTTACGCAAATAAAACTCCAATTCTTTCCCTTCAAGTATATAACCATCAGCTCTTCCACACTGCCCAGGTCTGCTAGCAAGACAAGCTAAAAGTCGGGATGTATGAAATTGTTCTTCCAATGCAGGTTCCACTTTCGCATGTTTCTGTCTCAATTTATACTTCTTCTGCACCTTCTTGGACCTTTTCTTATTTAATCTAGCTTCCTCAGCTTCACTCAACTTTCCGGACTTCTTTTTCACAAGAGGTAATGCATAATGAGCTTCATACCATTGCCTAAATGGAGTTGCATCTATGGTGACGATGGCGTTCTTCACAAGTGTTTTTGTCCTTACCAGTTCATTGTTTGAAGCGTTATAGACGACGTCGATGATACGGGTTTTACGCGTACAGCATTCGGAACCCCATGAAAAGTTACCGTGGTCTAATCTTAATGCACGGAACTTACGTCCACCGCCTCGTGTCCGTACCTTATGCACTCGTCTCGCTCCTAATTTCGTGTTTGCAGGCGGTCGCCCCAATTCATACTTCCTCTTCTTCCTTAAAGGTTTCCTTTTACCTCCAGTTTTACGCCTTTTATGCCAGCTATCACGAGAAATACCCATATTTTAGACCCGGATGGTTACTCGGCTAAGAGGTTATTATGACGAAAGGAAACAGGAAATGATAGTGGAGTTAGAAACAAATTCCACGATGCCACGCTTTGATACCTTTGAGTTTCCTTTGATAAATATAACCTGAATTGAATAATTTGAATTAACAGACTCGTATTTTTTTTCTAGATTTTTTTATTTTTCCAACATAATTAGGATTAAAAATGATTTGAATGTGTTGTTATTTCCATGATTAATAATAACATGAATCCTGTGAACAGTGTACAGGTATAGTAATTCTGTATTTGAGGATTTTTTTGCATAACCGGCACGACAAAATCAAATCGCGAAAAACCGGCATAAAATCATATCTATTTTATTTTTGCAGGTTCAGTCAACTAATGATGCTAGTACGAATTCAAAATGCTCAACCGCAAGCAGAAATTATATAAATGATGGATTTATTCAGTATTTTGTGAATAAAAAGTATAATCGAGCGTCGTTGATCCATTTAGGTTATTATGCAAGAGCAGTTATACTTCATAATTTGCTGGTCAATTTTATTAATCGTTTAAGGCAGGAAAATGTGGAAAAGGTAATGAATTGATAGAGTATGTTAGCATTTGATAAAGAGTTGTAAGTCATATGATAAAGTTCAGTTTCAGATAATTTCGTGTGGAGCTGGATTCGACACAACTTATTGGAGGTTATCCGAGTTAAATTTATTGAGAAAAAACGATTTACTTATTGAAATTGACTTTCCATCTGTTATTGAAAAAAAAATTAAACTTATTAATCAGTCTGAAAGATTGCAGTCATATATTAATGGAATTTTTGATGGAAACAATGAATCAAACGTAAAGCAATTGAATTCAAATTACATTTTATTGAGTGCTGATTTAAGTAATATTATAAATCTTGAAAAATTATTAGATACTACTCATATTGATTATGAGTGCCCAACACTATTTATATCAGAATGTGTAATAACATACATGAAAGTCGAAGATTCTGATCAGCTAATTAAATTGATGTCAAGAAAATTTCAAAATAGTGCATTTATGAATTACGAACAAATTCACCCGCATGATGGTTTTGGGACTGTTTTACTAAGGCATTTCGAGAAACTTCAAAGTCCACTATTTTCAGTAATGAAATATCCAGATTGTAAGTCTCATGAAGAAAGATACAAAAAATTGGTAAGTTTTTCATTTTTTTCAGTAGTGGTGGCCATGGTTAAATAATTTTTTTTTTTTTTCCCCAGGGATTTGAAAGGATTATTGCCATTTCAGAATGGGATGCATTAAGATCTTTAACAACAGATGATGAACATAAAAATGCAGTTTCATTAGAACAATTTGATGAATTTGAGGAATTTCATTCAAAATGTAATCATTATGTAGTTGCTATTTGTGGGAAGAATAATTTATGTAAATGGATTGATTCCATAGTTTTGAACTTCTTTAAGCAAAAAATAGGTAAGAATAAGTTTTTAAATCGTAAGTGAATTTTTCTTAAATTAATTAATCTTTTGTGTTTAGATTTTAAAGAGATTTTAAGTTGGGAAAGAATAAGTACGCCTCTGGAATTATACAATCATTCATCTTGCTCGCTGGAAAACGGATCCATTTTATTGTTTGGCGGTATTGGACGACAGCACAGATCTCGCAAGACATGGAGATTGATCCGAAATTCAGTAGAAGAAATAAATGTTGAAATTCATGATTTTAAAGATTTTGAATTGGATTCTGTGCATGGTAATGCTTGTATATTTAAATTTGGGGGTGAAAATTATGTTTGTCTTTACGGAGGGAGGAAATCGCCTAGTAAAATATGTAATGATGGAAAAGCTGTGATATTAAAAGCAAATGAAGATGGATTAGTTCCAATAATAAAGGTTTCGGGGGATGATATGCCAGTTCCGAGATATCGAAGCTCGATGGTTTGCCGAAGCATGGATGAGAATTCAGTTTCGTTTTGGATTTTTGGAGGGAGGACCTCAGACTTGAAAGTAAGCTTAAAAAAATTTTTTTTAATTATTTGCAACTGCAATAGTTAATAAATTTATCCAAGTAAATTTTTTTAACAACGATCAAAAATGGTGAATTTAAAAAATTTTAGGCTTTATGCCCCTAGTTGAAATCAAAATTGGGAACTTTCAGGAGCTCAAAAAAATTATTCGTAACAAAACTTAATTTTTTTTATTTTCCTCAGATCGGCTTGTCTGATCTATGGCAGCTGACATTGAAAATGGATGGAGCAAAAAACTTTACTTATGAATGGCACTCCGTGAGAACGAATAATGAATCAAGGCCGTGTTGTAGAATGTCGCACAGTGCCGTAATCTCTAATGATGAATCAGCTATGTATATTACATGCGGACTTCAATCTAATTCCTTAACTGTTTTAAACGACATTTGGTAATATTAAAAAAAATTCCTATTATGTAATTTCTGTTTTAGAAATTAAACTTCAATTTTTCTTATAGGAGATGGTCATTCAAAGAAATGTCATGGGAGGAGATTCTACTAACATCAGGGAATCTCCTTCCGAGGTATGGACATACTTCACACATCATTAATGACATTTTATTTCTCATAGGAGGGGTTAACACAATAGCGGAAATGCAACCAGGCATTGCATTGATAAATTTAAATAATTTATCAGTAATCGAATACGCTATTCCGGTTAGTTTTATTTTAATCATAATTCTTTATATTACTTACCACCCATTTAAATTTTTTATTTTTTCTAGAATAACAACATTCATCCCTTTCTATTTTTTAATCATACAAGCCATATCGTGAAAGATGAAAATAACGATGACGCCATCATTATAATAGGAGGAGGGGGTAACTGCTTTTCATTTGGGACTTTTCTTAATAATAGTTTTCAAATTATCAAATTGAAACAATTTTCTAAATAAAGGATTTATATTAAAAAAAAAACGTTTTTAACTTTTTTTAAAAAAAATTTATTATAATAAATTTATTTACTATTGTTACTAATAGTTAATACTATCTTTACTATAGCTAAATACATTAGGAAATGGCTGATATTTCATTCGCATCAAATCAAAGCCATTATCCTTAATTTAAATTTTCTTAAAATTAATAGAAAGACATTATTCATCTATTCAAATAAGAAATGGTATTTTTTTTATTATAACAAAAAAAAATTATTGCCCCTTATTGGGTTTATAAAAACAAACTCAACTGAAATCACAATCAAAAAAGAAAAACCTTCAAAGCAACAATCAAAAACACAGGAAAACAATTTTGAGCCAAAATAATTATTGAAAAGGCACTTTTGTTTTATAAACCCATCAGCTCTTTATTCAGTGGCAATAAAATTACAAAATTCTTATAAAAAATTCCTTCTCATATTCGATAAAGCTTTTAACAAGGTGAGGTCAAGTGAGATTTTTTGAACTCAGTCTTATATAAAAATTACCAGGGCCTCCACATATTATCCCTTTGATTCGGCACAGCCACCTCATTATTTTCCCTATTATTCTTTGATACATCTTCAACGATAACGGATATTCTTTGACATCGATCTTTTCCTTGATCTATATTATTTTCTTTTGAATAATCGTCCGTTAAAGTTACATTCAGGGAAATTCGCGGGATTTTATTCGGAGATTCAGATGAAGTTGGCGACACTGTTTCTGTCGTGTCAGTAGACAATGGACGTTTTTGAAGCGTCGGTGACTGACTCATTGTAAATAAGTGAACATTTCTATTTAATTCAAAGCTTTTTGAGATATTATCGAAATTTTGAAATGTTTCTGTCGATCTAGGACGCTTAATTAAAGGGACAGAATACTCCATATTAGTCGTAACTTCTTCTTTAATAGGATAATCATTCGATTCAGGTAATTTATCACTGCTCGTTATGATTGATAATGGTTCGATTTTTGAAAATTTTTCAAAATTCATCTCATATTTGTTGTAATCGTTATTAAAATTTTCCGAGTCTAAATTAGGATATGTCCTTACAAATTTATGAGGTGATTTTTGATTCAGTTTAGGGTTAAGTGTAAAATTCGGATTCGGTTTTTGATGTATTTGAACCGGACTTGTTAATTTAACATCTTCCATGCTGTCCGGAAATGAAATATGTGCTTTTAAATGAGTATTTGGTAATTGAACTTGAAATGGTTTAAAATTATTTTCTAAATTTTCCGAATCTTTCTGTGTGAAAGACGTTGTGGAATCAGCTACGTTCCTCTGAAATGTAGAGGAAACATGAGGTTTCGTGGAAGAAACTTTAGCAACTGAATCCGGTACAGTTTTTTGCATAAAATTTTTTAATTTTCCATATTGGTATTTTTGAGCCATCTCAGTATTTATTTGAAGTAAATTTATTTTCTTAAAATTATCTTTGTCTTTGTCATCAAAATTCTGAGGAACAAATGCATTCCTTCTAAAATTTTCATTATCTAAATATATTTCGTTATTTTTAGGTTCTGTAGGCGATGCCAAATCCTGAATTTTAGTCACTGCTGTAAAAGCACTTGCATGATTTGGACTTGTGTTTAAAGTACTTGTGAAATTAGGACTTACATTAGTGCTTGGATGGAATTGAAAAGTATTTGAGTTGGAAGGATTTAAAAATGTCGACATTTGACTTGAATTTGGTACTAAAAGAGCTAATTCCCCAGTGGGGAGGCGACTTGGTATTAATTGCAGACCCGTTGGGATTTGTATTCTTTCCGATGTTTGATTACTGTTGTTGTTTACATCCCCAGGTAAAGCAGAGACGGATGGAAGTACAATTGCATTCTTATCACAGTTTTGAGTTAATGTTGAGAACATGTTTTGATGAGGGAAGGTGCTGATTTGATGTAAGCTGTTCACACATCGATGTAAATGTGCTGATAATCTTTGTTTAACACCGCTGTCGACTCCTTCCAAACGACCGATGTATCGGCTGACTTCTGCCGCGCATTCGTCGAAGCCGTTTTTGAATCGCATTATCACTGCTGGGTCCGTTGCTACCGCTGTCGCCAGTTGCTGCCTTTGGATTTGTTGTAAGTGTTTTACTGTCATTTCAAGGATGTCGGCTTTTTCTAATTTGGAATGTCTTGCAGGCTAGAAAGAAAAGAAAAAAAATTTAATATTTTATTGAGAGCAGAAAATGGCCAAAAACATTTACGTGGGAATTGAAGCATTTTGAATATTTTCTTCAGGTTTTTCGAACAGAAACGAAGAGTCTCGACTAGAAACGAATATTTCCGAAAAAGATTTCTTCTTAGATTAAGGATGTGGTGCCAAAAATTAATGAGTTTGCAGACATGAAAAATGGGAGGAAGCGAGGCTGCAGTAGCTTGAGATTGCAAATAAGCCCATTTAACTAAATCAAGCGTCTGGGATAGTCGCTGGTCAGTGGATAACTAAAGTCATCAACCGTGCAATATTAGATCCTTTCGAATACATGATCAAAAGGAAGCGATAAATCGAAATGTTATAATTGTCGAAATCGCATCCTCTTCCGTGAGGGCTAAAGAGCAAGAAAAAATATATTCAACCCTAATTCAAGTTTTCTAATTAGCATTTTAAATTTGCGTTTAACAGTAGAAGTTAAAAACATTATTCAGGTGCGTTTTTTTAATTATTCATAATTCACGTTTTCAAGTCTCCAATTTAGCCGATGCATGTGAATTAGTAATTGTTAATGACTCGAGACCTACAAATTGACCAGAGGGTGAGCACAATTTGACAATTAGCAACTGATCGTTAAATAATTTTTTACGAAAGATCTCAAGGTTTATAAAATGACCATGTGTGAACTCAAAAAAGGAAAAAGATAACAGAGAACAGATGTCTTGGTAATTAAAATATCCGAATTGAATGCAACATCATTTGAAACAATTGAAAGGAGTAGGAGAGAGAGAGGGAAAAAAAACGAAAGGGAAAAAAAGAATCCTCCTCGTACCTGAATTAATTTAGGAAAAAAAAAGAACACACCTGATGGGAATGTCCCATATAAATTAACCAAACAAAAACGGAAGTTAACAAGTGCAGACCTCTATGGGTATTTCTATGTGCACAGCTGGAACCTTTTCAAACACCCGTTAACATTTTCGATTGAGTTATCCATTTGTTAACAATAGGAAACAAGGAGTTTTTAAAAGAGGACATGAATTGTCGTTCCCACGCTTCATTCATATTTTCCCGTAATTTTTTTATTATTATTAGGTTTTTTTTTTGTAAAGGGGAAGATGTGAATTCTTATCTGTAACAAAATTTGATGTTTGTAAAATTTTTGTTTTGAATCTTCTTTCTTTTCTTGTAGGTGAGAAAAATTAATGAACGATGGGAAGCGATATCCGATGGGAAGATTCTTAATGTGGGAATTAATCGATTGGTCCATTTTTAAAATGGATTTGGTGTCCTTGCTGGGAGGTGGAAATATAGGCCTGATTTGGCAGGGCCGTAAATAGAAGAAGGAGTTATCATGGACGTCATTTTAGAAGAAATAGGCTCCAAGGACTAGAGTTTTAGAGCCGGCAGAAGCCAGGATGAAGGATTCAATAAATTCAGCGGAATTTAGAGTCGCGGGCGTTGCCAATAGTAAGTTTTTTTTTTTTTTTTGAAAGCCATTAAGATTTGAATTTTTTGAGTTTTTCGTAGATTAGGGTCCATAACATCCTCTTACATAAGTCCATTTTGGACATGAGTCTACGAGATCGCAATAGAACTGAAGATAATATTATTGGGTAGGTTTCCGTCATATTAATGCCATTATTCTACTCTCAAAATTTTGGTGCCAGAAACTTATTTGGGCGAGGAAAATAGATTTTACGAGCTTTAGTTGGCCAGAACTGTTTTCAGGTTTATTTTGGGTGCCTAAAACCATGTAAGGGAAAATACTTTTTGTCGCCTGAAGTCTTTACTGATTTATGCCTGATTTATTTTTACAATCATTGTTTAACACAGACAGTTACATAAACAAGCATTACTTCAACACGCGTCGCAATTACACTATACCCTGTTGAACTTTTATTGATTATTTGCAAGGCAACCGAATGGAACAAATCTGTCTGAAGGAAAAAGAGGCTTAAAAGTTGAATCGGAAAATAATTTGGAAAAATTTTGGAAAATGTTTATTGATTCAAAGTCGTGAAAGCAGTTGGTGAACTCAAAATAAATCAAAGATATCAAAAAAAAACCTTATGAATAGCTTATGTTAAAAAAATTATTATTTACAGTTCACCAATCTGCCCCCTAAGCTTGTCATAGGGTCCGAGAAAAAATTTTTTTTTGTTTGAACGCAGAACAAATTTAAATTGAATTTTTTTTAGCTTAGGAACCGCAAAAAATACTAGTTTTTTTCTTATTGTTTTTTGTCCCTCGCTCTCTTCCCAAAATTTTTTTTCATGAGCTGAAGGTACCCTAGAATTTTTTAAGCATCCTTAGTATAGTGGTTGATTCCCCCAAGGTTCACTTAAATGAGGTCCCTGACTGCCAAGAAGCTCTGCAGCCATTAGGAAGGGGCTAAATGGGGCTCTGCTTTATCTGGCAAGGCTAACTGCCCCCTCCCATTTTTCAGGGAAAATATTTGCCACTTCTTGATATTTATTCTGGCATCAAGACCTGGAATTTCTGATATTTAAGTCACACATTATTTACATTGGCCATGGAATTGGGTACTAAATGAAACTAGCCCCGAAAGGCATAGCAAAAACCAATAATTAGGCTGCCACCTGATTGACTGCATCATTGCTACTAAACAGTAAACTCGAATCATGGTCGAGCTTAACAAGAGCTTGTTTGGGGTCAATTTTGTAACAAAGCATCATTTTATCCATTTTTCTTTAACATCAAAAAGGATCTTGCTGTGCTGGCACGCTTTTTCTTCTGCCACGACTATTTGTAATTTCAAAATGGCCGATAATGGTGAATTAATAAAAGGTTTGGATTTTACGTAAGTATTATTGAAATTTGGCTTGAGAATTATTTAAATCATTCTGGGAATGTTCCCTGCTGCTGCTTTTATTGGAAATTACTCAGTTCTTAAGCATTTTCGTGCGGTTTTTCTGATTTTCAGTGAATTTGTTGACGGGCAACTATTTTCGGCGTATACAAAAAAACACTTCGTTGTGGAAACGTGTAACACGTTTATCCCTCTTACGGACCCTTAACGCTCTTCTGACCTTTTGCATCCTGACTTGGCCATTTTAATCTCACCAATTTTTTTCCCTCGACCCCAGTTTCATTCAAAAAAAAAAATTACATAACCTCAAAAAATCCCACCGGAAACATCTCGATCGGTCATCAACCTATTTATCAAATCCCGAAATCAATCCGAACTCTCTATAAAATTGAATAAAACAATTACAATAAGGCTTCGGAGCAAAAAAAAATTCACGAGCAAATCCTCCCATCGAACGTAATAATTACATCAGATGATTCAAAGAATCACAACAAAAAAAAACCATCGGAATCTTTTTTTTTCCCTCCCGATATACGAGAGCGGTACATCCAGCCAAAAACGTGAGAACTATAGTGGGTCACTTAAAACTCTTAAATAGGGGGAAAAAATAAAGAAGAAACCTAATCGTAAAGAAATTATACGTGCAAGTCGTTTTATTATGTTTAAAACGTGGCACGTGAGAATAAACAGTAAAGTCGATGGAGTTGGCCGAGAGGTTACCTGAGGTAAACAGAGTCGACTCCGTTCATCTTATTATCCTAATCGACACGTGAGAATTTCCAACCGGCAATGACTCGAATATAGGGTGCGCAGACATTTAACCATTCCTCCTAGGGGTTTTCTTAGGATTCGTCGAGACACGCGGGAATGTGGCTTGGGTCTTCTGGAACTTTTGAAATATTCAACAAGTCATGCAAGTCGGACGGAATACAGAGGGTGGGAATTTTTCTCAAACAAAAAAAGTGACATGTTTTTTTTCTTTTATGTTTCATCCACTTCTTAACCAGTATTGAAAAATAATAATGGAGAAGGATTGCAAATCTTTTGTTTTCAGCATTTTATAATAAAAAGGGGATGCTGGGCCAATTTTTCGTGGGTTGGGGTGAATTTTTAATTTCAAGATTATGGATAACAATGTGAAATTATGCAAAATCGGGAGGTTTTGGTCAAGGGGAATTTATACTATCGGAATTTTGAGGGAAAAAAAGGGATAATAGGGGAAGAATTAAAGTCTGCTGTCCTACTTTTTCCTCCTTTTTGGAATTTCTGCAGGGAATTTTGAAGGGTGTGTAGGATGGGATGGGAGTTTTAAGTGAATTTTTTTTTATTTGCTATTGTTAGATTTGATTTATGATTTAAAATGTGGGCCAAGAATTCCAATTGTTTGGGTTTTTAAAGATTTTTAATGAACGAAAAGCGCGCCCAAAATTTTTAAAGGGATGGCTTTAAAAGTGTGTCAATTGAAAATTTTTCTCATATGGAAAATAAGTTTTTACACTGTCCTAATATTTGATGTGTGTTTCAGGAAACCCTTGGGAAAAAAGGAGCAATAGTGCTACAGTGGCAACAGAAGGGCAACAGTGCCACTATTATGGCTTGAGCTCATCGAGAAATGATCTTCAGGTCTCACCAGTAGACAGCTAAAGCCAGGACTGGAACAGTAGTAAGCGAACAATAAACGGCGCTATGGAAGACACTGGAAAAAGCCCACCACAACATCATGGCGGACAATCAAAGAAAAACTCTCATTCTCCGGCAGGCCTTAAGAGGTCAAATATTTATAACGCTTTGATGACCGCAGATCTCTATAGACAAGGTATATGAAGAAGAAAATATCAATAGTACGTAGAGAAACTTTCAGCTTTTGATTTGATAACAGATTGTTATCAAATTTTGGCTTTCCCGCTTTTTAGCTGGCAGTATTATTTTGTTTGCTTAGCTTTTTCTCAGTTCTCAAAATAATGGTTGTAAAATTTAAAATCCGAATAAGGTTCAAGAAAAGCTAGAAGGAAGTTAGAATCTTTGGTCAGTATCACTCCGTTTCACAGTTATATTTTTTTCATAACTCATGCACGGAAAGTAAATTTAATATCCTGCTGACACCGAGTTTGACTGTAAACTGTGGGAACTTTAAATTTAGTTTTTAGAGCTTTTTAAACTTAAAAATTTTAATTCTTCGCAAGTTCTGTGAGTTTGAAAAATAATTGAGGGAAAAAAGAAAAGCTGGGCAGAAGCGTTACCACCATTTCTTCGATACTGTTTCCCTTTGAGCTTCTTAAGATTAAGCTGTAGCTTTGGAACCGTGCGCTAAGTACACTTGGTTAACTGAAGTTACAATAGCTTATTTCGAAATTCCGATTTTCTAGATCTTTAAAAATTAAATTTTATAAAATACTAAACTCCTTTAATTTCTAAATTTCTATATTGCGAAATTTTGATCCTCTACCACTACTGACACTAGCATAGTGGCTTAAACCCAATCCAATCTAAAAGAAATAGCTCTTAAAGCCCATAAATCTGTCGCGCTATTGAAATTTTAAAAATCAAAACAACTCAAGTCCACAAAGAGAATTTTTAGTCTATAAATAATTTTTAATAATTCTTAATTGCAAATTTTCTTGGAAAATATTAATTGCTTCGAAATTGCTTTTAAAAAAAATTTTCTTTTGGCCAAAAACTAAACTCGATGCGACAATCCTAATTTTCCGCACATCAATTTTCTCCTTTTTACAACTAATAATTAATATTTCTACTTACATCTTTTTTCATAGCATCAAGAATTAACGTTTTTAATTCATTCAAACAATGATTTATCCTGGCTCTTCTTCTTTTTTCCATAATAGGTTTATTACTCTGAAACAGAGAAAAAAAGAAAAGCCAAATCAGCAATTTTATCCCAAATCATTTAATCCGTTTGCTTCCAACTCGAAATCTCACCTTTCTCTGCTCAGCTTTCGACATTGCTGATTGATTATTATTATTATTATTGTTATTAGAAACCACTGGCACTGGTCTTTCAAATTCATCTTCACTGACAGGCATAATTTAACCGTTAATCAAATTAATTATTTTTTTAAAAAAAAATATCACTGAATTTTTTAATTTTTCTAAAAACTATTCCATTTCTTTTTTGAATAACTATTTATTTTATTTTCTCACTTACAACACGCAAAAAATAAAAATAAAAAGCGATAAAAAAAAATTAATTAAAAAAAAATTAAGCCACACGAAATTTTGAAAGATACAAATATCAAAAAAGCCGAAAAATTTTTGTACTTTAAACACCTTAAATCTAAATTTTTTTTTTTATTTTACAGATATGTTACGTTTACATGATGGTACAATACTGACTAAATTTTAAAGTTCCCACGTTGTTTCTTACCTTCGGTGTTGGCGGGTGATGGGAGGGACGGAAGGGGAAGGAATTACAAATATTCACAGAGTGTATAATAGTATCGGCTTCGGTAGCTGTTTCCCTCTGGTACACTGGTCTTCTTAATGTGAGATGTTGTCTTGGGAATTTGTAGAGCACATAACACCACTCTTTTTTTTTTTGATTCTTTATTTCATTTTCATTTCCGATTACTATCATTATACTCTTCAAAAGGCGATCAAAATTTTATTTGTATCTATGAATTAAGCTTTTTTTTGCTTCTGTGGCGGTTTTAATTTTTTCCCCTCAGTTGAGTGCGATTTTGGGCTCAGGAGAAAATCAGGTTCGGGTCTTAAGCTCAGACTCAGGCTTAGTTTGTTGAGCTACTCTTTGTCCAGTTTTTTTAAAAATATTTTTTTGAACTATTCTTAAATTTTTAAAAAAGGATATGGCTGAGGAAAATTTTTTCTTCTACTTTTCCAGCCAAGAAAAATTATTTTTCTTAATTTTAATGAATTTTTTTTGGCTAAGCCTTAGTTAAGAATTTTCGAATCTGATTGTGTCACATGAAAAAAATGTTAAATTGACAAACTGAATGACATTTTTAAAAAATGATCCCTTTAAAAATTTTGGCGCGCTTTTCGTCCATTTAAACGAAAAATCTTTAAAAAACCCAAACGATTTTAACTCTTGGCCTATATTTTTAATCGTAAATCATTTTTAACAATAACCACAAAAAAATTCACCTAAAATTTCGTTTCATCCTACGCACCCCTCAGAAATTCCAAAAGGGAGGAAAATGTAGGGCAGTAGATAAATTCTTTCCCTTTAAACTCTTTTTTTACCCCAAAAATTTCAATAAAATAATAAATCACCTTTGACGAAACACTTGATCCTCTTGAATTTTTTAAACCCTATCTTAGACACCCTTCAAAAATCTCGACAGGAATTCCAAAAAGGAGGAAAAAATATGACACGAGACTAATTCTTTACTTTTCACCCCTTTTTTATCCTAAAATTACAAAAAACGATAAATTCCTGTTGACCAAACACTTGATTCTCTTGATTTTTTTAAACCCTATTCTACCCTTTCAAAATCCCGGCAGATATTCCAAAAAGGAGGAAAAAGTAGGACACCAGAAGGGTTCACCCTTTTTTCCTCCAGAAATTCCATAAACATATTAAAAATTCTTCTGGGTCAAACACTTGTTCATTGATCTTTAAAACATTTTTTTCCAAAACGCCAAATTTTTAAAGGTGCAAAACGCCTAATTTTTAGAGGTTCAGGACGCCTAATTTTTGAAGGTGCAGAACGCCTAATTTTTTTCTTCACATGTTCAAAACGCCCAATTTTTTTCTTCACATGTTTAAAACGCCTATTTTTCAGAAGTGCAGAACGCCTCATTTTTCAATCATTTTTCAATCATTATTTTTAGTTTCGAATCTCCTCTGCTGAGCTCGTAGCTCTTGCTAAATTTTTCTCATTTAATGCGAAGTAGGAAGTTTTTTGCTTCATGTTTATACATGTGTTTTAAGTCTTCAAATGAGCTTCTGGTTTGCGTCAGACTCTAAATAAGAAATACTCGTCGAGAAAACTAATAAAAACAAGTTGTGGGCTCATTGCTCCTAGCCAAGCTCATGTTTAAATAAGGCAAACGTGTAAAATCCTCGTAGTTTTTAGAAAATGTATATGTCATGTACCAAGTCCGGATTCTGTACAGTCTGCGAAATCTCAAAAAATCCTGCGCACAGCTTTTACTGGATGATTTTAAAGTTTGAGCAAAATGTTTCAGCACTGGCAAACTGTTAGCCACGCCATATTAACTATCATGGCGACTGCCACAAGAAGAATATTTGGCAGCCAGGCAGCCATGATGGCGAACTTGCCCATCCAGATTCATGAAAATGGTGGGTACCATCATGGCTGCCAAATATTTTTCTTGTGGAAGTCGCCTTGATATTTAAAATGGCGTCAAATTTTTTTTTCTCCAGTCTCTTTTAGTTTAGGGTCTCTAGAGCAAAATGCTTCATCACTGACTTTAAAATACGAACAGGCCTTCCAGTTTTTCAACTCTTTGGTCGAATCCTCTATGGTTTATTTCCTGCGTCAACATTTTTACCTCAAAGGATCAAATTTTTCTACTTCTAAAAAAAAATCATTCATAGCATACGCCGTTTACATTTAACGGCTTATAAGGAAGTGAAAAAAGAAGCGAAACCAATTGATTCAATAAAAAACCACCTGCGTGATATGTCTGGCTACGTCAGACGTCGACCATTTTCAAGGACGTGAAATGCAAAAAAAATACATAAAATCCTTAGACAGGCGAAAAATTAAAAAAAAGGAAGGATGATCATTCTCAGCATCTTCCCAGAAGCCTGACGTCACGCATATAAAAGGAAGCAAAGAGGTATAAACACTTCCCCACCATGTGCAATAAGTGACCAGGGAATATTGAAAATAAAACGGATCCCATGCGAAAAAAAAACCGCACACAAAAACCTTTTCCTTTTTAATCGTTTCATTGTAATATGGGAACAAAAGGGATAAGAAGGTGGAAGAAAAAAAGGAGAAGAAAAAAAATCGCACCTCCGGAGGTTCTGGCTCTCGTCATCCTCGTGTAAAAGTCCTTCCCCTATTGTTCTGATAAAGGGTTAAGTAAATGAATACAGGGAAATGGTGATGATGAAGTAATGCACCCATAAGAAAGATATTCCCACACTTGGATGTCAAGTAATGATACTGAGAGCGCCCGTAAGTCAAACAAGCGTTTCAAATTACTATTAACAATGAATGAGATGGAAAGTTAAGTTTAGGCGAGATATTTTTATATTAGATCCCTTAAGGTGAGAATAAGCGGAATTATGTTCAACAGTTTGTTTACCTGTAATGAATGTGACTGTTTTTTTTTTTTCGTATTCTTTTATTCGAGAGAAAAAGCTAACGTGCAGATTAATCGTTTCTGTCCGGGAAATAGTTTTCCAGGATTTAAGTCTATGGTTTTTTCATTTCAGGTGCTTCGTCGGGCTTCAAGTTACTGCTTCTTTATCGGCAATGATTTCAAATTCTTTTGTGTTGGCGCAGCTGAGACAATAGAAGACGGAGCTCATGGCAGGAAAATAAAAGCGAGTTAATTTAGGTCTAAGAAAATATTTTGTGATCAGCAAAAGAATAGAAAAAAATTCCAGAAATCGGTTTCAGCTTAAGAAAAAATTGTTAGGTTAGTTTAAAGCTCCAAAAATAAGTTCCGGTGATTAGTTCAAGCCCAAAAATAATTTCTGCAATCAATGTCGGCCTGTTCGACTATAAAAATTCTAAAAGAACTTGTTCGACTATAAAAATTCTGAAAGGACTTGTTTGGCTAAAATTTTGTGGCCCTACAAAAGCTGCAACCTGACTATGGGCCTGGGATATATTTTTTGGGAACGAGTTTAACTTTTTTGAATGGCTTTTTTTTTATTTTCGTGGCAATTTGCCAGTTTAAAAAATGATCAGTGACGTTTAGTTTAAAATAAAATCAAATTATTTATAAGAACTTTATTTGTGCATGTGTTATGGCTATTGTAAAATATAATAATTTCACAATATATAAAATAATGATTCAAAATAATTGTTTTTTGATATACTTCTACCTAATTTCCTTCCTAACCTTTAAAAATTAGGCGTTTTGAGCATTTAACAATTAAGTATTTTGAACAGTTAAGGATTGGGCTATCTGCCCCTCTAGAAATACGGTATTTTTAATTAGGGAGCTTTTTAAGGAGCTTTTGGTCTTGATCGATAGAGCTTATTGCCCTCAATCGAATGCTGCACGAAAAACCCCAAAATTCCTGCAGAAAATGCGAAAAAAGCGATTTTTAAATTTTTTTTATGTGGTTTGTACCAAATTTTTATCGAAAAAACGATACATGAAAATTTCACTTTTTTAAAAAAAAAAAGGGTTTTGGAAAATCGCGTTTTTTAAGCAGTTCCCGTGGGATTTTCGGGACTTTTATTGCATGGTCTGATAGAGGACATCCAGGGCTATCGTTTGAGACCACAAGCTCCCCAAAGCTCCTTCAAATAACGCAGATTTTAATCAATTTCGAAAAAAGTGACTTTTTTGGGTTTTCCGTCCGTATGCAATGGGGAAAGCTCGGAAAAGCTCCAAACCTGGATTTTTGGATTCCTAAGGTCCTAACCAAAATCCATATATTTTTGTATTAAAACTTTTTGTAAAACAGCTCTAAAACGCACCGTTCTCGAGATATTAGCGATTTTAGGTTGGAGTAAATTTTCGTGGGGAAAAATGGATTTTTTTGGCTAAAACTATGTTTGCGGCAGTTCCCGTAGGAATTTCGGGAATCTGATTGCAGCACTGGATAGAGGACGTCGAGATCTATCATTTAAGACCAAGAAAGCTCCCGAAAGCTCCCGATTAAAAGGCCATTTCATGAAATCCGGATAATTTAATTTTGGCCCAAAATGGCCGCTTTAAGCCAACTTTTGGGGGCTTTTTTGGCGTTTCCCTATGTGTTTAGACCCAAGGGACCCATTCCACCGGTTTTTGCCGAAATCCGGAAGGGTCGATGAAAAAGTCCAAAAAACATGAAAGACTATAGTCTTTCCTTTTTTTCGATTTTCGACGAAAATTTAAAAATGGCGGAAACCGGCTAAATGGGTTTAGATGGGGCTGAAAACACGAAAAAAGCCAAAAAAATCGGGATTAAGCCCAAAATAAGCCCAAAAACGGCTTATGAAAGGCCTATTTTGGGCTTATTCCGGATTTTTTGGGATTTTTTCGAAATTTTAGGCCAAACTATACCCCTTTAGCCGGTTTCCGCAATTTTTAAAATAAGCCTTCTGTAGGCCATTTTTCGATTTTCGACGATCTAAGCCTTATTTTAAAAATTGCGGAAACCGGCTAAAGGGGTATAGTTTGGCCTAAAATTTCGAAAAAATCCCAAAAAATCCGGAATAAGCCCAAAATAGGCCTTTCATAAGCCGTTTTTGGGCTTATTTTGGGCTTAATCCCGATTTTTTTGGCTTTTTTCGTGTTTTCAGCCCCATCTAAACCCATTTAGCCGGTTTCCGCCATTTTTAAATTTTCGTCGAAAATCGAAAAAAAGGAAAGACTATAGTCTTTCATGTTTTTTGGACTTTTTCATCGACCCTTCCGGATTTCGGCAAAAACCGGTGGAATGGGTCCCTTGGGTCTAAACACATAGGGAAACGCCAAAAAAGCCCCCAAAAGTTGGCTTAAAGCGGCCATTTTGGGCCAAAATTAAATTATCCGGATTTCATGAAATGGCCTTTTAATCGGGAGCTTTCGGGAGCTTTCTTGGTCTTAAATGATAGATCTCGACGTCCTCTATCCAGTGCTGCAATCAGATTCCCGAAATTCCTACGGGAACTGCCGCAAACATAGTTTTAGCCAAAAAAATCCATTTTTCCCCACGAAAATTTACTCCAACCTAAAATCGCTAATATCTCGAGAACGGTGCGTTTTAGAGCTGTTTTACAAAAAGTTTTAATACAAAAATATATGGATTTTGGTTAGGACCTTAGGAATCCAAAAATCCAGGTTTGGAGCTTTTCCGAGCTTTCCCCATTGCATACGGACGGAAAACCCAAAAAAGTCACTTTTTTCGAAATTGATTAAAATCTGCGTTATTTGAAGGAGCTTTGGGGAGCTTGTGGTCTCAAACGATAGCCCTGGATGTCCTCTATCAGACCATGCAATAAAAGTCCCGAAAATCCCACGGGAACTGCTTAAAAAACGCGATTTTCCAAAACCCTTTTTTTTTTTAAAAAAGTGAAATTTTCATGTATCGTTTTTTCGATAAAAATTTGGTACAAACCACATAAAAAAAATTTAAAAATCGCTTTTTTCGCATTTTCTGCAGGAATTTCGGGGTTTTTCGTGCAGCATTGGATTGAGGGCAATAAGCTCTATCGATTAAGACCAAAAGCTCCTTAAAAAGCTCTCTAATTAAGAATACCGTATTTCTAGAGGGGCAGAACAACTAAAATGAAGGAAGACTGTATTTTTAGAATATTCTATTCTATTTAATCTTTACAAAAAAAATTTTATAGGTAGGATCTCCTTGAAGGAAATTATTAAAAAACACAATATCAATAATGCTTATAATTAAATATATTAAACGAACTCTAAAACTTATCTACATTTAAAACTTTTTTTTTTTTTCATGTATTATGACTATTTGGAAATTAATCCATTTGTACTCTGTGAATACTGCCACCGATATTAATTTTTCAAATATCCAAATTAAATACTTTTACAAATACAAATAAAAAAAATTTTCTTAAAAAATAATATCAGTTCAGAGTACCAAAATGGAATTTTTTTTTCACTGTTTTAACTAATAGCTGTAAAAAAGGCCCAGCCCATTTTGATTATTTTTTTAAAAGCACTAACAACTAAATATTAAATATTCAAAAATGGCAGTTGTATTTGGAATATCATATCTAATTTTACGTCAGTAAAATTTTGATGCTGTTTCCTGTAAATTTGAAAATGATAATCTTGGCATTATTGTATTTTTAGCCACTTTTTCTCCTCGCATGGTCCTTATTGCTTTACAAGGCTGAAACATGCGGTCTAAGATTTACTTTTTGATTTAGATTCTTATCTAACTATTTTAATATGAATAATTTATAATTCTAAATATTAAGTAGATTAGATGGTAAATTTGATTTTTTTTTCTAGTGGTGAAACGAAAATCATGCATAGGTATAGTTTTTGTGGCAAACTCAATTTTTTTTTAAAAATCTATTCATCGATGACGTCCCAAAGCATTAAAGCGGCGTCCGTGCCTCCGACGGTAACTAGATTTTTATCGTGGTATAAAAATCTGGCGCATGCGACTTGAAGACTGTACACTTTTTCTTCCATGTATTCCGCTTTCGGGCTCAGGCAAGGATACCTAAAACAAATAATTTAAAATCGGTTAAGTAAATATTTCAAAAAGTAAATTTTTTAAAAAATATTTTATTACCGGAAGAGTCTTAGATAACCGTCAGCATCTCCAGCAACTAATAAATCATGGGCAGAACTTCGGTTTAGCGTTACAATTAATGATGTCATTGGATAATATCGATTATTCCAAACTCCGGAAACTAAATAGCCGACTGTGCATGATTGAGTGTACCATTTTACATCCTTCATCACGATTGGGCTTTTTTCTGCTTGTAGCGCTTTGACGTCCCCTGAAATTAAAAAAATTAATAATTAAAATAAAATAAAAATTAATAACGGTAAAAATTTGACACGTGGCTGGTGTAAATTTCGCCATCGTGGCACCAGATACGAGAAGCCGCGGTAGAGACAAAAAAGGGTCGACAAAAGAATCGACAAAAAGCGGTTGACAAAAAAGGGTCCCGAAAATGGATCGAAAAAAGGGCTGTAAAGCCCCGAATAAAAAATGTAATCGTTAGCCGCCGAAGCGAAAATTTCACCGGCGAAGGGTTCTAAGTAGGGGGATTCTAATCATTCCCTTTGCTGCCAAGATAACACGAGTCAGGCAAAAAATTTTCCAAAGAAACGGAAACTTACAGAAAACTAAATCATAATCGGCAGTTGTAGTTTGTAAATAATTCCCATCCGAGCTCCAATCCAGTTGCGTCAATGGTTGATTCCCTCTTATTTTATTTGACTTCTTGTATGAGAATCCATCCCTGCTGACTCTAAATAAGTAAACACTGCCATTTTGGGAACCAATGGCTATCATATCTCCAGCTGCAAAAAATAAAAAAATTATTTTCCAAAACTTTTTAATTTTTATTTTTTTTAACTTACCCGGATTATAGGAAACACAACTCAATGGCGATCCGCAAACTCGAATCGTAGCTACTGGCGCTCCGCTTTCAGCATTCAATACCACTAAATGCCCCTCCGTGCTTCCAGCAGCTAAAGCAAATCCGAACGGATGAAAACTTAGGGAAACGCATTCGTATTGAATTTGAGTTGTCCAAATTAATTTATTCCGCCTCCATAAAGCTATATTTTTATCGTGTCCGGCTGTTGCGAAAAGTTCGTCGTCTGGATGAACTGCTAGGCCCCATAATTGCCGGCCATGGCCAAACACAACCTGATTAAACCTCCGTTGAAGAGATCCTTCTAAAATGTTATTTCTAGTCGTGCCAACGTAAATGTTTCCGTCGTTCCGTCCAGGTCTCTGCGGGTAGATGCTACGTACTCCCCCCGAAGCTTCCGGTAGCTAAAATGTATAATAACAATAGGGTTAAAATTTATTTTAGGCGTAAAAACGTTTCAAAGGAAAAAATTTTTAAACTACCTTTGTTTCGGTTATTTTCTTATAATTTTGCAAGGAATCCCAAGCGATGATTTTACGATCTTTTTCTCCTCCGGAAAGTAGAGTTCCTTCTGATAGCATGACTAGGGAGCTGATGCCTTTGTTATGAGCCTTAAAAAAAATATTATTTTAAATTGAGAAAAAAAAATTCAGCTTCCCGACTCAAAATTTTTTTCAGTGGTTTAGTCTAAATTAATATCTGTAAATTGCTAAAATTGATAAATACGAAAAGAATAATTTGGTTAATTATTTAAAAACAAGTGGCATTGGCATTGATACAATTAATATTTGGATGGAGGCCTCACAAACTTATAGTTAAAATATCTCTAGGCAATCTCAGTTAAATTTTATAAAAATGTTGTAGAAGAATGGAGATAATAAACTGAAATATGTATCAGATATCAGAATTTTTTTTTTTGATTGGCAAGAAGTCCATTAAGCCTGATCACAATGTTTTGAATCACCTCAAACTCCATTCTGACAAAATAAGCCCCATCAGCATCAACCGAGTAAATTGTAATAAACCCATCTGAATCAGCAGTCACGACATCCCCATCTTGTTCAAACTGCACACTCGTTACATGTGTCCTTGTTGGCTAAAACACAATAAAAAAAATTTTAAGTTAATCACTTTTCAAAAAAAACCAATTAAAAACCGATCACCTACTTACAGGTTTGATAATATCAGTCCTTTCGAAGAATCCATCTTTTCTTCGAATCCAAAACGTCAAATTTCCTTTCCCGTGCGTAATCAGCAAATTATCGTCCAAAGGGTGAAACACTGCTCCCGTTAATTCGTCTTGCAAAGTCTAAAAAAAAAAAAATTTGGCATTGAAAATGATTAGGAAATCAGGACGTAAGTATAAACAAATACCATGTAAGCAATAATAATTTTTCCTGACCTCATAAAAAATCTGAATTTTAAATTAAGAAAAAAAAAAGGGAAGATTTTTATGAAGGGGTGAAAAAAAAAATCCTTGACCAGACCGAAAAAAATAAACCGGATATGAAAGGGAAGATTTTATTACAAGAAAACTGACCACCCGACCTTCATATGCTAGATGGTTAATTTCTTTATAATAGCTTGATTGGTATATCACGTGTACTGACGTTTTACTCCAATTTCCTACATGAAATTATTCTGACATTTTCAAGAGAAAAATTTTTTTAACGAAATTATTATAGCTGATTCAGCATGGGGAATAATATTATAGGTTGAATTTTACGACGCCCACTCACCGCTACTTTTCCTAAAAGATGACCCCATTGCCATTGCCAGACGGATAGGATGCGCTCTCGGCCGGCGTCTACTGCAAGTACGTAACTTCCCCCGTTCTGGAAAAAAAAAGAAAAATTATAATGCAAAAATGTTGGGGAATGTTGAAGGGTTGAAGGAATTAGGGGAATTACCAGTTGGGAGAATGAGACGGCTGATACTCCTACTTCAAATTCCCCCATGCCGAAGACGTAGAGTGTTAGGAGGGTTTCCGTGCTCCAAATTCTGATGTGTGCTTGAGTTTTTCTATTTCTACCGGCTCGTTGACCAGATGCAACCATTTCTCTAGATGGATGAAGCTCCATACTGGAAATAAAAAAGAAATATTTTTAATGCAGTTTTGAGGAAAATTATATGATACGATATGATTCTTTTGGCTTCTAAAGTAAAACCGTAAACTTACCACTGAATATCCTCCGTATGTCCAATATAATGCCTCTGACTATCCTCATCCCTATCGTACAAAACAGCAACAGCCGCTACAAAATACAGCAGTTCCCCCGACGGCAAAACCCATAAATTCTTCCTACTGTCCGTTCCTCTATAACCATAAACCCAACTTAGTGCTAATCTTTTATCCGGTGGTGAATTATCCTGAGGAGCATGATGAATAGGCGGATAAAAAGTTCTCCTTAATCCTCTAATCGTAACCCTCGTCGGTTCTTCTTTCATAACTTCAAGCAAAGTATAATCTGAAATTAACAAAAATTTTGGTTTCACTACACTTACCTTCACTGCCGTTTTCCAAAACTCAAAAAACCCAAACTTACCGTTCCCCCGAGAAATTTCAGTATCATACACAACCCTCGACTGACTTTTACTCCTTCCCCTTGATAAACTTCTACTGTGCGATTCTCTTATATCTTCGGATAATCCGGTACGGGATCGGGATCTTCTCGGACTGGGTCCTCTATCGTAAGGCCTGTCACATGAATTAGAATCTGGAAAACTTGTAAAAGACGCGGAACTACTCTCGAATTTAACATTAACAATCCCTTTTTTCTGTTGAAAAATTTTAAAGTAAAAGGAACTTACCGATAATGGCCGGAGCCTAAATAAAAAGTATCTACATCAGCGAATTCGTTCCTTAACTGAGAAAAGCTTCGTACTTCCTGCCCGGAGACGGTGTACATACGTTTGGCTCCGTTCATTTTTAAAACTTGTCCTAAATCTTCTAAAACTTCTTCGAATGGCTGCGTTGTTCTCAGGTTTAGCAAGACTCGACACTGTAGCCACAAAAATTATTTCAAAAATTTTTTCTCTACCCGTACAACCACGATTTGCGACCTCAAAATTATAAGGTTCCATCTATACTGCACAGGTTGACCCCAGCTAGACGAAAGCAAAGCGAATGGATTTGGTGCTAACTGTTGTAGTGGAGATAGAACCTTATAATATTGAGGTCGCAAATTGCTGCAGAGATATTGCACTAATCGCAAATTCAATATTATAAGATTCCATCTCCGTGGCGCTGGATAACGCATGGCGCACTGGAGATAGAACCTTATAATACTGAGGTCGCGAATTGTTGCAGAGATATTGCACTAATCGCAAATTCAATATTATAAGATTCCATCTCCGTGGCGCTGGATAACGCATGGCGCACTGGAGATGGAACCTTATAACATTTAGGTCGCGTAATGTTGATATAACATCGGCAATATTGCGGTAACATTGCGCAACATGTCTGCAACAATTGCGGTAAACATTTTTGGTGAACAAATTTTTTTTGTAAATACCTGAACAGTATGGTCCAAATTATTAACAATCCTAATAACCCTTCCAGAGCTTGGTTTTCCGCCGCCGGGTGGTGGCAAGTCCGATTCGGCTAAAGACTGCTTCCTGCTTAACGATGGCTTCGACCATTTCGGATTTTCGGGCGGCCCCCCTGACGCGGTATACCAAACCCCGTTCTTTTTCCCGTAGCTTGCATTCTGAAAAAAAATACAAAATTCAGATGTGGAGAAATGTGTGCAAGGTCGTGGTCAATAACAGCAATCACTCTCCTGCCACCACATTTAAAAACATTACACGCACGCAAAGTTTTTTTAAAACATTTAAATTTTATACAAATCATTTTACGACCACATTGATTTTTCTTATGAAAGAATATTTTTTTTTTTAAAAAAAAAGAAGGTTCTGGCGTTTTTTTTTTTTTTTTGTATTACAAGGTTGTATATGAATTAAATGGGGCTTACCTCGTTGGAAAGTGAAGCATGATGAGGGGTTGAAATGACAACGAAACTGGAACTCATTGCTAATTGGCAAAGTTTACAGTAGGAAAGTCGGAATTCAGTTTGTATATTAAAATTGAATAATGCAATTTTTTAGTTTTTGTCACCTGTGATGGGGCTAAAAATTACATTTGCTGAATTAAATATTTTCAATCCTATTTTTAAAAACTGCAAGAGCCTGTTTTTATTCGAGAGCCCGGTGGGCAAATCCGTGCCTGTCAAGATTTTGTTTATTAATATAATCAAGAAAAGTTTGAATCTCTCATTTTGTTCCAAACTGCTTGAACCGAACACTGACTGAAATAACATGTTCGGTTGAGTTTGGATCATCCTACACTAAGTAATACTTCTACAATGAAGTTAAAATATTATTCTCAAGTGTTATTTTGGTGCCTTCTGACACGCGCAACTTTTGCGCATCGGGTACTACCCCAAAATTGTGCAATATACAATGATTATCGAAATCCCAGTAGATCGTTATACTATTTCATCTTACAATAAAGTAAGGCATTCCTGAATTAGTGGTGGGCTATGCTCAAACCATCAGCTGGCTTGTATGTTGCACGATTTTTGGGTGGTACCCCGTGTGGAAAAGTTGCGCGTTGCAGAAGGCAATAAAATAACACTTCAGAACTATTTTTGAGATTTATTATAAGAACGCTGCTCACTGTAGGAAGATCCAAATTCAATGAATCAACCTGGGATCAACTTGCTGACAAAAATTTTAGCTAACAAAAAACGTAAGTAAATATCTTCATTTTAAGTTTTTAAGAGATTACAATTATTAAATGCAAAGCCTAATCAGAATATCAATTTACACAATCAATACTTTATCTTTCATCTCAATTTTCCCACTTTTGACACAATACTTGAAACATCCCAAGGTCAACAAATTTTTTAATCTGCAAAATCATGATACATGAAAACAGTCTTGTCAAATTAATACTTTGTGCTAGAACAAAAAATGTTACTAAGAATAATTCTTATTTTGTTTGTAAATTGGCAAATCTGTTCATCGATTCAAGATGGCCAGAGGCCCAACATAATCATAATGCTGATGGATGATATGGGTTGGGGTGACGTAGGCATCAATGGTGACACTGCTCACGAGACGCCGAACCTTGATCAAATGGCTGCCGAAGGAATGCAGTTTCCGGATTTTTATGCAGCGGCGCCTCTGTGCTCTCCATCGAGAGCCGCATTTCTGACCGGCCGACTGCCGATAAGGAACGGGTTCTACACCGATAACATTCACGCTCGAAATTCATACACACCTCAAGAGATCGTCGGAGGGATCAGTGACTGGGAAGTGCTGTTACCCGAAATCTTAGCTGAAGTAATTTATTTGAAATTGAAGTAGGGCTACGTCTTAAGGGGAGTGTAGGAAATTTTGCCTGCCTCTTTAATAGGCCCCAAAAAAAGCCCTGCTCTTCAAGAGGGCGCAGGTAATTTGGCACTGGGCGCAGAATTTCAGTAGAACTGTTTTTATTTAATAAAAAAATTTGGCTCACACTGTAAGAAGACCGGATTAGCAATTGATTAGTCCAAAAGTGCCTTGTCTTCTTAGATTGCGGATGAAATTTTTTTTATTTAAAAACTGAAATTTGGGAATTGTCGCATTCTTCTGTGCACAATTCCACTTTGTTTTCATTCACAAAAATGCTGGGCAAAAAAATTACACCTGCTGAATTACATACATGTTATGACATGATATGAGGCGAATTGACACCTTACCCTAAGGCGTAGTTTTATTCAGTGTACACTTAAAACCAACTGTTGTGTTTTTTTGTTTAGCAAGGTTATCGAAACAAAATAGTTGGCAAATGGCATCTCGGTCATCAAGAACAATACATGCCTTTGAAACATGGATTCCACGAGTTTTTCGGTTCGACCAATTGTCACTTCGGCCCTTATGACAACGAGACTCGACCGAACATTGCGTTCTTCAGAGACGACAAAATGACTGGTCGGTATTTTCAAAACATCGAAATCGACGAAAACACAAGAATATCAAACCTGACTCAATGGTACACGAAAGAGGCCATCGACTTCATAACAACTCAGTCACAACCATTCTTTCTCTACTGGACGCCAGACTCATTACACGCGATTACATTCAGGTCTGCGGAATGGGCCGGGAGGAGTAAGAAGGACTCTCCATATGGCGATGCGCTAATGGAAATCGACGACGGAGTCGGACAGATATTGGACGTTATTAGGAATAATGAAACTTTAGCCGAAAACACGTTCGTGTTTTTTACAAGTGACAATGGAGCCGCTCTTGTAAGTCAAATCTAAAAAATTGCAAAAAAAAATTTTTGTTTTTAATTTTTTTGTTTTCACAGATGAGTACAGAACAACATGACTCTGACGCGGTTAAAGACTGCGGTAGTAATGGTCTACTTCTATGTGGCAAGCAGACTACATTCGAAGGAGGTATGAGAGCACCGGCTATTGCCTGGTGGCCGACGAAAATCAAATCCGGATTAATCAACAGACACACGGGAACTATTATGGACTTATACCGAACGGTAGCTAATTTGGCCAACGCTTCAATACCTGCCGATAGAGAATACGATTCGTACGACTTGAGTGCAGCACTTTTCGAAAATAAAGTGTTCGATGAAAACATTTACTACTACAGAGGGGATCAGTTGATGGCCATCAGGAGCGGCGACTATAAAGCACATTTCTGGACATTTACGACGACTCAAGAAGAAACTGGGATTGGTATCGATTACTGTCCCGGGCAATTTGTTAAGAACGTCACCACCGATGTACTAACCGATTACTCAAAAAAACCTAAACTGTTCCAAGTGGTCAGAGATGCAGGAGAGAGATACCCAATCAGTGAGACATCACCCGAGTACGAAAGTGTGATCGGAAAGTTTTTGGACTTGTTTGATGAACATATAAAGAGTTTAACGCCTGGGGAACCGGTGCTGAACTGGTGCGACAACGCAGTCATGCACTGGAGTCCTCCTGGTTGTGAAGAAATTAACATGTGCCTGCCTGTGCCACAATCCGAGCCGTATAAATGTGACTGGCCACATTAAGAACCCGGTACCAACAATTTTAGCCATATAGGATATTATAATCAATACCCCTAATTTTTTGAATTCTTTTCATACCAAAGCCAAACTGTAATTTCTTTTAGATCCTTCAAGAAGAAACTAAGTTAACGGATTAATCTACAAAAAGCCAGGACGGTTTTCTTACTCGATTTCCAATTTGGTGAAGCTGGGGGTTGTCGATTTCGGGCAATGACACTAACTGAATGAGTGACTTTAAGTTTTTTAAAAGCTACTATTTTTTGGTTTCACCGACAAAATATCTAAATATGCTATGACCAAAATCTTTTTCATAAAATTCGAACTGAAAAACTTTAATCTGAAAATCAAATCATGAATAGCATTAGCGCCAATTTAATTTTTACAACACTAATGCAAAATCTTGACCTAATCTAAATCACGAAGTTAAAAAGCAATTTTATTTAATTAATACAAAACCTTGTTTTGATTCAGCTGTAAATCAAAACTTTGACCCTGGCCCACAAAATTATTTTACAATCTTCTTGAAGTCACATAATTTTTATCGGGAAACCCGTCATTCAAAAAAAAAAAAAAAACCCCGTCAGCGCCAGTAAAATTATGGCGCTAAAACAAAATGTCTTAACTAGAATTCTACTCCAAGCTATAGCTTCAATTTACTTTATGCAAAATTGTAAAAAATTCAAAAGAAAATTAAACAATTTTTGTTCGAATTTTTAGCTTTGAAATTAAAATTTGCCAAACTTCAAGCTCTATTCACTTCGTTTACAAACTGACTCCACTTTCCCGAAAAATACGTTTCACTGCAATATTATTCACTCAGAAGCTCTTCTCCTAAACTGCTGTCTGAATTGAATTCAAAACAATTCTTCTATCCTAACCTTTTGAAATTAAAACACGAACAGGAAATATTTTTCCCAACGGGAAAAATTGCTGATAAATCAAACTTCGAAGATTAAAAACCTTAATTATAAGTTACTAAAGGTCAGTTACTGAAGCGCGTTTTCATCCCCTCTATCCGCTCAACATTTTCTTGCCCGCTTACGTTACCGTGGAACTAAACACACTGCAGCCAACTCAAAACAATTTTTTTAAAAAAAAAGAATCCTTCCACGTTCTTTGTTATTAAATCCTCATTATCTCGAAAGAGGGGAGGAGCATAACAAAAAAAAAAAATCAGAACTCGCCGATAAAAGTCAAACTAAAAAACAGCACGGAACTTCAGAGAAAACATGTACCGAAAATTATGAATGAAAAGTTTCCGAGTCCGAATGAAAACTAAAAAAATAAGTGAGAAGAGAAACTGGATTGCGTGACTTTAAACTATCTTGACCATTTCTGCGTCAAGGTCAACGTAAATGCGCAAGAACGTTTACTCACTCACGGTCGTTATATGTAATAAATAAGGAGAAGGGTCAATAGGGTTGAGATTTCGGTCGGGAAAAATTAATTTCAATTGCTAAAATTCATCCTTGAAAAGTTGGAAGCTTTCGAATAGATTTTGTCCAATCACACGTTACGAAGAGGGATGGTCTTAAGAGTGTGCGCAATGTTTGTTTAACCAAAGCAGAGAGCAACTTGGACCTTGAAAAGAGGAATTGTACTTGAGAACAGGTTTTCGGTAGTTCTGACACTAAGAATTCAAGTAGAGCTGATAAATTCAAAATGAGACTAATAAGAAACTGGGTTGCGAATGAAGTTGAAGAAATTTCTTTGTCTGTGCAGGCAGACAACAAGGGTCTTCAGAAATAGAACGGATGCTACTAGATTCGAGCCCGGTTGATCTCGGTCTGATTTCGATAGAAATCAAAACTCATAAAAACAAGGTGATTTATCTCTTTTCCTTTGACGTTTTCTCTCTTCTATGCCTCTCACTTGATTCTTCTCAAATCTGTTCTGGCACTGTGCTGAATTCGACACTCTTATATAAAGACAATTGTCTCTCCTAGCAGGCCTTGTCTTCCTGTTAAATTCGCAAGGAATAAATCCAGAAATTTGTAACAAATATATATTTAATTGGTTTATTTTCTACTTTCTTCTACTTTTTCTTATTTTCTTCTACTTTCTATTTTCTTCTACTTTTTATCTTTATCGCTTAGTTTCTTAACTCTGGCTTCCATTTTTTAGCTTTAGCTTCCACTTTTTAGTTTCTACGTAGAATCTGTAGCTTAGCATTAGAATTTTTAGCTTTAGCGTCCATTTTCCAGCTCTAGTATTTTTTTCCGCCCACCCCCGTACCCCGGGGGAGAGTGCATATATTTACGAACAAATATAAAAAATTTTTGAGCAGCCCTGCCAAAGCCCTCCTTTTGGGGCTTGACTGGAGAGATGCTCCATATGCGGTCCATGTCGCCAAGGTTTATCTCAGTTCCCGCGACAAAAACCACACAAAAGATCTGATCCCTCTAATATCGGCAATGCAGAAAATCGTTTGGAGTCCTAAGCTAAGTTTTCATTTAGTCCTTTTGCAGCAGCCATTCTATTAATTTGCACTTAACAGTTGAAAGTCTATCTAGCACCGTCAGCTCCTCTCCCCATTTATTTCCTAACATCAACGTTCAGGTCCGAATTCTGATTTCAGCGTCCATTTTTTAGCGTCATCTTCAATTTTCAATTTTCTTTCTTGTTTCTTTGTCAGTTGTTTTGCACAAATTTATAAAAATATAATTTTTGTTACATTTATTTCCAATTGTGTTTTTGAGGCGCAGAACGAATGCTTATTTAAAATCCTTTCAAGCAAACTGACCTCATTTCAACCGGCCTCCATTCACCCTTTCCCAATTTAAATTCACGATTTAATGAATTAAAAGATAATTACTAGAGAACAAAGAAAAAAAAGACGTTCTCAAGGACGGAGATCCAAGGTTAGGGGGTGTGTTTTCACACAAATTTATGAGGGAAACATTATTTCCACAATTAATCATTTCCCAAGTATTTTCCTTTTTTTTTTTTTTTTTTTTTTTTCATTTCTTAATTTCGGGAATAAAACACAATCAAACAGAATTATCCTTTAAATTATTATTATTGCGGTATGACGGGTGTTTGTATTCCGTAATTCATTTAATATGACGGGTTTGGCTAAAGGGAAAACCCCTCCGACTCAAACTCGATGGGGTGCCTTTAGTTTAATCGAAAAACCGTTTGAGAATGATTCTTATATTGCGTGATGATCTGTCCCTCTGCCAGAAATTATGACCATACTTTTAAATCTTTTCACCACTGCAACGATTAATTAATTGCTCGGTGAAATAGCGTTTCAACGAGAATACAGATTTTTTTTTTTTTTTGAAAATTGAAATCGAGGATTGATTAAAATGAATATTTGACCATACGTGATGGAAAAAAAGTTACGGCTTTCATGTCTGACGCTATTCAAATTCATTCCGGGCATTATTCAAATATGATTCGTATAATTTGCAAGGAGAAATACAAGTAGTCCATATTTCTCCACCTTTTTTCTGTCCGGCTATCTATTCGTTTTTCAATCGATTCGGCCTTCAAGGAAAATTTTTTTTTATTCACTCTCGATTTTGTTTTATTGAATTCGGGAGAAAAGAGATAGAGAGTTTTTCCTGCTGTGGCAGAAAAGCGGATTGCGAAAATTGTACACGGGATGGAATAAGGAACCCAAGCGAGAACCAATCTGCAAGGGCCCCTAGAGAACGTCGTCCGCTTTATCGATCAAATGGCGGCTATATTTTTGTGATCCAATAAGGAAGATTGGCCGCTGCACGGCGCTCAGTGGCGTAACGACCGGGCCCGCTAGTTCCATCTTGCGGGGGGGCCCATGGCATAATTCATTCTTCATGGGGGCCCCCAAGAAATTTTCTAAATCTCCCGTACAACCACAATGGTTGAAGAGATATTACCTCAATGTTACCGTGATATTGCCAATGTTGCAGCAACATTCGTGTAATAATTGTGGTTGTACGGGTCTTTAACGGGGGCCCCACTCATTGAATCTGGGGGGGGGGTCCCGAAAATATTGTTACGCCACTGACGGCGCTGGTTGTCTTAGTGCCTAATATGTCAAATCTATATCGTATTTGCCATTCAGAAGGACAGATGTTACACATTTGAGGCAACAGGCAACCCTCTGTTCGGCATGAACGGGACTCGAACCAGGGACCTACACGGAATGTGAGTCAACGACTCTAGGCCACCGCCTCCCCCCATTTCAAGAGCATGACATCCTCCAGAATTGCAAACGGCGACCCAGACGTCTCATCGAAGTGTCCACTCCCTATTAGGCTCCCCAATTGGACCCCAACAATGTAGCCGCCATTTTGCCGCTAAAGCAGACGGTATTCATTAACGACCCTGGCGGAATTATGGCCGTCCGGGTTCCTCATTAATATCCTAACACCATAAATTCTAAAAATTTAAATTAAGAATAAAGAAACTCAACTAACATGGGAAAAAATGCGGAAACCTTGTCACAAAGGTCAAGATGTTTTAAAAATAAAATCGGGGTGGAAAAATGAGATTAGAGTTGACCTTCCGTGAGTGCGAGCTACGATAACATCCGTCCACGCGATAATTGGCTGTCACAATTGTTATAACGTTATATATACATACGCTCTTTGCGAATATTTCCGTGTTTACAAACAATTAAAATCCGCCTTTAAGTTTTAATTCAAGGGGATGATTTACCGCTCTTCTTTCATATCAAATGATGGGGCTATATCTAGCGGGGACAGTGACCTCTTTTTAAAAAAAAATCGTCACGAAAAACAAAGCGCAAAAAAAAATTTTGTTCCCCAAAAACTCCGTTCCAGAACCTTCTTTCTTTAACTACTGACGGTTTTAATAAATTGCAATTTCATTTAACAAAAAGGAAAAAAATCCTTAAGATCGTTAAAGATAAAATATATAGGCATTTAACTTGCATATAATAACCGTACAGTATAATCAACGAGGGTTGTTGGTCAGCGATCAAGAACCCCGCCCAAGATAAAATTATCCACCCCAAAAGTTAAACATCAATAAAAATTTCATTTTACAATGTCGTGAGCAAAGGAGTTTTCACAATTCCAAAAAGAAGGGGGGTGAGTTTTCTAGTGACCTTGAATCACGTGCTTTGAATTTCTTGCATCTAATTATCCAACCTAATCGATTCCCTTTTAAAATACGTTTGCTTAAAGAATATATATTCTTACCTTGAAAGTCTTGTAGCTTGAAACGACATACGATTGCCCATCCTCAAGCTCTTCCAGCCTTGTTTTTCTTTCCCCGTCCATTGAGAAAATATATCTAGCACCACGTGGAAGATCTAATCGAAGACTCAATTTATCAAGTATTGCTTCCAAACTGCCGACATCACGACCTGGCTTGAATCGGAATTCCAAACCAGGGAAAAATGGGTCACCGTTTTTGTAGAATATTAATTTCCTTGCCCTCCAGTATGATAGATTGTTGTATTTGGCGGAGGCGTCGAGTCTGGATTTGGGCCTTGGGGGCATTGATGATGCTTCGGAGGCTGCGTCGTTCATTCCGCTGCCTCCGGGACTCGACGGTCGACTCGCAGTTCGCCAGTATCCACCTCCGCCTATAACAAAAGAATAATTTTGGATTAGCAATGAATATTGACGGAAATCCGAACAAGTTTGTGTTATTTTCCTAATAGAAAATATTTGGGGCGAAAGAAAACGATAATGAGTAATCGTGAATGCAAAACACATTTTCTTGAGATCGTAAGAGAGAAACACCTTTTTTTATGTTCGTAAGAGAGAAACACCTTTTCTCGTGATCAGATCGTAAGAGAGAAACACCTTTTCTTATGTTCGTAAGAGAGAAACACCTTTTCTCGTGATCAGATCGTAAGGGCGAAACACCTTTTTTTGTGATCAGATCGTAAGAGAGAAACACCTTTTCTTATGTTCGTAAGAGAGAAACACCTTTTCTCGTGATCAGATCGTAAGGGCGAAACACCTTTTTTTGTGATCAGATCGTAAGAGAGAAACACCTTTTCTTGTATTCGTAAGAGCGAAACACCTTTTCTTGTGTTTGTAAGAGTGAAATAACTTTTCTTTTGTTCTTTTTCATAGAAACACCTTTTCTTATGTTCGTAAGAGAGAAACACCTTTTCTCGTGATCAGATCGTAAGGGCGAATTCCTTTTCTTTGTGTTTGTGTTTCTAAGAGAAACACCTTTTCCCGTAATCGCAAGAGCACATTTCAAAGCATTCGTCGTAAATTTGCAGGTTCGGTGGTCGAAAAGGGCCAAAAAGATTTAATTTTTTTAAAAGAATGCCTCATTAAGTTTCTTTCATTTTTTGTACATAAAAACTTTAGAACTATTTCAACAAGTTTTTCCTCTGCATTTCGGGGAAAATTCGCCCCCCCCCCCCCCCCCCCCCCTCGAGACAATCAAGAAAAAAAATTATTTTTAACGAATAATACGACATGGTACTCGATCTCGACTAAAAAAAGGATTAGAAATAACGAATCTTAGGTCAATTTTGTAATTCGAGATCATTTTCTTCTTTTTCGAATTTCGACTTTTCAACGTATAATTATTTATGGGACTAAGTCCATATATAATTTGAGTCGGGGATTCGACCATTCAAATTTGTGGTCTTAATTTGAACAAAATTTAGCAGGCTCGATGATGCTTGATATTTTGTACCAACAATTATTTAGAAAAGCAAAGAGAATTGTTGGTACAATCATTCTCTTCGATAATAACATCAATTATCTAACAAGAAAGGCCTACACTGCACACCAAAGCCATCTAAAGTCTTTTAAATACTATTGTGTTAAATAATTTTGTTTTCCAGTACCTTAAAATATTCCCACTAAAAAATCCTGCAAGAATACGAACTCAAACAAGCTTATCAAACTTTCCATACGTTTCCCCATCATCCTCTAGTTTTAGCCAAAAGAAATCCCTCAAAATTCCACATAAACCCCGACTTCACGAAACATAAATAACTACTATCCACGCTTTCGGCGTTTATATCATATCCCTCTACACAAACCCCGAAAAGGATACCCCAATTAAAAATCAACCTAAATACAATTTGAGGTCATTCGAAAATGAATGCAATTCCCAAAATAGAATTCCAAGTACGTTTTCTCATTTTCCTTTCTTCTCATTTTCTTTGAAAACAAAAAATCTTCTATCACATTTCTCACACAATTAAACTAACTCCCCCCCCCTTAAATCCAATCACCTGATTAGGCCAACCAGATCCTTTTCTCGTGATAAGAAAACATTGAAAGATCAATCTGCGCAATATTCCATTAATCATTATTACAATCAGTGATGACCAAAATAACGCCCGTTCATAGCAATCATGCATAATACTAAAGGAAACCGCCCTTCATTTCTTTAATGCCCCCAATATTTTTTTTCCCTCCTTTATCCGCATAATTACACCCGTTATGCCGTATTAAGAAAAAATAAAAAAAAATTGAAGGGCATTATTTTTATTTCTTTCCAACATCGTTAATATTCATTCTTGTCAAGAAAATAAAAGCCGCGAAAAGAAAAAAATTTTCTACCTTAATTTTAATAGATCGTTTTTTTTTTCTTTTATTTATTTAACAAGGAGGAAAATGGCGCTGATTTAAATCGTTTCCGGTTTTATGATATTATTTTACCTTTCGGACTCAATTAAATTGTTTCCTTTCCCACCCGATGGATGTTTCTTTTAATTCCGCCATTTTTCTAACCTAACCTGGTTAGACATTTTTAAGATAATTTATGTTTTATTGAATTCCGCCATTTTTCTAACCCAACCTGGTTGAGAATTTTGGAGATTTGGGAACGTACCTGTGCGATGAGCTATAATTTCACTATCAGACAAACTCCATATATCGTAAGAACTACCTGTCGTACTTTCTGTGCACGCCAAACTCATTACACAACGACATATTCACCTAAAATGTACTCGGCCGAACCTTCGCGTTCTTTTTCTTCTTTCAAGGTCAAACCCAATCGGTTATTGACACGTCAAGGCCTTCGCTTTTTGTTCAAAGTCCCGCCATTTCCGAATTTTCGATTTTAAGCATCAGCACGAAAAATATTTAACTCGGCAAAATTTTGGGCGAAATATTATCAAATTTTAAAATCGGTTACACTAGAGCAACGCTATCGCGATCTCCGCCATTTTCTTTAAAGTTTCCACATTATAATTAAAGCAAATTACCCGGCACGGAAAATCCCAACTTTCACTTTTTCAAAAAAAAAAAAACCGGTCACTCACCAAATCACCCAAAAGAAGTCTTTAATAATAAGAAAGCAAAAAAAAAAAAACAATCTTGATAATATCTAATTACGTCACGATATGTAATCGACTGAGGGTAAAAAAGGGAAAATTTTAACTGTACGGAAAAAACAGGTTATGTGTGTTTGAAGTTTTAAAAACGCCTTGACCCATTCAAGTCAAATTGTTTTAAGAAAACAAATCTACAGGCATTTTGCCCCCTCCCTTTAATGCCCTCCCTCTTTTTATTTTCAAATTATTAACGTGGAAAATTGAGTTTTCCGACTGGTGCTGCGATCTGCCGACAAGCGTGAAATCATTAATGAGCTTGCGCTGAAATGTTAAGCTCCGCCCATTAAATTTTATTAACATGGGGGATTTTGAATAGGGGGTTTCCCTTTGGATTTAGGTCGAATAAATTTGCATTTATGACGGGCTATGAGGTAATAGCGGCGTGCCTTTCGGATAAATGAATGGGCTCCTGAATCATTAGGGTCGTGTCTTTTGGGGGGGGATTTAAAACTTAAAGATGATAGTTATTAATTTTTAATGTCGTCATTTCTGTGCTTTAGCGCAAAACTTGACAAAGTCCATCTCCGATTTGAAACTTGTTTCTTATTTTTAACTTACGAAAAGTAACCGCCATCTTGGAAATGGACTAAGTCGAGTTCTGCATTAAAGTGCAGATTTTATTTTTTCTTAAAAATTATGAGCCACTACGGTTTTTCCAAAAAGGAAAGAAAACCCTCCAACCGTCGTCAACTATCCTGTACTCGACTACTATCATTTTTTTGTTTTTTCCTCTTCCAAAACGTGGAGAAGGAAAAATTCCTGATAAAATACAGTTTAAAAAAAACGACAGGGTAACCGTGAGATGAAATCGAACCACCGACCTTCCGTTTTCGCGACGGCTGCTCTACTATTATTATTTTCCGACCTCAATATTATAAGGTTCCATCTCGACTGCGCAAGTTGATCCCGGCTCGGCCTAAGCTAAAAATATGAACTTATGGTATTGTCATCCTCGACAGTGGAGATGGAACCATATAATATTAAGGCCTCGATTGTAATTTTTACTTTGCCATTGAATCAGGTTTTCTTAAAAAGTTTTGTTTTTCTGTTCTGTGCGGATATAATTATTTGTCACTTTTTGCTCGGTCCGAAAAAGATTCGAACCTGAGATTTGAAGTTTAGACACCAAGCTAGAGTATCCCCCCCTTACGGGTACTAGGTAGGCAATCGGCTACTTGCATAAATTTAGAAAACATTGATAACCGATTTTAAAATTGTTTTTTTTAGGCTTAGCAAGAAAAAATTTATTGAAAAACGTTTTTACAAAGCAAAAGGTTCAATTTGAAATTTAAATTCTACAAAGTCCGCCAAAAACAATTATACACCGAGTTTGAGCCAATGATGTCATAACTTAGTTGAACTTTTTTATTTCGTTGACTAATTTTTTGGCGCGAAAATTCCACCAAAAGTAACAAAAAATCCGATTTAGTGTTGTAAGACGGGAATATTCCTCGAGAAGAAAAAATAAATTCCCGGGAATTTATGGGAATATTCCCCTGATAGCAATTGGGAATTTATTGCGCCTATGTTTAGCTTATGGAAATGTCTTTTTACTCGAAAACCGTCCACTAAAATGTCCAAGTTGAAACTAGATTTTGTCAAATATTATAAAATTCTTACTTTAATTAGGATTTTTAGCAGTTAAGGCCTTCTAATAGGGTTCTTTTTAGAGTTTTGGCGAGTATTTCACTGACAAAGCAATTTTTTTCTACAAATAGTATTTCTTAAGCAAATTTTCAAAATTCCCAAAAATTCCCGGACTTGGGGAATATTTTCGGGAATATAAGCGAAAATATTCCCTTGAAAATGAATTCCCGGGAATTTTACAACTCTAAATGGCTTATCTGTGACGTCATAATTGCATGATTCGTTTTTGGCGGGCTTTCTAGAATTCAAATTTCAAAACAGATTTTCAGCTATTTAAAATTTTTTTTTATGAAATTCTTTTGCTTATTCTTAGTTGTTGATCGAAGAATTAATATTAACAATAAATTTGAATATTTATGAAAGTTGCCTATTGTATTAGAGTTGTGCCACAAGTTACTGTCGGCGCAAGACGATTGAGCCAACCCCTATTGTTTCCTCGGATGAAAGAATCATCAATTGAGCCAATCCTTCCCAAAAATAAATGATCAATTAAGCGAATATTTTTTAACAAAAAATAGTCGTGTGAGCCAATACCGTTCTTTATCTTTACTTTTGATCTAATTTAAAATGAAAATTGGTAAGAATTTAAAGTCGAATTTCGACTTTAAGATCAGCGGAACCGTTCAGAGGTATGTGAAACCAAAAGTAAAGATGTCCCTGAATTTGCACGGCGGTACCGAGTTAAACCAACCCTTTTCATTTTTTTCTTAAAAACTGTACAACCTAACCTTACCTAACGGCCTCGCAGGCCGAGAACCTGATCGATAGATTCCCAACTGTTCCAATATTCATTCTCAAAATTATTCTAGAACAACAAGTACTCATATTCACATTCGGGCCAACAACCCCACATAAAAAATATCGGATTTAAAATCTTACGACCTTAAAAACACAAAGCCCACTTTAGATTTTTATGATATTAAAAAACCTTACTTACCGATTGGCCCAATCGGCAAAACAGTTTCCCTCGAAGTATTTTCCTCAGAATCCTCCGAATCCGATTCTTCCTCTTTCTCGATTCGATGATTCGGTACAAGAGTCCTCTGAGGAGCTTTAATTGGGCTCTGAGCTTTCGGATGATTCACCGCTTGATTTTCAACTAACGTTCTCGTATGATTCCCAGCAATCGGACTATGGAGCCTGGAATGATTCCCAGTTACTTCAGCCTGCCCATTTGTATTCCCACTTTCCTTCGCTTCCACTTTCAAATCTTTCCCATCAGTTGTTTCAGATGGATTTAACTCCTACAAAACAAATTTCGAAATATTTATTTCCAAAACTTACATTAATTTAACTTCAACAATTTTTCTTTTGACACTCACCGACATTTCATCATCGTCCTGTTGTCTCTGTGGTTCGTAAAGACTCGGAGGCTCGACTAAAGCTTGTGGTCCATCCAACATGCCACGGTCACTGTCGTGCGAAACACATCAAAGTGACCACACCTTCCTATAATAATCGCACTTTTAAAAGGAAGAGATTTCCAAAACTTAATGAAAATTGAAATTGTTTGCGTGAATTTTACAATTTGTTCTCTCATCTCATTTCCTGATTGCGTTCGTTTTTTTTCTTCTCCCCCCCGAAAGTCGCAGAAAAAAATTTATTTCCTTTAACGCGAAAAGCTTTGTTGTAAATGGAAGCTTTTCGAGGATATAATGACTTCTCACCTGATTATTTAAATTTCTGACAAATAACTGCCATTTTTTCATAATCTGTATTATTAGTTAAAATAAGGATTGACCCCGATTTCGAATGACCCGGATTAAAGCCGGCTTCGAATTAGCGAATAGGGTGGGTAGTAAATTACTTTTCAAGTATACGGTTTCTGGACTTGTTGCGCGTTTTAGCGTCACGGATGATACGCAGCGAATTAATAAATGAAAGTTTTTAAAGATTAACGCCGTTGAAAGATTACAGGTTACTGCAGGAGAAAGACTTTAGCAAAATTAGTTTTGAATAATAAATAAAAGAGGGAATGGCTTTGATTTTGGGCACATGCTGCGTTTACAAGTAATAATAAATTTTTATGGCTATATCGATTCTGGGGTTTTTTTTTTAACGACGGAGATAAAAATGTAAAAATGTCAATGGCATGTAAATATGGGTCACGTGGTTTAGCCGAAATTTTGGCTTTAAAAATAATTGGTCGATAGGGAGAAACAAAGTTAGATTCATATCGATTCAGTTGTTAGGTTGTTTAACAAATTGGTTCAAGGGCTTTCAAGATAATTAGAACTAGCGAGGCACCAGGCTACAAGGAAAATTCCCGGTGCGCCCCTCAAATAAAGCGCCCTTTCCCAAGCAACCAATTAATCCGATCAAAATAACGTCTAAAAGACGTTTTTTGATCGGCGATTACAAGACATCTTTTGTCCTCAAAAGACGTCTAAATAACGTCTAAGAGACGTCTAAATTACGTCTAAGAGACGTCTAAATAACGTCTAAGAGACGGCTAAATAACGTCTAAGAGACGGCTAAATAAAATAACGTCTAAGAGACGTCTAAATAACGTCTAAAAGCCGTCTAAGAGACGTCTAAATAACGTCTAAAAGCCGTCTAAGAGACGTCTAAATAACGTCTAAAAGCCGTCTAAATGACGTCTTAGACGTCATTTTGGTCGAATTGGTTGCTTGGGTTTGCTCTTGCAGTTTTCAAAAATAGGATTGGAACATTTGATGTAGCTGAAGCATTTTACAATGGACGCTTAAGCAGCAAAATGGAGGTTCAAGCTAAAAATGAAGGCTGGGGCTAAAAGTGGAAGCTAAACATTAAAATGGACGCTAAAGCAAGAAAATGGAGGCTTAAGCTAAATTAGAAAACTGACTCTGAAGCAAAGAAACGGACGCTCAGGCAAGAAAATGGAAGCTACAACTAAAAAATGGAGGCTTAAGCAAAAAAATGGAGGCTTAAGCTAAATTTAAAAATTGACTCTGAAGCAAAGAAGTGGACGCTTAGTCAAGAAAATGGAAGAATAACCTAAAAAATGGAGGTTTCGGCTAAAAATAGAAGCTAAAGCTACAAAATGGACGCTTAAGAAGAAAATGGAGGCTCAAGCTAAATTAGAAAACTGATCTTGAGCCAAAGAAATGGACGCTGAGCGAGAAAATGGAAGACTAAGCTAAAAATGGAGGCTTAGGCTAAAAACGGAAGCTAAAGAATTAAAACTGACGCTTAAGCAAAAAAAATGGAGGCTCAAGCTAAATTAGAAAACTAACGCTAAAGCAAAAAAAAAAAAAAAAAAGATCAAAGAGCAAAGTGTGTAATCTCTTAAATTATCAAAGGAAAAGATAGTCAAATCTGTTAAACAAAGAGGTAAAACGACTAATTCAAAATGCCCAATCAGACTGCTATATTGTTTCCCCATAACAAACGATCACGTCACCTCTCTTCAATTCGTGGGTTTTCCTCTGAGGTTTAAAATTCCATGATCTAGATAAAGCTCTGTATTGCTTACAATTTTCTATACAAGAAGCCTTTTACTTGACCTAAACCACTAGCCTCTTAGCACACCCTGGAAAATGGCACCTTTTATCTAATAAATACCAGAGCAAAAACTAAGCTGGTAGGACAAACCTTAACTCAAACCGTTAGTAAAGGCCTTGGCTTGAAACGCCTTTACAAATCAAAAGCCACAAGTCCATTTGGATAAAACCAGCTCTTCCCTCATACCGGAAATCACTTTCACTGCCCTACCTCGGACCCTCATCAAACCTGTTTCCATCAAAAAATCATTTTTCTTGACCTGACATCCAAAAAAGAAAAAGAAACCCGATAAGAAACCCAAAACCCATTAAAAGGATTAAAAAAAATAATATAACCCCCAATATAAATCTTATTTATACAATGCAGATTACACCCACCCACCCCTATTATAATTTGATTTATAACATTATAAACCAACTGCATCACATCAAATCAATCGAGGATCAATCCCCATAAAAGCCTCTTTAACGGCCTAATAAAAACAAACCCTATCATTAACATTTTAATTAATCCTTTCCTGTTAAATGTTAATTAATTTAAGAAAAAAAAAGGCACACGTGAGAGAAGGTCAACGATTGCAGTCCCGGAAAATGTGCATTCGCGTTTCAGGGTTACATAATCCGCTCCAAAAAGCGAACAACTGACCTTTAAATAATTTAACCCCCTCCTGCTACGAATCTCGAAAGAAAATCGAATAATATATTCATTATTTAAAAAAATTAATATGAGAGAAAAGTACAGAGAATGAATTATTCATTTTTTTGAGGTTTTTCCAACCACTGACTTCCTTTTCCGAGATTTTTCCGGTTTTTTTAACATTCGAGGGAATGATATTTTATACAGATTCCAAGGATGACTATATTTGTCTGTAATCGGTGTCGAGGTCTTTAATGGTGCCAGAAAATTTATGCGGATTTGTAAAAAAAAAAAAATGGCGGATGTTGCGCACAATTATTTTTTTTTTAAAAAAATCGGATTTTTTATTTTTTATCCCACAAAAATTTAATTTATTCAATTTTCTAAAAAAAAAAATTGTTCACTGCTTGTCCAAAATACCCGGGCAAAAAAAAACTAACCCTAATAAAATTATTTGGGAAATTCCCAGTAATACTTTTTTTTTTTGAGAACAAATTTTTTTTCACGCGCAAAATAACACTAAAAAATTTTTAGAAACCTCTTCCGCAAATAAAACCACAAACCACACTAAAAAATAACAACAGAAAGTTTCTACTAAAGACGCAACGTGTTTGTAAACTGTAAACGATAAACAAGAAGATGGTAGGTTCACTTCTATGGGCCAAGTTTTTTTCCTTTCTTTGTGTGCTTGACCATTTCACCCTCCACCCTCCCCTTTTCTCCTTCCCCACTCCCCACAGCAGCCATATTTCACAATATCCGGTTGACCTGTATTACCCCATGTACAATTTTTCTGACCCGTGCCCGAGAGACCCGTCGGCTCATAAGCGAATCGCTAATGACCGGGTGCCTTCATATTAAACATTGCGAAACTTTTTGATATTGCCCATAGTCTGTGGAAGGGCACGCGATTCATTTTACGAATATCAAAACCCTGCGTGCATCAAAAACGGGCCTTTATATAATAATTTAGTTGGATTAAGACACGACAAAGGCACTTGAACGTTGCAGGGATTTGAAGGAGCCGGGATAATGAAGTTTCGGGCGAAGAGGGAAAAAAAAGGGGGATTAAAGTCAACCTGTGGAAAAGGCTATTTAGTATGAATCGAGGTTTACAACTTTCTTTTTTCCCCCCTTAAGGAAATAACTGATTGCGTGGAAAAATTAGTGACGCAGAGAAGATTCAGATTTTTTTTTAAGATTTCAAGAAAAATTCGACAATTTTTTTCAGGCAAATTTTAGCTATTGGGTATTTTAATTTTCTTTTATCAGCATTAAGAAATATTTACTTTCGAGTTCCCTAGAGAAAATATAGCGGTCGCCTCAAAAATGAAATTTCGCAAAACTGCGTGTTTGGCCGTGACATTGCGAGAAATAACCGTAAAAATGGTTTTCGGGCACTTTCGTTTTTCGGCTATTTTCAGAACCGAACAAGCCAGCGCAACGAAAATTGACCACCGCCTTCCTTGGGCAAGGGAAAAATTGTTATTTCATAGTCAAGACCATACGACCAAATTTACGGCTTTGCCAAGCCCAAATTAGGCCAAATTTAGAGTTTTCTTAAAAGGGGGCTTGACTGTCTGTGACTTTGTACTGAGTTACCTGATTCTATTTAGGACGATTTTGCCTCTGGCATTTTTTTGTGAAAATTTGCCAACCCCGAAAAATCCGGAAAAACCCTAAATTTTAAAGTTTTACAGACAGAGCTGACATGGGACTCGATTTCGACTAAATAATGGTCGGGGATCTCAAATTTTCTGTCCATTATCTGATCTGAAGGCCACCTGCCAAGCTTACGGCTCAAAAATGAGTTTTTAAAGATTTTCTTGAAAATAGGACAAATGATTTTTTTTATTTTTTGTGTGGAGATCTCCAACACTATTTAACACAACTTTTTCCTTCAGCAATTTTTCGTCAAAATTCTTTCTCCCCGGAAAATATAAAGTTTTACGGGCAGCGCTGATATGGGACTCAATTCCGACTTAATATTAATCGGGGATTTCAATTTTCGGTCCATTTTCTGATTTCAAGCCAGAAATTAGGGACATTTTTCGGGACTTTTCAGCTGTAATTTAAGCCTCACTTCCAAATTTTTCCAGGGTAAACAATTAACTGTTTTTTTTGTGAAAATTTAGAAAATTTACAAAAAATTAGGTACAAATTGAAACTTTTTGTGCAGAATCTATAGCAAGCTATTTCCAAATCATTAAAATGTAAATAAATTTAAACAACCCCAGTGACATCTCTTTGGTATCCAATAGAAGCTGAATTAAACTTTGTAAATTTAAATTAAATAAAATCTACTTACCCTCAGCAAATGTTGAACCATCCCTCGTTCTGCTCAGCTTTGGCTTGAAATACAAAATGCTCTTCTATTTTCAAACTTAACCTACACCCGAAAAAAAATGTTTGAATTAGCAATGCGCACTGGTAATTAAAATAGGGCCGCAGAAAAGATTTTCTAGAACGTACACCTGATTTAGAACCCGTGCTAAAACTCAAGTATTAGCTACACAAATCTAGGTCTTGTTCAGATGCCTTTTTGCAGCCCCGATTGAAATTAAAATCTTTTCAAAACAAGTTTTGAGCTGCCATTTGATTACTAATGCCAAATTCGACATAGTAACTGAACCTCCACAACTTTTAAAAACAAAATGTAAAAAAAAAAAGAATGGAGTACCTTATTAAAATTTTGCAGCTCATTTCGCGCGATAACATGGGAAGGCTTCAACGCGATATCGCCGGCACATAAAATCCTGTAAATACTCAGTGCACAGAAAATTCTTCGAGAATATTTATTCGTCGTTTCTTGAATCCCTGAAATAAATAAATTTCAATGCCCTTTAATCTCACATTTTAAGAACAATTTGGCTCCGGAGGAAAAAAAAAAAAAATCATCCCCACGCATACCTGAACACAATTTTCATAATCAATCTTCAAATAACCTTATTTCTTCTTATTTACTTTTTCTAATTTCTAGGCCGCAGTCAGATATCAAGGACAGATCCTTAAAACGCGATATAAATCTACAAAAAAAAAAAAAATAAAAAAGATTATAAGATTGATTTTCAAGGAATGTCGCAAATAACATCAATGCTTAAATTAGTTGTTATGGGGGTGAATGAGCGTGGGGAGGCATCGAGGTTAACAAGTATTTGACGTGTTTTACAATCATTTTTGTTTTATATATTTCGCGGAATGTGTGATCAAGGCGCCATGACACATACAGCGAAATTGACCTAGTTTAATCAGTCTCTTTGAAATTTGACTCAGACGAAATTCCCATCGAGATTTTCCAGGGCAAAGTCGAAAACCCTTAATTTTTTTTTTTTGAAAATGTCATTTCCTTTTATTAATCCATAAACATACCGATTTATGGAATAATAAAAGGATTTTGTTAATAAAGATAAGAAATGTCGATTCACATTAATTATCTATTAAGATGATTTTTTTCTTCTATACACTCGTTTTTTTTTATTAACAAAAATACCTTTTAGTCCGGTGATTTTTTTCAAACTCACTGTCACATCAACTAGTCCGAGCTTTGGCCGGTATTAAATTAATTTAAAATAAAAAACCTTCACTTGCGTATAAATTTCATTAATATGTACAAAATGGCTAAAACCATTTGAGTCCATTATATTTATAATTGTGTAGAATTACTTAGGAGGAAACATGAACCTTTCGTTGCCTAGAAAAAAGAAAAAAAAAAAATTAATAAAATGCTGGGTGATTTTTTTTTGTTTTTTTGAAAATAAAAATCAAAATAAAAAATGATAACAGGGTGCAAACCCAAAATCGAACCTTATTTGCCATTTTTATTCCTCGAACCTTTGAATTCTAACCAAAGAAAAGTCTAGATCCGAACCCGAAACCTAAAAAAAAAATTTTTTAAGTGGTTGAAATTTTAATCGGATTCGAATTTGTTTTATAAAATCCAAATCCAATCTGGTTTCATAAATCATAAATTTTTGCAACCCTGTTTGTAAAGAGCTCCATAAAAACTAACAAAAAAACAAAATTTTTAACTTCTTTAAAGATTTGATTCAACCTCTTTTTTAGTCAAGGCTCGTTTAGAAGAAAAAAAATTGAAGAAAAATTTTTGATGGTTGATGATGCTAATTTTTTTCTGTCACAGTAAAAATATTCGTTGGATAGAGACTACTAAGCAGCGACCTCCACTTCTTTAAACGAGTCTTGACAAGTCAACAAACCAAAATACTTACTTAAATACCTTCAATTTAATTTTTTTAGGGATTTAACCCGAAGCGCAATAATTTAAAAAGAACTAACCATTTCTAATGCCAAGTGCTTGTTCTAACTCAACACGTTTCTGTTGTACTTTAGTATAAAAATATCGACACACTGCTTCTTGAGCCCAAGGCTGATAGAAATATTCACACCGTCGCTCTTCCTCAGGATTTCCGACTACGTCAGTCATAGTCTAAAAAAAAAAAATTAAAAAAATTAAATAAATTATATGCTTTCTCCAAAAAATTTTTCTATCAGTTTTAATCACTACCTTAAGATCTCTAGTCTGAGATATAATCCATTTATTGATAAACTGTTGCGGATCTTTTGCAAAACTGAGGAAAAATTCCCGATTCGTTTTCAATTGATTTATGGTGTCGACCGTCTCATGAATCTTATTATCCAAACTTTGAATTTCTTGCTGACTTGCAGTTGAAAGAAGGAAATTATTCATTTGCGTTTTTAAGGTATCATCAACTTCAACGTCGATATCGTAACAAGCAGTTTGCTTTTGTTCGGTGCCTTCCACGCTGATTATGTGATTAATAACAATCGGATCTGGAGGATGAAGCAATGGATTTATCCTCTGAGGAATTTCGGCGAATTTCATCCTTGGGCATGCGAATATTTGTTCCAAATATTTATCACAGTTGATAAATTCCCTTTCGTGTGCATCCTAAATCAAAATTAGTTTTGATTTAATTAATTTTTGCCTGCAAAAATTTGTTTCATCATTTAAAAAATGTAATTACCTGTAGTTTATGAGTTTTAATATACTCCCAAAGCGATGAAATAATCATAGGTCTCGTTTGCGTATGAACTCCTAATAATCTCGCCAATCTAGGATCTAATTTAAACTGAAGAGGTTGATAATCCAAAAGCAATAAAATAGTGCATTGTACATTTTTATCCCCAGGCCTTTTAACTTGAAATCCATCAGTTTCCTGAGTAGTTGCTGTTCTGTGCCATTCAACTAAATGATTATCTGGCCCGTACAAATTTTTATCCAGTTCAATAACTAAACTTTTGAAAAACGATGAAAATTTCCTCTTAACCTAAAAAAGAAAAAAGAAAGAAAAATTTTATGCACATAATCATCTCAAACCTTCATCTGCATTTTTTTCTCATTCCTGAATTATTCATACTTCACACCTTATAATTTCATTAAAATAGAACAAACTTACCATTTTGATTGCACAGTAATAAAAAAATTAGCATTTACCTTATTAGGATCATTTTTCGGATCATCCAACAAACGTCCTTCGACTCGTAATTCCCAAGACGCGACGCTACCTTCTTCTCCTTCTGTCGGTTCTTTTGTCGGGTAGAAAGTGTTTGAAATGAATATTCTCAATTTCCGCTTTTGTTTCAATGGTCTTTTAAGCGCTTCTTGAATATCAAGTCTTTTCCTCATTATGGTGGAATCCAATTTTCTTTCGAAAGCGAGGAGATCCATGTAAGCTTGAGATTCTGGCACCAAATCCCGAACTTTCTGAGGAAGGATTTTATCCGCAAGTTTTTTCTTCTTTTTGTTCATCTGGTGGACGTTGAAGTCGCTGTAAGGAAGATAACTGCATGAGCAGTTAAGTCTGTTAATTAATCCGTTTAAAAACATTTGGTAAAATGGGGAGTGGGGGAAGAGAAATAAATTGATTTATAAAACGAAATCTAGGCAAAATAATTTTAAATCATGGCTTTTCTTTCTTCAGTTTCAAAAAATTATTTAAATAATCATTCATTAAAGATTTTAATTTATAATAACTAAGCCATGCACTCTACATATTTAATTCAGTATATTTATCTAAGCTAATAAAATTATAAAGGATAAATTCTCAGGCAAATATTATTCCTAGCAATATCCAAGAGACTTTTTTAAGCAATTAATTTCAGGGATTAACCATTTCAGTTACAGGAAAAAATACGAAAACATTCACAGGAGCATGAGAAGAACTCATTAAATAACCTAAAACTCAAAAATTCCCAACATACACTTTTGATTCCAAACAAAGTTCTCACACTCCTCATATTAAACTTTTTTTCTTCTAAAACTGAACTACATGCTGCTCTTAAGGATACTACACACTGCACTTATCTAATAATAAGGTTCTCATTCCATTTTAGAACATTTATTAGCAGACTTTCTAAAAATTTTGCGGAATAGGAAGAACCCTAACAATAGCTAATGAGAATAAAGAAAATGCATCATGCACACATTCACTTTTTTTTTCAAAAGAACTTCGATAATTAATTTCAATTCAAATGGCACAAATCATGACTTATTAATTAACTTACTCAAAGCCCAAAAAAATATCACTTACTTATCGGGCTGAGCTGGTGGGGAAGAGTTTCTCTCAGCAGCAGAACGTTTATTAGATGAAGCACCACCCCTGATATGAAAATAAAATACAATAACCCAAATGTGCAAGGGTGAAAAAACCCTTGGCTATCTATTAACTTTTTTTTAAGAAAACGTGCCATCATCGGTGAAATTTTTTTAAATTTAAAATCATGTAAGCATAATACATATGTTTTTTTACGTTAGTTAAGAAGTGTTAATGGTGAATCTAGATAGTTTCAAATAAGAATTGTGAATATACCTTAAAAGCCTTGTGAAAAAATCTAAAGTTAACCAAAAAAAAACCACAAACCAATTTTAATGTTACTCAAACTTCTCTACACTCACACGAAAAACCTGAAAATCCTCACTTTAAAAAAATGGGGACATTGTGACAGTGTACTTAATACTCACTTCTTTGGAGGTTGAACAGGTGGAGGATTTCTGTCAGGAGCACTTCTTTTATTAGAATTTGGTGTTCCACCTCTGGGCGAATAAGCTGTTGACGCTCTTGGTTGCTGCGCTATCATACCCCCTCCAGAAGTTGGAGGTCCATTAAATCCAGGCCGGCTAGGAAGCTAAAATAAAAAAAGCTTGAATTAATGAAAATGTTTACTCTTATACCTACCAAGTTCAGTAAAGATAGATTAAAACTGCAAAGAAAAAACAACATTTATACACATCTAGATTCCTTTTAAGTCATCTATAATGAGACCTTGTTTTCCATTGAATATTTATTTCAAAGACCATAATAAAAACAACTTAATCTAAAGAAAGTCCTTCAGGGAAATCGTGTATAACTCCAAAAAGAGGCTACAAGACTCATCCCGTTAAGTATGTTACCAGGAATTACATGAGAAATTGTGACATTGAAAACACCGGAACATTGTGAATCACCGATCTAAGCGTCCAAAGATTAAAGCTTACTTACCGGAAAATTAGGTCCCGCATATTGTCGCAAAGGAGGTACTTGAGGTCCTGGATACCTCTGAGGTTGTGGGGATTGAGTATTTGCCCCTGTGGAGAATCTTTGAGACATTTTAAATATGATTTTCACCCACTGATCTCCTCGTTTCCACCTAGGCGTCCATTAATAAAAAATGCCACAGAGCTCTTGTTTAATGAACTGCTGCCACGTTCAGAAATACACAGGCGAAATTAACGGATAAATATACGTTATATAATTTTCACCTGGATATTGTTAAATGAAATTCAATTCTCAGAAAAAAATTTTTTATTTGAAGATTAGTTCTTTTCTATGTCATCTCCAAGGCAGTTTAGGTCAACCATTTCGATTTAAAATTCAATTAATAATCAAACTAAAAAGCTTCTATATATTTATACAGATAAATATACGTGTTGCGTCACAATTCGTGGCATTAGAATATAATCAAAATGGAAGTGAGTTTGTAAATATTTTTATTTCAAAACATTACATTAAATAATCATTTTTTAGAACGAAACGCATAATTAATTCGTTGCATCAGAAAATAGGTCAGTATTTATTAAATCTATTCATTTCTCTTCGTCTTTGTACAGCGTTTAAATATTATCTCTTCCAGGCATCTAAATAATTACAGAATGTTCTCAAACATTCAGTCAATGTTTTTTGGGAAAAAGCATCATAGTCCTTCAACGGATGACTCAGCTGTAGATAAAACGACATCACTAGAACCTGACTATGTATTTGTTGAAAGGAGACACTCAACTCAACCAGGAATTGATGCAGCAGCTATGTATCCTAATTTAAACCTTCATAGCCCTTCAACTTTACCCTATGCAGTATCTCCTAGTTTACCCAATTTAGCGCAGCCTGTAGTGTATCAGAGAAATCAAAAACAAGAAGCAGCAGCGATACCCGACAATAAGGATATGTTAAGTGGTGTGCCATTTGCTTTATCATCACATTTTAAAACTTGTAATAGTGGTAATGATTACATTTTGACAGATCTTTTACATAAACGAGATGAAGTTAGTCCTGAATCTGTGGTAAATATTTTTGAATATAATTTTTCTTTAGAAAATCGAATACTTCAGGAAATGGAATCATATAATCCCTAAAAACATTTTATGCTTTAATCACAGGTGATATTTTTGTTTTTTGTTTTCTGAGTGTTAAACAAAATTACAAAGTAGGATAATGCCAATCAAATAAGCATAATTTCAAGTAATTTTTAATACAGAAAATTTCCTACACAAATAATAAATATTAAGGAATGTTAAATTATAATTTGATAAATGATCACACAGCACAGGGAAGTTAAAACAAAACCAAATCTGCATTTGAAAACAATGCCTATCCAGTTTCATTTGAAGGTTAACATGAACAGTCTTGGGCCAATTTTACAGGTTGTTAGGAAGCCTTAAAATCAACAACTGCCTCATTCTTCTGCCTGATTTGCAATTTACACAATATAAATAGTACAAAATTTCTGTTGAAACATTGACGTACTAGATGTGAAGAAAACATTTTAATGCAGTAAAAATTGTAATCTGATATTTATATATTTTAGAATAATACTCTTGAATTAAAAAAGTGAAATTATTTTTTTGTTTATATTTACCTATTTGAATAAACATTACTTTTTTTAAAAATAATGCATTTTTTGTTATTTTCAAAAGTATAAAAAATTAAATAAATAATTGATTTAAGTCTTTTTTGCACTTTCAGTCAACACTTGAAAGTTTTTATGTGTAAACTACACAGAAAGTTATAACAGTTGCAATTATAAGGAAAGGTAACCATGTTTTAATGAATGCTAAAAAGCTTACATATTTCCCATATATAAGCATGTAAAAAGCTAGAGTCACCATATTCCATGATGTAGACCTTTTATACGCCATTCTATTTAATGCATTTGCAACATGTGAATGACAATTGTCGCACAATAAATTATGCTAAAATAAAAAAAAATTTGTAAGCTTCCTTGTCTGAAAAACAGATTTTGATTAGCAGGAGGCACAAGTAAAATTAACATCTTTGAGAATGTCTCTTCAGACTGGCACTACTGAGTTTCTCAGTAGAGGTAGATAATTATGTATAATAAAAATCTACTGAAGCTTTTAAGACATTTTTAACTAGTACTTTAGACATACATTAACAAATCTAAAGACTGTCTTTAGGATGTTAATTTTGAAAGAAGCTGTTAGGTCTGTTTCTTACTTACAATTCTTCCACTGTATTCTTCACTTGCATCTGCTACTGCTCTATCCCAACCTTCTACTTCCTCCCTTGCTAACAAAGGATTTAACTGCCAATATTTGGTTGGTTTACCGAAAGCCATTTCATCTGTGCTAACGTAATATGATCCAGCAAAGTCACGAATGACTCCGGAGGATGTAGCTACTCCCATATGACCAATAAATGGGAATAACCATGTTAGAAAAGGTATCGGTGTCCATACTATACAGAATGGGTACCTCTGTGCGTTGTGATTTACTTTGCAGTCTCCCATTGTAGAGGGGGACTGCGGTGTGGCCGGAGATTCCGTTTTAATAAATTTTACCTGTACTTTCTTCAGGATTGAAAAACGTTGATGTTTTCTCACAAAAATATGAAAAAAAATGCAAAATAAGTGACTAGAACGTTTTATATTTTGAATAAATATTTCGTGGTTTTAAATTACTGCTGCCACGTCAATATGGCGGCTTGTGTTCTGCTATTGGCGGTTTTTGAATTTTTCGCTTTTTACAATTTTTACGAGTCGATTTCTCGAGAATAAACGATGAAATCGCGTGTAATTCAAGAAGCTATAATTGAAGAAGCATTTGAATTCTATATTGCATATCCAGAGGAAATCTAAATTTGAGGTCTATTCGTTTTATTTTCGCCCTTATCAAAATACTCTTGTTTTTTTTGTTTGCAGGAAAAACCAATCGATAATAAAAAAATAAACATTAATCACATGTATAAAACTATATTCTCAAGTCCAAGTCTTATCACAATATTTTCCATTGTCTCACTCGACAGTATTAAAAAAAAAAAAAAATATTAAGACTTGTTGCAAAAGTCATGATTATAAGGTCAACAATTGATTTTTTAAAAAAAAGGAGTTTGAAAGATTTGAAATGTCTTAATGCAACACAAGTCTTAATATAGTTTACTTAATTTTTCAAACGAATAAAATGAACAAGGTACATCTTCATCTTAAATGATCACAGCAGGTTTACTGAATTGTACTAAAACAGCAATCTCGCGCCATTGGTAACAACAGCTTGCATTCAAACATTCCTTTAAAAATCATTTTCTTATATTTCAAATGATTTATCAAAGACATTTAAACAAAGTTAACAGCAGTTGAGGAAACATTGACAAACAAAAAAATAATTCTAATTATATAATTCACAATTATTAGTGGATTAAATGAAAATTATAATAACGAATCATAGCAGAAAAAAAATTAATATTTGGATGGATCTAATAAATATTAAATAAAAAAAAAATTACTAATCTAGTGAGTCTTTTAAGTTTTTACAAGTAACGTTGAATTATTTTTTTTCTGCTTTGAGTAGTTATTAAAGATTTTTCTTTTTTAATTTAAATTATATTTCAGGTAAAGAGAAGATTGATTATGTGTGGAGAGGCGCCAAACTCTCTGCCTCAATGCTGGCGGCTCTAACTGGTCGGCAACAATTGAAGTGACGGCAGCGATTCTATTGGCGAACTTTTGAGTTTGCCTTCGTTTTGATAATTTTTAGACGATTTGATTTTATGGCGCAAACGTTTATCACGTTTAATGCCTTTTATTACCGCGTTATCAAACTAAACAATCAATCATGGTTTCCATATCTAATAAAAATCTCCCAATAAAATACCAAAACATTTTTTGATCTCTTTACGAAATATAATTTTTAAAAAATCCACTTTTTTTACTTATATTACACAAACGATTTTTCCTAATAGTAATAATAACAACAACTGAAATTAATTTGATTTTTAATTTTAAAAAATGCATTCATGAATTTTATCATGGCACTTTGATTTTTTTAAAAATATCTATACACTTTTTTCTGACACATTAATTACATACTTCAGGCCAAACAAGATCAATTACTTATCAATCAAATAAAAATAGAAGACTTCAAATAAAAATTAAAAATAAAAAAATTCTCCGAAATAATCATTCTATTTAAAAGTTCATATAAAAAAATATTTTTAATAATAAAAAAAATTTTTTTACATTCCTTAAAAACCGAGCAACAGATCACTGATCACTAAATGAAAATTAAAAGGGGCTCGAACAATCTTTAACAAGTAATTAATAACCCAGAAGGCCATTTCAAGCATAAGAAAATGATTTTAAAATGTAAAAAAAAACAAAAAATGAATGCATGCTGGCAAAATCAAACTATTACAGTAGATCTGGTTCTTAAAACAAAAAATCTGCTTCATAGATCACAAATAAACGATTTAACATACTGACATTGTTAGCTGAACAAGGAAATTTTCATAGGCCATGTTGACAAAATTAAAAACTTGAAAAAAAATTTTTAAAGACAGTGTCTTTTTCATAAGACTTTGTCGGTCAAAGATTTAACATAAGCTTCATGAATTTTAGTCATAAAATCTGCATCGTTTTTCAAGAGGTAATTAAGAGCTTGTAACAATTGATTCCTCGTCAAAGGTTCAGGTTTAATAGGATCTGTATCTGCAAACATGAAGCCAGATTCATGATGAACATATTTATCTTTACCAGCTGATGGCGTAAACATTGCTGGTGGCATCAACGCTGGTTTTTGTGGTGTTTCTAAAGGTGTGCGAGGAGCTGAAAGAGATCTAAATTCAGTTGAATCTACGACAGGTTGCTGCGAGAAGACAGATGGAATTGATGGTGAAATCCTTAAGAAATTTAAACCATTTTCTAATTTCATAGTACTTTTGGATGAATCTTCCACTGGATGAGATTCAATATCCACAAGCTGCCCAGATGAAGGCCTGATAAAATTTTTTAATACTTGACTGTGTGTTTCATTAGCCCCTGGTGTTACGGATCGTTGTTGTTTTTCAATATGCTCCACAGAATGCACTGGATTTGACATAAGCTGATGAATTAATGGGTTCAATGGACCCTTATCATTCCCTTCTCGAGATGTAACTGACTGAGATCTTCCTAAAACAACTCTAGATCCACTAACAGTTGGAGGTGCCGCTTTTGGAGGAGCCCCACCAGCTTTCATAAAAAAATCCATTACACTTTGAGGAGTTTGTTCCACTTTCTGCGAGCCAATTTTATTTCCTAAATTCTTCATATTGTTACTTGTAGATTTGGAATTATTAAAAGCTTGTTGTGCTTTGCTTAACATGCTAAAAAGGTCCACATTTGCCCCACCATTTGTACTTACATTACTGGTTGGGGTATGTTTAGTTCCACCTGATTGTTTCATCAGTTGTTGGATAAGTGTAGCTAATCGCGTACACTCTTCTTTCTCATAAAACCAAATTCCATATATACAAAGTTTAGTGTTCCGATATAACAAAAAAGGTTCGTGTAACTGAAGGTCTAATTTATTTGTAATGGGTTCGATTAAATTCGTTGTACTCAATCGATTCAAAACTAATATGTTATAAAATGGTTCACCTGTACGTGAATACACAAACAAAGATCCTTCGACGTTTGTTTTTTCCCATTCGTTCTCCTCTGGATTAAACGTATATAACGCCACAAATTTTGCAGTATCTAAAATTTCCTTAACATACGGATCAAATCTTTTTAACGCAGCTTCGTTTAAAATTGATTGAGCTGGTACGTCAGCCATTTTAGATTTTAGTGTCTGTTGATAGGAAAAAAATGGAAAGATTTTGTCTACTGCCACGACTTCCGGTTTTTAGATAACAAAAAGATTTAAATTTTTACGAAATTCGGGCAGAACAAATAATTAAGGGAACATTTTTATCGTGAGTTGTATGAATCGAATAATCAGACATAGATTAGAATTATTATATTAAATTTTATTACAAAAGACAAAAAATAAAAGGCTGGAAAAAACCTGTCGTGTCACTAGATGTTTTTTCTAAGCCGATGTTGAAAGAGCCGTTAAAAATTTTTGGAAGACAATCATTTCAATTAAAATCTTGTCATTCTGGGAACGTGGACAAGCCCTTTCAGTGTTAGAAATGGAAGAATGGAGCAAAAAGCCTAAAAAAAAAGTTTTGTATCGGTTTAACAGGGCAATTTTCATGAAAGCATGTAGCACACACTTCCATCTTCTAGATTTCTTCAAGAATCTTGATGAACATTAGCCTTCTTGGAGCCATCTAAGGAAGATCAAGATAACTTGTGCTACTTAAGAGAAATTTAACGACCAAACCATCGAAACCTAGAGAAGAAATTATTAAAGTTAGTAAAGACCTTGGTATGATTGATGCTGTTGGTCTTTTTGCTATAATTCAGCAGTTTATGGATGTTCGATGAGCAAACCGGAAAAGAGTTAGTGTTAACAAAATAAAATAAAAGAAAATTAAGAAAAATAAATAAAAAACCCAAATAAATTTACAATACTTATCATCACTTTAATCAAGATTAATAAACGGATGAAATAATTAAAAAGAAAAAAAATAAATAAATAAAAGAAAAAATATTTTAATAAAGCACATTATTTTGTTTGGGCCTTGATGCCATTTCTTTTTAAAAATAAAAAATCATAACCACAAATCTTTACAACATGGAAAGGTTAAGTTATATAACGTAAACACAAAAAAACGGAATGTCAATTTCATATAATAGCAGTTTTTATATTAAATCTTAAATATTGAAAATTATAATTCGTCCCTTTCGTGGTTTACTCGTGTCGCCTTATCACAAAAAAAAAGAAATCACGGACCCATGACACACGGGGAGACATCGCTTAATTTTTAATAAAGTGCCACCATTTAATAACTTAATTCTTCACCGGAAGCAAAAATAATGTTTTCTAACTTTCTTCAAAAAAAAAAGGATCCATGACTTTTCCATTACACCGTAATACTTCATTTCTCTTCATTTATTTCTCCCTTTTTTTAATTCCCGATAAAGGGAAAATAAAACTAAATTTTTAAAAAAAATGATTTTAAGATTTTTTTAACAAGAAAAAAAATTGTAACGATTTTTAAGTTTAAAAAACAAAATGCGGTTTGTAGATTTTTTTTATTTTAAAAATCTCTGAAACATTAAATGTCCAGTCTTAGAGACGTCTTAGAGATATTTCAAAGACATGCGGAATTTAAAAAAAAAAAAAATAATATAACTTAAATAACTCCCTGACCATGTTAATCAAGGCTCAACATTTAAAGATTTCTTGTTACAAATTTTGCAAATGACAATATATTTTAAATAAAAAAAAATGATTGAAAAACTGTAGATGTGAAAGTTAATTCTCATACACTTTAAATAGATAAAGCGAAGCTCGTAATTATTTTCTCATATGAAATCTATGTAATCACCATTATTAAGTTGATCGATTCACGTTGTAAAAAAAATTACCTTTTTAAGCACAAAAGAAAAAATAACGTGAATATACCAAATAAAAATCATCATGCGTGGAGATTTAAATTTAAAAAAAAAAAATTAAATCAACCACTGGCATCAATTTGTTTTAGACACTTTCATCATTAAATAAAGATAAAAAAGTCATTTAAACTAAATTTCTAAAACCAAATTAATTTATTATAGAGTTCCAGACTACATTTTGGATTTTCGCTGTTCACCGAAAAAAAAATGGATTTTTCTTTTTCTCTCTCTTTTTCTTACGCTTTCAAAAAAAAGCAGACACAATCAGAACACTTCTTCACTTTATACGTCCAGTCTTTAGTATTAAAAATTTTTTTTTGCCATTTATTTTTTTTCGAATTATTTTATTATTCACGGGAAAATGAGAAAAAGTATGCCCGGTGCTATGGTAGGTAAAAAACATGTACAACAGCTAACCAAGATATTCACAGATTTCAAATGTACTTGACGCTTCATGAAGAAAATCCATCTATAAATATACAAAGAAAAAGAATCAAGTTTCGATTCGAAATATGAAAGTCCACATGGAATTACGCAAGGCGCACTAAATAATACCGAAGCACTAAAAACACTTCATGTAATTTCATGTGGAATGGCCTCAATACTTGACAATTTTTAGGCTTTTAACAATTACTGTGTTTTTTTAAATTTTATCAGCTGAATTTAATTACTATCTAAAAATATCAGAGCTGTAGTCCAAAAAATTTTTCAGTCTGTATATTTATCATACCTAGCGATTCGCGTTTTTAAGTTGGTTGGAGAGCCAATCGAGGCCTTCGTACAATCCATCACCGCTCGTCGCGCATGTTGCTTGAATATACCAATTTCTGTTACGTAGAGAATGTAGTCCAAGTTTGTCTGTTATTTCTGCTGCGTTCATTGCATTTGGCAGATCCTATGAAAAAAAAAATTCAATGATTAATCGATTTGTCCTTTAATGGGCCTACGCCGATTTTAAAACAAAGAGATAAAAATTTTAATCACGTGATCATTGTCGCATGTGCGATTAGGCGAATATTTGCTTATCGTTAATAAAAGCACTCGTCACTATTATATATTTTTTTGGACAGATGAATAATTTTGTCTGCTGTAACCTTTTTTTAAAAAAAGTTTTTTAAGTCAGGCTTAATTATTTAATTTTTTTACATAAAAAAGAGCCTTTACCGACAAAAAACGTCTCCGAATTAATCAATATCCACATAATTACCTGTTTGTTAGCAAATATAAGAAGTGCAGCATCTCTAAGTTCATCTTCAGCGAGCATCCTCATAAGTTCCTCTCTCGCTTCTCCAATTCTTTCTCTGTCATTACTGTCTACGACGAAAATTAATCCTTGAGTGTTTTGAAAGTAATGTCGCCACAACGGCCGGATTTTATCTTGACCGCCGACGTCCCAAACTGTGAAACTTATATTCTTGTATTCTACTGTCTCTACATTGAATCCTAAAAACCACAAAAAAAAAATCCATTAGTGCTTAACCTTAAACATTAAAATTTTTTAAATGAACGATCAACATTACCTATAGTTGGAATAGTGGTAACAATTTCTCCTAACTTTAATTTGTAAAGGATAGTTGTTTTACCAGCAGCATCTAAACCGACCATTAATATTCTCATTTCTTTTTTGCCGAATAGGCCTTTAAAAATGTTAGCAAACATATTCCCCATCTTGAAGACTTTTTAATATACCTAAAACATAAAAAACCATTTCATTAACGCATGAAAAAAAATGTCTTTAATAAAATTAAGATCGTGCAATAAAATTAACAGCCTAAATTAATTTGCTTCACTGGAGATGGTATTACAAAAGTATGAGTCATAATTAACTGGAGTGATTCAATTCCTATAACACATTTAATTTCAAAGCATATCAATACTTCAAAATTACGAAATCTGATTTAAATGTAATAAGAACATAAAAATAATCGAATCACCACAAGATCAAATTCTTGTGAAATAAATTAATAACCAATGATGATGTGACTACCCTGATGATAATAATGATGCTACAAGTGTATTTTACAAATGTCATTATTAATTAACCTAATACTCCTCAATTCACTTATCAATTCCTTCAAGTAACTCTAACCAAACAGAAAATGCCAAAAGGTACTAACTATTTATTTCTGATCAATATAAATAACGCTAATTCGTTGCCAACACATCAAAATAACCTCTCTGTTAAAACATACTGTACTTTAGTCCAATTATTATTGCGGCATCATTTATTCGCACTTCGATTTTTTTTCAAAGTAAGTACAAATCACGAACTATATAACTTATTAAAAAATTGAAACCGATAATACGCGGCACCGAAATAAGTGACGTAATTATAAATTTTCGCAGTAGAAACCATGAAAATGAAAAGCCTATCAGAAACATTTGTCATCACAATGTCCAAAATGCAAAAGCAATTTCCACTGCAATCTCATTTTCGCTGAGGGAGTAAATTACCCCAATCAAGGTAAGAAAGGTTAAAAAACGAATATAAATATTGTATACCTACTTTCTCAGTATAAAATACAGTCTTCTACTCAAAAACGCTAAGCTTTCCCCTATCCACCCAAAAATTACCGTATATTAAGATGGCGGACACAAGAGGATTTTGGCCACGTAGAGGGGTCGTTGAATATACGCATGCGTGTGCGTTTTCATTCGTTCTCCTTCCACTTCAATTTTAAAGTTTGACAAGGCGGTGGCCGGTATGCTAAACAAACATGGCGGGCTTGAAAAAGGTTTCTTGGTTAGAATATTTATTAGCGATTGGTATTCGATTCGCTTTAATTTATAGTAGTTTCAGAACAGCGATTCATGATCGCGTGGAAATATCGACTCCTTTAAACTCATGGAAGAAACTATTAGAAGGGATTTATTTATACAATCAGGGTGTTGATCCTTACTCCGGGGATCTGTTTCATGAATCCCCGTTGATGTTACTTTTTTTTCGAAATGTTGTTTATTACATAGGATCATATGTGGAGTTATTATACATAGTCATCGATATATTAACTGCTGTTCTATTGTACGAAACAGCGAGAATCTACGCTGCCTATTTAAAACAACAAGAGGACGTCAAAGTAAAAAAAGAAGAATTCTGTAAATATTCAGTTAATTTACTAGTAACGGAGGCGGACACGTTAAATACGCCGGCATATGTGGCCTATGCATATTTATTCAATCCTTACATTATTCTGAACTGTGTTGGGCTTACAACAACAGTGTTTGCTAATTTCTTCTTAGCAGGAGTGTTTTATGCATTAGTGACAAGAAGGAAATTCTTGTGCGTGCTTTTACTTTCGTTCATAACATTACAATCGTTTTACCCTGTTTTATTACTTGTTCCTATTTGTCTTCAATTTTACAATTTTGAAAGAACTAAAAATTGCATTTTTCAAATAATTATCTTGTTTGTATTGACATTTAGTGCATTATTAGGCATATCATATCATGTGTCAGGAAGCTGGACTTTCACAGAAGCTACGTTTGGTTTCATTTTAAATGTAAATGATCTAACGCCAAATATTGGTCTCTTCTGGTATTTTTTCACTGAAATGTTTGAACATTTTAGAGCGTTATTTATAGCGTCCTTGCAGATAAATGCAACAATTTTATATTTAATTCCATTAGCTTTGCATTTAAAAGAAGAACCAGTATTTTTATCTTTAATTATAACAGCTTTAACTGCAGTATTTAAATCATATCCTAGTTTAGGCGATGTAGGGTTTTACATGGCTTTACTACCAATGTGGAAGCATTTATTTTTTTTTCTTCAGCAAAGTTTTATAGTCGCCTGTATTTTAATTATAACATCAGTTTTGGGGCCAACAGTTTGGCATTTGTGGATCTATTCAGGTTCTGCTAATGCTAATTTCTTTTTTGGAGTTACCTTAGCATTTGCGACTGCTCAAATTTTTCTTATCACAGATTTATTATTCGCTCATAAGAAAAGAGTGTTTGCATTGAAAAACGGATGGCCTGATGATACTTCCAAAAAGGTTTTGGTGTTAGATTAGATCTATTTTTGCAGTTGTTAAACCTGTGGAGTTTCAAAGACTGTTAGTACTATTTTAAAAAAAACTTAATTTTGATGTGAGCACTGAATATTAAAGAATGCTTGTGTGAAAGTACTAAGTTAAAATATTTTTTTATGATTTTTCATTCTTGTAAAAATGCTTTTTTATTTAATTTTCTTAAACATGTAAAATCTCATGACAAATAAATTTTGTTACTTGTTATTTAATATTAAAATTGAAAAATAGAAAAAACACGTCATATTTGTTTTAAATTTTTATCAATTCATCAAAAACTTTCAAACTGACCCTAACAACTGTGAAATATTTTTTTAATTGAACCATGACAACAACGCGGTTTGAACTTCACGTTGATATTCTAACGCAATCATTTCTTAAAATTTCATCGTGGAAAAAAATCAACGATTTTTAAACAATGGACTAATTTTCATTCCAGGTATGCTAAAGTTTTAAAAAAAAATTTTTTGCAAACGTCTTTACGAAGAAACCAACTGTAATTAAAACATTTGACATTTGAATATTTAATTAGTACGATGATAACTTCAAGTTCGCTTATCAATTTGAAATGTTAAGTCGTTCTATCAAAGGTGTACGTACTCCTTATTTCTATCAGTGTTTCGTTATCACACGTGCTTATAACGGTAAAATGAGATTTCCCTGTTAATAGGATAAAAAATGGAATACGCTACGGGAGCTATGGCTGGAGTAATGGCCGGATGTTTTACGAATCCTTTAGATGTTGTCAAGACGAGACTTCAGCTACAGGGGGAATTAAAAGCAAGGGGCCAACATGCTGTTCATTACAAAAACACATTACATGCTTTTTATACGATTGCAAAGAATGATGGGATTTTAGCCTTGCAAAAAGGTAATTTACATTAAAAGGAATTAATGTGTAATCACAGGGTTGCCAACTAATGTATTTTCTCTGAATGGCAGGCCGCCATCTTGTTCCTAACCTCAACTGGTAACAATTTTTTAGAAAAAATTGATTTTTAGGCTGTCGCATGTAAGATTTAAAACAATATCGGTAACAAGTTAAGGTTAGGTAGACCCATGGAAGAGTCCTAGCCATTTAGTGATTTTAAAAAAAATGAGGTTTACAATTACATTATTCCAGGCGGCTGATAAAAGATCTTGGCGGATTTGTCCCTATAATTCTGTTTTTGTTTTAGGGCTTGTACCAGCTTTATGGTTCCAAGTATTTTTAAACGGGATTAGGTTAGGAACGTTTGGTACGTTGCAGGAATGGGGTTGGACCAAGAATAAAGATAATGAAGTGAGCTTGGTTAAGACAATATTTATTAGTGCTTTCGCTGGCTGCGCTGGGAGTTTTACAGGAAGCCCGTTTTATTTGGTAAATAAATTATTATGCTTGTAATAGCTAAAGGAATATGTCAGATGTGTAACTGAACAAATTTTATGAGGAAAACAAAAATCTCATGTTTGAAGATTGAGCCTGTACGTCGACGAATACGATTTTTTCTTGCACGTGTTTGTCCGACCAAAACCTTTTTAGAAAGAGTATACGAACCTGTTCAGTTACAAGCTAGACCTTCTGATGTATTCATTTCTTTCATCTCCTCTACTATAAATCTACACACTCAACAAATCTACCATCTGGCTAGACTGACTCCCGCTCACTGCCTTCTTGATTGTGCCATAAGCTAAACTTAGAAAAGGATCTTGGTGGCAGCTTTCGTAAGTCAGAAAACCAAGATGGCCGTGCTACGTCGAAATTTTGATTAAAGAATAGAGGTCAATGGTAAAACAATATTGATAGGAACGTTAAATTTATTTTTAAAAAATTTATTGTGCAAAGAGAAATTTATTTCAATTAAAAATTCTTGTCACGTTTACAAAAACACGAACGGAAGATCTTGTTTTGTTAAAAAAAAAACGTCTCACTCCGAGTTTCCATAATAAATAAACTGGCAGTAAATTTAATCCTAATGTTATGTCTTAAAATTTTTAAGACACTGCAGCATTTGATATATATTCACCCTTCTCCCAGGATAATCTTTTTAAGAAATCAAATTTCCTGAAAATAAAATAAAACTGTTTTAGGTAAAAACTCATCTTCAAAGCCAGGCAACCAGCCAAATCGCAGTTGGTTATCAACATAATCATACTGGAACATTCACAGCTTTAGCTAATATTTTTAAAAAAGATGGGATTCCTGGTCTGTGGAGAGGTGCCACAGCATCACTTCCAAGAGTAGGAGTCGGAAGTGCAGCTCAGTTATCGACTTTTAGCACTGCTAAGGAATTTTTACAAAAACACGAGGCAAGGAATTATTTATTCCCGATATTTTAGCTCGATCAAAAAAATTCTTAATTTTACATTAAACTTTCAGATCTTAACAACCGAAGAATCGTTATGGAATACGTTTGCTGCTAGCATGTTATCAGGGGTAGTAATCGTTATGTTCATGGCTCCTTTTGATGTCGTACAAACAAGACTTTATAATCAAGGTGAAAAAAATCTAACAAAAAATAATTTTTTAGAATAATTTTGATAAATTTTATAATTTTTAGGAGTTGATAAAAATGGAAAAGGATTGCTCTACACAGGTATATTCGACTGCTTTCTAAAAATGTGGAAAACGGAAGGTCTGCTTGGATTTTTTAAAGGCATCGGTCCTTGTTACTTAAGAATAGGGCCTCATTCGTTATTGTGTTTAGTATTTTGGGACTTACTGAAAAAACTTACAAAAAACGAAGAAAAAAGATGACAAAAAGTAATCTAAATTTCTTTATAGGCAATTAAATTTAGAAGTTGTAACAAATTTTTTTATTATACTTACTTTAGCAAAAACCTACAAATTAGTAAATGTCAGTTCTCTTCATTTTTTGATTTTCCTTCCTGAAGATTTGTTAATTGACTGGACTCCATATCTTCGTTTACTTCCCCCTTTGAGATATTTCTTCTGATATCAGATTTAAATCCAAATTTTAATATTTCCGCTATTTCGCTTTGATCCCTGTCTTTTGTTTCTGGAAAGTACAACCTGAAAAAAAAAAATTGAAAATTTTTAGAGAAATTTAAAAAACCTTCTAGTTAAAAAATTATATTTTTATACTAACGCTATAAATGCAGTTAAGCAAACAATAATTCCAATGAATATTAAAAACGAATATTGACCGATGAGTGAATTGAATGAAGTGAAAGTCATCCCAACAAAGAAATTTCCTCCCCAATTACACATAGATCCCCAGGCCATAGCTACAGGCCTAGGGCCAACTTCGAATAGTTCGGATCCGATGAAATACGGTATTGGACCCAAACCGATACCGTAGAATAAAACGTAAAGTAGGACGGAAACGGTTGAAACATAATGCAACCAGTCGACAGCATCCTGAAAACATAAATCCATGAAAATTCCTTTTTATAAAAATTTTTTGCTTCACGAAAAAACTTACATTAAATGTAATTGATAATGTCAGAAGGCACAGACAAAGCGCAGAACCAATACAACTGATTAAAGCTAGTGGTCTCCGCCCAAAGCGATTAATCGTGTAAATTGATACGATTCCTATTAATAAATTAGCAACGCCTGCTCCTAAGTTTGCGTATTGAGCAGCTTCTGGGGTGAGTCCCGACGATTCAAATATCACAAGTGAGTAGTAAAATACCTAAATAAAAATAAAATTGAATATGATAAACACGACCGTAGTGTCGCTAGTGTGCACAACGATCACAGCGACACTATCGGTTACATTCAAAACTTACAGCGTTGATGCCTGAAAACTGCTGTCCGCTTTGTAAGGCACAAACCAGCAATAATGGAAGACGTAACTGCGGGTCTTTAAATACTAGGCACGATGTATATTTTGTACCTTGTTCTTCCCCTCTTGTTTCTTTTTTCAAAGCTTCGATTTCATCTCTTAAATTTTCCTCTTTAGTGGCTCGGATTCTTATTAGCTCTGAGAACAGTTACAAAAAGTTTATAAGTTAAAGGCTAATGATGAGATTTTCATAAAAATATTTTTTCACGAGATTAGCTGGCAAGCAGGGGCACACACGTAAATGAACCCAATTTTTGTTCACTAATGTGTACGTAGTTGCTAGAAATTTCTCACCTCTTACTACAGAATTTAGAGAAGCGAGGGATCTCGGATTCTCGTTAATTACGATCGGACCTCAAAAGTTCATTTAATCAGGTAAATATAAAGACCTTTTATCTTGCTAGATCTTGTTTATAACAACCGTGTGAACACTCAACATCCACGCCTTACCTTAAAACACTTACCATTTTAAATAAAATCATTCGCAGAAATATTCAAAAAAAGGTACGCAGTAGCTATTCAAAATATTCCCGCAGCATTCAACAAAACAGCAAAATTTTTCAAAATTCTATAACCGTTTTGCTTTTATTCTTGAACCCCCTTGCTTTAACCATTTCATTAAAAAAAAATCCCACTATGAACACTATTTCCTTTTATCCAGAAGAACAAATTTCAAATCTAGATAATTACCCTTAATCGCCCGTTCTTCTTGATGCTTAATGGCTGACAAATATTTCGGACTTTCAGGTAAAATCGGCAATGTTGTAGCTGTGAGCAATATTAACAAGGAATAAAACGCTAATAAATAATGCCATGTTGTTTCTTTTCCAAGAGCGTGTTCCAATCCCACGACTTGTCCAAGTAAGACCCCAATTGTAATACCTGTACATTAAACCATAAATAAATTTCTTGCCTCTTTAAAATCACGTTCAATCCTCATCAGAACGAACCTAACTGACACATAACCCCCGTTGCTCCCCGTATTCTCAAAGGCGCCAATTCCGTTAAATACATAGGCACAACAGTCGTGGTCAATCCAGCTGCCAATCCCACGACAAATCTCCCAATCAAAAGTAATTCTACCGAGGAAACTTGTCTTGACAATATAAAACAAACTCCGCCAACCAAACCTAAAAATAAAAAAATCGTTTTGATATTCACTTCATGGATGGATGAACCAAAAAGTATTATCGTTACAAAAGTCACGTTACACATCTCCTTTTATAGATAGGTTAAAAATTTACATTTTACGTGTTGATTAAGGAGTATTGTTTAAAGATGCATAGGATTTCCGTATCCGGTTAGTGACTTCATTCCCATTAAATCGATCTTACCTAAAACATCGGTTATAATGATCGACCCTTTCCTTCCCCATTTATCGGCTGTTGAGCTTGCAGTTAGAGAGCCAATAACTCCACCAATAATGAAAATAGAAACTATGGAAGACCATAAGATGTCTAGGGAAAATGGGGAAAGGACGATATCATATCGTTCGAATACTGTTTCGTTGCAGAATTGCTTTATGATCTGTCAAAAGTAATTGATATATTTTTATTAGCTCTAATGATGATTCTCATTAAGAAGTTCAATTAAAGCCTAAAAAAACTTTGTTTCTCATATGATCCTTGTACCTACTTGAGCAGGCGCATTCACAACTCCGATATTATATCCAGCTGGTACGCAGGAACCAAGGGTAGCAGTAACAGCTGCCAGAGACAAAAGTATGGTCCATCCATCTTTTTTCTGCAAAAAAGGTATCGCCGTTGTATTGATAAACGTTTTCTAGCTTTATAGTTTTTTAGTATACATAATTTGCTCTGGGATTCAATTGAGTGATACATTCCCTCAGATGTACCAACAATCAACATGATTTTAAAGTAGGCTCTAACCTAAGATTAACTTACTCCGATAGAATTTTTCCAAAAAACAAAAGCACAACGCAATGGCATAGTAACGTCTTCTGCACACCTTTAAAGACACTACACTGCCCATTTAATTTATAATCGTCCAATAAGTGTTAATGAAAAGCTCAGGAATGGTCATCAAAATATTTGACGAATACCCGAGCGACTGATTAGAGTCTCTTCATAATAACAATTTTAACATAGTCAAGATATGAGCCAATTACAGAAACAATTAATATGTAAATAAGCACTAAGTAGTAAACAAAATTTTGGCGGCCGTAACTCACAAAAGGTAATAAAAGTAAGTCAAGAATATTTTTTGGAACCTGAAGTTTGAAATTCAAAAATTTTGAATTTAAAACTTTTTTCAATAAGGAATATATTTGAAAATAAATTCTTCGTTGATTTGTTATACTCATTTTAAGCAATTTTTTATATCGCTGTGGGAATTACAATTGAGATTTTTCTTTTAATACAGGGTGTCTAAAAATTTTTTTTTTTTCAAAATTTTAGATTTTCAAATTTAGAAAATTTTTTTTTTTTTAGAAAAATTATACTCAGGTGATAAAAAATTGGATCTGCCTGACCGTTCTTTAGAGCCAAGTAAAAATTCAGATGAATTAATGTGAACGCTTATCAAAATTTAGATTTTGTTACTATTGAAGATAACTTTACTAAAACTTGCGTACTAACATTCGAGTAAAAAACGTTTGTTTTTTTAAATTACCTTGCAAGATTTTAGTAACTATTCGGCTTTAATTCGGAAACACAAATTGTGTGTCAAATGTTTACGCAGCCATAAAGGCCACTGCAAATTAAAAATCACGTGTTCTGTGTGTCATAAAGACCATAACATGATGTTGCATAAGGAGGATTATCCTTCTTAAGATAAATCTGATATTGGTACGGATAATTCGAATTTTGGTAGTATTCCAAATTCAGGAGTTACAGGTGAATATGGCTCTTCATTCCGAAGCGGAATCCGGAGCTGTCAGAAATTTAAAAATCAAAAAAATCAAAAGCCAGATATTTACGATAAAAAAGTTAAAACCACTTATCGATAAATGAGTAGTTGCGGAAAACATACTAGCGGAATATTAACACTCATAGGGCCACTATTCCGCAGAATTAGCGGAATATTGACATTAGTGCCAATATTCCGCTAGGATGGAGCAGTATAGAGAATATAATTTTAAAGGTTTACACCCAAGCGAAATATTTTTCATAAAATTTTTTGATATTATCTATTTTCTCTTTCATTCCGCATATTCCTTCAGCCTTTTCCTGGAAATCCCGCCTACATCACGTTACGTCAATTCCAACCTTCCACCTTTCAGAAATGAATCACTCAAAATAAATTTTTCAATTTCATATCCCCTAACAAAATCAATTCCAACATGAAAACTATTATCCCATTGCAAAAATCAAAAGAATTATTTATACCGGGGAACCCCTCCGGTTACCAACGCATCATTGATGCAACATAACCTCAAAAAAAGTCATTATGGTTCAATTCAATCTGATATGATTTTAAAAATAAAACATCCTGATCCTGCATGTCATCGGTATTTTAACAAAACCATAGACAATCAATTATTTTTTCATCACTAAGCAAAAAAATTACAATTCAAAAACACTAACTTTTCCATGTTTAGGCGATCCTTCGCTGCTTGTACTTAAAAATGGTTCCTCTCCTTCTGTTTCTGGCGCCGTATTTAAAGCTTTTAACGAACCTCTTACTATATCCATATCTCGTGGCAGTAGAAGACGGACACCGCGGCATAAAATTAACGTGTTGGGTGATTCAACTTACAAAAACGACTAAATCAACATTTCAGCTTTACGTTTAGGCATATTTACAAAACTTTAAATAAACGCAAATACGTACATTAGACCACGCCTTTACTCTTAATCTTTTTTTTAACAAATATCACAGATTTATGTATCAATTCAAAACCCAAACACATGAAATATAAAAAAAGAAAAAATGATTTTAAATATAAAACAACATATTGCAGTGAAATGTGAAGCTCGTCTGAACCTGCGTATTCGTGTTATTTTAACATTTAACAAGTCGTCTATGTTCACACGATGCGACCACGTTTTACACTGCGATGAAAACTTTACTTCTTGGTTGCAGAGAATAAAAAAAACCACAGTCCATTATTCCCCTTCTACTTCATGCCCTGTTGATTTATTTTTCCAGGATATAAATTGAGTTTTTTTGCTAGTTATTAGCTTATACGTGATATATTTTATGCTATACCGGAAACGAGTTTGGTTTTAAACGGATTCAATGAATAGGTTTTGTATACGCGATCAAAAGATATATGGCATGTGAGTTGAAATTAGATTTGGACTTGTATGTCTGATTTCATTTCCATTGGAATAAGGTTCAGGTTTATAATGGCGACGATGTCATGGTGCCATTAGCCTTTCAAGCAGTAGCGTCGGTAGATTTTTTGTCGTCTGGCCGTTGATCCTTAGTGTCAATTAGTTTTTTTGCTTGTCGATGTTATACAGTATGTCTTTTCTTCAATTCTCACGCTTAAGTATATTGTATGTCTGTGATGTTGGCAGGACCATACATACAAGCAGACAGGATGCCCAAATCGTTTCGCAAGTAATTATCGAAGATGAGATGTTTAGGGAGCATGCAGAAAAAAGCAGTAATCCACCTTTCTATAACATATAAACTTCAAGACCTTCCCCAGGAATTGAAGTTGGATGGTAGGATCTACTATTTAAACGGATTTAATTCGAAAATGAATAAAATGTTTGCGATTCACTGGAAAAGTTCATCAGCCCATTATGGCAGACTTGCCTAGCGACAGAATTAGACCGTCTAGGCCGTTTACCATCACTAATGTAGATTACACAGGATCCTTCAATGCCAAAGCGTCTAACATAAAAAATCGGTTGAAAAATTTCCAACTTACTTACATTCACAACCAATTCTTCATCGTCGGAACTCCGACTAAAAGATTCATCATCAAAATCATCTTGAAAATGATCATATTCATCATTGTCAATTTCAAAATCGTCCAAATTACAACAACAAAACCATCCTGAATTTTTTTTAACGAGAAAAGAAGGCGGGCGACTTGCCGATGAATTGGCCAACATTTTTATCAAAACTTCACTGGATATTCGATTCATTCAGATTAAATAAAATTCTTCCTTTTGCCATTCTGAAAAACTTTATGATGTCATAATATGAATGACGTTTTAAGAGAAGCGAAATTTGAAGGTAAAATGAAAATCGACTTACGAGTTTAAATAAAATAAAAAACAATCTCATTTCTCATTTATCAGCCCGAATGTCATGACACTACTGTTATTAAACGGGTCAAAAGCTATTATAAATGTAGATTATTTTTTAAGAATAAGCCTAATATTGTGCAGCATTTGTGGTGATATCAATAACAAGCCAATGTCAGCGATTCGAAAATTTAAAGCGAAACCCCATATTACTATGATTAATCTTCTAGAAAAAACATTTCCGCTGGAAATAATACAACAAAAAGTGACGAAAGATGATTCGACGCATTCGACACTTGGTTTCGCCGCAGAGCATGAAATGTAAATAAAGCTTTACCCTATCAAAGTCCTTCATAAGTCACAATGTGCAGGAAAACTCAAAATAATCATGCAAGATTATTAGCACTCATCTCATAAACCTAAATTTGAACGCACGATCAATGTCCAGATCTTGAAACAAATATAAAAAATTCAAATAATGCTCACAACCTGTTTCAACCAAGTCTAATTGCTAAACTAGTGCAATATATGCAAACAATAAACAAATTCAATAACTATTGAACTCAACATTGCAGAATTCGATTTATATAAATCAAATTCGTTGCTGGGAAAGAAAAAAAAATTGAAAGACTTACCTAGTGCCAAAAGGACTCGAATGACGAAAATCATTTCCAGCCGCAAAACAAAAGGCTTGACGTTACTTTTTAAAACTTTGAACTAAACCTTTTTTTTCACTATTGAGGCTTTACCAACTTCTGCAAAGAAATTACAAAATCAGTAAAATATTTATCCAAAAAACAAAGAAAAAATAAACAAAAAAAAACTTACCACTTGGTTTGGACAAGCATCAGTATACAAACTTAGGAAAAAATTTAATGTACTTTGGTTTTTGACTACTAGATTCAAATTCACTATCACACTGAAGTCTAACTTCACAAAATTCTATGACGATATTCATATTCAGTCTTTGTAAAATCCAGCCATTCATTTGGATTTGTATCATAATCTTGCATTTTGCGATCCAAATTCCAAAATTGATTTAAAAATCCCACATCAATTATCCGTTCATGAAAAGTAAGATATCTCGGTTTTAAATAATCACACTGTGCTTTATACAACCCTACATCTTTATCATAATTATCAAGCCAAATAATTGAAAAAAATCCTAATGAAAGTCTTCTAATGATCCCAGCATTGTGCCAGTTTTCTAATGTTTTTAAATACACTTCAGCATTTGGATTACGAATTGGTTTTCCAACTAATCCAAATAAATTTTGGTATTCCACAACTTGATCTCTAAAATCCATTTCAGTTGGGTTATTTTTTCCTGCATACAATAAACCACTTGCCAAGCTAAAATATAAAGCAGTCCAATATGGTTTTTCTTTGGATTGCTTCACTGAGTCTCTAAAAACTTCAGAATAATCATGAAGTAATCCTTCCCAATATTTTGCCCATTTTTCGACAATTGTCCCTTTGAATCTTTCAGGAAGATATGGTTTTCGTATTTTTGGTATGCTAGGTAACTTTAAAGCTAAATTTTTCCAAGAAGCCATGATCTTAAGATTTTCGAAGAGCAATAACTCCAATTCCAATTATGATTTCAACGACAGCAGGTAAAATTGAGCAGAACACAAACACCCACCAGAATAAATTACAATCCCACTGATCAAATATGAAGTATGATAATGCTACTGATCCACCAAAATGACCTCCAATAGCTGAAACTATCATTAAGAAAAATATTTGATCATCACTTTAAAAATCAAGATTGATATTTTTTTGCAATTTCACTGATAAAAAGATACAAATAATAGCAGCTGAAGGCATAAACATAGACACTCCAGATAAAAATCCGACTAGTTCTACAACAAGTAGAATAATTGATGTAATTAATCCAATTGACAACCTATAACCAAAACGGAAAATATTAAAAACTTATAAAATCACAAAGAGACATAAAAAAAATTCTATACTCACTGAACATCTTTTCCGCGATATTGCTCCTCAGTGTAGTCAAAAGGCAAGCAAGCTTCAACATTATCTTTCTGAAATAATTAATTGCATATGATTAGTGTCTTTAATAAGTATACAAGTTCCAGGTGTAAGTGCTTTGCCATGTAAACGCTTCTGTGCTTTATCAAACACGTGTGAACATGCGAAGATGTGACATGATAAGGTTATGTCACTTACTCTAGAGCATAATATCAAAATAATGACTGTTAAATGGGATAACAATGTCAAAAACCTTGCTGGGACTAATCCTTCTGCGTAGAGTACCATAACGAAGGAGTGTAATCTAAAATTTTGAAAAAAAAAATTGAAATGACGATATCGGTTTTACGAGGTTTAAAATCTAACACGATATTGATTTAAAAGATCTTTTAAATTGTCAAAAAAAGCGTACCCATCGCTTTAGCTTGATTCTACGGTTACAATTTAACTAAAAAAACGATAATTACCTTTGAAATTAATTAAAACAAGGTGCTACAATACCGCCGTCACTGTGATTGAAAAAAAAATCGTCATGGCGATTGGTCACGTGATCGCATTTCCCGCGCCGATATATCGAAATTATTCGAGAATATCGAACATGGAGAATTTTTTTTCCAGAAATGGATTTTTGTGGAAATAATTATCTTAGAAAAGGCTAAAAACATTATTTAATGGTTAATACTTACATAGTTATTTATGTAGACCGTATTTAGTGAAATTTTTTTTAATTATAAATGGTAAATGTGATAACGGAGGCTTGTCATGGATTCCGTTATTGCCCTTTAAGTTCTTAACGGCTTTAAAGATCAATGTGGTTCTCTCACACGTTCAATCCTTAATTATTGTGTTTTTTACAGAACCAAACTCTGTTGATAATTATGCCAATGAAATTTTAAGAGGGCCAAATTAAAACTTCCAATCTGTCAAAGTAAAAATTAATCACTGCCTCCAATATCCTAACCTGATTTAAAAACCACCGCTAAGGTGAAGGCGATTAGGAGAAAATTGGAAAGCTGAAAAATGGACGAAGAAAACGAAGATTCAAATATAATTGAAGAGGATTACTATGCATTTTTAAATATTCCTAAAACAGTAAGTTCATTAAATTAATAATTATTATATTTAATTTTTGATGAAGCAACGTGTGGTCAAGGCTACGGACCGGCGTTTTTTTGATGCAACTTTATATGGTTCTTGCACTATGTGTGATTTTGTAAACATAGCAAAAATTATTATTTATGAATTGTTTTTCAGGCAACTCCAGAAGAAATTAGCAATGCATATAGAAGACTTAGTCGAATGTACCATCCAGACAAACATCTGGAACCAGAAAGCAAGAAAGAAGCTGAAAATTTATTTAATAAAACCAAGAGAGCGTATGAAGTATTAAGTGATCCTCATCAAAGAGCAATATATGACTCATTAGGTAAAAGGGGGTTGGAAACAGAAGGATGGGAAGTAGTTCAAAGGACAAAAACGCCACAAGAAATTAGAGAGGAATATGAACGGTTAGCAAGAGAACGAGAAGAAAGGAGGTTAGAACAACGAACAAATCCAAAAGGCACAGTTGTTGTTAATATCAATGCAACTGATTTGTTTTCAAGTTATAATTATTATGATGATGAATATGAAGAGTAAGTATTTAATTTTTTGAAATTAAAATTAAAATGATAATTAATTGTTTTGATTTTGTGAAAAGCTCAATTGGAGGATTGCCTTCTATTGAAGTGTCTGGTATGTCATTTGTTCAATCCATTGAAGCTCCTGTGACTACAAGGGATACTATTATTATGTCTGGTAATTTGTCAACACATAATGGAACAGGTAAAAACTTTTGTCTTTTAATTGTGATAGTTAAACAAAGCTAAGCTAATTTATTTTTATTTACCTTGTAGGAAGTGGATCTGTAAATACTGCAGTTCGACGAGTTTTATCAGAAAAATCTTGGATTGAATGTGACATAGGTGCTGGGAATGGCCCTACATTTAGTTTAAAAGGTTTTAGAACTTTATCCAAACGTCTATTTGGGACATCTGTAGTTTTATTTCAGTATACTCCTGATGCCCTTCAAGTTGGTTTTGTAGCTTGTAAGTTAAGCATATTTAACTGCAATTTTAATTTTAATTTTTTGAAAATTAAAATTATTTTCATTTTGTTTCTTTAGCTTTAGGTTGTCAATTAGACAAAAATGTGGTAGGAAATTTAACGTGGAGAACAGGAATACAAAATTCAATGGCAACATCAATACATAGAAATACTGATAAATCAACTACTAGCATTACATTATTATTTGGTATTCCTACTTCGTACCTTTCTTTTAGTTATACTAGGAAATTTTATGAGAATGAAAAATTGCTAAAGTTAAAATTAGCGACAAAGTAAGTTTTTGTAATTAGAAAAAATTTTTATTTTACTTTTTTTACTGATTTCATTTGTGTTTTAGAGTGGGAACTTTTGGAGCTTTACTAGAATATGGAGCTGAAAAGAAAATTTCAAAGCAGTCTACAGTTGCAGCTGCAGTTGTTGTAGGAGTTCCAACGGGTGTATCGTTAAAATTAAAGTTAAATCGAGCAAACCAAACGTACAGTTTTCCAATTTTACTCTGCGAAGAAATAATGCCAAGCCCGATATTTTATGCAACAATCACTCCCTTGCTTACTTGGCTAATAGTGAAAAAATTAATTATTGATCCTATTAAAAGGGAACAGACTTTGAGGACTAAAGAGAAGCAAAAAGAAGCGAATAGGACGAGGTAAATGATATTAGATTTAGTTGTTTAGTATTTTTATATTGTGATTTTAAAAAATTAATAAATCCATTTTTATTTTTAGGATGGCGGAAATGCAACGTGAAGCAGTCGCTGCCAAAGAATTAATGAAAGCTACTTTTGCAAGAATACGAAGTGAAGAAGAAACCAAACGTGGATTAGTTATTATAAATGCAATGTATGGCCGGCTGGCAGGAGCTCAGGCTGGTTCAAGTGCAGGAGAACCTGCCAATGATTTGAATGGAGAATCGGAAGTTATAGATGTTACTGTTCAGCTTCAAGTATTGGTTAAAGATTCTAGGTTATTCTTGCATGAATCTTCCAAGGTATTTCAACCTACTTTATTTAATTCAAAACGTATTAAAAATTCTGATTCTAAAATTCAAATTTTAATTTTCAGAGTCAACTGCCAGGATTTTATGATCCATGCGTAGGTGAAGATAAAAATCTATTTGTTCAATATTTATTTCATAATAATTTACATCAAGTAACAGTGGGTGATACTGAACCATTAAGGCTACCTAAAAATTGTAAGTATTGTATTTTTAAAAAAATGATGTTTGAAGAAATATTAAAATTTTAATGTATTTTTTGCAGCTCATCGAGTGAATCCAACTTGACTATAGGGAAGTTTTTAAATTCAAAAGCAGAAAAATGATTGTATTTAGTAAAAATCATTGTTAGCAGCGATACAAATTTTAAATGGCCGAGTAGTAAGAGAAATTAAAGTGAAAATATAGTTTATTTTCTTCTATTAAAGAAATAAGTGTAATATTTTTTTTAAATAATATCCTTCAATATACAGTATAGATATTTTCCTGGAAATTTTTAATTTTTACGAAGGTGGATTTTGTTTGACTAGAAATACGTGTCCAACAGCCTGGTTTCTCCAAATCAACTTCTATGGCTTTTTTGATCATATTTTAGCGCTTCATTCGCGACGTAATACAGAAAGCTTGTGTGAATATTGCCGGTTTGCGTGTTTATTTGCTGACAGCTTGACAGCTATGTGGAGCAGGGACCCTTTACCCTTGTTTTGAATAGATATATCTAAAATGCCTCTCCAAGAAATTCCAAATATATTTCAGTGGTTTTATAGAAAATTCATTTCGTTTACAACAGCTTTAGCTCGGTTTATGGTTATGGGACACCGCCTTTTGTATTAGACAACTCTCAAAATCTTATTTCGTCCCCTAGGGTTTTGAGTTTATAAAAATAAAAATATCATGGGCAGTCTATTTCATAAGTATTTAAAAGTCTCTAAATTTTCCTAAATTTTTTTATATTTTTAAATTTTACAAAGTTTAATAAAGCTATAGACAAGCCGCGCAACGTAGCGGCAATATTTCAAACTAAATTAAAAGCGTCCCTGGTCGCGAGCGCCATCGCGGCAAGAAACAGAACTACGTATTCAAATTACAATGGAGAAACAAAAGAGGGAAAAAAACGTTGAGTCGTTTGGAATGCCGCGCGCGTATCGGGTATGTTTTCTCAGTGGATATTTATTAAACAATTCAATTAAGTGTTTAAAACGTATAAGTTATCAATAATTACCGTGTATATCCATATTTTAATACAGCGAATCACAAAAATACAAGAGAAATGTGACAGGATTACGAGTGGTCAAATAAAAATGCATCCATCGTTTTAGCAACAGGTAAACAGGTTTTTAAGGAAAGCCTAACGCCAAACACCTTTAAAAAATATCATTTCATTGTGTTTAGTCGGATGAGAAACAACTCAAAATGCGATGTTATTAGTTTTTTCTGTTACCCTCGTTATATTTTCATCATTAAATCGATTAAATGGCCATGCCGGAGGATTATGCAATGTTTCCGGCTTTTTTAATTTACAATGTCAAAATTAATTTGAAATAAAAGCCACGTGCTATGATAAGACTAGAAGCCCATTAGTTTTTTTCGTATTTTATTGCCTTTCAAGAGGGTTATTTAGATAATATTAATTCAATGTAATAATCATTACCCGTAAAATATATTCCAGTGTTTGATCTTCAATGAACCTTAGACGCTGGTTTTTTGTATACGAATAAGGTATTGGCCTTGAACTTGTACTTACCGTCTTCTATTGTAGAAAGTTAAAGTTACCTGAAATGGTGTGAAGTGGAATTTTGAGTGTCAAAAGGAAAAAAAAGTCGTTTTTGTGACAGAAAAAAAATAATGGAAGTTTAAGTGATAGGAAAGGAAATTCATTATTGTGGGTGATGAAGTATTCTACAGGTGTTTTAATGAGTCCGTTTACGTGACTTTTTGTTTCCTCAATGAATTTTTTGTTTTAATTTATACTGTTTGTTTTTGTAGAATGGACTTAGAATATTGATAGGAAAGAGGATTTTTTCACGATTTGATTGCAAATCATGCATTGCTGAATTTTTTTTAAAGGAAATATAAAATTTCAGAGACGTTTGGGGTTCGCTTGAAAATAATCTGGGAATTTTATTGATTGTTCTGGATTTACTCAACTGGAAACTTATCGGCTCATGCATATTATTAGTTCTTGTTTGACAAATTTTATGCTTTTTTTGCTATTTAAGAAGACTGACAACCATAGGGATGGGCTGAAGACTTGGTTGGGCATGACTCTTAAAAAGGATTTGATTGAAATCTTGACCAGTCCTGTTTAGCGAGTAGATTGAAATGTCAAAAACAAAATAAGTGGAAAAAATTTTTAATTGAGGGAACAATGAATCGTTTGAAATTAAATGAGGGTGCCACCTTATCGAGTAATTTAATTTAGTGGTTACAGTTGCCTTGCAATTTTGACGAAGGGTGGGACTTGTTTATTTTCATTTTTTAAAATTCATGCGAGTTGTGTCAGGGTGACCAATAAGTTATTTTTTCTGGTTTTTTAAGAATCCCTTTCTAAGAAACTTCTGCTAGAAAATTAATTTTACATTTTTTGCTGTAAAATTTATTTCAGAACATGGCTGACCCCAAACAACAATTTTATTCTTCACTAGGATACTTTATTTTTAAAAAAACCCTTTAATGGGCACATTTATCTAGCCATTTAGATTTTTATTTTTTAATAAATTTATATCCTCGATCCATTCAATTCTTTATATTAAAACCTCTAATATATAAAAGAACGACATGATGAAATGATAAAAAAAAACCTTTTGAACTGATGCCACTCTACCCGCATTTACAATAGCTTTTAAAAATGACTTCGAATAATGCATTAGGCTCGTTTTGATAACAATACATTATATTTAGTTAAACTAATTCCTCTTCAATTCTTTTTTTGCAGGATCAGTATGGGATCAAATCCGTGAATTAAAAATCTCCTAATTAAAAAAAATGACGAGCAAAGCCAGCACTCCGGAAGTGGAAAACATTCCACAAATCGAATCAATAGACGATAACAAATTATCCAGGACGGATAATCAATTTGAAAATATGGATTCTCAAGCTGAAGATTTTCAAGCCACAGAAGAGGATCCGTGCATACCTTTAAACAACACCGCGAAGTTAAAATCGATTTCGCAAAATTCGATAGAAAAAAAGCAATTAGACTTTTTAGAAAATGAAAAGGACGAGAAAATAATGGTCCCTGAAAATGTGGAGTATCCATTACCCAATTCAAAAACTCCTAAGAAAAAGTTAAGTTTTGTGAATAAGTTTGGGAAAAGAAGTGACGGTAAAAAATTTAACTTGTCGAATACAGAATTCGAAGCTAAAATGAGGAAGAAATTAGGTTTAACTCATCACGGTTTTGTTATCGGGATTTTGCTGTTGTGTGTGTCTGTGTTGGCGTTGTTGGTGATAGTCGTGTTGGGGATTACGTGGCCGAGGACACCTCATGGGCAATTGTTTCCTGTTTGTACAAAATCGGCGTGCCTTAGAGCATCAGCATTGGTAAGTGAAAAGAGAGGATTGGTCCATCTATGGCAATTAATTAGAGTAAGAGGTTTTCAGATCTGTTCCTGGGCCAGAAAAATTTTTAGAATCTTTCCAAGATTTTTCCTAGAATTTTTTTAAATTTTTCTTGCTTTTTAAAAAAGAGACTTTCATATAATTCACTTGATGATGTCTAACTCTTCAAAAAAAAAAAAACTCTTAGGACACATAATTGTAGACCACAGTAACCAATAGTCTCTCACCCTCACATTTAATTAGCTTTTAATCCTTCTTCCCACGAACTCTCAATTTTTTTTCAATACAAACCTCGGTGATAAAAATTGTTACGGTCTGTAGTTAGCTACAAAAGACAGTTAAAGTCGCATGCTCCCGTGAAGAATGGAGGACCCCAAACAATCGAACCATGTCGTTGGTGTTTTGTTAGCATAGCCAATATCTTTCCGGATGTTTCCCCATGACACGTTATCAATCAAATAATGATTTAGCCAGCTTGCAACTTTCCAAAAAATAGAAAAATATGTTTTTTTAAATTTCACAAGGAGGGAAAAACTTTTTCATTTACTGCCGCAATTTTTTTTCTCCTAAAGGGAAATGTAGCAGGTGGTAATTAACATGTAAGTTAATTTAATAGAATCGCGTGGTGTTAATCGAAGATCATTGACATTACGGTTGATTTAAATTTTTAAAAAAACGTGCTTGAGAGACTTTTTAATAAACGTGAGTTCACCGGTGGGATTTAAAAAAAAAAATTAAATTATATGATTATTTATTTTTATAGCCGTATAAAAAAAAACTATTGACTTGGAGATTTTTTTTACTATTGGAGACCTCATTCAATTTTTAACTCACAGTGCAAGTATAAAACTGCAAGATGATGCAAATGAAAAATAGATAAATGCAATAATTTTTAATAATCAAGGTCACCTTCCTCTTTATATGTCTTTGTACAGGATGCGTTAATGAAAATGGATTTTTTAAAAAAGCGACTTTTTTTTAGAAGCGCGAGGCCGTCATGCAACAATTCAGATTTTTATTTGTTGTACTGTGTATATGTGAACAAATGAGTCTTGTCATTTATAACCATATTGTTTACATTTTTTTAAATTTGATTATCGTTTGAGGGAAATATTTTGTGATTAATCTGTTGAAAGTGGGCTAAAATTATTCAAAATTTCTGATCAAGCAAATTTTTTTAAAACTAGTCAAGCAAATGTTTTTAAAATTTTTTGTCGAGCAAATTTTTTTTAAATTTCTTGCCGAACAAATTTTTTTAAAATTTCTTGTCGAGCAAATTTTTTTAAAATTTCTTGTCTAGCAAATTTTTTTTAAAATTTCCTGTCGAGCAAATTTTTTTTAAAATTTCTTGTCGAGCAAATATGTCCAAAATTTTTGTCTTGAAAAAAGAACCTTTGGGGGTTTTGAGAAAGCTCAATACATTTAAACTACTTTTAACATTTTGTGCTTTGGAGCTTTTGCTTCAGACCCAAATTGTAAAAAAAAATTTTCCCTTGAGATAAATTTTTTCTTAAATTTCAAGCAAGATTTGCCAAGTAGGAAATCGCAGAAGAAAAATAAACAAAACCAGTTTAACAAAGTAAGGATTGACTACCTAAGTCAAGGCCCAGATTTGCGCCTGAAACCCTTCTTTAGGCCAAGCCAAAAAAATCAGATCCGTGCAAACTCTTTCATTCAAAATCCCCTACTCAAACCCTATTCAACTTGTCCCCTATGAAAATCTTTGTTTATCCCGAAGAATAAATTACACGGGATAAAAAACCTATCGATGCTTTTGACAATCAATCAGATACATTAACCGAAGCGTGGCTAAATTTACTTAGACACTCCTCCGTATGTAATAAAATTGATTGAAAAATTTGACAGGTCAATTTTTACCTACTCATTGTCTGCATCGATTATGATGAAGTAAGAAAGGGACATAAACTTTAATCTTTAAGCGACGTCCTCAACAAAAAGTTTAGGTACCGTAAAGTACAAGCCCTAATGTATTCTCCCAAGTATTTTGGAGGAATACTGACGCCCATTTAGCTTGTAATCGAGGATTGTTTCACGATAATCATGTTTGGAAAGATTCCAGGTGCAATAATTCAATTTGGCTAAGAATTCCATTTAAATGATTATAATGCGGTCTTGTAAGTGGCTGGCCATGGATGAAAATCATATTGAAAATAAAAAATAAAAAAATTAGCAAAGGGAATATTGGAATGGAATATTCGTTCGGGGAATCGGAATGAAATGGAAAAAGAGATGAGAGTAATATTTAAACGAGCCATATGGACGCAACTGTTTATCGTGGGTGGCCGCATTTCTCTTGTACGAAATTTGTTTTATTGTCATATTAAGTGTAAAGCTTTCCTGAGGTTCTGAAACTGGACAATATCCACCTGTAGTGAATAATTTCGTATTTATTTAATAATTGTGGAAAGTAATTAAAAATAGGGTCGGTTGATTTTGATGGGAAATCTAAAAATTTTTTTTGAAGATATTTCAAAAAGAAATTTAGAAACTGAAATGATTTTTTTTCAATTTACTCAATTGAAAAACGCTAAAGCGCTAACCTGCATTTACATTTGTCTTCAAGGAAATTATTTTTCATAATTTTTGTGAAAAGTTTCCTAGAAAATTTCTGATAGGAAAGAATCTAAGCGTCGCCTATTCCAAAGCGCCATGATCAAAATTTAATTTGTTCGACAAAAAAAAAAATATCAAAGATTTGTTTAACAAAAAAAAAAAAAATTCTGATAGAAATAGTTGAAAATCTAAAAATTTTTGACAAACGAAAGTTTGGCCAAAAAAAATCGTCTACCTGATCCCGTTTTTTTTTCCTTAGACCTGAAATACCTGTCGACGCTTTGCCCCAGACAATACAATATCACCTGCAAATCTCCAAACCGATTTTTTATTTTTTATCACCCTCTGTGTAATTTATGGAGACGTTCAATTTTTTGTGGTCGTTTCTTCAAAATCGTAAAACGGATTTAATTATACAACCGATACCTGGATCGAATTTAACAAGCGTTTTTATTATATTTTCTCCTATGCCTCTGCGCATAAAAAATTTTCAAAAAAAAAAAAAAAAAAGAAAAAAGAGCGGCGCGGCGCGCGGATATAAACATGATTAGAGATCCTCTGGAGAAGAAGAAATTCCATAACGTTAAAAGAGAGCGAGATGGAGGATCGAGTGCAACATGGAATGTAACTACAGGTAGGAAGGTCATCAACCTTCAATAAAGATACCTCAGGTCCACAGACCGGGTTGACAACGCTCTCCTGATACCATATTGAGTATACCTGACCATTCTTATTTTTTTTTTTTTTAATCTCCAAAAAAAAATTTTTGTCTCGGTTTAAAATTTCGGCGATGAAAAAATTTCAGATTGCATCTCATCTTTTAACAAGTTGTAAATTGCATCATAAGCAAAACGGGGGGGTTTTGAGGATACAGAAAAAAGGATGCATATTGGCGACATTTCTTTATTTATTGATTCTATAAAAAAGAAAGTGATGCAAATTGTTAACTGAATCTGTCAGCAAACAACGTAAGCGTGGCTTCAAGTCACGTGTGCTAAGAATGTTTTCGATAGAGAGACATCGTAGCAATAAAAAATGTGAAAGTTTTATTGAAAAAATGAATTTCAAAATCTTTAGGATGCAGCAATAGTTGCGAAGGTAATTTGTTACCATACTAACCGTTTCTATGGTGATGTAAGTCCTTAGCAACCGTTGCTATGGTGATTTACATCCTTAACAACCGTTGCTATGGTGGTTTATGTCCTTAGCAACCGTTGCTATGGTGATTTACGTCCTTAGTAAAGTATAACTCCTACTTAGCTCCATTTTTTGACAATAGCCAAGTTTTTTCATGCCTTACAAGGCATCTAATATTGACCTAATAATAACAAAAATCCACCTCATCGTAGGATTACGCTCTTCCAGTCCGCCACTGCACGAACCCTATACTCACAACTCATCCCAATATTATTTTTAACTAATCTACCAATATTACGAAAGCGATTCAAACTTGAGGACTAAACTTCCAAATTACATCAATCAAAGTGATTTTGATGAGATGTAAACTGCCGGTGTCGTCTGATCCCCTTTCATCCCATCAAAGTTTCAAATTTTCAACGCATTCCAATCCTAATCATCAAAAACAAACCTCTTCATTAAAAACTAACACGTTTTTTAATTCTTTTAAGTAAAAATTATGAATGGTTCCCATAGTTTTAGTTTGAAATAAGTGATAAAAGGAAATGGAAATGCCGGTTGACGGAAATAGTACGACAGATAACATAATGATTTAATTCAGATCCATTCATAACCACGTGGTTCATGTGTATTTACATTCAGGACGCTCCTCTTTAACATGAGATCTGGTAGCAAGTCCTGAAAGCGTGCCGTTAAGCCTAAATCACATGAAAGTTTTCCGATCCAGTTAAATCGTATTAGATTTCTGATATTGGATTACTTAAACACGCGAGTAAAAGCAGCAACCATGGGCAATTTTTGCTTTATCGAATTTTAACTTTTAGAAACAATTCCTGTGAAAGTCAATGACCATAGCAACGGTTGCTAAGGAGGTAGATCACCATAGCAACGGTTGCTAAGGAGGTAGATCACCACAGCAACGGTTGCTAAGGAGGTAGGTTATCATAGCAACGGTTGCTATGGAGGTCAATTATCATAGCAACGGTTGCTAAGCACATAAATCAACATAGCAACGGTTGCTAAGGAGGTATATCACCATAAAACCGGTTGCTATGGACGTTAAAAATTTTTCAAAACAAAATTTGGCTTGAAATTTAGGAAAATGCTTAAAAAATAATATTGTTTAATTTCCTGAAAAATTATTTTTTCAAAAAATTTTTTTAAATATTTTAGTTTTTTTTTCTGAATCCTTTCTCATACTTCTTAAAAATGAAAAAGTCTGTTGTTTATGAACATGTATATTTATTATTTATGAGCCACACTCTTCTGAAACAGAAATAGTCGATTTCATTGTACTTTTTGGAGAGCAAGCTCTTAAAAACAAAAAAAAACATATTTCACTCAAAAGACACTCATTTTATAATTATTTACATGTTCGCATTTTACGTGTCAGGACCTTTTCAAATATATTTTCCGTTTCAGTTCCTTTGGTTTTTATTTTATTTCCTGAATACTGGTGGTCTAAGCTAACAACAAAAAGCTCATTGTTGAAATTTCTTTGTTTTAAAGGGTTGTAAGTGGTTTAGTGTGTAATTAGTTTGCGTGGGGCTTTTTTATTTTTTCTTCTTTTATTGAAGTTAAAGTCAGAAGTTAAACGTCGTTATGAATTTGTACAGTTAATTTAAAAAAGTCGTAGTGACCCCAAACAATTACGTCAGACTCATTAATAAAAGTGTTTAATTAATTTAACAGGAGGAGGGAAATGTAAATATTAAACCTTTTGGTCGGTTTTTTAATCTCATTTAATTTAATAGTCACGCATAGAAAAAAAATTTTCAAATAAGTTTATGGTCATTTTTTGGTTCCTTGTATGAAGGCCCACGAGGTTAAAAGAAGATACTGCCTGAGCCCAGAAGTCAGAATCCTATTCTCTGGCGCAGGAGGTCGAAATTCCCAAGCAATAATATTTGAGATTGTATCCTGAAAAATTTTCAGCTGTTGAATGTGCAGATCTCGGCCTTAATGAATTCATCTTGCAACTCTAATTAATTAAATAAATTTGATTTGATTTTTTTTACTGTAATCACATGTTGAAACTTTACATCTGCCACGCGGTCTTTTGACTTACAAAACCATTTTTTTTTTCATTCAGAATCAGTTTTTAACCTCGAAAGCAAAACTTATCTCTATTGTTTATTTAATATCTCATGAACAACTTGGTTCTCATTTCCTTCCGCCACATCTCTGGCTAAAATTTTTATTTTGAAACATAATCCATCCCTCCACTTTAAATGCAAAAACTCTTTTATGAAAAGTTACATTTCGTTTAACTTTTATTTTTTTGAGTAAATACTCGATTTAAAATGCAAGAGAGGTTTCGAGTGTTATTGGATAAAACTCGCTGAGTCATGGCAGGGGTCTTAAGGATTTCTAAAAAAACTCTACCCAGTTGTGCCACAATCAAATCCTTTGTTGGTTGTAAATCGATCTTGTTATTATTCATAGGACGCGGTCATCTTTCACAGTGCCGTATCTGTTTCTTATGGTAATTTTTTTTTTTTTTTTTTGTAGATGCTGCCAAAATTAGACTGGACGAAGTCGCCATGCGAAGATTTTTACGGGTTCTTATGCGGAGGTTGGGCTAAAAAACATTCCAAACCACCCCCGACGAGGCCGAGATGGGGATTGGAACAAGAATTGGATTTAAGGCTGTCGGAGACGATAAGGGGAGTAATCTCAACATTACCTCATCCTACGAGAGTTAATAGTTTAACGTGGAAAATTAAAAATTTTTACGATTCGTGTATGTCTTTGGATAATATTGAAACTGATAAGGAAAGACCTTTGAAGAAAATTATTCAGGAATTGGGTGAGTGTCGCAAATTTTTTTTTTTATTGAATTTATTTTTTGATAAATTTAAAATTTTTGTTTTGTAATTTTGCAGGAGGTTGGCAGGTGTTGAGAGAATTTTCGGTGTTGTCTTGGGATTTTAGTCAGGTGCTAGTACGCCTCCATGCGGATCATGGCGTTAATCCTTTCTTCAAGGTTTCAGCTATTCCAGATCCAAGGAACGCAGATAAAAACGTTTTGAAATTGTCGCCGTCTGGTTTAGGACTTCCTCATAGGAGTTATTATTACAGAGAAAAAGATGATCGGGTAAGTTTTATAATTTTTGGTTTTTGTCATAATTGCTGGCCCCCTTTTTGATTTTTGGGATTAACTTAAATGGTCAATGTAGATTTCTGCACATGAGCAGTGATGCTTCTAGATTGCGTATGTGTCAGTTTTTAAATTTAGCTTATGGAGACTTTTAGGACATAAAGCTCTCACAGTGGTAGATGCATTTCTTACTGAAACTTATCGCTTACAATAAACTGCAAGTTCAAGATTTTTCCTTATTGCGTGTCCCATTTTGGCTTTTAAAAACATAGATTCAAATTGAGTATCTCGGACAATTATACAAAATTTTGCCTGTTGAACAATTCAATAGAATGGAATTGGCATACTCAAAATACAGACCGGACGCTAACGTCCGCTATCTTGAATTTTGCCATCTATAATTTGTTTCGGCGACTCTGACAATTTTCCCGACCAATCTGGGCTTGAAAATGAAGGTTTCATGCAAAGTGAAGATGTTGCAAAAGCTCACCTCCGGCATTTTGAATTTTCGACAACTTAAAAGGCAGAAAAAGAACTTTAATCAGATCCACATATTATCGAGCTTAACATTTGGTCGCCATATTCAATCCTTAATGCATCTTTATTCTAGTAGCACCTTACTTACTTCCTTTAGTCACATCCGAGAAACTTGATCATTAAAAATCCTCTTGAAACCGTTTTCAAGACAAAAAGAATGACTTTACGTGGGTGATAATCATATTGAAACTCTCAAGCGCATTAAATAGCCAAATAATAACTATAGTCGCCATATTGGATCCATCCCGTTAAATTTCAGTGACGGATAATTCGTCTGAATAACTCTTTTATCGTCGTAATTCGTAATTAATGAAGATTTTCATGCTAACAAACCCAAGTAGCACAAAGTAAAATTCACATCTTCTAGACAACATAAGTTACGCTAATGTCCGTCTACGGAGTCTTCTAGTAGATGTTTTTGTCTTCTAGATGCCTTGTAGATGTCTAGAAGCTTAAGATATCTACTAGAAGACTCCGTAGACGGACATTAGCGTAACTTATGTTGTCTAGAAGATGTGAATTTTGCTTTGTGCTACTTGGGAAATTTATTGTTGACCATTTTTGTCGTGGGATTAGACTAAATCTCGAACTCCATCAAAAGTGACGACGTGGCAATAATCAATTGGTCGTTAACGATGGCTTGTGGAAAATTTAACATTTCAATGTTAAAACGACACTATTTTCATCTAATAAGACTTTCTACCTGTAATTTTCGACTCAAATTAACCTCAATACATCATTTTTGTCAAAGCAAATCAAAATTGAAGGCGCATAAAGACGAATTGTGAGTGTTGATGTTCGCCATCTTGAATACAGATTTTGTATTTAATAACGGAACGAATGATTCAAACAATATGTGTGACCATCATTTTTCGATTTTGAACTTCATATTTAGTGTTAAATAAGAAAAAGTTTTGCCAGGAACATGTGAAAGCGTTGATAATAATGTAACAGGGACGTGAACTGTTAAACACGACACAGAAATTTGAAGTCAAAGAAATTTCCTTCAAAAATCTCTCGATAAAATTTTTTTTGTATTAAATATGTGTTTTTAAATGTTCACAGATGTCTTCAAGCTACCGCCGATACATGAAAGACGTCGTGCAAATATTAGGAGCTAATTCAATCGACGCCAACTTATTCTCTGAAGACATGTTTTACTTTGAAAGAAGGATAGCTGAAATAACTCCATCCAGTGCAGAATTAGAGGATGTTCGTAAGCACGAAATCCATTCAATTAACTCTTTGAAGACGATAGCACCTTCTGTAAGTTTCATTTTTTTAAAAAAAATTATTCAAAATCTGAACGAAATTGATATTAATTTTTTTTTCTAGATTCCTCTTCACGAAATAGTCAACGCAATGTTTCCAAGGGCGAACATAGACGACAATACCGAAGTTTTAGTCACATCCACATTTTATTTAGGAAAAATTTCAAATATTTTAGCGACGATTGATCGCAGTGCTTTAAACAACTACGTCATATGGAGCTTTGTTAAGGAATATTTGCCATTTTTAAGCCAAACTTTTATGGATATTTATTATGTTTATAATCGTGAGATGACAGGAGCAACGGAGCCACTAGAACGATGGGAATTTTGTATTAAAACTTTAGAGAGGTATATGGATTTCGGATTGGCAGCTCAGTTGGAACGTTCTGTACCTGTCCAAATCAGAGAGAATAATGAAAAAATTGTAGGGAGGATTTTTGATTCCGTCAGGGAAGCTGTTCGGGAAAGCGTAACTAAATCTCCTGTGTTTGATTTAGAATTATATAAACATTTGATTAATAAAGTGGGTAAAAATAATTTTTTCGAAAAAATATTTGATTAGGTGGATTTTTAATTTTATTGATTTTGTTTTTAGTTGGACGGGATGGCGCTGCAAGTCGGTTTTCCATCTCCATTTCTGGAATATTCGTATTTAGAAGAATATTACAGCAGGTTGCACGTGCAAAAAAATGATTTCTTTAGAAATATTCAATATGGAGTGACATTTTTGCAAGAGGAAAGGCGAAGGCGATATGTTGATCCTAAGGAGGAATACAAGTAAGATATTGGATATCAAATATCAAATTATTAATGTGTAGTTGAAAAAAATTAATTTCGGGCTTTTAAATTTTAGATGGTTATCCACAATGTCATCGGAGTTGAAAGTTAGATTCATTCCAACTGCCAATAAAATAATTGTGCCACATAAATTGCTTCGTGAACCTTACTACGAACCAGACTACCCAATAGCAGTACTTTACGGTACTCTCGGGGTTGAAATAGCCCGTGAAATGGTATCATCGTTACTTAAATATTCGGCTTTGTACGCATCCAATGGAACTTTAATTAACGATCATAGTCTTGTTGCGAATTTGTCACTGACGTCTATTGACCATCAACTGAAATGTTTAACCGAATTCTGCGTTCAGAATGATATTTCGGATGCTAAAACTTCTAATAGAACTAGTCTTAGTACTTTTATTAATATTTCTGCTGTAAAACAGGCTTTAAAGGTAAGTAACAAAAAATTTTAAAGTTTTTTTAAGGTTATCTTAAAAATTAATTTTTTATCGATTATTTTAGGCGCTTAAGAAGGTTTCGAAAACAGCAGAGCACATACATCAACCCGGTTTGGAAGATTATGAGAATGAAAATTTGTTTTATATAACTTACGGTCAAGGTTTGTGTGTGGCACAAACTGCTCAGCAAGCTGATAGAGAAAATACTACGAGTAGCTCGCTAAGCAATAAAAACATGTAAGTGCTTAAAAAAATATCCTTTAAAATTGTTGTTATTTGATTACTGAACCCAATTTTCTTTTATTTTTAGCTTGAAAGTAATTACTTCTCAGCAAAAGAGTTTTTCTGAAGCTTTTCAATGTACCGCTCCATCAAATATTTGCAAGCACCTAATGTAAGGTGGCAATCATCAAGGAGACTGATATTTTACTTGATTGATAATAAATTTATTTGAAATTTATACGCTTGAGCTAATACCATGACTGTAAATTTGATTTTTTTTTTAATATTTTGATGTAATTTTTATTTGATAATCCCAGGGCCTATTTTTAATCGTTTATTTATTGAATCATTGTAAACTTACACCCTAAATGATAAAAGATTATGATTTTATATTTTCTATTAATTTATTTTATTTAATTTTTTGAATTTGAAAGCTCAAGCGTAATGACTATGATTTTAAAAGTGACTTGAAGGACAGATCTGATACTTATTTCTTACATGCAACGAAGTTGGCAATTTTTTTAAAAGTATTTTTAACGTAACGGTCTTTTTTTAATTATATTTTTAAGAATCTCCATGTAATTTATTTATTAAAGAAGTAAATTTTTTTTAATTTGATGCTGATTATTCATAAAAATCGTTAAAAAAATCATTAAATCTCCTGAAAAACTAAAATTTCTTTTTTTCTCAAGGACGCCATGCTTGTTTTGTCGTGGGATTAGCAAAATTAAATTTCAACGAATATTCTGCTGCCACGTCATAACGGCCATGAAAAATGGACGGCGAAAGCCAAAACAACGGTCAGTATTTCATATTCATCGTTTTATTTTACTGTTTATTAATTCAAATTCATAAAAAATAGTTGAAACCTTTGATTTTCGTGATAATGCACCTCGAAGCAGTATTATTTGTGCGGAGAAAGATCGTTTAATTTGATAATCGCGGTATGAGATTCCAAAGCATCTCAATGACGGTTTTATTTTCTGTATTTTTAGAAAAAAAATCAAGGCTTTGCCTTGTCGGAGCAATTAAAGAGGACGTCGGGGTTCTTCAAGCGGCAGAAAACATCGGAATTTCAGTTTGTGTTTCTGATAATTACAATGAATTGAAGGATGATGAAATGTATGACACTTTTTTTGTGGTTCAAGAATTTGAAGGACCATGCTTTGAGGATTTATGTAACTTAAATTGCAGGTAAAGTATATTATTGAAAATATTTATTAAGTTGATGTTTTATTGGTTTTTTTAAATGTGTGATTTTTCTAGGATACTGGGTCCTACTGCAGTGAAAGAATTGGCAGAAAAACGTGAATCTCTCCCTCCGCCTGATCGTCCAAGACCATTATACTCATTAGCAATGAGAGGTGCTATAATTTGTTTTACTGGATTTAGAAAAGAGGAACAAGCAGAGCTGGTAAGTAATTTGCTTTTGATGTGAAAAAATAAATATTACAATACTTTTTTTTTGTTTTAAGTGCTCGCTTGCTGGTTTAGTGCATTTCATGGGCGGGAGTATCAGGAGAGAAATGAATAGTAAAATAACACATTTAATAGCAAACCGTCCTGGTGGTGAAAAATATCAGTATGCAGCTTCTTTTAACGTTCCAATTATGGCAGCCACTTGGGTTACTGCAGCGTGGGAGAATAGGAATAATGTTGGATATTCTTGTATGGATTCAAAAGTGATCTCTGACTATAAATTAAAATTTGGCGGGGCAAAAGTATGTTTCATGGGATTTAAAGTTGAGGAAATAGAGGAAATGTCACAAATTTTAATAAATAATCGAGGAGTGGTTTCGTCTTTGGATGATTTGGAATGCACTCATTTGGTAAGTTATAAAAAAAAATTGAAATGATTTAGCAAAGACGATTAATAATTTTTTTGATATTTAAAGGTTGTCGATGAGTCTAATGTTATTTCAATACCTGAAGCGCCTCCACCGAAAGCTCATATTGTAAAGTCAGAATGGTTTTGGGCTTCAGTGCAGAATGAAATTTGTGAAAATGAGAGAGAATATTTATTTGAAGACGTAAGTAAAATTTGTTGAACAGATGCACTTGAAGAATATTATTTTAATTTTTTTGGGATACAGATTTTAGAATCCATTTTAAGTCCTGGTAAAAGTCAATACCACAGCACTCCATTATCGGGCACGGTTGCTTCACGAGCTAGAAAAAGGAAACGACTACAACAAAGAGCAGCTGCAAACCAGTTTGAATCGCCGTCGTCTAACAAACGAAGATCTTCAATTAGTGATGCTGGTTTGTTAAGCGTCTCCAGTAGCTTTTTAGATTGTACAGCTACACCTGAAAAAGAATTATGTGATGAGGAGGATGAGGAATGTAAGAGTGTGCCAAGGCCAAACGCCACCGGTCGATATCAAGTTTTCCATGAATTAGTGCAAACAGAAGCTAATTATGTTGGGATTTTGGAAATGATTTTAACGGTTAGTTGGCTATTAAAATTTAAGTATGAGTTTGTATTAATTATTAATTTTCTTTTTTAGTTATATAAAATTCCGTTGGAGGATATGGCAGAAGGAAACAACGCATTACTGAATCCCCATGAAGTGAAAACGATTTTTGGTAAACTTCCTGCTATTTTTGAGATACATAAATCCATGTTAGGGGAGTTGAGATATGGCCTCGATAATTGGAAAGAGGATTTTAGTATCGGGAATGTTATTATTAAATATGTAAGTTTTTTTTTGGGCAAAAAAAAATTGGCATTTAAAGTTTTTAATCCTTAATTTATTTTTTTAGGCTCCGGAATTTGAAAAATCGTACCCGCCGTTTATTAATAATTTCGAGAAGATGAAGCAGACTTTAGAGGAGTTTGATGCTAACAGGCCAAGATTTCATGCGTTCTTAAAGAGAACGCAAATTAAATCTGAAAGGAGTAGAGAAACTTTGAAGGATCTTTTAATTCGCCCTGTGCAGAGATTGCCCAGTATTGAGTTATTAATTAATGGTAATCAAAATAAATTTTTAAAACTTTTCAAAATGGGGAAAAGAATGTTTGAAGTGCCATAATTAATTTTTTTCTTTGTGTTTTAGATTTAATAAAACGAACAGAAAAACAAAATCCGGATCACTCCGCCTTGGAGCAAGCATTCATAAAAATAAGGCAAGCTACAACTCACATAAACGAAGATAAAAGAAAAACCGAAGCCCAGTTGGAAATGTTTAATTTATTCTATGAAATCGATGGTTGCCCAGTAAGTCACATTCACCTTTTTTTTTTTTTTAAATTCAGATAATTAATTTTATTTTTTTTTTAAAGCCACATTTCATTTCCTCTCATCGGAACCTCATAGCAAAATGCGAATGCACCGAACTCACAGAAATCGTTTCTTCTAAAAAAGGTGACGCACTCGTTATACTCCTCTTCACGGACGCTTTAGAACTCTGCAAAAAACGTGCTAAAACATTCCACACGTTCGGAAGATCGAAACCCAGCAGCTTGCAAAAAGTTCATAAATTAAAAAAACCGTACAAACATGTTAGATTGATGCCGCTTTCGAATTTAAGGAAAGTGATTGATGTAAAAGATTCGGATGAGCGACGGAATATTTTCGCATTGCAATGCATTAGTCATTCGAACAAAGAAAATAATAATAATTTTCAAGGGAGTAATCAATCGAATAAGGAAAGTTTGTGTTCGTTTATGATAACGGATGATACGGTTGATAAAAATACTTTTTTGAAACAAATTTGCAAGCAAATGGCGCATACGGTTTGCACACCTGATCCGGAGGATTTTTATGATAATATGGATTCCAGTGAGATAGCAGCGGATGTTAGTAATGTTACCATTAAGTCTACTCATTCTTTTAGCACGGCACTAAGGTGAGTTTAGTAGAAGTAAAAGTTTTAGGGATTGGTGGAAGCCTAAAATTTTTGTTTGGAATCTGATAAGGTCGAAATAATGTTTTTAAGATGATGCAGGCCTAAGAATTTTAGAAAATAAAAAACGGTCCACAAAGGGGTCAATAAAAAGGGTTGCCCAAAAAAAGCGAAAAAGGAAAAGAATTGGAGAAATGGCCAAAAAGCCCCGAAGAAAAATTTTAGCTATGCAAAGCTTTGTGCTAATCTCCAAAAAAATTTACTAAAGTCGTCGATTCGAATTCTAAAAATTTGGCGTTCTGAAACTTTAAACAATCTTAGGAAATAATTAATTTTCCTGAACCTGTAGACAAATTTTTTTGTAATATTTGATAGAAATTAGGAGTTCTGAACGTCTAGAAAAAAATTTTATAAATATTTGATGAAAACACCTAATTTGGCATTCTGAACCTGTCAAAAAAATTTTAGAATCGTCTAATTTTTACAGGAAAGTTTCCCGTGCCCGAAGAAAATTATCATTTCGTTCTAAAACCCAGACCATTTTCTATGATGTTGAGCTATGAATTTTCCCTTCTTTTAAGGTTAGTCCACTTCTGTAGCTAAATAAATGAAATAAAACTAATTTATTTTTGTTTTTTAATTTCAGATTTGCTTCTAAAACAGGAGTAAAAGTTGGCCGAGCTTTGAGTATGAGTAAAACTCCGAACAAGCTTATGAAAGCAATGTCAGTGGCTTTGCCGTTATCATCTCAGGAAACTTTGACTCGAAGTGCAAATCAGCTAGCTCGAATGAGACTTCAAAGTTGTGCCAATTTGAGCGTAAGTGTTTTATATTTTGGAAAATAAAATAACGCTACTTAATCTATCTTTGAATTTGTTTTTCTTTTTAAGGATTTAGCCTGCACGCCACCAGGAGAATTTACCAGTCCAGCAACTCCAATGTCCGTCCAACCAACAAGAAAAAATATGTTAGCATCTGCTTTTAGTGTTTCTTCTCTTAAGCTTCTTTAAAACTTTCACGAAAAAAAGTATTCTTGTTCTGTGATAATTCATATCTTTATGCTTTCTAATTTTCGGCAATAACAGGGCGTCGCTTTAGTAAGATTTTAGGATACTTGAGTTAATTATAATCAAACATTTTATCTCTTATTGTTACTTTAAAGAAGAATAACAAAAATTATTGCGGCAGCATTGCAGATAAGCTAAAGGCGATTAAAACTAGGTTTAGTTTACTAAGAATAATTTTATATATTTATTTTTATATATTTATATCTTTTAAAATTATACAAATGTACTAAAACATGATTTTCATTGCTTTATTTTTTCTTTTCATTAGTCCCTATTCCAAAATTCCCACGGGAACCTTGTCAAAAAGTAAAAAAGACTTTATTGACGAGGTTCCCGCGGGAATTTCGGGATGATCTTTGCGCCAATCGATAGAGAACGTCGAGATCCATCGTGTAGGACCAAAAAAGCTCTCCAAAGTTCCCGGTTAAAAGGCTCATACTATTAAAACTGGATTTTTTAATTTTGGCTTAAAATGGATTTTAAGGATTTTGAATTGGAGAGCTTTTTAAGGAGCTTTTGGTCTTGATCGATAGAGCTTACTGCCCTTGATCGAATGCTGCAAGAAATACCCCGAAATTCCTACGAAAAATGCGCAAAAACGGATTTTTAAATTTTTTCCTATGTGGTTTATACCAAATTTTTATCGAAAAAATGTTACATGAAAATTTCACTTTTTAGGAAAAAAAAGGTTTTTGGAAAATCGCGTTTTTTAAGCAGTTCCCGTGGGATTTCCGGGACTTTTATTGCATGGTCTGATAGAGGACATCCAGGGCTATCGTTTGAGACCAAAAGCTCCCCAAAGCTCCTTCAAATAACGGAGATTTTCATCGATTTCGAAAAAAGTGACTATTTTGGGTTTTCCTTCCGTATGAGATGGGGAAAGCTCGGGAAAGCTCCAAACCTGGATTTTTGGATTCCTAAGGTCCTAACCCAAATCCATATATTTTTGTATTAAAACTTTTTGTAAAACAGCTCTAAAACGCACCGTTCTCGAGATATTTGCGATTTTAGGTTGGAGTAAATTTTCGTGGGGAAAAATGGATTTTTGTGCTAAGAACAGTGTTTGCGGCAGTTCCCGTAGGAATTTCGGGAATCTGATTGCAGCACTGGATAGAGGACGTCGAGATCTATCATTTAAGACCAAGAAAGCTCCCCAAAGTTCCCGATTAAAAAGCCCATTTCATAAAACCCGGATTTTTTAGTTTTGGCCCAAAATGGCCGCTTCCAGGCAACTTTTGGGGGCTTTTTTGGGGTTCCGCTATTTGTTTAGACCCAAGGTACCCATTCCACCGGTTTTTGCCGAAATCCGGAAAGGTCGAAAAAAAAGTTCAAAAAACATGAAAGACTATAGTCTTTCCTTTTTTTCGATTTTCGACGAAAATTAAAAAATGGCGGAAACCGGCTAGATGGGTTTAGATGGGGCTGAAAACACGAAAAAAGCCAAAAAATTTCGGATTAAGCCTAAATTAAGCCCAAAAATGGCTTATGGAAGGCCTATTTTGGGCTTATTCCGGATTTTTTTGGCTTTTTTCGAAATTTTAGGCCAAACTATACCCATTTAGCCGGTTTTCGCAATTTTTAAAATAAGGCTTAGATCGTCGAAAATCGAAAAATGGCCTACAGAATGCTTATTGTAAAAATTGCGAAAACCGGCTAAATGGGTATAGTTTGGCCTAAAATTTCGAAAAAAGCCAAAAAAATCCGGAATAAGCCCAAAATAGGCCTTCCATAAGCCATTTTTGGGCTTAATTTAGGCTTAATCCGAAATTTTTTGGCTTTTTTCGTGTTTTCAGCCCCATCTAAACCCATCTAGCCGGTTTCCGCCATTTTTTAATTTTCGTCGAAAATCGAAAAAAAGGAAAGACTATAGTCTTTCATGTTTTTTGAACTTTTTTTTCGACCTTTCCGGATTTCGGCAAAAACCGGTGGAATGGGTACCTTGGGTCTAAACAAATAGCGGAACCCCAAAAAAGCCCCCAAAAGTTGCCTGGAAGCGGCCATTTTGGGCCAAAACTAAAAAATCCGGGTTTTATGAAATGGGCTTTTTAATCGGGAACTTTGGGGAGCTTTCTTGGTCTTAAATGATAGATCTCGACGTCCTCTATCCAGTGCTGCAATCAGATTCCCGAAATTCCTACGGGAACTGCCGCAAACACTGTTCTTAGCACAAAAATCCATTTTTCCCCACGAAAATTTACTCCAACCTAAAATCGCAAATATCTCGAGAACGGTGCGTTTTAGAGCTGTTTTACAAAAAGTTTTAATACAAAAATATATGGATTTGGGTTAGGACCTTAGGAATCCAAAAATCCAGGTTTGGAGCTTTCCCGAGCTTTCCCCATCTCATACGGAAGGAAAACCCAAAATAGTCACTTTTTTCGAAATCGATGAAAATCTCCGTTATTTGAAGGAGCTTTGGGGAGCTTTTGGTCTCAAACGATAGCCCTGGATGTCCTCTATCAGACCATGCAATAAAAGTCCCGGAAATCCCACGGGAACTGCTTAAAAAACGCGATTTTCCAAAAACCTTTTTTTTCCTAAAAAGTGAAATTTTCATGTAACATTTTTTCGATAAAAATTTGGTATAAACCACATAGGAAAAAATTTAAAAATCCGTTTTTGCGCATTTTTCGTAGGAATTTCGGGGTATTTCTTGCAGCATTCGATCAAGGGCAGTAAGCTCTATCGATCAAGACCAAAAGCTCCTTAAAAAGCTCTCCAATTCAAAATCCTTAAAATCCATTTTAAGCCAAAATTAAAAAATCCAGTTTTAATAGTATGAGCCTTTTAACCGGGAACTTTGGAGAGCTTTTTTGGTCCTACACGATGGATCTCGACGTTCTCTATCGATTGGCGCAAAGATCATCCAGAAATTCCCGCGGGAACCTCGTCAAAAAAGCCTTTTTTACCTTTTGATATTTAGTCTGTCTAGATTTTCTTACTTTCTACTTTTATTCATTTCAAAATTTCTGCTCAGGAAAATTTGGAAACAGGAAATAAGAGGTCGTAAACCTAACTCCCAAATCTTCGGGTTAAGTCGATAAAAAAAAATCTTATACTGGGGCCGAGCAAAACATTAAAAAAAAAAATGCGGCGAAAAAAAATAGCTGCAAGAAGCCTCGAACCAATTCACAGTAGTGAAGCATAATGCATAACCTTCGAGCTTATAATTCAATGGTGTAGGATCAGGATCAGGATCAGGAATACTTGAGAAAAAAATTAGACAAATTTCTTTTTTACAACCTCTATACTTTGCATTAAAATAATGCCCATTTTCCTAACGAATTTATGCTACAAAAGTAGACCGTTCAAAGGTTCACGCAGAAAAAAAAACTAATAATAATAATAATAAATTTCATTATACAATAAAAAAGGGAAACCTTTTATCATATGTTTTGTAGCACAATTCTTCCATGGGACTTTCTACTTATCAATGTAAAGCAACACACATGATTCATAATGATAATCCATAATAATTTATAAATGGTAGCAATAAGTTTATTGCAAAGTTAGTTCATCTTTTTTTTATGGTGACTAACGTCCATAACACGAATTTAAAAACTAAGTTTCATTAACGGCCCGCTATCATTATTTTAATAAAAAAAATCTTACACAAGCATCTTTTAATACTGTAGAACAACGTTAATCATCATAGAAAATTTTACTTGTTACATATGTTTTTCTTGAATGACATTTTTAAAAAAAATTTGTTACTTTTTTAAAAATCGGATCCGATTATTCTTTTTAGTAAAAAAAAAAAGGTGGAGAAGAGTGCACGATACACGAGAATACGACACATACTGATAGCCTCTTTTTCTTTGCGAAGAAAAAAATTTAAAAAAAAAAAGGTTTCTTAAAAAAAAAAAGACTATCAACACTATTTACAATAACAGTACACATTAGAATATATAGTATTTATCGATTTTTAAATATTAAAAGTGAATTTATATTTTTTTTTGGTTCCGAGGCAAAAATTTGAAGGCGTAGCAAATTTTGTAACATTTTTACACCTACAAAATTTTCTCCCTCGTACATGATTACTCGGTTATGATTTGTTAAAAAAAAACTAGTACAAATTTCAAAATTCCAAGATAATTTCGGCGTGTCACAAAAAAAATTAACGCGGGCGAATCGTTTGATGCCCAAATTTTTAAATTTTTTTTCAACACACCAAAAACACAATCTCAGAATTTTTACTAAATTTCATTTCCAACGATAAATTTCTATAAATATTCCATCGATTAAATTTAAAAGTCGATTCATTCCCATTTTCTAAACGAAAAAAAAAATGTTTTTAAAAAGTTCGTAAGCTCACAGTTAGAACTTTAAATTTTAATTTCCTTTTTGAAATCGAAACAGCCCACGAAAACTAAATCTATATTTACAAAAAATTTCAAATTCAATGATTCGACTAGATAAGTCAATTTTAAAATTTTGTTAAAATTAGGCGATATCGATTTTTTTTCCTCGAATAAATTTCTAACCGTGATTTACGATTACGAAAAAAAATACGACAGTACAAGAGTTGAAAAAAAAATCATACTTATCATTTTTCCCTTTTATATATACATTTTACATGATCGTTTTTCATAGGTACGAAGTTTTTTTTTAAACCATTTAAAAATATGCCTGAATACACTATAAATAACGTAACGAGTAGATGGCCCAAAAACAATTAATCTTTTTTAAAATATGAATTAGTTTTTTCGAATGAAAATTTCTATTCAATGAGTGCAAAAAACATTTTTTATGCAGGCAGGAAAAACTTATTTGAAAAATTCTAGAACCAAAAAAAAAGTTTTTTAATAATTTTTTGTAAAAACTTAATTTTTTTGCCACCTGAATATTTTAAACAAATTTTTGCTGGTTGAAAATCGTTTAAATTTTCCCCTCGCCTCCTGAATTACTAATTTATTAGTTTTTAAAAAATTATTTCTTCATAAAAAATGTTACACAAAAAATTTGCTGGAATAGAAATCTTGAAAAAATTTGCTATTCGAGCAATTTTTTTTCCTATCTCAATAAATGTCACACTCAAAAATTAAAACTTAATCACTCGACAAACAAACTCATCAACAAAAAAATTAATTTTTCACATGGGCCCATTTAAATAACGAATTTAAAAATTTTGGATGCAGCTAAAAATTATTTTTTAGTTAATTAAATTTTTTTTTGTCTTTTTTCTTCTTCAAATATTAAATTCATTTTCATATATAAAAAAAAAGCTAAAGTATGTACTTTACACTCATTAGTGTATAGCAATTTTTTTTTAAAAAAAATGGAAAATATTCCACTAATTCCATGCAAAGTATAGTTTGTAGAGGTTTCCGAAGCTTAAAATTTATTTATATAAAAAAAAAAAATATTGGCTTTTGAATAAAAAAAATTTTTCTCGTCGCCGCTTAATCCTTTATTTTCTTCGGCAAAGGATTCTTTCGCTTTCAAGTTCTCGGGATCGCCTCCCGTTTTCCTTAATCCTATGACTAATTCTTCGGAGGTTCATTTTCAAAACCCGAGAAATTTTTTGGCATTAGGCTTAAAGCTCTATAAATATAAAAATTTGTACAAGAAAAGAAAATATTTATCACTTTTTAAAAATGATCCCACGAGAATTTTTTTTAAAAATAAAAAAAAATTAATCTCGCGCTTTTGAAGCGACAGACGATCCCAAAAAATATAAAGCTTTACAAAATTTAGATCGAAAGTTACTTTAAAATTTTTTTAAAAACGTAAAAATATTACAAAACGAAAAATATTTATAAATAATATTTTAATAAGAGGAACAACTTTGCTAAAATTCGGTAACGGCGCTAAAAAGGAGCTCGAGTGGCTAAAAGAACCAAGTTCGGCCAAAATTTCGCCTTAGCAATCCCTTGAAAATTTTTTTCAGCCACCCAGCCCCTTTAAAAAATTTCCTAGTGCCAATTTTAAAATAACTTTCGATCTTTTTTTTTTTTTAATAAATTCTTCCACATCGAACCGGTGCCTAAAAATTCTCTTACATTCCTTAAATCACATTAAGATCACCAATTATTTCTCGAGGCCGGGTTTTAATCAAAATTAAAAAAATTTAGCCCGACAGCTTTGCCTTTTCATCCGGGCGTTGCTCTTTTTTTCCAAGTAAAATTAATCCGAGGGCCAATGAACACTCAAAAAATTTCTGATAAAAAAAAATTTACAGGGATTTTTTATTGTTTCGAACGTCGTTTCGATTTCGATGATTTTGATGATGGAGTCGGTGTTGAAATCGTCGAACTGCCATCGGTGGTTATGGTGGTATCTGTTGTAACTGAAACGGTGGTTGAAGATTTTTTTTGAGTATTCACGGCGGCCTCATTTCATTTTTTGGTCATTATTTTTAGGTACTCCAATGCGTTGTGAGCAGCTGATGCCTGTGCTTCTTCTGAACTGGCACCGGAACCGTAGCAAACAGCGACGGGAAGAGTCGATAACTGGACTAAGCACTGTGATTTACCTGGAAAATTATTTCAACGAATATTAGTCGGTTGTTTTTTAAGGGGAAAAAATTGTTTGGCTAAAAATCTGTGACTGTCACTGGCTCAAGGATTTATATTCACTCTTTTCTAGTCAGACAGATTTTTTCAAATTTACTGGTCGAGCAAAATTTTAAATAATTTTGGGTTGAACAAATTCTATTAAAAATTTCTAGTCAACAACTTTTTCTAAGATTTCTAGCCAAGCAAATTTCATCATGATTTCTAATCGAGCAAATTTTTTCAAGATTTCAAGATTTCTAGTCGAGCAAGTTTTTTCAAGATTTCAAGATTTCTAGTCAAGCAAGTTTTTTCAAGATTTCAGGATTTCTAGTCAAGCAAATCTTTTTAAGATTTCTAGTCGAGCTAATCTTTATAAGATTTCTAGTCGAGCAAATCTTTTTAAGATTTCTAGTCGAGCAAATCTTTATAAGATTTCTAGTCGAGCAAATCTTTTTAAGATTTCTCTCCAATTCAAAATCCTTAAAATCCATTTTAAGCCAAAATTAAAAAATCCAGTTTTAATAGTATGAGCCTTTTAACCGGGAACTTTGGAGAGCTTTTTTGGTCCTACACGATGGATCTCGACGTTCTCTATCGATTGGCGCAAAGATCATCCAGAAATTCCCGCGGGAACCTCGTCAAAAAAGCCTTTTTTACCTTTTGATATTTAGTCTGTCTAGATTTTCTTACTTTCTACTTTTATTCATTTCAAAATTTCTGCTCAGGAAAATTTGGAAACAGGAAATAAGAGGTCGTAAACCTAACTCCCAAATCTTCGGGTTAAGTCGATAAAAAAAAATCTTATACTGGGGCCGAGCAAAACATTAAAAAAAAAAATGCGGCGAAAAAAAATAGCTGCAAGAAGCCTCGAACCAATTCACAGTAGTGAAGCATAATGCATAACCTTCGAGCTTATAATTCAATGGTGTAGGATCAGGATCAGGATCAGGAATACTTGAGAAAAAAATTAGACAAATTTCTTTTTTACAACCTCTATACTTTGCATTAAAATAATGCCCATTTTCCTAACGAATTTATGCTACAAAAGTAGACCGTTCAAAGGTTCACGCAGAAAAAAAAACTAATAATAATAATAATAAATTTCATTATACAATAAAAAAGGGAAACCTTTTATCATATGTTTTGTAGCACAATTCTTCCATGGGACTTTCTACTTATCAATGTAAAGCAACACACATGATTCATAATGATAATCCATAATAATTTATAAATGGTAGCAATAAGTTTATTGCAAAGTTAGTTCATCTTTTTTTTATGGTGACTAACGTCCATAACACGAATTTAAAAACTAAGTTTCATTAACGGCCCGCTATCATTATTTTAATAAAAAAAATCTTACACAAGCATCTTTTAATACTGTAGAACAACGTTAATCATCATAGAAAATTTTACTTGTTACATATGTTTTTCTTGAATGACATTTTTAAAAAAAATTTGTTACTTTTTTAAAAATCGGATCCGATTATTCTTTTTAGTAAAAAAAAAAAGGTGGAGAAGAGTGCACGATACACGAGAATACGACACATACTGATAGCCTCTTTTTCTTTGCGAAGAAAAAAATTTAAAAAAAAAAAGGTTTCTTAAAAAAAAAAAGACTATCAACACTATTTACAATAACAGTACACATTAGAATATATAGTATTTATCGATTTTTAAATATTAAAAGTGAATTTATATTTTTTTTTGGTTCCGAGGCAAAAATTTGAAGGCGTAGCAAATTTTGTAACATTTTTACACCTACAAAATTTTCTCCCTCGTACATGATTACTCGGTTATGATTTGTTAAAAAAAAACTAGTACAAATTTCAAAATTCCAAGATAATTTCGGCGTGTCACAAAAAAAATTAACGCGGGCGAATCGTTTGATGCCCAAATTTTTAAATTTTTTTTCAACACACCAAAAACACAATCTCAGAATTTTTACTAAATTTCATTTCCAACGATAAATTTCTATAAATATTCCATCGATTAAATTTAAAAGTCGATTCATTCCCATTTTCTAAACGAAAAAAAAAATGTTTTTAAAAAGTTCGTAAGCTCACAGTTAGAACTTTAAATTTTAATTTCCTTTTTGAAATCGAAACAGCCCACGAAAACTAAATCTATATTTACAAAAAATTTCAAATTCAATGATTCGACTAGATAAGTCAATTTTAAAATTTTGTTAAAATTAGGCGATATCGATTTTTTTTCCTCGAATAAATTTCTAACCGTGATTTACGATTACGAAAAAAAATACGACAGTACAAGAGTTGAAAAAAAAATCATACTTATCATTTTTCCCTTTTATATATACATTTTACATGATCGTTTTTCATAGGTACGAAGTTTTTTTTTAAACCATTTAAAAATATGCCTGAATACACTATAAATAACGTAACGAGTAGATGGCCCAAAAACAATTAATCTTTTTTAAAATATGAATTAGTTTTTTCGAATGAAAATTTCTATTCAATGAGTGCAAAAAACATTTTTTATGCAGGCAGGAAAAACTTATTTGAAAAATTCTAGAACCAAAAAAAAAGTTTTTTAATAATTTTTTGTAAAAACTTAATTTTTTTGCCACCTGAATATTTTAAACAAATTTTTGCTGGTTGAAAATCGTTTAAATTTTCCCCTCGCCTCCTGAATTACTAATTTATTAGTTTTTAAAAAATTATTTCTTCATAAAAAATGTTACACAAAAAATTTGCTGGAATAGAAATCTTGAAAAAATTTGCTATTCGAGCAATTTTTTTTCCTATCTCAATAAATGTCACACTCAAAAATTAAAACTTAATCACTCGACAAACAAACTCATCAACAAAAAAATTAATTTTTCACATGGGCCCATTTAAATAACGAATTTAAAAATTTTGGATGCAGCTAAAAATTATTTTTTAGTTAATTAAATTTTTTTTTGTCTTTTTTCTTCTTCAAATATTAAATTCATTTTCATATATAAAAAAAAAGCTAAAGTATGTACTTTACACTCATTAGTGTATAGCAATTTTTTTTTAAAAAAAATGGAAAATATTCCACTAATTCCATGCAAAGTATAGTTTGTAGAGGTTTCCGAAGCTTAAAATTTATTTATATAAAAAAAAAAAATATTGGCTTTTGAATAAAAAAAATTTTTCTCGTCGCCGCTTAATCCTTTATTTTCTTCGGCAAAGGATTCTTTCGCTTTCAAGTTCTCGGGATCGCCTCCCGTTTTCCTTAATCCTATGACTAATTCTTCGGAGGTTCATTTTCAAAACCCGAGAAATTTTTTGGCATTAGGCTTAAAGCTCTATAAATATAAAAATTTGTACAAGAAAAGAAAATATTTATCACTTTTTAAAAATGATCCCACGAGAATTTTTTTTAAAAATAAAAAAAAATTAATCTCGCGCTTTTGAAGCGACAGACGATCCCAAAAAATATAAAGCTTTACAAAATTTAGATCGAAAGTTACTTTAAAATTTTTTTAAAAACGTAAAAATATTACAAAACGAAAAATATTTATAAATAATATTTTAATAAGAGGAACAACTTTGCTAAAATTCGGTAACGGCGCTAAAAAGGAGCTCGAGTGGCTAAAAGAACCAAGTTCGGCCAAAATTTCGCCTTAGCAATCCCTTGAAAATTTTTTTCAGCCACCCAGCCCCTTTAAAAAATTTCCTAGTGCCAATTTTAAAATAACTTTCGATCTTTTTTTTTTTTTAATAAATTCTTCCACATCGAACCGGTGCCTAAAAATTCTCTTACATTCCTTAAATCACATTAAGATCACCAATTATTTCTCGAGGCCGGGTTTTAATCAAAATTAAAAAAATTTAGCCCGACAGCTTTGCCTTTTCATCCGGGCGTTGCTCTTTTTTTCCAAGTAAAATTAATCCGAGGGCCAATGAACACTCAAAAAATTTCTGATAAAAAAAAATTTACAGGGATTTTTTATTGTTTCGAACGTCGTTTCGATTTCGATGATTTTGATGATGGAGTCGGTGTTGAAATCGTCGAACTGCCATCGGTGGTTATGGTGGTATCTGTTGTAACTGAAACGGTGGTTGAAGATTTTTTTTGAGTATTCACGGCGGCCTCATTTCATTTTTTGGTCATTATTTTTAGGTACTCCAATGCGTTGTGAGCAGCTGATGCCTGTGCTTCTTCTGAACTGGCACCGGAACCGTAGCAAACAGCGACGGGAAGAGTCGATAACTGGACTAAGCACTGTGATTTACCTGGAAAATTATTTCAACGAATATTAGTCGGTTGTTTTTTAAGGGGAAAAAATTGTTTGGCTAAAAATCTGTGACTGTCACTGGCTCAAGGATTTATATTCACTCTTTTCTAGTCAGACAGATTTTTTCAAATTTACTGGTCGAGCAAAATTTTAAATAATTTTGGGTTGAACAAATTCTATTAAAAATTTCTAGTCAACAACTTTTTCTAAGATTTCTAGCCAAGCAAATTTCATCATGATTTCTAATCGAGCAAATTTTTTCAAGATTTCAAGATTTCTAGTCGAGCAAGTTTTTTCAAGATTTCAAGATTTCTAGTCAAGCAAGTTTTTTCAAGATTTCAGGATTTCTAGTCAAGCAAATCTTTTTAAGATTTCTAGTCGAGCTAATCTTTATAAGATTTCTAGTCGAGCAAATCTTTTTAAGATTTCTAGTCGAGCAAATCTTTATAAGATTTCTAGTCGAGCAAATCTTTTTAAGATTTCTCTCCAATTCAAAATCCTTAAAATCCATTTTAAGCCAAAATTAAAAAATCCAGTTTTAATAGTATGAGCCTTTTAACCGGGAACTTTGGAGAGCTTTTTTGGTCCTACACGATGGATCTCGACGTTCTCTATCGATTGGCGCAAAGATCATCCAGAAATTCCCGCGGGAACCTCGTCAAAAAAGCCTTTTTTACCTTTTGATATTTAGTCTGTCTAGATTTTCTTACTTTCTACTTTTATTCATTTCAAAATTTCTGCTCAGGAAAATTTGGAAACAGGAAATAAGAGGTCGTAAACCTAACTCCCAAATCTTCGGGTTAAGTCGATAAAAAAAAATCTTATACTGGGGCCGAGCAAAACATTAAAAAAAAAAATGCGGCGAAAAAAAATAGCTGCAAGAAGCCTCGAACCAATTCACAGTAGTGAAGCATAATGCATAACCTTCGAGCTTATAATTCAATGGTGTAGGATCAGGATCAGGATCAGGAATACTTGAGAAAAAAATTAGACAAATTTCTTTTTTACAACCTCTATACTTTGCATTAAAATAATGCCCATTTTCCTAACGAATTTATGCTACAAAAGTAGACCGTTCAAAGGTTCACGCAGAAAAAAAAACTAATAATAATAATAATAAATTTCATTATACAATAAAAAAGGGAAACCTTTTATCATATGTTTTGTAGCACAATTCTTCCATGGGACTTTCTACTTATCAATGTAAAGCAACACACATGATTCATAATGATAATCCATAATAATTTATAAATGGTAGCAATAAGTTTATTGCAAAGTTAGTTCATCTTTTTTTTATGGTGACTAACGTCCATAACACGAATTTAAAAACTAAGTTTCATTAACGGCCCGCTATCATTATTTTAATAAAAAAAATCTTACACAAGCATCTTTTAATACTGTAGAACAACGTTAATCATCATAGAAAATTTTACTTGTTACATATGTTTTTCTTGAATGACATTTTTAAAAAAAATTTGTTACTTTTTTAAAAATCGGATCCGATTATTCTTTTTAGTAAAAAAAAAAAGGTGGAGAAGAGTGCACGATACACGAGAATACGACACATACTGATAGCCTCTTTTTCTTTGCGAAGAAAAAAATTTAAAAAAAAAAAGGTTTCTTAAAAAAAAAAAGACTATCAACACTATTTACAATAACAGTACACATTAGAATATATAGTATTTATCGATTTTTAAATATTAAAAGTGAATTTATATTTTTTTTTGGTTCCGAGGCAAAAATTTGAAGGCGTAGCAAATTTTGTAACATTTTTACACCTACAAAATTTTCTCCCTCGTACATGATTACTCGGTTATGATTTGTTAAAAAAAAACTAGTACAAATTTCAAAATTCCAAGATAATTTCGGCGTGTCACAAAAAAAATTAACGCGGGCGAATCGTTTGATGCCCAAATTTTTAAATTTTTTTTCAACACACCAAAAACACAATCTCAGAATTTTTACTAAATTTCATTTCCAACGATAAATTTCTATAAATATTCCATCGATTAAATTTAAAAGTCGATTCATTCCCATTTTCTAAACGAAAAAAAAAATGTTTTTAAAAAGTTCGTAAGCTCACAGTTAGAACTTTAAATTTTAATTTCCTTTTTGAAATCGAAACAGCCCACGAAAACTAAATCTATATTTACAAAAAATTTCAAATTCAATGATTCGACTAGATAAGTCAATTTTAAAATTTTGTTAAAATTAGGCGATATCGATTTTTTTTCCTCGAATAAATTTCTAACCGTGATTTACGATTACGAAAAAAAATACGACAGTACAAGAGTTGAAAAAAAAATCATACTTATCATTTTTCCCTTTTATATATACATTTTACATGATCGTTTTTCATAGGTACGAAGTTTTTTTTTAAACCATTTAAAAATATGCCTGAATACACTATAAATAACGTAACGAGTAGATGGCCCAAAAACAATTAATCTTTTTTAAAATATGAATTAGTTTTTTCGAATGAAAATTTCTATTCAATGAGTGCAAAAAACATTTTTTATGCAGGCAGGAAAAACTTATTTGAAAAATTCTAGAACCAAAAAAAAAGTTTTTTAATAATTTTTTGTAAAAACTTAATTTTTTTGCCACCTGAATATTTTAAACAAATTTTTGCTGGTTGAAAATCGTTTAAATTTTCCCCTCGCCTCCTGAATTACTAATTTATTAGTTTTTAAAAAATTATTTCTTCATAAAAAATGTTACACAAAAAATTTGCTGGAATAGAAATCTTGAAAAAATTTGCTATTCGAGCAATTTTTTTTCCTATCTCAATAAATGTCACACTCAAAAATTAAAACTTAATCACTCGACAAACAAACTCATCAACAAAAAAATTAATTTTTCACATGGGCCCATTTAAATAACGAATTTAAAAATTTTGGATGCAGCTAAAAATTATTTTTTAGTTAATTAAATTTTTTTTTGTCTTTTTTCTTCTTCAAATATTAAATTCATTTTCATATATAAAAAAAAAGCTAAAGTATGTACTTTACACTCATTAGTGTATAGCAATTTTTTTTTAAAAAAAATGGAAAATATTCCACTAATTCCATGCAAAGTATAGTTTGTAGAGGTTTCCGAAGCTTAAAATTTATTTATATAAAAAAAAAAAATATTGGCTTTTGAATAAAAAAAATTTTTCTCGTCGCCGCTTAATCCTTTATTTTCTTCGGCAAAGGATTCTTTCGCTTTCAAGTTCTCGGGATCGCCTCCCGTTTTCCTTAATCCTATGACTAATTCTTCGGAGGTTCATTTTCAAAACCCGAGAAATTTTTTGGCATTAGGCTTAAAGCTCTATAAATATAAAAATTTGTACAAGAAAAGAAAATATTTATCACTTTTTAAAAATGATCCCACGAGAATTTTTTTTAAAAATAAAAAAAAATTAATCTCGCGCTTTTGAAGCGACAGACGATCCCAAAAAATATAAAGCTTTACAAAATTTAGATCGAAAGTTACTTTAAAATTTTTTTAAAAACGTAAAAATATTACAAAACGAAAAATATTTATAAATAATATTTTAATAAGAGGAACAACTTTGCTAAAATTCGGTAACGGCGCTAAAAAGGAGCTCGAGTGGCTAAAAGAACCAAGTTCGGCCAAAATTTCGCCTTAGCAATCCCTTGAAAATTTTTTTCAGCCACCCAGCCCCTTTAAAAAATTTCCTAGTGCCAATTTTAAAATAACTTTCGATCTTTTTTTTTTTTTAATAAATTCTTCCACATCGAACCGGTGCCTAAAAATTCTCTTACATTCCTTAAATCACATTAAGATCACCAATTATTTCTCGAGGCCGGGTTTTAATCAAAATTAAAAAAATTTAGCCCGACAGCTTTGCCTTTTCATCCGGGCGTTGCTCTTTTTTTCCAAGTAAAATTAATCCGAGGGCCAATGAACACTCAAAAAATTTCTGATAAAAAAAAATTTACAGGGATTTTTTATTGTTTCGAACGTCGTTTCGATTTCGATGATTTTGATGATGGAGTCGGTGTTGAAATCGTCGAACTGCCATCGGTGGTTATGGTGGTATCTGTTGTAACTGAAACGGTGGTTGAAGATTTTTTTTGAGTATTCACGGCGGCCTCATTTCATTTTTTGGTCATTATTTTTAGGTACTCCAATGCGTTGTGAGCAGCTGATGCCTGTGCTTCTTCTGAACTGGCACCGGAACCGTAGCAAACAGCGACGGGAAGAGTCGATAACTGGACTAAGCACTGTGATTTACCTGGAAAATTATTTCAACGAATATTAGTCGGTTGTTTTTTAAGGGGAAAAAATTGTTTGGCTAAAAATCTGTGACTGTCACTGGCTCAAGGATTTATATTCACTCTTTTCTAGTCAGACAGATTTTTTCAAATTTACTGGTCGAGCAAAATTTTAAATAATTTTGGGTTGAACAAATTCTATTAAAAATTTCTAGTCAACAACTTTTTCTAAGATTTCTAGCCAAGCAAATTTCATCATGATTTCTAATCGAGCAAATTTTTTCAAGATTTCAAGATTTCTAGTCGAGCAAGTTTTTTCAAGATTTCAAGATTTCTAGTCAAGCAAGTTTTTTCAAGATTTCAGGATTTCTAGTCAAGCAAATCTTTTTAAGATTTCTAGTCGAGCTAATCTTTATAAGATTTCTAGTCGAGCAAATCTTTTTAAGATTTCTAGTCGAGCAAATCTTTATAAGATTTCTAGTCGAGCAAATCTTTTTAAGATTTCTAGTCGAGCAAATCTTTATAAGATTTCTAGTCGAGCAAATCTTTTTAAGATTTCTAATCGAGCAAATCTTTTTAAGATCTTAGTTGAACAAATTTAATCAAAATTTCTTGCCAGGAGATTTCTTCAACAGTTCATCTCAAGCACATTTTCTCTAAAGTTTTAGTCAATCCAAATTTTTCAAAACTTCTTGCCCTGCATATTTTTTCAAAATGTCTTGTCGAGCAAATCTCAGTAAAACTAATTTTATTTCTTCCAACTTACCAGTAAGAGATTTTTCTTCTATAGGAACATACGTGACTTCAAATTGCTGTTCTGATGCGATCTCTAGCAAAAACTTAACAAAATCGAAATCTGCGTTGTTTAACGCTACCGTCTGAAACATAAAAAATAAAACTCAATCTCTCATTTCAAAAAAATTACAACATTAATCCCCCTCACCTTTCACAAACACGCAAAAAAAAAACTCAAAAAGAAAAATAAATTACCTGCAATTCATTTAATTTAATTCCTGAGCTTTGCTTGAGATTCTTATGGAATGTCGACACCTTGTGACTGTGCGGAGTCGTCAAAGTAGAGATTTTACTATTTTTCAAATCAGCATACCGGGTTGAAGCGGAGCCGACCCTTTGTCCAATCTACAAACAAACAATTTTTTAAAATTTTATAAAAAAAGCAATTTTTTTCCTTCTCGTTTTTTTAAAAATTATTTACATGAAATAGTAAAATCTCTCTTTCAACTTACTCCCTACGGCCAACGGGAATGTACTAAATATTGCAACCGCGTATTTTTTTTAAAAATCATTAATCGAAAACTGAAAATAATTTTTTCTTAAAATTCAATTGAATTTTTTTTTTGGTAAAAATCATTCTAGGAAAATTTTGAAGCAGAGGTATGAGATTTCTCATTTTGGCCAAAAATAATTTGCCGAGCTTCCCGAGATTTCCGACAAAATCCAAAGAAAACGTCGTTTTTTGAGAAACGAGATTTTTGAAAAAACAGAAAAAAAATCCTATGATTTTTTTTCAAGAATTCTTCTGTTTGTCATTTTTTTAAGAATTTCGTTTCTCAACAAACAATTCTTAAACACCTTATCAAGATTTTTTTCGAATATCTCAAGAAAATGGCAAAAACCAAGTTCTCCACATTAGATTTTTCTTGCCAATACAAGAATCCTGAACTCTTGGGCTTTACTTTTTCTTCTAAAACATATCTCGAATTTCGAAATCGGTGATTATTTCAAGAATTTGCATTCTCTAATTAGGAGAAACAAAGGACAACCAAATTTATTTATTTATTTAACTAACCCTTAAATACGCAACTGCAATAGTGCATTCCCCATAGCTTAACACGTAGGTAGAAAAAAAGAGCGTGCAAAAAAACTAACATCAAAAACCTTTTACAGCTTCACCTTTCTCATTACAATTTAATTATTTTCTATTTAACTGGCAAGAGCTGTAAAAAGTTTTCAAAATGATAATCGTTCAAATGTTTGATACTTTCCATTAACAAGATTTGATTTTCTTCACTTAAGAATTTTTAAAAATTAAAACTTAAGACTTTCGCATTTATGATTTTTGACTTGAGTTCTGCATCAAACAGAAATCTGCAGCTAATTTGCGAAATTCTCGGATTAAAAGCAGAAGATTGAGAATAATACTCTCAGCCACGCCCGGATTTCAGATTTTGTTACAAAAAATTATAAATAAATTAAACTCCACAGAGCACATTCGTCCCGTCATTTCTATTCCCTCAAGAAGTTTTTCTCCGAACTGGGGAGATTTTTAATCATCCAGAATCATCATTCAAATATAATTTTTCCTTCTTTTTCTCTCCCAGACTTGTTTTTGTTAATTTAAGCTGAGTAGTATTTCGTTTTAAATCTTTAACAATCCGAGCGAGCTTGTTTTTTCTCATTCTTCAAATATGGGCCTCTTCTCCATTAACTCTTTCTAACTAACTACGTCTTGCATAACTATCTCTCGCCTAAAATCGTCACTGCTTTGTGGTTTTGCAGGGTGATACCCAAATAATTGTTTTGGTTGTACGCATCAATCGTAGATAAGAATTTTATCAGCACTTTAAAATGTTCAAATTCTGATATTCAAGTTTTTCAATGTTTCAAATCTCTCAGTTCGAAAAATTCTTCATTCAAGTTTTTTGACCTTGGAAAATCCTGAATTTCAGAAATCGTTTGACGACACACGCACTATTAATTACTATATCTCTAATTACAAAATATTCTCATTAAAATTCCACTGACCACAATTTTCATTGCTTTTTCAAAAATCGTGGCCAATTTACAAAATTTTTATCGAAAAATAAAAAATCTACGGAAAGTATCAAACATTTCTTAGGATCCGACTCCGCTTGAAAATCAAACCCCGAAAACCTTTCAACCCCACACAAAATCCCGAATGCCCCCTCACCTCGTCTTCATATCCTATTTGTGAAGGATCTAACGAAGCATCTTGTAATTTTTCCCACATTTTATGCGCGGCTTGTCGTTTTGCTAATTTTTTTGATTTCCCTGAGCCCACTTCCCTGTATTTAAAAACACAACAGGCAATTGTGAACTGTCTTTCGTGTGGTAAACCTTCCTCGCACGTCATTTCGTATGTCGGAGGCGGCCATCGCCGCGACATGCACATTTCCTAAAACAAAACAAAAAAATTATAAATTTTCAAATATTTTAAATGAAAAAATGATTTTTTTTTTTAAAAAAAATACTTACTTGTAATGTTCCTATTGGGTTACCAGGTATTTTGTCATCGTAAGGACTAACAACTTGATTCGTAACATCTGGAGTTGTGGTTAAACTACTTTCATCACTTACTGGATTACCAACCAATTTATCAAGTACATTTTTGGCTGCGGCGTGTTTTGCTTCTTTTTTTGATCTTCCCGTGCCTAGAGCTGAAAAAATATCAATAGCTTAGTAAAATAGTGTAAATAAATAAAGACACAAGTTCCACAAACAAAATTTCTTGAATAAAATATAATTTTAAAAAAAAATTCAGTTTCTTATCTAAAAAAATATTGACAGAATTTATTTCTGAACAAGAATTTTTTTAAAAAAATATTCTGCTTGGCAATAAAATTTTTTTTTAAAAATAAAAATAAATTTTGGTCACTCTTGCATTGAAAATTTACACACCTACGGTATCGGCGACAGTTACACGATATCTAAAGGTTGGTTCATGAATGGCACCTTCGATCTGGACCAATTCATATTTTGGCGTTGTTCCCCGGCGACTGAGAAGTTCTTGTAAGATGGATACTGGAGTCTTCTGTGGTATTAATGCCATTTCCTGAAAAGAAAAAAGAATAATTAATACCTCCCATTGAATTCGCGAATTATAAAAAATTTAAATCTTTTTCCTAAATCAATTTAATTACTTTTGAATAAAAAAATTAATATGCACAATTGCTGGAAGAAAATAAATTTAATTAAAATTTAATATTTCCTCACATAACTAGCACAAGTTCTAGTATGATGAAAATTAAGGACTCGACCTAAAGATCTCAACGTTTAAATGGCAAGTTCAAGGTTTGACTGGCCTAAATTCAAATCAGGAGCCATTTTTGTGAAAAAAAAAATAAGGTGAATTGAAATTTTTACCTGAATTAAATTTGACTGGTTTTAAACTTAATCGACAATGGAATCTAAAATAATATTTTTGTGATATTTAAGAGATGATGCTTAATGGTTTTTTAGTGTTTTCTTAGAACAAAGGTTCAGAGATAAAAACTCTGCATTAACACGCACTTTAACACAATAATGATAAGCCTAATCATTTTTTTAAAATCTTAGATCTAAGATTATTTTTGGAGGACGATCGAATCAACCAATGTTGTAGTTTAAAAACTTGACTAAAAAATGTTCTTAGCCCCAAAAAATTTTTTGCTTTTGCTAGGAAGGTTGAGCCCAACTCATCACGGAATGAACGAAGCTTTCGGCTAAAATTCCCGATTCCCAACCCAAGATCAAAAAATCTCTTTATTAAACTAGATGACAGCTGGCCTAAATCCAGCTCAACTTGTTCTGAGTTAGAAAACCAGAAATTTCTTATTCCGAGCTCTGAACTTTGCCCTTGCAAGACTCGACTTATAGAATAAGAAATCTAAATCAACACCAAATTTGAATTCAAAATTAATTTGGTCGAGCAGTCTTGATTATTTCAACTATTTCAGCTAAACTAAATTTTCTCAGTGTTTTGAACCTTGATGCACACCTACAAATAGAAATAAACATTAATTTAATTATATTTTTTTAAAAAAAATGAGCTTACACAAGAGGAAAAATGAGAAGCAAAAGTTTTGCCCAAAATATAACTGTCCAGAGACATTTTTTGTAAAACAAAATAAAAAAAAAATTTCTATAATTTTCCTTTGATTGCTTTCCTTAAAATGATTCCTTAGATTTTCTCCAAATTATTCTTCACCACTTTCCAATTAAATATGTTTTCCAAATCTTCGGCCTACAAAATATTTTTTTCAGGCTGGGAATCACGGAGGATTCCTATTCCAATTAGTTTTAAGTGTATGTTGTTGATGTCTAAATTCCATTGTTGATAATCCAGCATGTTGGCAGGGAGAAAATTTTTCACAAAAAAACGTGCTATGAATCTTAACTTAAGCTTGACATCAACAGGAAACCTCTTCGAATCTCATCACAAAATCCCATTTGTAGATTTCTTCATACTCTTCCTTAAAATATCCACTTGGATTTTCATTCGTTTTAATTTTCCTCCGCAAATAAAAATATCTCCTCTAATCTTAGCTGTGGGCGATATAATCCACTTAGTACATTTCATTCAATATAATAACCTTTTAATGGCTTGCAAAAAATGATATTTATCCTTTTAATGATCCTATCTCCAAAATTATGTGAAAACTTCCATTCCTTCCTGCTGGAAATAATATTTCCTTTGATAAATCTCCCAGTTGAAAGTGTTTTTCAATAAAAAAAAATTAAATTCTCCAAGTAACTCTGATGTTGATTTATTGTAAACATGATGAAATCCTGTATGAACTCCAAAAAAATGTAATCTCAGTTGACAGATCCTGATCATTTTAACACTGCACTAATTTTTCCATTTAAAAAAAATTTTTGCTTCAAACTGCAATTAAATATGAAATGAATTTCCTCTCTAGATTATTTTGCTGTCACTTTCAATGATTGCGTTTCATGTGTGTGTCATCTTTTTGCATGATACACTGCTCTGCAACACCCCATTTTTTTGATGAAAAAAATCTAGAAGCTTCGCACCACAAAACATTTTTTCAAAACACACAAGCACTTAAGTAAAAAGTTATAGATCATTTCTGACCAAACAAAAATATCACTGAATTAGAAAAAATTCACTTGCAGACACAACAAACTGTCTTTTTAAAAAACTAACCTAACCTTATTACACCTACATCCTGAAATCACAAAAAAATGAACAATGATTTTATCAGTTAGCTGAAATATTAACAGATTATCACAAAATTCAAACAAAATGTCTCTGGAAGGAATATTTGGGCACCAAAAATCGTCATGCCAAAAAATTAAAAAAAAAAAAAGTGAAAGGCAATGCAAAACAAACCACAGTACGCCTTTCCACAGATTATTTTATTTAGCACTTAACCTTTATAAAAGTAAATAAAAAATTGCTGCATTAAACCTCACATAAAAAGAAATCAACCTACATAAAAATATTAGCAGCAAATGAAAATAATCTGAATGTTTAAGTAATTCGACCCTAAATCGTTTCATGCATGTTTAAACTTCAGTATGATATCTGCAGCAAAATTAATTTGATTCTCACTGACAATATCAGACTAGTGATTATTTTTTTTGCCCTGACAATTTGTAAATGTGCTGAATAAAATAAAATTTGAAAAAAACAAAGCAGGCAAAATATATTTAGAGATAACATGAACACCAATAGGTCTAAAAATCATGATTCATCCCATGTAGCATTCAATATTATCTCGTCAAACTGACAATCCACACTTTCGCTGGTTAATTTTGTCAGTAATCATATTAAATCACAACAAAGACATATTAATCCACTTACATGCTGATTATTTTCTACTTACAATCTTTGCAGCTTCTGCCAGGGGTAAATTGTCAGTTGCGACATTCCTTTTTGTTCTTGGGCCATAAAACCTCTTCTTTTGTACAAGTCCCTGAGGAGGCCTTGCCTCTTCTGTACCGTTGACATTTGGGTGTTGGAACTGCTGCACTTGATTGCTGATCATTTCTGAATGGACGAAATAAAAAAAATTAACAAGTAAAAATTTGAACTTACTTCTTTTGCTGCCTCCTCAAGAGGAACCGTTTGCAACATCATATTGCGAATGGTCGTACGAGGTCGACGTGAATGTGTAACAGTCGTGCGGCCTGGATTTCGGCGTTGGGGAATCGCCATTCCGGTCGCAGTCCCCCCAATACCGTCTTGCTGATACGGAATCTTCATGGGTCCGTCTTGCATTTCTGAGGGTACCAAATACGCTAAATTATTATGGTACATCCCGCACGTTACTTTAAAAAAATCTTTACGGATGTAAGAAACTAATCATTTATATTTAAGACCGGTCGGTTAATATCTCGGTAAATTCTGAAAAACACGAGAGAAAATCAATAATCTTGCACAGTTCATGTACCGCTTAAAATGGCGTCCCTGGATGCCGACCATGCCGTACACCATCAAAGCAAAGGAGATATTCTCCACATAAATATTAATTAAATCACACTAATCGATACGCTACGATAAACTACAATTATTGTAAATTAAATAATGGAATATCATACCTCAAATTGCGTCAAATAAACTAATATAATATCAATTTTTATGTCGCAATTAGAGAAAGTATCGAAGACTACCAAAAATATACTTCACAATGGAATAATGCAAAAGCTGGGAATTCATACGCATGCGCTCGAGATTCAAAACTTCCGGTTTGGAGCCCGCCAGTTGGCAGTGATATTTTGATGCATTTTCGAACATTGATCCTTCATAATTTATTCCCAATTACGGTGATTCTCCGCATAAATAATCATATTCCATATGTTTTCCCTAAAAACAAAATAATAAATCGAAATTAAATCACAAAACTATTGTAAATTTCATTCATAATTAAAAACATAAGGTTCGTTCGGAAACTCAACTTCCGGTTACGAATTTTTTTCCTTTTAATTCCAGGACGTATTTTTTTGAAATAAATCAATTTATGAATTGGTTTCGAATTATTTTTAAAGGGTAATGAATTTTAATTAACATAATGAAGAAATTATGCAATAACAATAGATATCAACATTTAATTACTTGATTTTCAAAGACGCCGACTGTGAAAATTTAAGTAGGCATTGGAAATGATACAAGAAAACAAGATGGCGCAGGGTGTTAACTTCTCCGGCTGTGTTCTTTTACCGGCTTTGATTTTGCATCGGAAATGTCATTTAAATTTGTTTTGGTTGTTGATTTTATGCATTTTGAGTTTGATTATTGTTTTTTTTCTAAGAAAAAATGAAATAAATAAGTTGTAATGGTGAATTTTATGAAAATAAAAAATGCCGTTAAATTATGTTTGAAAATTAAATAGGTGATATTATTTAAATTAGAAGAATTAAACCGATTAGTTTAGCCGTATGATTTACACTTATTAATTAGCTTTACCTAGTTCATCCACCCTAATTTTTTTCCCACGAAAAATGCCGAGGATATAAGTTTTACTGTGGCAATTTTTTAAGTTAGATTAAATGAATTATTATTTTTCCTGTTCGGTAGATGGTGCTTTGGGTACGTTTATGACGTGAAATGAATTCTACCTGAAATTTTATTTGCTCAGGGCCGGATCTAGGTCCTAAAGAACCACTTTTATTCAGGAAACCCGGTTTTCAGCAAGGAAAAAATTTTTTGCGCTTTTGGCACCTGAACAGATCTGCCTGGTGAGTCATCTGGCTTTTTTTGGGAAGCTATCGCCGCTGCAATGCTTTTTCCTTTTCCCCATGATCTTGATTTTCCTTTCATGGGACAAGAAAATTTTATCAAAAATTTTATTGGACATGCAAAAATTCTGAAAAAACTTTTTCAACTAATTTTTAAAGTTCTAAAAAATTTTTCTCAAAGTTAGAAAATCTAAAAATTGAAATTAGGCCAGGAAAATTTTGATTTTTCTGACAGTTGAACATTTTCTGGGCTTTTTCATACTAAACCATTCAGGAATATGATTCTAAAATTTTTTTCTCAACCTACTTCATGACTAAACCTCCCCAAAAATTTTTTGTTGGAAAACTACTGAAAAAGGAATTAAACCGCCAAAAATAAATGTTATCTTATATTTTTATAACATACATAATATCTTTTTTATATTGACAGATGTTTAAATACATATAAACATGATACAACAATGTCATTTTCTTTAAAACTTTAAACATCCACTTAAACTTAAGAAACAATCATTATAAATAACAATATCGACTGATTATAACTTTCATTAAATACGATAAATTACGGTTTTTGTAACTTTTTATCAATAGGTGTACTATATCAAGCATTTCCCTTGAAATATTTTGCTATTTTGTTAATCGTAACTTCTACACTCCCAAAAATCAACTTTCAACTTGAAACTCACGAATAACCACCACAGCAAAAATGTTCAGTCTGCCAAGAGCAAATACTTATACAGACAATATTTTAAAATTCATGAGTAATTTTTGATAAATAAAAAATACCAGGAAATTTGTTATTGGTCCCTGAAGATAAAAAAAAAATTTGACTATGAAAGTGACTAGATCGTATAAAGTAACAAAGATTTCAGTGAAGTTACGGAAAACTTATTATCAAATGAAATTCAATTGTTAAATAAGATAATTAACCAAAACTAAACACCCCATACATTGAATAAGCAAGTTCCCTGTTAATATTTAACTTTCAACTTAGTTGCTTTTATAATTGGATTTGATGGTAAATGCTTCGAGTTAGAAAATGCACTTATGTATTTCCATGATAGAAAGCTACTAACAATATTCTGAATGCTGAATTCATTTTGAATCACTACAAACATCTAGTTGTTGTTTAACTTGGATTTCATTTAATAACACTTTAGCAATGAACGAAGGCCATGGATGCCGTTTGGTATGAAAAAGGCGGATTTCAAAAAAAAAAATTAAAGACAAAATGTTTAACACGCTAGAAATATTCATTTTTAGAAAATTGGCATTTTTTGTTATTGATTGTACATCACATTTAATTAACATCTAATTTGAATAGACAAAGAATAAATAAATGGAGTGTAAATTTTTTGGTTTTGAGATTTGTGGTTAGACATTAATTAAAAGCTAAATGATGTATGAAGATAATCGAGGGAAGGGAATCACTAAAATAAATGGAATGAATTTATTGAAAAGCTTAATCTAATAGGAGAATAATCTACACTCCATGTACATTTCTTTGAATCGGGGTTACTACTTCTTGTAATTTTTTTCCTACTCAAGTCTTCATATTGAATATAAAACATGAGGTATCCGTTGAAAGTAAACAAAGTGATTCGGTTGGATTTTTATTTAATTTCAACAGATAACGATTAAATTTTATTCACTATCGGGTTAAATTAGCAACGCTTTACTGAAACACGAAGGAACAAGGCAGTACTACGTTTATTTTTGTTTTAAAAACGTTATAATAATCGGGATATAATTCTACTTACGGAAACTAAGATGGCTGACAATTATTCCCTATGAAAATGTGCGATGTGAAAACGAATATATTTTTGCTGAAAGCACGATGTTTTCTGAACGGAAATTAACATTATTACGCACCTTAAACACGAATTATAATAACTGATTAACGGACAATGCATTATTTACAATATTAACGGTAAAATAACAACGGTATTGCACTGACAAATACGGATAAAAAAAAAAACAACTGACTGATTTGAGTACTGCCAACTTCCGAAAATCGAATTTCACTAAATAAAGTCGTTTTGTAATGTTGGTACAATTAGTGACTAAATCCTTGTCTTCTGCTAGTTTTGAATTTCAAACGAGTTTTGAAACATTGAATTGATATGATTAATTAAATGAAAAATCTTCGATTCAGGGGAAGATGTGACCCCAGGGAAAAATTTGTGAAAAGTTACACCTTCAAATGATTTTTAGCACTGAAATTGTACCTGCCATCGATAATGGCAAACTTACCTTTAACAGGATTTTTATTTGGACTTGGAAACATATTTTAAGTGCATTTGCTGAAAGAAATGATCAAGCCATCAAGGAAGTTTTAAAACTGCAGCTTCTCTGTTTCAACAGATGTCAAATTTAACCAACCACAAATCGTCTTTATTGAAAACTAAAGCATTGCCATTTCTCAATATTTAAAATATTTACAATAAGATAATATTTATACTTATTGCAAGCCTTTTGAAGTGTAGGCCAAGTAGAACGATTAATAAAATGAAAAAATAAATTTTAAACTACTTGGATGATTAACAATTAATTAATTTAAACTTAATATTAACGATTTATCTTTTTTACCAATATTACATTTGGTATCAACACATGTACTTTCGGTTTGATTTATGTCATTTTCGCTCATCTATGCTAACTACTCATTATCATCGATTAAAACAATATAATTAAATTATATGAATAAAAACTAAACTTTATTTGTTTGACTAGACAACCCAGAATACAACTTCAGCCGAGAAAATTTCCATATTGCAAAACTTGAGCTGAAAAAAAATTTGCTCAGCTTTCGTTTCCTATTTAATTATTCGGCGATGAGATCTAATACGTTTTTTTTCATTTGCAGAAAAAAGAAAACACCACAACCAGCGGATAAGGAGAAACTAATGATACTGAATTAATTATACAAAGCAATTTCGATTGCGAACTAAAAGCATAAACAATACGCCTTTGTAAATCTGTTTACATTTATCTCGATAGGAAAATGATTTCTACTTAGCTATATTGCCTCTCTCCCTTGTCTAACTTGTCGAACTCCGGCGTCGTTTATAGAGTTTATTTCGTTATATTATGATAATACCGAAAGTTTCATTGTTTCATTTTATTGTTTATTAACGTTTACCACAAAAGTCGCTCTGTAAGGATTCGATTCATTGATCTCTAAAAATAGATTTGAAGGGAGTTTTTTGAAGTGATGAGTTTACAAATTTTGTGAGATGCTTTTTCTTTGTGGAGTGTTAATTTTTTCATGCAAGTTGTTTTAATTTATTCGTTCGTGCTCTTTTCTTTTAAAAAAATTATAATCTTTATCTTAAAACTAAGGCACCTTTATACATCGTCAAGTGTTTCATGGATGAAAAAATTAACTGCAAAGAAAAAGCAGCGAGGAAGTTGATTTAATAATTGTGAAGCTTTGATTTTTAATTCTACTGATGCGATGGAATAACGCATAACGGTCACACTGTTGGCGTCCAATCAGATTTAGCGAAAAACATAGTGATTGTTAGAGAGAGGTCAACAGCCATTTTGGCAGCCATTTGTTTGTCCAATATGGGTGATTTATAACCTCATCTGGTTATGCTGTAGGCAAAAGAATAAAGCCTCCACCGATCTTTTAACTAAATTTTACTTTTCATAACAACTCTAGGACGAATTAGTGAGCCTAATAGGGGGTGGAAAATTCGATGAGTCGTCTGCTACACGGGGGTACGCCATGTTGAAAACTGGAAGCTGCCATGATCTCGAACTTGACTGCTGCCATTCTCGAATTGAAAAATCTGCCAATTGCGGAGCTCGCAAATCGAGATCACGGCAGCTTCCAGTTTTTAAAATGGCGTACCCTTGTCAACATGACAAAATGGCGTACCCTCTAATCAAAAATTTTCACGAAAAGCCGGGAGCGTAGTTATAAGTCACTTTGCTGTCGCAGAAGAGCTGAGCTAGTGTCAACGGATTTGAGTCTCATTCGGGCCAAACTAGGCTTTAACACAAGGCTAGAAAAAATATTTAAGGCTCAGGCTTTATATTTTAGGGCTCAGGCCTGCCAGAAACATTTTTTCGAATGCAAACTAAAACGACAATAATGCCTCCTGTGAAACATTTAAGCAACGCTAGCGCTCTCTAATGACTAATTTACAAACTAAAACGACGCTAGCGCTCCTCGGTGATGTTTGTTTACTGCGAAATTACATTCCAGCTCTTTTTAACGGTTAATAGAGAGTTGACTTGACACTTTGATGAGTCGTCTGTTACATAGGAATACGCCATTTTAAATTTGGAAGCTGCCATGATTTCAAATTCGGCATTTCAATTCTCGAATTGAAAAATTGCCAATCACGATGTTCGCTTTTTATTGGCGGCCGTAAAAATCTCGATCATGGCAGCTTCCAGTTTTCAAAATGGCGAACCCCTAAGTATCAGACGACTCATCGAAGTGCACACTCCCTATTAGCCTCCCTAGTGGCTATTACACGAACTAACACACATATTTTATATTTTTAACATTTTAGAGATCAATGATTAAGCAAATACCATGGTCCCTATTAAAAAGGACATGGATGTCACCTGAGTTACAATTTTTGATTGCAATACAATTCAAATTTTGATTTATAATTTTTTTTTTTACTATTTTGGACCTTCATATTTACTATTATATACCCAGTTTTTATAAATTTGGAAATCGCTCCTTAGAATCGAATCCTTAAAAAGAGCGACTTTTCTTCAACTCTCATTGAAAATGTCTAACACCAAAATGCCTAACATTTCTCCTACGAATACTACCCCGTCGACCGCACAACAGTCTTTTAAAGGCGTGCCTAAATTCCGGACTAAAAATCGTATAAATAATAGGATTTAAAGTGGAATTAAAATACCCTAACCAAAGGAAGAACGACATCATTATCGGATTAAACGTACACGTTTGACAAACAGGGGAAAGGATGGCGACGATGAAAAACGGTAACCAACACACAACGAAAGCACCCGTAATAATAGCTAATGTCTTTGCCGCTTTCCGTTCCCGTTTCGAATCCGCGGCTTCTTTCGTTTTCCTTTTCATAGGAATAGGATACGGAAGAGTTTGTTGATAAGAACTTAAACAGTCGGCGGTCGGTAAATCAGGTTCGACGCCGTTCCCTAATGGCTGTTTCTCCGGCGATGTGTTCGTCGACGACACCGTCGTGAATGCAGTCGTGGTCTCTGATATTGTGGGAAGTGGTCGACCTATCACGGCAACCACTGCCGCGGCGATGCCTCCGCTGCCACCAGCCGCTCCTAAAAGCAGAATTAATACGTTTTGAGAATTTATACGGATAAAAAACAAAATAGCTGGTATAACGATGACGTCACGAGCTCCATAAGGATCCATGTATAGCGGCCATAATGTTGAAGTCTTGCGACTATAAGCTATTCATGAGCGCAATCTTCCCCCACTTTTATTGTTATACCTCCTATCTAAGATCACGTACGCGCAAAGTTGGAACTAAGGAACCTAATAGGGAGAAGACACTTCGATGAGTCGTCTGCTACATAGGGGTGCGCCATTTTGAAAACTGGAAGCTGCTATGTTCTCAAACTCGAGTGTCGCCACGATGTCTAATGAAGTAAACATAGCTACTTACTTTTTGAGACCATGGCAGCGTTCAGAATTGCAAGGAAATGGCGACCCCGTATGGAGCAGTCGACGTATTGAAATGTTCACTCCCTACTAGGCTCCCTAGCTGCAATTGGTCGACGGTAGTGCCCCTTAAGTTGGCTACCAGAACTAAAATGGTGGATGACTAAGAAAATGGCGGAAAATAAAAACTGATGGGAGTGCTAGTATCATTTTAGTTGATGTAAAAGTCACTAGAGAGCGCTAGTTCCTTTTCGAGCTTAAGTAAAATGATAGAATACCGCTATCTATAGTTTTAGTTCAGGCAGTAGCCGCTAGAGAGCGCTTTAGTGATCTCATGGTCATTTATAGGCCTCGCTGGCAAGGTTAAGTTCCTTTAATGGAGTCTAATAAAGAGTAAACACTTCAATGAGTCGCCTTCTCCACACGGGGAGCTATGTCTTCGAATTGGAGTCCACCAAGATTCCAAACTGGGAGGTCGCCATGATGGTTCAAAAGAAATAAACTTATGAAGCAATATGGCGACGACCACTTCGGGATCTTCCAATCCGAGAACATGGCATCCCGTATGTAGCAGACGAATCATCAAAGTGTCTCAGGCTTCCTAGTTGCAGTTGATCGATGGTGGCGCCCCTATTGTTAGTTTTTTGAATTAAAATAATGGCTAACTACAAATATTGCAGATTCTACAAAGTTTTTGTTAATTCAAAAGTCACTAGAGCTCGCTAGAGCTTTACATTTCAGCTTGGGTAATATTATTAAAAAGCCTTGGAATGTAGTTTTAGTTCAAGCAGAGCCGTCAGAGAGCGCTTTAGTGCTTAATGGTTATTTTAGAGCAGCGCTGGCATGCTTAAGTTCCTCTTATCAACTTGCCGTTTGTGTAGTAAACCACCAGTGAGCGCTAGTGTAGTTTTAGTTTGGATAAATGTCATGCAGAGCGCTAGTGCGTTGTTTGTAGAGGGCGCTAGTGTCGCTTTACATTATTTTATCGTTACTAAAGAATTCTAGCGTTGTTTTACTTTAAATCTTAATGGATTTTTTTATCAATATAAATTTTTTTCAGTATTTAGTCTGAATTTTTTCAACATTTAAACTCGTAATAAATATATTTCACTTTTATTTTATATTTTTCAAGTTATCCTCATTATTATTATCATCATCATCATCATCCTACATAATCATACCTTAGAGCTTTCAGCTTTGAATCAGGAAACTGTTAAAAAAAATTAAACTCAGTCACGCTTGGACTAATCGCTCGGGGATTAATTCATCACATTGATTAAGCACTGAAAAGTTTTTTTTAAAAAAAAATTTCTAACTAAATCCTTGAAATATTTTTTGAGAAAATCTTTATCGATTATAATCATTTTCCTCAATTCAAAAATATACACACATGATTTTAACATGTTCATCTTTCCAACCCTACGGGGCTAAACTACCAGGCCTGGATTTCCGGGTAGCTTCAAAGAAAACCTTTAATGATATGTAACGACAATGTGCACAGTCAGACTTATCCCAAGATCCGTAACTTATAATTTAACCTTTGACATTTTACGATCGACCTCTTCCTGTACTTTAAAAAGTTCTTTTTCCTGTAATTACTCTTTTCGAAAAATTAAAAAAGTGACGTTTTTTCCTTGCATTTGATTTTCCCTCCGCGCATGATCCTTTTTCAAAAATAATCTAAACGGATTTATTATTTAACGAGCAGCAAACATTTCCGGGGATAATTTTAACATTTTCCCTAAAAGTTGACAAATGTCGCGTCCTAAGAGAGCGAGACCCATAACAGAAAAGAACGTCATTAACGAAGAGATACGATCCCCCTCCCTCCCCATTTCACGTCTACAGTTAATGAAGACTAATTGCCGGTTTGGTGGCGATGTGACGCGTTGAAAATGTGAACTCGCATTTTTTAAACCGAATTGAAAAAAAAAAAACACCTAACGCGCTTTCCAAAGAAAATTTAAAAAAAGAAAACATGTTGGGAACTTACCAGCTACGACGCCACCCGCAGCGGGATTCCTAGGCGGGACTCCACCGACTCCGCCGGGATTTCCCCGTCTTCGAATTCTCTTCCTCGCCGTTTGAAATATCCTCCAATACAATATTAATATGACAAGGAGTGGGACGTAGAAACTAGAAGATGTCGCGAATACCTGATACCCGACGTCTTGACTAACAATGCAAGTCTGAAAAGAAATTTTTTTTTGTGTGTGAGAGAAAGAAAAAAAAACTGAGGGAATTACGTTTCAAAATTTTTTTCCTCGGATTTCTGATTGGAAAAAAAAAAAGAGGAAAAGAGAGGAGGAGGATGAGAGATCCCCGAGGCGAGTGAAAAAATAAAAAATTAATATTCTTCATAACAGTCCACCCGTAAACTTTTACGTTACTCTTTGGCAAGAATATATATCGTATCGGGAAATATTAGGTTTCGTGATTTTTTATAAGTTTATAAACGTTTTATTGTTTTTTTTGAAATTTTGTAGGATGAATGTGACAGGTAGCGACATCGTCAATTGAAACAAGATTGATGCCTGGACACCCTAAAACACCACTAGCATTATTCGGCAGCCATTTTACCAATGGAAACGGCACAAACCCGAGTTAAAATTTCTCTACATGCTAAAAAACGCCTCTGGAGCCATCAGTGGCCATTTTCAGAACGAAAACATTACTGCCATAATTAAAAACCTTCTCCACTAGCTCTAAAGCGCCCCTAGCACCATCTAGAGGCAATGTTATCAACAAAAACGACACCCACGGTAACGAACAATTATTTCCCTTGTTCAAAAACGCCACTAGCGCCATCAACAGCCACGTTGCGAAATAAACCGGCACTCCCCTAACCAAAAACTTTCTTCACTAGCTCTACAACGTCACTGCAGCCATCAGCGGCCATTCTGCAAACTAAATCTACAGTAGCGGTTCCTAGCGGCAATTTTTTGAATTAAAACTACACCAGAGCCCTGTATTGTTGATTTCGCAAACTAAACCAGAGATCAAATTATTCAAAAATGACCAAACTACAAACTTTAAGGCTACGATTACTACTTTCGCGGGTATTACATGAATTAGAGCAGCAGTAGCGCGCTCCAGTAATCGTTTTACAAACTTAAATTGTATTTGCACAAGTTAAATCGGCAATTTTACGATCTAACTGCAATTTTACTAGTTAAAAGTGATTTAAATGCTGACTAGAGTTCACTTTGCAAGCATTAACGCGACGCTGACGCCATCCAGCGGTTATTTAAGAAATCAAAATCAATAATTAAGGTCTAACGTATATTTAACGCTTTTCAATTATTATTTCATGAACCAAAACGAAGTTATACTTTTCGCAGTGGCTGCTTTATAAACTACAAGCACATTAGCGCCATCCGGCGGCTATTTTACAAACCAAATCAACTCTATACCAGTCTAGCAGTCATTTCGCAAACTGAATCGAAACTAGCGCTAACAAATAATCATTCCACTAGCTCTAAAGCGCCAGTAGCGCCATCCAGTAACATTTTCACCAAACTAAATCAAATAAAAAGTTCAGTGATCTCATTTTTTCTCTCTTATCTATTTTAGTGTGTAAGTTTGACCAACGCACCGGCAACTACTCTTTGAGCTATAATAATAATCGCCTTAACGAAACGATTCCCAGCGGGCTGAAACTAACCTAACTCCCTTTCATAGCTTCATTATTGATATATTCGTCTCCTTTAGGAATCTATTTTACCTTCAAATTTCCTCCAACATCCTTCAACTTTCAATTGTTTTCCTTTTTCAAATATCGAATAAAAAAATTTCCTAGAAAAACTGTTTCCCTTTTCAACGAAGCTTTTCCTCATGATAGACACATGACAGCCGAGTATAAATTTAAAAAAATAAATAAGTAAAATATCAGAAAAAGAATTCATATTTCGACTTTCATACGTCTAAATTTGACGTTACTAAAACTGTAATTGTGCACACAATATTTCAAAAAAAGAAAAAAAAAATTCTTTCCGCTTGACACACAATTCTAAATAAAGAAGACATCTTTCCGTTCTTGTTTACCCGCAAAACGAAACTGTCTCTTCTTATCGAAATAATAAGTACGATTAATTATTATTAAGCTTAAAACGCCATTTGAGAATGAAATAGAAAGTTTGTTACGATAATGGTTAAAGTTTTCAATAATTTATATTTTCTAACTTGGCCTTTTGTTTTCCTAATTTACAAACTATTTTAATCACTTCCTTTAGATCAGCGGGGGAGCTTTGCTTAACACGTCGACTACGTTCGCCTTTTTTTTCGATCTTGATGTTTTCGAAATCAATTCCCGCGATAGTATAAACAGGGAAAACAGCTAAAGGGCAGTTTATTGAAGAAAACAGCGTCGGGGGTATCGAGCGGGAATTACACAAACTAAGCACACACTAATTACACACTTGTTTTTACACCAAAAAACGCTGGTGCCTTCTACAGACCACTCCCCTTACTAAAAAGAAACCAGACCGGTGCCATCCCTACCGACCATTATTCGTATTAGAAACAACAGTAGCGCAATCTACCGACCTTCCTCCCGACTAGAAACAACCATCTACCGACCATTGTCCGAACTAAAAACGACACTAGTGCTATCTACCAACATTCTCCTAACTAGAAACAACAAAAGCACCATCTACCAACCATTCTCTGGACTAGAAAGGAAACTAATGTCATCTACCGACCACTCTCCAAACTAAAAACAACATTACCGCCATCTACCGACCATTTTTCCAACTAGACACGGCAGCAGCGCCATCTACCAACCGTTCTCGCAATTAGAAAGGAGACTAATGCCATCTACCGACATTTTCTCAGCTAGAAACAACGAAAGCATCATCTACCGACCATTATCCTAATTAGAAACGACAGTAGCGCCATCTACCGACTAATTCTTTGACTAACAATGACACTAGTGCCATCTACCAATATTTTCTCAGCTAGAAACAACAAAAGCATCATTTACCGATCATGTTCTAATTAGAAACGACAGTAACTCCATCTACCAACTATTTTCCCAACTAGGAACGACAGTAGCGCCATCTACCGATCATTCTCGCAACTAGAAAGGATGCTAATGCCATCTACCAATATTTTCTCAACTAGAAACAACAAAAGCATCATCTACTGACCATATTCCTAATTAGAAACGACAGTAACGCCATCTACCAACCATTCTCTTAACTAGAAAGGATTCTTTTTACTAGAAAATAGATTAATGCCATCTACTGACCACTTTCCAAAGTAAAAACAATATAACCGCCATCTACCGACAATTTTCCTAACTAAAAACGACAGTAGCACCATCTACTAACCATTTTCTCAACTAGAAAGGATACTAATGCCATCTACCGACCATCCTCTTAAGTCTCGACTATAAAGATTCAACGCTGGCGACTTTTACCCAAGATTCTTTCAACTAGAAAGACTGAGGCGCCATTTAACGGTCATTGCACCAACTAAAGAGATAACAACTGAAACCAATCCTGAATTTGAGGATTGAATCCCTCTAGCCGAGTTTAGCTACGGGCCCTAACATTTCCTTTGTAAAATAATTGATGGATTCGAATGATAAGTCACTCTTCCATTAACTATCCTTGTTCCTTTGAGGAAAAGAGAGATCTGGCTAAGACGGAATTGGAATGAACCCCGGTTGATACCGTCGGGTTTAAAGGTCAACTCCTCAGTTAGGTAAGATTTCGCTATCCTTCAAAGTAAATAAAATTTAAGCTCGCGACAATCAGCAAGATAAACTTAAATTGAGGAAAAAATTTATAACAAAAGAGGGGAAAAATTTTCTCTTTTATATTTTTCGGGTGCTACATCTTTTTTCTCGATTTCCTCGAGGCGGTTTTAAATATCTAAAAGAAAAATGAATCGAAACAAAAAAATCCCTCCGAAACATTTAAAATCTTTTAAAAAATAACTTGGAAAAATAGGATTTACATAATGTTTCCTCTTACCCGAAATATGTTCTGGTGTATATGGGAAAAGGATAAAAGAAAATTGGTCTCGAGAGAGCCACCTGCTGTCGGATTATCATTCCTGCAAACACACACCCATTTTAATTTTAATATTATAGAAAGAAAAAAAACTGCGGGGATTTATTTTAGTTGGGAACTTTGTTTTTTTCCCCTCCTTGTAATATTTTCATACTTCACCACGTCCAATTGTCCCTTTTCATGTAGCAATCGAGTGACACTTTAACACTACAAAATCGATAAGGATTTTCGACTCGAGTGGTACTTATTCCCCCGTCCGGTATAACAAGAAAAACTTAAGGATCCTCGACAGACAAGGAGAAATTCTATTCGGGATTTCTTAGCGCTAGCAAATTTTCGGAAATGGATTATTTGTCGAATAAGTTTACTTGGAAGCAAGGAAAGTTATTGGTAATAGTGATCAGAATTATATTGAGAGGAAAGTAGAGGGCAAAAAATGGCGATGAATTATTTATGAACCAATAATGCGGCAGTAGAAATAGGAAGAGTGAATTTTCTTGGCGGAATGATCTTGGGTGAGGCTATCGTCAAATTTTGTTTGATGGAAGCTGAATGGTGAGAACGGTCTTTCCAGGTCGTGAAGTGACAGCTACTAGACGAAACTAAGCAAGCTAAATAAGATTTTATATATTTTTCGCTGGCCGCTGGATGGCGCTCCAGTCGTTTTAATTTTAAACGAGGTCACTGAAAGGCGCTCCAGTTGTTTTAGTTTAAGCGAAGCTCGCTGAAAGGCGCTCCAGTCGTTTTAGTTTGAGCGAAGCTCGCTGAAAGGCGCTCCAGTCGTTTTAGTTTAAGCGGAGGTCGCTGGATGGCGCTCTAGTCGTTTTAGTTTAAGCGGAGGTCGCTGGATGGCGTTCTGGTCGATTTAGTTTTAAGCGGAGGTCGCTGAATGGCGCTCAAATCGTTTTGGTTCAAGCGGAGGTTGCTGGATGGCGCTGTAGTCGTTTTAGTTTAAGAGGAGGTCGCTGGATGGCGCTCCAGTCGTTTAAATTTCAAGCGGAGGTCGCTGAATGGCGCTCCAGTCGTTTTAATTTTTAAGCAGAGGTCGCTGAATGTCGCTCTAGTCGTTTTAGTTTAAGAAAATGTCGCTGGATGGCGCTCTAGTCGTTTCAGTGCAAGAAAATGTCGCTGAATGTCGCTCTAGTAGTTTTAATTGAAGCAAAGGTCGCTTGATGGCGCTGTAGTTATTTTAATTTGTGAGCTGGCGGTTACATGACGTCAACTGTATTTAAGTTTGTGAGAAAACCGCAGGACGGCAGCAGAGTCGTTTCAATTTGAAAAATGACAGTAAAACAAAAGTTACACCTTTGAAAGTTTGTAGGAAATCCGCTAGGTGGCAGCAGAGTCGTTTCAGATAGTGAAATCCCGTTTAGATGCAGTTAACGCAGCTGGAAGTATATGCAAAGGCTTCTACGTGGCGCCAGAGCCGCTTCAGTTTCTAGAATGACAGTCACATGAAGCTAACGTAATGTTTTTGCGGAGACTCAAAAAGTTAGGTGTAGCTTCCGCCGCTGGAAGTTTGTGCACAGACCTCTGGTTGGAACCTTCAGTTTCCAAAATGACGGTTAGTAAAGCCAACCTTCTTAAAAGTCCATGAGCAAGACACAGGATGGCACTTGAGTCGTTTTAGTTTATCAAATGTTAGTTAGGCAGAGCAAGCGTAGTTTCATCTTGTCAAATATCCACTAAAACTCTTAACGCCATTTTCTTTTGTAAAATTACTGCTGAAAAAAGGGTTAGATAAAACAAGAGTCACGATATACTTTTGTTTTTAGCGAACTAAGTACGACAAAATATCCCTCTGGCAAAAAAATAATTACCCACTTCATTATTTTTATTTTCAACATTTTCAAAACTTTGTTCCACGATTTTTAATAAGACTCACAAAAAAATAAAATCGAAAGGCTTTAAGGCATTTATTTAAAATAACACAAAACGTAAAATTTATTGATATGAAATCTAAAATGGATTTTACATGTAAAACTGACAGAATCTGATATTTTCCCAAGTTTAATTGCAGACTCAATGACACACGATATAAATGTCAAAAGGATAACTTCCATGCGTTCTACTTTCGCTTATTCGCCCCGAAGGGAATAAATTTTAGAATTCGTCAATTTAAAAAAAAAAAAAAGATTACATCGAACATGAAAAACGATTTATCATTGGACGATCGCGATAAGTCACAAATCGTAGAGATTATTATTTTTTTATCGCAGAAAAATATTTTTCTCCTTGTTTTCAAAAATGCACATGTGTTTACACAAAGCTAATCCGACGAAGATAAGAGCTCGAACAATAATAAAAACAGACGGGGAAAACTTGTCAAAAGTTACTTTTGTGTAAAAAGACTGCTTGAACAATGGGGCGCTAGACATTTTTGTTATGTAAACCATAAACGAAAAAGGATGTTATTACAGCATCGGTGCGAGAAATGTCGGGCGTAAAAGTTCCGAAACAGTGATTTTGAACGGGCGAAGAAATTTTTATATTAAACGGTTCGGAGAATTTTCAAATTTTTTTTTCCTTCTTCTCCCGTACGGGTCGCCGACCTTTTTTTCTTTTTATTTCTTGCTGGAATGAACCTGTTATCAAATACAAAAATTCAATCACGGTTCGCATATTCTTTCCTTCATCAGGTTCTTTTTTTTTGGGGAGGAGGGAAAGAAATTGTATCGACAGATGCAGCCGAAACGATTTATCGCCGTATCGATTTTCGATATACCGTGTGTCGGGCGATTGTTTTTCAGTTTTTTTTTTACCCCTGGTATGTTTTCAATCTATATACCCGAAAACAACCTTGTTTATAAATCATGGTCGGGGTAAAAGAAACGGGAAGGGAGGGGGAGATAAAAATTTCACTCGATTTTTTTTATTCATCGTGAAAACGAAGCCAATCTGTCTTTTTTTGACGTTCAAAAATGAGGTAAATTTACTTTTGGGTGTGTTTAAAAAAATAAAATAAAACCGATAGCGAGGGGAGATATTTGGCCGTTATTCGCAAGATATTATTCATCGTGGATTCCAATTTAAAGCAAAAACTGGAATTCGGAATGTATTTCTTTTAAAAATACAAGCCAGATATTCATTATGGAAAAATCTGCCTTCTTTTAAGAAAAATTGTTCAACAGTAAAAGTTATACTCAAAATTTTCTCCACAAAATATTTTGAAAAAATTTGTTGGACTAGAAATTGAGAAAAAAATTGCTCGACAAGTCATTTTGAGAAAAAAATTGCTCGACAAGTCATTTTGAGAAAAAAATTGCTCGACAAGTCATTTTGAGAAAAAAATTGCTCGACAAGTCATTTTGAGAAAAAAATTGCTCGACAAGTCATTTTGAGAAAAAAATTGCTCGACAAGTCATTTTGAGAAAAAAATTGCTCGACAAGTCATTTTGAGAAAAAAATTGCTCGACAAGTCATTTTGAGAAAAAAATTGCTCGACAAGTCATTTTGAGAAAAAAATTGCTCGACAAGTCATTTTGAGAAAAAAATTGCTCGACAAGTCATTTTGAGAAAAGTGGCTTTTGTTGATTTGACTGAGATAATGACTTACATAAGTTTTCAAACTACTTCTGCTTTTACATACCTGATTTTTAAATATCCTATCCTCCCATCCCGGATCCTTCCATCCAGCCATAGGAGCGATGCAAACAAAAAAGGCGACTCCCCATATAACGACTATCATAAGTCCTATTCTCTTCGCAGTCCTTTGATGAATGTAATCTATATTGGTAACGGCCCAATATCTGAAAATTTAATAAAAAAAAGAAGCGTGAAAGCCTGTAACACTATAGTGCGATTTAGTTTATATAAAAAAAGAGGAAAAATCCTAATCCTATACATAAAGCCAAAAGACGGATAATCGAGTTCTCAAATAAATCTTCAATTTCATCCTCTTTTTTTTACAGACACGGGGAAAAGGAGAAAAAAAAACATGTTACTGAAGAACTTGTCAACATCGCTTTAAAATTTCATTCCCATTTATCTCTCGGCTTCCATTTCTATTCCCTTTCTTATATTATTAATAATCTAAAAAAAAAAAACTTTATGCATTTTTATTTAATCAACTCTTCGTTAATAATGTTTCAAGGGAGAAAGAGGAAAGTTCAGAAACAGATTTTTATCTTTGTACATGAATTTGCATTGGAATTATGAGAGGGGAAAAAAAATTCTTTTCTTTAAACCCGGATTATTCAAACAAAACTTCCCGATAAAATTTTTTGATTAAAAACTTGCACCAAGTTAAGAATTTCCCGGATTTCGAAAAAAAGGGGGAAATCTAGGCCGTGTTTAAAGCAGGTTTCCCTCTGATAAGGAAAAGTTTAAATTTTGCGAACATTTTGAAAACCCTCAGAAACATTTTAGCTGATTCGCAGCCTTGGCAACAACTCCGGGTGAAAATACGGAGAGTTTTACTTTGCGGGGAAGTTAAACGCTCATATACACTTCTCCAGCTTGAAACTGCTGAGTTTCACGAATAAAATAACCGCCGTTCTTCCCTTTTATCTTATAACATCGAATTATACACGAATTTCCCCTTCAAATTGACGATTAGGCTTTCCTGTACGCGTTAAAGCATAAACACCCGTTTGAAGGCGCTTGAGGAAAAAAAAATTATTTTTTATCTCGGGTTGTAAGTAATAAATAAAACAGCGTAATCAATGATATTAAGGGGGGGTAATTATAGAGGAATTAACCGGTTTTTATTTAGATATAATTAAAATATTTCAGCATTAAGCAGAAATCACGAGATTTAAACGGAAACCGAAAGAAGGTAAAATTAAAACAGCGACTTTGCTTCCATCCCACGGGTAATCCAATTTTAATTAGTTAATTCAGTCGGGATCCTTAAAGGAGATAAACTACGGAGCGCTTGCATTTAGGCAATTTGTCGTGGAAATATTATTATTCGAAAAAGCCGAAGTTTGCGCCGTGGGAAAAAAGGGGGCAGAGGAGGAATAGTATCTTTTTCTCTCGGGTAAAAGTTAGGAGGTGAAATAGGCAAAAGTTTGAGAGTTAGACTTAGAAGTTAAAGAAGTTTCTGGAGATTTTCTGACCAAGGAAGCAAGATTTACAGCAAGATGAAGAAATGTAACAGTCGGCCACTTTTAATTATTTTATTTTTGTTTCTTTAGTTTTTGGCAATTTTTAAATTTTTTGTAATTTTTAGTTTTTGCAATTTTTTAGTTTTTTGTAACTTTTAGTTTTATGGCAATTTTTCAGTTTTTACAATTTTTTAGTTTTTTGTAATTTTTAGTTTTGGCAATTTTTCAGTTTTTACAATTTTTTAGTTTTTTGTAATTTTTAGTTTTATGGCAATTTTCCAGTTTTTGCAATTTTTTAGTTTTTTGTAATTTTTAGTTTTGGCAATTTTTCAGTTTTTACAATTTTTTAGTTTTTTGTAATTTTTAGTTTTGGCAATTTTTCAGTTTTTACAATTTTTTCGTTTTTTGTAATTTTTAGTTTTATGGCAATTTTCCAGTTTTTGCAATTTTTTAGTTTTTTGTAACTTTTAGTTTTTGCAATTTTTTAATTTTTCATTAATTTTTTTTGTTTTTTATTTTTTCTTACTAAAAGGATTTATTTAAATTAGAGTGAGCATTTTCACCATTTGATCAATAAATCTTTTCATGGTCAAGGACGGTTTTAAAATCTGACAAGCAAGATGCCTATCTTTGATAAAAATCACCAAAGATTGAAATCTGAGATTATCAATACAAAGCACCGAGATTTACCATAAAAAAAATTATTTGTCAATTATTTGAATATCATCCATCACAATGAGAGTTTCAATTTTCATATTTTTTTGTTTCCTGACTCTACTTCAAACTCCAGGTAAGTAAAAAAAATTGCTTCAATAATATTCAAGCCCTCAAACAACTTGTTTATAATTCTCAACAATATTTTAGATATCGTCCTCTCTGATGATCTTTGCGAAACCGGCTGGTTACCTTACAAAAATAACAAATGCCTAAAACTCTTCCCGAAAACTTCAAACGATGAAGAATCTTTTTGCAAAGAACAAAATGCCTCACCAATCCTCAACAACTCCGAAGAAAAACAAATAATCGCCGCAACGTTTTTCAAATCCCAGAACGATAAAAACGTTATTCTCTGCGAAAAAAACCAACTATGGTCATTGACTAAACTTCAAGATGAATTATTAAAAATCCAAGAAAAAGTAGACAACTTAATTCCTGTCGGTTTCATATACGTTCAGTTACCCAAAGAACAATCACCGTTAGAGTTATGGCCGACGTTTACATGGGCAGATGTGAGTTCGGATTACGATGGTGTTTTCTTTAGAACGATCGGTAAAGATTCCGCTGCGTTTGGTGAGGTTCAACAAGCAGGTGCTCCTAGGATAGTGACGGTAAAGGGCTACAGCGCAAAGAACAGTACGGATATTCATACGACTATTACTATAGAACCGAATGATGAATTATCTGGGATTGTTTGGACGGCGTATGAAGGTAATCCTGCTTATTATTTTTATAGAGGTTTACAGTTTCAACAGTCAGCAGATGAGGTGAGGCCGAGGAATATGGCAGTTCGCGTTTGGCAGAGAACATTATAATTTAAATTTTTTTTGAGAGTTGTTTTCAAATTATTCTTATTATCTGTCTTATGTAAACTGAAAATGGATCGCCATGATTTTTTTCAGTTTTGATAAAATAGTAGGAAGAGGCACTTTCTCAAACATTATTTTCAAATTTATTTGTTAGTAAGAAATTTTTTGAAAAATATATTTAACATTTTAAAAAGGTTTTTGCTGGTCTTTGTATTAATAAAAATGAAGAAGAAATAATTCCAACCCCAGAAAAATTTTTTATGGCTTTTCACATTCTAGCTCTCTATAAGTAAACAATTACAAAATCTTTTTCAAAACATGTTCAAACATATTTTCGATTTTAAAAAGATATTGAAATCGGTGAGCACGTAAGATTACATAATTATAACAAAAATAAAACACTCATAATAAAAAAGTATGTATTTTATACAATGCCCTCTTGAATAAATCAAGATTAGATCAAAAGTATGTTTATCAATCAGCACCGTAACAATTTTGTTGAGGCTCTATCAGCAAATGAGGAGTTATGTGCAAAAAGGGCACTTTAGCCATATTAGACGTCATTTAGACGTCAGTCGTCAGTAGACGTCATTTAGACGTTAGACGTCAGTCGTCAGTAGACGTCATTTAGACGTCAGTCGTCAGTAGACGTCATTTAGACGTCAGTCGTCAGTAGACGTCATTTAGACGTCAGTCGTCAGTAGACGTCATTTAGACGTCAGTCGTCAGTAGACGTCATTTAGACGTCAGTCGTCAGTAGACGTCATTTAGACGTCAGTCGTCAGTAGACGTCATTTAGACGTCAGTCGTCAGTAGACGTCATTTAGACGTCAGTCGTCAGTAGACGTCATTTAGACGTCAGTCGTCAGTAGACGTCATTTAGACGTCAGTCGTCAGTAGACGTCATTTAGACGTCAGTCGTCAGTAGACGTCATTTAGACGTCAGTCGTCAGTAGACGTCATTTAGACGTCAGTCGTCAGTAGACGTCATTTAGACGTCAGTCGTCAGGAGACGTCATTTAGACGTCAGTCGTCAGCAGACGTCATTTAGACGTCAGTCGTCAGCAGACGTCATTTAGACGTCAGTCGTCAGGAGACGTCATTTAGACGTCAGTCGTCAGTAGACGTCATTTAGACGTCAGTCGTCAGTAGACGTCATTTAGACGTCAGTCGTCAGTAGACGTCATTTAGACGTCAGTCGTCAGCAGACGTCATTTAGACGTCAGTCGTCAGTAGACGTCATTTCGACGTCTGGTTATAGTTTATAAAAATATTTTAATAAAATATTTATCCGACGAATATTTTTTAATTTTATCCGACGTTGGTCGGATCGGTTGCTTGGGTGTAATCGTACAATCGCTAAAAGACGTCTAAATGACGTCTTTAAGACGTCATTTTCGTCGGATTGGTTGCTTGGGCAAGCTGCCACAGTCCAAAGTTTGGTTTGTTACGGGAATCAAACTTTTGAAATTGGCAATCCGGAACCGCCCTATTTACTGATCAGTAATCGTTACAGTTTAGACGGGCTGAACCAAGGCCGATTATGAACTGTTTTTATAGATAAAAATAAAATTTTTATATTGAAATTAAAATACATCCTGTTGATATTATTCATAACCAAAAACATTTTCTGATAAATCCATAATTATCAGTAGAGGGTTAATCATTTCATTCGACAATTAAATGAAACAAAGACTTGATGGATTTTTAGATAAATAGTTACTTCAGATAATTATAATGAATAACCAAAAAATTCAGATGGAAGAGATTGTTGTATATATAAATATCTGAAGTAAAAATTGAGAATTTTATTTGTAATTATCATGATGGAACTTTCAAATTTTATAATTCTTCCGCTCCTTCTCTTGTCATTTAATGGTGAGTTAATTTGAAAATCGTTTTTTTTTTTAAATTTTTGACTGCTACAGCAGAAATTTTTTAGGTTGGGTACTTTCGGATAATCTTTGTGACAATGACTGGGTACCCTACAAGGATGAAAAATGCTTAAAAATATTTGACTATCCCGGACTACTAAACTACTCAGAAGCTCAATCTTTTTGCGAGGAAGAAGGCAACGCTACTTTGCTTTCAATCGGTTTTGAAGAAAAGCAATCATTTGTAGAAGATTTTCTCAAAACTAGAGAGATAGCAGACAACGTCTGGATCGGTCTAAAACATTTAAGTAACGGCTTTTATTATTGGTCGGACGGAACCATATTTGTTTATGTTAACTGGGCATCTGGCAGTCCGAAAAATGATTCCGACCATTGCGTTCAAATACAAACGGACGAAGCAGAATTCGGTAAATGGTCTGATGTACTGTGTACTAAAAGGAATTTAGTCGTGTGTGAGAAAGTTCAACCGTGGTCTTTATCTCAAATACAAAACAAGATTACGAGCATTTGGTTTCAGACGCAAAATTTAATACCTCTTGGGTTTACGTATGTTCAGTTACCTAAGGAAAAGACACCAGCGGAAATATGGCCTTGGATGACGTGGGCCGATGTCACTTCAGATTATGCCGGAGTATTTTTTAGAGCTGAAGGAGGGAATTCAAGTTCTTTCGGTAAGGTTCAAGAAGGAACTTCACCTAGAATAACACAAGTTTCAACATCTTCCAGCAGCTCGCCAAAACCTCCTGCCACCATAAATATTTCTGCAAACAATCAGCTATCCGAATACGTTTTATCGGCGGAGCAGTATTCTACATCTACTTACAGAGGGATGGCTTTTAAACAATCAGGCGATGAGGTGAGACCTCTTAATATGGCTGTTCGCATTTGGAAAAGAACGCAATGAACGTATAAAAGAAGAAAAACGGCAACGAAAACCAGTGTGCAAGTTGACGCCCTGAAGTCGTGCACGACTTCAGGGCGTCCTTTTTTAGACAATTGAGGATTAGCATGCTAATCCTCAATTGTTTAAAAAAGGACGTCTTTAAAACGTCTTATTGACGTCTTATTTAAGACAAATGAGGTACGTCTTTTAGACGTCATCTTCCACACGGGAGAAGGACATAGCTTTTTATCTCAAAATTTATTAAAATACATTACAAAACCTTATCTCAACATTATAAGGTTCCATCTCCACCGCTCAGGTTGACCCTGGCTCGCCATTTTGTTCGAAACTAAACTCCTTGTATTGCAGAAGCGGAAGTGAATTATAAATTTTCGATCAATTTCAACATCAAGCTCTAAAATTTTGATTTTAATTGTCTGAATTTCATTTGTATTTTCTTTGTGTCACAGTGTCAAAAAAAACATTTGAAATTATTTAATAGTAAGATGGATAGGCCTCATTATTAAAACCTGAGGAACCAAGTTATGTAAGAAACATTCAAGCTAGTCAATATTTGTACAGGTTGTAAGCTAAAATCTGCGTCATAAGATTTTTTACACATTAGCCGATTTTTCAATTAAACTGTATTAATTATTTCCGAGAGAATAAGATTGTAAAAGTTCAAAGAGTAATTAAATTATTGAAAACCACGAGCCTTGACTTATGTTCTTTGAATGAACATCAAACCAACCTTTTAAGGTTGCGATATATTTTATAAACATCAACTATTAAAAAAATTATAAATATCAAAATGGAAAAGTTTAATTTATTTGCTCTTTGCCTATTAACCTTGTTATTGTTTTTTGGTAAGTAAAGAGTTTTTTTTAATTATAATTGTATTAGCATTAAATTATCAATGTGGATTTAATTAGGTGACGTATTTTCGGATAATACTTGCGACGGCGACTGGGTCCCTTATAAAGATGAAAAATGTCTAAGAGTATTTGATACTGAAATCAAAAGTTACGAAGAAGCTGAAATTTATTGCAAAGAAAAGTACGGCGCTAATTTAGTATCAATCGGTAAAGACGGTAAACAAAAATTCGTTGAAGATCTTTTAAAATCGAAAAGAATTTTAAACGAAGTATGGATCGGGCTTAAATATGAAAGTAATAAAAACTATGTCAGGTCGGACAATGCTAATTTTCATTATAGTAACTGGGGATCAGGCAGCCCTAAAAATGATCCTGCTTACTGTGTTCAAATAGAAACCGAAGACGAAACTTTTGGTGACTGGGTAGATGTTCCATGTGCTAAAAGAAATGTTGTTCTGTGTGAAAAAGCTCAACCGTGGTCGTTATCTCAAATGCAAAACGAGATTATAAATTTGAAGGAAAATTTAATCCCAGTTGGATTTATGTACGTTCAGTTACCAAAAGAAAAGACACCAGCGGAAATATGGCCTTGGATGACATGGGAAGATATAAGCTCAGATTATGAAAGTGTATTTTTTAGAGTTGAAGGAAGAAATTCAAGTACTTTTGGTAGTGTTCAGGAACAAACGTCACCTAGAATAACGCAAGTTAACGAAATAAATAGTCCCACGACCGATCAATTCTGGGGTCGCATACATCTATCCCCTAATAATAAAATTTCCGAATACATTTTCACGGGTTCGTATTCACCAGACTCCAGAAAGCATTATGTGGGGATTGCATTTAATCAATCAGATGATGAGGTAAAACCTCGTAACATGGCAATTCGAATTTGGAAAAGAACGGAGTAAACCTATATATAAAAAAAAAAAAAAAACGAAATAAAAATACTTATGGGAATGAATATGTCGATAAAACTGTCAGAATTATTAATCTGACGATTATTAAGAAACCTTATTTACTCATTCTACGAAACGATTTATTTTTACCGCTTTTAATATGGGTCAAAAATGGTCCGTTTCGTATCTGGCTCAAACACGCGCCTGCTTGCACCTCCAACTAATTTTTAATACCTGTCCAATAAAAAAGTTCAAAGTCAGTCAATATTTGTACAGATTGTAAGCAGAAATCTGCAAAATTTACTTTTGTTAATGAGTAGTATCGTGTATATATAAGTGTAATAATTTTTTTATTGCGTCAATCGTCGTTTTTCTATATGTTACTTTGCATAGATTGTAGTGAAGGTTCGAAGTAAAATTATACTAACAAAAAAAATACATGATTTCGCTTTAAACTTAAAGGTGTAGAAAGAATTAAGTAAATAAAAACTTTTATGGAAATCATTCAGATATTTTTTGAGCAAACATTAAGCCAGCTTTCCTAATTTAAATTTTATTACCTCGAAACTTTTAGGAGCTATTCATTTGGCTACGGCCAGTTCCTAAAATCGTTCTTCTTTTGAAGTATTCAGCATCAAAATGGAGAAGCTGAATTTATTTGCTATTCATTTATTGGGTTTATTATTTGTTTTTGGTAAGTAGGTAGAAAATTTTCTGAAATATGATGAATTTGAAATTAAATCATTACTTTCGGTTTTTATAGGTAAAGTATTATCGGATAATACTTGCGATGGTGACTGGGAACCATATAAAGATGAAAAATGTTTAAGAGCATTCGATACTGAATTTGTGAGTTATGAAGAAGCTGAAAGTTATTGTAAAACCAAATACGACGCTAATTTGGTGTCCATCGGTTTAGAGGAAAAACAAAAATTCATAGAAGATTTTTTAAAATCGAAAGGAATTTTGAACGAAGTATGGATCGGGCTTAAATATGAAAGTGATAACAACTATGTCTGGTCGGACAACACGGTTTTTCATTATACTAATTGGGTAACAGGTAGCCCAAAAAATGATCCCACTTATTGCGTTCAAATATACACGGATGACGCGGAATTCGGAAAATGGGCTGATGTGTTGTGCACTAAAAAAAATGTAGTTTTGTGTGAAAAAGTTCAACCATGGTCACTTTCTGAAATACAAAACGAGCTTATGAATATAAAGCAAAACCTAATTCCAATTGGATTTATGTATGTTCAATTACCGAAGAAAAAGTCACCAGCAGAAATATGGCCTTGGATGACGTGGGAAGATGTTAGTGCGGATTACGCGGGAGTTTTTTTTAGAGTTGAAGGAGGGAATTCATCTTCGTTTGGTAACATACAAGAAGGAGATTCTCCTCGGCTTATAAGTAGTACATTGATTGATGATGAGGACTCTGTATTTTCATATAATGAAATACCAGCAGATGGTCTACCTCATGCAGCCTTTTTTAATAGCTGGAGTTCTGATACCGTTGTGTGGTACGAACTTCTTCTTACAGTATCAGAAAGTGAGGTCAGGCCACGTAATATGGCAATTCGAGTTTGGGAAAGAACACAATAAATTATAAAGTATTTTAATTGTTAATTTGAATCATTCTCACCGAATTTTTAATTATTGTAGTTTTGTCAAGATAAATCAATGTGCTTCAATTGATTATGATTAGGTGCTTTAAAGGTGAAGTGCGATTTCGTTTTAATGAATCGACGCTTTAGTATTTTTATCAAACGAGGTGATTTTTTTAAAAACAATCAAATTATCTCGTTTGATTTTGGGTTTAGAAGTCCGGAATAATTTCTAAGAAAAACGTCAAATTTTTAGGCTCGAGATTACAATTTTGGTGCAAATATAAATATCAAACATGAACTTCAACTACCGTTATTGTATAACTTCAATAGTAGAAGCTCTTACAATGAAATTTTTAAAATCGGTTTTTGTTTCTTTGCTCTTCTTGTCGCTTTATGGTAAGATTTAAATAAATATTAATTTTTATAATTTGTCTTTGAATTAAATTGTTATTTCAAAATTCCGTAGGCAAAGTATTATCGGACAATACATGCGAAAGCAAATGGGAACCTTATAAAGATGAAAAATGTTTAAAAGCATTCGATACTGAAATAATAGGTTATGAAGAAGCTGAAAATTATTGCAGGGAAAAGTACGACGCTAATTTAGTATCAATCGGTAAAGACGACAAACAAAAATTCGTGGAAAATTTTTTAAAATCGCAAGGAATCCTAAACGAAGTATGGATCGGGCTTAAGTATCAAAGTAACGACACTTACGTTTGGTCGGACAACACTAATTTTCATTATAGTAACTGGGGGTCCGGAAGCCCTAAAAATGATCCTGCTTACTGCGTTCAAATAGAAACCGAAGACGAAACTTTTGGTAACTGGGTGGATGTTCCATGTGCTAAAAGAAATGTGGTTCTGTGTGAAAAAGCTCAACCGTGGTCGTTATCTCAAATGCAAACCGAGATTATGAATTTGAAGGAAAATTTAATCCCGATCGGGTTTATGTACGTTCAGTTACCAAAAGAAAAACCACCAGCGGAAATATGGCCTTGGATGTCGTGGGAAGACATAAGTTCCGATTATGAGAGCGTTTTTTTCAGAGTCGATGGAAGGAATTCGAGTTCTTTCGGCACGGTCCAGGAACAGACTTCACCGAGAATAACAGATATTGCATCGACCGTCAGTGACACGCAATTTCCTGATTATATATTTATCTCTCCAAATAATAAACTATCTTCGTTTATTTCTACTGCTAGGCAACCAGACGCTACTAATAATTATAGGGGGATAGCATTCGTGCAGTCAAACGATGAGGTAAGACCTCGTAATATGGCTATTCGAATTTGGAAAAGGACACAGTAACCGTATAGCAGAAGAGAACGCAAGAAACGTTTTTAAACAACAAATAAAATTATGCAACGAGTGCTATAAAGGAATTTGCTTCAATCTTAAATAAATAGTATCTTATTTGTGCGATTTAATCGTCTGGATATGATTTTTGTTCGCTTTGAATCGCAGTGCGGAAAAAAAAATGTCCAAAAGCATTTGAAATTATTTAATAATAAAATGGGTAGGCCTTATTATTTAAACCTTAAAAATATAATTATGTAGGAAACATTAAAGGTAATCAATATTTGCACAGGTTTTAAGCTAAAATCTGCGACTTACTTTTATAATTGAGGAGGTAGCTACAACAAGGGCAATTTTTCTATGAATAGCTTATGGAACCATTGCCCTTGTTGCAGCTACCTCCTCAATTGTTTACATCCAGTTTTTTTTTACTACATATAAGGAAATGTTTTTCCTATTACGTTGCATTAATTATTTTCGGAAGAATAAGATTTTAAAAGTTATCATATTGAAAACCACGAGTCTTTGCTTAAATTTCAAGGGGCAGAAAGAGTTAAAATATCGTTTCAATATATTTTTTTTTGAATGAACATCAAATCAACTTACAAAATATTTTAGAAACATCAACTATTTATTATAACGTTTTAAATATCAAAATGAAAAAGTCTAAATCTGCTATTTTTCTATTAACCTCACTGATGTTTTTTGGCAAGTACAGTTTTTTTTTTAAATCCGATGAATTAATCACAATGTTATCAGCAATTAAATTATTATTTCGAATTTAAATAGGTGACGTATTCTCATATAATACATGCGACGACGACTGGAAACCTTATAAAGATGAAAAATGTTTAAGAGTTTTCGATACTGAAATCGAAAGTTACGAAGAAGCTGAAAGTTATTGCAAAAGCAAGTACGATGCTAATTTGGTATCAATCGGTTTAGAGGACAAAGAAAAATTCGTAGAAGATTTTTTAAAATCGAAGGGGATTTTAAACGAAATATGGATCGGGCTTAAACGTGAAAGTAATAACACTTACGTTTGGTCGGACAACACGGTTTTTCATTATAGTAATTGGGTAACAGGTAGTCCAAAAAATGATCTCGATTACTGTGTTCAAATATACACGGATGACGGGGAATTCGGAAAATGGGCTGATGTTCCGTGTACAAAAAAAAATATAGTCTTGTGTGAAAAAGTTCAACCGTGGTCACTTTCTCAAATACAAAATGAGCTTATGAATATAAAGCAAATGTCTGTAATTCGGAAGGAATCGGAAGCAATTCCGATTGGATTTATGTATGTTCAGCTACCTGAGGAAATGCCCCCAGCAGAAATGTGGCCTGGGATGACGTGGGATGATGTTAGTGCAAACTATGCCGGAGTTTTTTTTAGAGTTGAAGGAGGGAACTCAAATCCTTTTGGTACCGTACAAGCAGAAGATTCTCCTAGGGTTATAAGAAGTACTTGGAAATATAATGCGAGCAATGTGTTTAATACAGAAATACCAGCAGATGGCCAACCTCATGATGTTTCTGCGACTACTACTGGTGACAAATGGGGTATCCATTTTTTCCTTACAGTATCAAAGACTGAGGTAAGGCCTCGTAATATGGCAATTCGAGTTTGGAAGAGAACACAATAAATGATTACGACTTTAAGAAAAATATTTCTCCTGTTGCGAAGAATAAAATCTAAGCCAAAGTAGACCTACGATTGGTAATTAGAAGCGATTTAACTGAATAAGTCGAATTATTTCAATTTGGATACCCCAAATTAAAAATCAGATGCAAAGCGGATGCAACACTAAAGACCACGATAATGAGTACATCGTTTACACAAAATCGACTGTAGTTTTATTAATTTAAGTAAATTATTCGGTTAATTATACGATTGCATCTTTTTTTCAATAATTTATTTATTACACTAAATCTTTTTATTTATGATTAACTGCTTCAAAATTAATTTGAGGTTTGAATTAATCGATACGTGTATCTTGTTATCGAACCATAGAATTCTTTACAATAAAATAATCCTACTTGATTTTAATGTAAGAGAATTTTTTTAAAAATTAAAAACAAAACATTTTGTCTCTCGCAAAGAATCAAATTCAAGCCAAACTTTCTATTGCCGATTCGAATAGACATAACTCCTAGTAATTCCAGTTTTGACAAGTTGAATCCAGATCGACTATACATTATTCTTTCAATAACAACAGTAAATCGCTTCTATCCCATTTTGATAATTTTTTTAATCATAGAAATTTTCTGTTGCATTTTTTTTTATCAGCAACTAAGATTTTATATTTTATTTATTAACTCATACAATAAGGCTTTGTTTCGGTTAAATAGGAGATTCAAATCTAACCAGGAAAATCTTTTAAAATAAATTTTAAACGCATTAAATAAGGTATTTATTGCTGCAACAGAGTTAAATGACAATAAAAGAGTCAAAGTTTCAGATTTTAGATAATCGTTTTTAATATTATAAATGTCAGAAGTCAAGCATTATTGTATTATTCGAATCACAAATACGATGGAAGCTACAAAGTGTATGATTTTTTCTATTCTTCTCCTGTCGTTTCAAAGTAAGTAACAAAAATTCACTTATACTGGTAATTTTAAGCACACTAACAAAAATATTTACTAGTTTAAATCTGTTCTAATGATCTCCAATTAAACTGAACAAAATTTCAGGATTAGTGCTTTCCGATGAACCTTGTGAAACTGGCTGGGAGCCTTACAAAGATGAAAAATGTTTAAAAGTATTCGATGCGCCTGGACTACTAAGTTATGCAGATGCGGAAACTTATTGCAAAGAACAAGATAACGCTAGTTTGATTTCAATCGGTTTCCAAGAAAAGCAGTCATTTATAGAAGATTTTCTCAAGTCTAAAGAAGTAGCAGACAATGCTTGGATCGGTCTAAAATTTACAAATAATGGCACATACGAATGGTCGGATGGAACTGATTTTTTTTACAACAACTGGGCACCTGGCAGTCCGAAAAATGAGTCTGATCATTGTGTAGAAATAGAAACAGAGGAAGCAGAATTTGGTAAATGGTCTGATGCATTATGCACGAAAAGAAATTTGGTTTTATGTGAAAAACTTCAATTGTGGTCATTTTCTCAATTACAAGCGACGGTTATAAATTTAATGAAAAACCCATTTCCTGTCGGATTTATTTATGCCCAGCTGCCCAAAGAAAAACCTCCATCAGAAATATGGTCTTGGATGACGTGGACTGAAATTAGTTCGGATTATGCTGGGGTTTTTTTCAGAGTTGTTGGAGGGAATTCATCCTCATTTGGAACAGTACAACAACAAACTTCTCCTAGAATAATAAATGCCCATCAAGAATTTTTGCACGAAGCAGAAACAGAATCGATATCTATAAATGCAGATAATTCACTATCAAGTTACCTTAGCGTTGCACAAGAGTCTTGCTCTTCAAATGCAGGTTGTTGGAGAGGAATAGCATTTAGACAAACAGGGGATGAAGTAAGACCTCTGAATATGGCAATTCGTATTTGGAAAAGAACGCAATAAAAATTAGCACACGACAAACGAATAAAGAACAGAAACACATGGCATTAGCATCATATTTTTGGCATTAATGTCATTAAATAATCTTTATGGGAATAAACTAATGCGAATTTCTTTTTTCTCAGTTCTTTCATGCTGTTGTTACAGCTTACTTGTGGTGCCTTGATCAATATTAGAGCAAAATATAATACTGTATAGATATTTGACATTTTTAAGATTAATATTATAATTCATTTTAAAAACGGATATTACAAAAATCTTAAAATTATCAAATTAAATAAGTTATTTTTATGGTGCGTAATGTCTTTCAAAGAAAATACCTAGTCTAATAGATCTAGTCACATCGCAACACATGTAATTGAGGCTCTGCCTTGTTTGTGTTTGTATCGATAAATAAATAAATAAATAAATAAATAAATAAATAAATAAATAAAATACCTCAATAAAATCATTCAATTTAAAAGAAAACGATTTACTTGCATGCATCAACCGTCATTTTCAAAGCGTGCTACTGCTAACTAAATCATAGCAATATCCCCTTTATTGAAATAATTCGCCTGTTACACCATTAATGCTAGCAACACAATAAAAAATTTGTACCTAAAACACAAAACCGTTTAATACTTATAAGATGAAATGAAAAACTATACAAGCATCTTCTCAAACCCTTAAAAATAAATAAACTATTGTGGGAAATGATTGTGAAAGCTTAAAACAAAAGGAGAATTGTATAGAAACCGCATTTCTCTGCGGCCGTGCAGAACTTCGACTTGATAGATTACTTCGTTGCTAAGGAAGTGACCATTATCTCGAATTGCTTTTCACTCAGAAAGCTTTATCCCGTGAATATTCAAAAGAGAAACGCGGTAAAAGAAGAAGCAAAAAAAAAAAAAAAAAAAACACAAAAGTCGAGGGTGAAATATTACAAAATCGTAATTTAAAAGGTTCGAAAATTGCTTTTAGCAACAGAGCGCATATAAGTGAAATGTTTTACACGAATGTAAATAAAGTATATTTCGTCCTCAGCTTATTTGCATCTTTCATTATGTATGTTATAAAAGTGAGTAAATATCAAGCCCCGCGAGGGAGATCGTCTTCGTTCCCCCCCCTTCCTCCAAACCTTTTTCGGCGGGATTAGCATTCAAAACAAATCAAAAATGATAACATTTATGTGAAGCAGAGCTTTTAAAGTTAGTCCCTTGGTATTTTCTCGTGCGTGCTAAATTATTTGCAACTGCGATGATGTAATAATGGTTTCGGGTTTATTATTTTTAATTTATAACATCATCAGAGCTGAAGGGAAGACGAAGAAAGAGAGATCGAGACCTGAGGATTAAACTGTATTATATCCAGTTTGCAGATGACTCCAGTGTCGCATGTTTAGCGTGTGCAGCGCTCAGTTAATTCCAAACCTGAGATAGAACCGTTTAATCCTCAGGTCTCGAGATGACCTCAGTGCCCTAAAAATCATTGTCTTTTGACCGGATATTCTTCCGCTTGAAAAGTGTCCATAAACTATTTTTTGCGGTTGAAACTTTTCATTAAATTATTTTTCCCAATTATTATTTTTTTTTGCGGGTCACTCGATGTCCTCAAAATTCGGAACGTCCCACATCTGCATTATCCGGTTATAAATTCTTTCTCCATTTTCCCTATAATAAGGAAAATAGACTTTTCAGTCTTTCTCTCTTGCGAAAATCACCGCCCACTTCAAAAAGTCTTCAACTACAACTTCTTAGGATTCCCAAAATTAACCGTCCCCGATTAAAAGCGGTTCACCTATAAACTTATTACATAAACTAATTCAAAAGGACTCAAATCTCACGTCTGCTATATGGGTAAAAAGGGTGAGACTATTATAGAAAAGCTTCTCTTCACGAGCCTGTTGAATAGGAAAAACGATTTTCCCTTTTCGTGTGTATGCGTGAAAGGAGAGAAAATTTACCAACCTAACAGAATACGAAATTGACTTTCCTCCGCGTCTCTTTTCTTTTGCCACACTAAAAAAAAATGATTTAATGCGGCGATAATGGAATCTTTTGATAATGATTTTTCGATTTAATTTTTTTAATGGCGCTAAAAAATTTTTTCGTGAACTTTTTGAAAATTCGGAAGAGTTTACAGATTTAATTTAAAAAACAAACCTCTGAAGTAATCGATTTTAAAAAAAAAAAGAAGAAAAAGTTGATTGAGTTTATTGAATTTTAAATTCAATCAATTTGGCAAAACTTCATTGAAAGTTTATAATTGAAAGTAAAATCCGGCAAGTGAGGATTTCTTCGGGTTCTTTTTTTTATTATTTTTTATTTTCTTTCCTATAATTGGGAAACTGCTTTAAATGAAAATGGATTATATTATTTTTGAATATAATACCAGGCCCGGATTGGCCACCGAGCAAATCCCGGTGCGCTTTCCGAACTAATGCGGCCTCCTGCATTTTTTAGTTTTACAATAATAAAAAAATTGCATCCTAAGAAGACGTAGCCCTTAAGGGCTAATCAGTGGTTCGTCCGGTCTTCTAAGACTGTGGGTGAATTTTTCATTTTAATGAAAATAAAAATAGTGGAAGGAGCTCTATAGTGGCTTTTCGGATTTTTTCCCACCGCCTATCATAACATCTAGCAGGCGCGTCGATTTAAGGGGGGGGGGGGGGGGGCAAGGACCACTTCCCCCTACTTGGAAAAGTCTCATAAGCTAAGCATAAGAAACATATGTTTATGGAAAAATTAACACGGGCTGCCCCCCTCTCAATTTTTCGAAATCGGCGCCCCTGACAGCTAGTTTAAGTAAAAAAATTAGCAAGCAAAATCAAATCCAAGTAATTTTCACAAAAGTAAAAAATTTCTAAAATCCCAGTTTTTCAGTAATAAAAAAATTTATGCGCATTCTAAGAAGACAGGGCTTTTATGGGTTAATCAGTACTTCGCCCCGTCTTCTTAGAATCGAAGAATTTTTTTTAAAGTGAAAATATAAATTTTAGAAAAAGTTCTGAAGCAAATTTTTTTGCTTGTGCCTTTTAGATGAGCCAGTTTGGGCCCGTATAATGCTCAGTGCAGCTCAAAGTTTGCTCGGATTTTAGAAAAAAATCGATTTAGGTAGTTGCTGACTTTTTATTTGTCTTAGCTTAAAAATTCTGCTTCATCTTGCCCAACACAGGGCCCAAAGTAAAATATCAGTCCAGATCCTCTTCTACCAGAAAACAAGAAAAAATTCGGATCAAGCTTTAAAATAACATCTACCCCAAGCAAATAACTGTAAGTGTAAATAAGAAGTTATGTTACCAAACCTCTTGAGCATATTCATACACAAAAAAAAATACTCCTTTCTTCTTCCGAATAAAGAAGGGGGATAAACTCAAAATCGAAGAGTATGCGAAATGCTATTACGTAATCTCGTTTGAATATAAAAGGAAGCCGTTGTATACTCGTGTAAAAATCCAGTTCTCCGAGATTTTTTTAATGGATTATCAGGAGAGTTGATATTTAAAAAAGAAGCAAGCAAAAAAAAAAAAAGAGAGTATCGTATCTGAGGGGTTTTCCTTCCTGTTATTCAGTCTGGTTGTTGTTTATTGCTTTTTACTCCTGCAAAACCGTTCAACCGATTTCCCTCATTTTTTATATTAAGAGAGTTTATTTATTTCGGCCTTGTACCGGATGGACATTTCAAAGCTCGCAATTTTATTGCTACGATATAAAACTTCGGAAAAGAAAGATTATAACGCCCGTTTGATTATTAAAATCCTTGTATTTACGATTTTTCGCTTTAACGTATGAATGTTGGCTGAAGTAATGATATTTTATTCAAAACGGAAATTCTGAGAGATGTTAAGAGGGAAAATGGATTCCGGGATATGGGTTTCCGAGGTGAAGATGTTTCTCACAATGATTTAACGAGTAAAATGTAAACAGAAGCTTTACGGACTAGTTCTTAAAAAATCCGTAGGGGGCGTTTATCTTAACTTCAATGACGTCATTAGATTTTCAGCCCTGATTACACTTTTATCGGTAAAAACCAGCAAACTATCCACTAAACTTAATCCCTGCTGCTAATTCCCACTTAAAGGCATCATCCTAAAAAATTACCATCTTTTTTTTCGAAAAAAAAAAGAAAAGGTTTAACGTAACCAATAAAACAGGTCTCAACCCTTTTCCCGGATGGGATACTATAAATTTATGAGAGCAACACGAGTCTGGAATATTAATCACTTCGTTAATGCGGGGAGGAATATTATTATTACTTCTTCTTTTATTTTACTATTGTTATTATTTCGCTTTTTCATATTGACTTTATTTCAAAGAAATTTTTTTTAAATAAAGATTTCCCTTATTACAAAAAAGATTACGATTTCTTAAAACATTTACGAGCGTTAAAAAATACGTCTTAGGGAAAAAGGGAAAGAACATTAATAATCGCTTTTTTATTTTTCTTTAAAGAAAAAAAAATTATGACGTCGAAGCCGAGAGAAAAAAAAATAAAAAGAAAAATTTGAATTATTATAATGAGGGTTGGATAAAAGCCTGACAAAGTCACATTGTCTCCGATATAATAAGGATTGCCTAGCTTAAAGGCATCGGCGACGGATGAAGATTTTTTTCCCTTACCCTTTTTCATATTTTTCCTTTACTTAAAAAATAATAAATAAGAAAACATATTATAAATGTAAAATAAGTTTGAAAATTAAATAATTAAAAATTAACCAGCAATCAATAGAACCAGCAATCCAATAAAAATTAAATTTGAAAAAAGGTGTACAGGAAAATTTGGTGCGATCACCTTTATTATTAGACCAAACTGTGTAAGTTGACCAAAATTGAAAGAACGAAATTTTGTCTAATTCGTAAAATAATAAAAAAGAGTCGACAAACGAGGGTCGACAAACGAAGCTTTACAACCGGGGTCAACAAACGAGGGTCGACAACCGGGGGTCAACAAACGAGAATCGACAACCGGGGTCAACAAACGAGGGCCGTCAAAGGAGGGTCCACACCAGGATTGACAAGACGGTCGACAAACGAGGATCGACAACTGGGGTCGACAGACGAGGATCGACAAAGAAGGGTCGACAATCGAGGGTCGACAAACGAAGGTCGACAACTGGGGGTCAACAAACGAGGGTCGACAATCGAGGGTCGACAAACGAAGGTCGACAACTGGGGGTCAACAAACGAGGGTCGACAAACGAAGGTTGACAACCGGGGGTCAACAAACGAGGGTCGACAACTAGGATCGACAAGAGGGTCGACAACTTGGGTTGACAGACAAGGATCGACAATCGAGGGACGACAATCGAGGGTCGAAAACTGGGGTCGACAAACGAGGGTCGACAAACGAAGGTTGACAACCGGGGGTCAACAAACGAGGGTCGACAACCGGGGTCAACAAACGAGGGCCGTCAAAGGAGGGTCCACACCAGGATCGACAAGACGGTCGACAAACGAGGATCGACAACTGGGGTCGACAGACGAGGATCGACAAAGGAGGGTCGACAATCGAGGGTCGACAAACGAAGGTCGACAACTGGGGTCGACAGACAAGGATCGACAATCGAGGAACGACAATTGAAGGTCGACAACCGGGGTCGACAAACGAGGGTCGACAAACGATGGTTGACAAACGAGGGTCGACAACCGGGGTCGGCAACAACCCCAACGACCCAAACGAGGATCGACAAAGTAGGGTCAACTGACGATGGTCGACAACTGGGGTCGACAAACGAACGTCGACAAAACGGTCGACAAAAATTGGAAAAAATTGTCAGTTTTTATGAAAAAATATCTTAATTTTGTGTTTCTTTATAGTTTCTACCTTGTGTAATTAGACCACAATTCTCAAATTGCCCAAAAATTATTTAATTGCAGTTAGTCGACTTAGCCAGATTTTTACCGAATAAAAAATGTTACAGGAAAAGGGAAAATCTCAGAAATCATAGTCATTATCACAAAATCATAGCGCGCGAATGGGGAATTCAATTTCTCAAGTTTCCCATTAAATTCGAAATGAAATAGAAGATACACGTAAACCTACTCCGGTTCGGGGCCATCCAACATTAGTTTCACATTAACCTGATACGAGAAACGTTCTTTTTCCGAAAAAGAATTCTTCCATATACATTTTCTCTTATATCACGATAAAACGCGCCAGAGAGCGCAATTTTCCCGTCCGGCAAAATCGATAAAAATAAGCGAAGGGAAAGAAAATTGAGACAAGAATACGAATTGAAAACTTTTACAAGTGATGAAATAGATTTAAAAATCGCTTACGGGGATCAAGGCTTAAGACATTTAAAAGGAAGTTTCTTAGCGAAAAACTTTTGATGAATCGAGGAAGACGGGAGGGGGGAAGAGGAAACGGTAATAAAACGTATTTTTATTTACTTGGACGTCATGCGCGAAATGAAATGACCTAAGAAGGGAAATAATTTCAATTATTCATTGGGGACAAATTTTGAAGGAAATCGAATGAAAAAATAAAAAGAGATCGTTTTGTTGAAAATGCGGGTCGAAAGTTCCGTTCGTGAACAGTTTAAATGCGGTAAAATATGGGGAATGGGACTTAAAAATGTAGCCAGCGTTGGGAAAAATATAAAATTATTACGGTGGATACGTTGCCAGAACATAAAGCAAACGTTTAACAGGTAAAGACATTTGGAAATAGCGACCGGTTCGGTTAATGCTAAAAAAGATACGTTTTAACTTATTTTTCAGCTCTAAGATAAATTCAAGGCTCTTCCAGAGGGCGCAGGTGAAAATACAGCAAGCAGTGCCTCTAAGGTGACTACAGAATTCCAGTAGAACGGTTTTTATTTAATAAAAAAATTTAGCCCGAATTGTAAGAAGACAAGGTTAACTATTGAGTATTCCATAAGTGCCCTATCTTCTTAGAATTCGGGTAAATTTTTATTTTTATTTTCTGCTTACTTTTCTTAACTAAAACTCTAAAACTCTTCGCTCTAAGACCAGCCAGGAATTTTTTTCCTAACCTTTTTAGCCGGTGGCCTTCTTTAAAGTTTTTCAATAAAAATCAAAAACAAAATTCCTTAAAGATCAAGCTCCATGCAAATTAAAACAAAAATAATCTTACCTGTCTAAAGCGATTGCGACTAGATGTAAAATTGAAGCCGTGCAACACAGAACATCACTCGACGTCCACATATCACATAATTCAGGACCTAAAGTCCATTGTTGAGAAACTTCATACACAGCACTAAGAGGCATAACTAAACACGCGACTAACAAATCCGCCACAGCCAGTGACAATATTAAATAATTAGCTACATTTTGTAAATTCCTTTCTAGGAGTATTGCCGCTATCACGAACACGTTACCTGAAACCAAAAAAAAAGAAAAACAAATCAGTTTAAAGTGTTTTCCGGATTAAAAATTCCTCACGTTTTTCTTTGGGGGGGAAAAAAAGGAAAACAAGCTTTGCACCGCGATCAGCGAGTTGAATTAGCACTCTAGAAATCTCGGCAACGGCAATGCCGTTGAATAATTTACGATATGATTCTGTTTGGAGCTCATGTTGTGCAACCCATCTGTTTCACTCTCCTCATTTCAAATCTCGAAATACCCAGCCGCCCCAGGCTATAACATCTCAGCTTCTACATTAATTTGGCTGAGCATTTTCCAAGGGGAGCTCTTGGGGAATGGTCTACTGCATTGAATAATTTCTTAAAGTAAATATTTAATTAGGCTTTAGGGGAATGAGTGAGAAGACGGGAGGAAAAATGATGCAGATGGAAATAATTATGATTATGCTGACCGAGTTTTGCGCAGTGGCGCAGCAATGTCAAGTAAGAGGCTCCGCTCAAAAAATTTTAAAAACTTTGGAAAAAGACGTGAAGAAACTGTAGAAAATATTTTAAAAAAAATTGTAAAAAATTTTTAAAAAAAAAATTGTAGAAAATTTTTGAAAAAAAATTGTAAAAAATTTTTGAAAAAAAAATTGTAGAAAATTTTTGAAAAAAAAATTGTAGAAAATTTTTGGAAAGAAAATTCTAAAGCTCCGAGGTAAAGGGTTCTTAGTTGGCTTTTGTTTCCAATCAATGTTTACCTGTAAACAAAAAATAGTAAAAAACCCTTTACCTTGGAGCTCCAGAATTGTAGAAAATTTTTAGAAAGGGAATCGTAGAAAATTTTGCAATCACTAACAAAATATAGATCTCTGAATTCTGCAATCCAAGAAGAGGATTCTGAATAAAATTCTCAGCCACGAAAAATCTGTAAAAATTCTAACAAAACGCAAAAATGGAAAATGCAAAAATTTTGCCAATTGGCAACACAGCTAAAAATTTTCAATAGCCACTGGAAAAAATTTAAACTGACTTGGCTAACACTCGAAAAACAATAATGGCACGTGAAAAACCCCGCGTTTAAAATTTTCAATGCATTTTAGGATGTAATTTTTTTTTGCAAGAGAGTCTACACGAAGGCGATCTGCATACTTTCGGGGGGGGAAAAAAACTGTTAACATTGATATTTTTTTTAACTCCCCACTCGAATTCCCATTTACCGTTTCGCATACAAATCAGCAACACGATACTTTACTTTGGCTTTTTTAAACACGGGAGTTTAAAAAAATAAAATATAAAAAAACTGCTGAAACAAGCTGGATCGTTAACACCTCAGTGGCTTAAAATCCCTGGAGGATATTATACGGAAGCATTAAAATTTCATTTTTACGCCATTTTAAAGCTAATCCAGAAATTTTACTACCCTCCATTAATTTTGAAGAATTAAATCAATTAAAAGGTAAAATAAGGTCTGATCGAACGAACCCGCAAACCCGCATTACTAAAAAAAGGATTCTAATGTTTTATTATTATTTCATTTTATTTTATTTTTTTAAATACTTTGGGGACAATTCTGGGTCGTAAAAGAAAAGAAAACTACCTACTAAATATCTCAAAAGAAAATAGCATCTCGAGGGAAAAAAAATTTTATTTAATAGCCGCTAGACGTAGAAGTCATGGAACCGCGGAATGGGGTCTTCCGGCCCCTGAGGGAAACCATTAAAAGGCGGTTTCTCGAAAAGTTTCACCCCCCATAAATCATCTAAGGAGCAACGTCAGTCAATCTAATGATGTATTGGTTTTGACGTTTTATTTGATTATTGAAAATGTCTTTCTTATCATTGGGAAACACTTCTAAAAAGAAGTTTCTTTCCGAAAGCGAAAAGGCATGAAAAAGAAAAAAAAAGAAGAGATGAGAATGAGAGAACCGGAGAAACACAGGAGGATGAGAAAGAAAGTAAAAAAGGAAGGAAAAGCTGATAAGGCAGTATACGACTTGAGGATAATGCCTCGACCGGGAATTGATAAAGATACTAAACCCTTTGTTTTTATTTTAAGACGATTCTTGAATATTTTTGTAAGTAAAAGGGGATTTTCCGAGTTTGGTGTCCCGCAAAAGGTTGGAAAAGGTTTGAAAATGGGGAAGGCTTATAATGGTTTATATTTTAAGGTGTTATCTTTGCAAACGGTCTCCAGAAAAAGTGTCGCTGGTTATATTTTAAGAAAATGGTGGCAGTGGTGCTGGGAAAAAACGGGACCTTTCACATAGGAATTAGTCAACAAAGTTCCTTGGATGACCACTAGTTGACAATGAGGTAACGGCCGCTAGATGGCGATACTATCGCGCAGTTTCAAAAATGGCCACTTGGTGTCGCTATAGGCGGCAATTTCAACTACTCCGCCCCTAGGGGTCGCTCTAGGAACCCCACTCACCTAGTGGCCACTAACACCACGCGATCCTACCGCCATCTACTGGTCACTCTCAAAACTAAATATCCCCCAACCTACAAAACTTCTCCAATTTCTTTTGTCAGTCCATAAAATTTTTGGCCAAAATTTTTTAACTACAATCCTGCTAAAAATTCCCCTTTTTCCCTCTCTAAACTCAAAACGAAAGAAACCTTTTTATCCTGTATATAAATCTCCAATCCCGTCGTAAAGAAATAAAAAAAAAAAAAAACGAAATCGCATTCCCTGCTGTTGTGAAATAATTCAATTCATTTATTGCAAGACACAAAAAAAAAAAGCTTTCAGAACTTCACTGACTGATCGGGGAAAACTGAATTATTACCTGAGCTTAATGTGATGAAAGAAAATTCGGAAGCATCTAATTCACCGGGTGAGTTGTTTCTTATACTACTTTGACGAAATATCATTTTCGAAATTAGATTTCCGACATCTTTTGATTTTTCAAACATCGACAATCCCGACCTCTTTTTCAATCGCATAATAAGATTCGCGGGGAGGGGGAGGAAAAAAAAATTTCCACTCGAGGAAATTTATAACGGCCCTCTTTTGTTTTTCGGATAACGAATGTATAAGCATTTATTGTGTGTTGATGTTTTCGAATACTGACTGTAGGATATCGTGCTTATGGCGGATGAAATGAACCGGAAAAATCAATACTAAAGTGGTGAGATTCACACAGAACCGACCCTGTCCTTTTCCTCTGTTGTATAGGGAAAACACCAATGGAACATTTCTACCGCTCTGGAAATAAATCCATGATCCTTTTTTTTTTTTTTAGAAGGAAGAGAAAATCGTTACCTGGGAGATTGGAATGTGTTAACATTGGGTAAAGAAGTGTTATTTTTAAATTAGCTCTATTAATAGCGGGGAAAGAGATCGAGTGTTAAAATGGAAGAGTCTGTTTGATGATAGCCGCTTTCTAGGTCTATGGTAGGAGATTTATAGGCTTGTGAAGAATCATTGGCGGAGCGGGAGAATTTTTTGAGAAAAATGAACGAAAAAATGTTTCTCAATCATTGGTTAAGATGGAAATTAGGTCAGCAACTGGCTCCTCCAGAAGCCGCAAGCAAAAAACCCCGAAACGGAGCTAGAGAACTTCTTTTACAATTTTCAATAAAAAAAGAAAAATTCTCGAACTCTAAGAAGACGAGGCGAACTACTGATTAGTCTATTAGCGCTCCGTCTTCTTAGAATGCGCATAAATTTATTTTATCGAAAAACTAGAATTTCAGAAATTTTTCACTTCTGAAAAAATTGTATGAACTTTGCTTTTGATTTTGCTTGCTAATTTTTTTTGCTTCAAGCACAAACTAGCTGTCAAACTAAAACGTCTAGCTCATCTAACAAAAAATTTAAATATAGTAGTTGTGGATCTCTTCTATTGATTTCTGATATTTTCCCAAATTCTTTTTAAAAATATTTCTGGATGATTTCCAGAAAAAATAACAACAAAAAAACGAATACAAAAAACAGTTAAAAACAACCTTTTATTTTGTAAAAAAAGGAAACTTTTGTTACAACAGTTCTACAAGCTCTTGACTGTGCAAGGAGAAAGAGAGAAAGGGGGGGGGACAAGCATTTTTTCCCTTTGAAGTTGGGTTCGCTGAAAAAAGCATCTTTATTCTAAACTGTCAGCGATTGTTTTTATTCTAGGAAACGTTTTAGATAACTCCGAAAATGTCAATCCTTTATATATATTTTTTTTTCGAAGCTTTTGTTTTATTCTTATGCGCTGAGCTCCCGATATACAAAACAACAAAACACAAAAAAAAAAATACTGTAAGAATGAAAAGAGAAGGAAGAGAAAGGGAAAAAAAGAACTTATGAGAGGAAAAAGCGTAAAAGAGCTGGGAAAACAAATGAAAATAACGATTAAATTGCTTTCGAAAATATTCCCTTTTGATAAAGAAAATAAGAGAACAATACATCAAAAAGAAGTAAAAAAAATATTGGGGAGATTGCAGTCGATTTTCATTCCACGGTTCAAAAAGATTAACGGGGAATCGTTGTTATACGGTGATTGGATATTAACTGAGATTTAATTTTTTTCTTTTGATGAATGGTGTTTATTCGGCCTTTGGCCTTTTGAATAAATGATATTTGCCAAGCGATTTTTTTTTCGCTTGCACATGTTTGCAAGCATTAGTTATGAGGATCAAATCCTTTCGAATACTAGAGCAAAAATTTTCCAAGAGTTTTTTCAAAAATAAAATTTCAAAAATAATTTTTGTATTTTACTAAAAGTAGAAAAAATGTTTTTTTACTAAAAAATTCTGAAAAATTTCTTGTCAAATACATTTTTTCAATACTTTGTTTCAAAATTTCTTGTCGAATACTTTTTTCAAATACATTGTTTCAAAATATCTTGTCGAATACATTTTTTCAAAATTTCTTGTCGAATACATTTGATCAAAATTTCTTGTCGAATACATTTTTTCAAAATTTCTTGTCGAATACATTTGATCAAAATTTCTTGTCGAATACATTTGATCAAAATTTCTTGTCGAATACATTTTTTCAAAATTTCTTGTCGAATACATTTTTTCAAAATTTCTTGTCGAATACATTTTTTCAAAATTTCTTGTCGAATACATTTTTTCAAAATTTCTTGTCGAATACATTTTTTCAAAATTTCTTGTCGAATACATTTTTTCAAAATTTCTTGTCGAATACATTTTTTCAAAATTTCTTGTCGAATACATTTTTTCAAAATTTCTTGTCGAATACATTTTTCAAAATATCTTACCGAATACATTTGTTCAAAATTTCCTGTCAAATAAATTTTTTCAAAATTTCTTGTCGAATACATTTTTTTCAAAATTTCTTGTCGAATACATTTTTTCAAAATTTCAGTTAAACAAATTTTTTTCGGGGAAATATTTTGAAAAGAATTCTGATTCCTTAAAAAAACTGATTAAATATTTGCCAAGAAAAACCTGCATAAAATTTTTAGGCAAAAGATTCTAAGGAAATAGTTTTCAGTCAACAAAATTAAAAAGTCTATCAAGACTTTTTGGTCGACTCCATTTCCAAAATCACTAGCAATATTTTTCTCAATGAAAAACTCACACTAACGTTGATTTTTTTCCCTTTTTCATTGTTAACATCGACCTTAAAAACGAAAACCGAACCCATTCTTAACCACTTGTTCGTGACATTTTTTCATAAAGAAAAAAGAAAGAAAGTAAACTAAAAGTTTAAGAAAGGATCCGATGGCGAAATGAAATGTCTAGTAAAAAGAATCAAGATGAATGGAGTATTGTTAAAAAAAGGAGGTTTTGAAGAAGATGAAAAGAGAGTTGGGAAAAAAGGGGAACACGGAGGGGGTGGAAGTGCCGAGGAAAAGACCTCATTCACAGCTCATTGGGACCGGGACTTCTCACCCATTGACAACAGGACTCCCCGCTGCCTTTTGTTTTTTTTCTTCCAACCTTTACATCGTTTTTCAATTTAGCTTTTCCGCCCAACGATCTCTTGCAGCGTAAGGCGCCCAATTTATTATGTTTTATACGTTTTTTCCTTGAGGAGGTGTGCTATTAAAAAATCGTTGGAAGGTATCATTGGAAAATCAAGCGTGACTCGAATATTTTAACAATTTATTTTTTCAATCTCCATTTTTTTTGATATTTTTGAAAAAAATTATCGAGTTCTGTCAAAAGTTTTCAAGTACCTAAGTAAACATACCTATAAATCTAATAAACGATTCCTTATTTTACATTTCATAAGCGGTAAAAGCACTTTCCTTCGACATTTTCAACTTTCCACTTTTTGTGTTGTAATAAAAAAACTCCCCAGAAAGTTTCCCAGGGGCTTTTCCCTTTTTTTTACAAGTCCGTTTTCCCTAAAATAGTGTTTCAGGGATAATTCGGGTAATGCAGATATCAAATAATAATTTATTTTCGGAGGTATTGATTTTATCGTGAAAACATGTCGAGGACAGTCATTGCGAATCTTCGAGAAATATAAAATGATTTCCCAGGGATATAGGCAAGCGTAATAAATGTACCATATTATTTGGGAAAAGGGACAGCGCCATGGGTCACTTGTTACCAAAGCTAATAAATCAACCTCCCTGGTGGACTGTTTTGACTTCCAGGTTTGCTACTCTGGGGGAAATTAAATTCCCCAGTTTTTGAAAACAAGTCACAATAAGCCGGGGTTTAGGATCGGTTTGGTTTTTACAAACGGTGGAAAGTTGTACGTAAGATGGTTTATTTATACGATTACAAGTTTCTTTTTCATGATTTTTATCGCTGGTTTAGAGGAGGGGGGATTCATTCAAAATCTGCCTTATCATCCGCTCTTGTAGTTTTTAAAAATAGGACTGAAATATTTGATTTAGCAGGTCGAATATATTTGTCCAGCATTTTTGTGATTTTTCAAAAAGCGGAATTGGGCACATTTATCACAGAAGTACTCGAAATTTTTCTAAGAGCTCAGATTTTAAATTAATAAATTTTCACCAGAATTCTAAGAAGACATGGCACTTATAGACTAGTTATTAGCTAGCAGCCAGTTATCTAGCTAGCCAGCTAGAGAGGGCAGGGGGGGAGGCCATTGCCCCCCGGAATTTTTTCTTCCAAAAGCTAAGCATTGAATGATGCTCCCCCCCCCCAGATTTCAATGAAACAACCCCACTGAGAAAAACGTACAAACAAGAAAATTTGAAACAAAATACTGAAAAAATGTATTCGACAAGAAATTTTGAAACAAAATACTGAAAAAATGTATTCGACAAGAAATTTTGAAACAAAACACTGAAAAAATGTATTCGACAAGAAATTTTGAAACAAAATACTGAAAAAATGTATTCGACAAGAAATTTTGAAACAAAATACTGAAAAAATGTATTCGACAAGAAATTTTGAAACAAAATACTGAAAAAATGTATTCGACAAGAAATTTTGAAACAAAATACTGAAAAAATGTATTCGACAAGAAATTTTGAAACAAAATACTGAAAAAATGTATTCGACAAGAAATTTTGAATCAAAGTACTGAAAAAATGTATTCGACAAGAAATCTTAAAACAAAGAACTGAAAAAATGTATTCGACAAGAAATTTTGAAACAAAACTGAAAAAATGTATTCGACAAGAAATTTTGAAACAAAGTACTGAAAAAATGTATTCGACAAGAAATTTTGAAACAATGTATTAGAAAAAAGTATTCGACAAGAAAGTTGATAACCTAGTGAGCCAATTCAAGGCTGAGTGATTCGACTGAAAAAAGAAGTCTAGTCCACATCCACGCAAGAGAATTTCCCGCTCCTCAATTACATTTTCGATTCAACGAATTTACCTCCCCGTGAATCACAGTTCAAAAAAAAAAAAACACGTGAACCCCAAACAAAACCCTTCAAAAATTTTATTCCACCTAAACGAACTTCCAAATAGTCAACAAAAAACGACAAACGTGACCGGAATCTCAAAAAAGATAAGTTGAAATCGAATTCTGCACCATAAACTTCCAAGAAAAACTTTCCCCCTCGACCCGTAATATCCGCCACACGGGAGGCAAAGCAAAACCTGTAAATGATTAAACTCCGATAAAACGAATCTTTTTTTTTCTCTCTCTCTCTCCTCGTGATTTATTCGATATTAAACCTTTTCCCAGCTGACAGATCATGTTAAACATAAAGAGCAAAAGATCTGAGGTTTGGGAGAGGGAAAAGTTTTCCCGAGTATCAAAAATTAAATCTCATATACTATATCGCGTTTTCGGGGCCGGACACGAAGATAAAGCACGACTAAAAACCTTTTCACGAGATTTACTCGAGACCTTTTTTGTTTCGCTTATATTACGTGAACAGAAAACGGGCTTATCGCCGATATCCGTAATTTTGAAAATAATTATTGTTTGGTAGCTTTTGCGGGCTTCACGCTTGTCAACCAGTAGCCCATTGCGTGGATAATTTATTGAGCTTAGCCCAAAGGGATTATATTCTAAATTTAAGTTTAATCAAATGTTAATAACATTCCTATTTTAATGATCCGCAAAAATCCGATAATTTTTAATATTGTTCACGGTTGACGGGAGTAAACGTCATGAGAAATTATTTGCGCAACACATCAAGTTTAATGACAGTTAAACTGTTAAACAAACCCCCAGAACGTTAAAAAGCGAAAATTTCACAAGTGAAAAATTACCCTGCCAGCCTTCAAATTTCATGACAAGTTCCATACAATATAAAGTAATTAACTAATTGATCGCTGTCTGGCTGACTTTTCGAAAAAAAAAAAAAATCCTCCGGAAAAGAGAGAGAGAAAAACCAAAAGGGGTTCGTAGAATAATTCATACGATCAGCAGTTTTTTCCTCATCGCAAAAAATAAAAAAACCAAAATTCCAGCGTGTATTTTCTTTTTTAATTGCCAAAGCTTTTTCTCCATTCTTGGAAAATCCATCAAAGAAAAAGAGATTTAAAACGAAAATCCATCCCCTCGATACTATTTAGAGAATGTGAAAGGAAAAACATTGAAACGGCTCATTGATAAAGTTTGCTGTAAATCTGTAAATCTGCCACAGAAGATGATCATAAAAGATGGCGGATAAGATGTAATTTCACGCTTAGTAGAGATTTTGAATAGTTATAAGTCTATGATGATCGTTAAATCGGAAATTCAATCTTCGTAAAACGCCATTAATAAGAATATAGCTTTCGAATAGCTATAACCGTCGGATAAACAGGCGTTACGGAAAATTAAGAATATCGGGAAAAGTTTAATTTTGTAAGCTTCGCCGTTGTTGTGTATAAGATATTTTGAGAGGTTTTTTTTTTTGTTGAGGGGGGTTATTTTAAATCCGGTGGAGGTTTTCTCAAGTCTGGAAAACGCGGATCTGAAATTTCCGACAATGGCCGAAGGCTAGTAATTTGAATAACGTGGGTACGAACGCAGACAGGGTGCGAAATAAAGGTTTAATGCACGGGGGTAAATGCTATGATGATTTTCATGCTGATATTTTATTAATAAAATCTTAACCATCTTGCCGTGAAGGAGATATTGGGCTGAGGGGATTGCTGGAGGAGTTTTAAGGTATTCGAGAGTTGTCGGATTAAGGTAATGCTCTTAGGATAGCGCGTGCTTAGTACTTGCAAATGAAGTGGCAAAATGAACAAGTTGCAGTTTCAAGGGTAAATGAAGGGTGGAAGGCTCATTAAGGGTTACAAATATATAAATGTCATTCGGCTTCAGCAAAAATTGAACTAGGTCCTTACTTGCGAATCTCGGTATTCAACCAATTTTTGTAAATAATAATAGGCAACTTGCATAAATTTTAAAATCGCAAATTTATTATTAATATTAATTCTTCTTAATTATTCTTATATTTTCTTAATTTAAAAAAATAAAGACTTAGCAAAAAATTTAAATTAATTTAATTTGCTTTGAAATTTAAATTCTAGAAAGCCCGCCAAAAACCAACCATGATTTTATGACGTCACAACTGAGTCGGATCCTTTGTTCCTATTGGTAGAATTTTCGCGCGCAAAAAATCAGCCAATGAAATAAAAGAATTGAACTCAGTTGTGACGTCATTAGCTCAAACGTGGCAAATAGTGATTTTTGGCGGGTTTTCTAGAATTTGAATTTCAAATTGAATTTTTACCTGTTTGATAAAATTTTTTTCATCAATTTTTTCTTGGGAAACCTTGAATAAGAATTTAAGAGCCGGTTAATGACGTTTTAAAAATTCATGCAAGTATCCTGCAGTTTTATTTTGCCTGAAGTCAACCTGCGCAGTGAAGATGGAACCTTATAATATTGAGATCGCGAATTATTGTCAACAGTAAAATTTCTTGCCTCAACCCGAAATTTTCTGCCACTAAGCAATTTTTAAAACGGTACCTTGGGTAGTCAGTGGGAACTCCGAGTCAGGATAGTCCCACTACAGGTTTGGCACACCTGCCCTTGCCTAGCTCCAGATTCATTCCGACCCAGGGAGTAGTAATCTGATAACAGTCCCTGTTCAAAGTTACGAGGCAGTACAGTAGTAGGAATGAGACAGTATTATTCGTAACGGAAAATATCGCCTTCTGCAGCTGGTGATGGAGGGGAAGATTGAAGGCAGGCGTAGACTGGGTTGGAGGAAAACATCCTGGCTCAACAATCTAAGAGGCCAAAATTCAGTATCCCTTTTTCGTTCGGCAGCCTCCAAAGTTAGGATCGCCATGATGATCGTCAATCTCCGACGAGGAGCGGGCATTTAAAGAAGAAGAAGTAGGCAGCAGTGCCACTATTAATTGCCTGAGCTCATCGAGAATTGATCTTCCTAAGGACTCGCCAATGGCATTTATAGGCAGAATTAAAACAATCGGAACTGGCTATAGTACTGCGCTGTGGAAGGCAACGGAAAACCACCACAGTACTTGTTCCTTGTAATCGAGAAATCGCTATGATGATCGCCAATCTCCATAGGAGAGGCAACTGAAGAAGAAGACTTAGATTTTAATTCACTTCAAACGGAAAACTTACCTGAAAAGAAAAAAAAAAAAATATGAGTAAAAACAAGAATTTTGATAAAACAAAAAATGTGGTAATAAAATCAGGCTTTCCAAGAACAATTTCAACCGCCTCATGTTAAATTCTGTACGTCAGTGCAGAACTCGATTAAGTCCATTTCCAAGATGGCGGTGTCTTTTTATAAGTTAACAATAAGAAACAAGTTTCAAATCGGAGATATGTACTACAGTACTGCACTGACGTACAGAATTGAACCTTCTTGGGTCATTTCTTCAAAGGCTTCTAAAAGAAAAAATATTACTTAGGTTTTCTAACCAATAATTTGACCAAGAAATCTCAAAATAATAATACTCTCGATTTTGCTAACGAACTCTTCCAAAAATTTCTCATTTCTCATTTTTCCAATTCTCCGAAATAATTCCCCATACTCAATTTTCTTACATCTCATTTCAAATAATTACGCCCAAACCATCAATCGACCTTCATCATACTTAACACTCAATTCATTTCAAAGCCCTTGCAATAAACTAAACCGCAAATTTTTCCCCGATACCCGTTTTCTCATCCCCGCGCGAACAACAAATCCGATCTACCATTACGAATTACAAAATCTACTAAAATAGAACATGGTATAGAATAGTTAGTGAAGTTAATGATGAGAACTTAATCGAATCATGTAACTCATTATGATTCATTGCAAAACCTTCATTTCATCCGGATGCAGCGTGTTTTTGATAATAATTCTCTCCCCACACGATATAATTCTCGTTATTTTTCGACCCGTGTAGATACCACACAAAATGCACGGGGATTTCAAACCCATAATTACTAAAACTATTCGATTGCTTTCAAAAACTCAGTCACGTTGTCAATCTTCGAAGAATAAGATCCTGGAAAAGAAAAATTGACGTGACGGGTTTTTTATTCGAAAAATTCGAGCAATGTTGCAAACGATTTATTCTGGCTGCTTCATCAAGATAATGGCTAGGTCCGAGCTCTGGCCACAATTTTAGGCTCCAAACTAAAGATTCCTCCACCTGAATGCGCTCGAAAAATTTTTCTGAAGTCAACATCCTCAAAACAAATAAAATTCAATCAGGAAATCGGTTTGGTTCATCAACAGCTTTTATATATATTTTCCTTTTTTGAAAGCCAATCAATTTTTATTACCTTCTTTACCCTAAACACACTCCAACCGAAATCTCAAAAAGCTTCAAAATATGTAAACATATTATATTCCCATACATAGAGTGCTTTCGCTTCTAAAGAAGGAGATAAAAGCTCTTTCAAAATTTTATATTATAACTTAAACGAGATTCTATCAACTTTTCTGCATGCATATTCGCTTTTCCCGTTCTATTATTCTGTCTCCTTTTGACAGTTAATTCTGACAATCACGCGGGTTTTTCACCCCTCCCCCTTTCTTTTCTTTAAAAGTTAAAATGTTAACTTTAAACACCGCGGGGTTGCCAGAAATGGCTTATACGTTAAATCCTCGATAATCCCGCTCGAATCTTTTGGCACGCGAATTCCCGAAATCACCTGAGTCGAGCTTTCATATATAAGATTTCACCCGAGAGCGAAAAGAAAATGGGAGGGAAAGGGAAAGTGCTAAGAATTCAACAATGGTTGTTTCGACTGAAATGAAACCCAGTGAAATTCATTCTAAAAACTGTTTTACGATTCTTGGCGTACGCTATGGCATTTTATCGAAATTTGTACCGAGAATTCAAGAGAAGGGGGAGGAAAAAGAGTGAGAGATGATAGAAAAGGGAATAGGGAAAGGAGGAAGTTTTCAAAAGAGTTCGTGAATAGCATTGTAATTGGGATGCTGACTTTTCAGCAATCACTCATTTTTACTTTTTAAAAAATTAAGAGAGTGATACAGAAGATTTTTTTAAATTGCTTTTTTAAGTCAAGTTTATAATTACTATTTTAAGAGAGAAGAATTAAAAGAGATGTTGAAAGAGTCTATGGTCTTGTGAAACAATCTTTTGATAATTTTCTCCTGTCAAACAAATCTCCAGATAATTTTTTCTTGTCTAACAAAAGTTTCCATAATAATTTCTTATGGGTTAAATCTTTTCAAAATTTTCTGTCGAATACATTTTTTCAAAATTTTCTGTCGAATACATTTTTTCAAAATTTTCTGTCGAATACATTTTTTCAAAATTTTCTGTCGAATACATTTTTTCAAAATTTTCTGTCGAATACATTTTTTCAAAATTTTCTGTCGAATACATTTTTTCAAAATTTTCTGTCGAATACATTTTTTCAAAATTTTCTGTCGAATACATTTTTTCAAAATTTTCTGTCGAATACATTTTTTCAAAATTTTCTGTCGAATACATTTTCTCAATATACTGTTTCAAAAGTCCTTGTCCAATACATTTTTTCAATACATTGTTTCAAAATTTCTTGTCGAATGCATTTTTTCAAGACATTGTTTCAAAATTTCTTTCAAGAGCAAAAATTCCACAAGAAATTCTGAAAAAAATTTTAGTTGCCAGAAAAGTTTAGCCAGAAAAAATCCCTCAAAAAAAATATTTTATTACGTCATGTTTGGCTCAATGACGTCACAATAAATGTTTTATCCAATCAAAATTAAAAAATATCAATCCACAATCCTCCAACACTCTTAACTTCATCAATTTACCTTTTTTCTTTCTTATTTCTTAATCAGTTTCCAAACTAATCCACGATTCCCTTTCTCTATCTCATCTTTAAAGAAAAAAAAAAAAGATATCTCAATTTCATTTTATTAAATTTTTCCCTTGTGAAAATTTTTAATTTAATATTCTAATTTCATTAAGTATTCTCTGATTTCTTTTCTTCGCAAACCAATAGCCCTACATTTGAAGGATTAAGAAATTCCCGCGCTGGTTTTCCTCTCTTCTTCACAAAAGAACAAAAACGTTGACTTTATCTTTTTCAAAGAATTTTCTAACAAGGAAATTCCTTTATTCAAAAAATATTTGCAAAAGCCAGCACGTGTTTGCAAAATCTCTTCTTCCGTGATTTATTATTACTAATATTTCAATTACACGCCAAGAAGAAAACGTACGAGATATAATAAGGATAAAATGTTCTTAACACTTCAGTCAATTGAAGTAAACGAAGCATGTTTGGTTAATTAAGTTTGGAGTGCGACAAAGCGTACCCGCGTAAAAAGAACTTTATCTAAAGTTCCCGACTCAGTTTTCGTGGCTCGAGTTAAATGCCCTTTTTTTTTTAAAAAAAGGAAAATTTATAAAAACAAACCTTTGGGGGGGTTTTTTCTCCTTCTAACAGATTCCCGGAAAATCGTCTTTTAATGTTGTGTATGTTTTACGTTGCCAAAGGAAACTGAATATACACAACTCGAAAAATTCTTGGTAAAGTTTCTTGGTAAAAAATTCTTGGTAAAAAATTTTTTCTATCGAACAATGGCTTCTTCTTTTTTTCATTCCGGTAAAAACTTTTCCGAAGGGAAGGGAAAAAAGAAGCTTTTCCTGTAATGAATTTTTTTAAGGGAAAAAAAATCAATAGAGAGATTTTTGAGTTTCGGTTTGGATTCTTAAGCGTGAAAAATAGAAAATGGAGGGAAAAGTTGAACGATGTGTGAAGGTGGAGATATCACTGAGGATTATGCGTAAGGTCAGAAATTTATCTTTAAGGATGGTTCATTGAAGTTATAGCTATCTATGTTTCCGCCTTTTACCTTTATTATTCAAGCGTGAAGGGTTTTAAAAAAAAATCTCCGCTGCTGCGAATTTTAAAGGTTACAATGTTCAGCGAACTCAGAAAGATGATTTTTTATGCATAAACGTACGCTAGGAAAAGAGTAGAATCCGGCTTATAATTGATATGTGGACAAAAATAGGAATAAAATTCTATGCTATTCTACGAATGCGCAAAAACAGTTTTCAGGCCTAATTTAACTTTTTAAAAAATTTTTGTTGTAATGAAATTTGAAATTTTTTTTCAAACAAATTGTTTAATAATTTTTCCTCACTCCGTGAAAGAAAGACCGTTCTCCCTCAAGGGGAGATTTTTTTAACCGCAAATTTAAGGCTTCTTCGTGATAAAAAATATCTAACTATGCAAGAAGCGCAAGAGACTTGCCCGTCTCAACCTTTTTGACCGGTCTCTACGGGCAACTTTGCCTTTTGCGTCCCTTGTATAGTTATACCAGTGTAATATTCTTGTTGATCAAATTTTTTCAAAATTTCCTGTCAAATACATTTTTTCAAAATTTCATGTCGAATACATTTCTTCAAAATTTCTTGTCAAATACATTTTTTCAAAATTTCATGTCAAATACATTTCTTCAAAATTTCATGTCAAATACATTTTTTCGAAATTTCATGTCGAATACAATTCTTCAAAATTTCTTGTCAAATCTTGTTTTTTTCAATACGTTTTGCTGATTTTGATTATTTTTCATTGTTATTCTTTTTCAATTATTCTTTTTTTTTGTTAAGGGTTTTTTTTGTTAACGCACGCAATAGTTCCGAAAGGAACTCGAACGGCGCATTAAATAAATAAATAAATAAATAAATTTTTTCAAAATTTCATGTCGAATACATTTTTTCAGAATTTTCTGTCGAATACATTTTTCAAAATTTCTTGTCGAATACATTTTTTCAAAATTTCTTGTCAAATACATTTTTCAAAATTTCATGTCGAATACATTTCTTCAAAATTTCTTGTCAAATACATTTCTTCAAAATTTCTTGTCAAATAAATTTTTTCTAAATTTCATGTCGAATACATTTTTTCAAAATTTCCTGTTGAATACATTTTTTCAAAGTCTTGTTGAATACTTTTTTTAAATTTTTTGATTGTTTTCTTGTTGAACAGATCTTGGATACATTGATCTTTCTTATCAAAAAAATCTTTTGTTGCTTCTTTGTTCTTTCTTATCGAACAAATTTTTTTCATAATTAATTCTCGTTAAACCATCTTTTGATAATTTTTTCTTGTCAAACCAATGTTTCGATAAGACCAAGTTTGATTTCTGAAACCCGCCAAAAAATTCGCTCTAAGATGTTTTTAAGGTAGAAAACTACGAATCTCCGGTCAGAATCTCAAAATATTGAAACCCAAGATGGCGGATACCCGGAAAACTATCCGTTTATTCTAAGTTAATGATGCATCGCATTGATGACGTACCGCGCCTTAAGCATCAAAATAATTCCATTAAATCAATTCTCAGAGAACTTCCGTTACGTGAAATCTATTCCGTTTTCCTCATGCTCTACAAATCCAAGCTCAAGATCTACAATTAATCAGATGAAACGATATCTGATATGCATTATGCAATACAATAACGAAGATATTATAATTTCAAGTTCAATCGAATTATCAAATACTTAAGAGATTAAACTTTGGCACGATAATGCGACGTTTAATATTTTGTCTGTTATTACAACATTGAAACTATTGATTTCCCACTTTGAATCATCTTCTTCAATCTAATTATAAATTTTCCAACTCTGCGAAATAAAAAACGACAATACATCATTCAAGAAAAGAAACTTTCATCGATCTACGCAGTTTATTTTTTAAAAAATTTAAACTTCTCTCTCAAAAAAACCGCAGCTGGCCTATACAATCGCACTTACTCTCCCATAAAAATCAAAAAATGATGTTATTTCATCACCGCAGCGCTGCTTTTTTTTTTGCTTTATTACATAAACAAATCAAAGAATGATATTCCCAGAATTCTTGTTAGCATCATTTGGTTATTTTAAAACATGACACCGATCGAAAATCATCGTCCTCTTTCTTATTTTCTTGGAAATCCACCCGACCGCATGATCCTACGCCTCGGACACAAAAAAAAAAGATCCACGATGACGTCAAACCTGATCTTCAATCGAAAAAAAAAAAAAATATTTACCGATAAATTCTTTTGCGAAGAACATACACGCCAAGCAATATAATCGAGGAAAAACCGATTCCGGAACGTTTGAGCCCACGTGAAAAAAAATATGGGAGCTTCGCCCGATGAAAAATTTAAATGAGGGAAAGGAGAGCGATCAAACGAAAAGTTCTCCCTCGCAGCGAGTTAAACGGAAAACCCGCCCGTTGTGGAAGTTTATAAAATTTAGAAATCAACGCCCGGAACGGAATAATTATTTTAAAAATGTTAAGTTTAAGGACCTTAACTTTAAGAGAATGGCTTAGAAGGAAAATGAAAATCGTCAGAGCTAGATGCCGATTGACAAGTTTAAATTTGAAAGCGTCATATTACAACATGGCATTGTCAAGTTCAAATATGGCGTCTGACAAATTGCAAAGTTTAAATTTGGCTTCTAGCACCGAGCACTAACAGTCTGCACTTTAGGGCTTCTGTAGTTAAGCCAAGTCAATGGTGGAATCTGTGTCAGTTTTGACTTTACTTTAACCTTATGTGCTTAGCCTTAAATGTTATTTTGTCATTTGTAATTCTTCCTGACAATTTTAGGTCATTAAATGATGGATCTTTTTTTAAGCCGGAAATAGGCTTATCTGATAAGATAAAAGGCTTTTAAAAGTACAGTATATGACTTAAAGTGGACGCAAAGTCATTTCATTTAAAAATTCCTGAAGGACACTACTTCTAATCTATTATTTCCTTTGTCGGCATAATAAATCTTTCAAAAAGACAAGATGCACTTTTTTTCAAATCGTTGTAAGTATCTCTCAAACAAAGATCAAGACCAAGAAAGCTCCCTATAAATAACAAATTTTAAAGAAAATGTTTATTGATGCATAAGTATCAAAATGGAAAAGAAATATTTTATCGCTTTGGCTCTATTTACTTTATTTTCTCTTTTTGGTAAGTACTTACTCAGTAGTTAAAAATTACTAGGCATCCTAACAGGAAGTTGACACTTCGATGAGTAGTCTGCTAGAAAAGGGTACGCCATTTTGAAAACTGGAAACTGACATGATTTCGAATTTGTCAGTCCTTAATCGAATATAGAAGCGAACAATGCGATTGTCAAATTTTTCAACTCAATGTATTTTTTTGCCTAAAATTTTTGTGAATTTTTTTTAAAAAAGTAAAAAATTAAAAACAAAGCGGAATTGGCAAAATTTTCACAAAAGGAGGCGACAAATTTTTAAAATTTCTGATTTAAAATAAAAATGGGTCATTCTTAAAAAAAAGTGACAATTCTATTAAGAAAAAAAAAAATTATCCGTTCAAGCTAATTTTTGATATTTTTCATATTTAATTATAAGTTCATAACTATCTTAGTAACTTTCGAGCTCCAGCAGAGCAATATTTATATTTTTACCCGCATTCTAAGAAAACAGGGCATTTACAGACTATTCAATAGTTCACCCCGTCGTCTTAAAATGCGAGCCAAATTTTTTTCTTATAAGAAATAAAACCAGCTGGAATAGAGTTCTGTAGTCACCTTAGAGCGCCGCTTCTGAAATTTTTGCCCACGCCTCTGGAAGAGCCAATCCGTGCCTGACCCTAGAAATGACGGTTTCATTATTTCTGAAAATTCTAATATTTGCAGGTGAAGTACTCTCCGAAAATTCATGTGATGACGATTGGGAACCGTATTCCGATGAGAAATGTTTAAAAATATTCGACACGGCAGGATTAATCAGCTATGCAGAAGCTGAAAATTTCTGCCAAGGAGAGTACAACGCTACTTTGGTGTCCATCGGTTTTGAAGACAAACAAAGATTTTTAGAAACATTTTTAAGATCTCAAGGAATTGTAGATTATGTTTGGATAGGTCTTAAATATAACGGTAACAGTAACTATGTTTGGTCGGACGATTCTGATTTTATTTATAGTAATTGGGCACCGGGTAGTCCAAAGAATGATCCGAATTATTGCGTTCAAATAGAAACCGACGACACATCGTTTGGTCAATGGGCTGATGTGTTATGTACAAAGAAAAATTTGGTTTTGTGCGAAAAGGTTCAACCGTGGTCGCTGTCTCAGTTACAAAATGAATTAATGAATTTAAAGAAGAACTTAATACCTGTCGGTTTCATCTATGCTCAATTACCCGATCAAGACGAACCTACGAAAATATGGCCGAGTGTATCGTGGGAAGATGTCAGCTCAGACTATGCTGGTCTTTTTTTTAGAGTTTTAGGAGGAAATGCTAGTTCGTTTGGTTCAATTCAAGATGAAGATTCGCCAAGAGTAATACGCATGACCAGGGCTGATTACCTACCAACAACCGGAACTTACGATGAAGTTACTGTAGCTGCAAATGGTCGAGAGAGTGAACCGCTTGATGCTCAAGAGTCGGAATACAGGGACAGCGGCTTCACAATTACAGTATCAACTGGCGAAGTAAGGCCTATAAACACGGCAATAAAAATTTGGAAAAGAACTAAGTAAAATGTTTATATTTCGAGCTTATTCTTAAAATATTTTTGATAATTACAGTCTATTTCAATAAAGTTACAGTCTTTTTTGTTTTATTATGATAAAGCGTTAAAACTTTTCAAAATCACAAAATATGAAATAGAAGTTTTACAGGATTTAATGATGCGAAAATAAATAAATATACTACTACATCAGTCAGTGACGTCACCGTCTACTTCTTCTTCTTCTTCTTCTTTACATGCCGCTCCTCGTCGGAGATTGGCGATAATCATGGCCAACTATTGATGATTTTACCAGGAATATCAAATAATGTGGTGACTTTCCATAATCTTCCACATCGCAATACGGGAGCCATACCATTGATCCAACTCTGCCTCCCGGTATCTGAGCCTAGACCCTGCCGATTACTATCATCTTCAGCCCTACGTCAGTATTAGAGAAGCTAACATAACCCTGAGAAGGGAGCTCACCACAGGGCAAGGACGCCATTCCTAGAGCAAAACAAAACATGCCTCACCGGTTACCCCACCGTCTACTGATTTGCAATTATTATTAAGTCGCCGGTCACATTGAGGAATGCTTGGCTTGAAGATGAGCCAGGAACCAGTGACGTCACCACTATCGGTGTTTACTTCATAAAAATTGTGAAAGAAATGCAAAACAAAAATTTTAGATTATTGGGACAAGCCGGGAAAATTTGTAACTCGTAGGGTTAAAGTTAAATAAAATCAAAGACACTTTGGTACGTCAAGCAATTAACTTCGCATAAATTTTTCTGTCACATTCTTGCATAAAACCTACTTAACAGATAAAGAGAAGATTAATTTTTAACTTTCTAATCCTTTATTCCCTTTATCGGACAATATGAGCATAAATCTATTGTAGTAAGTCCTTCTCAATTAAAAAAAAGACACCACAAGTATTCCTTATAAATAACGGAATTTCAAAAAAATTTACATTAAGTCGGAAAGTATTAATATGGAAAAACGGTATTTCGTCGCTTTGGTTCTTTTTACTTTACTTTCTTTGATCGGTAAGTAATTGATTTTTATGATAATTAATTTACTGTTTATCACTTCTGAAAATTTTATTTCCGATAGCAGCAGGTGCTATTTTGGATACATGTGACAACTACTGGGAGCCCTATAAAGATGAAAAATGTTTAAAAGTGTTTCACACAGAGGGATTAATTACTTATGAAGAAGCTGAAAGTTTTTGCAAAGGAAACGACGCTACTTTGGTGTCTATTGGTCTTGAAAACAAACAAAAGTTTATAGAAGATTTTTTAAAATCAAAAAAAATCGTCGACAATGTTTGGATAGGTCTTAAATATGAAAGGAAGAACAGCTATGTCTGGCTGAACAACACTCGATCCTTTTTCAGTAATTGGGCATCAGGAAGTCCAAAAAATGATCCCGCTTACTGCGTTCAAATAGAAACCGGAAATGCGACTTTTGGTAAATGGGCGGATGTGACCTGCACTACAAAAAACTTAGCTCTGTGTGAAAAATCCCAAACGTGGTCATTTTCTCAACTACAAAATATCGTTATAAATATGAGGGATGATTTGTTTCCTATTGGTTTTACATACGTTCAATTACCAAATGAAAAACCACCTACAGAAATATGGCCGACGATGACATGGGATGATGTCACTTCAGTGTATGCGGGAGCGTTCTTCAGAGCTGAGGGAGGAAATTCATCTAGCTTCGGTGCTGTACAAGAGGAAGGTTCTCCGAGGCTTGTGAAAAGTACACTGGTTACTGAAGAAATCCCGATGTTAAACGAAAACGAGATCCCGGCAGATGGAGAACCTCACGTAGCTTTTTTTAATCGGTATCAAGATGGTGCCTTTGCTGATTTTCGTCTTTTACTCACGGTATCTGCTAGTGAGGTCAGGCCTCGTAATATGGCAATTCGTATATGGAAGAGAACGGAATAAAAATATTTCGAATTTGTATGTATTATCACTGGCTTTTCCATCTACCCTGACTCAGTTTTCTTTCCAGTATGCAGAAGACAATAAATTTCGCTATATTTTTTTTGAAAGCTTTTAACAAATTTTACACAGATTAATTAGCACGATCTTGCTCGTGCTTGTTAGATATTTTCTTCCATGAATTTGATTGGTAACGTTAACCAGGTCCGTGCTGTCCACGTATCCGGATCCTGGGTGGACAGCACGGACAGTAAAATGGAGACCTCAGCCTCAAAAAGAAGCTATGGCAGGCCACAAAAGAGATGGTATGACGCCCTTAAAAAGGTGGAGGGGCTTAAATGGTTGCAAAGAGCTCAAGATAACAAAATGTGGCAAAGGGAGACCTTCGTTCAGGAATGGACGGGTAAAGGTTGAAAGAAGAAGAAGACGAAGAAGAAGAAGAACTAGATACGTGGAAGAAAAATTGGCGGCATGGTACAAAACCAAAATATTGGAGCTTCCATCGCCTAATTTCTTGGAACATCTTTATCTCTTTCCCCGTGCGATTCAGCACCTCTCTACTTCTCACATTATCAGTCTATCAAATGCGAAGAACGCGTCAGTAAGGCCACATTTCAAATGCCGCCAACTTTTCCTCCACATTCCCGGTTAATATGACCAATAAAGTCGATAGAACAAAAATCTAACAATCAGCTTTCTTATGCTAAAAATAAGATACAATCGCGTGGAATCTATTTCGTAATAGGCAACTTGCTTCATGCATATGTTTTTTTCGCAAAGTTTTCCTTATTACAACAATATCATAATAAATTTTCCTAATTAAAACAATGCCACATTCTTGGGTGAAATCACCTTAACAACAACAAAGAAAGTTAACCCTTCATAATTTTAATCCTTCAATCTAAATCTCTGACAATGTGTAAGTAAAACTATATTAAACAGCCAGCTATATTTATTGGAGATTATTATAACTTGCTCTTTGGACAAAGAACAACGAATTTTATAAAAAATCCGGGGAAAATAAAAAGTATTAAAATGGAAAATCAGTATTTCATCGCTTTGGTTTTATTTACTTTACTTCCTTTTATTGGTGAGTAACTAATTTTTACAATCTATAATCTAAATAACAACCATAAACGGCTCTTTTATTTAAAATCAATGCCCTGTGCACATTTTCGAAAATAAAAACGAAATGTCCCTGTTATTACAGGTAAAGTATTTTCTGATAACACATGTGAAGGCGATTGGGAACCGTATAAAAACGAAAAGTGTTTGAAAGTATTCGACGCAGCAGGATTAATCAGTTATGCGGAAGCCGAAAATTTCTGCAAACAAAAATACGATGCCAATTTGGTGTCGATCGGCTTTGAAGACAAACAAAAATTTTTAGAAGATTTTCTAAAATCTCAAAATATTGTGGATTATGTTTGGATCGGCCTTAAATACGAAAGCAATAACAACTATGTGTGGTCGGACAATACTGATTTTGTTTACAGTAATTGGGCGTCCGATAGTCCGAGAAATGATTCAAATTATTGTGTTCAAATCGAGACAGACGATTCAAATTTTGGTACATGGGCTGAAGTTTTGTGCACGAAAAAAAATTTGGTTTTATGTGAAAAGGTTCAACCATGGCCACTGTCTCAAATACAAAGTGAGCTTATGAATATAAAGAAAAATATGGTCCCTGTGGGATTTATATATGTTCAACTGCCGAAAGAAAACCCACCTTCAAAAGTATGGCCATTGATGACGTGGGAAGATGTTACTGCAGATTACGCGGGACTTTTTTTCAGAGCTGAAGGAGGAAATTCGGGTGCTTTTGGTAGTGTTCAAGAAGATAATTCTCCAAGGCTTATAAAGGGCTTACTAAAGGTAGAAGGTAATGTTCCGCAAGAGTTCGATATTCCAGCAGATAATCAGCCGCACGTAGTCTTTTATAATATGCATTACAACGGTGACAAGATTGAGCGACATCTTTATCTCACGATATCTAAAACTGAGGTTAGGCCTCGTAATATGGCAATAAGGATTTGGAAGAGGACCCAGTAAAAAGATTATCGATTGAGGTCTGCATGCAGTGGGCTTCAGGTTAAGTCGTAGATTTTAAGACTAAAAGAGTAAGAGAAACTTAGTTTGAGTTAAGGTTTAAATTGGTTCAAATGATAGAACTGCTCTTTTATCAAAATGATTTTAAAATTGTTAAACTAACAATTCAACAAGTTAATCGATTATTTAAAAAATATTCTTTGTATTCTATTTCTTGTATAAAAATGCATAATAAGAACTTTAAATTTGGTTTTTGTTTTTTTATTATTTTTATTTTATGTCGATGATAAGAATAAAAATTAAATTCTGCGCCCGAGCATTATTTTTTACGACAGTAACTAATTCAGAAAAAGTCAAAATCTGACACTTCGTGTTAAAGTTCCTGGGAGTCAAGCAAAGACGAAAAGTGCTTAAAAATCTTCGACGTCTCATCTACGAAGAAGCGGAACAATTCTTCAAAAAATAACTCGATGCTGATTTAGAACCGGCTTCGAAGAAAAAAAAAATTTTAGAAAACTACTTAAAATCTCAAACGCAATCTTCGTTACAGAAGGTACTAGGGTTAAGGTTATGTAATAGAGTTTACTCTTTCTACTTCAATAGCTCAGCTGAACAGCAAACATTCAAAATGTAAAAATATTTATACAGATTGATGGGAAAAATCCGCAACTTTTAATGAATTCTCACTATTTATAAACGTTCAGTAATATTTTAAATATTTCTAAGGTTCAAATTACTGAGCTTTTTTTTATGTACTAATAATTTGTATGAAATATCAATAATATTGTTTAGTTGTTGAAGTTGATTTACATGCAACAAATATCAAAATGAACATAAGGAATTTAATAGCTTTCGACCTACTTATTTTATTTTTTATCATTGGTAAGTAAATTGGGATTAATCATGTTAAGTTCCTCAACCTCATTTTCCTTTATTTGCTAAATATTTTTATTTTTAATTTATTAAAATCATTAATTCGAACAGATGCAGTATTTTCGGATGGTGCGTGCGACGGCGAATGGACAGCTTATAACGATGAAAAATGTTTGAAAGTATTTAATACAGAAATAGGAACTTACGAAGAAGCTGACAGTTTTTGCAAAGGAAAGTACGATGCTAATTTGGTATCAATCGGTTTTGAGGACAAACAAAAATTTGTCGAAAATTTTTTAAAGTCTAACGAAATTGTGGACAATGTTTGGATCGGGTTGAAATACGAAAGTGATAACAATTACGTTTGGTCGGACAGCACAGATTTCGTGTTTAGTAATTGGGCATCAGGTAGTCCGAAGAATGATCCGGATTACTGTGTTCAAATAGAGACAGAAGATGCAACATATGGGAAATGGGTGGATGTGCCGTGTACTAAAAGAAATGTAGTTTTGTGCGAAAAACTTCAATCATGGTCGTTGTCTCAGTTACAAAATGAATTTATAAATTTAAAGAAAAATTTAATTCCTGTAGGATTTATTTATGTTCAGTTGCCGAAAGAAAAACCTCCTGCGGAGATATGGTCGTGGATGACATGGGAGGACATTACTAAAGATTACGCGGGAGTGTTTTTCAGAGCTGAAGGAGGAAATTCAAGTGCTTTTGGTAAAGTACAAGAAGGAGATTCTCCAAGGCTAATAAAAAGTACTATGACTGGATATATAGACTCACGGTCTACTAATCGACCGACAAAAACTGACCGCACCACTGAGGCGCTACAATTTCCGATCGAATTTCCAGCAAATGGTATGGAGCAATGCGTTTATGGCGATTTTATGTATATTAATAGTAATACTGCTAGAGTATATCTTGACGAAAAACGGCTTTATCTGACGGTATCTGATACTGAAGTAAGACCTCGTAATATGGCAGTTCGTATTTGGAAAAGGATGCAATAGAAAATAGTGTGCTTCACCATTATCTAAATTTTTTTTGAATTAAACATTTCCCACACCAAAATATAATTTTCCTCTGGTTATTTCCCTAATACCCTAACCCCAACTATAGTGTTCTTCAAATGATTTCAGCAAAATATCTTCTAACACACTTAGCGATCACCGGAATCATATCATTTTTTTCTAAATATATTCTTGTTCCTCCTATGTCTTATTCACGATCTCATGGATTGCACTATGTTCGCCCGTAAATCGGGATTCCCTGATCATCTATTCGCGATAAGCTTATCAATAAGAATGATTATCGTGACAATCCACATCCGGAATTCTATATAACAAACTATTTTTCGCTTGGCAAGTTTTCACTCTCGATATTGAAAGCAAACACAGCGACTAATTAAACCCATCGAATCTTCCGCGTTTTCTATAAATTCCTAAACCGAAATCCAAAGCTCTTACATTTAATTTTTTTAAGACGATTTTGGATCCGGTACTCATCAATCTTAAGGTCATGACCGATTATCAAACCTCCGGCTTTGATTATAAGTCTCATTTCTCAGTAAATAATTTAAATAACGGTAATACTTCAGACGCGATGACAATCTTTTAGATATCTTGCAAACAAAGGAATAAATACTACAGTTCTACGTAGATCTCATCACTTACTATTGACTACTTGTGCCGAAAACTTTGTAACTAAAAATATCAAGATGGCCAAACGAAATTTAATCGCTTTATCTTTGCTCCTTCTGTTTGCTTTTATCGGTGAGTAAAAAATTATTTTTCGTGCCTAATTCACTGAAAGCTAAACATTTTTTTAAAATTTAAATAGGTCAAGCGCTTTCTCATACTCCACGTAGCGGCAACTGGAAATTAACTAAAGAAAGAGAAACTACCATCAAACTGAGACAATTCGGTAAAATTTTATCGCAAATGCAAAATGAAATAGCTTTGTTAAAGAAAAAAGACGCTATTCCTGTTGGCTTCACCTACGTTCAATTACCTAACGAACAACCACCATCAAAAATCTGGTCGGGTATGAAATGGAAGGACGTCAGTTCAGATTACGAAGGAATCTTCTTCAGAGTTGAAGGAGGTAATTCGTCAGCTTTTGGTCAGATCCAAGAAGAGGATTCACCAAGGCTTGTAAAGAGTGAATGGGATACGATCGACTACACAAGCATTCCTTCCACGTCGAAGATGCAAACAGATATTCCAGCAAACGGGCAACCTACTCCTAATACATTTATAGCTCCAAATAGCATTCCTAACACTTTCTGGCGGCAAAAACTCACGGTATCTAATAGTGAAGTGAGACCTCGTAATATGGCGGTGAGAGTTTGGAGGAGAACGAAGTAAATTAGTGTCTCCTTAATTGTTCCGCATAGCCTAAAAATTTTAAGACCTTCAATTTAGAAAATATGAACGTATCTAAATAAAATTAAAATAATTGTAGTTATCATTTTTTTTTGGAATAAAAATCCTCGCCAAGCTTTAATCTGAATCTTAAATCCAGTTTACCTCCTTCTTTTCTCTATTCTTCTTCGTTCAAAAATTTGAATCATATCATCTGCTTTCGATTGGCTGTGACCAAACTTAAGTTAAGTATCGAGTAGCAGGAGTCGTATGATCACTAATCAAGGAAGTCACTTGAAAACGATTTTAGTCACAGGCAATGAGAAGGCAGGAAAATCCTTCGAGTATCCTGGACCCAACATATGCCCAATAAGGAGGTCTTGTGTCAGTTGCACAAGGAAAGTGAACTACTTCCGACCGTACAACTCCAGGAAGATGAAGTACTTTGGGTATATGTTGCAGGGACCCAAGTACAGGCTACTGCAGATTATCATGCAGGGCAAGCTGGTGGGTAAAAGAAGACCTGGTCATAAGAATCGCTCCTGGTTCCGGGATCGAATGTTAACCGTAGAGGAGTTATTTCGCATGGCAACCGATCGCCTAAGCTCGTGTGCGAGCAGGGCACCCAAAGAAGAATGAGAAGCCAGGATTTTTATATGAAGAGTTGGGCGACTCTCTCCTCTTAGGCTCTCTACACGCCATGTTTGGGCTAGTGACGTCATAACTAAAAACTCTATCATTTCATTGACTAATTTCTTTTGGCGCAAAATTCCACCAATGAGAACAAAGGATTCTACTTAGTTGTAACGTCACAATTCCATGACTCGCTTTTGGCGGGCTTTCTAAAATTTGTATTTCAAAGCAAATTTTCCGCTATTTAAAATTTTTTTAATGACATTTTTGCTTAATCTTAGTTGATCGAAGAATGGATATCAACAATAAATTTGCAATTTTAATAATATTTATGCAAGTTGCCTTCATATAGCTTCAATTAATTGCTATAATTTAGAACTTTCTAGAATAATTTAGAAAACTGTAGAAAAATATCGAATAAGAGACCGAATAAAATGACTGAGATCATCATTAACTTTCTCGCTTCTCAATTTTTCATAATATAACTACTCCTGAAACTTATCGTTGACTCCTGATTCCCATATTTTCCAATTGTTCTATACATTTGATTTCGGTGTATTTGTTATCTCCAAATTCCTTAAACTCTAAGCTTTAGCAGTTTTGATCTACGTTTTTCGAAATTCTGACTTTATCCCTCCAAAAATCCACTGGAATGACTTTATTTTTTACAGTACTCGAGCTACTTTCTTCTTATTTTTGGGTGCCCTGCTCCGGACACGAGCTTAGGCGATCGATCCGAAGAGCTCATTGAATTTTTCACGATCGGCTGCCATGCGGAATAACTCCTCTACTGTTAATTTCGGTCCAATTCCGGACATTTTGCAACCAAGAGGGATTCTTACGACCAAGTTTTCTTTGACCCTCGACCATGCCCTTGAATGATGGTCTGCAGCAGCCTGAACTATTTTAAATCACTTCAAAGCGGATAAGACCTTCACTCTGCAATTATGGCCAAAATTTCCTTGGCTTTTTGCTTCGGTTAATCCCAGTTGACCGATGTATCTAGGAGTTTATTTGTGTTAAATAAACCAACAACCACCTTCTGGTCAACTGCAGTTGACCATATAATCAGTCTGGTCATATGACCAGAAGGTGAAGGGGTCAGGTGGTCAACAACCTGGCGACCTGGTTGACGACCTGGTGGTCAGTTGTTGGTTTATTTAACGCATGACATTACATAACACAACATTAAATAAATTAAAAGACAAAATTTCCTTGTTTACAATTGAAAAATACTCCTTTAATTTTCCTGTTTATATTCGGAATTCATGATTTCATCTTATCGGAAATTCTTTTACTTTGACCGTAACTAAGGAAAAAATTCGGAGTATTTTTCCAATTAAAATTCATCATACGATCTTTTGATCGTGCTGGTATAAATAAAGGATTTGTATTATAATGTCACAGTCCAAACCGAAAAATTCACAATAATTGTATTCAACAACAAAATGGAAGTTCTTAATTTAATCATATTTTCTTTGTTAATTTTTTCTTCTTCCGGTAAGTTCATGAAAATTTTTAATCATTTTAATATAAATTCGGAAATTATCTATGTTTAAATAAATTTCAGGGCAAAAAATTTTAGACGGTCCATGTGACGGTGGCTGGGACGAGTACAACGACGAAAAATGTGTAAAAGTTTTCGAACTGACAGATCCCTACAGTCACGAAGAAGCAGATAAATTCTGCAGGGATAAATACGATGGTAATTTGGTATCGATTCCTGACGAAGCCAAACAAACATTTATAGAAAATTATTTAAAAAATCAAAACATTCCTAATGCTGACTACATTTGGATCGGTCTCAGCTACTCAGACAATCAATACGTTTGGGTAGACGGTTCAGATTTCACATACACAAACTGGGCCCCAAGTAATCCTAATAACGATCCCACATTATGCGCGGAGCTAGAAACAGATGATGCAAACTTCGGGAGATGGAACGAGAAATTATGCGATAACGGAAATAAAATCACATTATGCGAAAAAGTTCAGTTATGGTCTTCGAGTTACTTGCAAAACGAAATTCTACATTTAAGATCAAAAGCTAAAAATTTAGAAACCGATGTTACACATTTAAAGGCGACATCAGTCCCGATTGGTTTCATCTACGTTCAACTATCGGGTCAAGACGAACCGACAGAAATATGGCCAGATTTATCGTGGCAAGACGTTAGTTCGCAATATGACAGTCTTTTTTTCAGAGTCGTGGGAGATAACGCGGCTTCTTTTGATTCGATTCAAGAGGAAAATGCTCCTAGATTAATACGCGTTCACAGGGTTGAAACCAGCGATGCTTCGTACGATATAAGAGTATACGCAGATGGTTCTGAAAGTACTCCGATTGATGCGGATGATTCGAGTGATGCTGACAGAGCTTTAAGGTTTACAGTGTCAGGTGGTGAAGTAAGGCCAAGAAACCAGGCGGTGAAAATTTGGAAAAGAACGGGTTAAATTATTGTATGCAATGATTTCTAGAATATTGTAGTTGAATAAAGTTTAATTAAAATAAGTAATGACGTATTATTGTATTTTTGATTTACTGCATTTTACATGGCTTAAACTTATTTGATTTTCTGAAACTATAGTGTCTAGGCGAGTAAAAGCTTTTTAAGGCTAAATGTTGCCAAAGTGATGTTCAGAATTTCAATAGTCGCACGATTTTTACTTTCGAGCGACCCTAGAAGTGAGTAAGTATTGCGACGGGTGCAAAATTTTGACCTCGGGATTTCGACGGACGTCGACGTTTTGAGATCCCCAGAACCCCAAAAAAAAGGTTTTCAGGCCAACGTCCGCCCTTCTGTCCATCTGTCCTTCCTTCCGTCCACTGACGTTCGGCGACGTTTCTCGACAACGGAGTTTTTTTTTTTGAAAATCGGCACAGAGGTTCTTTCGGGCAAGCGCTACAATATGCTCAGGCCGAATTTCCGATAAAAGTTTTATTATTTTCGGCCTTTTTTTGGGTCTAAAAAATTTCGAATCCGATTTTCTCGAAAACTGGTTAGCCGAGTTTCCTAAAATTTCATACACAAGTTTCCTAGATCCCACTAAGGAAAATGGCTATCTTCGTTTTCTCCGGAAAAATCGTTTTTGGCCATTTTTAGGGCATAGTCGTAACTCGATAATTGTACAGGCGATCGCGTTCAAATTCGGCATAAACTATCGTTAAGTAAAGCGATACATAGAGCCGAAGTCGGTTTTCCCGAAATAATTCATTTGAAGCCCTTTTTGGCCAAAGGAAATTTTCGATTCCTATTTTCTCAAAAACTGGTCAGCCGAATTTCCCAAAATTTCATACACACGTGCCCAACATTTCACTAAAGAAAATTGGCTTTCTTCGTTTTCTTCGGAAAAATCATTTTTGGCCATTTTAAGGCAAAGTCTTAACTCGATGACTGGACAGCGACGGGAAATCGACAGGAGTCGATTTCCACTGAACATCTCGTTTCCAGAATCTGAATAGCCCAACAAGTCTTTTCAGAGTTTCAATAGTCGAATCCAGCGTAAAATTGCGGTAGAATTAAGCAAAAAAATCTGTGCTGCGGAAAGGCTCTGAACTGCCATTGATTGATAGTGAGATCTATGAGGAAAAATACGCTGCGTACCCTGATTTGTATCGACTTAGTTTCTACCTCAGCGAGTTAATTAGCATTTCAAAAACCGTCAATATTTGTACAGTTTGTAATAATCTGCACTACAAGTTTGACTTTTCATAACATTTCAAATGGTCATCATCTTAAGGCGCTTATCGTTTTAAGAATCTAAAAGAAATGAAAGTTTTCGAACCACTAATTTGTTCATTAATTTTATTTTTCTTTATTGATAAGTAGCCGCTTACAATTTTTAAATAGGAAAAAAAAATCACTTAATAATTATTTTTAACTAGGCAAAAAAACCTCAGCTAGTACCTGTGACGGCGGTTGGGAATCATACAAAGACGAAAAATGCGTAAAAATCAAAACAAAAACATGCACTTTTCTAATCAAAGATCTATTAATCTTCACCGAATATTTCTTATAAATACAAATAAACCACAACGAATCTTTCATTAAGTACTGAATCCTGGAATAATCTGTTCATCAAAATGGGAACGCAAATTTTTGCAGGTTTACTAATTTTATGTTTGTTTACTGGTAAGTATAAATTTTTCAGTGTCATAATTGCTTTATATATTTTACTGAACATACTTTTAATCGTGGGTAGGGAAGGCATTTTCGGATAGCACATGCGACAATGACTGGGAACCATATAAAAACGAGAAATGCTTCAAAACATTTGATTCCGCTGGGCTAGTAAGCTTTGAAGAAGCTGAAAATTTCTGCAAAAAAAACCACGACGCTAATCTAGCATCCATAGGTTTTGAAGAAAAGCAAACTTTCATAAAGAGTTTCCTTAAGAATAAAAAAATCATAGACAATCTTTGGATCGGGCTTAAGTACGCAAGTAATAATCACTACTATTGGTCAGACAACAGTGATTTTACTTACAGTAACTGGGGTTTAGGCAGTCCGACAAACAATCCCGAATATTGCGTTCAGATAGAAACCGAAGACGCAACGTTTGGTAAATGGGTGGACGTGCCATGCGCTAAGAAAAATTTAATTTTGTGTGAAAAGGTTCAACCATGGGTCCTGTCTCAATTACAAAGCGAGTTTATGAATTTGAAGAAGAATTTAATTCCACTTGGATTTACATACGTTCAATTGCCGAAAGAAAAAGCGCCTGCGGAGATTTGGCCATGGATGACCTGGAAAGACGTCAGTTCAAGCTATGCTGGAATGTTCTTTAGAATCGTAGGAGGCACCTCGGCTTCGTTCGGAGCAGTCCAAGCCGAAAATTCACCGAGATTAGTACATGTTCATAGATTCCAGACAGCGGACAATGGCGCTACAGATGATATTAATGTTTATGCAGATGGAATTCCAAGCGGTGGTATTGATGCTGACATTTCAATACGAGCTGATAGAGCTTTACAATTTACAGTCTCATCAGGCGAAGTAAGACCAAAAAATATGGCAACTCGAGTTTGGAAAAGAACTGGATAAAAAAAAATGTGCACCAATCAATGAAATCATGGCCTAATTTTTTTAAATCTTAAAAATAAAAATGTTAAAATATTGTTTTGAAGTAATTATTCCTAAGCTCTTTTTCCTAAAGAAGCCCTGAAAGGTCACACAGTTTGCCGGTTGTTTACTGCTAGTCGTACAACTGACACTGCCAGTTCTACAACTGACACTGCCAGTTTTACAACTGACACTGCTAGTTGATTAACAAGCAGTAAGTGACTGTCAACTGATCAACTAGCAGTGTCAGTTCATCAGCTGGCAGTGTCAGTTCATCAACTAGCAGTGTCAGTTGACCAACTGACAGTCACTTACTGCCAGTTGATTAACTGACACTGCTAGTTGATGAACTGGCACTGCTAGTAGAACAACAGGCAACTTGAAAGTATGTTATTGTCAGTTGATGAACTGACACTGCCAGTTGATGAACTAGCAGTGTCAGTTGTACGACTAGCAGTAAACAACCGGCAAACTGTGTGATCCTTCAGGGCTTCCGTATTTTCCCTCTCACAAACAACTGCCTATCAAGCTTCGCATCTCAATCATCCTTTCAAAAAATGGTCTATTTTCACAACAGCTGAGCTCAGCTTAAGGCGCAGCACTTAAGTGTCTACAAACACCTCGCGTTCAAAAGGTAAATACAATAAAACAATCATTATTTAAATCAATTTATAGCCACCCGTCCCAACCTGCTTTTATCTTAAAACAAAAAATGGCGCCCAAACCGTAAAAACAAATTCAGTCTGAAGCGATAAAAATATCGTAAAAATAAAAAAGAATTATTAGAAAAAAATAGAGAAGCTCTCTAAGAATAATAATACGAAAAAAAAAAAAAGAAAGAAAAAAAGAAAAACAAACTTAAGAGAAAAAAATAATAATCTTAAAGGGAGAAAAAAAAATTTACAGAGTAAACCAAGATAAAAACAGCTTCCATCTTGGTTTATTCTGTAAATTTTTTTTTTACAACCATGATGCTAACGTCACGGCAATGAATATAAATTGCATAACAAGAAAAGCTTTTCTTTTTTACGCGGAATTTTACTTTTTCCCTTTTCCTTCCTTTAAAGAAAAAAAAAATGTTTTCCACGCAATCGGAATTAACAAGATGAGATAGGAACAAATTTTTGAATCAAGAACATCAACATCCATCAAAATCTGGTGATTTATCTCTCTCGTATCTCTCGATATACTTCACCTCAGAATCACAAAATATAAAACTCGAGAGATTTCTCATCATTATCGTCGTCGTCGTCATTCTCGTATATTAATTTCTGAGGGAAAAAAATTTGAAGATGTTTTTTTCTGCATAAAATGGAATTTTTGAATTTTATATGTGATACACTTAAAAAATCTGAAAGTGTGAATCTGATTATTGTAAAAGGTCGAGAAGGAAAAAAAATAAAGAGGGAGATTTTTTTTTCCTTTTGCATTGCGGATTGGTAAATTCAAAAGAATAAATAGTTTAGCCAATTTAGAGACGTGTATGAGTTTTCCTATAGATATAAAGAAATCCTATTCTTCACACATCACACACGGAGATGATATCGATAACAATGGGCTTTTTTCTATAAATATGGAAAGAAACCGTTGAGCCCCATTGCCAATTTGAATAGAGGGGCTTTCCAAAAGTATTGTGTTATTAGGATTTGATTCGAAGAAAAAGGGTGTGAAGTAGGATTTTTGACTTGGAAATGGGATAGCGTTGCACTTGAACGGGAAAGTGAATGTCATTGTTAGTGTCATGGTCAGACTCTTTTCAGAAATATCGATTATGTTGCTTAAGATTTAGATGACATAGCAGGGTTCTTATCTTTGTGAAAACTACTAACACCTCTGGTTGGCTCACCGCGCTAGAGAACGACTTTATTGAATTTTCAATCTAAAACAAATAATCTGAACACACCCTCTTGGTTTGTAAAATATTCTGAACACGTTTATCGCTAATCTAAACAATCGAATGCACTCTGTTGCTTTCCAAAAAGTCTGAACACACTTTATGGCACCGCAAAATATTCTAAATAAATCTAATGGCTTCGCACAACATCTGAACATATTTTATCACTCCGACGTACATCTGAACACACTTCATCACTCAACAGAACATTTGTACACTCTCATATCTTCTGAGTTGCAGAAAATCTGAACATATACTGTATTATCGTACTCTATTGTTTTCCCAAAAATCTGAAGACACTCTGTGCCTTCGCAGGATGTTCTGAACACACTCTATGCCTTCGCAGGATGTTCTGAACACAATCTATGCCTTCGCAGAATGTTCTGAACACAATCTATGCCTTCGCAGAATGTTCTGAAGACAATCTATGCCTTCGCAGGATGTTCTGAACACAATCTATGCCTTCGCAGGATGTTCTGAACACATTCTTGCCTTCGCAGGATGTTCTGAACACACTCTGTGCCTTCGCAGGATGCTCTGAACACACTCTGTGACTTCGCGGGATGTTCTGAACACACTCTGTGCCTTCGCAGGATGTTCTGAACACACTCTATGGCTTCCCAGGATGTTCTGAACACACTCTGTGCCTTCGCAGGATGTTCTGAACACACTCTGTGCCTTCGCAGGATGTTCTGAACACACTCTGTGCCTTCGCAGGATGTTCTGAACACACTCTGTGCCTTCGCAGGATGTTCTGAACACACTCTATGCCTTCGCAGGATGTTCTGAACACATTCTACAGCTTCTTAGTAGCAGAAAATCTGAACAGATACTGTGCCGTCGCACCCCAGTGAAAAATTTTTATACCTTTTCTTATACATTCTTATATCATTTGAATATGAAAAAGGGATATAAATTTTCGACTATCTTGTTTTTATACGAAAACGAAATTAATTGAATATTGAAACCATCATTTCAATACAAATCAATTATTATTTAATGATGTCTTAATATTTATATCATTTCGTGTCGTATGAAATAAAGTTCAGATTTGTATAAAATAAAGTTCAGATTCGTATAAAATGAAGTTCATATTCGTATGAAAAAAAGATAGTCGAAAATTTCTATCTTTTTTTCATATTCAAATGATATAAAATTTCTAAAAGATATAAAAATTTTTCACTGGGACTCTATTGCTTTTTAAAAAATCTGAATACACTCTATGGCTTCTCAGAATATTCTGCACACACTCTATGGCTTCGCAGGATGTTCTGAACACACTCTACGGTTTGTCAGAACATTCTAAACACAATCTATGGCTTCTTAGAACGTTTCGAACAAATCCAATAGCTTCGCACAACATCTGAACACACTTCATCAATCCTCAGAACATCTGAACACACTCTACAGCTTCTCATAGGAAGTAAATCTGAACACATACTGTATCATCGTCCTACTGAGCGATTTAACACTGCGTGTATTGGTGGATTAGGTGAAGGTCCATACACTTCAAAATTTTGTTGGTATAGTTCCACATTCGTTTGCTCGAATCTGGCAGAAATGCATCAGTCTGCTTTGTGCAAGTATGAGTGTGCACGCGTTTTAACTATACAATTTTCTTGCAACCTCTTTTATATCACTCTAAGATTTAATAGCTTTTATTCTATCTTCACTAATAATATCAAACCCACAAAAACCTATTAACATTTCCACTAAAACCTTCAAGCTTTCTACGAATCGTAATATTAACTAATCAAGAGTTCCTTGAACTATTCAATAATAACATTGTCAACCAACAATTTATATTTTCTAGGATCCTCGCCCACCTTATTATCCCTGCTTTGAAATGCCATAATAATTACATTCAACTACTCTACCTTCGCAATCACTAAATTCCTGTCAGATTATCTTCATTTTCTCCTTCACAACATCATCATCAACTAATAACAAAAACGCTTCCCACACGAAATCAGAATATTCTTCAACACCGCAACCTCAAGAATTTGTCAATTGCAAAAAGGATTTTCCCCCCTCAACCAACAAATCATCAAATAAACTCGTGCACATAAAAGGGGCGCCATTAGCTTGTTAGTTAGCACGTGAAACGTCTAATCATACAATAAAACCTCATCATTATCGCGAAAGGGGGAAGAGAGAGAAAAAAAAATATGAGATCATATTCGATATTTCAATTTCGCCAAGATTTTCAATTTTTATTATTCTCATTTTATTACCTTTAACAAGATTATACCTGCCCACACGTAAAAATATTACGAAGATTTACGTCATCTTCCACCCTTAATTTCCGTTTATCTACCATTAAAACCGCCGCAATTAACCTTGATTGATCCGACTAATAAACCTCTTATTTAATCTGAAAAGATTTTTTCCACCTGTTGCAATTTCCCCCCCAAAAAAAACCTTCTTGGATGAAAAACCAAGTGATTTTCTTCTTTTCCCTTTGTCTTAAAAAAAAAAAGATTTTTTTGTGCTAGCGACTTTATTAGTCATTTTTACGGCGCATATAACTGGGAGTTTATGGCAAGTTTATGTCTTTTTGAGGGACACCCGTCACCCTATTGATCCGAAAAAAAAAAGCTTGAATCATTTTGTTCCGCTCATATCTTATTCCCTTTCCTTTTTTTTTTACGTTCGGAGTTTTTTCTGTCGAGTAATAAAAATTATCTGCGACATTTTTTTTTATTTGCACTAAAGGGATCGAATTTCCATCTCTCCGCAGTTAAAATATCCCACCCAGTTAGCAGGTGTTGACTGTTGCACTTTAATTAATGAGCCTTTTCCCGACAGTACAGCTGTAATAATTTATCCGCGAACTTCAACGATGCTCTTTAGTTTTGAATAATTAAAAAATCAAAAAAAAGCTTTTTCCATTTTTAATTTTTGTGAGTATTATTGCTGCGTTGGATCAAAGGGTTTGGAAAAAAAGATTTCAAAACCCTTAAGCACCAGTTACGCAGCTAATGAACCCGTAAGGACCCAACGAATTTTAAGGACCCTTTCAGCCAATACGACCGCAAGTAAAAGTGTAAGTTTAGACTCTTCGAAAATGTCGAACGAGTCATGAGTTTGGTAGCGGAGAGATGCCCAATCAGACATCAAACTCGATTCTTAAATAAATTTTAGGGACTATAAAGATATGAACTTTTTAGGGAACTGTTGAAACAAGTTTATACTTGTTTTGGTTGATTTCCAGGTTTTTCGGATTCTTTCCTTTAAGCAAATTTTTTAGGATTAGTGAGATCAAACAAATTTTTATAGAACAAATTTTTTGATGATTTTTTTTGTCGAACAAATTTTTTCATTGTTTATTCTTGTCAAACTTTTTGATCATACTTTGTCTTAGCCATTATATTTTTTAATAATTTTTTTTCCCTAGGCCTACTCCCTGGTCTACTTCCCAGGTGCATTTCCTGGCTTTGCTTCCCGGGATCCACTTGCTTTTTCTGGGACCACTTCCCGAGTCTACTCGACGGGTGTATTCCCCAGGTCCACTTCCCGGTCTACTACATGAGTCCATTCCCAGAGTCCTTCTCGGGTTTATTCTCCTGGTTCACTTCCCGGGTCTACTCGACGAATTCATTCCCAGAGTCTACTTTTAGGGTCCATTTTCTCAGTCTACTCCACGGTTCCACTTTTCGGAACCACTCCCTGGGTCCACACTCTGGGTCCACTATTCTGGTCTACTGCACGGGTCCTTTCCCCGGATTCACTTCCCGCGACCACTACCCGGATCTGCTCCACGGGTCCATTCTCAGAGTTCTTCTCGGGTTTAGTCTCCTGGTTCACTTCCCGGGAACACTACCCTGGTCTAATCTACGGATTCATTCCCAGAGTCCATTTCTCGGGCTCAATCCCCGGGTCTAATCCAAGGGCCACCCCCTTGGTCTACTTCATGGGTTCATACTCAAGAGTTCTTCTCGGGTTTATTCTCCTGGTTCGTTCCTGGTTATTTTCATGGTTCAGGTCCCTTTCCCGGGTTTACTCCACGGGTCGACTTTCTGGGACAACTTCCTCAGTCCACTCCTCGGGTCAATTTTCCGAGACTACTCCCCAGGTCTACTCTACGGGCCCATTCCTAGAGTCCACTTCTCGGGTCCAATCCCTGAGTCCGGGATTACTCCCTGGGTCCACTACCCGGGTCTGCTCTACAGGTCCATTCCCAGGGTTCTTCTCGGGTTTATTCTCCTGGTTGCTGGTTTACTTCCCGGGTCTACTCGACGGATTCGTTCCCAGAGTCCACTTTTCGGGACCACTCCCTGGGTCTACTCTACGGGTCCATTCCTAGAGTCCACTTCTCGGGCCCAATCCCCGGATCTAATCCACGGGCCCACTCCCCCGATCTACTCCATGGGTTCATACTCAGAGTTCTTCTCGGGTTTATTCTCATCCTGGTCCAGGTCCCTTTCCCGGGTTTACTCCACGGGTCCACATTCTGGGACAACTTCCTGGGTCCACTCCTCGAATTGATTTTCCGAGACCACTCCCCGGGTCTACGTCAATTCCTAGTCTCCACTTCCCTGAATCACTACCCGAATCTACGTCCATTCCCAGAGTCGACCGCTCGGGCCCATTTCTCGGGTCTACTCCACGATTCCACTCCCCCACTCCCTGGGTAGCTCTGAGCAAATCCTTGGAGCGGCAGCTTGTACTGTATATGAATGTTAAAGATAAAAAAGGGATTCGACTTCATGGCATCTAATTTCTTGCAAAACTCTTTCTCAAGTAACAAAAAAAGACTTTCTATTTTTTTTTACTCTTTTCTTTCTTCCTAAAAGTTTTTACATTTCTTTTCTTTTTAAAATTCTTAAGGGGCTTATACATCAATTCGAGGACAAATAAGGGTCAAATCCGATGACAGGATTTTATTAGCTTTCTAAAGAAAAAAACTTTGGTATAAACGTTAATATCCGGCTTATCGAGGTTTTAACTATCAAAAACAGGGGCATTCATAAAAAAAGATATGGTTTGTTTTTTTTTGTTTCTCCAATTTTCGGAAACTTATTTGAAAGGATTGATAAAGTTTAAGAGATGAGATTAGAATTTTCCGGGTTGAAATAAGAAATAATTACAGAAGGATTCGATAACTGGGCTAGCCTGTCCCTTACTTTGCAAAATTCCGAATTTAGAAACCTATAGTTATTCAGTCTTTTTATTTTTAGCAATGGGCATACATTTTTTATTAGGGAAAAAAGCGAGACCAATCGAGAATATTTAGAACTTTGCATACAACTCGGTCTAACTCTCAAACCGTTTTATATCTAAAGTTTCAGCTAAGACTGGGAATGAATGGAGAAGTTTTCTTTACTCACAGCAGCTCGTACTTCCCCACAAGAATCGAAAAACCACCAAAAATGTCTCAAGATGTAAAAAAACTTACCTGAAAAGAAAAAAAATTTATTAGTAACATTTAGAATGGATAAAAATTTTGGATACCTTCTGGGTGTCTAAAACATCCCGACCTAATTAAAACATTAAAAATTAAATTTACAGCATCAAGCTAAGCTGCACTTTTCATCAGTCTCTTAAAAAATTCACCTTCGCTTAACTCTTTTCAACTCCTTATCCGAAAATAGAAACACAGAGGGAATTAAGTAGAAAATCTCAGCAATTTGTCCTACCTAAAACCATTCTAACAACATTCTAATCTTGTCAAACCTCCTACGTGGGAAAGCAATGCATTCGAATCCCCGAAACGTACTCCTAATTTCCGGTTCTTAATGGAGAATGCGATTTTCAAATTACGACTTTTCCAAAAACCGTTTGCTTGTATTTTAAGCGAACGAATCAAGGGGGAAACCCATTGACGTCATAACAAAGTCTCAAAAATTATTTCCTTTGGAAAAAAAAAGTCTCAAACAAGAACTGTCACATACCGGTTTTCATTTTATTCTTTTCTTAATGATAATTACTTGCACACCCCGCTGATACTTTCGAAGCTTGTTATATTTTCTAGGCCCGAGTTTGTCTTTAAGAAATTTTTGATGTCTAGGTTTAGTCCGCCAGCTAAGACAAAAGCGTCAGACCTGGACTCAAAGTATGACGGCTATTTCTTCCCAAATTTTCGGGACTTGGGGAGTTTTTAAGGGGAATAATAAGAACTTTTCAAAGCCAAAAAAATTTACAGGCTAAATTTTGTTTTATAGAATTTTTGCAGTCGAACAAGTCTTTTGAGAATTTTTGCAGTCGAACAAATCTTTTGAGAATTTTTGCAGTCGAACAAATCTTTTGAGAATTTTTGCAGTCGAACAAGTCTTTTGAGAATTTTTGTAGTCGAACAAGTCTTTTGAGAATTTCTGCAGTCGAACAAGTTTTTTTGGAATTTTTGCAGTCGAACAAGTCTTTTGAGAATTTTTGCAGTCGAACAAGTCTTTTGAGAATTTTTGCAGTCGAACAAGTCTTTTGAGAATTTTTGCAGTCGAACAAGTCTTTTGAGAATTTTTGCAGTCGAACAAGTCTTTTGAGAATTTTTGTAGTCGAACAAGTCTTTTGAGAATTTTTTTATTCAAATTAATATTTTATTAAATTTTTCTTGTCGGCCAAATCTTTCGATAAATTTTTTTTGCATAATAGAGACCAAGTTCGATCTCTGGAATTTGAAAATTCAAGCGTGGCAAACCGGTGCGCCAAAATTAAATCCCCTGCAGGGCCGCACCTTCGCCTGAAAACTTTAAAAAAATAAAATTCCAAACGCAAAAAATAATTATCGAGATGGTTTCCCGGTAATCGTTCGTGTTTGTTTTCAAAAAAAGGGGAGAGGAAAGAGAGAGAGAGGTGGAAGAGAAATGAGGTCTTTCCAGGGATGAATGCAGACAAAGGGATCATAATTATTATTTCATGCAGTTTGACACACTGCCCCTTTTCCCCTTTCCTCTTTTCCATCCCATCAAACTCTTCTCTTTACCGTTATCAATCTTCCATCGATATTCGATTCCTGCCTCTTTATTTTTAATTTTCTCTGTAAATCAAAAAAATCGACCGAGATCTAATTTCAGGGACAATGCCTCGCAAAATATTTGATTGATGCGTTCAATGAACTCACCCCAGATCATGTTCTTCGTCTTTTTCGACAAGGGATGCGAAACTAATATACAAAGTTTTAATTAGATAAATAACTTTGGAAGGTGACCAAGAGGATAGCGGCTATGAATGGGAGTCAAGATCCCTTCCCCAGGCGGTTTTTAGATATTTAGATTGAAAATCCATAATAGTTTTCTTGGAATTTTATTTTTACATAAAACGATTTACAGCATACAAAAAAGTTAAAAATAATTGTTTCGGTATTTCTAGAAATATTAATAAAAATTACTCATATAGAAAACACCGATAATTTATCGGAAAAAACGTTAACTTGTTAATGAAGCTTTTTAAAAATAAATTTTCGATATTATTGAATAAAAACGGGGTAGAGTAATTATTTTTGGAATTTTTTTAATGGGCTGGGAGGATTAATCCGCTGAATTTTTTTTCCAGTGATCGAATTTTGTAAGTTTAGCCCGTACGCGATCTCCTAATCTTTTTTTCAAGGACTTATTAAAACCAAAAATTTTTTGGCCAAATATACTTTTAATTTTTTTTGTTTTGCAGAAATTCTTTTAAAAATTTTTTTTGTCAAACAAATCTTATGATGATTTCTTTTTGTGAAACAAATCTTTTGATAATTTTTTCTAGTCGAACAAATTTTTTGATAATTTTTTCTAGTTGAACAAATTTTTTGATAATTTTTTCTAGTTGAACAAACATTTTGATAATTTTTTCTAGTCGAACAAATCTTTTGATAATTTTTTCTAGTCGAACAAATCTTTTGATAATTTTTTCTAGTCGAACAAATCTTTTGATAATTTTTTCTAGTCGAACAAATCTTTTGATAATTTTTTCTAGTCGAACAAATCTTTTGATAATTTTTTCTAGTCGAACAAATCTTTTGATAATTTTTTCTAGTCGAACAAATCTTTTGATCATTCTTTCTAGTCGAACAAATCTTTTGATAATTTTTTCTAGTCGAACAAATCTTTTGATAATTTTTTCTAGTCGAACAAATCTTTTGATCATTCTTTCTAGTCGAACAAATCTTTTGATAATTTTTTCTAGTCGAACAAATCTTTTGATAATTTTTTGTAGTCGAACAAATCTTTGGATAATTTTTTCTAGTCGAACAAATCTTTTGATAATTTTTTCTAGTCGAACAAATCTTTTGATAAATTTTTCTAGTCGAACAAATCTTTTTCTGGAAAAAGTATTCCAAAGAAATTTTTGACAATTGAAAGTTCTGAAGAAACTTATGAAGCACAAGCAACTTTTGAAAAGAAATTTCAAAAAAATAATATGAAGACATTAAACAATAAAACCCATTTTATTTATTAACTCAAGTTTTAACCCGTGAATTTGCATATCAATCAAACATACAAATCCTGGAATAAATTAATAAGGAACAACCATAAGCTTAATATGCGATAAAGCATTTATGGTATGATGAATTTTGAATTTACGGTTTAAGGCAACACATGCAGCTTATTTCATTGAAAACATGGTAACTGATGGAGAGGAATGATAAATAAAGTACTTGAAATTGCAATCTCATTTGCATTCTTTTTCCCCCGGATGAAAAATATACAGGAAACCATTCCAATTTTTCCCGGACAAATGAATGGAAACCGATACGCTGTCTATTCGTCCTTAAAAGGATAAAATTTCACTGGAGGAGGGAAAAATTTTCATAATGAATTCCTTGAAATGTGGGGATGAATAGTCAAAGGATGCTGCTTCATGTTTTAAAAAATTCAAGAGATTACTCAAGGTTTTAGTTTCGGATTTATTTTCTAAATAATGTAAAAGGATTGAAAGGATTTCAATTCTCGATAGTTTAGGGTATTAATATATAATCAGCTTAAAGATTTGCAGGAAATTGAAAAAGAACAAGCTGGATTTTGATGATCGTGTTTCAAAGTCGAGGATTCGAATGAAAACAAATAACGGTTGGAGAATAAATAAGTAGGCCGTTTTGCTATTTCACTTGAGAGAAAGTTTTTAATTTGGTTACGAAGCGAAATCGAATATAAGTTCTTGGTGTAATTTACAAGAAAAAGCTTTTCAGAAATGTAGAGTCTTTTGAAGTAAAAGATAAGAATTTTGTTGAGGGTTTACTAACAAATATTGTTGGCCAAATTTTAAATTTTCAGTATTTTCCTAGTTTTAAGAATTTTTAGTCAAACAAGGTTCTTTAAGATTTTGTGGTCGAACAAGGTTCTTCAAGATTTTGTAGTCGAACAAGGTTTTTGAAGATTTTGTAATCCAACAAGGCTCCTCAAAATTTTGTAGTCAAACAAGGTCCTTCAAGATTTTGTAGTCGAACAAGGTTCTTTAAGATTTTGTAGTCGAACAAGGTTTTTCAAGATTTTGTAGTCGAACAAGGTTCTTTAAGATTTTGTAGTCAAACAAGGTTTTTCAAGATTTTGTAGTCGAACAAGGTTCTTCAAAATCTTGTAGTCGAACAAGGTTTTTCAAGATTTTGTATTCGAAGAAGGTTCTTCAAGATTTTGTAGTCGAACAAGGTTTTTCAAGATTTTGCAGTCGAGCAAGGTGCTTCAAGATTTTGTATTCCAACAAGGTTTTTGAGAATTTTTCCAACTAAACAAGTGTTTTTTGGAAATTTTCAGTCGAACAAGTTTTGTCAGAATTTTTTCTTGTTGAACCAATCTTTTGATAAAAAAATCTTTTTTAATATCACGCGTTGTAAAAATAAGATCTGAGGTCGATAAAAAGGACTTTTACGGAAATCAAAGACCTTGATCTCTGCGTTAGCTAAAACACTATTCTTTAGCATTACAAAAAAATCATTAAACAAACGAAAACAACAATTTTTATCCTTTGTTTAAATCTCCAAGAATATTTATTGAAAACCCTTCGGACATCTCACACAAAAGCAACCTTATTCCTCCGTTACGACTGAAACAAGTGAATATATTTCCTTCAAATTCTAAATTCAAAAAACATCTATCAAAAAATACACGCATCACTGATTTTCCCTAGAATTCTATTCTTTCCCCTTTTTTCTTCCTTCCGGCGAAAAGACACTTCCCAGAAAACCATGTAATAGTTTAAAATGATACGACACTCCCCAACATATATAGAATATAAAATTTGCATCGTGCAATTCCTCGTGGATTATTTAAATCCGCGCATTTTCCATTCAAAAGTTAACCATATCCCTTTTTTTCAACCTTCAAAGCCCTTTGGAAAAAAAAAACGACACCTACTTATGACGTTGTCGAGAGATTTCATTTTCACACTTTTTTTCAGGGGAAAAAAAATGGGATTTATTAACCAAATATAATTCAATAATACTTGGGAACTAATGCGGTAATCTCTCTGTTCTCACACCCATTCGATCTCGGTTTGAATGAGATAATATTCGAGATTTTTTGATATCGGGTTCCTTGTTTTTTTGTTTTTCAACGCGGCATCGAAGGTTAATTTGAATTTTTCAATTATATTTGTATAAATTGATTAAAAAAGAAAAAAATTAGATTCGGATGAATCCAATAATAAAAATATCGGGAGGTTGATTTCAATTTTTCACTCTCACTTTTGTTTCGGATTACGTAGTTTCCTTTTCGTTTCTTTAAAAATTGTTTAATAAAAAAGTAGGAGCCAAGGGAAGGAGTAGATGTTTCCCTAGGACCGAATCAAGGATGAGAAGCTAAAAGAACCCCCCTTAGCTTAAGAAAATTTCCTCTGAAATCGATACTGACTAGAAAGCAAAATGATAAAAAGCGACCGTAAAAAATTAAAATAAAAAATAATATAATCTAACGATGGATTTGAATTTTCATTTTAAAAAATGTCTTCTTCCTTTTTTGATTGTTCCACCTTTTGCATCGAAATAAGTTTCGAAAATTGAAAGTAGACAGCGAAAAATGAGGAATTAAAAAATTTCAAAAGAACGACTTTTTTTCTGAAAAATATTGAATAACACATTTTCTATGAAGCGTGAGCGCTTTTCTTAGAAAAACTTTTTTTAAAAGATATTTACCCTTTAACTTATAGGACGAGACATGTAAGAACTCAAGTTACATATTATTTTTAACCGAAATTCAAAATTTTTATTAACAAGCTAATTCTCGAAGAGAAAGAAAAAAAAACTAAGGGCTAAATTAAATAATTTAACATTCAAATTCGCTATTCCGTTTCATTATACACAGAAAAAGAGGAAAGATGTAAAAGGAAAATGAAAATTTTCATTTGAATCAATTAATGCAAGTCAACGTGCCTTCGAAATTTTCCAGGACTTTACTTTTGAATTTACATTCCGTTAAAAAAGAAAAATACTGCATTTACTTTATCAGCAGGAAGTTTTTTCAGCGTTTAAAAAAACACGTTCCTTTCAAAAAGTTAGTTTTGCTCAGTGACTTTATCATTAAGTTTATGATTCCTGAATTTTAAATTCGGAAACAGAAAAGTTGTTATAAAGGTGCAAAAGCAAAAACTAAAAAACTAAATTCTCGAGCTACTTTAGTCATTTCAGAGGCCTTAAGAAAAATTTCTAACCAAGCTTTAGTTTGATTAAAAGAATATGACAAAAAAAGATTCACTAGAATTTTTTTCAGTAAAAAGATTTTAAAATATTTTTTTAAGCAAAATAATTTACAAACATGTTTTTTAGCAAAAAGATTTTAAAATATTTTTTTAAGCAAAATAATTTACAAACATGTTTTTTAGCAAAAAGATTTACTAGACTTTTCCTAGTGTAACGGTTTACTAGAATTTTTACTAGTGAAAAGATTCACTAGAATTTATCTTGGCAAATAGATTCACTGAAATTTTTCTTGGCAAAAAGATTTACTGGAATTTTTCTAGGCAAAAAGATTCACTGGAATTTTTCTTGGCAAAAAGATTTACTAGACTTTTCCTGGTGAAACGGTTCACTAGAATTTTTACTAGTGAAAAGATTCACTAGAATTTATCTTGGCAAAAAGATTCACTAGAATTTACCTTGGCAAAAAGATTCACTAGAATTTATCTTGGCAAAAAGATTCACTAGAATTTATCTTGGCAAAAAGATTCACTAGAATTTATCTTGGCAAAAAGATTCACTAGAATTTATCTTGGCAAAAAGATTCACTGAAATTTTTCTTGGCAAATAGATTCACTGAAATTTTTCTTGGCAAAAAGATTTACTGGAATTTTTCTTGGCAAAAAGATTTACTGAAATTTTTCATGGCAAAAAGATTCACTGGAATTTTTCTTGGCAAAAAGATTCCCTGGAATTTTTCTTGGCAAAAAGATTTACTAGACTTTTCCTGGTGAAACGGTTCATTAGAATTTTTACTAGTGAAAAGATACACTGGAATTTTTCTTGGCAAAAAGATTCACTAGAATTTTACTTGGCAAAAAGATTCACTGAAATTTAGTTACATAGTTCTCTGAACTATGTTCTGGCATCACCATTCTTGGAAACTAAAAAAACATTTTTCCCTTTAGTCTTTCTATTAGCCTCCCAGACGAAATTCAAAACTTACGACCCAAATTTCCTTTCCCTCATTTGCTTATTTTATCACTTCTATTCCTCCCGAACCAAAATTCCTCACTGCAATCTCTCCTTCCTCCGAAAACCTTTTCCTCAATCTCGAAACCTTCAAGATTTCCCTAGCAATAACTTAATTTCACTTACTCAAACACGAAATCTCTTCTAAATGTAAGCAAATCGTATTTAATTTTACTCGCTAACAATCTTACAAATTTATTTAATTATGCAATGTTTTAATTACTCTTGGAGACAAATAAAGAAATTATTAGACTAAGATAACGTGAGACGAACGAAATTTTCGGGGAAATCGTATTAACTTTCTCAAAAAAGGAAAATGTGTAACTACGAATTTTAAAAGGCACAAACGGGAAAAATCCCTTTTCGCTAGGACATTTTTGCAATTATTTCCATTCTCTTCTTCCCATTTGTTTGAATTTTTAGCAATTACAAAATGCGAGAGAGTATTTTTAATGAAGAAAATCGGATCGCTTTTCTAAAAGAGGGTTTAATAAACATCTTAAAAGGTTCTCCTCCTTTTTCTTTTTATCTCTCTTTCAAGAAAAAAAAAAAAGGGCTATTCGCCTTTTAAAAATCGTATACTACTATCGGGAAACTTTTTAGTTGACAAGTTTTCAACAGTGAAAGACTTCATTTCGAACGATTTGAAATCGGAAAGGTCTCTTTTCATTTTAAAAGAAGGAGAAACCGACTGGAAGTTTACGATAAATAGCTATCTAGATTAGTCGGTTAAGACGATCCTTTCCTGTAAGCCTTGAGGCAGTTTTCGAAAGAAAAGGAAACGATTTAAAAAGCAAAAAAGAAAAAAAAAGGAAGAGGTTTATTCTTCGTTGAAAAAATAGGAACGTCTTAAGAAAATTAAAACAAAAAAAATTAATCAAGGAAAAGGGATATTAAAATAAAAAAATTTTACGGCGTTTGAATGGGGGGAAAACGTTGAGGTAAAACGGTTTTAGAAGACGTACAAGAATAATATTTTTTTAATTTATGGCACAATTTTTTCTTCTCGTTTCAGTAGCGAATGCAACAGCGGAGCTGGAAATAATTTTGGGTTTTAGAAAAATGCCAGGAACAGATTGGGTCGGTCCTTAATTTTGTTTTTCAAAAAATTTCTCTGGATTGCTTTCAAGAAAAAAAAAATTCAATCTGAGTTTAAGGAACATCACAGAGATAAAAAAAATCAAGACTTTTAAAACAAAAAAATTTGCTGAAAGAATTAAATTTTTTGAGAATTTTCATAGTCGAACAAATTAATTCAGGATTTTCAGAATTTTAGTCGAACAAGTTTCTTCAGGATTTTCAGAATTTTAGTCGAACAAGTTTCTTCAGGATTTTCAGAATTTTAGTCGAACAAGTTTCTTCAGGATTTTCAGAATTTTAGTCGAACAAGTTTCTTCAGGATTTTCAGAATTTTAGTCGAACAAGTTTCTTCAGGATTTTCAGAATTTTAGTCGAACAAGTTTCTTCAGGATTTTCAGAATTTTAGTCGAACAAGTTTCTTCAGGATTTTCAGAATTTTAGTCGAACAAGTTTCTTCAGGATTTTCAGAATTTTAGTCGAACAAGTTTCTTCAGGATTTTCAGAATTTTAGTCGAACAAGTTTCTTCAGGATTTTCAGAATTTTAGTCGAACAAGTTTCTTCAGGATTTTCAGAATTTTAGTCGAACAAGTTTCTTCAGGATTTTCAGAATTTTAGTCGAACAAGTTTCTTCAGGATTTTCAGAATTTTAGTCGAACAAGTTTCTTCAGGATTTTCAGAATTTTAGTCGAACAAGTTTCTTCAGGATTTTCAGAATTTTAGTCGAACAAGTTTCTTCAGGATTTTCAGAATTTTAGTCGAACAAGTTTCTTCAGGATTTTCAGAATTTTAGTCGAACAAGTTTCTTCAGGATTTTCAGAATTTTAGTCGAACAAGTTTCTTCAGGATTTTCAGAATTTTAGTCGAACAAGTTTCTTCAGGATTTTCAGAATTTTAGTCGAACAAGTTTCTTCAGGATTTTCAGAATTTTAGTCGAACAAGTTTCTTCAGGATTTTCAGAATTTTAGTCGAACAAGTTTCTTCAGGATTTTCAGAATTTTAGTCGAACAAGTTTCTTCAGGATTTTCAGAATTTTAGTCGAACAAGTTTCTTCAGGATTTTCAGAATTTTAGTCGAACAAGTTTCTTCAGGATTTTCAGAATTTTAGTCGAACAAGTTTCTTCAGGATTTTCAGAATTTTAGTCGAACAAGTTTCTTCAGGATTTTCAGTCGAACAAACTTTTTTCAAAATTTTTTTTTGCTTTCGACAAAGCTTAGAGCAACCTTGGGCCAAAATCAGGCTCCAGTATGAATCAGCCAGGCCCAACACTCTTTTGGGCAGGTGCCCTTAAAAAAATAAACCTTAACTCCGCCACTGCTTCACTCTATTAATCAATCGAGAAACATTTCATGGGAAATTTATTTTTATAAATGAAAAAATATATTTCGTAGTTAATTAACTGACAAGATCGAAACGTCCGGTACATTCTATAAAAAAAACAGCATCGCTTACGGGACAAAGCTTCCATAACTCCGTTCCTCTTTCTAAAGGTTAAACGCCTACGTCATGACAGGATATCACATGAAAATCAAGAGGAAAATTTAATACACTCATAATTGTGAGATACAGCGCGTGGCAACAATTATCATCCCAAAAAAAATTTCCTCTTCGTCCTTTTACAAATCCCTGCAATTCTTCAAGTTCATTAAAATCACGGTATTTGTTAACCACTGACACGAAACATCTTTTTAAAAAAAGACAAGAAAAATTATGTAAAAGGTATTCCCTACTTTTTTTTGTGCTTCTAAAGCAACAGTTGACAAGCCAGAGGGTTGACGTTTTTTCTCTCATTTGAAAATCTTCGGTAAGTCTTCCCTGGCTATAAAGATTTTTTTTTGTGGAAAGGAAAAAGTTTTTCCTACCTTTTCCACCTCCCTTTTTTTTTTCATAAATACATATTGATTTCTAAAAGACTGGCTTGACGTTGATGTTGATTGTATTATTCTTTCTTTTTTTTTATTTCTGTCAGTTAGTGAAATTTAACATGCTTTCAGTATATTTTATCATTAATGACATTTTTTAGACATTTTGAAAATGGTGGAATCAAAACGTAAAAATTTAAAAAAAAAGTAAAGCTGGATATTTTTAATACGTAATAATTTATGAGAAGAGAGGTCTCAACGTAGTGACAATACATTTTCAGTAAGTTTAAAATATTAAAAAGCTCGATTAATTTTTTAAAATGATCTCATTTTAATAGAGCCTCATCAGGCAAAACGGCACTACAGCAAGAACATGTCAAACTAGTTTTGGTCATGTTTTAATACACCATTTTTAGTGGCTAAGGTAAATGTAAATCAGTAAACACAAACTCGCTCCTTTTCTCTAAGCTAGATCTAAATGCTCAACAGATAACTACCAATAAAATCACTGGTTACAGTCAGATCTATAAATCGAACACCTAGTTTGTTTTGGTCCTATTAATTAAGTCGCACTAGTTTTTTCTGAAAAATTTTCCCAACTTCAACATTGCCACCACAATTTGCTAACCTACTCCACAATTATCAAATATCCTGTCAACAGCTATCATTGAACAACATAACAGTCACTGTTTAGCATCAGAATCAAAAAAAACTGTATGCTCATTCCAAAGTCATGGCTTTGGAGTAACGTCACTTCCCAACATTTTATTCAAATCCTTTATTCAAACCAAGGCTTAATCAATAATGTTATGATCAAGAATTAATCACCAAACACAATTTTTATGCTCTCAATCCATTTTCTGAGGTAAAATGCAGCATTAAGTGTCATCACTAACCCACCTAACCTCAAAATCGTTCATTGGTTTTAATTCACTAATAGTCAATCTTATTTCACATTATTTTAACAAGGAAACTCATTTGTTATTGCAATATGAAGTAATCTAACAAATTACTTACATATTTTATTCCTGCACTTCGTATACATCGTGGAAAAAAAATCGCAAGGTGCACATTTCGATTTCACCCGCGATACTTCCAGATACAACACACTCCATTTTTGAATAAATATGAGCAAAGCACCATTACATTTACTTTCACTAGATTTCAATTAACATTCCGATCATTTATAATCAATGCATTTTCATCTATTACATGAGACAATTCCAAGAAAAAAGAACGAAATAAAACGAGAGCGAGATTCAATTAAACGAAAATGGCGACCGAATGTCTTACGTCACTTGTTTTTTTCCATAGTCTCAAAGTTGACCACCAGAGGTCAGGAGTTTCTTCGCCAGTTTTAAAATAATTTAATTCTTTTTTCAAATTTATTAAGGCTATGATTCGTTTTTCGCCGAATAATAATATTTTATCAAGCGATGGCATCATTTAAATTAAAATTGGTCGAAAAATGAGAATCCAGTCCTCCCGAAAAATATGTCTAGGTTGGCAATGAAATATTTTGGCCTTGTCCGTAATGTTGGCACTACTAAATTTTTGTTTATTTACAAAATCTTATCAAAAATAAAAATATTGTTCTGTAACTAGAAAAAAAATGATTGCTTCAACAGCATAATTCTCCTGCTGCTTATTTGTCGAAAATAAATTCATAAAGGAAAACTTGGGATTTCGTCAAGCATGAAAATTCAGTTAAAGCAACATTCAAAGTCAAAAGCATTGCTTACTAATAAAGAAGGACTACGCCACGGGCTATGGCAAACAATCACGGACAAAGACGGACATTACAATTAATTAACTATTAAGAGAAACGGAAACGGAAGTCCTTTCCCCTTTTAGAAAGTTTGAGTTATATTATTTTCAAGGTCAAGACAAGACGACTTTATTTTCAAAGTTTCAACAACTTCACTTTGATCTTTGAGTTCTTGAAATAAAATTTGCGTTTTCAAAAAGGAAAGAATGCAGGATTACGTTGTTTGAGCTTCTAAAGCAGGGAAAATATCTATAGCGAGCAAGAAACTTATGTAATATGAAATTGTTGAAATGTATTTTTGGATTTTTTCCAGGATAAATTATTATGAGAAAAGTCGTTCAGTTTTTTATATCTCTGATTTTTTTTTTTGATAGGATATTGTTCGTAATCTTGAAATGATTAAGGTTGCGATTTTACTACAATTTAGTTTGATCTGTATGAATAAAATGGCAAATAAGAACGGATACTAGATAGCTTTTTGGCAGCACAACCATAAAACTGAGAGCCCTAAGAATGGCAGCTATTTACATGGAGATGGAACTCATAAAACGAGAAATGCAATGAAAATGATATATAAAACAGGCTAGGGAGGAAAAGTAAAGAAATGAGCATGTTTTGAATATAAAACAGTTTAAGAATTCGGAAGGAGCACTCTTACATCAATAGTTCAACCAATAATGACCAATGATTTGCCATGAGAGATAAACCAACGAAACAACTTGAAAAATTTATTTTGTCGAAGAATGAAATGATTTAGATAAGAAGATATTGACTGAAGTATGATATTTCAAAAGGGCAATTTAATTTCCTGAAGGGGGAAAAAAAAGAAAGATTCGATTGGGAGTGAAATATGAAAAAAGAAAAACGGAGATCGTGCTAAGACATAAGCGGGGCCTATTCGGGAAAGAAAGGAACGGGAGCAAAAAAAAAAGGGAAAAAATATTAAAAGATAATAGAAAGCCTTAAAACTTGTCATCCGGTCTGAGTCCTATCGGAAATAGTGATTGAATTCTCTAAGCTTTTCCCAAAGAAGCTTTTGTCAATAACGTTAGATCATTTTTACATTCTTTTCTTTCCAGGGAAGAAAATTATGTTATTAAAAAGAAAAATAAGAAGCACTTACCGATAACGGTGGCCAATATAACGAGACCCAGGATGAAGGCGGTAAGGACCATGGCCGCCAATTGAACGGGATCATCCGTGACGTTGGTTGATGTTGAATTTGTATCATATTCGGTAGCGATATTCCAACTCGTCCCGTTCGTATAATTTCCATAATCGAATGTTTCGTTAAAAACTCTTGGCAGAAATGTGTCTGTTGTTATCAATGATATATCTGTTTTATTGTGAACATACACTTCGTTTGTTTTTGTACTGTTGAGTTCATTCACATCGTTTGAAGCACTGCGAAAAGAGAAAAATAAATTAGTGAGATTGAGGGTTTTGAATGTTACCGACAAAGCGTGTAAAAGAGAGAAGATTACTCCGTTGAAAAAAAATCAAAACTTTCATGCGCGTAATTTCTGCGCGCGCATTCCAAAACGAGCAGCTGCTCATCAATAACAACACAAATGTCAGATGTCATTCGCCGGACGGTCGTCGTGCTTAGGTTATGTTTCATGTCAACAAGTGGTTGATTGAAAATTGAAGGAACTTACTATTTTTGTTTTAATGTGTATACGAAATTTGTTGCGTTTTAATTAAATTATTTAGAAGTTGACTATTTTAGGTGAGTAAAGAAACGTTTTTACAGGGTTAGATTGCAAACTGCTTCGAAAAAAATGAGGTTTGTCTCATATGCATTGGTGAATGCAACAAGTGTCAGATTGCCTAAGATTGAGAAATAGCACATGGCCAGTATGTGTCAAATTTTAATTCCAATGAATTTTTGACTATTACGTTATAGTATGAATTGTAGTCAGCCTCTATGAATTTCCACAGAGCCAATTTTAATTGCAGTAGAAAAAAAATTATCTGAGACAAGGAATTTGTATTGATTAACATGAGGATCATTAATGAGACTTTCATTAAATTCTGTTCATTTGACTAAGCTGTCAGTGCTTTGATATTATGGGTATTTGCTAGCCAAAATTCAGAGCGAATTAACATTTAGTCCTGAATTCTCAAATCATGTTCGAACTGTCATGAGAAAAATTTTCATGGTATCACTCGAGTAGTTTTTTAAGGGGGGCAAGCTGAATAGAGTGGTTTGACAAATTTGATAAATTCTAAGCATTTTTTTTTTTTTTTTCCAGATTTTATAATGAAAAGAAAAAGGACTAGTGGTGATGGCAAATCACCTGATAAAAAAGCTAAAGGGGTGTTAAAATGCTCTACAAATGTATTAATAAAGGAGGAGATAACGCTGCCAGGTAATTTTTGAATAAATTGAATAAAGTCATTATTTTTATGGATGGCATTTTCATCCAACAACTGGTTAAATCATAAAATTTTTTAATCTTTGATTTTTTTTCCAGATCTAATTATAAAGACTGAGGAAGTTCCTATCGTAGAATTTAAGGATGAACCAAATAATCATGACAATGTTAATAATGAGACTGCTAGTGTTAATTTAGATTTAGATGATTCAGGAACTAGTTTACCTGCAGGATCTGTAAACTTATCAGGTACAATATATGAATTTTATTATTGCAAGTATCAAAAACATTTTTTCTAGTGACACAAAATCAAAGCATGACGTTTTCATCTACAAAATCCACTTATAGTGATTATCAGTAGCCAAGTGTACACTTGTAATTTTGATAGGAAAAAAATTCCTGAGGGCTTTTTAAGTAGATCGCAAAATTTTTTTTAACCAAAGTAATTTCTTGTTTTTTTTTTTCAGATATCAAGACTGAAATAGATGCTGCACCACATGTAAAACCTGATCCAAGCAATTTTGATTCAATTTTAAATCCTGCACAAGACCTAGGTAATTATAAATGATATAAAATATTTTTCACTTATCGTTATCCTTTACAACCTTTCACAATTGAAAAGTCATAAAACTCGTAATTAGTATTTCACACCTGATAGGAAAAACTATGCAAATATGAGAAGATTTTTAGCCATGCCCAAATTAGAGTTGTATTTACAATCACGATAAAGAAAAAACATTTTGAACGATTTAAATGTGAAATCCAGTTTGAGGTAATATTGTTCGTTAACTTATTCACATCAAAGAAAAACCATAGAAATGTCAAGTGTATGAGAAAGGCATTTATAACTCAATAATAAATCATTTAATAGCGTTTGCTGGAGAATATTCATTTTACTTCTATTATGTGTAGTGAAAACAAGATAATTGCTGTTTCAATAATAAGTTACTTCAGGGCTGATGTTTGAGTAGTGGGCATTGGGTCAGACAAGGTTAGGTTAAGTCCGAACAGCTCAGTTTGATCCTAAATTTCAAGAGATTGGCATATGCGTGTTTTCTGGACAAAGTCTACTCATGGAGAGTTTTCTGGAATTAATGTGACGTCTTAATCAAGCTAAACAAAATCGATTGGATGGGTTTGACTGTCAAGAATTTAAGTGTGATTTTTGCCTTAGAATGTTTAGTAGAAAGACAGCCATAGCATTACATATGCGGATCCATTTGAGGAAGCCATTAACGTGCAACTATTGTAATAAAAAATTTAAACAGAGAGATTCCTTAAACCGACATGTCCGGCTCCACCATGAAGAGAAACCTTATTTTTGCAGTAAGTGTGGTGAAAGATTTATTCAGCGCATTCAGCTAAATAAACATAAACTTGAAAGGCACTCATTCAAGTGTGATCATTGCAGTAAATCATTTTTGGGAAAGAAATGTTTAAAAAATCATCTAAATAAGCACACTGAAGAAAGGTTATTTAAATGCAATAAATGTTCTAAAACATTTGCTTCTAATAGCAGTCTTTCTTGTCATCTAAAAATTCATGCAAGAAAGAAATCATTTGAATGTGACTATTGTCACCGATATTTTCTGACAAAAGCCCTTTTAAGATGTCACGTACGAATACACACGGGTGAAAAACCATATAAGTGCGAAATTTGTCCTTACCAATCTACACAACCAGATAATTTGAAAAAGCATGTAAGAGTTCATACAGGAGAGAAACCATTTCAGTGTGACGTTTGTAAGAAAAACTTTGCACAAAAACATCATTTGACAAGTCATTTGCAAACTCGCACTGCTGTAAAATTGTCTGAATGTCCCAAATGCAATAGAAAGTTTTCTAGGAAATTTTATTTGCAAGTGCACTTGAAACCAGACTTGAGTGGAAAGACTTTCAAATGCAAAAAATGTAAGACGAACTTCGCGAATAAAGGTTGCCTTAATTATCATCTAAGAACTCATTTAACGAAAAAACCCAAAGCAACTAGCGAAAAATATGAATGTGACTATTGTCATCAAAAATTTTTGAAGAAAGACAGATTAAAAAAACATATCAACAGACATATTGAAGAAAAACTTCACAAAAATTTGGCATGTAGGGAAAAATTTATAAGCAAGTCTAAGATCTGCCGTCGAAGCTCGCTTAGACGGCACAATACATGCTGAAGAAAAAGCCTTCATAATTTAACATTTGCAATTCGAAATTTCGATGATCATGTAAAAATTTACTTGAGAGTTTATCTAGGAAAGAAATCATAATGAAATGAAAATAAACATTGGTTGTAGTGGTTAAAATTAATAACTTAACTCTCACATCACTGCTATGAGATCTTTTTAATTTTTTTTTGTTTTTTAGCCTTTAATTTTTCTGTTATTTTTTTGCTTATTATGTTTAAGTTTTAATTTTTTTTTATTTTCTTAATTCTGTATTTTTAGAATTTTTCCAGCTTAGATTGAAGTAGAATATTTTTTAATTCGACTAAATGTAGAAGATACGCTAGAAAATTTCCTAACGTCAGGCTGTGTTTTTGGCTGTACAAAAATATTTAGTCGTTCTACCTTTTTCGTAACAAATTTAAAATCGATTTTTAAAATAAACTGACTTTAATTTTCTTCAGAATATTTCCCTTGTAATTTTTTCGTAAGTCGTTTTTATTACAGAAGAATAAATGCGAATTAAAAATTTTTTTAGCGTTGATTCCTGGGAAAGAGGAAAGAGCTAGTTTTTAGTTATGAAAATTATTTGGTTTGAGGCTTAAAACCCTAATTAAAATTGAACGCCATACATCGTGACTTCTACAAGAGGAATATTTGGCAGCCATGATGGTACCCACCGCTTTCTATTAAAGACAATTCTTGGGACAAACTTTCCGTGATCGCTCTGAACGTTCCTATTTTCGTATGAATCTAAATGGGCAAGTTCACCATCACGGCTGCCGAATATTCTTCTTAATATTTCAATTATTAAATAATAAGATAATCTTTAATTCTTTGAATGTTCCCCATTTTTAAAAGATTTATAATTTCTAATGGTTACGGTTTTTGATTCTCAAAATATTTTTTTGGTTTTTGTGCTTTTTGGTGTGTTGCTTCTGAAATTCTGATCTAACTAAAATTATTATCTCATTTTTTTGGCTAATATTCTTTATTTGGAAATTCCTAAACCTCCTCTTATTTTTTATGTATTTATAGGTTTGAAAAACAGCAAAGACAATCCCCGCGTTTCTCATACTTTGAACAAAAAGAATCGCAGAACCGTCAAAGACCAGCAAGGAATTTCGAAAAAGAAAGCTCAATCGTCAGCAAACCGCGCCAAAATTAATAAATGCTCTAATAAAATTACAATAGGAAATGGCTTATTTAATGGAGAAAAAAAGTTTTGCATTTATTATTAAACCGGCTTTATCTTTATGTGCACTACTTAAAAAAGTGCAAGCTGACCAAAAAATTCTTTAAAAAAATCAACCATTTCTAATTTTTAAGATTTTTTTTTTTTTGCTTTTTCTACTATTTTGCCCAGTTAATATTAATATTCTGACAATGTTTTATGAATATTTTTCTGAAATAAAAATATTTTCTCAAAAAACATTGTAGTTAAATAATCTCCTAAGTTTTTAGGAGTTTACGTCGATGAGAGCCTGGAATGGAGTGATCACGTCTTTAATCTCTTGTCCAGACTTTCATCGGTAATCTTCCTGTTGCGTAGACTTTCTTCTGTTCTCACTTTAAAAACTCGTATCACAGTTTATCATTCTCTTTTCCACTCGTGTATATCATATTGCTTAATCATTTGGGGAAGTACATCTCAATCTAACTTATTGGAGGTCTTCAGGCTGCAGAAATGTGCTCTTAGAACTATTTTATTTTTAAAAAATCATGCGCACTGTAAATCACACTTTCAAAAGCATAATATACTTACTTTATACGCAGAATACGTTTTGCAATTGCTTTTGTATATTCATAAGCATAAATCATCCATCGCTACTGTTGGAAGCAAGCATACTTATTTAACGAGACATGGTCATTTACTAGCGTCTGGCAACACTTCTAAATCGCAAAAAATTCTTTCTAATGATGCAATATCTGTTGGTATTACTTTCTACAATCTCATACCAAAAGCTGTCTCTGATCTGGATTTTAAATCTTTTAAAAATCAAATCAAAGCTTCACTTGCATGCCTTGCGCCATACAGTATTGATGAAATTAAAGCACACCTTCCCAGTCTGAAGACTTCTCAATCATAATTTCTTTTATCTATGAATTTGTTTTGTCTCTGTACTTCGATTTTTTTTTTTGTATCCATTTTTTCTTAACTTTATTTGATCAAATTATTGTAACTTGTCAAATTGTTTTTTATAACGTCGTCTAATGACATTGTCCTTTTAGCAATGTTTTATGGCGAAATAAAAATAAATAAATTATAAATAAATTATAAATTAAATAAAACATTCTAATATTCAATGCGAGAAAGAAGATCACTTTGAAAATTACTCAACTATATAATTATTAAGTAGAAAATCCTGTGTTCTAATGATGTCTCATCTCATATACTATTACATGTAAGAAAATAATTACTTCGTGGAATTCAAAGGGTACCAGGCTATTTTCGAAGAACTTTCCCCAACTTTGATAAAGCCTGACAATGCTTCTTAATACTATTAATCAAAAGGTTGGACTACCGCGAACAATTAATACTCTAAGATGCTATAAACAAACTTTAACATGTAAAGGACACCAAAACCAAAATGAGCTTTCAAGTTTAAATTAAATAACGTCAACGGGAAAAATTATAAACAATAACGGAGGCAGCGTTTTCCCCCCGGAAGAAAGAACAGAATGAGGAAAGAAAAATTTATTATCAATCAATGTGCAAGAGTCGGAAATGAAGCCAAACAACTGACGTCATAGCGACAAGAATGCAGCGATTGAGAGCTCGTAATTTGAATTCGGGAAGGGGCTGGCGCATGCGCATGCAATGATCGATCAGAAAATCGCCAAAGAAATCGCTTTCAAGAAGATTTCATTTGAGGGACAAAAACTTTCAAAATGGATGACGTGTTTGAGCAATGTAAAAACCATGTGGTGCAAGCAGTGACGTCATAGAGTACACAGACTAATAATAAATCCTATGTTTTAACTTAAAGCAATGATTATCTTCTGGATCAAGTTCGATGCAGTGCTATTTCCAAGTCATGTTAAGTCAGTTTTGTGTTGGCCGCGTTTATGATTTCCGTTTGCCGCATTTGTGTTTCTCGTTTGCCGCGTTTATGATTCCCGTTTGCCGCGTTTATGATTCCCGTTTGCCGCGTTTATGTTTTCGGTTTGCCGCGTTTATGTTTTCTGTTTGCCGCGTTTATGATTCCCGTTTGCCGCGTTTGTGATTCTCGTTTTCCGTGTTTATGTTCCCCGTTTGCCGCTATTTACTTACTATGCAAGCGACAAGGCATCTTATAATTTCGCGTTTTATAAATAATATAAAAATTCAAACTCACCTAATCGTCACGTTAAAATTCAACTTCGGATGCTTCAATTCCACGTGATAATCAACAGTCGTACTCCTCGTTGGCAAGACAGTACTAACACGATCAAACATAAAATGGCTGCTGCTTTTCTTTTCGAAATCTCCTACGTCATTTCTATCCGTGAAAAAGCTGTTTTGGTGAACCTTTTGATTTTTCTCGCAAATATTACAATAATACGTTGGGGTGGCTGTCGTCGTCGTCGTAGTAGTGCTCGTGCTCGTCGTCGTTTCCTTTATGCTTTTCTGCCTCGAAGTTTTCTTGTATCTATCCTCTTTTTTCGACCATTTATGCGTCCCATTTACCGAACGCGATCCGATCCAAACCGGATTTTGAAAATAAGCGAGGAATAAATGACCGACGCTTTCCACATTTCTTCCGGTCACCATTTTCCTTTTATTTTCACATCTTGCATTTATTACGACGAAGAGGAAACCCTGCAAAAAAAGAAGAGAGAGAAAAATATTATCGAAAAGCTTCTGTTAAGGGTTTTCGGATTCTCGTATTTAAGAAGTCTGACAATGACATCAATATCGTTTTCGTCTCGACGCTTTAACGATTATGGAAATAAATTATCAAAGGAAAACGGATTTCCGTAAGTTGGAGAATCGTATCTTTAGGAAAACTTGTTGATGTTTAAAATTTATGTTTTCATTATTGCGTGACTGATGTTGCCACAGATAATTTTTTTTTTGTTAGAAAAAAGCACGTTAACTAGTTTTTATATTTTTCACGCGTACATTAATTAAAGGATTTTAATGAAAACGTTGTATTCATGTCGTTAGGGGAATGGAAAAAGGTTGATTGGTAAATAAGTGCATAATGCTCATCAATTTTAATTATGTAAACTTCATCAATATTTGTTTTTAATTTAATTTAGTAAAGTCAATTGAGATTATTTTTCTGAGAGTAAAGGGGAATGGAAAGTTGGGTTCGTAATAAACGTGGAAATAATGTCAAAAGATTTTAATGAGTTCTAAAATAAAAAAAGTGTGGACACTTTAGCTATTTCAGGGAAACCAAAACGTACGTCTCACAGGAATATTATACAGAGTGGCAAAGTAAAGGAGACTGGGATAAAACTGAAACATGGTTCTGGATCGAGGTCCTGTTTTTCCCAGAATAATGTCTGGTCTGAGCCTAGAGCCAATCGAGGATGCGCAGTCAGCGTATTTTACTTTTTTAAAATTTTCGCCTCTATTCGAAAACCATAAATAATGTTTCATAGGGAGCCTAAAAAAAAGGAACGAGAACGTCGTCTGCTACATACGGCAGCGCCATTTTGAAATTGAAAGCTGCCGTGATCTCAAAAGGAAGTAGCCATCCTTGCATCTTTGCTCTATAAGTTTTTAGGGGCGTCATTTGGAATTTATTCTTCCATAAGCTAAGCATTGCGTGATGCTTTGCCCCCTTCAGGTTTCCGGTAAAGAGGCACTCGTGTCAGTTTTCTATTGACCATCATGGTGACTTTCCTTTCCCATGACCTTTTGAATTCGTGATTGAACCCTGTGATCCTGATTAATGAATTATCTAAAAGGAATATTTTCATTGACCTGTAACCTGTTTTCTATCCTGCATCCCTTGGCCCATGACCTGTTTATCAACTGGTTCCTGGATCCCTGGGCCCATAACCGTTTATCAACCGGTTCATGGATCCCTGGGCCCATAACCTGTTTATCAACTGGTTCATGGATCCCCGGGCCCATAACCTGTTTATCAACTGGTTCATAGATCCCTGGGCCCATAACCTGTTTATCAACTGGTTCATAGATCCCTGGGCCCATAACCTGTTTATCAACTGGTTCAAGGATCCCTGGGCCCGTAAACTGTTTATCAACTGGTTCATGGATCCCCGGGCCCATAACCTGTTTATCAACTGGTTCATGGATCCCTGGGCCCATAAACCTGTTCATCAACTGGCTCATGGATCCCTGGGCCCATAACCGTTTATCAACTGGTTCATGGATCCCTGGGCCCATAAACCTGTTTATCAACTGGCTCATGGATCCCTGGGCCCATAACCTGTTTATCAACTGGTTAATGGATCCCTGGGCCCATAACCTTTATCCACAGGCTATAAGACCATTTTATAATCAGAACCTGTTTATCAACCGTTTATGGGCACAGGTTATTAACAGATCCTGTTTATCCACAGGTTATGGGCCCAGGGATCCCTCAAAGAAACGTAACCCGAATTAAGTTCATACGCTGCAAATTGATTTGCCATTTTCATTTAAACAAGTGAACATTTTTTGGTGCTCATGAATTATTATAATTTTTTTCTGGCTGCCAATCTGCCTCCTTGCCTGTCAGTCCGAGGCCAAAACGTTTATTTACGAAACTAAAAGCTCGGATTCTTTGGTCTTTGATCGGACGCCAATTTTGTGACCAATTTTGTAACCGAGATTTAAACAAAGTTTCAAAACGGTTGAATTTCGCCTCCTGAAAAAATGACTCCCACTTCCACGTCATCTACTTAACCCACTGGTCAATACAAAAAAAATTTTTTCAATTTAATCAAACCTTTTTAATTTTCACGCGTCAAAAACACGACTCTAAATTTAAAAAAAATCCAATCACGTGATGTATTCTATTATTTGTATTCTTATTGATTTAATGTTCTTTTTTACGACATTAACCAACTTTTAATTACTCTATGATTATTTCCTGCTCCCGCCTATTATAAACCGCAAAAACTGGAAACATCCATTGTTAGAAACATTCAAAATTACATTATTATGCTTCACCCATTCAATTTCAAAATTCGTGCAATAATTTCAATAGAGATTATTGCCGAGTTCCTTAATAACAATTGATGCAAATAAACTTTCGTCTCTCTAAATGCGGTGTACATTTGATAAATCCCCACTCTCTCTCTCTTTTCATCCTCACTCCCGAAAACATATCGATTGGAAAATAATATCACAATGGTGGATAACCTCAACGTTAAGGTTCCCTAATAACTTTCGCTTCAAACAAACCCAATAATAATAATAATAATAAAGCTTAATAGTAATATTAAAGCTTATCTTCATCATTTCAGCAGTGCCATCGTTATTACTTCCGGAGAATTCGAAGCTAATATTGTTCGGGGGGGTTCGATTTTAATCACTTTAAACACGTTTTCAATCTCTTGGCGTATCCAATGCTAAATTACAATTTTGAGTATGTTTTACGTGAAAAGGTATTCCGGGGTAATTAATTTTGGAAAATTAGGTATGTGGATTATGAATATTTTTGTTAAATGAGGATTTTTTTGAAAAGGAAATAAATTGGAATTGATATTTTTTGAATTGAGCAGTGAGAACACGGGTTATGGGCCGAGAAAACCAATATGTTTTGTGGACCCAGATAAAAAAGTCAAGGAAATTAACAGGTTATGGGCCCATGGAAAATAACAAGGAACACTAACAGGTTGTGAGGCGATGGAACTGCAATCCTGCGAATTTATGTTTTCTGAAAGTCTGAATATTTCGTGAATCTGAAAGATCCGGGTACCCAAGAAAAATTAACAGGTAATGAGCCCAGGGAAACGGCAAAAACCGAAACTAACATGTTATGGGCCCAGGAAAAGAATAAGAGGCACTACAGGTTATGGGCCCAGGGATATTCCTGCAAATTTTTATTTTTTCTGAAAGTCTGAATAAGAACTTCGTCTGATTCCGGATGCCGAGAGAAATTAACAGGTTATGGACCCAGGAAAAGAATAAGGGACACTAACAGGTTATGGGCCCGGGAAAAGAATAAGAGACACTAACAGGTTATGGACCCAGGAATCTTCATGCAAATTTACGTTTTTTAAAAGTCGGAACAAAAAATTTCTTTCATTCCGGATGCCGAGAGAAATTAACAGGTTATGGGCCCAGGAAAAGAATAAGACACTAACAGGTTATGGGCCCAGGAAAAGAATAAGAGACACTAACAGGTCATGGGCCCATGAAAAGAATAACAGACACCAACAGGTTATGGATCCAGAAATCTTCCTGCAAACTTATGTTTTTTAAAAGTCGGAGCATCAAATTTCTTTGGTTTCGGATGCCGAGAGGAATTAACAGGTTATGGGCCCAGGAGTACCATAAAATGACTCCTCAACGAACCAATAAAAGTTTCACTTAAAAAAGCGGCAGAAATCTTTTTCGCCAATCAATTTTAAGCGGAGATGTGATCCCCTTTTTAACTTCGCGTGTTACCGCTTGCATGAATGCGTTTCCAAGCTGAAAACTATTTTACATTTTTTGAAAAACAATAAAAAAAAATCAAGAAGAGGAAAAATTCGCAATTCAATAAAACTCGCTAACCTCTCACTCTCTTTAAAAAGCGATTCCGCGATCAGGAAAAAAAAAGGGAAACTCGATTAGTCATTTACTGAAATTAAATCGAAGTTCGAAATACGTCAGGAAAAAAAAAAGTATATAGCAAGAGTTAAAGTCTCAGCGAGCTTTCTCTCCCCCCCACCCGACAAATTCTTTCGCTTTATATGAAATTGACCTAAAAGATAACGTCGATCAAGAAAAAGTATCCTACTTTCCCTTTACTTCATTTTTTTTCTCCTTTTATTTCGTTTTATTTTTCTCTCTCCCGGGAAAGATAAAAACAAAAACTTTCATTCTTAAAAATCTTTTCTTTATTTTTTTCTTATATATATATATTTTTTAAATGAAGTAGAACACGTTTATTGGATATTACAGACTTCTTACCGGATAATCGGATCAAAAAAAAAGCAGAAAAGGAAGATCACCAAAGAATGTAATTACCGAGAACGGTTGAAACAAGTTTAGTCTGAAAATTTTTTCTTCAATTTTTTTTTTTAAAAAACTTTTCTTCTCCGTCTTTAGAAACTTGAAATATGATACAATAGTACATTAATGTTGGAAGGGGGAAGGAAAAGAGAAGGTCAAAATCAATATTGGCACCGTCCTTTGCTAATGGTTTCCGGTCTCAGTTTTCTTTTCAAACTCGGGTGTCAGGAATGACAAAAGTGAAGATGAAGGAAAGAAGAAGAAAAGAGAAAAAAAAATTAAGGCAAGGAAACTTAACTCGTTATTATTTTTTTAGTTTTCTTGTCCAAAACATGCGAAAAAGTTAAAAAAATTTTTTTTATTTTGAAAATTCATTACTTTTAAAAAAAAATGAGTTTCCGCTATAAAAGCTTTCGGTTGTTTTTCCTTATGCTCTGAAATTTTTCCTCTCACCCTTTTTTCCTTTTTTTCTAAAAATGGGGAACCCTTGAAATAAAGTTATTTCCAGACGTGGAGATTTTTCATGCGGTTTTAAAACCTTTCCCCCCTTTTTTTTTGTAAATTGTCTCACCGTTGTCGTGGCGAAAGAAGAGGAGTTTAAGAGGGAAAAGGGATTGAAAGGATCGATTAACACGGGTTTTACGCGGAAACCGATTTTAATTTTTTTTGTTAAAGTGTGTCAAGTTAAAAAAGGGGGCAAGGGGATCTTGTTTCTTTATAGGTCAGGTTTGTTTACGTGTGCTTTTGTGTTTGCGGCTATTGTGTTTCAATGTAGACGTGCGAATTTTTCATTCAAGGAAGGTGGAGGAGGACAAAGAATTAGTTTGGCATGAGCCCGAATATTTTTTGAGTTTCGTGGCTTGCGAGTGGAGGGGAAGATTGAGGTAAGGCCGACTAGGCTCAGATTAGGTCAAAGGAAAGAATCTTAGAGACTAGTGTGGCAAAACTTGGGAGTCTCTGTAAGAGCAGGAAGCATAGGGAGTGGGGATCATTCATTGGGTCATCTGCTAAATACGGCAGCGGGATTTTAAAATTTATAGCGCCCATTTTCTTAAATAGTACCTTTTTTAAAAATCTGGACTACATATTTCATTCGGAAATATATATTCGGAAGTAAATGTTTCCTAATTATCGGAAATTATTTCCAATGTCACAATAACAACTTCATTTCAATATTGAAGAACAATAATCGCAATTTTTTTTCGAATTATTTTACTGACCGATTTAATTCTTTTTCAAGATACTGACCTTAAAATACTGACCAATTTTTTTTTCTAGTACTGACCTTTTCATACTGACCACTCATGTTTTTTACTGATCCTCTGAATACTGACCACTCATGTTTTTTACTGATCCTCTGAATACTGACCACTCGTGTTTTTTACTGATCCTCTGAATACTGACCACTCGTGTTTTTTACTGATCCTCTGAATACTGACCACTCGTGTTTTTTACTGATCCTCTGAATACTGACCACTCCTGTTTTTTAATGATCCTCTGAATACTGACCACTCATGTTTTTTATTGATCCTCTGAATACTGACCACTCATGTTTTTTATTGATCCTCTGAATACTGACCACTCATGTTTTTTACTGATCCTCTGAATACTGACCACTCCTGTTTTTTACTGATCCTCTGAATACTGACCACTCATGTTTTTTACTGATCCTCTGAATACTGACCACTCATGTTTTTTACTGATCCTCTGAATACTGACCACTCATGTTTTTTACTGATCCTCTGAATACTGACCACTCATGTTTTTTACTGATCCTCTGAATACTGACCACTCATGTTTTTTACTGATCCTCTGAATACTGACCACTCATGTTTTTTACTGATCCTCTGAATACTGACCACTCATGTTTTTTACTGATCCTCTGAATACTGACCACTCATGTTTTTTACTGATCCTCTGAATACTGACCACTCATGTTTTTTACTGATCCTCTGAATACTGACCACTCATGTTTTTTACTGATCCTCTGAATACTGACCACTCATGTTTTTTACTGATCCTCTGAATACTGACCACTCATGTTTTTTACTGATCCTCTGAATACTGACCACTCATGTTTTTTACTGATCCTCTGAATACTGACCACTCATGTTTTTTACTGATCCTCTGAATACTGACCACTCATGTTTTTTACTGATCCTCTGAATACTGACCACTCATGTTTTTTACTGATCCTCTGAATACTGACCACTCATGTTTTTTACTGATCCTCTGAACACTGACCACTCATGTTTTTTACTGATCCTCTGAATACTGACCACTCATGTTTTTTACTGATCCTCTGAATACTGACCACTCATGTTTTTTACTGATCCTCTGAATACTGACCACTCATGTTTTTTACTGATCCTCTGAATACTGACCACTGCACACTGATCAGTTATTTATAAATCTGACCGTTTAATTTAAATACTGACCAATTATTTACAAAACTGACCAAATAAATAGTCCTCATTTTATTTTAAAAATTATTTTTCCAGTTTTTCGACCCTTGCAATAATTATCCTGAATCATACACAAGATCAAGTTTTAAAAAAAGTTTTAAATAAAGTAGAGAGAAAAGGAATTTCTTTTTCGATTTTCCAGTCTTTATTACTCATTCAATCACGTCCTTTTTTTTTATTTAAAAAAAAAAATAAAACTCCCGTCGATACCGCATTTCAAAAATTTTTTAATCCCCTTTTCATCCCTTACGTATTTTCTATTTATCCGAGATTTATTCAAAGGATTACATGAAACTGTCAATGGGGAAACACCTTTTGGGAAATAAATGTTTGCCGAGGGAAAGTTACACTCAATGTAAGTAAATACGTAGGGGTTATTATGAAACAAGGGTTTAAGGGCTTTTAAAATGACCTTTCTCAATTGAAATTTTGTTTCAGTTTCGGAAAGAATGAAGACATCATAATGAGTTCGGTAAATATTGAATGTGGAGCAATTTTCGAGTTGGGGAAAACGATTCCACGAAACAATTTTAAATTCGTTGATATTACTTGGAAAAATAAATGGTTATGAGCTAAATTTAGAAATTAGGGAAAAAGGTTTTTATTTATATTTTAGACTCGCTATTGAAAGATATTTATTCTATTAATAATTTATGAAAATGTAAAGAGCTTTATCAACAAGGAAAAGAGAAATCATAGATGGGAATCAAATTTTTTTTAGGTTTGTGATGAAGGCCGAAAACTTTCAAACGGGACCTAAGCAAAGTTTTAGCAACAAACTCGAACTCGCGCCTCTTTATAAAGAAAACTGGATCATCAAAACCGTCAAAGTTCATAAACAACTTGCTAAGAAATCTCCCAACTTCATTTTCCGTCTTTTTTCCCATCATCTTCATTCTCCTCTTTTTTTTCATTCTTGTTCGGTAATTTGTTATTTTAAGAGCAAAAAAACACGGTAACATTTTTTTTTATTTAGTTCGCGAACATGTCGAAAATGAGTTTCGACTTCAGTTGACACAAAAAAAAGGTCTCGCTTAAATTTAAAAAAAAAGGCGAAACAAAAACAATTTTTCCGAAGAAAATTACCGGGCGAGGAATTTGTTTTCCTCCCAAAGAGTTTTATTTACACAGCTGAAAAACATTAAGACTTTTTCAACGCGTGACCGTTAATAATGAGCCCAAGGTGCTTGCATAATTCTATTGACAGTTAAAATCGAGAAGGGAAAATGGCAAGAAGCCATTTCGAAAACGAATAATTTCTCCCTGGAAAAAAAAAAGAATCAACTTAAAGAGAATAGAGGTTGACATCACGGAAAATTAGCTAGAAGACTGCGGAAACCCAAAGCTTCTCACGAAACTTTTCAAAAGATAAATCGTGGGAGAAATCCGGTTTGAAACTTTTCGTTTGACGAAAGAACTAAATAATATTAAATGTTAATTTTTTTTTCCTTCACCTTTATAAAATGGTCTGTAATTCTATAAAGAGAAAAAAAGGAGCTTAATGGAAGGGGCAGCGAAAAAAATCCAGAGCTTTAATTAAATAATTAAACCTCCCACATAAGAACTTAAGGGTTTTTAGGTTTTTTATATTATTTTATTTTTAAATGCGGAAATGTGAAATTTAAGCGTGAAGTGAGCAGCAATTTTTTTCAGCAAAAAAATAAAAAATTTTGAGTTGAAGAAATTGAGAGTGGATGAAGTGCTGAATTCAGCGATCAAACTAGATTTTTTTAGCTTCAGGATTTTCTGAGTGAAAAAATAAGAAATTTTTAGGGACTTACTAAAACCAAAAAATTTTCTGGCCTCATTTCATTTTTTTAGATTGTTTGCTAACAAATTTTTTAATAATATTTGGTTGTCGAACAAATCTTTTGAAATCTATTGATCATTTTTGCTGACGAACAAATCTTTTGAACATTTTTTGTAGTCGAACAAATGTTTGGATAAGTTTCTGTAGTCAAACAAATCTTTGGATAATTTTTTGTAGTCGAACAAATCTTTGGATAATTTTTTGTAGTCGAACAAATCTTTGGATAATTTTTTGTAGTCGAACAAATGTTTGGATAATTTTTTGTAGTCGAACAAATGTTTGGATAATTTTTTGTAGTCGAACAAATGTTTGGATAATTTTTTGTAGTCGAACAAATGTTTGGATAATTTTTTGTAGTCGAAGAAATCTTAAAATAATTTTTGCACATCAAACAAATCATTTGATAATTTTTTCTCGTCCAATCATTTTTTTGAGAAGAAAAAAATGCGTCATCAATGTCATCATTTCAGAGGCTTCTGCCAAAGGGCAGTTGAAGAACCTAACTACAAAATTGTTCCCATTATTCCCTTTTGATTTCACACTACCTCATTTTTCCTTCTTCCCGCCATTTATTTCCGTTCGCGCACACACACCAAACATTGACTTTAATCTTCCTAATGGCTTTGTTTATTCTCCTTCACGTTTAATGATCAAAAATCATCCCATTGCATTTACTCATAATACTTTTCATCTCCAAACAACTTTATTTCACATTTAAATTTTCATTTCCTATGAGATAATTTATCGAGTGCGCAGGATTTTCGTTTCCGAATCGATCAGCGGAAAAAAAAACATTTTTCGTTAAAACTAAAAACGAACAAGGCAAAGATCCTCCTCGAAGATAAACAAGAGACAAATATTTAGAAGGGGGGGAGAGTCGCCTGGAACGCAGTCGGATGGTGCTTAAAAACTTTCCACATCATCGAAACAAAGCCGCTTACGCTTGAATGCTTCTTGAGCATGGTGTCGATTGATCAGTTGTGCAGAAATTATCCGGTGAAGGTTTCAAAATAAAATTTCGTCTGATAGGGTAAACTTTTTTGTGTGTTTGACAAAGTTTTATAATTAAAAAAATATATCTTATGGAGAAAATTTACCCTAACTTTCTAATGAAAACTTTATCAGCGTTTGAGATAGCGCAACTTTTGTAGCCCTTCTAAAGTGGAGAAATCATGAGAAGCCCAACCAAAAGGCCTCAGGCTGGTTGCCAGAAGCTTCAGGCACACCAGGAGGTTTTAACCAGGAGCTTTAGCCTGTACAATGGCTTAGGCAGATCTAAGCTGGGGCTTCTACGGCCTCTGAATGAGGCTAGGTCTTAGTCAAGAGTTTTAGCCTTGGTCTTGGCTTAAACAGGGCTTTTTCGGTCTCTAAATGAGGCCAGAAGGTCTTGGTCAAGAGTTTTAGCCTTGGCCATGGCTTAAAAAGGGCTTCTACGGCCTTTGGATGAGGCCAGGAAGTTTTGTTCAAGATCTTTAGCCTTGGTCATGGCTTAAATGGGGTTTCTACGGCCTCTGAATGAGGTTAGGAGGTCTTGGTCAAGAGTTTTAGCCTTAGTCATGGCTTAAAAAGGGCTTCTATGGTCTCCGAATAAAGCCAAGAGTTCTTGGTTAAGAGCTAAAGCCTTGGTCATGGCTAGGCAGAACTTCTACAGTCTCTAAATGAGGCCAGGCAGTTTTAGTCAAGAGTTTAAATCTTAGTCATGGCCTAAAAAGGGCTTCTACGGCCTCTGAATGAGGCCAGGAAGTTTTGTTCAAGAGCTTCAGCGTTGGTCATGGCTTAAACGGGGTTTCTACGGCCTCTGAATGAGGTTAGGAGGTCTTGGTCAAGAGTTTCAACCTTAGTCATGGCTTAAAAAGAGCTTCTACGGTCTCCGAATAAAGCCAAGAGTTCTTGGTTAAGAGCTAAAGCCTTGGTCATGGCTAGGCAGAACTTCTACAGTCTCTAAATGAGGCCAGGCTGTTTTAGTCAAGAGTTTAAGTCTTAGCCATGGCCTAAAAACGGCTTCTGCGGCCTCTGAATGAGGCCTGGAAGTTTTGTTTAAGAGCTTTAGTCTTGGTCATGGCTTGAATGGGGTTTCTACTGCCTCTGAATGAGGTTAGGAGGTCTTGGTCAAGAGTTTTAGCCTTAGTCATGGCTTGAAAAGGGCTTCTATGGTATCCGAATAAAGCCAAGTGTTCTTGGTTAAAAGCTAAAGCCTTGGTCATGGCTAGGCAGAACTTCTACAGTCTCTAAATGAGGCTAGGCAGTTTTAGTCAAGAGTTGAAGCCTTAGTCATGGCTTAAAAAGGGCTTCTACGGCTCTTAATGAGGCCAGGAAGTTTTCGTCAAGAGCTGTAGCTTGTGTTATGGCTTAAAAAGGGCTCCTATAGCTTCTGAATGAATTTAAGCTTCAACTGGCACCTACTTTTTACTTAGCCAAACCCCTCCACTCAATATCATAGCTCTAACAAATTTAACCTCTATCAGTTAGAAGCTTCCAGTCCACCAATTCACGAAACTCCAAATTAAGAAAGAAAGCTTGTAATGAGAAATACGTTTTTTTTTTTTAAAAAAAAACCTTTTTTTCTCCCGCAAACAAAAACGTGATCATTCCAATATCTTCAAGATTAAGTTCTGATGACATTTTCTATTGTCGACTCGTCGATCTCCAGACTTCCTCTTTTTTTTCGCTCCTATTTTTTTCTTCTTCTATCCCTCTTCTGTTTTTATTTTCTTTGATATAATCGGATCTGCCCGGAGATAAATCGATTATACACCGGATTGCGAAAAAAAAAAAAAAAAACTGGCGAAGGTATTGTTATACGGGTTTTAATATCATCTCAAAATTTTTTGCAGAGTCCCCCATTTTCTTTCTTTTTTTTTTTTTTTAAATCGGCAAGTTAACTGTAAAGAATTGGATTTCAAAGTTTTTCCCCCCCGCTTTTTTATTTATTTCGTTTTTTTGAAAATGTTCTCGGTTCATGTTCGCGACATTTAACACGAACGATTTCCCTGCTATTCTCGAGAAAAAAATAAAAAAATAAACGAGGATGAGTTTAAATAGAAAAAAATTTATTTGAAAAGCGATTTGGGAAATGCGAAACGTCAGAAGCCAGCCAGAAGAATCACGGTTGGACAAATAGACAATGAAGAAAAAAAGGGAAAGTAATTTCTTTTAAAAAAATCCATTAAGGTACATAATGGAGAAACATAAGGATTATTAGGAAGCTTCAGAAAATTTATGACCAGCCGGAACTTTTTCCCTTTCACAAAACCATGAGATTTTTTTTTTCTGTTTTTTTAACTCATTTAACTTGTTGAGGTTTTTCTAACGAATGGAAAGTGTTAGTTGACATTTCAAAAAAAAATCGGTACGGCCACATTGCCATAATTTTTTCCTAGCTTCTCAGAATTTATCTCAGGTGACTCTGACAAATCCTTCGAAGTGAGTAGGGGCCCCATCATGCTGGTCACTGTTAAATCTATTATCATACCTTTTAACAAAAACCCTGGAGCAAGAATTTCACCACTGCTCATTAAAATTCAAATTCCTACCGCACAAAAAAACCCATTTTCCTCCTCTTTCCCTCAAAACCCCGAATCAAACAAAAAAAAAACCATTCACCATTTACATCAGGGATGAAATGACTCAATTCACGGTATTAAATAATTAAACAATGCATTTGCATTTATGTCATAAAACGTTTCGACTAAATGTAATCGCATTAACAAGCCCGAAACCTTTCCGTTCCTCTTTTTTTTATACATAAGCCGATATTAGGGCTGCTGTTCCTTTTTTTACACGAATTTACATCTCATTACCAAAATGCCCAGGCTGCAAATGCCGCCTTAATTGCATAGTTAAAGCTTTACTACCTTCTATAACACGAACCATTAAAACTTCCCTTGTTTTTCCATAGACGCCCAATTATTCCCAACAAAATCCCTTATACGTTTTCAAATTCAATTTACCTCTAGGAACCGGTCAAAAGCTTTCCTCTCCACCGAAAACTATATTAGAATTTTACCTTTTTGGTCATTTCGACCTTTAAAACATATCTACACCCGAAAAACCTCTCGTATAAAAACTTTCTAACTTTATGCGGTTGAAATTATACCGAGACGGTTCTATTTGTGATTTGAACCGAAGCTTTTTATGCTTCGGTTGTTGTTTTCTAAAAAGGTCTGGGAAAGTATTTCCCCCCCCCCCCCCCCCCCCCCATTCCGTAGAAAATTCTTCGTTTTAATAATAACGGCTAGAGAAACCAGTAAAAACCCATTGATATGCTCAGTTAAGCCTTTTAGCTAAAGGTAGAAATTATTTTTTTTTCGTTCGTTAATTCTTCTCGCTGTAAGGGAAAAACTCGTTCACGTTGAAATTTTTTTAAAGGGCGTCATTAGTGCATTGAATGCGATGTCGTAGGTTCGCGTCTTCGTGAAAAAAAATAATGGAGCAATTACCGTTTTTAAAATATTCAAAGGATGATGAATGCCTTTTAATAAATGAAATTGTAGGATAAGAAGGACCATTTGCAAGCTCCGTTGATGGGGTTCCTTTTTTACTCGAGGATTATCACGGATTTACCTTTGGGAAAGTTCGTCCGTTTGTTTGAGATTATGCGAATATGAAAATCCCTCCCACCAACTCTCACACATATAAAAGACCAACTAAAACTTTTTAAATGTCAAGCTAATTTAATTATAAAACGAGTTTTTTTTTTTTTAAAATCGTATAAGGATTTTTTTCCCTTAATTATTGTCGTGAGTACTCTACAAGGGGACCATTAACCTTAACTAGAGTTGCCTCGTAACTTAAATTATAAAACTAAAAGATCTACATACCATTCTGTGAAAATTAGAAATGAGAAATGCACACCAAGAACTGAGAAAAAAAATGACGGCCATCTTGGTGATGACCATGCAAAATTCAATTCCTACTTCAGCTATTAAATATGTACAATCCCGATGGAAAAACGTTAATATAACAATTACACGTGTTAATCGAACATAATACTTTTACTTAAAATAAAACTCAATTCAAAAAAACCAAAATTTACAGCATAAAAAATAGTAAATAAAAAAATACGACACGATTTGACACGACCGATCGTCTACTTTGCAAAAAAAATGATGACGTAACAAGTTCTAGTTACACGACGGAAGCGGCAAACTTTGATTTAAACAGGCCGTGGATATTTTGTTTATATTTTTATTTTGAATGCGTAAATTGCAAAAAACGAATTTTATTCATAGGGAATAACATATATTGGTCCAGTAAGGTCATTTCGCTGGATTTTAAGGATTTACTGATTGTATAATACTTAAAAATCTTCAAGATTGTTTGGCTTGATGAACATAACCAAATAAGGTTATTTTTTGACTGTTCAATTGATTTTGTGTAACCACATCTGATCTTTAGGTTAGATCTAGTGTCAATGAGTCTGTTATTATTTTTTTTGCTTGACAACGGAATAATTCTAGAGAATATGGCCTATTTTTAGATTTAGAAACATTCAATCGTAGTACTTATCAATAAAAATGATTAACAACTCTGATTTTTTTTTTAAGGAAGACTGCTTCAATTAAAAAAATCTTCAATTAATTAAGAAAAAACCATTCATCATAATAAGAAAATTTCAGTGGATAATCAGCACTTGACAAGGGAAAATTTTCAAGAGGCATTCAGGTATTTGAAATGATTTTGTTATCCATTGAAGCTAAAAGTTTTTAAGATTGAAATTGGGGATTAAGGATGAAACTACTTCAATGTGATTTTGTTTTCTTATGCGAAACCGGGAGATGATTATTACTTTCTTAAAAGAAGTGTCTAAATTTTAACGAATAATGATTTCATTAAGACATCAAGAGTGTAGGAAAAAAATAATAAACAGTTTTTGTTGCAGGTTTTCTAAGAAAATGGAAAGGCATATTTTCAGGAGTGATTGTGAGGCCAAAAATTTTGAAGAATTTCACGGCTCTCTGGCAGTTTTAAAGCCAAATATCAGATATGGTTGTGTACGAGCTGAAACTTATATTAATTCAAGCTTTACAAAGCGGTTGCAACTGGTTTCTCTAATTTTTTAAAAACAAGTTTCTTATGTTAATTCCTTTGCAAAGTACTAACTGAAGTTTTTTTAAAATTATGTCGGGAGTGTTGAAATTTTGAGGTTAAAAAATGAAAAATGTTAGTATTTGTGAATAATTTGAAATGTTTCAATTAAAAGCTAAAATTTTTATAGACTAATAGCTGCGAGCAGAAGTGTTTCTACTTTTGGCTCATTTTTCACTTATCTTAACACAAAAATGGCTTTTCGTCCCAAATTGAGTTCCACTCAAATGTACTTTAATTCTAATTTACAGATAAATTTATCATATGCAAAAGTGCTTAATAATGAATATTGTCAGAATTTAAATTAAACACCGCAACCGTCAGTTCAAACATGGCACATGACACTTCACTGCAGACAAATTCCCCTCCAATTTAAAAAAAAAATATTCCAAACCTCTCAAAAAAACTTTCCCGACTTTATATTAAATTACTAAAAGCTCTCAACTTTCTAATCCTTAACCATATATCTCACCCGCATGTTGCATCGACATATAAAATGAAAACTCATCGGATTTTCTTTTTTTTTAAAAAAAATTTAAGCAAGAAAAATAAAATATTCGGATAACTTACGTTTATTAAAATAAAGAGGAGGAATCGCCCTTGCGAAGACTTGAGGACCTCTAATTGAGAACACGTGCGTCAAAAAGGAAAATGAGAGGGAAAACCACAACCGGAGACATATTAAAGACCATAAGGCAATTTCCCTACTCCACGTATTATACATCATTATAAGTACCCATTCCGAAAACTTATTACATGCCATTTAATGAAAAGCATATCGTTTAATTAATAATTTTCCATCATTATCTTTATCTAATATGTAAACAAGAATTAGAGTAATAAATAAACCTTTTAACTAGAGTTTAGGTTGAATGATAAGTTGTTTAATGAAAAATTAATTAATAAGTGGGAGCGGTGGGAAGGAGGAAAAAATGTGAATAACAGATTTGAGCTTTAGTGTTAATATGTTTAAGGCGTAAGAAGAATTTTAGATTATAAGGGCGGAAAAAGGCAAAATTGCCTCTAGCCGAAGAAGAGGGAGGAAGATATTTTTTATCGCGAAAAAGGGTTAAATGCTTGTTTTGAAAAGCTCCCTAGGGCGAGAAAGCCGTGTTTTCGTCCCTGAGTGATGAAAAATGTATTTATGGAAGAAGAGGACTTTTCAAAAATCGAAACACGTTAAGTCCATTCCATTTCTTGCATTGTAAGGTATTTTTAATCGCGGAAAAAGGCTTCAATTCATGTTTTCAAAACTCCCTAAGGCGGAAAAGCCGTATTTTCGTCCATGAGTGAAAAAAAATGTATTGGTAGGATTGTTAAACGATGTGAAATCAGAAAATCACCCATCAAAAATAAAGTGCTTTTTCATAATTCAGTCAATCAAACAAATCTGTAACCAGTTGAGGTTAAATTGAGTCACGACTAGATCTAGTTAATTGACACCTTGAAAACTGATTAAGATCATGAATCCTATGCTGTCCTACTCATACAGTGCCTGGACATGAAAATAGGCGGACTAGCTTCCCTTAAACGAGAAATGACAAATGCAAATTAGATTTCCCACTTCCTGTGGCCACGAAATTCGTGACAGACAGACAGGTAGACTAAAATCCTCAATCATCTTTCCCTCAAAATCCAACTTTGGCCAAAATGAAATGCTTTAACCGCACGCTTAAATCACACATAAAAACCAAGAAAATCTAATCAAAACGAAAAGATTGAATATATATATATACTATCGGACATATAAAAATTGAAGGAATGCGAATGAAAGCATAATTTGTTACTTAATATTCAACTCGTGCCTGGTCTTAAATTGCAGACGAACGTGACATTTGAAAAACGTGCTAAATTCGAATTTATGTTGATTAAATTTTCGACTCAAAACATTTTTAAAAACGGGCGGGAAAAATAAATGTTTACGGTTCTTTTGGGCAAATCATAAAATTATTATTTATTTACTTAACTTTTCATTTTAAAGAAAATTAAAAAAATAAACACACAAACCTTTTTTTTTTCGTTTTTTATAAAAAGTGCATCGTTAAATTTTTTTTTCCAAAATGAACTTCACGCGCGAAATGATAAGAAAATTATAAAAGGGAAAAAATTTTCCCACCCTTCAATTTTTTTAACCGGTTTTTGTATAAAAAAAAAATTGTCAGCGCCCCGAAACGAAAAAAATCCCGAAGCTCCGGTAGTTGAAAAAAATAAACGAAAGGAAGAAAAAGCGAAATGTATATAATCGTGGGACGCCCCCCGATCGTCAACTGGTTTTCCTGTAACATTGTTTCCCCAGCATCCTCTCCGAGTCGCGAGATTTAAAGCGCATGACTCGTTTGTCTAAAATATCGGTCCAGTAGATTTGTGGAATCCTCGAGTGTTTGGACACGTTTTCTTGGGTTTATTGAGGATCGATCTTGACTTTGATCCTAGCTCCGGTGTGGGAATAAACCTTTACCTCTCGTGTGCCAAATTAATGCCAAACTTTGAATCTTGAGAGGATTTCCAGAGATAATTTAAGGAATGAGATTTGGGAATTGAAACGAAAAATCAGACGTCATTTAGTACGCAGCCCCGTAGCTAGGAAGGAGTAAAAATCTCCGGAATCTGAATTCTAGATTTCAAAATCCACCTGATTTTTAGGGAGGGGGGCGATGTGAGAAGACAATAAGATGAACACGTTCAAAAGTACAAACGTTGCCGCTGCCACCAGGTTCGACGCACTAGGAAACTGGAAAAGTCCCCGCAAAATGTTTTTCATATTTTTTGACTAAATGACTTTTAAAACTTGTTAACTGTCTTCCTATATTTTTTTGAATAAAAATGTTTTTCAATATTTTTCGACTGAAAACGTTTTCCAAAATTTTTTGACTAAAAACGTTAACAATTTTTTTGACTGAAAACGTTTTTCAAAATGTCTTGACTAAAAACAATTTTCAAAATTTTTTTCAAAATTTTTTGACTAAAAACGATTTTCAAAATTTTTTGACTAAAAACGTTTTTCAATTGTTTTGACTGTAAACGTTTTTCAAAATTTTTTGACTAAAAACGATTTTCAAAATTTTTTGACTAAAAACGATTTTCAAAATTTTTTGACTAAAAACGTTTTTCAATTTTTTTGACTAAAAACGTTTTTCAAAATTTTTTGACTGAAAACTATTTTTAAAATTTTTTGACTTAAAATATTTTCCGGGATTTTTTCTTTGCCAGGCAAGTTTTTTTAAAGTTTTCGTTGGAAAAAAATAAAAAATCTGAGATTTCCTCTAATCCAAAAAAATCTACCTCACAAAAATATTTTGAAAGCAGAATTTTTTAGGCCTATTTAAAATTTTTTATTTGCAAAAACCTTTTTCCTACTTCTTTTTCCTTTCTCCGACAACAAAACTAACAATTTCTCGATAAATCTCCCTCTTCCTCCCTCCATCTCATTTCTTCGAGAATCAATTATTCTAATCGAAAATTTAATTCTTTTTTCGCTGACAAAGGATTAATTAATCAGTAATAAGCATTTCCATTGAAATTGAGAAAATGTTGACTTTTGGTAATGAAATACAAATCCTAAGGATTAAAAATCCAGACAAGAGAAAAACTCGTCCTTTTAGATAAATGAAACTAACAAGAAAAAAAACAAGACCTACTAACCTAGAAAAGACCAAGCAACGGAAGAATAAAAAAATTTATTAGGAGTGAAAAAATCTCAAGATCTAACCGGGGTTTGATTTTCCGAAAAGGGTCAAAACATGATAGCTGTAATGTTTATATCATACGATGGATCAGCACAAAAGATGAGGTTGAAGAAAACAAAAAGTCGAGGGATCAAAAACTGCAGGAAAATATGGGATAAAAGCTTCAAAACGAGCTCTAAACAAGTCAAAAGGAAATGCATTCGGTTGCATTTTCTCTTGTGACTTGAAACAATAAGGCGCATGGATTTACAAAAAGAATTTCATCAGATGAAATTTTTTCTTTTTAATATTTCTCTTTTGTAGGTTCGTTATTTATTTATTTTCTGCTTTATGTCAGGATTTTTAGTTCTTTAAAAATTAAATTTTAAATATAATAAATTTTTTTTGTCATTTTCAATTCCAGTTCAAATGTTCGTAAGGGCGAATTCCTTTTTTCACGAAGACAATCATTTTTTTCTTAAAATCGAGCTAAAAACCTGGAGCCATGAAAATTTGCTCTTTGCAGGACTCTATGCCCAATTTTTGAGATCAAAAAATATGTATAGAATTTTCCATTGGAAAAAACTAGCCACTTTTACAAAACTGGTGGCAGCGGTCGCTCTTGTCGACTGCACCTGATCGGTCAATAACGAGGCGCTAAGTGGTTTGATGATAAAAAAACCATCTTAAAAAATTTTTTACTAGCCAAGATCCCCAGTAAAAAAAATAATTAATTAATTAAGGAAAACCGATGTTAATTGTTTAATGGAAAAAAAGAAAAGTTTAAATTACGGGGCAAACTTTTTTCTCTCTCTCTCCCCCTTTTCCGAGTTTTCGCACTTTTGCTACACCGTGAACTCTAAAACTCCAGGGTTACTACATGTTTTCAAGGGGTATGATGACGTCAGTTGTATCTCCATCCTTTTCCCCGATCGCTGCGTCCTTTTTCCTTTCTATTTTGACTGAACATACATATAAAATGCTTACATTTTTTTTTCACAGGCTCCGTTCCTGCAAAGTCCGCGGTGTATCAAGATGAAAGTCACCGCGGAATTTTTCCAGCCTCAAGGGCTCTTTGTCAAATGAGGAAAAAAAAGAAAATATTTTTTTCCCAAGGTTTATCAAGAAAGAAATCGGGGTTCGCTTTGAAAGAATTAATTTGCTTTTGCAAAGAATTCTTAACGAAAAATAAAAAAAAAAGATTTAAACCGATTTCAGGGGAAATTCTCAGTGTCAATTATTGTTTCGCAGGCGATGTGACGTGGAAAAGCAGACGAAAGAGAGAAAGGAAGAAATAATACTTAATACTTAAAATTAGTTCACTATTTTCTTTTCCATAATAATCATTTTTGCTTTAAAACTGGATCTGGGCCCATAACCTGTTGTTATTTAAAATATTCATATCTTATCGTGTCGGGTCAGTTTTGCTAAGCTAGGGCCTAAACTTTATTAGTAACTCATCGTGCATCCCCGAAAATGAAGCAATCACGCTTATGTTGAAAGTTTGATAAATTCTAACCGGGAAAATTTATTATTAATTTTCAGGTAAACTCCGTAAAGCTTTAGATAAGTAGTTTTTAATCATCGAGCTTGATGAAACAATATTCGAGATTTAATACGTTGTGGACAAAGGGCAGCTTTGAGAAAATTTTCCAGATGGGAAAACGTTCGAGAATGCTTTTTCCAAACCATTATGTCGATCTTCGAGGATTTTAAAACAATGGCAAAAGAAAAAAAAACTAATTTAAAAGACAGATATTAGAACAAAAAAAAAAAAAAAGATAAGATCCTCGAGAGTTAACTACAATAAAAGAATACGAAAACATCCTACAGAAAGGGAAAGCAATTCATTTTGGAAAGAAAAAGTTAACCTCCAAAATCATGCATTACATTCTGCTTGTCAGATTTTCTTTCTTTTGAAAATAAAGAGTTAAAAAAGGTTTTTAGGTTTATGTATTTTTATTCCTTCGTTGAAAGAACCTTTTTAAAAAATATATTTTTAGAGAGATTTGGTTGTCAGTCAACTAACATACAGCGCGTGGCTTTAATGATCTATTTCGGGGAAATATAAATCACATGTCTGGGATTCTCGGCGATTTTAAAAACTAAAACGATCGTGGCGCTACCGGACGACAAATTCATAAACTAAAATCACTAAAGACTCTTTCTCCCTACTATTTCTCGAACTAAGCGACACTAGCGCTTTCTTACGCGGTTTTCATAAATTAAAAGTGACACTAGCGCTCTCTATTGGCAATTTCACAAACTAACACGTGGAAAAATAACATACGGTCGAAAAAAATTTTAAATATTCTATTTTAAAAATTTTCATTTTTTCGCTACACAGAAGAGACAAATATATTTGAAACTTTTTAAAATGGATCAAAAAGATATTTATATTTTTAGTTGGAGAGGATTTTCTAAACCGGTTGATAGCTTTTAATCTTTTTTTGAAAATATCTAAATTAATGTTGTTAAAGGTCAAATGTCAAAACATCGAATTTTTTTAAAACTACGTCTTCCCACAAACTTCCGCATCCCTTGTTATATAACTGTAATGACTGGGCGGTACTCAATGATGTCGCCGAGCTATAAGCGTACGATTTAATTATTATTACCCAGGGGGAATGTGAATGATGAAATTGGTGTTAAGCATAGGTGATATAATCATCCGGCTTAATTACCATCTTCAGGGAAATTGGGGAGATCCTTAAGCAAACATTGAAACTTATGAATGAGAAATACGACCATAGGCATCACGTCAAAATAGTAACTAAATATCACTCACCGTGCTACAGCCAGTAAAAATTTGCATCTTCTCCAACTTTCGCGTTTTCATCCGCTTCCCTGAAAAGAAAAAAAAAACACCAAAAATAAATAAAAAGCTCTTCCGGGGAAAATATTTATCGTACCTGGAATGAAAAATCCTTTTATGAAAATATCAATTTTCTTTCCCCGTATTCGAGAAACCATAAAAACCCTTTTCAAAGAGCCCTGAGATCGTCGAAGTTATAATTAGTAATGAGAAATTCGTAGGAAACATACATAGGAATCCTCCCGGCCGCATTTTCAAAATATGTAATCCTCAACAAACCGAGTAATTTATTTCCCGAAAGTCTTTGATGATTCTCCCGAGAAACGTCCAAAATCATCGACGAAAGAGAGAGAGAGAGAGAGGAAAAAAAGCACCGCGTTTTTTAATGTTTTAAAAAATAAACAAGATGCGGGGCCATAAATCGGTCACACAAAACATTCTTTAGCTCAGACGTGAAGTATCCCAATACAAAGATATCAACAGACGGGTAAAGGATCGTAAAAGTCGGGTAAAAATGATTCAATTGTATTTCCATTAAGTAAACAATAAGGATTAGGGGAAAAGGATATATCTTTTTTTTTTTTTTTAATCTTGCCACGCTTGGCTTATGCAGAAAGGGAAAATGTAAACCCGGGATAGAGTGAAAAAAAAAATAAAAGAGAAAAGGGACTCAAAAGTAAACGTTAGGAGAGGAAACCCGTGAAAGTGAGTGAACTATGACCTTCTGTTGTGACGTCATTACAAACATTGGTTTATATCGCTTTTTGAACTGGATTTTCGAAATGGAAACTGAAGAGGATTTAGTGCTTACGACAGCAATAACTTGCTCATTCTGTGCAGTTTGAGATTAATACATTAACGCAGAGACGAAGGGGATATGATCTTGTTTGAAATGAAAATTGTCTTTTTAACTGATTTTTAATTGCAAAAGCTTTTTCTTTAGGGTTGGTGGATCTTTTTAAAAACAGTTCCGAACTTGTTCAAAATACTACGCAAATCCTAGAATTAATCGGCCCCCGAATTTTTCAATAAATAAAAAAATTCATTGGAACTCTAAGAAGATGGGGAGCTTATGAACTTATCAGTAGTTGGCCCCGTCTTCTTAGAGTGCGAGAAATTTTTTTTCCAATGAAAATGAAATTTTTATATCGCCGTTTTGGGGTTTTTGCTTAAGCCCTTTAAATGAGCCAAATAATTTTTGTCTAAAATTTTGCCAAATAATTTTTGTCTAAAATTTTGCCAAATAATTTTTGTCTAAAATTTTGCCAAATAATTTTTGTCTAAAATTTTGCCAAATAATTTATGTCTAAAATTTTTCCAAATAATTTCTGTCTAAAATTTTGCGAAAAACTTGTCTAAAATTTTACAAAAAATATCTGCCTGAAATTCTTTTTAGAATTCTTTCTTAACCAGCAAAATTTTAGGCAGACATTTTTTGCAAAATTTTCGACAGAAATTTTGGCATGCCAAATTTAAAAATAAAATTCTCAAGTCTAAGGATTAGAACATAATTATTTAAAATCTGGGATCTAAATCTAAAGCACGCGAAATCTAATTTATAAAAAAAAAATAGGCAAAAACTATGATCAAATAAAAACACATCTTCGATCTAAAAAAAAGATCTAAAATCTAGGATCTATAAAAGTACTAAGGAATTATTCAAGATCTATGAAAAATAAAAACCTAAAATTATTTTATACTATACACGACATAACTTTTTAAAATCTAAAATCTATAATGATTTTTGTACTTGATGGATATAAAATGGCGGATAATAGCTATATTTTTTGACAAGAAAAAATTTAGAAAAAAATTCTGTCTTGCAAAATAATTTCTGTCTAAAATTTTACAAAAAATATCTGTCTGAAATTCTTTTTAGAATTCTTAACCAGCCAAAGTTTTGGATTGGCGGGTCATCGCCATTTAAAATCCCAACAGCCATTTTACAAAAAATTATGTTTTAATTTTTTAGACTTGAGAATTGTATTTTTAAATTTTTTTGCAAAATTTTAGACAGAAATCTTTTTAAAATTTTTTTTGACAAAAAATATTTTTCTAAAATTTTTCTTCAAGTATTTGCATCCTTCAGATATTCCCTTATCGCACGCAACAGAATCCTTCCATTTTAAAGAACGAACCGTCTCACTCTCTTTTTCTTTCCTTCAGCTACTAAAAAATTAACAATATCGAAAAATATACGATCCTTAAAGGAACTTCTACGAGCTCTTAAAAATAAACTCACTTTATTAGGACCTTAAACACGACAACATAAGTTTCCATTACGACTTTACAAAATCGCCTTCTGACTGTCCACACCCTATTTCCCTTAAAGTCATTACTGTAAATCATATCGGAGCTAATGCTCCCATTAACCATAGTTAACTTTCTGCAAGAATTTGAACCGGTATTATTTCCCAATCCTCGTAAAGATAAAATATCATACTGGAAAATTGTATAAAGTCGACGACGCTTACTCACATTCCCCTTTAGCCGATTTTCCTTCGCTTTTATCTAAAATCTTCATCCTCGGCCGTATCACTAAATACTCAAGGTGCTAAGAAAATCGGGGATTTCTCCTCTTAAAGGTGAAAAGGAAAACTGAAGGAAGGAAGTAGCAGCTAATCAGGTTTCTGAAACTGTGAAGGAAACTCATTATCAGATTGGGTGAAACCGCAAGAAACTGGAAACTTGTATCAGATAATGTCAGGAATGATTTGTTTTCAAACCATTCAAACAATAGAGCCCCCTTGTTTTCTATTTGTCAAGTTTTTTCTTTCCCTTTTTATTATTTTTTTTAAAATCTCGAACGTGTTTCCTTTGCAGAAACACAAAAAAGAAAAAAATTTGCGGTATTATTCTTATATTTAACCCAACAGTGAGTGTTACTAATAGTTTCCTGATCCGCGTGAATGACAAACCGGACGTAGACATCCGCGATAACCCGCTTGTAACTTCCGGTAAGCGGTCAGCTCTCTTGCTTGATTTATTGCATCATCGCTTTCCCATTTTAACCCCGACCTAAAAGCACCCAACTTGAATTGATTATCTCCTCACGGCAGACCCGTAACCAAAGGAAAGCACAAACTTCTCTCCCACCCGTCCTCCTCTCCCCAGAAAAAATTCTTCAAAGATTTTAATTTCGAGATATTTTTGGAAACAATTTGCTCTGTAAAAATTAATAATAGTTGAGCAAGTGGTCGTCGGATGGCGCTACCGTCGCTTTAGTTCGCAAAATGGCCGTTAAAAAGCGTCTCTGGTTTGTGAAATAGTCTTTCAAGAGAGTTACTATCGTTGGTCACTAGAGTGCGCTAGAGCTGTTTTGGTTTGTAAAATGGTCACTGGAGCGCCACTGTCGCTTTTTAATTTGTAAAATCGACGCTGAAGAGCGTTAAAGTCACTGTGGTTTGTAAAATGGCCATTGAGAAGCGTTCTCAGCACTTCAAATTGAGTAAAAATTACTTAAGAGCGCCACTGTTACTTACTTTCGTTCGTGAAATAGCCGCTAGGCAGCGTGTATCATTTTAGTTGGTGAAATAATCACATAGGAGCGCCACTGTCGATTTTAATTTGGTAAAATGGTTTTGGGAGAGCGTTAGAGTTGTTTTAGTTTCTAAAATGGCCGTTGGAAAGCGATTTCTTTTTAATTTGTGAAACACTCAATCGAGGACGTCACAGCAGTTTTTAGTTTGTCAAATGGTCGTTGACAAGCGCTGTAGTTGCTTAGCTTTGCGTAATGATTGTTCAGTAACGCCGCTATCGTTTCAAGTTGACTAAAATGGTCGCTGGAGAGCGCTAGTGTCGGTTTCTGAAATTGAGCAGCACGCCATCGTCGTTTGAGAGCGTTGGCGAGTTTTAATTTGTGGATGGATCATTTCCTAGAGCTATAATATTATTTTTAATGCGTGAAACTTTCGGTAGAGGGCGCAAGCGTCGTTTCAGTTAATGAAATTGCCACTGGAGCGAGTCATCGTCGGTTTTTATTAATAAAAATTGGCGCTAGTGTTGGATTCAGTTCGTAAAATTATCACTAGACTAGCTTTCAAGTAGCTTTAGTTGTGAACAGACGATTTTTTTCTCGGGAGGTCCCAGAAAATCATTATTAGATCCCTATAGTTGCAGCTAAATAAACATTGCAACTCCTCAGGAGTCTAAAGTACTGCTAATTAATATTGAAGTTTCTTTCCTTGATATTTCGATCACGATTTCCCTTCAGCTTTTTCCCTGTTTATCAAAAAGTAAAACCGCTTTAAGGTAAAAGGAACCCAAAAATAAAATCAACAAAAAAAACTTGACTGTAAATTACAAAATGAAAAACACAGGTGGTTTCCGGATACGGTTTCTTTAATCTTTCTTGGTTTCCTCAGTTTTCCCTTTTTATAAAAAAAAAAAAACCCAACTCCCCCTTCTCTGAGTCTCTCTTAACATCCCCCCGTCTTTTTAGTCACCTTTTTTTTCTTCCTTCTCCTTCCCAAAACATTTTTTTGTAACTTTCCCTTTTCTTTCTGATTGTTTTGAAAACAAACAATGTTTATCGAAGAACATGAGGTTTCCACGGGCTGTGAAAGGAAAAAGGATTTAGCTTGCCGCTATCATTATTATACTCAGGGATTGAGTTATATATCTCTCTCAAAAGACGGAATAAAAAGGACTTTCCCCCCTTCGAATTTTTGTTACTCTCTTCCCCTTTTACCCGTGTAATCAACCTGGAAATGAAGAAATTTATGAAAGCTGGTTTTCGAAAAGCTCACGTAAAAAGAGGAACTCAATAGCGCGAGGGGGGGATTTTATTTTTAGCTGACAAATGAAAGTTTCTTAAAATTTATTGTTTTCCGATGCTTCCCTCCACCATTTCCCTATAACGTCCCTTGTTTCCTCCATCCTGTTTTTCCTGTCACCCTCTTTAACCTCAACAACAATGGATGTAAAATATTCCGGGGGAAAGAAAGTCAAAATGAGAAAATTCCCTCGCTTGTCGTTGTTTCTCCGTTGGCTTTTAAAATCTAAACAAAACGGACGTTAGTAAACGTTGAAGTTGCACAAGAACGTGTCAGGAGCAAATGGAAAGTGGGATTCTTTTTTTTAAAGTTAGCGAGCAACACATGGAGATGCTTACAGTAGAGCGAAGAAGTAATATGAAAGTCAGTTATGCCTGAAAATGTGATAAACGACAAGGGGAAATCAATTTTATTCCAAAAAGGGCATAAGTGAATAGGAAACTACGTGTATTTTTGCTTTTTTAGTATTTTTAATGCTATTTGATAAATTTCTTGAATTTGATGACACATAAATCAAGGTTTGTAAGAGGCAAGTGACACTCAGAATAATATTCAGTAAAATATTTTATTCGATGTTTACTTATCGATGGTCAGAACGAAACTTAACGCACCGCGCACAACGTTGATGAATATATAGGTGGCGCTGGCATCCAGCAATCGACTAATGGATACGAACTTTCACATTTTATTCCAAAAAGGGCATAAGTGAATAGGAAACTACATGTATTTTTGCATTTTACAAACGCCGTCGTGTTTGCGGTTAATTTTTTAATGATACTTGATAAAGCTTTTGAATTTGGTGCCATAAGACACATAAAAATGGATGTTCATTTATCGACGGCCAGAACGAAACTAAGCGCGTGGCGCATAGCGTTGAAATATATATAGGTGGCGCTGGTATCGAGCCATCGATTAATGAAAACGAATCATAACATTTTATTCGAAAAAGGGCATAAGTGAATAGGAAACTACGTGGATTTTTTGCTTTTTACAAACGCCGTCTATTTTACAGTTAATTTTTAAATGCTACTTCATCAATTTTTTGAATTTGATTATGTCTGAGACTCCGTTTTGGGTAAGAAACGAAAAATTAGAGTACACAGAAAACTGTTAATCAATACGGCCCACTATTAGGCCCCTTTAACTCGACCACTAAGCCTTTTTACGTTATCAACCCCCCATTCCAACAAATTACCTTTCCTCGTTTTTTTCCCCTAACGAACATTCACTGATCCGTAAAAAAATCTAAAAACCGGAAACTCGATTTAGAAAAGATGAAATGAGATTTGTAATTTCTTTTTGAAATGATAACCGGGGATATAAAAGCTAACGACAAATATAATTAACTAAAACACAAAGCGGAAACTTCGAAATCGTATAATGAACGAATCCCTTGTTGTATTTTAAAAACCGTCAGATATCAGCTTACAATAACATACGAAATTGCATTATCAACAAGTTTTCTAGGAAAATGCTAAAAACCTCCCTAATGAAACCTTCGGAAACTTTAATTGACTTCTCTTTTCGCTTTTTATTTAATTTCATGGTAGTTTAATAGTTTTCGAAACTTAAAATTTCCATCAATGTTTAAGTATTGTTTTCATTCATTTTCATAAACATCGAAGGGAAGTATAGGCCGGAAACACACGTTGATAATTATTTCATTTGAAAGGAAAAGCTTGTTTGCTTTTGCGGTCTCTTTCCCATGCTGGTTGCGGTCCGAAAACGGGGCCAGTTTACGCCCCGCGTGCAAAGGTGCCGGATACACTTCATGGCGGTTTTACAGAGAGACAAAAACCGTTTAATTTATTTCCAAGGAGCTGTAGAAATTTTAAAACCGTAATGTAATTCAAAATGGCGGGAAAAAAACTTCTTAAGGGAAAGTGATATGAGTATATCTTATACTCATGGGATTGAAACGATGTAGAGGAACGTCGACCTTTGCGATTTTCTTTTTTTTTATTTTATTCAGCAAAATTTATTCGGGGAGTCTTGTTTGCAAGGTAATGACGTCATAAAGGGAGGATGTCGTTTGAAATGCAATCGCGTTGGTTGACGATATTTTTATTTTACATTTTTTTTTTTGCTCTCTTGTTTTTATATTAAAATAAAAATGGGATACCTGTGTTTGGAATGGAAAAAAATTTTTTTTTGTTTGGTTTTGATTACGAATGGCCATTTGTTGATTACAAGGGTAGTCTAGCATTGTTTTGTTAGTTTGGACGCGATAGGAGAACGAGAGATGGATTTTAATGAGGTGGAAATGTCAAATGTCAGAGTTTGATGTTTCTAAATTTTAGAACCATGTTAGGTCAATCTAATAGGAGATTCGTTAAAATCAAATGTGACAGATGAAATCGTGCTGCCATCTATGAAATTTGATTGACAAAGCACATGAATCCCATTTATTCCTTGGCAATTTTTATGGATCGAACTTGATTTCTTACCTTAAAAAATCTAGAGGATTTTCGAAGAAAAATTTTGGAGGAATGTTTTTCCGATGACAAATTTTTAGGCTTTCCTTGATTAATCTGTCTTCTGGCATCCGATTTCAAAAATTGTATCAAATAGCAATAAAAAATTAATCGTAAACAAGGCTGTGTGTGAAAAAAGTAAAATTAAACGTAGCTTCCCTATTCACTTATGCCCTTTTTGGGGAAAAAACGTTGTGGCTCGTTTTCACTGGTTTTAATTGCGAATGCAATTATTACAAGGATAGTCTAGCATTGCTTTGTTAGTTTAGATGCGATAAAAGATCGAGAGATCTTAAAGAGGTAAAAATGTCAAGCCCAACATGGCGTATCGTTGTTTTTGGCGGGCTTTTTAGAATTTGAATTTCAAATTGAATAATTCGCTTTGTAAAAACATTTTTTTCTTGCTAAGCCTTATTCTGCTAATCATTTTTTTTAAAAATTCATGCAAGTAGTTATTTAGTATTCAATCCAAGTCCGACTAAACCAACTTTGAATCTCGAAAGAGGATATCATCAACCCGACGTGCACACTGATCACATTTACTTTTCAATCATTCTCAAAACGAAAAATGAAATATGAAAAGCCTCCCCCCCCCCTCCTCCTCTCCCCTAATTCCATTACCACAGCAATATAATTTCCCATCGAAGACGTTGTTGAAATAAACCATTAGTGACGTCATCGATTTTCAGTATACAATATCAAAACCAATTTACCGAAACAGCAACCTTTACGCTCAATTTAAATTTTTCTCCTTCAACGAATGAAAACTCTCTCTCTCTCTCTCTTCTTTCCCCAAATATTAATTGTCACCCTTCCTTATATAAATTTCCACCTGAATATACATCAACGGCATCATAAGTCCAACAGGAAATGCGAATTATGACGTCACGTAAATCCCTGGGACTGCTAAAGTGGATAATCAGTCAATACTTCTCTCCCCATCTCCTTTTCTCGTGTCTCTCTCGTCTGCTGCTTCGGGAGGAAAACCGAGAATTGCTTTATAAACGATAATAACTACACCCCTTAAACGACAACGACTGTTTAGGCTAATAACGTAATCATTGATCGTGGCACGTAATCCTTGGTAATTGTAATCATCCATAAAAATCTCGTTTCGAGTTAAAGTTCATCAATCGGCAAAATCGTGCGATTCGTTCGTTTTTTTTTTTTGTTTAAACTTGTATGAATTTTAAAAAATATTTTGGTTGCACTTACATGAGTGAAGGGTCGACATTATTTCCGTGACTGGAGCTTCGTTTATTTTGGTCGTTTCCGGTTTTCCTGAGTTTTCTATAAAGAGAAAAAGAAATTAATTAAAATGTGAATTCGTTTTTGAAAAGGTTTATAATAAAAAAAAACTCATTACAAGAAATGAACATGTGATATTAAATTTATTTACAAAAGCACAAACATCATGTTTTTTTTAAAAAATGAAATGAAATAATTTTTTGGAATATTAGAAGACAAAAAATTGCTCTCTGAATAACGAACTTTGCTCTTGAACCAAAAATATTGCTTCCTGGTCCTAAAAACTTGCTTTTGGTTTCATAAATTGGCTTCTGAGCTAAAAATTTAACGATCAAATAAAAATATTTCTTCTCGAGCACAGAAAATGGCTTCCGAACCAAAAATTTGGTTCAGGAACCAAATTATTGGTTCTTGGCTCCAAAAAACTGACTTCTCGGCTAAAAAAATAAGCAATTAAATCGAAAATTTTTTTAAGGGCAGAGAAAATGGCTTTCGGACCAAAAATATGGCTCAGGAACCAAATTATTGGTTCTTGGATCCAAAAATTGGCTTCTGAACCAAAAAATTAGCATTTAAATCAAAATGTTTCTCTTTAAACCAAGAAAATGATTTCGGGATCAAAAACCATGTCTCCTGAACCAAAATATTGGTTCCTAGCCCAAAAAATTGGCTCTTGGTCCCGTAAATTGGCTCTCGGGCTAAAAAATAAGCATACAAAACAAAATCGAGTTCTATTTCTGTTGCTGTAGTATTATGACGAGTTTCCATGGTCACAAACAAGAAACAGATGCATCCTTCTCACGGTCTTAGGTCTCATAAGCTGAACATCGCACCCTTCTCTGAGGTTCGTGAAAAAATGTTATGCTTGGCGCTCTCTCCAGATTCAACTAAAATGGCGCCCTGAATTTTTATTGGGTTAACCTTTTTTAAAAATTGAAAAACTCACAGGTAATATATCAGGCTCCTTCGAGTCTTTTAAAAAACACTTTCTGACGAATTTTATGAAGAAGAAAAAAAAGGGATTCCTACTTCTTTGTCACTGCCAAAACTCTAGCGCCTTGAGGGAGCAAAAAGGAAAATGAGAAGGATTTACGCATATATGAAAGGATATGATTTTCACGGTGTGAGATTTCTTTCAAAGTAAAAAATAAGAAAAAAAAAGAGGGGGAGAATGCGTTTGTAGTGTGTCTCTCCGTTTAATATTCAACGGAGTATAAAATATCTTAAAATGTCAAAATGTTAAGCGAACAAGAAAACTTTCTCATTATGGATGCCGTCAGCAGTAAAAGAGCTTAGGAAAAGATTTACACTCTGCGTGTATTAAAGAATTTAGGCACCGCCTATTTTTCCCAAAGGAAAATGATGAGACAACTCAATGCAGATCTATTGCTAATGAGCTTAATATCAACAACACCAGATGGTGAAATTTTAACTAAAAATCATGTGGGATAAAGGTACAAGGGATTTAGTCCTGATGAAGGTTTCTCCGTATTTTCTTAATGAATCGGGGAAAGATTGATGCGGGGGTAATTTGTTATTGCCGGGGTCGTTTTTAAACTTTAAAAACGCGGGACTGAAATTGTTTAGACGGGTAATTATCAGGAGGAAATATTCCAGGCTGCTAAAATTTCAAACTCTGACTAAACGGTCGCATTTATAAGAATTTTTATGAATACTCAAAGCCTTTGTTTTGTATTTTATCTGAATCATTAATCAAAAAGAAAAATGGCGTGGAAATTGAAACCGGATTTTTTTTATCTTTTCAAAATGCGGGGAAAAATAACTTTATCTTAAGACCGTTACATACGGAGAAAATTTTCTCCCATTTAATTTTGTTTTATTTATCCCTACGGGATTTTATCCTGGAATTCCATTTTTTTTTTAGTTCGGGCATTTCAAAGTTTCTCTATTCATCCGCGGGTAAAGGGTTAGCCCGAATTTCAATCATCTCAAAATCAAAACTCTCCAAGATTTTACTTCAAGTTATGTTTAATTATTATGCAAATGAACCTCTCGATTTTGTTTATCTTGCCTGGAAGATTTATCCAGAAACTCTCTCGGGAAAACTTGATTTTTTTTTGCATTTTTATTACCTGAAAACTTCAACAATCAAAAAACATGGCAAAACGCTTTTAACTTTAAACATCCGGTCCGCCTTTTGTTTTTTAAAACTGGCGCGCAAAAGGGTTCTTGAAAAACTTGAAGAGGAAGTTTGGGGAAAAGGTAATTGATTGCAAAAAAAGGTTCCATAGAATAAATTAATTTCGCTGCTTGAAAAACGACAACGCCGATTTTAAAATTCTTCCCCGACGAATGTTTATTCGTGCAATCTGCTTTTTGTTTTTATAAATAAATATTTAAAAATATAAAAAAAAATTTACGGCCCATTGAAATGGCACAAGTCAGCTTTTATTTTTCTCTTGGGGGAAATTTAAAAACCTGACTCAATTTCAGTTTAACTATTGAGAGTGAAATATTTCTCCCTTTTCGAGGAAATCGAAAGTGTAAAAAATTAAATGGTGTTTGCTGCAGGGATGGCTTGTCTGCAAGAGTTAGAGTCCTGCATAGGGTCGGACTCGGGTTTTGGATCGGGTTCGGGTTCGGGTTCGGGTCGGGTTGGGTTGGGTTCGGGTTCGGGATTAAATTTTTGCACGGCCTCGGGTTCGGGAGGGTTCTGGTCGGGTTCGGGCGGGTTGTGGTCGGGTTCGGGCGGGTTGTGGTCGGGTTCGGGCGGGTTGTGGTCGGGTTCGGGCGGGTTGTGGGTGGGTTCTGGTCGGGTTCGAACCACTAATAACACTTTCGATCGATGATGTTCTCTATTTTTTTTTTAAATTTGAAATTTAGGGTTTCAGTTCGGGTTTGAACCCGAATTTTGGCCCAAACCATTCGGGTTAGGGCTTAACTTTCCTTCTGGGTTTCAGGTTCGGGTCGGGTTCGGGCCTAAATGCCCAACCCGATGCATGACGGGTCCAATTCAACATGTGTAATTCTGGCTCGGCTCTAACTTTTTCTGCATCTCTGTCTCTTTGGCTCTGACTCCATCTCTGACACTGTATTTATTTCCTGGCTCTCTCTGTCTCTATCTCTGGCTCTAACTGTTTCTCAAATTTTGGCTCCGTTTCTGACTCTATATTCATCTAGCAACTCAAAGATTAAATTTTTGCAACTGAAAAATTTGCTTTTAAAAATTTAGAAATTCAGGCAAAACAATTCCTGAAGGTTTTTCATATTCTTTCCAACATATTTACCGAAAACTCCTAAAAAAAAAACTAATACAAATGCGGGATAAAAATAAACAAGTACACAAGGAATAAGATGAAGGAAGGAAATTATGGACTTTTGGCTGACGGATACAAATGATGCGAAAGGCTCTGACGTCGCTAAAAGAGGATTTTGTTAATTAATCATCCCCGTGTAATGCCTCTCCCGTGTGTTGCAAAAGCCCATAGCTCTGTCGGAGCCGGTATAGGGTCACCTGTTGATATAATGAAGGGGTCAACTTGCTAAGGCAAATAATTTCACTTTCAAATCAGATGCAAAAAGGAAAAGCGGTTCCAATTAAACAATTTTCATCTAAAACCTTTATAATGTAGATACTCTTTATCTACATCGTAAAATCTTAAGAGAGATATAATCCTTCGCAGAAGGAAAATCAGGACCGTAGTTAGGGCGAGTATTATGAATTTTTGAAAGTGGCAAGAGAAATTTTTCCAAAGTTGCTTTTTGGAGGTCGGCAAAAAGAGGGGCAGAGTCAAAGCCTAGTTCTGGCTCTAGCTCTAGCATTAATGTCTTTATCTACCTGACCCTGCCCAGTCTCTGACTCTGACTCTGACTCTATCTTTGTCTATCTGGCTCTGGCCCCGCCTCTGTCACTGATTATGTTTTTCTCTCTGGCTGAGTCTCTAGCTCTGGCTCTGGTTCTAACTCTTAGCTGTAATTCTGACTTTGAATGTCTCTATCTATAAGGCTCAGACCGAGTCTCTGTATCTGACTCTGACTTTGACTCTGTCTTTATCCCTCTGGCTGTCTCTGTATCTGTCTCTAGCTCTAACTCTGGCCCTGTCTTTGTCTGGCTGTCTGTCTCCCCGGCTCCGGCTCGAGCTCTGACTTTGACTTTGTCCTCTTTGGTGCTGATCCGTCTCTGCTCCCGACTTTCTTTCTCTCTGGCTCAGTCGCTAGCTCTAGCTGTAGCTGTAGCTCTAACTCTAACTCTGGCTGTGCCTCTGATTCTGACTTTAACTGTCTCTATCTATCTAGCTCTGGCCCGTTCTGTCACTAACTGCTCTGTCTTTATATCTCTGGCAGTCTCTGTATCTGTCTCTAGCTCTAACTCTGCCCTGTCTTTGTCTCTATTTCTATGCCTATGCCTCTGGCTCTGGCTCAGGTTCTATCTTTAGCTTTAACTTTTTATGTCTCTGTTTCCCATCAGGCTCTGGTTCTGACTTTATCTATCTGGCTCTGGTCCGTCTCTGCTTCTGACTGTCTTTCTCTCTGACTCAGTCTCTAGCTCTAGCTCTGCTTCTGGTTTTAGCTCTGGCTCTAGTCTAATTCTGGCTGTGCCTCTGGCTCTGATTTTGACTGTCTCGACCTACCTAGTTTTGGCCCCGTCTGTCATCAACTCTGTCTTTATCTCTTTGGCTATCTCTGTCTCCCTCGTTCTGGCTCTAGCTCTATCTCTGGCTCCGTCTCTGTCTCTATCTATCTAGCTCTGTCTTTACTTCTATGGTTCTGGCTCTGGCTCCAGCTTCGGCTTTAGCTCTGAATCTAACTCTCTATGCCTCTGTCTCTTTTTCTTTGGTTCTAGCTCTGCCTTTAGCTCTGTGTGCCTCGAGTTTGCATCACATTTTTTTAAACCGTTTTAAGTTTCCATAGGGCCAGCCTCGCGGCTCAGTGGATAGCGTGCCCGACTCACACTCGGGAGTTTATGGGTTCGATTCCACTCAACGGTTCGGATTTTTTCCGACCGCTCTTCACCTTTGACCGCTGTCACCTGCGTCGTGTGAACTTAATTCGAGGATTTGGGGTTTCCAAAAAAGCGATTAATGTGTGTTGTCGCTCGGTCTTATCCCCCCCTTCCTGCAAGGCAATGGCAAACCAGCAGATGGTAACAGCCTCTCTACTAAGCAGTTCGGAACCGGAATTAAACTGTAGGTCCCATATAACTGCGTCAACTCGAAACACACAAACCAGCTACATACAGAGAGGTCGCCTACGCTCGAAAACGAGTATGGCACCCAAAGAAGAAGTTCCCATAAGCAAAATCCGTTAAAAAAAACATTAACACAGTCACTCCACATTGCACAAAATCCCCTCTTTATAAATTACTGTACCTACCTTTAAAAATCCATTATCAGCATTGAAAATGACTCCCAGCACTATTTCCACAAAACGAACACTCTGGTAGCAGTCCCTGTACTTCTACACTGATCCTCAGGCTTCAACATTTTTTCTTTGCTTTCCGGCTCGTTCCCCTCTCCTAAAACATAAACACACGACCCTCCTTAATAGAATTCACCGAGAAAAATCGTTAACCTCATTTGTTATACAGCACTCTGCTTGCAATAACGCGGAACAAAATTAAAATAAGTTCAAAACGTAAAAAAAAAACAACGTTTATTATAAACTCATTTTATTTACGCGGATTTAATACGGAAAACTTTACAATACACTGGCCGTTATTTACCCAGCAGGCGGGGAGCGTTAAAAATTTAATTTTAAATATAAAAAAAAATTCAACGCAATTCCCTCTTCCTTTTACCAAAATTGACAAGGTTCAAGAGGGTGCGAAAGCTCCAAAAAAAAAGTTTACTGACATATTTTTAAAAATTCAAAACGCGGGACGACGCTTAAGGAAAGGGGGGTTGAAAACCGGTTTATCAATGTCACCGAATGTAATTGAATATAAACTGAGAGGGGAAAGCGACGTCTACCTAGTGACGTCATTAATGGATTCAACTGACGTCATGAGCAATCTATCTATAATATGATTTGAAATGGTTTTTGAAAGAATTTCTTCTCTTGTCAACTCTTGTTAGAATAAAGAAAGTTGGAGGGGGCCCAGGAAGAAAAAAGAAGGGGAGGGGGGAAAATGGCAGTGTGGGCTACGGAAAGAGAGATTTTAAAAGCCCTCTCGATCGCTCTTCTTTCCGCTCGAGTGTGTTCTTTGTCATAAGCAAAAAGTTTTTCTGATCCTCTTTAGAGGACCAATAGATGAAGAACCAAGAAAGGTTTTTTTTTTTTTTTAGTTTGTCTGATGTTCAATGAAGGACGTGAAAGAAAAAGCTCAAGGGCTCGAGGTGCTATAATTATATCCTTTTATATATATATAAAAAATATCGTTTACCTTTTCCTGGCGTCGATCGGTGTGAATCATGGTCTCGCGGGGAATAAACAAGAATTTTCATTTTTCAAGAAAAAAAAAAATCTTTTTTTTTCGCTTCCGGGGTAAATTGAAATCTTAAATTGAAAAAAGAAAATTTGAAGGGAAACGATATGACGTCATTAAGAAATATTTTTGAAATTGAGATTTTTCGGTGGGGAAAGACGAGAGGGAGAAAAGGTGTCGAGAGAGAACGTTAACGGGATTTCTAGCACCTGCAAAGCTTTATTTAACTATCTTCACCCTTTTTCTTTAAAGAAAGTTTTTCTTTTATACTTGCGTTTTTGGTATATAAAGTCGAGAGGGAAAAACCCGCGGTTTTATACTTTTCTTATTCAAAAACGGGATGACTTATTAAAATTCAAGAAATCTTTCGCTTCGACTATATATAACTTTCCCGTCTCTTTATATTTAATTTTTTTTAAAAAATATTTTTATGAGAAGTTTTAACCTTGTTTTTTAAAAAAGATAAAAGATCTTTTACATTATTTGAAAACATTTTTTATCTAAATTTGATAATAAAAAAATCGAATTTTACAAGAAAACACAAAACTTTTCATAGAAGGCGGAAGTGAAGATTGTTTCCTATTTACTTATACCCTTTTTGCATAATTGATTATCTAGTGCTTTTAAGTAACAGAATTTTAATTTTTTTGTTAGAAGTAAATTATTTTGAATTTTACAAAAAACAGCCATTCCTTTATCGAGCTTAGTACAACAAAGACATATGTGAATGCATCCTCCTCTTAAATGTGTGCGTGATAAATGCTTGAGTATTAGTAATAAAAATTTTTTTTTAAATACCTTGAAATCTTGTTTTTTGCAGCTGGTGCGTCCATAGCGTCAGATCCAGAAGTTTTAAGTCTCACATCTTGTTTGAACTTGCTCATCTGTAAAAAGAATAAAGTGTCGTTATGATTAAAAGCTAAATAGACAAATTGTAGTCGGAAAACTGGCTAAATGTTATAAAGTTTGTTGCTGGAACATCCACTTTAGTTATTGGGGCAAATACCGCGAGGGCCGCAGTCGAGGAAGGCAAGGAAATTACCATGGGCCTTGAGAAAGACTGTCGCTACTTGAGAAAACAATGCTCTAGGGATGCAAGGCGGTTAAGAGTCTCCAACTGGCTGGCTATCTATTAGGAGAAGAGTTTGAGATCCTGACAGAGATTGGTCATGAGCTTCATCCGGTTTTCTTAAAAGGTAAACATTAGCAGAAAACAGGGAATCGTAATGGCCAATTTCTCTAGGATCTCTAGATAAAGATTGTCTCCCACTGTGCCAGAGGGCTAAAGGGTCTTTTATCTTGAAAAAGACACACGCCATCTTGCACACTGGACTCGAGGAATCCGTAATGAGGCAGAAGAATTTCTCGCTCTCCCTCAGTGGTCATTGATTCTTGACCTAAGAAGTCAATGGGCTCAACTCTGATCTCTTTGACTTCTCAGGTTTAGGATTGATTGGATCGGTGAAGAATAAGGAAAAAGTTCAAATCAAAGAAATCAGGTATAAGAAATGAAGAGTCACGGGAAGAACCGGCAGATCACATTCAAAATGGTTATGACACTGTTTACACAAAAGAGACAGTTGCCATCTTAGAATTCTTTTCCCGATGTCGATTCTTCCCTAGACTCTTCAAATGTATAAAAAATTACAAAATGAGGATATTTACAATTTATTGCGCAGGACCTGTTTTGAGTTTTTTCAGCTTCTTCCTTTCAATTTTATCATTTTCTTATTTTTACCTTTTTGTATTCAACTGTTTAACAATTTAGGAAACTAAATTTGACCTAATGCTCTTCTTTGTCTAGTCAAACCCTCCAAGGAGTAGATTTCATAGATCGATGATTCTATCTAAACATCCTCCATTAACAGCCATAAATACCATCCACATCTAATTAAAGAAGACTTGCAGGCAGTTAATCAATAATCCTTAAAATCCAAAATGCAGTTTCCATTCAAAGCCAAACTTCTTAACAGATTATTTTTTACAAAGCTTCCTTTTAAACAACCTAAAAAAATCCAAAAATAGCATTAATGTTTAAGCGTACAATTTTCAAAACACAGTAAAAATCCAACTAACCTTTTTTTTAAAAAAAAAAAAAAAATCACTTGCATCGTATCGAAAATCTTTCATTCGAACTTCATTTTTCAAAAACATATAAAAATGAAACGATTTGAAACTCCATTTTTCAATGATGATGTCATATATTTCATAGATCTTACGTACATTAATCATTTCATTCGACCCCCCCGAATCGGCACCCAAAGCAAGCAACAAGTGTCAAGGCTCTTGTTCATTAACTTTGATATAAAAAAATCAGTGGGGAGAGAAAAAAAAACTTTTAGCAAAAAAAATTTATGTGATGTGATTACTCCCGTAATGTCACTTCCGCTAATTTTTTAAATCAATTTTTAAAAAAAAAAGCGTCGGCGTCTTTTTAGTTTTTTTGAATAAAGGGGGAAAAAAAAGGCTAAGCTCTTATTACTCGGGAAACCCTCCGATTTAATACAGAAACAAAAAAAATGTCCCTGCGTCTCGAAAATCCCGAGACTGGGAAAAAAATCAAGAAAGTTTCAGGGGAAAAAGAGAGAGAGAGAGAAAAAAAAAAGGAGCAAACCTCGAGGGAAATCGTTAGCAAGCATTGCTTCAAGCACGTCAGAGTTAACCGTGTAACATTTTCGACTGTTAATTTGATTTTATTACTCCTTAAAAAGAAAAAGTTGAGCGCAGAGAAAAAATTTTTCAAACTTGTTATTAAAATTTAAAAAATGTACATTATACAAATAATTTTATTAAATTTAACAAGAACATTTTTTTTTTTTTTTACTTCACTCGCAAACGATTTGGCAACAATAAATTTTTTTTATTCTTACAATATTCTAAACGATATTTTTTTTTAAATTAAGAAAAAATGGACAAGGGCGTAGAATTGAAAAGGGAAATTGTTTTACTCCTTTACCCGATTCTAAAGGTAGGCGCCCCTGCTAAGACCTGATAGGGAACGTCAGAAGCGAAAAAACCAGCTACTCAAATGCACTCCCCTCCCCTTTATTTTATTTTTAGGTAGAAATAATTTTTTTTTAGTTTTAAAAATTATGTGTACATTTTCAGTGCAATTTTTTTTTACCATTTTAGCAGCAGTTGTTTTAAAAAAATTAATATTAAATTAAAATAAATAAATAAAAAAATTATGTTATCATTAGTGCAAAAAGGGAAGTTCTGCGCTAGCAGTAGAAAAAAGAGGGTTTTTTTTAAAAAATAGAGCCAAAAACGCATTTTTTTAAAATTTGGCGCCAAAAATTTTTTTTATTAAAATGGCGCGAAAACGCATTTTTTTGCTTAAATTAAGCCAATTGCAGCCCTTATTTATAATTTTGACCCCACATGCCCTCGATATGACCCTCCTTGAACTTTTCCTTCAAAAATACTTTCTCAAAAAAAATATTAAAATGGTCTAGCGACGAAATTCCTTTTTCATCTCGTGAAATAACTTTCGAAATATTAAAAAAATTTTCAGCACCATTTTTTTCTTCCCCCTTGCTGCGGTCGAAAAAAAAATAAGAGAAGAAAACTTTGAAGAAACTTATTCACCCTATGACTCGGAAATCGAGAACTCCCCAAGTCGTAAATCAAACTTCGAGTTACCGTTATTCACATCGACGGGGAAAGAACTACAAAAAAAAAAAAAATTGCGGTTGGACTTGTGTGTTTATACCTCGAAAATATTTATCAAACGTCCGTTCCATACATGTTAACTTAATCGGAGATTAATTTAAAAAAATAAAATAAAAAGAGAGAGGGGCAAATGTCATTTTAAAACTCAATTTTTTTAAAATCCTCTTTTTTTGTGAAAAGCATCAATTCAAACGGACTTAAAATTAAAAAATAGTCCCCCAAAAAATTTTTTTCAACATCGACTCAACTTGCAAAATTATTTCTGCAAGGGCCTACGATGAATCGTTGCTGAAAAAAAAATTAATAAATCGAAAATAAATTAAATTAATTGCTAATTACGATAATGGTCTAAAAAAATAATAAAAAATCCTTCAAGAATTTTCATTTTTAAAATTCCCTTAAGCGATCAAACTTTTTCAAAAAATTTACATCAATTTCCAACCAACATTCTCGTTAACCTATTTTTTTTTTTTCCTTTAGCGGGAACCTCATCATATCTTCCACCCCCTCGTATGAAAGGTATGATAAATGTCATCCCATTGCATATTTCCCATTTCATATTCCTCAACCCGCATTATTATAAAAAATAAGAAAAGAACGCAGACGTTATTACTCGATTTAAAATTTATGATTCTCAAATCCACGCGTTTACATAAAATTATTTTCCTCCCAAAAAAAAAAGCGTGGCGCGTACGGTTCACTTAAAATTAGAGCTGTGTATAACCTCAAAACAACATTTTCCCCTTTTTTTATTTTCCTTCTTCTTTCAATTAAAAATGTATAAATTAGCCAACCAGAACGTAAAAATAAATAAACTTTGAAAAATAAAAAGCCCGCGCTTTTTCCTCGATGGTTTTTTTTTTTTTTAATGAAGTGCCGAGGTAAAAGCTAAATGCAAATAGAAATTCGCTTTGGCTTTTACTTCGGCACTTCACTGCCCTCCCCATAGATGGTGAACCCGTTTCCCACAATAAAAATAAGGGCGTCCAAAAAAAATTTTTTTTTTGAATTTGCATTTACGTTGAAAAGATTATTAAAAGGGGGAGAAGCCGGAGTAATTAGATAATGCTCAAAAGTTAACACTAAGAAAAATTTGGCCCCTTAAAAATTATTTAAAGTTCCCTGAAGAAAAGATTTCGTTAAAATTTTTAACTTCGCCACTAGAGTCTCCAGTAAGTCTTCTGCATCAACAGCGAGATCTCAAGGATTTCAGGTACTTTTACCCAAAAAAAAATTCTGGACTTCTAAATTTACAATTTTCCCAATTTCTATTTTCTAATTAATACTTTCTAATAATTATTTCCTAAAGCAAAAAGTGCTACAGCTTTATATTTCTTAATAACGTTTCTCCATTTATTTATTATTGAGTGCTCAAAAAAAATTCATAATTGACTTCAAAAAATTTATTTAAATTTCTTGAATTTTTTTTGACCAGAAAAATTTTTTGAGCCAGACAAACTAGTTGACACTTTGTTGAGCAAGAAAATTTTTTAAAAATTCATATAGAAAGAAACTTCAAATTTAACTTTCTGTACAAAAAGATTTTCTTTTAAAAACTTTTTTGAGCAAGAGAATTTTTTTGAAATTTAATGGAGCATGAACAATAAAATTTTTTGAGCAAGACAATTTCTCTCAAACTTTTTTGAGCAAGAAAAGTTTTTAAAATGTTTTCAAACAAGAGAACTGAAATCTTTTGAAACGTTTTTGAACCAAAAGTATTTTTAACAATTTTGAGCAAAACTTTTTTAAAAAAATTAATAAACCAAAAAAATTTCTTCTTCTTCTTCTTCTTCTTCTTCTGCTGGTGTCTTTGTCTTCAGCTGCAAAAACTTATTAAAAACTTTTATTGCACAAAAAATGTTTTTTTGAATTAGAAATTTATTATTAGAAAGTAAAAATTAGAAAAAATTTCACAATTTAGGCTTCAAGGCAAAGTAAAATTTTAGTAGTTGCAATCAGGCTCGTAACCAGGTAGCAAGTTCACACGGGCCAAAAGTTTTTTTAGCAAGAGCTCAAGAATAAGCTCATAGCCTCTCTTCGTTACGGGCCTAGTTACAATTTTGAGACACTTAAAGGTTTAGGATCTTAAATTTTTGATCCGAACCGAGCTTGTCATAGGCTTAAAAATTAATTTTTAAAAAATTTTAAAGTTCCTTAGAATTTAACTACTTCGGCTTCTTCTTTCTTTCCCTTTCTTTGGCCTAAATCATATGGTGCTAAACTCAAAATCAAAAACCAAACTTTTTTATTTGGACCGCCCTGAACAAAGATGCTTTCCACTCAAAGAGAATACCAAACTATAAAAATAATAAAATCAAAATTTTAAATTTTATATATTGCAAATCCTGCAAAAAAAAACCCCTCCTCCCTTTTTTAAAATGTATTCAATAGGCGGTTCCACCTTTTAAATGTTAAAAAAAAAATCATCTCCCCTCGTAATTTTGAAATATGACCTGCGAGATTTATCGGCCAAAAAAAAAAACAAACCCACTTCATAATTTCCATATTCGAATTAATAAATTTTATGCAACTGGCTTATCTGCCAAACCATGAATCGATACGAGTAATAAAAAAAAATTCAAAAAAAATTAATAATAAAAAAAAAACGGAGAATGATGCCATAGATTCTCATTAAAAAAAATCATTTTCTACTTAAATGAGCGTTATGGTATCATCCGCTTATTGCCCTGAATCCGTTCCCCACGTGTTTCCTCGAGAAAAAAAAAAACCTGCCACGGCCTCAGCTTTTTTCGGTTCAATACACTTTAAGTTGATTTTTATCATCGAAACCCGCTGAATGACCTGCGTTTCTGACGATAAAGCTCGCTCCGTCGTAATGCATTCTTCTTTCTCCTCTTCTAACGAATAAATGAGATGTTTGACCTATAAAGAATAAAAAATTTGTTAGTTGATTATTTTAGAGAGATTATTTTTCCGAATGGAGATATTGCTTTGGGTAATGTTGCCAAGTTTAGGATTTTAAATGTTTGCAGTTTTTTTTTTTATTTGTAGTGAAAGCCAAATGAACCGGTTGAAATAAATAAATGAGATTTGAGGAGGGATATGAATCGCAAATCAGGAATTTTCGACTTTAATTATGAATGTTTTTTTTAGGATTTTTATGCAAGAGGGAATTTTATGGGTAGATGGGTTTTAGTTCAAGAGGTTTATTGATACAATGTGGATTTTTTTCCCGGTCGAATTCGATATGATGGAAATAAAAAACTGGTGGCGGCGACAAAAATCTAGAGGGGCTAATTTTTATTACCAAAAAAATAAATTAAATTTTAACCTGGGTAAAAAATTTACTTTGCGACCCGAGTTGGGTTTAATTTACAAAATTTGGCAGCAGCAGAGATATTAACAAACTTCTAGGCAATTCTTTTTATAATTGAGCCTAATTTAACTAGCGCGGAAAACCCTAACGCCGAGATACACACCTAATGATGCTGTACAATGTACAAATGGAGTAGTCAAGCTAGCAGTGCCATTCGAAGGACTCGTTCGAATTTGATATTTATTTGAATTCCTTACTATCCTGTAAAAATCAAAATCAATTAAAAAATTAGAAATTAAAAAAATTTAATCTACAATAAAAAATCAAACCTTAAAAGGCCATCCGGCGCCTGAGAAATCCTAAGATTATTAATCATCCAATTTTCAATCCCCTCATCGGTCACCCAATACTGCGCAGCTTCTAAAATCCCGATAGCATCCTGTAAAAAAAAAAAAAAAGATTAGCTTTGGGGGACAGAAAAAAAATCCTCAAAGGGAATCCATCAGTAAATTTTCCATCTGATTGATTTTATGATCTAACAATGAATTACTTACATCGATATACTGAGCTCCGTATCTTGATTCAGCATAAAAAACGCTTAAGGAAAAATCCTGCGTCATATCGGTGAAAGTATCGGTAGTTGTTCTCGTCCCGGCGGTATCGACTAAATAAACAAGAGCGCATTGTTCGCTTGTAAAGCTGACTCCTTTATACCACATTTTAGCGTATCTAAAAAAAAAAATTCAAAAGAATAAAAAGACTTGGGAAAAAAATTATTTCAATCCTTTCGATAAGCTTCAAAAACTGACTGATGCTAAAGCCGCATGAAAAGTCATTTGTTTCCATCACTTCCAAGCAAATGACATTGACACATACATGCTGAATTAAACCCCGTTTTCCCCACTCACGCTCCCTTTTACAAAATTTAAATTTAAAACCTCTTCCCTCTTTATTTCTCTACCTTTATTTTTCTTTTTCTAGAATGCTAAAAAAAAAAAAAAACTAACTTGTTGTTCCCGTGATTTATATCGTGTGCTACAATCTCTACCCGGCTGCCATACTGATATACACGGCCATTAGGATGCATTAAAGCAGCTGCTGAACCATTCCCGCTTAAGGCAAGGACGATGTTGTTCTAAAAAAAAATTTAAAAAAAAATTTAGTTTTTGGTTTTTATTTTTATTTTTTTTTAAATGGGATTAGAGATTGAACTTAAGGACTTAGTTTTTTTACAAATTTTCAGGACTTTTAAGGGACTTACAAATAATTTTTTCACCAAATTTTTAATTTTTTTCAGAATTTCAATAGCTGAGCAAGTTTTTCCAGAATTTTGATAGTCGAACAAGTTTTTTCAGAATTTTGTCTTGTCGAACAATTTTTTTTCAGAATTGTGTCTTGTCGAACAAGTTTTTTCAGAAATCTGTCTTGTCGAACAAATCTTTTTTTAGTTTTTTCTTGTTGACAAAAATCTTTTGATAATTTTTCCTCTCAAATTAATTTTTTCAAGAAAAAATATTCCAAAAAAATTAGCAAGATGCTTTAACAAAAATGTTTTCAACAATTTTTTAAAAGGAAAATATTTTGAAAGCTAAAAAAATCTCAATAAATTTTCCTTGCAAAGAAAATAGCCAGCACAAAATTTTCACGATTTGTGCACGCAATAACTTTTAAGGACTTTGTTTTTTAAAAAAAGGGCTTTCACGGGAAAAAAGGACCAAGTTCGATCTCTGTAGGATTTTGGGGCTAACCTTAACGTTGATGACACGTATAGCTTTATCGATTGTCATGTCGACTCGTAAGCGATCATGCAGACGCAAGGACATGATGCCGGTTGGAGTTGCGATGGCTGCACCAGGACCAAGTTCGGTTGAATCAGTTATTTCTCGCCATTTATCCTACAAAGAATAAATAAACAAGAATTTTAAATTAGTTTTTGGAAAATCCGCTTGGCGGAACTTGTAATTTAATTAATGGGCATAGATGGGGTTAGTGTCGTTTTAGTTTGTGAAATGGCCGTTCTAGGGCATAATAGCCACGATCCTCCCCCAACTCCGAAAAAAGAAACTTTTAGACCGGCTTAAGTCACCCCTAGGATTCACAAAAAAAAAAAAATCACCGCGTAAATATTTGGAGGTCCATCTTCGGTATAAAAAGGAGCGACGACACTTGGTTTCGAACCTGCAGATCGAAGTTGACGCCATCTTGAAGTCGAATCCCATTGATTAGAAGAATGGTCGAAATATTTATTCATCTCGCTATATCTCTAAAATAAAAATTAATTTTTAAAATTATTCCCTTACTCATGATCCCCTCAACAAAAAGTAACAATAAGAAAATCGATAACATTTTATTGCATTTTATGGTTTTTCATCCTCATTTCTAATTTTATGAAGAACATTTCAGTTTTATAGTCAAGGATCTGGGATATAAAATCACAAATTAATCGCGGATCCTAAAATCTTATTAATTTGATATCGATGATCTTCGTATTTTATAAATTACAACCTACGGTTATAAATGACGTCAAATATAATAAACCGAAAAAGCCACGACGATTTTTTTTTTAAATATTCAGCAAAAAAAAAGGGGGGAAATATTCCCACACGTGGAATATTTCCCCGGTGAAGCTTTTAAGTTTTAAAGCCCATCAAGGAAAAACACCCACACGTCCCATTTCCCAAAGAGAAGTAAATTTTTATCCTTTAAAAAAAAAAGTTCCCCGTGAAAACTAATTAAGTTTAACAAAAAAATGAAATTTACCGAATAATTTGATTCATCGTTTTCTCCGTGGTAGGAATGCGCCGTATACAAACTTCTAGGGCGAACATGGTTGTTTTGAATGTGATTTCCATCCTTTCGATTGTCCGTTGAAGTCATTTTCCTTTTTTCTTTTTCTTTGTTTTGATAGCTTGATTTAGTACCAAATTTAATTTTCTTATTACACAATTTTTTTTTTTAGATTAAAAAGTAAGATCGAAAAAAACTTAAATTTATGTAGTATCCTTCGATATGGCTACGGAAGATTTCAATTGTTGAAATTTGAGTAGGAGCCTTCTAGATTGCGATTTTTTTAAATTTTGAATTTTTTCGAGAAAAAAGAACGAGCAAAGTAGTTTTAAGATTTTTCTGTTTCTTGATTAAATTTTTTAAATTTGATTTGGATGATTTCTCTTGAGACACCTGAAATGAAAATATTTTTTTTGTATTAAAATAATGCAATGATTTTGCTAAAAAAAAATTTTGACTAAGTCTAGAAACTTCAAAATTTGATAAAATGTTGACGACACAATTTTATTTTTAACTCAATTCTTCAGATTCTTTATTTCTCATGGAGCTAACTCACACTTTTTTCCTGGTTTCAAGTCTGTCAGAAAATATTACTGTAGCTCAGGGCCAGTCAGAAAATTTTGACGCTTAAACTTATCAGAAATTTTTTTTATAAAGATTCTTACCTTCACTTGTCTCCCAGCAAATTTTACTTTCAAACACATCCTCTTTCTCCACAAATTTTCTAAATTCTAATGTGGAACCACCAACTCCAAAATAATATGATTTAGCAGCTATAAATGCAGTCCCTGTTTCCTTCATTAACTCCTTCAACACCTCGTACAATTTTTGGTAATTCTCCTTATTGTATATTGTTTCCGAAGACAAAATATAATCAAGTTTTAAATCGTTTTTTAGTTTTACTTTTTTAGCAGGTTTTTCTATTTCGTTATTATCTGCAAAAAACAATGAATCACTTAATACTTCATCAGCATGTGAATTACACTAATCACTTACCAACATCAGGATTCAGCAATTCCAAAAACGAACCCCAATCACCACTAAAAAATGAAATTCGACTTAATACATCTGTTTCCTTTACGTTCAAAAACACATTTGGAATTGTTAATGATTCAACAACTTCTTGATTCTGAAACACAAACCAAATTATTACACTTTAGCCAAACCATCACTAACCTTAAACAACTGATTTTGACTTACATAATCTTGAAAAGTAACATTTCCTCCATATTTCAATGCCATAATTCCTAAATGCCCAGAACCGCATCCCAAATCCAGAACATTTTTGCCCTTCAACTCCTTGTCATTGTTCACAACATTTCCAATAAAATACTCGATTAAATCTTTAGTGCATTCCCAAACTTTTAAGCCTCCTTCATATTTCCCAGCGACCAAATCTGAATGTTTTCCATCAGCTTCCAACACATCAAACAACGATTCAGTCCCTGATTTTTTTTTCAAGTCATTCAAGACTTCCTTTGATGACAGACATTTCAAATGAAGATCATCTCCGTATTTTACTTTAATAATATGATTTTTAGGAATATTCTTCATAATTTCTGAAATATTTGATGGGATTTCAACTACCTTGCAAGGATACCATTGAATGGTGTCCTTTTTTTCTTGCCCTAAAATCGAATGAAAAAATGAATGATTCACATCGATAATGACACATGAGCAAGCAGCAATTACAATTTAAGCTCTTTGGCTTTAAAATAACACTCACCTTCATTTGAATCTTCATTATTTTCATGAAATCCGAACTTAAACATACCGATGTCGTTCGTTGTTCTCTAAATTTTCACACGTGAATTTCACAAATAAAAAATGACAAGTGCTGCCAAGTTAAAAAATAAAAATGTCACTAAGCAAAACCCGCGAGAATTATCAGATTTAGATTTATAATTAGTAACAATAATTATTGAAAACCCGATTTCTCAAGTCACAAAATATAAAATTAGCTGAAAATTTTTCCCACATGGTTTAGAGATTCATTTCAAAATGGCGGCTTCGCCCGAGAAAATTTTTTTTAGGCCTTCATAATGTCTTTCACATTGAAGGCCTCTTTTATTATCAGCTATTATGAATTCGCTCTTAGGGTTATCAGATTTGGTTGTTTGCTGACTTTTGACAAATATTCAAGTCATTAAGTAATCACGATTAATCAATACAGGACGCGAGGTACTGTGAAACATCCACCATTTTTTTTTTCCGGGCTAGTGCATCGTTCGATTTTCGTTTGGGTTTTAAAATGACAGAATACGGATTCTTACCTCGAAAAAAAGGCTTCAGCACCAAATCCATCCACGCAGGAACTGATCCCGAACAATGGAATCCTGGTTGGGATTTAACACCTCCGATCCACATAGCTGCAACTTACAAATACGAATCCGTTGGAAAACCTCACAATGGCTACAGCTACGGAAGATTTGCGAATCCCACGCGTGCTGCATTAGAAGAATCACTAGCAAAACTTCACGATGCGAAGTATTCTTTAACATTTTCATCGGGAACAGCTGCTACTGTTAACATCACCCATCTTCTCAATTGCGGGGATCACATCATCGTGGTCGACGAGCTTTACGGAGGCATCAGTCGATATTTTTCAAGTGTGGCGATTAGAATGAACATAACGAGCACTTACATCGACGCCACCGATTTGGAAAATGTTAAAAATGCTATAAAACCGAACACTAAAATGATCTGGCTTGAAACACCTTCGAACCCTTTACTGAAAATCATAGACATCGAAAAGATCTCCAGGCTCGTTCATGAAATTTCACCGGAAGTGATCGTGGTGCTAGATAACACTTTTATGACGTCATATTTTCAAAAACCGTTGGATTTTGGCGTTGATATAACAATGGCGTCTTTGACTAAATATTATAACGGGCATAATGATGTTATTATGGGGGCAATTTTCACGAATCGAGATGATTTATATAAAGAATTAAGATTTTTGCAAAACACGTTAGGGGCGACACCATCACCCTTAGATTGTAATTACGTCATCCGAAGCTTAAAAACGTTGCCGATTCGAATGGAAAAACATATGAAAAATGGGATTGCTGTTGCTAATTATTTGGAGAATCATCCTAACGTAAAAAAAGTCTTACATCCGGTGCTTAAATCGCATAAACAATACCAATTAGCAAGGAAGCAGAGTTATGGCCACAGCGGGATGCTTTCGTTTTATTTAAAAGGAGGAGAAAAAGAATCAAGGGTTTTCCTCGAAAGCCTTAAAATTTTTAGGTTAGCCACGAGTTTAGGAGACGTGGGGAGCCTCGTAAACATGCCTCTGCTCATGACAGATCTACCAGATCACCAAAAAAGCGATCCGGAAGTTATCAATCATAGCTTGGTTAGAATGTCAGTCGGTTTGGAGGATGAAGATGATCTAATAGAAGATTTAGAACAGGCTTTAAAAATCGCGTTCAAAAATTAATTATATAAATAATTTTCGTTTTATAATAATTCATAATTAACAATATTAAAAAAAAACAAAGATCTAAAATTTTAACAAGATGTGAGACATTCTTATTTACAAACAATTGGAAGACGAATTTTAGTGTATGAAAAAATAATTAATTAAACGATTTACTGTTTCCCGTTTTTCATTTGTGACTCAATAAAATTTCCGGATAAAGCTAGAAGTCTATATCTCTGTTTTTTATTCTTGGCTCGAACGTGAGGGGATAATATTTCTTGTGTGTGGTTTTGAGGGAACCAGCCTCGAGCTCCATCTCGTAATCGTTCACCTTGATACCAACCTGAAAAAAAAAATAAATAAATAAATTAGGAAATCAAAATTTTTATTTAAAAAAATAAATTTCGAACATACCGTCTTTCATTTTTTTAAGAACGTTCACAACATCGCCAATGCATAAACTTAATTCATCGGGTTGAGCTGATGTAAATTCGTAGATGGCAATGACTTGAGGGCAATCCCATTCTTCGTAAATGCTTTCGTTTGGGTTTAGAGATTGTTTGGGTGTCATTGCTTCTAGCCATCGTTGTCTATCTGATTCCATCTCGAATGATAAAATCTACAAAAAAAATAAATGTAAGAATTATTTTTTGAGAAAATATAAAATGAGATAGTGATGAAATTTATTTACCATCTCGACAGTCTTTCTCTCATGATTTTCTAGCATAGTTAATAACATTAAAAGTTTGCCACTCATGTCGGATGATGTATTGAGTTTGACCGGTAACTGGTTTAATCCTTCTGTGTGTAATTGAACTAAGTTCCTAGCGCAGTGATCGACGACGACGTAGCTGCGTATGCTAAAAGAAAACAATAAAATTATTTTAGAAGAAAAAAATGATTTAAAAAAATTTTATCACAATAAAAAACTTACTTCTTTTTCTTAGCAACAATCAGGAGATCAGTAAACAGGAACAACGTGAGGCTGACTTTCGAAAACTTCCTCCCAAACGTCAATTTATTCTCATCTCTATTAACCAATTGAGTGACCTGCCCTCTCTTCACCAAAAACCTCGAACCAGTAATAATCGGAATCCCTCTAATCTCCTTAGGAAATTCAATCTGTTGACTAAGAATTAATATCTCTTCGCATTTTTCCATTTTCCTCGCTTCGTCGTCACACTCCTGAACAATCTACAAGAGAATAGAAACCAAAAAATTAAAAATTAAAAAACCGACTTCTAAAATTCCCCAAAACCCAAAAACCCAACTCACCTTATTCAAAACTTCAAAACTCGTTTTACAAATCTCATACTCATCATCCGTCTTATCCAACCTTGCCAACACCGCCCCCAACAACAAAGGCAACCTCGTAATCCTTTGCATTGGCAACATTAAAAACGAATGAATCGACAAATTCTGACAAACAGGATCATTCTCAATCTCCTTTAAAGCATTTTCAAAACTTGAATTTTTATCAATCAATTCCCTCAACGTTCTATAAATGCAAACTTGATTTTTACAATATTTAACGTAAACTTGAAAATCCGAAACGGCGTGTTTATATACAATATCACAAATGCCGTTCAACATAATATTATCCTGCCAACAATTTTCTAAATCGCTCAAAAATCCCTCCGAGCTTTTTTTAACATCTAAAATATTCCCGAATAAAATTTTAAAATCTCTTTTAGTAATTAAGCTCAACTGGTTAATCCTATTCATAAAATGATTTTTTAAAACGTTTAAACTATTCATGTAACTTCCTTCTGAGCTTAAAATTTCAAATTTGGCCTCTTGTAATTTTTTATGTTGATCGCTTAAAGTCTCCAAAACGCAGCTATCGATAACGATCGGAATTTGGCACCATAGCGTTCGATTCTGCGAGCGGAACGGCGAAGTCTTCGGCGGCGGATCATCGTTGAAGTCTTCGAAATTCGGCCGAACGTTTTTAATATCTAAAGTTCGCCTTTTTTCATTTATAATTGAGTAATAATCATTTATTTCTTCGTAGCCTTCCGAATCGTAATTTTTTAAAATATCATCTCGAGCTTGTTGATTAACGCATTCCGTGTAAAATTGATATAGAGGCTCGTCTAAAAACATCTGACTTTTCTTCCCATGACTAGAATTTTCGTTAGCCGCGTATAATCCGACTTCCCGATACCAAGACGTGCTCGAATCGCTAACGCATCTCGATCTTTTTTTCTGTTTGTCAAACAAACCACTCTCCTCGTATAATTGAGAATTATTAATACCTTTATCTTTTCTTAATATTATGTCTGAGTATTTCGTGCAGTCGGAACCGTTTTCCGTTCGGTTTGGAGGAGGCGGAGGCGGAATGCTAGGCCGAGACTTAGCGATGTTGATCGGTTGAGACTGACGTCGGTTTGGCTCTTTTTTCGGCTCCGAAACGTTTTCTAATGAACTACTCGTACGATTCGAAATTAATTTCTCAATTTCACTAACTAGTTCATCTTTTTTCTCAGCGACTTGTCCTCTAACTTCGTTTAACGATAAATAAAAAGTAGAACTTTTAATATCCGAATTTTCGGATTCATCCGTCGATGAATTTCTTTTAAATTTATTCCGAAACGTCCAAGATTTTTTATGTCTAATTGTTTTTATATCATTAGTGCTATTGCTTTTTACAAAAGTGTGAGAACTAGATGATGAGTCGGAATTAGCTACGTAAGTTGAAGAATTCTGATCTGAATTTTCAGATTTATTCGTTAAATCTAAATCGGTATTTTCTTTAAATATATTTTCGTCGATTTTCGGGCGAGAAGGTCGCTTGAATCTTTTTAAACTTTTGCTTAAATCGCTTTTTCGTAGTGATAAATTTTTCCTGAGTCTTTTTCCAGCTGCTTTTAATGATTGAGTGATGTTGTAGCCGTTGTGTGGAATTTCAGGAAGTTTGGCGTCGATTGCTAATTCATCGTCTGAGCTTTGTGAATCAAAGTCATCGATGCACTGGTCATCGCTGTAGATTTGTTCTGTTAAATTATATGACTCGCCAGTTTGAAGAGTTTGATCTGATTCTTCGGGGATGATTCCTTCTGTTTCATACTGTCCAATGCTTTCATAGAAATGGTCCTCTGAATTGGCAGATTTCGATTCTTCTGAAATTACAAAATAAAAGTAAATATTTTAGCCCAAAACAATTTTTTTATAAATGAATGATTTTAAGAAAGTAAACATGAGAATCATGGGTGCGTGGTCACTCTGGCTGCTTTCACTTTCACAAAAAAAACCATCTACGAACCTTCTATAAACAATGAAGCTTCCTGACATTCCCTCACATTTGTCCTATAAACCAAAACCCTAATAACCGGAACTGGTTTCAATTTTTTCCGCAACACTGGTCTTGGTATCGTAAAAAAAATCTTCAACCTCCTCGATGCCTCTTCATTCTCAAAATCATAAGCATGTATATTAATCCATTTATTCTCGAAATCCCCCAAATAAATAAATGACTGCCACGAAACAAACACACGATCCCCTACATGAGGCCTCCTTTTAAACGTTGATTCACCTGATGACCCGCTCCACGTTGAAGCATTTGACACTTCTTCTTGATTTAAATTCACTCCTAATTTCTCTACCTTCATTTCTACACATTTTCAGATATAATAATAGAATCACTCATCAATATATTGTCCTCAAGGGAAACTTGTTGAAAATTTCAAGGCTATTCTTCTCTCTACATGTAAAACAGGCGACACATATAACTCTTGATCGTGAAACCATCACTTGGTAATGTGTTAAAAATCTTTTATGTTCAAGGCTTTGATCTCCGCATTTAGAGCATGGCCATTTTTAAAATTATGACATAATTTAAAATGCAAAAAAAAAAACTGTTACACCCACTTAAAACTTCCAATCGACATTATTGAATATTTTTCGATTAAATACCCTTTGACAGTTGAACAATTCGATCGATAAACAATGAAAAATAACTAAACTCGATGATAAATTAATAAAATAAACCGATTGAAGCTAAACGTCAACAATGTATAAAAATATTATTCAATAAACCACTTTCACAAGACCAATGTTGTGCGGCCATCTTGGAATAACACATACGTAACCGATACTACCAACTGTTCGGTACGTAATTACCCTAAGACAATCGAAATTTCGTAATCCAAAAAAAAATCTTTTCATTAAAATTTTGTTTGTATAACTCAAATTAATTGAATTCCCTGATTTAAATAGAGTCTAAATTTTCCCATAATTTAATTTCACGGAAGTAATGATCATCTTAATATGAAGACGTGAGTCGGTAATGTTGGCATGTGTGAGTGGGAGAAGCGAGTGATTATTTGACATTATTTGAATTCCAACGTAGCGCCGAATGCATTCTTTTATTAATAAAGGCGTTGCAGGTATTTTCTTTGTTATTCGGCATGAACTTGCATAATCAATTTCCATCTTATTAATGGTAATGAGCAGTCAATGAATCTTCGATATTTTAAGTGTGAGGTTGGGAGTTTTTTGGTGAAGGGCTTGGGGACGTTAAGGATGTTTCATACACACTGTCAAGTCAAGTCGACTGTTTATTAAAAAATGATTTGTTGTGGAAATAGAATTGAGATAAAAGCATGGTTAACACTTTCCTTTCATAATACATAAAATGTGCTATAAATTGATATTACAGGAAGCATGATAATTATGCTTCCTTTTTGGAGATAAACTTCTGCAATTATAGATAAGAAAAGCGATTGTCCTTTCTTTCTAAAAGGGCGCAAGTGTGGAATTCTCAGCCTATGGATCACTGCCCTATAACCCTTGATTTTCTATTATAGATTGATGGTTAAATAGTGTAATGGCGTTGAATCCTTAAAGATGGCGTTAGTGTACTTGAAGCTATGTTTAGCTTTTGTAGAGCATTTTTAAATACAAACACCAGATGGCATAACTTTCTGTCACGTGTCTTGAGTTGATTCTCAATTTAAACACTTCACTAACGCCAGATTTTGGTTGCATCTGAGAAGTGAAGCTATTCCTGGTTTAAATGAAAGATTGTGAATTCGGTAAGAGTAGCTTTAGTTGGTTTGTGCAAAAAAAAGCCTTCAAAGAGCGCTGGCTATGGCTTAACTAAAAGACATGGAATTTGACCTCCTTTAATGAAGAGGTTTTGCATAAATCATACAGTCGAAATAAATCTCAATTGTATCGTGGACCAGCATCAACTTGAGCCCAGTATTTTCTGGAGTTCGAGTCTAGCAAGTTATCGCTTTAGCCAAGGAGCTGGAACAGGCCCTAGAACGACTAAAAGTAAAAATACAAACAAAGCTATCCCGAGTATTTCTAGTGCCCTTAAGCAAATTAAATCTAAACTCCCCTTTACTTGGCTTATCTTTTTCGATTTGCTTTTCAACCTCAATCAAGCACTCTTAGAATTCCAGCGCTTTTGGGCATTGCCCAAGGAGGACCAGAGCTTCTGTTGAAAATTACTGGAGATCTTACATAAAGATTAATAACCAGCCACTGAGAGAGAAAAATTTTTAATAACTCATATAAAAACTCACCTATTGCTTGATTCGATTTCTTCTGCAATTTCGACCACCGCCTCCTAACTTTATGCGACCAGCCCGCAGCTCCACTCCTCGGTTTTCTAGCACGTTCTTGTACCCTAAAAACAAAAAAAACCGCACACTCTTTACATAAATCCTCATCATGTGACATTAGAAATTCAAATAATGTCACTTTAAACCTGTCACAGCTATTATTTGGAATGCAGAGTGGCATAAAAATGCTTGACGATGACTATGCTTTTATTACCATTATCTTTATGATAACAAAATCACACAAAATAAAATTATTTTATGTACTTACACGTAGACTGTATGCTCTGATTCCGAATCCGATACCTCCACCCACTCATCACTATTACTTTGGCTTGTTTCGCTATTCGGACGAGGCTTCCCATAGGGCGTCGTATGATACCCGACGTTGTCACTATTGTCAGATGCGTTCGTTGGACCTAAAAAAAAAACAAATTTTTTTAAACGATTACCATATGGATGAATGCACGACCTGAATATAATGACCGTTTCCATGCTCTTTTCATATACTGAGGCGCTGGTTTAACTTGTTTCCAGGACATTCGCATATTATGTAGATTTTTTTTGAGCCTGTATGGATGATTATATTTTTATTTATGTTTAAAATGTTAAACTTTTCATTTAAAAAAAAAATATTATTTTGTAATTTATTATTATTTTTATTCAATTATAAACCATGATGAATATTTACTTTGTTGTGTAAGAAGATATTGATTTTTGTTTTTTTTTTCCTTTTTAGGATTCATTGTTGTCAGTTGCTGTCGAGGATTAAAATTTTAAAGAAAATCGCAGAGTCATTTATTTGACTGCAATAAGGACGACACCCTTAGAGTTCAAAGTCAAACAGGCATTTAAGGAATAAGGACAAGGTTAAATATACGTATTGAGTTAACAAAGGCAGTGCTGCCAATAAAGAATGATTAGATTAGTGAGTTACTGCCATATGTTAAAGGATTAAGAATTTTGTACTTTTAGGTGCAGCTAAGAGGACCAAAGTTGGAGGAGTTGTTGGAGGTGCCTGAAGAACTTCAAAACCAAGATCATTAAGTTAATTTCATTTACTCTAAGCAGTGTTAGCTATTTTCTAATCTAGGTTTCCAACAGAGCACGGCTATTCGATTTTCAAGCTCAAGAACGCTGCCACCAACATCTTTCATATTTTTAAAGTAAAATTAAGAAGGCAAAGAACGTGGGACAATTAAAGTGTCTGGCTGGCTGTTGGGAATCTAGATTAAAGAATAGAAATCAGCTTTGTAATAAATAATATAATTTTTATTAAAACACTCAACACTATAACGGTTTTTTTTATATGAAACTGACTCAAATTACTTGTTGCTAGTGTCGCTAAATCGAACAGACATCTTATTGTTGCTGATCAAATAATGTTCAGCAGCAGTATAATTGCTATATTTGTAAGCGCCACTAGCAGTAAATTTTTGGGAGTTTTGACTGAAAGTCTACCAGCGCCCCAAAACTTCCTGACCCTGATTTTATACAAATCCATTCATACTTACTCGTCCTATGCGCACCATTCTCCATAACTCCAGGCGCCATTCCATAAATACTATTACTCTTCTCATACGTGCTCTTCCCACTGTTGTTACTCGTATCTGACACATTACTCCTAATATATGCTGAACTCCCATCGGCATTAGCATAAATTCCGTTATACACAGATTCATAACAATTGTTAACATTATTCGAATTAACTTCTTCGTAAATCCCTTTATCCTTCCCTTTCGATCTATTTTTCACGGATTGTATATCCTCGTAAATATTATTCTCATCCCCGTTATCTCTTACATATTGATACGATTCCGTTTCGTCAAAATCTTTCGTAACGACTTGAACGGTTTTAGGCGGGTCCGCCCTAATATACTGATAACCTTCACCTTCTCCATCATCATAATTATACACCAACTTATCCGATATACAATACAAGCTGTCAGATTTCCCGTTTGAATTTTCATTAATAAAATTCATTTTTTGTACTTTATCGTTAATACTATCATAATTAGTATCATCTTTTAATTCGTTGCTATTGTAAATTTTCTCATAACCTTCATTCGACTGGTTATACGACCCTATATCATCGTAAACCGTTTCATCGGAGTCGTTTGAATTATTCTCAAAAGCCTCGTCTTGATTAAAAGGTCGAATGTCGTCGTATATAAGGCACGTGTCCGGTAAATCTGGTACGAAATTTTCAGGTGGCAGAGGTAATGGCATATCAATTCTCGATAACGACGGCTTCTTTTCTAATGGGGCTTCATTATGTTCTTCTTTCTTCGACCATAAGAATGAAGTGTTCGGCTTTCGAGTTTCGTTTATTATTATTTCATCTTTGGCAGGTTCTTCTTCTTCTACTTCCGCAGGTTTCAGCAAACGAGCAAATTGTCTTTGCTTCGGATCTTTTTGCCGATCCCGAGTTACGTTGGATTGTGATATTTGGCTAAAAATCGAGGAGTTGTTATTTTTAGGAGGATCGACCGGCCTGTTTTCTTTATTTTGAATCTCTTCTGATGTTTTAGTGTTCGGATGTATGCGATTGTGTAAAGACGATGAATTTTTTAATTCTTCAAATGTTTTATTTTCGGGTGGTTGTTCTTGTTCAGGCGATTTTGAATGATCCCGCTTCATTCCTAGGTATTTTTTCCTGTATAACGAATCTCTTGGAGATAATTTCGTTTTCGCGGGAGGTTTCTCCTCCAAGTCTAATTTTATTAACATGGGTTTTATTGTAGCCACCGGTTTTTGTTTGATAACTTCCTTCACCGGTATTTCCACTTGAGCATCTTTATTCGTCTCCGCGGGTTTCCCCACGCTTTTTTCAAAAATATCAATCGCAGTTTTCACGGTTAAACTGTTTCTTTGGCATTTTTCTAATTTTGGCACTTGTTCGTTATTTTTAAGGCACTTATCATCGCTTAAATCTATATCAACTAAAACTTTAGGCACGGAAGTTTTCTTCTTCATATCCGAAATTTTTGCGTTTTCGGTTCTCTCCTCAAATTCAACTATCTTCTGCAAGACATTCCTCTGAGATTCGTTTATCTGGTTGACGTTCAACCGAAAACTGTTAGATTTCCCTTCATCCGTTACTAATCTCGTCGCTGTAGCCACGACGCGTTTCTTACTCTTCAACCCGCTCGGTTTTCTGCATATCACGACTTTTATCTGTTTCGAATTCCCGCGGATATTCTTAACGATCGTTGTTTGATTTTTCTGCGACAATTCATTAAATTTCGAGGTGAGGGCTTGCACGGTCGAAGTGGGGAGAGTGATTTTCTTCGTGATACGTTGTTGCGTTCCCCCGCGATTCGGCACGGGGCATTTGAAACTTGGTTTCCGAGAAACCCCGTCTTGAGCTAGAGATTTTTGTAGTTTCGGGGGGATTCCATTTAAATTCTTCGCTTCCGATGGTGTCATCTTTCACGATTCAAGGCCCCATCCTGAAAAAAAAAAAATAAATAAATTTCGTTAGTTTCGCTTCAGTGCTAAAAAACCCGAAAGGGAAAAGGCGTATTAACGCATTTATATTTATCCACACGAATCGATAGCAATATATTCGATGCTATCCCTTTTACGGGGGTCCCGCCCATAACGAATTCATTAAAATACAATGCGTATAGATGGATCTCTTGTCAACTAGTTTTGTTATATACGGTAAACAAAAGAAGGTAAAAAGTAACAGTTATTGGCAGGCGTTTGCCCTACAAACACAGTGTGTATAACTAGTTCGAATAATTGAATTAGCATGATGTGCGAGAAAAAAAAAATAGAAAATTTGACTGAGATGTCATACGGTTGAGGAATATCGATGACTACAACAATTGAAGAATGAATCAGCGTTCAATTTTAATTTTTTTTTAAAGAAGGAAATTGAATCAATCATGGATTTTTTATAATCACGCATGGTTCGTTTAACTTCCTCCAAAAATTTGAAGTGGTTCTAATTATATTTGCGGTGGGATATCATTTCACGAGGATGATAGTAAACGTGAAATTTATAGTGATTCATAACGTGGCCTGAGATTCATTCATTTTATGGATTGAACAATGGGGAAAGAATTTGTGCTAGACTGGAGACGGATTCCTGATTCGAGAACTATGAACTTCTATCATCATATCCGTTCGAGTGATCTTATTTATAATTAATATTGACTTAAGAGAATGTATTAGATGCTTTTATTTACTCAATTACTATAAAATCATATATTCCTAATGTCGACATTTAATATAAACATCCGGTAGACCTGATTAATTTAATTTACACAAGCGTAACGATGCGCATTAATTGATGATAAGCTCGCTTGAGTTTTGGATTTCGTATTGGCCCAGATTAGGTAAGCACGAGTGGATTTTTAGAGTAAGAAGAAAAAACAAAAAGGCGGGTCCGAATGCTAAGGGCTGTCTGTGCCAAAGAGAAAACTGGTGCCCAACAAGGGACCCTTAGAGTCTAGGAAGCCTATTAGGGAGTGGACACTTCGACGAGTCGTCTGCTACGCAGGGGTACGTCATTTTGAAAACTGGAAGCTGCCATGATCTCGAACACGGGTCTTGAAACTTTTGTTGATCTCCATGGCAACGTTGACTAAGATTTTAGTTCATGCAGATTACACTAAATTGATCGCTCTAGAGACCGATTAGTAATGTCCAATATAATTTGGGATTCCTTCGGCTTGTGATTGGCTGGCCGCTACGATACTCGCACCATCTAGTAGTGGGCCATGAACTATTTTCGTATTCAAAATCGGAGTCAAAACACAAACCCCAAGTTTCAAGACTTGGAAGACCGTGATCTCGAATTGAAAAGCAAACATCTCGATTGGCAGATTTTTCAATTTGAGAATGTCGGCCACCAAGTTGTCCACTTGGCAACATAGGAAATAGCCGATACCCATATGTTCAAAGGTTTTGATAAGGAGAAGGTTTCACATAATGAAAGTTATATTAAAACTAATTCACCTGTCACTGATTCATAATTATACATCAATGATAATTATTTTAATATAAAATCATTTGAATATTACTTTCTTGCATCTCTTTAAGACATTCTGAGGCCTGTTAAGAGTGACAAGATATCAATGATAATTTTGAAAAACACTTTTAAAAATTATCCTTGTAGCAATAGGAAAAAAAATTCTTTAATGCCTGAAACCTTCCTACACCCTCAAGAAAGATATTGGCAGAGGAAAAGTTGCCAACGAGTCTTAAGGGCTATAAACCAATTGATTGGTGTATAAGACTTTTGGGTTTAGCTTTTACTTGAATTCTTCTTAGCCCTAACTATCTATAAATGGTTTTAAAACTAGCTTGAGTAGGTTGGGAGCTTCCAGTTAGCTACTGACAATCTGTTTCCCTGAGATTCAACCCCTGAAAAAGCAATATGAGCTGGGCCAAGAAGCCCGAAGAACATCCAGCAGGTCTACACGTGAAGACCAGCGTGTGCAGACAAGTGAAAGACCACGATCTGTAAACCACAGTAACAAAAAAAAGCCTCTGGTTATTTCAAACCATCTCTACCTGCTCTTCTAATATCTATTCAAATAGATTATTTTAAATTTCTTTTAGCATGTGTAATGGCCCACCCACTAATGATTCTCTCCAAAAGGAATCAAACCGGCATTTAAAAAACAATGCCATAGAATCTTCCACCGATGAAAGTTACATTAAATCAACCTAGCTGTCATGAAACATAATTACACATAAATAATCATTTTAATATACAAATCATTTGAATATTAAAATAATGTAGAAAAGAAAAATGCCCCATCATCCCGAACACGAGCTCTGCATACATCAATGCCGAGTAATGATGAAAGTTCACTCCGTTTAAGGTAAATTGAACTTTTCCGTTTCCGGAGCACAGAAAAAAAAACCAGACGCTCATCATTCATACTTCGATGTAATACCGGTAAAAACATGCACGAAACCCGATTACAACAAGAACAGGATGAGAGGGTGACGTTATACGGATTCTTATTTGATTATTTGTAATCAAATTATAATAATTAATTAATGGTTTCCCATAACCCAGCTATCAACTTTCCTTTTACACAAAAATCGTCCTTTTTTTTTTTTACTTCCTTTTTTTAGTTTGTTGCAATTTTTTTCGGTTGTGTTTACATTTTTAATTCTCACGTGTATAAATAATTTTTGTTGAAGGATAACGGATGTAAAAAGGGTTTCAGGCGATTGGAATGATTTGACGTCACTTGATTTCGGTTGTGACTGATCGGTTCACGGAGTCCAGTGCCACTACATTCCTTGTTAATTGCACCTCTTTCCATTAATGATTCATAAACTTGTTTTTTTTGTTCCTTAAAATCTTGTCAAAGTTGTTTAAGTATTACTTAACTGATTAACTATGATCTGGTTAGATCTACGGATTGAGAATATTAAGTATTGTTATGCAAAGTGATTTTGTGTAGATTAGAAGCCAGAGCAGACTAATCGCTCTAGTGGCAGAAACTCCAGAGGCCGACATCCTGTGGCCTCTGGAGACCCCTTACATTATCATGAGAACAGAAACATTAATAACACAACGCATGGCCCAACTCACGAAACAAATTCTTCTCCCTGACACTTTAATTTCAACATTTTCATCACCTACGTAGAACTGATGAAAGTTATACGTTTGTGATCTTGCGTGACGATTTTTTTTTCAAACTCCCATTTCTTAACCTTCACTTAAAAAATGTCATGCAATCAATGCTCTCCGAAAAAAAAACTCCGCCACGTCCGATCGGGCCCATAAAAAAAAAAATCATTGCGGTGAAATTTTTTTTCCCAGCTACAACAAAAAATAGTTATCATTACCAATTTTACATTTTAAAAACCGTGATGGATTAACCCGAGCAATAATCAGAACGTAAAATCTCATAATCGCGATTAGATCAACAATTCATAATAATGCATAAAAGTGAAAGAAAGATCGGTAGCAATAGTAGTCGCGATGTCCACTTTGATTTTATATGGTGTCCCGTTCGGTTTCGCTCCATTTGATGTCGATCTCATTTCATCCGAAAGGATTTTTTTTTTCTTTGCTGCATCTCCCTGCAATTTTTTCAACGCTTGGATGAGATCCTCATGTTATAATTAAATTGAATTTTCACTTTTTAATAGAATCGTTTCCTTAGCGTCACGACGTGGGAAGACGCCCCTTGTCCGTTTTCAGTGGCGAATCGATATTTTGGGGACCGCTCTCAGAATTTTCTTCAGGGTCAAGCACGAAAGTAGTAGGGGGATATAGCCGTTTGACAGCCGGAGGTGGTGGGTGGTGGAGTGGTGGTGTCAGGCTTAGGTGGTGGAGGTTTGACCGAGGTGGTGGAGGTCAGCTCTTGGTGGTGGTGACTCAGTTTGCCTAACCTAACCTAACCCGACCCGACCAATTTTTTCGATTTATCGAACCTAACCGACCGATTTTTTTCGATTTATCGAACCTAACCAAAGTCACCACCACCAAGAGCTGACCTCCACCACCTCGGTCAAACCTCCACCACCCACCACCCAAACCTGACACCACCACTTCCACCACCTCGGCTTGACCTCCACCACCTAAGCCTGACACCACCACTCCACCACCCACCACCTCCGGCTGTCAAACGGCTATATCCCCCTACTCACGAACCATGAGCGGTCCCTCCTCAGACCACCCTGCTTTTTTGGTCGGGAGGGTGGGAAGTGATCTGGGATGGCGGCACGCTCCTCGCTGCTGTGGTTTTTAAAAAAATCCTCCGGGCCTGAATCTCCCGGGGCCCAAGGTTGGGGACCTAAGGTTCGGGAGGGTGGGGATTGATCTGGGATGGTGGCACGCTCCTCACTTCGGCCATCTCTGCTGTGGTTTTGAAAAAAAATCCTCCAGGCCTAAATCTCCTGGGGTCCTATAATTTATATGTAACTTATATATATTTTATATATAAAAATCCAGCCCAACATCCTTACTCTGACCGCTTTTTTTTCAACATTTTTAAAATTGAAGCAAAATGGGGCTTATTTTTCTTAAAAAATTATGACAGCTTTCCGAAATTTTAATTGTTGAATAAAAAAAATTTGCCCGCATTCTAAGAAGACAGGGCTCTTATGGACAAATCAATACTTAACCCCATCTTCTTAGAATACGAGCCAAATTTTTTTTTTTTAAAAATAAATAAAAACACTACTGGACTTCTGTAGTCACTTTAAGGCTTCCCTTCTGGTATTTTTACCCGCGCCCTCTGGAAAAGCCAATCCGTGCCTTGACTGCCTGGATCTGCGGTTGCAGATCTTACGCCACTGCCCATCTTTGAAAGAAAACCGATGACTAATCAGGTATTAAAGGATCCCGCTATACTATTTTTCAAGATCCGAAACAAAGGTCATCACGCTGGACAGACGGACTTTCATTTTTAATTATTATTAGTCATATATATAAGTGATTCATTTCGAATATACTGATAACGAGAGGGATTTCCACACCGGGTATTAGAAAGTAGTCACTTGTGATATTTTTTTTTTCTCGAAAGACGTGAAAGGATACGTCGGTGAATGGATGAATAATTTATTTAAAGTGTTGAGAATGATATCCGCATAAAAACGTTGAAGTATATTTGTTTATGGGAGCCAACAGCGAAACGTCATGTGTCTTGTTGAGATAATAATTCCGATTAACGACTGTTTTCTTTCCAACCAGTCAAAAATTCTGGTCTGGTGTAAATCTTTTTTTAAATCCATGATTGCTGACTTCATTTTTATGATTTGTTTTGAAAAATCGTTGGTGATGATGACTGCAAATTTTTTAAGGCGTGGTACCCATTCTAAGGTCTTCGTGGAATTCTGTCAAGTGCTCGCCAAAAAAATCGTTAACCTACTTGGATAAAACGCTGGAAAAAAACCAAACCACGAATCGATCTTAATGCATTATCCCAAAACATGAAACATCATCCTCGTTGTCAACCTTCCCGAGATAAAATTATTAAACCGATCTGGTAAATATTTGCTCGCTTCCGAGAATTAAAAAATGACTCACTTCGATTATCACAATTTTGCATTTTACTGTAATGGTCACGAGTTATTTGGATTCAGTTATTCCAAATTTTCTTTCATTCCATCAGGACCTCTTAACTGTCAAATCGCTCCAATAGAAATAGGTTAGCTGTACCACAAGTTAATGCCAGTTAACGGCCCTTCATGTAAAACATCCCAGCAATTATTCATTTACAATTAATTTTAAATAATTACGATGACAATCAAAAATTTTCACAAAACATTTATAACCTGTCCTTTCTTAATTACACATCAAATCAATTCAACTAAAAAAAAAAAAACAACCGTAAAAACAAAAATAAATTTCGCGCGACAAGTTTATGTTTCGCCATCTGTTTAATTTCCCGTGACTCAACCTATGATTCGCTTGCGGTCTCTTATCACTCGCTAATTCCCGAGTCGATTATTCTTAAAATAATAATCTCTCCTCGAAAATCAATGTTACTTTAGGCCACAGCCCATCCATCTTGCCCGCAACTACTCATGCTATATTGTAAAAATCTGATCATACTAATCACATAACCGACTTTCCTAGTCATAACAATGCCGAGTCTTTTGTTCTGCGAGAACCAAGAAAATCATGTTTTCTGATTATTTGACGCATTCGACAACACAAACATACGTATCACCGTGAAATGATTCAAAATAAATGAATAGATCTTCAGTGGCGGGTCTGGCCACATAAGCCCTTAAATAACAGGCAAAGATGCTTCTAAAAGGATGTTCCACTGATTTTGGATCTTCCTACAGTAAATATTTTTCTTATAATAAAGCTGATATATTATTCTGAAGTGTTATTTTGGTGTCTTCTGCAGCGCACAACTTTTGCGCACAGGGTACTATCCCCATATTAGACTACAGTCTAGTACACGACTTATGTAATGTGTTAATGTCTATTGTGGAGAAAAAAGGACAGCTACTTAGTCTAGATGATTGGATTTTTGATAATTATTGTATAAGGCTCAATTTTGGGGTAGTACCCCGTGTGCAAAAGTTGGGCGTAGCTGAAGGCAAGAAAATAACACTTCAGAATAGTATTTCAGCTTTATTATAAGTATATTATGTGATGTACTTAGATCCAAACTCGATCGAACATCTTATTCCAAGCGATTATTGATCTTTTTTTGCCCATTTGTAGCATATACGAATATTTTCTCATATTTCTTGCTCTCTTGCTGAGAAAGAGGATGTATTTTCGAGTTTTGAAGTTGGTAGCCTTCTCTTTAACAAGCTCAGTAAGATCCTAACCCATTAGCTTGTCTCACTTAACTATAGTTAGGCCACAAAAGAGGTGCTATGACGACATTAAGAAGGTGGCGGGACTTAAGTGGCTGCAAAGAGCCCTAGACAAAGAAGTGTGGCAAAGGCTGAGGGAGACCTTCGTTCAGGAATAGACGGACATCGATTGAAAAAAGAAGAATTCACGCAAATCTTTGTTTCTTTGACCTTAGTTCACTTGATCGGCTACCGCCGACCCGCCACTGTACAATATATCTTACTCTTTTTTGCAATCAAGTCATCACATGACAATTCAAACGAAATGACCTTTAGCAGGGTCACCGAAACAAACAAAAAATTAAAAAAACGGACCGCGTTCTTATTTTAAAATAATCTCATGAAAATCGCAAAAAGACTATAATTTCGCGATGACACATTATACCGGAAGCTTGTTCCGCGCAACGAGGACAAAATGCGAAAAAAGTGTACTTACACCTGCTACATCTGCAAACACGAAAAAAAAAAAAATACTTCGGAAGCAGATGTAAGTCGAAAAGACAGATTCAAACCTAATGATGGGAATCCGTTTCCGTCATGCAGAAAAAAAAACGCCGACTTGCTAAAAAGTATCTTTTGCATTTAAAATTAAAAATTACAACATCCGCATACCTAGAAACAATATTTGAAACAATAATTATTGCAATGCATTCTCACGCATGGCCAGTGCTCGTCTTATCTTAATTGCGCGCATGCGTGCTTGTTAATTATTATTAACTAGAAAGTTTTATTATTATTTTTTTTAAAAAAAAAGATCTTTTCCCAAGTTTTTTTAAAAGCATTGTCTCGAACCGATTTCGTAACGATTTTGTCATTGTTCTCTTGAGATTGTTTTTGATTTTAACGAAGCGTTTTTTTTAATTGAAATTTGTTTTAAAGTGAAACTGATTAAAAACCATGAGGAAATGTTTATGTGATGATGGTAGTTTTTCTCTTTCACGGGTTGCGGTCTAATTAAAGGGATTTTTTTTTTTGTGTGTGCAAGTGAAATGATTTCGGGGCTTTTATGGTAAGAAGGGGCGAGACTGAGTTTCGTTTTCGTTTGGTTCTTGGCGATTTAAATTAAAAGGGAAAAAGATATCCGGGAGGAAAAAGCATTTAAATGGGTGGAGTTGTTGATTTCTAAAAAAATTAAAATGCTCAAGGGGGAAGAGAATATGCTCAGCCTTTGAGGGTTTTTTTTATTGCGAAATCGTAAAGAAATTAAGAGTCCTGGTATTTGGTTATTACGAGTTATGACCGTGAATGAATAGCGAAATTTTTTGTAAAAGTCTTGAAAGGATTTTTAGCTCCAATGAAAAAAATTTCAGAAATTATGCCTTTCGAGTGAGATGGAATTCTTGTATAATTAACCCGAGTAAACGGAACCTTAGGAAATAACGCCTATTTAGCTTGAGCATCGTCGCCTCACACGAAGTCAAATTCAAATTAAGCAGTTAATTTTCTCCTCCACAAGTTTCCTTGAAATTTCTATGGTAGGCCCTATAAAAATCCAGCTGGTGGTGGGACCATCATCGAGCTTTTTCTTAAGCTTGAGAAGACTTTCGATTAATAGCTAAATATTTTCGCGGTGACCTGCCGCCGCTTTTTTTGATGCTCAATGCTCATGTCTTAATTAGCTGAAGGAGTTGTGCAACATCCCCTACTCGGATTGGATATCCCATTATCATGCCGGATCGAAAAACTTAACCAACGCATCCTAAAAGACCTGCTTCTCCTTTCCGGCGCACGTTACATGTTTATTTTCTGTAAACGACTAAAAACAATGTAATAATTGAACAGACGATAAGCTTGCATTTCCTGCTATAGATAATCTCCTTTTTGCATCAGTCATCCTATAAGCACATTGCATTCTTTAAATTCTTAAACATCTGCCGACTTAGGGTCATTCCTACTCGCGTTAACACAAAAAACGATGACACCGGTTTGATTAAAAACGTCGATGACGAGAAAATAAACAAAAAAAAAAAGAAAAACTGCATAATTGTCGATTACGTAATAATAGCGTAGGAAATCCTTACAATTATCTAATTACTCTTCTCGGTATGCGAGAGGTATCTCTCTTTTTAATTCATGCAATAATCGATTCATTATCTTGTGCAATATCACAAAACAACCGTGGAAAAGGTGTCACACTTTTTGTGTTTCGACCTTACAGAAGATCAGCTAAAGACTTTTTAAAGTGGTTTTTTTTCACTCTTTTATAGAAGCTATTGCGCCAGGTCTGAGGTCAGTAGCGACTTTAGGAATTCACTTACATTCTCCGGACTCATAGGCGCATTTTAAAGGATTATGGAGACCCATAGCTTCAGTCTAAAAGAGTCGACTGTATTTATAGTCACCTTTTAAATGGTCGCCAGGACCCGCAATCATATCCTTAAGGGCTGTCTGAAACCATAGTCGCCTTCAAAAGGGTCGTGTTAACCCATAATCGCATGCTAAAGGGTCGTCTGGACTCGTAATAGCATGCTTAAGGGTCCTCTAGTCCCATAGTAGCAAGACAAAGGTCTAGACAATGGGTCTAGACGACCCATAGTCGCATCCTAAAAGGTCGTCTGGACTAACAGTCGCATGCATAAGGGTCGATTTGACCCATAGCCGCCTTCAAGAGGGTCGACTTGACCCATAGTCGCCTTCAAGAGGGTCAACTGGACCCATAGTTGCTTCCAAAAGGTCCTCTAGTCCCATAATTGCAAGCCAAAGGGTCGCCTGAACCCATAGTCGCATCCTAAAAGGTTGTCTGGACCCATAGTCGCCTCCAAAGGGTCGTCTGTACCCATAGTCGCACACTAAAGGGTCTACTGGACCCATAGTCGCATCCTAAAAGATCGTCTGGACTAACAGTCGCATGCAAAAGGGTCGACTTGACCCATAGCCGCCTTCAAGAGGGTCGACTGGACCCATAGTTGCCTCCAAAGGGTCCTCTCGTCCCATAGTAGAAAGCCAAAGGGTCGTCTGGACCCATAGTCGCATCCTAAAAGATTGTATGGACCCATAGTCCCATCCTAAAAGGTCGTGTGGACCCATAGTCCCATCCTAAAAGGTTGTCTGGACCCATAGTCGCATCCTAAAAGGTTGTCTGGACCCCTAGTCGCATCCTAAAAGGTTGTCACGACCCATAGTCGCATCCTAAAATTTTGTCTGGACCCATAGTCGCATCCTAAAAGGTTGTCTGGACCCATAGTCGCATCCAAAAAGGATGTCTGGACCCATAGTCACATCCTAAAAGGTCGTCTGTACCCATAGTCGCATGCTAAAGCGTCGACTGGACCTGTAGTCGCACTCTAAAGGGTCGTGCGGACCCATTATTGCATCCTATAAAATTTTCTGGACCCATAGTAGCCTCCAAAGGGTCCTCTAGTCCCATAGTTGCAAGCCAAAGGGTCGTCCGGACCCATAATCGCATCCTAAAAGGTCGTCTGGACCCACAGTCGCATGCGAAAGGGTCGACTTGACCCATAGTCGCCTTTAGAAAAGTCCACTGAACCTATAGTCGCATTTAAGAGGATCGACTGGACCCATAGTTGCCTCCAAAGGGTCCTCTCGTCCCATAGTTAGAAGCCAAAGGGTCGTCTGGACCCATAGACACAATTTATAGGTCCGCCTCGACTAATAGTAGCAGCCTTAAATCCCGCAGCCAAACTCCCAACACGATACCTCAAGTTTTCCCAAAAAAGGCTGAACCGCTCCTTTTTATGGCTCCTTACTGCCTACGGCCCTGCGATGAGCACTCTCAACGATTTCACCAAATTTCCCAAATCTCCAGAAATCTCCGAAACGAATCAGATTTCTAGAAAGGCAAGCAGATTAGTTTAATAATCAATTATAATATTGTTTTCATCTCTAGACAAGTTTTTTAATCGGTTCGATTTATTGTTTCGACGGAGGGACCACCACTCAAATCATTTCTATCTAGATAGTTGTTTTGCAAATTGAATGATAATCATTGATTACTTCATGTTTGAATAATTTTACAACAATAATACTTACGGTAATTCAATCCAATAATTTCACTCGTGGATATGGAATTTATACTATATAAAACTCGGTGGCGAACCGGATTTTCTATTAAAAATGAAAGTATTATCGGTTATGCACACACATGAACGAGACCTAGGCTTAAGGTCAAGTTAACTACAGTTTACTATAACGACATTTTGAATTTAATTTTTTTGCCATTTTAAAATTTCCGCAATTTTTCTCAACTAGGGAAAAAAAAATTCTCAAGCACCCTTCGGCCATAAATGCCGTTAAAAAAAATAATAATAATAATAATCCGGCGTGGTGAGATTAATTTAACGGTTAAGGCAAAAGGTCAAATGATTAGAACGGCCCTAAAATGCTACCGTAAAGGCAATTAAAACAGAATAAATATAAATATTATCTGATCATTATTTTTTACTTTTAATAGTACGTTGAGTGAGTATGCGCTTTTCGAAAATAAAAAAAAAATCTTCACTGCGGCTTTGATGATTCAAGGTGAGCATAGGGAAATTTTTTCGTGAAGGATTTTTTAGAAGAGTGAGACAGTCCCCCCTGCGGTTTTAATGCCGTCTTGGCTTGATGTTCCCATTTGAAGTATTCCATCAATCTATCTCTGAGCACACGCACATTATGGAAATCATGTCTTGGAGAGTATGAGAGATATTACGAATCCTCACGTGGTTTCTCGGTTGTATAAAGCACATTAATAATTATTCTGATTTACAGACTTAAAGTCTAGATGTTGACGGTTATATTAATTAGTGTAATTATAGTTGCATAGGGGAGACTTATTGCGCTAGTAAAATGCCTCCAGGTTGGTAGGAGATGTGAGAAGAATAAACAATATATACCAGTGTTTTGTTTTGGTCAAAGCGTTCCCAGAACTCATAAGAGTAAGATTGAGAATAATCCCTAATTTCCAAGAAGGGTTTGTGGTGGAATTCTCACATGAGATCTTGGTTCAGGAAAAAATTTTTACGACTTTGGAGTTGAAAAAAAAAAGGCCAGCGTGGCAGCTAATGATCCTAGCAACCGTCGTTATGGTAACTAATGATCCTAGCAACCGTTAATATGGTAACAAAAGATCCTTTAAGCTCTAATTTCTGACGCCACCTTACTTCTCATAAAATAAGTCTTAACATTCCTCTCTCAAATCTAAAACTCATACACAATTGCTTTGCCCAAGCTATTAAAGATCAACATATCCTAAAAAAGAAATTCGAGACTGTGCAGGTAACGATTTCATTTACAGTAAATTTGCCGACTCTAATTGCTACATTCAAGGACAATATCTGCATCAGACACATCATGACGCAAAAGTATTGACTATCTCTCGCCTCATCGAATCATCTCGTCTATTTTTATAACCCTCTTCGAGTTCTTTTTAAGACCACCAAAAAACGTGAACTATCATTCAAAACCGATTTTTTTTTATTTTCAAAAAAAAACATCTTCATTAATTAAAAATTCATAGCTTATGATTTCACGCTGTTTTATTCTTCAAAAAATTTTAAATACTAATAATATCAAAAAATCAGGGCCTACTTTTCTATTTATTTAATAGTGCAGGTGCTCATGTCACTAAAAAAAAAAACTGGCCACTGACACCATTGAACGTCTCTCGAAAAAAAAAATTAAGATAATTTGATTAATATCTTCGGCTAAGAAAACTATCAAATTGACCGTCTAATATGTGCATATGCCATAATCGTGTGAAAGAAGAGGTCAGGTACTAAAAGTCATCGGTTATTCTCTTGGCTACTTTTTATTTTTAATATCCGTCGTAAAAAAAATTCATATAGAAGTCCGCTTTTGATTCATACCGCGCGCGCCTAATAAAATGGGCGAAAGTCTTAATAACGAGCGCACAAAAACCTCGATTTTTTTGACTCGTCAATATATATTTGAACAGGATGGAAGAATATGATATAATTTTTATGATTTTGAGAATTTGGAAAGTTGAGATGGACACGTGCCAGCTTTGCATGGGGAAGAGTCTTTGACGAGACACTTAGAAAGAAAATATTTGGCAATGAATTATTGCTGTAATAAATTCTTTTGGATTAGTATGATTTTGTTGGAACGAGTGCCTGTTTCAAACGTTGAAAGGCCCCTAGCAACTGTTGCCATAGTAGTAAAAGATCCTAGCAACCGTTGTTATGGTAACAAAAAATCCTAGCAACCGTTGCTATGGTAACAAAAGATCCTCGCAAACGTTGCTATGGAAACTAAAGATCCTAGAAACCGTTGCTATGGTAGCTAATGATCTTAGGGACCGTTGCTATGGTAACTAATGATCCTGGCAACCGTTGCTATAGTAACAAAAATCCTAGTTACGATTACTTGGTAACAAGGATTGCAAAGGTTTTTATTAACCGTTGCTAAACTAATATTTCTGAATCTAAAGGTGATATTGATCACGTAAGTTCACAGGGAAAATCTCCGTTAACAAGAAAAGGAAATATCCCGTATGAATAATCATTTAACATTCATTAGAATAATTTGCAACATTATACCCATTTAAAGATAACCGTTAAGATATCTCCCTATTAAAGTAATAGAATCCTAATTGTTTGCAAATAATATCGTGATTAGTCGGAATACATGAAGCTTTCATTACATTAAGAAAAATTTCTTCCGGAATAACTAATTAATTTTTTTTATTATTAATAATATCCGCATAATATTATTTTTATAAGTTCCAGGGAATTTATTTTATAAACAAACAAATTCTCTTCTTTTTTTTTTTTTTTTTCGTTTTATTCGATTCGTTCCGAATCATGTCAAAATAAAAATGACATAACCCGAGAACGTTTTCTAACAAAGAATTCTCTGACTTTGCGTGTCAGGAAAAATATTAAATACCGTTTTGATTTATATCAATCAATCGATTGTAGGACGTCCCGCTAGGAAACGACACATACTCGCTAATTGGTAAAATATAGACGACAATTTTGTTAACTGGAAAGTGACCGATATTTACGGCAAAGAAAAAGAAAAAAAAAAAACACAAACCGTCGCGAAATTGTAAATTGTAATTTCACGGATGTTTTTCAAAAGATTTCACTACCTTACGGATTATGCGGGTGGTTTTGCCCTATAATTAATTTTAAATGGGAAATCGAAGATGATTTAAGCCTTTGAGATATTTTGGGCAAAAGCGTTTTTGTTTTGTTTTCACTTTCTTGTATTCATAACACGCATTACATATATTGGAATCGTGTATGGGAAATTATGAAGTGTTTGGGCGGCGATATTTATTTCAATTGGCAGTTCCGCTACTTTTTCCTTTTGGCATTTTCGGTATCTTCCGTGGGTAGTTATCGATTTGAAAAAAATGTTAATAGGTTCAATGGCAAATGGCAAGGGGCATGGGTTGAAGAAAAAAAAACGTTTGGAATTGTTTATTTTCATCTTGAGGCTTAAATGTTTTGCCCTTTTGCATTGGCTTATTTTAATATGGAAAAGCATTAGAAAAACAGACTCAAAAAACAGACTCTCACCTGAGTAACTAGAGTCCTTAGTAACCGTTGCTATGGTAGAAAGGTTCCTAGCAACCGTTGCTATAGCAACAAAGTCCCCTAGCAACCGTTGCTGTAGTAACAAAGATCCCTAGCAACCGTTGCTATAGCAACAAAGATCCCTAGCAACCGTTGCTATAGTAACGAAGATCCCTAGTAACCGTTGCTGAGCCAAAATCAAAACACGGCCAAACCTTTTCTTTATAAAAAATTAGTTCCTTAATTATTCTTATGGTTTTATCGATAATTAATTCTCCCTTTAGCAAAATTTTTCTATTGTCATAATTTTCCTTCTCTGCCTCTGCTACAATATTTTCCTTTTGTCCCTATCGTTACCCAATCCCTAGACTTTCGAACTTCTTATCAGCTCCCAGCACGATGCTCTATAATTACCCCAATAAAAACCCACGTGTAAAATGAATCATGTTGCAACCTTCGATTGTATATAAAAATGTCCGTTTTAAACCGGAGGCACGATTTTATAAAAAGAGATCACACAAACAAAAGCCGAAAATCATTTTTAAAAATTTCACCATTATCTAATCTCGTATCGTACATTGAGAAAGGCGTATTAATTAATTTCGATTGGATAACTATAACCGTTAAATGAAAATGAAAAAAAAAAATATTTTTCAGACGATTGATGGCTTTATCGTTACAATTTCAAGGTTATCTGCCCGGAATGAGAAAGTAAAGAAATAATAACACCAAAATGCTTACTTATAACTTTTTTTTTTTAAAAACAAAACCCTTTCTTCTACTCGTACAACTTTCCTTGTAAAATGCCTGATTCGTATTTCAGTCGAAAAATCGTAAATTTAGTTGAATAACTAGATTTTTAGCAAAATTTTTTTTATTAACAACGTAAAATGTATTTTGTTGAGGTGAGGAGTGCCGTTAAAGGCCGCTTGTTTGCTCCACCTAATTTCCTAAATTTCTTTCTTAAAAAAAAAAAAAAAAAATGGATTAACTGAATAAAAGCGTAAAAAATCTCAATGAAAAATCAAGGTTGATTTTGTTTAGTTTTTTTTTCTGAAAAGTGATTATGACTTTATGGCTTGACGAAATCGGTTTCGAAAAATGATTGACTACATGGTAAAAAAGTACTTATTAACGGTTGTCATAGTAATTATGGTCCCTAGTAACCGTTGCTATGGTAACAAAAATCCCCAGTAACCGTTACTGTGGTTACTAAAATCCCCAGTTACTGTTGCTATGGTTACTGAAATTCCCAGAAACCGTTGCTATGGTCACTAAAACCCCCAGCAACCGTTGCTATGGTAACTAAAATCCCCAGCAACCGTTGCTATGGTAACAAAAATCCCCAGCAACTGTTCCTATAGTAACAAAAATCCCCAGCAACCGTTGCTATGGTAACAAAAATCCCCAGCAACCGTTGCTATGGTAACGAAAACCCCCCAGCAACCGTTGCTATGGTAACAAAAATCCCGAGCAACAGTTGCTACGGTTAATAAAATTCTTGGTAACTAAAAAAAATTTCTGGCAATCGTTCCAAACGGGTCCCAACGACCGTTCCTGTAGCTACAGAGGATCCTAGCAAGCGTTGCTATAGTCCAAATATTCTTAGCAACCGTAAATATAGTAAAACAAGTGCCTATGACGGTTGCTATGGTAAAAAATATCACTAACAACCGTTGCTATGGTAATAAGATCCAGAAAAGCTAAATGTGAAATCCCCAGCAACCTTTCTTTACACTCCTTACAAGTGTTAAAGAAAAATTAACAGAAAAACCCATAAAAATATTTTACTTGAAAATTAATTCATTTTCCTAACCGAGTTAACTTTGAACTTTTCTTTTCAGTTCAACAAAATCGAAACCATAAACTAACATAATGTTTTGTTTAAGATTAATAATATTTAAAAGACCTTGAAATCGACAACTATAAACAAAAGCGATAATTAAAAATCCTGAAATTAAAATTGCCTTAAACCGAACAATCAATCACAATGGAGAGCAATATAAAATAGGCCTTAAGTTTTGCTTTGCTTTCCCCTTCTTCGTTCAAAGCTCCCTTTAATTTTTTTTTTTTTAAAGTAAATAAAAATCCTTGTTAAATGTTTCGGAAGAAAAATCGTGTAAGGTCAAAACTTTAAGGTACGCCATGAAAGAATACTAGAACGTGTTATACAAAATTAGCGATGACTAATCCCAAAGTACGGTTAGGATGAATTCATTGGTTAAAACAAGGTTCTCGAGAGCGCAAACGGTAATCAGCCCCGAGGCAAATGACTCGAGAGCGGGGACCTCTTTTACATGCTAATCCGTTTGTTTTTTTTTTGTGCTTTATTTCAGCAAAAACAAGGAAGGGTGGGAAGCGGAAGAGGCGGATGGCAAAAATTGTGGAAGTTTATTATTTCTTTTGGTTCCCAAGTAAAATGGCGCCTCTGGCTAAAAAATAAGATTTCTTCGAGTTGAAAATCGGTCTCAGGTTTGAAAAGAGAGGAAAATACGCCAAGGTCGAACGTGGCTTTATGCTCTTTTTTTATTGTTATTATTTTTTCTTTCTCATTCTGCCATATATGTTTTCAAACTGACAAACAGCCATTTAATGATGTAATTTTGACATGTTCTTGCTAGGCGGTTGCGTATGGCCTATTTATATAAGGCTATTTGGTCACTTTTCTACTCGCTAATTTTTTAATGATGAGGGTTTCTTTACGACTTTCACGAGTGAAGGGAATCCGGGTTTAATGTATCGACATTAGCTCATGATTCATTTTGTTAATATCCTTTCGTTTGGTCTCAGGTTGATACATGAAAAATTTTTTGGCGCAAGTAAAAGAATTTTAGTTTGTCAACTTCCTACACTGTCTTCTTAAACATTTTTTAAAAAATCTTGAAATACTCCCTATTATCACCTAGACCGGTAATTATCTTGAGAACAAGAGTTACCGATCTCTTATCAAGTAAGGCCATCACACTCTTATCCAGAATTCATTGACTCCTCTTAAAGATTAAAAAAGAAAAAAAAATCTGAGCGGAACGTGAAGAGACGATAATAAGAGTATCAATTTGCAGCCCACAATGAAATGCCTCGCCCGTTTCTCTTTTAAAAGCACAAATCAAGCGTTTATGGTTATAATTAGACTCATTTGCATTGCGGGTTGTTAAAGCGAAAAAATGGAAATAAAAAATTAATACGTGAGGGTGTAGTAAAAAATTTTCCCAAAGGGTCTCGTTCAAGGAAGTTATATGAAAAATGAAAATTTTTGCAGGTGATTTTGTGAAGAAGAAATTGTTGTGAAAGAGAGTTTATTCTTGACTTGAGATGCTCCAAAAATTTAATCGTCCCTAGAGAGAAAATTTTTTTAAAAACCAATTTTTAAATTTTTTATGTAAAATTTTTTGGAAAAATTTATTTTTAGTCAAGAAATTTTAATTTTGGCCAAGAAATCCAATTATGGCCAAGAAATCCAATTTTGACCAAGAAATCCAATTTTGACCAAGAAATTTAATTTTGGCGAAAAAATTCAATTTCGATCAGGAAATATAATTTTGTCAAAGAAACTTAATTTTGGTCAAGAAATTTATTTTTGGAATTTGAGTTTTGGTCGAAAAATTTAATTTGATGGTGAAAGAGATTGAATTTGGTCAAGAAATTTAATTTTGGTGAAAAAATCAATTTCTGGTATTTGAGTTTTGGTCAAGAAATTTACTCCTAACAAAGAAGTCGGAATTTGGTGAAGAGGTTAACTTCTAGTAAAGAGATTGATTTTTGGTCAAGAAATTCAATTTCGATTAGGGAAATTTAATTTTGGTCGAGAATCCATTTCCGGAATTGAGTTTTGGTCAAAATTTCATTTCATGGTAAAAGAGATTGATTTTGGTCAGTAATTTTCAGTTTGGTCAAGAAATTTACTCCTGTCAAAGAACTTTAGTTTCTGGTAAAGAGGTTGATTTTTGGTCAAAATTTCATTTTGCTCAAGAAATTTAATGTTGGCGAAGAAATTTAATTTTGGAGGAGATTTAATTGTGGTCAAAGTATTTATTTCTGAAAATAAATTGATTTTTGGTCAAAAAACTAGATTTTGGTCAAAAAATTTATCAAGAAATGGAAGTTTGGCCACGCAATTGTATTCTTATCAAAAAATTGAGCTCTCATTGAGAGATTATTTTAATAAATTTACATTTGGTTAAGATAAATTTGCTCCAAGTGAAGATGTCTTTTTTCAAAATTTATTTCAAGTCAAGACAAGAAATACCATGAAAGTTACTTTATGTAAAAACAATTATTTTCATTAAAAAATTTGGCATCTTGGTATTCTGGTCAAAAAAATTGAATATTACTTTCAATCTCAATCAGGATTTTAATTTCTAACCAAAAAACTTTTTCAAAAAATGAAATCTAGCTAAGAAATTTTAAAATTATTTTTGAGGATTATTACTTCCGGAAGAATATCCAGCTTTGTGATATGAGAATGAATTCTAGCATATTTTATTGAGGACTTGAGACTACATGAACCCCTAAAAAGGATTTTTTGCCAGAAATTTATCATTAATACCTGAAAAAATCCACAAATTTTCCGAGAAAAGTGTGCAACCCAGATAAAAATTTTTTATCAAGAAATCTCAACTGAAACCTTTCCAAGACCTGCAGCAATGCACCACATTATAAATCTCAGGGATGTTTATTTGTTTATAAACAAACCATTAAAAAAAGTTTATGAATTCCTTATCGTTTATCCTCGCTATTAAGCTAAATAAATCGATCCGTGATCATAGAGCTTAATACAGAGTGTTTATAAAAAAAAATTTACAATATTTATTGTAGAATAATATTCATTATTCTCATAGAACTAATCACGACTATGGAGCGATGAAGGAAAAAAAAACCCATAATGAATTTTTTATTGCTTTTTCGCAGTTTGGGAAATATATCTCAAGATATTTATTGCTTCAAGCCCTAACGTTAACTCATTAACCACGGACGGGATTACTAACATTATTTCTGACCACGATCAAATCATCTTCAAGGTCATCAATGACCCATGACAATTCGGTTTTTGTTTTCGTCAGCGAAAAAACTAAAATCGAGTATGGAAAAATTAAATGGGCGAGTTCGTGGGCGCCACCAATAAAAGTTTTTTTTTTTGAAAAATGGTCAATGACATCATAAATTTTTTACATTCCGACAGAATCGATTTTTAATTATTCATTTTAAAAAAAATTTATGATTGATTAATGGGGAGCTTATTTAAATATTAATAAAAATTTTTACCTTAATGTTTTGATGACATTAAATCCGTTAATGGTTATGTAATATATTTCACTGACATGGTTAACTGATTTAAAAATAAACAAGAGAACACTACAACATACGAATTTAAAAAAAAGAATTAAATAAAAACTGAAGTTAACATTAAGAAGAAAAGAATGATGATAAACGAAATAAAAAATTAAATATTAAAAACGGGGGGGAAAAAAATTCCACAGAACGGTAACTCAACAATTCGTGCACTGAACATAACTTGAAAAGACTTAACATTAAACTAAATGAGCCTAAAATTTCAATCCCACTGCCAACCGTGGATTAAACAGTTCGTGCACTTTACATTGCCAACACGCGACACTAGCGCGTTTGAAATGGCATTTCCGGTGTTGCATTGGCGCAAAAATCACGATTTTTCTCATAATTATATTATGAATATTTCAGTAGGACTTTGGATTTTATAGTGAGAGAATTTCCATATCGAGGGAAATTTTTTTTTGGGATTGCAAAACTGCATGGATTAAAATTGACATTGTTGGGGATTCCCCAACGATTTATTATGTATCAAAAGTACGTGCCGAAGAGGTCAACAGTAAATTTTTAACCAATTATTCTGGGGATTTGCCAAATCTGAAATGTCCATCAACTGATCTTATATCACACGATTTTAAAAATCATGCCATGAACTTGATAGAAACGTAAGCGGAAATTTAAAGAGTAAAATATTTTTTTACGCCTGCAGTTAGGCGTGTATGTAGTCCACATACACACATGAATCTATAGTGTATAATCGTGAAACAGCGGGGGAGCAGCAGCTTCACCCCTGACACAGCAAAAAAGCTTTTGCCAAAAAGCTAACATAATCTCACTACTTCCAAATATCTAGCCAACTAAGCCAGAAGTCTCAAAACTTTTCAGTATTCCCAGAAAAACTCAACAAAATTAAATGTATAACCCCTTCACTAGTTCAATTATTCATCCAGCCTTACATTATTGCTCATCTGAATGCATTCACTTTAAACCACACCTTCCACATCCTCACCACACTCATAACATGTTTTCAAAGATTAACAAGGCCAACCACGACATATAAAAGCAGAAGAATGCGTATGACCTTTCACATAAAAATACAATCCTTTCAAATTGTAAATAATTTTCCTTACATGTTTCAATTCACAATATTACGTATATTTCAAAAATAAAGAAAAAATCATACAAAAAATATTAAATTCATAAACGATGATTCCACTCAGGTATAAATGTGATGTTCTTACTTCAATCCATACTTCGAAATAAGTTCCTTCACCTTGTTAATATATTCCTGTTTCGAAGCATCTTGAGCCAGTCCTTTCTTTCCATTCCACGCTTCCCATTTTGCTTTCCCTTTAAAGTCGAGCAATCCTGGCTTAGCTAAAAAAAAAAAAGTGAACATTAATAATTGACGATAGCTGATACAATCATGCATCACATAATCACTTACAGGTATTGCAATCGCCCACTTCGGACTGTTTGTATAATGCATAAATTTCTAACATTTCATCATCAGTCGGTGTTTGTTGTAAATTTTTAACATCTTCAGCTGCTTTTTTGAATTCTACGTCTAAAGACATGTTTATGTAAAAAAATTATCTGAAAACACAAAGTATTAAATGAGATTTAAACATGACAACTTCAAGGGCCCTTAAAATTTTAATCAATTTGACAGAACCACTTTCGTTTAATTGTTTAGATATGATAAAAATTTTATAAATTTTATCAATAACTCACTCAAATTAAATATTCGAGCTTAAAAACTTCAATATTTTTTAACTTTATCACACCACGAAGGCGAGGTTAAATCATTATCAATTAATAAAAGCAATAAAAAATACCAACATAACCTAACTTGGATGATACAAACAAAAACATAATACAAATTGCTGAAAATTATAATATTTGTCACTTACCTCGTAAAATTTCACACTCGGTAGATTTATAATTCTATTCCAGTGTATAGGAATGACTAAATAACACGAAAAAAAAAGCGATAAAATCAAATCTCGCCGGCTCTCGGTGGGGATACGATAAAATGCAATTACGGGATATTCACAAAGTTTCAACCTTAACGTTTAAAAAAAGGAATGGCTGTGGATTTAACTTACGTAAGACGGTGCATCTCCCTTGATATCTAACATTTTTCACTGATAAAAAAGGGTACCACTGATAAGAAAGATCATTTTATTAAAACCTTTGAACCTTGTTAATTGCTTTCGCATCATCAAATCCGCGGTCACTGAAGAAAAAAATGGTAAAAATGGCAATTCTAAAGACACGACAATTTTCGTTAAAAAAAAAATTGTTTACATTTGGATTTTTGAATGAAATTTTTTAATTATGGGGCTTTGAACTTATTTCTTGGGGTTTTATGGTTGGGGACCGATTAGCCCGAATACGTCAAATGATTTATGCCGAATACCGTGAAGGATCAGTCACTGTGACAGTAAAATCATTAAAGCGAGGAAACATGCATGGATTTTTACGGTTTCGCGCTGTGTCTCGAAAAATGAGGGTTTTACTTGTTTTGAGGGGCGATAATTAAGATTTGAAAGAGCATCTGTCAAGTTTAGAGCCTGAATTCTATAAATTTTGTACTTGATCGAGTTTTAAAAGAGAGGAATTGACAATCATGGCGGATCCCATTTTGAGATTATGGATGACTCGATTTGGGGTCAAGCTCTTGTCTGCTTTTAATTTTAATTTAAACATAACTTACCGAAATGTTCATCAGCAACACCGGGGCCGGAGACACAAAAGAAAACATCCAGTTTTTACTAAAACCCTGGGGAAGCTCAACCAACCGCACTTACATCACATTTCAATATGGCAACCTAGTGACACGACAAAACGAAATACCGTTTCTGTTTATCCCTTGTATTCGTATTTATTTAGGGTGTTTATTTCGTTTTCAGTATCATATCTGTAGAGTTTTCTCTCTCAAATTGTTTCAGTAAATCAAATAAAAAGCTAAACAATACAAGCTAAGTCAAAATTATTTTTTAGTGTGTGAATCAGTGACCAAATACACATAACCTCATTTGTTCAAGGCCGGCTTTTTCTTGCCTATTTGTAAGATTATTAAAAAATGAAGAAGTTGAAGCAGTTACAAAGCCAAATGTGGCAAGAACAAGAAGAAAAGAGTAGAAGCATTCGGATAGACACTTTGGAGTATAAATTTGATAGGAAAAAAAACCGTCCACCAAAAAGAGAAATATACGAATGGTTGTCAGTTACATTAGGCATTAAAGTTGATCAAGTAAAAGCAATTCAAATAGATAATATCATAGGAGCAGTTTTTGTTAAATTTATCAATAAACCAACTATGGAAGAATTTTGGAGCAAACACGGTGATAAGATACTCATGAAGCGAAAAACTGGTGATGATGAAATAGAAGTTTTTGTGTATAAATGTGGTAAAAATGAGTGACAATTCAAACAACGCTGAAATAAGAGAATAACATTACTTTTTAAAATATATTATATTTAAAAATGATTGCACGATTGACATTTGAATTAAATACTGAGAAAAAAAAATGATGATTTGATATGATTATCATTTAACATTCCATATTTTATACATTTTTAGAGTGCAAAACTTTCTCAATCTAAATATAACAGAATGAAAGTGCTCATTTTATGTGATGTGAAATGTTACGTATATTGCACTAATTATATAAATATCAAAAATAAATCATTCCCCCTTTTACGAATATTTAGCAATCAAACTCTCTGCGAATTTAACATACTCTTCCTTGGCTTGATCCTTTGGTTTGCCTTTTTGCTTATTCCAAGCTTCCCATTTGTACTTGCCTTTCAAGTCTAGTAAACCAGGCTTACCTGTCGATAAGAAAAAAATAAATCAATATCTCAATTAAAAGATAACCAAGCCCTAAAGCAAACAGTTAACAATCTTTCATAAATATTTATTATGTGCACAAACCTTCATCGTCCCCGTCAGCTAGGAAAATATCATAAAATTTTACATTAATCGGAATTTAATAAAAATGAGTTAATGGGAATCACGATGATCGTGGTTAGTGAGAACAACAATCCCGATAGTGATTTGGTAGTTTTTTTTTTGCTATCTATTAGTCGATTGGAATTCTTCGTGAAACGTTCATTAAATAAAGTAATTCTTTCCATTGTCATGTCTTTATTTTTTTTTCCTCTTCCACTTCACATGGTGAAAATTATAATCACGAAGTAGGACTTGATCCGAATTTTTAAGAGGAGTTCGTTCCAGATAAAATTATTATTGTTTCGTTAGAATGTTAATATGGGTGCAAGACGTGCGTTCTTGTCGAGTATTATTAATCTTTTTTTTTATGAGATAAGATTATGAATGATGCAGACAATTATTTTTAGAATAACAAGTTGAAAATCTAGTTTGCGAAAAAATAATACGAGTAAAAGAGGTTAAGATGTATTGATAAGAGAATACGAAGATTTTTTGCAGGAATTTAGTATTTGTAAATATTATTTCGAATTGTTATATGAGTATCGAATATAGTCCTAGCCACTTTTAGCTCGGCCAAAAAATTACTTAGGCCCCCAAAAATAGTTTCACCTATTCTTAGCCAGCTCTAAAATCTTTTCAGTCCCCTGAAAACTTTTTTATAACCTTCTTAACAATTTTATACACTTTTTTAAAATATCTCTAGCCAATTTTTCTCTCTCTCACGCAATTTTTAATTCAACCGAAAACTTAATTCTTAAATTATAATGTAAACTTGATTTTTAACTTTTTTTCAACTTCAGCTCCTCACCACTTATAAATTCATCTAGTGCACTGAACGTAACAAAAAAATGTAAACGAGATTACGGTTTAAAAAATTTAAAACATACAAAAAAATTAATATTACATTGACTCCTTTCGCTTCGTCTAATAAAAAGAAACAAAAATTACTCGCCTAGGGCAGTTCAATGTCAATAACTTTACCTAATAAAATTTCTGGAACGACCTATTAGACTATCATTCCTAATTTCTAAAACAAACTCACTTGTTTCATTATCTCCGACGCTTCCTTGTTTAAATAAAGCGTATAATTCTAATAATTCCTCATCGGTGGGCCTCTGCTTCAAATCTTTGACTTTTTTTGCGGCTTCGTCGAATCTCTACAATAAAAAAAAAAGAAAACATTGCAATTAATTCGCAAATGACCAATTTACAGCCTAATTAAAAACGATCATTAAAATCGCAAAATCACGCCAGCGTAAAAACAAGAATTTAATTAAGTCGTTATTTTAAAAAAAAATTTCCAAAAAAAAAATGTAATTTTTTGATGACACTCGACGAGACTATTGTTCGGTAAAAACAAATGAACATGCATGTCGTTGCATGACATCCGCAAAAAAAAAAAAAAAGAATGGACTTACCTCGTCTAAGGACATTTTCCTTTATTTGTTGAATAAAATCAGTGAAATGAATTAAAATTTCCGATCACGAAGACGTCTCAATCTGAAATGACCGAAACGATAACCACTTAACGGGTTTTTACTACACTGTAATAGATAAGGCAATTTCGATCAAATATCACTAAATTATTAATAAAAACAAAAACTTCGCTCGTCGGTTTATGTATGCTTCGTGCAAAAACGGGAAAAGCGAATGATCATGATACTAACTTGGTCTTAGGTTAGAAAATGACTTCAAATATACGTTTGAAGGTATATTTCCTCGGAAACACGTATTCTGACCTGCTTTTTTCAACGAAATTAATAAAAATACTGGAAATATGTTTGTTTTGAGTGAATGTTGTGTTTTGTGTGGTCGCTAAGGTGAAAATAATCCCGTATTAATGAAAATAAGGGAGAGAAAACAAGCCTACGGGGAAAAATTTGGTCGGCCATTTTGATTTTCTTCGGGGAAGCGTCGTGGCATTAAAAATGCAACGTGACAATAACTTAGTTGTTCTTTTGTTTATTTTGGGGTTGAAAATAAAAAAATTAGAAAAAAGCTTTTAATGTTAATCAGGCAGGAGAACAAACGAATTTGCTAGGCCAAGCTAAGCCCATTAAAACCGTAAAAGGTTTTTAATGAAGCCATTTATCTTGCCCGAAGGATTCTTTTTTCCGTTTAGAGAACTTATAAGTTCGATAGAGCCAATTAGAAGGACAAGATAGGTTCGTTTAAGCTTTCTGATGCCCAAATTAAGCTCGGATTACACCTTAGACCAATCAAAGCCTTCAGCTTATGCCTTAAGGCTTTTCAGAAGTCCATGCTTAATCTTTGCTCAGCCAGTAAGAATCGTTGTCCTGCTCAAAAGTTAAACTTTAGCTCTCAAGGCCTAGCTAAGCTATGATTAAGAAATAAAGACCACCGGGCCATTTTTTAGCTCAAACTTAACCTTTCGTAGATCTTAAAAAATCTTTGATTAAGTCATCTATTATCAGGAAGCCTATCAAAGATTTCAAAAATCCATAATAAAAATGATTTAAACCCATGAAAGCCAATTAAGCTATCTAGGCGGCTTTTGACAGTTAAAAACTCCAAAACAAAAATTGGGCTAAAATCTTGAAGACCAATTAGCTCAGTTTGGGCTAAAGTCTGACAATGGGGTTTTCTCCAATATTTTTTAATAAAAAGTGAAACACTCAGTCGATATTATTTCAATATTTTAACAAAATAATGGTGGATTTTTAAAAACGATATTTTAGCCAAATAAAATGTTAATTATAGAATTTTTTATGAATACCTTCGTGAAATATTCAAAGAGCTTTATCGGTTTTTTAATCTTCGCTTCTTTATTTTATCATACCTTTCCCCATCACGCATTACTTCTATTAAAAAAAAAAAAAACAAAGTCCGAAAAATTTATCTTTAAAAATCGAAGTAAAAAATTCGAAATTAACATTATCAGATAAATCCACTCGAGGATAATCATTACAATCGGAAAAGAAAATAAAAGCCAATTTACAAAAAGAGCCGAGTCATTATGTTAACACACGACGGGAAAACAAAAGCGAGGGGGAATCAAGAGAAAAAAACTTCAGAGGTGCTTACATATTTCGCCTGTGTTAACAATTCTTCGGTTGAAAGCAATCGGACATACCAAAAGGTAACAATATTAAATTATTTTGATATGAATTTAATCCTTTATTCGACTCATCGCGGGATATTCCCATTCAAAACAGACACAACCATGTATTTTAAATGTATGAGTTGTATGCCTTTTTAGTATTATACGGTTCTATGTTAACCTTGTATGACATGATGATATGTAACGCGTTTTTGTTTCGGACTTTCCTTCAGGGCTTGGAAATCACGTGATGGGGGTCCATCATTTCCAGTTGTAAATGATTGGCATCGCACCAGAATAATAATACTTTCTAGTATTGTGGGCGAGTATTTACTTTGGAAGCAAAGAACGTTGGACTTGGTCGCGGGCGCCTCTAGGCACCCAAAATATTTGACCTAGAGCTAAAATTTTTGGCTCGAGAGCGGCCTGCAAAATGGCTTCTCTCAAATAATTTTTGGGGCAAGAGAAAAAAATTATAATTCCCCTCTCACATTTTTTCCCCCAATAATTTTCTACGTCACTCTGTTTTCTTATAAAATTCCTTCCCAAAAATTTTAATTTAAAAATATTTTCAGTATATAAGGACACTGAACAAAAATAAACAATAAATACCGCTATAGGCTCCGATAATAATAACCTTGCCTGACTTTCGAGTTTTAATTGTAACCCGATCTTAACAATGATTCATAATAATGAGTTTATGTAAACTTACCGGATTTCATTTTCTTTTATATTTCGATGGGTAAGACGTCACAGACAGGCATGTAAATTGCGGCTGATAAAATTGGTTTCGTTTCGTTCGGAGACATGATAAATATATGGATTTCGTCTGAGACCATTACGTTGATTATGGTTTTTACTAATGTTTCGAATTTGTACGAGAGTCCGGGGACGAGGAGAGGGACGTGAATGTACGGGTTTTGCACTTCGTACATTTTATCGTCGTAGTGGAAAGCGATTCCTAATTTTTTGTTTATTAATGCGTCGATGTTTTCCGATGTGGGTGACATGTTTTCTAATGTTAGCTGGATTTTGAATGTTGGACCGAGGCCGAATACCTGAAAGGAAAAATAAATTGATTTTAATAATGAGCAGGATTTATTTCTTTCAAAAATGTTTACTTGACAAAAAAGTTAAAACAATTAAAATTTTATTATTGGCCAGAGAAAGTTTCTAATAAAAAAAATTTTTTTAACAAAGTTTTAAAGAAATTTCTAATTATAAGAACTTTTTTACTAAACTGTTTTTTGATCAAATTCTCCGATAAGAAATGTTAGCTCAAGAAAAATCTTTTAAAAAAACTATTTTTGACAAAATAACAAATCCAATAAAAATTCTAGAACAATATTCCCCGCAGAGTAATAATTTCCTAATGTTCCACTTCCGTTTTTCTCGAAAATCTTACCTGCGCTGATAATTTCAACGGGAGCTGACTATTAATCGATATTAAATTATTTGTCCTCTTTACAGACTCCGCAAAAGCTCTAGCAGTTTCAAGACGAAGCCTGTACAAATCCCTTTGAAAAGTGTGATGAATATCTATTTTTAAAAGAAATTAAATTAAAAAATAAACCTTTAAAAAGAATGTCTTTTAAACACTTACGCAAAGGATTTTCTTTTTCCCGAACAGCTTGCTCTAAAAATAATTTCGTCTTCTTTGGAATCTGTAATTTAATATTTTGATCGGTAGTATTGGTCACCCCTGACATATTTTGATTAACAAACTGAGCAGTTCTCTTAAGCATTTTAATCTGAAGCGTCCCAGCTACAAATAAAAATTAATTCGACCTTAAATTCGCTGAAAACCTTTAAAAGCGACCTCAGCTTTATTTTTCTCCATTTCTAAAACTTACTATTCGTTACTAAAATCAAACAATGATCCTCCTGCCCAAATCTCCCAAACAGCATCCCAGCAATAGAATCCGCGGCTATAATCGTATCCACCAATTGTTTCCCATGATAAAAACAAATAAGTCCACCAGTTAAAGCAACAGCAATTAACGTTAACCCCTGATGAGGCAAAGGCACTGTGAGCAATCCAATAACATTCGAACTTAATTTCAAATCCCACATTTTCCTTCCCTGAAACAATTCAATTCATTCTTCCGATTTCCCAATAAATTTTCTTTTAAAAATTAAGCTTACCTTTCTCGAATAACATTCTAAATAACCATTCATTGTAGCTAATAAAATATTTCCAGTATCGTAAATAAGGCACATATCAACAGCTTGAATTGAAAGGTAAACAATAACTTTTACTTCAGTCCAACCTCTACGAAGCAATGTTATTTTCCCATCTCTATTATAAGTTACGATTCTATAATCTACATCATACAATCCTGATGCTTTAATTATAACAGGCACTGTGTGATTAGCTATATGAGTTTCGGATGATTGATTTACCTAAAAAGAAATTTCATCACCAACAATCCTTAATTTTTTTTTTTAAATCAATTTTTTAATACGCACTGAATCTAAAATTGTAAAAGCTTCACTATCCACAATGTAAATGCAACCATTTTCAGTTCCAAGAACTATACATGATACAGATTCCGGTATATTTGTACTTTTATATAAAGTCGTAATGCAAGTGATAACCGTTTGCCTTTTAATAGGCTCTCCACAATGTGCTTTCACAATATTACTAATCTCGAATTCATTCTCAGGAGGTATCATTAACAATTTCTGAGACTGCTGGCTCATATTCGAATAACCAATTTCATTCTTAACATTTTCCAGCATGCTATAAAGTGTTTTGGGATCCATCCCATCATTCCTCGCCTGAATCCAAAGATCAACTTCCAAAGGATTAACCTCTAAATTAGGCAATGTAAATTTAAAATAAGGCTTCATGTTCTTATACACATAAATATTCGGCCCGGACGCTAATCCTATCGCCGGAAACTTCGGTTCTCTATGATCATTATAAAACGTGATTAATCCAGTTGGGATTTCGAGTAATGCAGTTTCCGTCATTAAAGAAGTACCTTTAAAAACTTTTAATTTTATATTACTCGTGCCGGTACCAAGATCAGCCATTATCAATTTGTAATCGCCATCTGCATGTAAATCTGACACAGCCATGCATCTGCTTAGTGTGTATATGGAAGCTCTTGGATCTGAATATGCGTCCAGCCATCTTTGATGAGATGATCTACAAAATGGGTAATGAAGACGGTTAGTAAAACGAATATTAAACGATTAGGGTGTTAAAAAAGTGTAAAATGAAAATCACCTGCTCATGTTGATGTAAATTGAAAATCATTCACGATTGTTTTGGTTGTTTCCATAGTAATAAAGAAGCATGCCAGCATGCGTTTATTCAAGCCAAAATACCGGGAAAATTAACTTACCGATGACGAATTGTGAATATATTCATTAATAAATTCATTCTTGCACTATGATAACACAATCTACTTAAAAATTACCCATTTTTTCACGGTTTAGAAAAAAAAAAAAGATCGCAGTTGAATTTTCAAGTGAGGAATTTCAAATCTGAACGATCGTAGTTTGTTAGGTTGGCACTCCACCGACGCCAACTTGGATTTACATTTATTTCACCTAAAAATTAAGTTCAGGGGCTAAAATTATAAAATTAGCGCAAAAAAAATAAAAAACAATTAATTTAATGCATTTTTTTAGTGTATCATTGGCGAGAAATGACTGCGGAAAAAAATATTCGCAAAAGATGAATTTAGTAACTTTTCTTTTTTATAAGTTGGCAGCACTACTGATGTTTTCATTCGTCAAAATGGCCGATAAATAAACAATGAAATCAGTACAATTAACCTTTTGAATTACATTTTTTACGGTTAATTTTTTAATTACAGCGGAAAAAATTTTAATCATGAGTAGAAAAAAGTCTAACGCAGTGAGGTAAGGTTATGATTTTCATCGTTTTTTTTTGTAGTTGCCAAGAAATGAGTTTGAAATTGTCAGTATCCGAAGTAATGTTAAGTTATAATTTTAATTAGGAATGATTTCAAAGTGAAATGATTAAGTTACTTTTTTTTCTAGGCAACCAGATCCTCAAAAAACTCCCAAAGTTTGGGAAAGAGCAAGAAGGGAGAAAATGAAGGTGTATTTTAATGAATTACAAGAAGTTTTGCCATTCTACGATCCATCAGCTCCCATGTCCAGATTTGAGATTTTACAAAAATCAAGGACTTATATTAAGGATCTTCAAGAGCAGAATCAAGATTTGCTTAATGGGGGATTTGATGAAGTTTATAGTAAGCAGAATTTTAATTTAGACCTCGGTTTTAAATGCTGTTGACTAAATTCATTTTTTTTCCAGAGGACAAGATGGATAAATTGAAACAACGAGTTAAAGAATTGCTTCAGAGAGTAGATCAACTAACCGATTTGCTAAGGACTGCCAATATTATGATTCCACCTTTAGCTCCATGTTCAGACAGCACGGAGAATTCAAATTCTCATAAATGGATTAATCAACGACCTAAAAAATGGACAGAGAAAATTAATTTAGTGGTGCCAGATGAAAAAATTGAAAACGTTTTGTATTTGATTAAAAATTTAAAGAAAAAACCGAATAAAAATGGTAAAAAATTAAATAAGAGTGAGGAGAAATCTAAAAAACTAGAAAAAGAACAAATTGTGAGTAGGAAAAAAATTAGTAAGAATAATGAAAAAATTGATGAGAAAGTAGATGCTGCTAGTGAAAAGACGAATAACTTCACAGATTCACAGTCACCTAGTCATACTAAAGAAAATCAGCCTATAGATTTTAATTTGATCAGTAGTGAAGAGACGGATAAGAAAAATGAAAAATCAAAAGAAGTTAATAGTGAAAAAGTGCAATGTGAAAAATCGAATGGTTCAGCTAAACCAAAAACAATAGAAAAAACCACAACAAATTTAGTGAAGCCACAAAATAATGTGTTCATACCCGCGCAGCCAAATACATTTTTACTAACGAATGACGGGAATTTAGTTCAAGTTCCAATTATAAATTCAAATCAGAATGTTTTGACTCAAACAGTGAATCAAATAACGCCTTTAGTGATAAACAGGCCATCTCCTGTGATCGTACTACAAAAACCAGCGCCTCAAGTGATAGTTAACCCAACTCCGCAAATTTTAAGCGTCCCCAAACCGAGCGTACAAATTTTAGGGAATTCGGTTATTTACGCTTCGAATCCCAGCCCGATATCGAAAACGTTGCCTTATATTTTATCAAAACCGCCTGCCAATAAAAGAAGGATAACAAGGGATACGACTGTTACCACTTATGTGAATAAAATTCCGATTCCTGCATTGTCGAAGCAATCGTATTCTAAGAAAATTCCGATAAGCGCGAAGGGGAAGAACGTTAAAAGTAAAGAAGCGGAAAAGGAGAAGGAAAAGGAAGTAAGTAAAGAGAAGGAAGGGAAAAAAGATGAAGAAAAAGCGAAGGAAACTGAAAAGAAGGAAGACGAGAGGAAAGAGAAAAACGTGGAAGAGGAACCTGCGGCGAAGAAACAGAAAGTCAACCAAAGTGAGGAGAATGAAAATGTGTTCAAACCGATTGATAATCCGGAATCTGACGTGTTTTGCAATTTGGAACTGCCGAACACGATTAATCCAGTGCTGCCTGTATCTCCCACAGCTGCGTTTTTATCAACATTCCCGATCGTGGCTCAGAGTAAAGCTGATGAGAATGAAGAAGTTGTAAGTAAATCCCCGGAGAAAAATGAGCAGGAGAAAGAAAAACCTAAAGAGGTTGAAAAAGAAATCCCAAGCGAAAAAATTCAAATTTGTAATATCGAGGAGAAGAGAATGGAATTGGAGAAGACGAGTAGTATTGCTATCGTTACTACCACGACAGCTAGCACGAGCAAAACTTGGCAGAGCAGCGAAATGCAAACCGAAGCTTATTTCCCTCAACCGCCTATTAATAATCAAGTGCCGAATTTCCCAGAAAATACGTACAAAACTAATTTCGCAATGAACGAGCCTCAAGTAGTTTTGAAACCTCAATTCGACTACGCGCAGAAGAATGTGACTTTTAACAAAAAGCCATGCGGTAATAATTATCAAACTGATCCGAATTATCAGCTTATCCCGGCTAAGGAAGTTGTTAGGAATACGAGGCCTCCCGTTAATTGGATGACGGATCCGGACGTGCGAAGCCGTTCTATGAATTATAACGATAAGATGGGGAATAAGCCCTACACGCAGCCTGATAGCTTTTATATGAATAATCAAAATGCGAAACCTCAAACGGAATACGCTGCTGATTTCCAAAACGAAGGAAACAGTAAAATGAATTATCAGTATGTTAAAGAGCAGAGATGTAAGAACGTTGAAAAACGGGCGGAGGCGAAATGCGGAAGCGGGAACGCAAATGTCAACGTGTTTAAACCCCCGCAGAATTCTTATAACATCTTCGATTATAATTACACCGCTAATTGCTTCCCAGAAGAAGACCCTAACAAATATTGCAACGTGCAAACATTCCCTAAAAACAACAAAAAAACAATCCCAAAGAAGAAAATCGATAACATGAACGTTATTAGCGAACAAAATGATTTAGCTAAACGAACGGATCAAATCATCCCGATTGATTTTAATCCCGTCCCTAATCAAGAGTGTTTTTCATGGGTACCTGGAAAAAATATGGATTGGCTACCTGGGAAATTCGATACTAATTTAGTGGTCCCGAGCACCCTGCCGACGTTAGTCGGGGATTTAGCACTAGGAACAAATCCAACAAACGATTCTCATCCTAAACCTCAAAAACCCTGCCAGAAAAATCAAGAGACGAAAAATTACATCGAGTTAGGTTTGAGCAACAATTTCACAAAACCGATGGAACCTGATAACGGGAAACAATTCTTAGTGGAACCGTTCGTTAATTTATCAAAGAACATATTCGATTTAACGCCGACGAACGTCCAAAACCCTCCGATCAACAAATCTACGTATAATTCAAATAACGAAACGATCGAGCTGAAGAATATTTTCGAGCTTCCTCCTAAAAATTTCGATTTTAACCGAAACAAACAAAGAAGTATTCCCAATACTCAAAACACGTTCTTATCAGTCAGCCAATTAGTGGAAACTCCGAATTTCGAGACCACGATCAACAAAAACGAAAGCCATTTAGATTCGAACACGCCTAAAGCCGATTTCAACCCTCAAAATTATCCGAACTACAACGCCAAAGCTTATAAGAATAAAAATCGAACCACGCATTATAAATACGACAGGAAATATCACAACTACAAAACGAGCAGCAATTACACGGCGGAAGCTTTGATCCGTTCGAACAACGTTAATTTTCAAAATAACGAATTCCCTGAGAATCAGAATTTCTTCCAAAAAACGAATCAGAATAACAATAAAACGGATTATGATATTAATCCGGTTGGGCCGAGTCAAAATATTTACACTGATTTTAATTTCTCAAGTCCTGTTTCTAATTTTAACATCGGAACGTCAATGAACACGGATTTTAACCACGACGGGAATTTCTCATCGCAGAACAACGCTTTCTTCGGGGATTTTATTCCGCCGGAATATCCGTTAACGGAAAGCGTTTCGAATTCGTTACTGCTGCCACCATGCTCGGTCGGGCTACAAAATCCGTTCATAATAGAAAAGCGAACGCCTGAGAAGAAAAGTCACACGAAGAATTTCTCGAACTCGAGAAATCGAAAACACTACGAATGTTCCAAATCGAATTATAACGATTTTTCGATTGCTAATTCGACTTTGACTTGCCCGCCGATTTTTACAAGTTCGACTTGTCAGAATTTGTTACCGAACGTAACGGAAGCGATCACGTTTTCGGGGCCGACGTTCACGAGTAATAATATAACGTTCCCGCCATTGTCGACGAACAGCAATGCGAATTTTCATAGGTTTTCGACGTCGACGCATAGTACGAGCAGTTCGTTTTTGTCGACGTCTAATTCGACTACGATCGTGTCGACGCAAGGATGCTTTTTAACGAATCCGACGACGAGCGTCACGAATTCGGTGATAACGACCCCGTTTTCGGGAACGCAAACGAGTACGCTCCCGTTTTTGTCGTTGTCGAATCCGATTATTCCGCCGTCCGTACCTTCGACTTCTGGGAATACTTTAGCGAATTTTAATTTGAGCACGATTTTCCCGGAGATAAATCAAAAAGGGAATTATCATTATCCTTGACAGTATGGGAATACGAAGAAGCAGGAGTTTTTGAGTTAGATGTACCTGAAGTGAAGAGAATCATTCTCAGGTGGAACCTGATACCCAAAATGTTCAAACATGGATGCAAAAATATTCATGAATTTAGAAAACATTATTAACAGATTCTAAAATTCTTAACTAAGACTTAAAAATTCATCGACAAATGTTTTTACAAAGCGAAGAATGCAATTTGAAATTCAAATTCTAAGATTCCCGCCAAAAACAAAAGTCTGGGCTATTGACGTCATAATAGAGTTGAACTTCGTTTGATTGGCTAATTTTTTTGGCGCGAAAATTCCACCAATAGGAGCAAAGAATCCGACTCGGTTGTGACGTCATGACTGCACGGTTTTCTAGAATTTGAATTTCAAAGAGAATTTTCCACTATCTAAAAACTTTTCCTGTGATGATTTTTTATTTACTTGAACTTAGTAATTGAACGAAGAATTAATATTAACAATAAATTTGCGATTTTAATGTTTATGCAAGTTGCCTGTGCTCAAGGCAAGCAGGCTTAGTCAAGGGCAGAGGCCAAATAGGGATTGAACACTTCGATAAGTCGTCTGCTACATAGAGGCACGCCATTTTGAAAACTGGAAGCTGGCTGCCATGATCTCGAATTTGGTGGCCGCCATTCTTGAATTAAAAAATCGACCGATCTCGATGTTCACTTTTCTAATCAAGAATGGCAGCTTCCAGTTTTCAGTTTTCAAAATGGCGTCAATTTTTACAATTTTTTAAGCATAAGTTCGACTATTTACATAGTATTACCTTATGTTAAATCAAATCTGTGATATAGAGTAACTCAAAAAGAGTGAAGTAAAATGTTGAAAATGTCGCTTTTAAAGCTTTAAAAAACCGCTTTAAAATTATTTCATTCTATGTCCATTCTGGTGATTCACGCTCTTCGCCGTAAAATATGAAAACAAGCAAAGAGTGTGATGACCTGTTTTTAGAACAAAATAATTTTATATGCGCAAAATATTAAATATTAAAATTTTTTTATAAAAAAAAATTGTAATTTAAAATTTATAAAAAAAAGTATATACAAAATAAATAATCATTTCTTTCGTAAAAGAAGAATGACCAAATTAAATTTTTTTAAATGGGCTTACTTGTCGTAGGTAGGCGCGAAATTCTACCGCTAGAGTTGCTATATTTGAATTGCAGGAACCCAATCATTTATTTGCAAAGCAACACTAGAGCTAGAATTTAGCATCTGTCAAGATATTAACCAACTTTCTACTGAAAATAAATAAAAAAAAATACCTTTCATTGTTATTTTACATAACAGAAACTTTTCTAAGCAGTTGAACATGTCCACGATCTCGGCACGAAAAAATCTACAAGAGGAGATTCCTGAAAATTAGGAAATATTAAGTTAAACTTAAGATCTACATTAAAGCACACTTAATTAATTTTTTTTAAAACTTACAATAGTACTTGGGCAATTTATTCTTGAATAATACTCAGATATATAAAGCGTGTTCATGATACCGCTTCCTACTGAATGCAAAAACCAAAAACATATATTCCCCACTACGTAAGAATCTTCCAGCTTTGGTAAAAATACAAAAATCACTGAAAAACAAAAAAATCATTTTTATCTTAAATTTTCTGACTCACAACCGCTGCCACCAAAATCCCTATTTTAAAAAATCAAGGAGGCAACGTTGAGTTACTCTAAAGATTTTTTTTTGGCTTGTTGCTGGATTCTCGATTAACAATTCATACTTACTTCCTATAAATCCAAACATAACAGTCAAAACAGGATAAAAAAATCCAAAACTAAGCGCCATGACGTAATCGTGAATAATAGCGCTTAGAAAAAAAACCAAAGCAATCGACACTATCCTGTTTTTGAATAACGTGTAGGAATCTTTGTAGATGTATAAATACAGCCAGTCTTGCACCGGGATGTTCCACGTCCTGTAGAAATTAACAAAAGAAGTTGCGTTCCACCAATCTCTGTACGATAGTCTATCTCCGAATCTAAGGATTTCAGCTAAGGCGTTAATTCCGGAGTGATAAAAAGCGTAGAATCCAATTAAGAAAATCACTAAAGATGGCAGCACGTTAGCGAACAAGGCCGATACTAATTGTAACGGCATGCTTTGAACCGATTTAAAAGTTTCAAGCGGTGGAAGTAAATATCTTTCGAAGATAAATGCGAAGAATAAGATGACGATTATTATTTCTGTTAATCTGCTGAGGAGGAATAATTTTCGAATTGTCTTCGTCCTGAAAATTACAAAAAATTAGTTAGTGGCGCTGAAGTCGAATGCAGTAGCGACGAAAATCAACGTTTTTTTCTGAGATTAAATTATTTACCTTGGATACTCGTCCTTATAAACGAGGGTTGGAGCTAGTAAGAAGTAAAAATACTTTGAGATCGAAGACATGCACGAACAATCAAGTTCGTGATTTTTGCAGAATAAAACTCGTGGAATTACTGTCCTTAAAAATGAATATGCTTTTAGAGTGAAACGGATTTGTTCTATCAGCACTGCTGCTGCGCTTGCGACAGGAAGAGAATTAGCCAAAGTTTGATATGATGGAATAATGACGAATCCGATTTGATACGTCACGGCAAGGCAAACGAAATAAATGTCCCAGACAATTCTTGCCCATTTGCCTGAAAAAAATTTAAAAATTTAAAATTAGCTAAAGCTGGATAAGCCAAATAACCACAGCGCCATCTGTCTTCAATTTAAAATTAAAGATAGATGGCGCTGGTGTTGTTTCAAGTGAACAAAATGGTCGGAGATGGCGCTGATGTCGTTTAGTTCATGAAATTGTTTACAGATGGCGCTACCAGCATTTATTAGTTTGTGAAATGATAAAAGGATGGCGCTAGTGACTTTTTTCTTTGTAATCAAGACTAAAAATCACATTTACTTACTCGTAGATAAATATTGCAGTCGTACAGAAGCCCACACAAAAAACGCATAGTAAATTAATATCGTACTCATTTTCATTCCAAACCAAATTCCTATCAACAGCGGCATTCTATTAAAATTACGGGCGATTAAGCCGAATCCTAAATTAACACTGGAAGAAAAAATCAATTACAATTAGTAAATTCAAATTTTTATTTTGCGAACTAGGAAATCTATCACTTACGTTCCATATTTAATTAAATCATCAGTTATCGCACTTAAATATATACAAATTACTCCTACAATAAAAACATTATACACGGATCTAAAATCTTTCCTTTCTAACATATCAGTCAGTAATGAATTCCTTAATTTAAATACTTTATTCCTTTTTGTTTCTACCGGTTTTTCATTCCTACAAAAAAAATTAAAATTTTCACACGAATTTATAAAAATTATTAACTAATTTTTTTGGATACTTACTCCGGTAGTGAAAAAATTTCAGTTTCAGTCCTGCAGCACAAAACATTCCCATTATCCACCGGTATCTCGACCTTTCCTCCGGTTTTATTTTCCTGGCTAACGAAATTTTTCAAAATTTTAGGCCCGAACAAATTTATTCTCGACATATCTAGAATAAAAAAGCGAAAAACTAAGTTTATTCCTCTCGGTTTCATTAATGAGAATGTTTTTAAAGACTTAAAATTGTCATTTCATTGTTTCTATGAATAATTACAGAGGAACGACATACGTAATGACGTCATAAGATCGCTCTCATCAATATAAATAAAATATAACTTTTTACAAAGATTTTACTCACAACACCGGAAGAATTATGTTTTGAGCATTAATTGATGTAATTAATTATTAATAATTATTTACCTATTATAACTGAGTATAATCTGTTCTGTCGTACGTAATCCATAATAACACATTCGAATAAATCCTCACGAGACGGTTTCATACGCTCGAGATTGACGTTTGAAATGTTGATGTATGAACTCCACCTGCAAAAAAAAAAAAATGCATTCGGGGGTGATCAGGAAATATATCAATTAGTATTGGATTTAATTATGCGGGCGCTTCGGGGTTTGAAATACTTGACAAAACGGAACTGCTTAGTAAAAAGTTTTCCTACCCCGAATTAAAGTTAATGATGGGAAATTCCCTTTAAAAAGGTAATCATTGTCATCTTATGAAAGAATCTCTTAAGATCTACGTGAGAAAATTTTCAGGTTCGAGGAAAATTTTTTTTGACCATTAAAAAAATGTTTTTTTTAAATGATTAACTTTTTTAATTAAAAAAAAATGTTTTTTTTATTGCAGAAGTTAAATTGTTGAGAGAGCAAGATAAGTGAGTTGAATTAAGGATTTGAGTTTCGCCCGCTAGGATCGCTCAATGTTTTTCGTCTGCTAAAATGTAAACAAACGGTCAGCCATTACAAAAATTGAACACCATATTAAGTATTATGGCGGCTCCCACAAGAAGAATATTTGGCAGCCGTGATCACTATGAAAGTTCATATTTTCATGAATCTAGATGAATAAGTTCCATCATAGTTGCCGAATATTCTTGTGGCAGTAGCCACAAGGGTCTCTACGTGCTGCAAGTAATGAGAATTCAGAAGGCTATGGAGAAAAGATATCATGCTCTAGTTTTATATGAACGATTGAACTTTAAATTAAAGCTGTTTTCTAAATTAAGAGGTCTTACATTTTTAAAAGGAGGGAGCACTCAATAAGCAGAAGAAACTTGCGTGCTCCGCCATATTGATTTTCATGATCATTTATTCAACCTCACTAACTTGAGGCAGAGGCTGGTCAGTAACTTGTGAGAGCTAGAGGGCGCCATGTTTAAAAATGGGTGCCAGTGAACTGAAGAGTAATTTTAACACTCTGTTATTTTCTTGTGAAATAAATCATTCAGAGTTTTAATTTAACTTCTTCTTAACATACCCTAGACGCTATTCCAGTCGGAAAAAGTGCAGCCAATCACCAAAGAATAGGGAGTGGACACTTCAATGAGTCGTCTGCTACATAGGAGCACGACATTTTGAAAACTGGAAGCAGCCACGATCTCGACTTGAAAAATTTACCAATCGCCATGTTTGCTTTTCAATCGAGAAAGGAGGCCGTTAAATTCGAGATCATGACAGCTTTCAGTTTTCAAAATGGCGTACCTCTGTGTAGGAGACTGTTCCACTCTCTACTAGTCTCTCTAACCAAAGAATAATTAGCTTATTGGAACACGGTAATTTTTGAATACGCATGACGTTACTGTCGTTTGTTTCCTTTCAAGCTAAAATCTAATCGAACTGACTGCACTGATTTTTTGATCCATTCCAAAGATCTTATTGCTCTCTCTATAGATTTAACTTAGATAAGCTGCCAGCTCTGATGCGGACCGAAACTTACAAAAATTTTAGCCTCAAAAATATTTTCATGGAATCAACCTTTATCGCTCATAATTTTATCAAAATGGCTAAAATCCAAAAATTTTCCTTTTAAATTAAAAAATAAGCTCTTACCTGAAAAATCAGATTCAACTCTTTCATTCAACTTATCACATTCATTACAACCGCAGTATCTGAATTGAATTTCATTAATGACAAATTCATGTAAGACACAATGCAACTTCGATAATCATGCACTTGAAAAATATATCTTCCTGCATTTAGTACTTTAATTATTCTTCTTTTTAGAATTTTTAAAATATTTTTCCTAAATAAAAAAAAATTAAAATTAAGACAAATATTTAAAAAAAAATTAAAAAGCTTAAGCCAACTTACTTTTTTCAAAATTACTATAAACGATGCGACACTTGAGACGACTGATTAAATTCTAAACCACAATTACGCGCCATACTTTCATTCCACCCTTCACTGAATTTAAATCACAACACCCTACAGGTATTTAAATTCAAGGTTATCATTATAATAGGAAGTATAATGATCGGACACACAGGAAATAAACGAAATTCGCCCTAATTGATTTGGACGATACAATAACAGAAAAGTAGAAGTCCTTCATTTTAAGGGAAGGATTTCCTATGACGTCAAAATCCAGGTAATTAGTCACGTATAAAAAATTTTTTACAGCTGTAAGCGATAGCTTAGAGCAATTTGAGTCGAATTCGCATGAGATAGATCACGCACGTGATGCGGCCAAGCCCAAACCATATAGAAAAAAAATTAGTGGGCCAAGTCAATCTCTGGCAAGGCTTGGGGCTAAAAAATTTTTTTCAGAATGCAACCGAGAATGGGGCTGTGCACTTTTCAAAAGGGAACGAAAATTCCCGAATTTACCCGAAAAGAAAAAACTCTCTTCGGAATTATAAATAAAGGAGAATAAAATAAAAAAGCAATCCGCTTTTTACTTTTAAACTCCTCATTTCATTTATTACTAAAAACATCATACAATTTTGTCATAAAAAATCAACTTTAAAAAAAGCTCCCGATACCCGGAGAAAAAAAAATTAACCCGGTTAACATTCCATTTTTTTTTTTTTTAGGAAACAAAAATGCCGCAAAAAATTTAACTTAAATTTACAGTATATTAAGAAATAAATTCACTCAACACTGGATCTCGGACATCTTAACACTTAAAATGAACGTACAATTTGGACGATAAAGGCTTGATTTGTTGCACAAAAGTGTCTTTTTCGTTTTTTTTTTGGAAAAAAAAATCGAAATAAAAATAAAAAAAATGGGATGGAAAAAAATTGTTTTTGATAATAAAAAAAAAAAAGAAAAGAAACCAATTCTGTACAGATAAAAACGGCGAGATTGAAAAAAAAATCCTTAATATAAAGCTTGAGCGTTTTCCGACCGCGGCTTTTTTATTTTTTCCAAATTTTTAACGACCAGATCGTGTAACGTACAATATCGGTTTCGAATTTCGCACATAACAAGCCACAAGCTAAGATACTGTTTCTCATCCAACTCTGATACGGACCTTCTGTAGTCTTCAATGTGTGGATATTTAGCTACTTTAGATACGACTTTACCTCTAAAAAATAAAAATAAAAATTAACAAATGATTAAAACTTGCAAAAATAAATAATTATTTTAAAAAAATAGCCAAATCATGATTGGGCTATTTTTATCCTTTTGGAGAATCATTTTACCTTGAGATGAAATACCGGGAAATTTGATCAAAGAAAACAGCTCCTTCACTTTCAACCGAGGTCACTTCAGCCAATGTTTCTTCTTGTATTGAAACTCCGAAATTATTACCGTCTTCAATCTTTGGAATCATGTACGATATCCACATTTTAACCATATTGGCGTCTTCGACAAGTTGGCGAATGTGGGGCTTTACAATATTTATCAGTTCACATAGTGTCTTATTGCATGGAACAATACCTAAAAATAAAATCAGAAAAAAAAGAAAAGTCAATGAAGGTTATTGTGTTACCAGAGAAATATTTTTAACACAGACAAGGACTGATATTAATATTTCGCCTAATAATAATCATTCATAAAAACCGTTTATGGTGCTAAATAATTTTTTTTAAAAATACATACCTGTGGGTAATAATAGTACGCGTGTGCCACCGACGCCTTCGCACCCACATTTCGGAATTCCATCTTCCATTTTAGATTTCTTAGCTGATGGCGCATCAAGGCTATTGTCTAATTTGTTGTTGAATATAATAGGGTCCGGCACTGGAACGTTCAATTCCTGATGGATTTCACTCAAGTTCCTATTGCAGAATGCGGGTGTCTCCAGGAGATCATTCAATTTCATTATTTTTTCGGGAAATCCATTTAAAACCAAGTCTTCAGCCTGATGAAATTTTTTGTAAGAAAAAAAATAAAAGGAAAAAATTATAACCTCAATTGGTTCAGAAATTCAGATTAGGAAATCGCTTAAATTGAATTGCTGTAGTGAGGCAATACCAGTCAACAGTAAAAATAAGCATGAAGTGTTCTTCAAAAATCTTCTTCCAAAAATACTTGCCAACGCTCTACTTCAGAGATTGTACTAACATAAATTGCAATAGTCGCTATCCTTATTATCATATTACAATAGTTTCCTATCAAGAATTAAATCTTGACTTTAAATTAAAATCAAAGCTGGCTTGTTTTAAGATCCAACAATTGCTCCTCAACTGCATGTAACCAAGAATCTAAGCTCGAAGCACTAATTTTTTTTTTATCAACTTACCTTTTTCTTCAGTGAGTCTTTATATTCTTGAACCTGAAACAAACGAGAAAAAAAAATTAACCTCAGAAATAAAAACCACAGAATGATTCATCAAATTCAGCTAAAATCATATCTTGTCACTACTTAAAAAAAATTATCATTCATCAAAAATCCATTCTCCAAAACCCTAACCTCCATCCTCGATATCAAATATGATATAAAATCCATACTCGATAGTTGCAATAATAATGATTCACAATTGCACTAATAAACCAGGACTTACATCTATTCCTTCTCTATAAAAAACTGAAAAACCTTCTATTTTCATCCTGACAAAAACGCAAAACTGCCCGGGTCAATGTATTTTCAAAAATTGAAAACACAATTTCGAGGAAGTCAAATTGCAGACGACGAATGGGACATGAGCAACATGATGATGAATCATTATTTTTTCGGGGGGGATATTTTGCCAAAAGGGCAATAACATGAAAAAATCGGATGAGTTTTGACACCGAGGAATATTTTAAAATAACAACAATATTTAGAAAAGGTGAATAGCCCTTCAAGAACGAGGAACAAAGAAACTTAACCAAACTACGTTCAAAACCCTCGTTCCTCGTTTTCGATTATTGACGTATTAACATCACACGATGCAATAACCCATAAATCGAAACGAACGGGCATTTTTTCGATTTAACCCTTTGGCACATGATGCAGCAAGATAATTACGTCTTCGAGGCTTCGGGTAAATAAAAAAAAATGAAAATATTTAAGAAAAAAAACGAGGTTGGTTAAGGTCAATTACAACGCGAAGGCGAGGGAGATAATCATCAGCCTTACTCACCTTTTTTGCTGCATTTTGCGTCATTTTCATAAATTTAAAATAATTAAGACTATAAAATTAAACAGAAATGGAATTTTTTATAAGTGTATTAACATGTATTTTATACGGGAACTGATCGCCACTTGCTTACAACGGAAAAGACGCCATTTTCGAGGTTGACGTCAATACAAGTGTCCGGGAGTTTTGTTTTGTTATGTTGGCTAAACTGTTTTTTCAATTTGAAGCTTTGCGGCGATTTTTTTCCTACGGTGTTTCCTTTTATTTTTACGGTTTTAGTTAGTAATTTCGATGAGGCTAATTAGTATATTATTCAAGCGACTATTTTAGATTCCTGCAAATAATGCATTTTTATCATGGAGACATTTTCAGGCATTTTTTTTCGTCGCTTTTCAATGTGACCGTTAAAGTGGCTATAATCTGCCTGTTGGCCAACCTGCTACAATGTAGAAAGCCGGCTATATTTGTTAATTAGACGAATACTTATCATTTATTACTGTTTTCAATCAGAAATTCGTCATTTAAAGGAATTATACATGAAATTAGTTATGTTCGTTGCAATTATTTATATAAAGGGAGCCGCCATATTGTTTAAATCCGAGAAATGTATTCCGTTGTGCTTAGACTAGATTAATCAATAAAATAAGCAATTCTATGCTTTTAAGCGTTATCTGTATCAAATATAGGCAAACGTCTAACCAGTTCTGTCAACCCAGTTGCCTAATTCAACTTCTTAGGTCTCGCCTGCGAACATAACACTTTGCCAACGAATTCCACGAATTCATTCGACAAGCAAATTCAAAAAAAATCAAAAAAATCTCCATTGTTGCTAATATTTATAAAACAACAGTTTCCAAACAAATCCTCAAAAAAGAAAATTTATTTTATTTTATATATTTATTGGTTTCGTTTTTTAACGATTTTGAGAAATGTTTTCAAACTTGACGCGACTCGTGCTAAGGGAACAACGATTTTTTCTAGATAAAGCATTGAAATTACAAGTGAATAAGGTTCGTTATTTTGGGAAGGACGATCCGAAATGTCCGGCAATGAAGGTTACAGTTTGCGGTGCATCCGGGCAGATTGGTCAGCCATTGGCTTTAATGCTTAAACAGTGCCCTTATATAGACGAGCTTAGTTTGTTTGATATAATAGGATCGTGCGGTGTTGGTTTAGAACTTTCACATGTTGATACTAAATGTAAGGTTAGAGCCTATACGGGGAAGGAGCAGTTAAAAGAATCCTTAAAGGTAAAAATTGTGATGTTGCTGGAAATTTATCGTGTGAATCGTTGATAAATGTTGATTGTTTGTGGTAGGGATCTAGAGTAGTCGTATTCGCAGCTGGATGTCCACGTAAGCCAGGTATGAGCAGGGAGGATTTATTTTGTACTAATGCTAAGGTCGTGCAGGAATTGGCTGCCGGTTGTGGGGAAGTATGCCCAGAGGTAAGTTCTTAAAATTTTGAGTTAAAAAATGTCTAATTGTTTAATAATATAATTTTTTTAAGGCTCTATTGGCCATCATAACAAATCCAGTCAATTCTACAGTACCTGTCGCGTCAGAAGTTATGAAAAGATGGGGACGATATGATCCTAATCGAATATTCGGAGTAACCACATTAGGTTAGAAAATTTGTTTTGTTATTTTTTTAAAAAGAATTTTCCCAACTGGATTTTTTCGGCAGATTGCGTAAGGGCGAACATGTTTGTGGCGGAAGTTCTTGGTTTAGAACCAGAATGCGTTGTGGTCCCTGTTATAGGAGGACATTCCGATGCAACAATAGTCCCCGTACTTTCCTGTGCTAAACCAACAAACGAATTTAAAACGGTAAAGACTAAAAAAAATTCTCACGTGCCAAATTGGCCCCACAGGCAAACGTACGAACTTGACGATTGCCTTTACTGCCCATTAAACAAACTCGTTTTCTATCCTGCAGGAAGAAATCACATCAATTACCCAAGCGGTTCAACAAGCTGGTAACGAAGTCGTAAAAGCAAAAGATGGTAATGGATCAGCTACACTATCCACAGCTTTTGCTAGTGCTAGGTTCGTTATATCCCTAGTTAAAGGATTATTAGGTACGTAGCCACAAAAAAAATCGATCCTCCCCAACACTCAAACCGTCATTTAACCGTCATCTATTATTTTAGGCCACAGAGGGGTCATCGAATGCACTTACATCCGGACAGATTGCATGGAAGGAGTATCATACATAGCAACCCCAGTAGAATTAGGCCCTAATGGAATCATGCGAAACTTAGGCATACCCGATCTATCAGAATACGAATGTTGCCTTCTTCAACAATCAATCCCCCATCTTCAAAAAGATATAAAACGAGGAGAGGATTACATCAAAGCGCAAGCTAGTAATGAAATGCTCGTAAATTGCTAAATATTTTATTTGTTTTAAAAAAAAATTTTTCATTAGAAAGGAAATATTTTTAATTCGACATTCAAATGTCAAATAAAATTTTTTTTTTAAAAAAAAGCATTTATCATATTGAAGCGGTAAAAAAAATAAATTAAACTTTTAATGCGAATTTCCAGAAAACATAAATAGATCATTGATCTTTTTCTAATAAGTACTTTATCAGGCCAAGAGGCACATAATGAATTTTTCAGGTATTTTAATATAAAGTGCCTTGATTGTGTATTACCGGCTCGGAGGTGCGATACATTTCGCCACAAAATTACTCAATGTATTGTAAATTAACATTTTTCCTCTTTCGCGATCCCATTTTATTCGCAGGAATGAATCGCAATAAGATTATTAACCGCGAATATTTTATATAAAAAAAAAAGATAAATAATAACAATGGTGATTGTTTTATATGCGAAATGATTTTTTTTAGCGCGTAAGAAAAAAAACTTGCTCCGAAACTGGCGTGTTACATTTTTTTTTTTCATTTTACCAGTTTAAGGTGTTATAACTCATTATTTTGCATTAAAAATTGGGTTTTCTTAATTTCTTTTAATTCATTTGAGTTAGGTTATAGGACCTCTACGAACAAAAGCAGTTTGGTAACGCCTTTTTTATATAAGAAACTAGAAGAAAAAAAATAATTTATAAAAAAGTATTACTCCGTATCAATTTCATCAAATGGTTGATAGAACCTGTCCTCCCATCCGTTTGCCTATCCGTCTAAATTTTTTAGGCGCTCTATTTATAATAGGTCGATATCGGTTTTCATTGATTCGGAATCGTTTCAAGTAAGATCAATTAATCGTCTTAGGTTTCTTAGCTTGATATCACTCTTGCTCCAGTAGCTTTTCCTGCTACTGATAGCGTTTTCATAAACTAGCTTGAAAATTGATAGCATTGTAGTAGTGTAGTTGCTTAGTAATTAGCAAAGTCTTGTAATTTCAAAGAAGCGACGTAGAAGTATTATAGTAGTTTGTTTTTGTTTTTTATGTTGTGTTTGAGTATGGTCCACTACGGGGCTTTAAATCGCTGCGAACTGCTGCAGGCTTTTATACACATAGATGGTATATTTGTAGAGTTTCTGCAGTAGCAGATGGAGCGATTTTACCGTGCTAGTGGACCATATTCCTAATCGCTTTTACTTCATCCTTATTCTCTTTTTCGTCCTCATCATCCACCTTCCATCTTCCATCTTCCATCCTTCACCTTGCATTACCCAACTGGCACCTTCCACCTTCCATCCTTCATCTTGGTTTTGGGTTCTGCCACCTTCCATCCTTCATCTTGGTTCTGGGTTCTGCCACCTTCCATCCTTCATCTTAGTTCTGGGTTCTGCCACCTTCCATCCTTCATCTTGGTTTTGGGTTCTGCCACCTTCCATCCTTCATCTTGGTGCTTGCTTCTTCCACTTTCCATGCTCCATGATCCATGATGTATCTTGTTGTATCTTCTATCTTTATCCTCCATCTTGTATCTTGTATCTTGCATCTTCCACCTTTTCTCCATCTTCTCTCCACTCTCTTTCTCTTATAATCTTCTGGCGCCAATACGAATCTTTTGAAAGCAGATTCGTTTGAAGCCGAGCATTTTCTCCTTTAAGAAGACAGTGGCCCCAAACTTCCTCTCTCCATACCAGATACCTTTTGTTTTCCTGGCCCTATTTCTTGGTGCCACCTCCTAAATATTCCACAACCCAAGAACATTCCACGTGGCACGATCCGAATCATCAAATTTTTGTGGAAACACCCCGGAAGCAAAACCGACAAATGCGCAGATGACAAATTCTTAAGCCTGTCCTCTTCTTTTTTCCTCCAACTTCATCCTGCACGCAACTTTAAACATGCAAACGGTTCCTCAAACCGAAAATCGCACTTTTTTTCCTTTTACTCTTTGTGTTAAAAATCGATTTACCTTGCTTCAGTCGAAGAATTTTCACATTTTAATGACCGAGGATTCATCGACCGCGGAATCGAAATCATCATCATTTTATAAACCTCTACCAAGTACGAAAAAAAAAAAAAATCATAAAATGATCGCTTCCATGAGTAAGCTTATTTTCGACTCGAAAGATTAACCAGTCGAAAACACAATCCATTAAAAGAAAAAGAGAGAGAGATATCTCGAAGAAAAAAAAGAGAAGATACTTCATTAGCGAAACGGAAAAAGGAAAGAAAGAAAATAAGAAGTTGAAGAAGAAAAAAAAAAAAAAAGAGTTGATTACACCAAGGACAATGTCGTTCGATGAACTTGGAAGACTTCTGCTGCTCGCGCACGTCGGAAACCAAGGAACACGACGGTTTAATGCACATCCATTGAGGTGACTCATCATCCTGGGCAAAAGTTCGTTGTATTTTTCTCTTCATAAAAAAAAAATATGCAATTTTTTTTTCATTCTTTTTTTTTCTTCTTCTTCATCTTCAAATCAGATTCTTATTAAATCGCTGGAACTTGAAAACAACTTGTAAAGGTAACAATAAAAATTAACGTTTTTTTTTCTTCGTAAGAATTTTACGGTAAAACTTGTTTTTTTTTCTGTTTCTTGATTCTGCAAAAGGTCATTATTGCTTTTTTTTTTAAATCTTCTGATGTCTTGGAGAGTAATTAAATTTGAAAAACCAAAGACCTTGCATACTTGTACTTGATTTCCATTTATGTTTCGCAATTAAAGTTTTTTTTAAATAACTTTATTTAAAGAGTTTGATAGTTGTGCTTGCCTTTTTGAGCTTATCCTGGTGTTTTTTTTGTTTTGGATTCAGGATCGTGCAAGGTCTTTGGTAAGCTTTGATTGATTAGAAATGTTTAAGTGTAAGAAATCGGCGCCTTAAAATGAGAAGTTGCACAAGGTGCTTGAGTCTGGGTAAGTTAGGCGAAATCTTCTTCAGTGTTTTTCAGGGGCGTCGTTTGGGGGGGGGGGCTGGCAGGGGCAGTTGCCCCCCCCCCCCAGATTCTGAAATCCCCATAACGAAGTACATTAAAAAAAAGTTTTTGCTCTCCTCAAAAATTTTTTTCTTGTCCCCCCCAAGAATTTTTATTTGTGCCCCCCCCCCCCCCCAAGCTGGAGCTGAAACGACGCCCCTGGTGTTTTTCTAGTCATTCTCGGACGGTTTCCTCTCTAGATCTTTCCATGTTGTTCCATCCTCCGAAAAAAGTTCTTTCATGCGGTTTTATCATCAGCCACATTCTTAGACGTGTCCCCGCTCCTCTCCATTGTGTCGTTCTCATCATCCAGCGCTTCTGATCATGCGTGGCCACATGCCCGACCTTGAAACTGAACCCGGTGTCTGTGGAAGCAGCATCCGATCCGGTTGATCCGAACTGTATCCTCACGAGCAAGTCACTCAAAGAAGATAAGGTTATATTGAAAAGACATCAAAGGAACATGATACTCCATATTCCATCTACAATCTCATACACTTTCAGCTGCTAGGATGTAACCGTACACACACTCCCAATCTTATTCTTACAAACGCCGACCTCAAACATCACTTTTAAAAGATTGTTTTCTTATTTTTAAGGAAACGGATTGGCCATCTGTTAAAATGAATGAAATGATACATCTGTCTAGACATGTGTACTTTTTTTGTTGTTTCCACGGAGGGGTGAGTTTTTAGCTAAAAATCACACAAGGGTTGTCGCGTGGGCCTCCTTATTCATCTTTCTTCATCTTCCTTCCCCTCTAGTCATCCATCACTCATTTAAAAACAACCATAATTCCCTTTTTATTTTTTATTTCCTTACCAGAATTTTCAGTCGCATATACATCCTGCCCGCACGGATTTTTTAATTGCTCTTGGTAAATTTTTTTTTTGTTAAAAAACCACGCCACTGCGTGCCCTGATGATTGTTTATGACTTTCTCCTTCATACAGAAATCGTGTATGACGCATGACTGTCGAATTATATTTTTCTGTTTTTTTGTTACGTCATTTCTCGATCTATATATTCATTTTTCATTGTTTGGAAAACATTCTTCGAAGAGCCGAATTTTTTTTCTTTAATAATTCTTGATATTGGAATTGTTTATCGGTTACATCATTCTTCCTTGTTGTGAGATGTGTCATGCGCGCGCCGGATTTTAACTGTGATTTGTTGTTTTTGGGGTAAAGAAATATGAATGTTATTGGGAAGATTTGCAGAAAGATTGTGCGCTATCAGTCGAATGGGATTTTCGGCCCAGATCCGGGTTAGTGATGGTCAAATGCAAATCTAACATTTTGTTTCATGTGGGTCCCGCCATGGACTCCACTCAAAACTTGGCAAAATCATTTCAAACTCAGGCTGGTCGATTTGGAAAATTTACCAAAGTGTTGTGCTAGTGTTGCCATCGGAATTTCGAGCTAAATTTAGGTTCATAATGGTCAAATGCAAACCTGCCATGTTGTTCCGTAAGTCCACGAATGGTCCCACCATAGACTCCAGCCAAAACTTCCCCAACAACAAGCCGCGCATATTATACGTATATTATACGTAGAAATTAAGACCGCGCATATTATACGTATATTATACGTAGAAATTAAGACCGCGCATATTATACGTATATTATACGTAGAAATTAAGACCGCGCATATTATACGTAGAAATTAAGACTTTTTATACCAAAAGTCTTAATTTCTACGTATAATACAGTATGCGTATAATATGCGCGGCTTGTTGTTGGGGTTAGCAAAATCATTTTAAACTCAAACTAGTTGATTTGGAAAATTTACAAAAGCGTTGTGCTAGTGTTCCCATTGGAATTTCGAGCCGAATCAGAGTGACTGATAGCTTAACACAAACCTACATAATTCTTTTAAAATCCCAATAAGGGTCCTTCCATAGCCTCTAGCCAAAACTCCACAAAATCATTTTAAACTCATCCAAAATTTTTCTGTTAACAAATCTGCACCTGCTTCAATAGCATTAAATCGATAAAATCAAACGCTAACTGCATCGAATTAACCGAAGACAAAAAAAAAACAGAAGTTCATCATAACTTTCTTTCAATAATTATAATGTATTTCAATTAGAGATTGTACTATAAAAAAACAACAATAGTTACTTATAAAAAAAAAAGAAATATCTCACGGAACTATTTTACAGTATATTGCTTCATTCGAATCGGTAACAATTTATAAAAATAGCGAACGAGCTCATCGTCATATTTCTTCGTGCTTCATTTCCGTTTCCTTAATAGCTAAACCAATATCAATAAATCGATAAAAAGCCGATATACCACCACATGCATCATCAATCGATCACTGACGTTTCGGAATTCTTTATTTTCAAAAGTTGTTCCTAAAAACTGGCACAGTGACCCGATGGAAGAGTAATATGGGCAACTTGTAAAGTATATTGTACAATTTACTTTCTTTGCAAAATCAACTTTTTTCAAAGTATTTAGAACATATCGGTCGTTAAATTGAATAACGGCCGTTAAAAGACAAAACCGATGGGTCTTGCGGGTAAGTGACATTCATTTTTAGATGTAATCCTTGTTTGTTTTAAAAGCAAAAAGGGCTCAAGTGTAAATATTCGGGAAATCTCGCGTGAATACGATCCGCGTTGATCGTTGAAGCTTTTTGACATTAAAAATTGATTAATGTAAATATTACGACGTTATTTTTCATAAACGCATACCCGACATTCCTTTCATGACTGTCTTTTTTAAAAAATAATATTAAAAAAAACAACATGTTGAGAAGGCAAGGACAAAATCTGACTAGGCTAAAAACGTCGCCGCTCTTATGACTCAAAACATGTGCAGCACGTGCGGGCTTCACTCCTGGCGGATATAAAATGCGAGGGCGGAGCTGCGAATTAAAAAGAAAAAAATGCAAAAAATCCAGGTCCTAAATGCTACTTAACTGAATAACCTTGCAGTATATAACACACACACGTGACTTAACATATAAGAGGAAGACTTGAAGGCTCCCCCTATGACATTTCGCTTATCGTTATGCAAGAACGTGTCACCATAGGAGACGTTTTATCATACATGAAGTTTTCCACAGCAGAAAATTTTTGTTGTTGTTTTTTTTTTTATAATTATTAGGGTGAGGGATACAACCTCGTGATTGTCAGTCCCTTGATAATCTTAAGGTTACAAGACTTTGGCACCACCCTATAAACCTAACAAAAGACGTACGAATGACATATTACGCACGAATAGGCATGGCTAAGAAAAAAAAACCTGCGTGGAAACACAGTATCAAAGTCAATCAGAGGCGTGAGAGCTGGCAAGGGCGCCAAAATGAATTCCGCTTAGGGCGCCGGCCTCATTATATGTTCTGTTCATAAATTTTAAGGCCACTATGTAAATTTTTTTTTTTCAAAGCTCCTGACTGTCATTAGGTCTGAAAGTCATATGAAATGGTTTTATGTAACTTTAATTTTCGCCCGCCCGAAAAAGAATCTCTAAGAGTTACTTTCTTCCAAAACAATTCCTATGAAAAATAAACTCTAGCAACAAGAATCTTGTCCTACGCAAGAAAATCAAAATACGGACGGCTGATTTGTTTAAACAATTTTTATTTTGAAAAGATTTTTATTTATAGCAGTGATTGTTCAGCCTGGCCTTGATAGGTCATTCCGTTGCATCATTTTCGAGAATTCAGAAGGCCTAATTAAACGCATCCTACTTTACAATGATCTCGATTATGGTTACATCATTTCATGCAATGCGTGAATTCTTACACTTGTGACTGCTAAAAATACTTGGGATTGGGCGTTCAAGTCGATTATATAAAGATGTCTTTGTTTTCCTAATTAATTTTTGAATATGGACTAATTAGGCCTAAAGATTATTTTGACCGGAGACCCTAAATTAAAAGAGACTGGCAAACTGTCGGTCATTAAGAATTTTGAACGCCATTTTGAGCAACATGGCGAATTACATAGGAGCACGGTCTTCAAAGTCTTGAGACTTCGGGTTTTTGTTGTGACTCCGATTTTGAATACGAAAATAGTTCATGGTCCACCGGTAGATGGTGCACGCGTCGTTGCGGCCAGCCAATCACAAGCCGAAGGAGTCCCATCTAAGTGCGACATTACTAAAGGGGCTTTAGAGCGGATCAATTTCATTGGTCGGCCGCTGATGCACTAGTGCAATCTACACGAACTAAAAGCAGGTTGCAGGTTTCTTTTTGGGTCTTATAGGTTCCCCACGCTCTCTTGCCCGCGCAGTGGCTATTTTTTCCCCCTTTGGGCTCCTGACACCTTAGGTTTTCCTGAAAGGTGTAGCCTATTGGTGCCTGATGCCGCATGTCGGAACATCTATTCAATCTGCTCCGCCGAGGAAGAGTTTAATGGTGATTTTGTTGGGTCACTCGGTCCTGAGTCAGGGTTTTTCGGCCCCTGTCTCTTCCCAAGCAGTACCCTCAGCTTTTGAGTTAGGGGTTTGATCCACCGTTTCTCCCCCTTGGCTCTCTGGCTGAGGTTTTTGGGATGAGGTAGCTTCACCTGGAAGTGCCCCAGTGGGCATAATTCCCACGAGTGGGGGGGGGGAAGTAGGTCGATGCCCAATACGAGCACAAGGCATTCAATACAAGGGGGTGTCGCCTGGTGCCCCCAGGGGGAAAATCGCTTGAGACTGTGAGTTTAGACAAGTTCCACCATTCAGACCTCAGCACGATATCCTATACACCTTGTCTTCCGTGCACCGTTGCCCCTTTAGCCCACGGGGTTAAGGAGCCCTATGGTTTCCAGGCATCACCACGGGGAGGTAGGGGTCGGGTTTTGAGGCCCCAGCTGACATTTACTCTACTACGACTTTACTCACACATCACAACATTCATCCACAATTCGCTAGGATTTCTTCCTTCCCTCATGCCTCTTTTATCATTCACATTCACCTCAACCTAAATCTCCAACCTCACATCAACTAAACCTGTCCAGTAGCCAAAGCTACATTGCATTCGGCATTCGCATTCATACCTCGCGGCATTATAAAACATAATATTTTCTCCAAAACATGAAAAGTCCGTGCACTTGTTAGACATATCGATTGAATAATTTCTAGCTACCATTCCAAATCACGCGCACTCACACCTACACTTAAATTTTGACAATACTGAACAGGGCCATTCGTGCAAGGCTCCCCTTTCATTACAAAAATAAAAATATAATCAAATACCCACAAATTAATAAAAATAAAAAAAAAAACATTCGAACTCCGCGTCTTTTCTGTACACACATTAGACCTTGATATTTTTTCTAATTCAGGTTTTTGGCTGTCATCAAGTTTTTTTTTTCTTTCCTTCCAACTCTTTTCCTTAGATTAAAATATCACTCTAGATTTATTATTTTCGTTTTTTAGATAATAGAAATATATTGTTTGGGGATTTTAACACGCCCTGTTTTTATATAAGCCTTGAGTCATTATTATTATTATTATAATAAAAAGCTGGAACCTTCAACACATCTGCTCTGCAGCCCATTGTTAAACTTTCTTTAAAAAAACTTTTTCTTCATCGTCATTTTTCCTTGAAGTTTTTTTGAAGGAGCCACAAAAAGAGCCCGTTATGTTATCTGAATAATTACACGCGTAAAATTTCAAAATAACAAGAAAATCATCTCCCTATTTGCTATTCTACTTAAAATTAAATCGTCATCGGTTTCCTTTTGTCGGTGTCGGCCATAGAATAAATAATAAAGGACTGACGCAATAAAATGAAATTCGGGAAGGTTTGCACTCATTGAAAAACGCACAGGATTTCCAATTTCCGGGTCGCATTGAGTATTCAAATGGCACCGGCGATTTTTTTGGTGACACGTCAAAAAAAAATGACGCATTGTTATGAAATTTACGTTTCCCGTCACGTCTTCACTAAGGTCCTTTGTTGATTTTTGTCATGAACTTCGATATATTGTATCCTATTGTCTTTTTTTATTTCTTTCATTTCGTCTTATTACGCAAGCCACTCATCGGATTTAATCAATTTTTATTTGTATAGGGTTAATTATTGATTTACGCGTTTCCGGATTCGCTGGAATTGTTCGGGATGTTCGCTTGTGGGAAGATAAGTAATTGTATATGGGAATGTTTGTTTTTTATTGATTGTTAAGGTCTTGGAAGTTCGATGATATCGCAACTGGGATTAATGATTTATTTTGCGTGGTCGGAATCGGATTCTGAACAACGCAAGGTTGTCTGGAAGTAAGAGAAGGCTAAAGAAGGCTGAGAAATACGTGGTAATTACTTTCGGGTCATGAAATAGCTCAAGAGAAATTTCTTTCAGATCTTCCAGATTCACGATTTTAGTCTGGTGGCTCTGAAAGACCTAAAGTTCTACTACCACGATTACTGCTTGTGCGCAGACTCGTACGAAAAATTGCAGCAACAGATTTATGATTGTAGCTGTGAACCAAAAGCTGCGGGAGCAAACCCGAAATCGCAACAGCAAACCCAAGTTAGAGGCTGCCGATCCAAAGTAGCAGCAGCAGCTGCAGCAACAACAACCCAAAACTGTGGCCAGGCCAAGCATGGACCAATTCTTCCAGAGGGTGAGGTATAAATACCAGAAGCGGCGCTGTAAGGTGACTGTAAAATTCCAGTAGATTAGAGTCCTGCATGGGGGAGAACTGCGACTGACGGCATAAGTTCTATTTGGCTGTTCGGAGGCGCCTCCAAGAACCGCCATGGCACTACAAAATGGCGCCTGATGTAAAAACTGCCATGAGTTAAATATGGAATTAAAGCAGTGTTGTCAGATGCTGAATAAAAGGAGGCTACGATCGTATTGAACAAGGCAATGGTCGACTCCATTTTGTCGTCTCCAGTGAATACAATGGAAGGTGCCACTCTGCTGGTATTACAGGGACTGCAGCTCTACCGCTGCCTCCACTAAATTCTTCCACTGACCGCGATCCAAGGCCGTAACCTGCCAATCCCTGACCCCCAGGGAAAGGGCATCCTGCCGAAAGTTACCGACCCCCCTTATCCTGGGCCTGCCCTGTGGCCGCCGACCAGCCACCTGGCCATACAAGTCCTTGTAAATGACCCCTAAAGTGAAAAGGGCCTTGTGTGCAGGGCCCCTCTCCAACCCGTGTCCGCACCACGTGTCCTCCTGCCCACCAAAGCCTCCTAGGCTTTATCACACTAGTCACCAGGACTAGGCCCTGCAGAGCTGCTTAATTTATTAAAAACTCTAAGAAGACGGGATGAACTATTGAATGTTCCATAAGCGCTTTGTCTTCTTAGAATACGGGTGAAAATTTTTAACTGAAAAAAATACGCCAAATGCTGCTTTGTTTTCATTCTTTTTCATTTAAAAAAAAATCACAAAAAATGTTGGCTAAAAAAATTACACCTGCTTAATCAAATATTTTAGTCCTATTTTAAAAAATTGCAGCACCTGGGTTTTTCTTTGTAGCCCCGTGGGCCAATCCGTGCTTGAAGCTTGGCTCCAAGTTTGGGTTTCTCAGGCTGGAGCCTGGCCCTAACACCGACACTACAATACAATTCCATTACCGGGTTGATCATTGCCTGACTGCCCCAGGGCCCCAGTAATGTACTGCTACCTAAGAAATCCCTATCTGGCTAACACACTGTATTTTTTGCGTCAAACCTAAATCGTGAACAATACTTAGACAAATCCCTCAATCTCCGAATCACCAGAACAACTTCGCAACTTATTTCCACGTGTTATGCGATATTTTCTTAAATGAAGCAGATGGTATCTGCACAAACTTCACCTGTGTATAAACATATTATTTCTTAGCTACCACCTTGGTAAACTTGCAACTGAAGAAGGCAACCATCTGTCTTAAATAAGAAAATAAAACATATCTATATAAAGTATGAGTTGCCTTGGCGCATATAATGTTTTTTACTCCGATTTATCTTACACGTTTTCAACTCTCTCAGTTACACGAAGTTCACGGCTGGTAAGGTCTAAAAACTCATGCATCGCTATCGGGGTTTTAGTTTCCAACGGGAGATTATGGTGAAAAAACAGCTGCTGTTTAATCTTGACCTGCTCTTTGCGACCTTGCTTTCCACAGAATATCAACTTCGTAATATATTAGCATCTTACAATATGTTACCAACATTGCGTTCTGATTATTATTTAATCAATTACCGGGGTCATGATTTTCGATAATAATTATAAACAAAATATTATTGATAAGAAAAGAATTTGCCATTAATTAATTTTCTTCCATTTTTTTTAAATATCATCGTGCTGAAAAGTTCTGAAGAAATCAGGTTAAAAGAGGATTGCATTTATCGCGTCGGTGATTACACAATATGGCGACTCTTATTATCCACACACTCACACACATGATGAGCAGACTTCGTGGAATGTCAACGTTCTTGGCGTGGACATTCATTGTTCCATTTAAAGACACAGGTTAATAAAGCGTTATCTCTCGCCACCAAAGTCGGAGGTTTTTAAGAAAAATAGATAATGAAAAAATAATAATAATAATAATAAAGAGGCGGGATGTCTCTGTGTGTGTGTGTTTGTTTTTTTGTTTTTGCCATAGGTGACATTATGTTATATATCAAGGAGATAAAGGAAAGAATGCGACGGTTATCGCCGATACATTTATATTTTCACCTGGGTTACGTCATTTTTATTGTTGTAACGTTTAGCTTATGGGGGATTTTTGTTGTTGAAATTCTTCGGATTCCAAACGGTTGAAATGTGATTCATCTTGTGAGCGAGGGAAAAGTTAGAGAGGAAGAGTAATAGATATCGAACAAAGGTGACATCGGTGGGGTCTAATTTGCAGAGGAACTATTACTTTTGCCAGCAACCTATTACCGGTAATAATTTCGTGTCAGCAACACCGGATTCTGTTTCCTCTCATCGAATAACGTCTTTCAAGACCATAACCCACCCCCTATAAACAACCCCTAGGAAGTTAACATCTTACCCCTATGCCAGCAACCTATTACCCGTAATAATTTCGTGTCAGCGACACCGGATTCTATTTCCTCGCAACCAATAACGTCTTTTAAGACCACAACCCACCCCCTATAAACCACCCCTAGAAAGTTAACATCTTACCCCTATGCCAGCAACCTATTTCCCGTAATAATTCCGTGTCAGCGACACCGGATTATTATTCCTCACATCAAATAACCTTTTTCTAATACTTTGCTGGCCCCCAAAAACCTACCCCTAAAAAGTTGACATTTTACTCCTATGCCAGCAACATGTTTCCCGTTATAATTTCGTGTCAGCGACACCGGATTTTTATTCCTCGCATCGAATAACCTTTTTCTAATACTTTGCTGGCCCCCAAAAACCTACCCCTAAAAAGTTGACGTTTCACTCCTACGCCAGCAACCTATTTCCAGTGATAATTTCGTGTCAGCGACACCGGATTCTGTTTCCTCGCATCCAATAACGTCTTTTAAGACCATAACCCACCCCCTATAGACCACCCCTGAGAAGTTAACATCTTACCCCTATGCCAGCAACCTATTTCCCGTAATAATTTCGTGTCAGCGACACCGGATTTTTATTCCTCACATCAAATAACCTTTTTCTGATACTTTGCTGGCCCCTAAAAACCTACCCCTAAAAAGTTGACATTTTACCCCTATGCCAGCAACATGTTTCCATTGATAATTCATAAAATCCGGTGTCGCTGACACGGAATTATCACTGGAAATAGGTTGCTGGCGTAGGAGTGAAACGTCAACTTTTTAGGGGTAGGTTTTTGGGGGCCAGCAAAGTATTAGAAAAAGGTTATTCGATGCGAGGAATAAAAATCCGGTGTCGCTGACACGAAATTATAACGGGAAACATGTTGCTGGCATAGGAGTAAAATGTCAACTTTTTAGGGGTAGGTTTTTGGGGGCCAGCAAAGTATTAGAAAAAGGTTATTTGATGTGAGGAATAATAATCCGGTGTCGCTGACACGGAATTATTACGGGAAATAGGTTGCTGGCATAGGGGTAAGATGTTAACTTCCTAGGGGTGGTTTATAGGGGGTGGGTTGTGGTCTTAAAAGACGTTATTGGATACGAGGAAACAGAATCCGGTGTTGCTGACACGAAATTATTACCGGTAATAGGTTGCTGGCAAAAGTAATAGTTCCTCTGCAAATTAGACCCCACCGGTGACATCATATTACTCTGACCCGTGCAGATCCAAAACTGCAGCTGCAGACCAAAAACCTGCTGGAGATGTAAGCCAACAGCATAAGAAAGAAGTGGAGGAACGGCTTTGGCCCTTTGAAGCACCTTGAGGCGGTGGATCCAAAACTGTAGTTGCGAAACTAAATGTTTTAAGAAGGCTCGTTCCTATTTCTAATGTTGGGTCCCCCTGGCTTCAGGGAGGGAGGAAGAGTAGCAATTTTTGGCTCTTAAAGAAATTCTTGTGGCTAATAATTTTTTTATAAAAAATTTCTTCTTGAAGAAAATGAATGTGGCTCAACAGAGCTCTAAGAATGGCTCACAGGGATCCTGAGGCGGTGGCTAAAACTCCCAAGTTCCCTTTCAGTACCGACCACGAATTTTATCTGTTAAACGCAGTGAATAAATTATTTGGGCCAAACCTACTAACCCACAAGCGATCCTCCAAAAATTTTCTTCGCACGATTTTTCCCCTTAATCTCACACCTACATCTCACAACATTCTTATACCAAAACGCATTAACACCATTTAAACCTCACGCTAACAAATAAAAGGGAATAAAAATAACAGAATTGAAAAAAAAAAACCAATCCTCTTTATCTTTTTTCTTAAAACTTATGCAAATGATCCTTTTAACGAAACCATTATATCGATGCAAATTATAATTTAATGATCATTTCCTGAAACCTTAAATAGCCAACTTTATAAAAAGAAATAAATAATTATTTTCGAGAAGAAGAAGAAGCATCAAGTAGTTCTAAATTACGGTCGTGCAATCTTGGAAAAAAGAAGAAAGAAAGAAAAAAAAAATTTCCGGTGTGACAGGTTTGGTATTTTTTTTTCCAGATTTTTTTTCCTTCTTCGTGTTTTGAAGATGTCCAAATAAAAAAAATCAGCATCCGGGGAAAAGTTATCGATAAGCACGATTTTTTTAAATTTCGAATTTATGACTGGCACGTAGGAATTAAATACGTTAAGTTATGGTTCTGGTTAAATATTTTAAAAAGAGGCTACCGGACCTAGTTTTGTATTTCTAGATCAAGTATTCGTGGGTGTAACTAAGGGAAAGGGGACTCGAGTGAGTAAAGGCTCAAAAGCGCCAAGCTGACCTAAAAAATGAAAAAAAATCATTGATTTACTGAAATTTTGCCAATCTTGAAATTTTAAATAAAATTATTTTGAAGCCAAAAATCATATTTGCTCCACTTGGTCATTTATAGAATTTAGTTTCAAGGTCTAAATAAAAGATCTGACTTGTTTCTGTGATTGCTTCTGCAGTCTAGAACTTTTGCACACGGGGTGGTTCCACGAATTCGTGTGAATATTCCTGATGCCAGAATTTGCATGATTAAAACTTAAAAGAGAAAAACAATTTAATAAAGATGTCACACAATCAAAACAAAAAACATCAAAATTCGAAAATCGCACTTTAGTGATGGTCAGACACACACGCTGGATGGAACCACGTGGTGTGCAAAAGTTCTAGAAAGCAGAAGCGATTGCGGTTTAGCGTTCGAAATCAATTTATTTTGATAAACCGATCACCCAAATTCAGTCTGGATTTCGTTTGGCACCCTCAATGAACTTCTCACGTGAATGATTTTGGGCCAGTGATCGACCGCGGCCCCTCTTCACTTCAAAAATTTCGTAATAAAAACCTAACAGATCATGGTACTTTGACCAATCGGTTACCGAAGGGGAACAATGGCATTATTGCATCAAAGTAGCAATTGAAAGGATGATGGCATTGTCTCGTTGAGTGGACTCCCGAAGTCCCTCAAGGGAATATGACTTGTGATTTTTTAAATCATCTCATTATCAGGTCGAGATTAAAAAATAAAAGAAGAAGAAAATGTGAGAACATAATTACTTTTACATATACGTGGATGATTGGTCCGATTAATTATAAGTAGATTTGAAAAGAGTAAACCCAGAAAGTCTACATTGAAAAAAAAAACCATTGCCCCGGAGGTGAGCCAGAGAGAGATATGTTAGCTCACCCCAGCCAGCAGTAGCGGTGCCTGATTAATTATAATTTTTTTTTTTTAATTTTTTCGAGATATCGAAGTAAAGTGATAACCGATCTTGTATAGCACTATTATCCCTATCATGTGTGTTATCAAAGTTACTTAATTTTTTTTTATTAAAATGGTTTTGATTCTCCCTCCGACAATTATTTACACCAAGTATGGTCAGAATCGTTTTAAGAGTCGTTTGAAAGTTAATCCATTGTGTAGATTAATCTAAATATGGTTTAAGGCGACGAATGTCGGTTTTTCTTAATTGTTCCGTTTTGTTGCTTGGAGTGATAACTTTTTTTTAACACCCATATGCAATAATATGGAAATGTGTTTGGAAAATGTAAAAGTGATATTATTTCATAATTTTGAAATGACCAGTAGGTGTTGAGGTGGTTAAATGATTTTGGTGAGGTAACGGCGGAGATAATGGAAAAATGGTAGAACGCCCCGGCTGAAGGGGATGGAAAAATAGAGCGATGCAGAGTAATATGGCTTGAAGGTAGTGGATTGGATTAGTTATAAGGCATGAGAGAGAGATGGGGTAAAAGACCTTGGTGGGATGTCAGCCAACTAAGCAATGCTCAGAGAGCTAAGTATGTGAAAAATTCAGAATTTAAATAAAAGAATTCAGAATTTTCAGATAGCAATGCAATACTAGCGCCACCTAACAGACGTTTTGGAGGAGAGCTGTAACACACATTACTACCTAATTAAAATCGAAGTCAGCATTGAGCCAGAGCCAGAGCCAGAAAAAAGTCAAAGTTAAAACCCAAAGTCAGGGATATGAACATAGCCAGAACCAGAGCACAGAGTATAGAGTATAGAGTGAAGAGTCCTCAGAAGCCAAAGCCAGAGTTAAAACCAAATTCAGGTGTAGGAACATAGCCAAAGTCAGAGCCAGAGCCAATGCCATAGCCAGAGCTAGAGTTGAGCCAGAACCAGAGCCAGAGTCAATGCCAGAGCCAGAGCCAATGCCATAGCCAGAGCTAGAGTTGCGCCAGAGCCAGTGCCAGAGCCAGAGCCAGTGCCAGAGCCAGAGCCAGTGCCAGAGCCAGAGCCAGAGCCAGAGCCAGAGCCAGAGACAGAGCCAGAGCCAGAGCCAGAGCCAGAGCCAGAGCCAGAGCCAGAGCCAGAGCCAGAGCCAGAGCCAGAGCCAGAGCCAGAGCCAGAGCCAGAGCCAGAGCCAGAGCCAGAGCCAGAGCCAGAGCCAGAGCCAGAGCCAGAGCCAGAGCACAGAGTTTAGAGTCCTCAAGCCTAAGTCAGCGATAGGAACATAGCCAGAGGCAGAATCAGAGCCAGGCCTAGACCCAGAGCGATAGTTGTAGTTATATGACCATAACCATAGCCATAGCCAGAGAGTCCAGTTCATATCACAAAGCCAGGGCAGAGCCAGAGAGATAATCATAGTCATAGCCAGAGCACAGAGTTTAGAATTTACATCAGCCAAAGTCGAGGATAGGAACGTAGCCAGAGGGAGTGAGAGCCAGAATCTGAGCGCAGATCCCACAGCAGCAGCTGCAGTCATCTTTTCGGGTGGCCTTAAATTTTTGAAAGTTCTTTTCATCGGTCAAGAAAGTCATTAAACGAGTAAGAAATTAATCCAAAATCGATTACCTAACTAGACACTTAACAATCCACCGCCTTGATTTTTTTTTTTCATAAAAACTTAACCATCATCAAACGTCATTTCATAAAAAAAAGCCCCCTTTGAGAAAAAAACCTTGCGGCTTTTGTCTATTCAAGATAAAAGAAAAACTGCCCGTTTAAAGAATATAAAATCTCGAGGAGAGGCTGATTTATACTTATTATTCATTTGCTCCATTTCACCGTAATTAAAAAAAAAAAGTCTGGGCGGTACGTGTTTTCGCCCGAGTTTTTTTATTTTATTTTTATTATTGACTGTTGATTAATCATAAAGTCTCATTTAATACGCCACGAATTAAATGTAATATTGCAGAATGATATTTCTCCTAACTAAGCACGCTACTGTACAAGTGCACGTCCTTGACAAGGTGAGGCGGATACAAAAATGGCTACCTCAAAACAAAAGAATATCTACTTTACGATCGACCTGCATTTTAAGGCCGGCTCCCATGTGTTAAACATGTAAGGAGCTGTCTCGAGTATTATTATTATTATTGTTTAAAATCGAAATGGTTTTTACAATGAATTTATAAGAAGAGATTCTTTTTTCAAGTTCATGTCTTATATTTCATTTTTTGTGTCTCTCTCTTTTTCTCGTGAATTATCATTTAGGATTTTCGTCTTTTTGGGCTGTGTGATTGGCTTTCACTGGTTTCTAAAAATAGGATTTAATAGATGATGATGGTAATAGGAAACGGAAGCAGATGATTTAAATTTACTGATAAAGAAATTTTCACCTTTTAGGTTGTTATCGCGTGGGCGCGGGAGGAGGTTAAGTCAACATGAAAGCTAACTTTTTTATTCGTTCTTTTAGATGGCTTTGTTTCATTTACCTGAAAGGCTACAGGGTGGGGAGGCTAACACTGACTCTAGGGGGTGTCATCCCGTCCTAAAATTCTCACTTAAATCTTTCTTCCTAGCGCTTTGCTTACTGCTAGTAGCTTCAGTATACACAAGCTAGAGCCCTGCATCAGATTGAAAATTCAGGCGCGGCGACCCGATTTCAAATTTAAAAAACCCGAACCCGAAACCCAGAAAGCCCCAACCCGACCAGAAGTAACCCATTGTAGGCCCAAACCCGACGCCAGATAAAAATTTAAGCCAGATGAACCCAACCCGACCTGTAACTGATGAGGCCGTGCAAAAATTCAAGCTCGAACCCGATCCAAAACCCGAGCCCGACTCGATACAAGACTCTGACACAAGCACGAACTGACTTTTCCAGAGGGAGCAAGTAAAAATACCACAAGCGGCCAGGCTTGGGTAAAATAGTTGAGAATACTATTTCAAATAGAAATAGAAAATAGTTCAGTTTTTGACTATTTGAAATAAAATAGAAGATAGTCTCTTGACTAACTATTTTAAATAGAAAATAGAAAATAGTATTTTACAAATAGTTTTTTAAAATAGATTTTTAAAATAGTTTTTTTAAAATAGATTTTTAAAATAGTTTTTTTAAAATAGATTTTTCAAATAGTTTTTTTAAAATAGTTGTTTTAAAATAGATTTTTCACATAGTTTTTTTAAAATAGATTTTTCAAATAGTTTTTTTAAAATAGATTTTTCAAATAGTTTTTTTAAAATAGTTTTTATCATTTTAAAAAAAAAATTGGGTCCGTAAAATGAAACAAAAAAACCATCTAAAAGTATTTTTTTTTATTCCTCATCTTAAAATACAGTAATCAAAATCAAATGAAAAAGCTTGAATTTGAAAAAAAAAGTCTCCTAAGCAAAAACAATAGTAACATTTTTAGAATAAAATAATGTAAATAAACTATTTTGAGAAGAAACTATTTTCAAAATAAAAATACTTGGATGATGAAGTAAAAATAGAAATAGAAAATAGTTTTTGATTTTGCTATTTGAAATAAAAATAGAAAATACTATTTTTCTATTTGAAATAAAAATAGAAAATACTATTTTTCTATTTGAAATAAAAATAGAAAATACTATTTTTCTATTTGAAATAAAAATAGAAAATACTATTTTTCTATTTGAAATAAAAATAGAAAATACTATTTTTCTATTTGAAATAAAAATAGAAAATACTATTTTTCTATTTGAAAATAGTATTTGAAATACTATTTGTCGACCAAGACCCCATGGCCAATGCCAATATAACACTGTTCGACTTTGGCCCACATGAAAATTTGTGGCCCACCCTTCTCCCCATCCAGAATTTTTTCCCGACGTCGTCACTGTATCACTTCTTTTCCAAGTATCTTAACTCTTTCACGCCCACCAAACTCTTTATCAAGCCCCGCATATTACATTATACGTGTTAAAGATAACAATCTTCTATACCTTATTATCATTTTGCATTTATTTACCATCTAAATAGTCTTAACCATAAACGATTCGCTTACACGAAAAAAAAGCATTCCATTTAAATTACATCCCGAAAAAATTTCATTGGAACGGAAACGCTTCAACGAATAATTAACGGAAAACCGTAGCACCAGGTGTCTTCACACCCGTTCAGGAAAAAAAAATTCCTCTGGTAAATACATCCTGTTCCTAGCGAATACTGTCATTGACCGTCCTTCTCTTGAAGAAGAAGAAAAAAAAATGTTTAAAATGTTGAACTAAATATCTCAAACAGGATGCCGACAGTATAATCAACCGTTTTATAGCCGCGCTATTGTTAATGACCTTGAGATATCGCAATCATTACATTTACGGCCTTGATGGAGTATGGTCGATTAGGGCAGGGGTATATTGGGACGGATGGGTATTTGGGGAAGAGAATATTATACTTCATTGTCACCATTGTTGTTGATGAGAATGTAAGGTGTTATGGCACCCCTTATGTAAACATCATTATGTATTTTGTGTTTTATTAGGATAACCTTGAAAGCAATCATCTTTGTCAGAGGGTGGTTCAAGATATCTTATTTTTTTTCCATTCTCTGGTATTTTTGAATGTTTGTATTGGTAATGATTTTGTATTTCCTTATTTACATAATGTTTGTTGGGAGAAATATTTATGGTTGATTATTATAGTAGCTTGGTAACAAAAATTTTGGGAGAAGAATGGATTTTGGTGGCGTTGGTTGCATGTTGAAGCGCCAGTAATTATTGTATTCAGAAGGGCCTCAGAGAGGAAGAACAAACAGACAGACAGACTAACCTATTGCCCGGTTGCCCAGCTGAAAGGATGATGGTGGAATTCAGTTTGACGGATAGTCAGGCGTATACTTCAGAGGACCTAGACTGACCGACAATTAGTATCGCGAGTAGCGATACCACCTTCCCCCAATTGCTGTGCCACTGCAAGCAGCCACGACTAGAAGATCATTAAATATTTCTGGAGGGGTACAGCAGCCATTAGTACCGGCTTTAGGCTGAAGGCAATATTGCCGATCAAATAGCGGGGGACAGAGTTGTGGCAGCGAAATGACTCCCGTACTGCGATGCGGAAGATGTTGGAAGCATTAGTATTCCTAGTATAACCGTGATTGTTGTGCAAAACCCAAGATAGTCGATTTGGCTAGGGTTTCTTCAGCAATCTGCTGTTCGGCCATGGTGGTAGCCTATCTCCGAATCAAAGAGGCATTTTTAGAAGAAGAAGATTTAGGCGAACCCTTTACTTACTTACTCACTTATCCAGCATCACAGAGTTTTCGCCATTCAGACCTATCCTGGGTCGCCGCCCCCACACGACCTGCATCCCACGCGACTGTGTCCTCTCCCACCTCAGCCGCGGCCTTCCCAACTGCCTAGGGCTAGTTGGACGACCATCCAGCACCTTCCTGATAGTCCTCGTCGGCGGCGCACGTGCTCGGACTTAACGGCCCGAGTCCAGCAGCGGCTGCAATCCTTCGAGAATAAGGTGCTGAGGAGGATTCTAGGACCCAATGTAAAATCCTCTTACCGGACGCGTGAGTGTTAAGACAAATGAGGAAATCCGGAGGCTCACCGACCAGCCTTTTATTACAAGCGTGATAAAATCATGAAGGTTACGGCGGGCGGGACATCTAGCACGTGCAGCACGTGCACGGAGCAATGGGCAAGTAGTAGTAGGTGCTCTTTAAGTTTAAGCGAGGGAAGTTACAATATTTCGGCACTGTTGCGCAATGAAAAATACTGGCTCCTGCACCTAATCATGGAAGGGAAGAATTAGGGACAACGCAGACCAGGCAGAAGGAAAACCTCGATGAATTTAAGGATCTGGTATGGATTACGTCCCTGTTTCGGGCAGCGGCATCCAAGGTTCGAATAGCCATGATGATCGCCAATCTCCGACGCGGAGACGGCTTGTAAAGAAAAAGATATGTTACCTAGAGATCCTAAAAGAAAAGAGACTGGCAAACCGTCAGCCATTACAAAAAATTAGAAGAAGAATATTCGGCAGCCACCACCTATGATGGTTAACACAACTTTCTATTAAAGGCAATTCTTGGACAAAGCCTCCGTGATGCGCTATGAGAGTTCAAGCTCTCTATCTTGGCTGCCAAATATTCTTCTTGTGGAAGTCGCCCTGATACATTAAAATTGAGTTCAATTTTTGTAATGGCTGACAGATTGCCAGTCTCTTTGAACTTGGAGTCTCTAATGTTACCCACAGCTTCTCCGCAATCCCGCAGACTGATGATGAATATTCAAAGTTTTGATTGTAAGCGTGCCTCACATTTGGAAATGACAAATTATAAGGATGGGATAGATCGAATACGATAGTCTCGGACTTCTCTTGATGCGAAAGACAAAGGCTTCATTTAAATACAGTTCGATGGAGGGTTTGCTAGAGTCAACCGAATCACTGCAACTTAAGTAGTGTAATAAGCCCAAATTTTTTCCTTCATTCATTTCAAAATAATCGAGTTACATCTCCACTTACGTAGCCCTATTTCGAATTTTTTCTCTCTCACATAATCTACGCCTACCAGTTTTCATAAAACCAAAACCTAAAAAATTCCCATGACTTAAAAAAAAAAAAAACACGACATCAAATCCTACAAAAAAAATGAAAAATTAAGCACGATTTCAAAGCCCACTTGCTCACACTTCTACAACAACCCAAAAAACAAAAAATTAGCTATCTTTTCAAATATCTTTTGATTGACGTCTGCATTATCCGCATCTTTCCGGTTGAAATCGGCTGCGGAAAAAAAATCAAAACCTTCAATGGAATGACGTTTATTGCACAAAAATAATAAATTAACATCAAATTACCAAGAAAGAATAAAAAAAAAATGAAGAAGAAGAATGGGGACAAAACGAGAATTAATTTCGAGTAAATGTGGAATTTGAGAACGGACCGTTTCGATCTTCTCCTAAAAATATTCAGCACCCAAGTAAAACCTCTGCGCATCTTCAATCTTTTTACGTTGCGCACTCGCATTCGTAAGAAGATGAACAAAAACCGTTTCACAATTCATGGAAGTCTATCAATTCAGCCTACGGTATAATTTTGTCAAACTGTCATCTTCGTACTTGAGATGGACGTGATTTGTGTGTGGAGAAATTGATTTTACGTAACTTTCAAGGCCGTGGAAGCAGCAGGAGGCTCCTAATTTGAAGACATAACCTTAGAAAAATAAAATAAAAATGAAATCGTCTTTCATTCGAGTCGTGACGAGTCTTTTTCTTTTCTTCTATTCTTCAAAAAAAAAAAAAAAGAGGGCCTTTCATAAAAAAGGGTAATTTAATAAATACGGGGTCATTTTTTTCTTCTAAAAAGCCGTTTAGAAAGATATTAAGGCGTCAGCTACTCGAAATGAGATCACGCGATCAAAAAAATAAAATAAAAAAATTCTTTTGTCTAAATTGATCGATTGATTGATCGACTGATTATCGGTGTGAGCATTTATCAGGGATGTGCCCAACACATCACGAAGAAAATAAAATTCTTCTTTTATCCCCTTTCTTTCGCTCATTTTGTTCACAACCCGGATGCGGAGAAATGGATTGGATTCTTCCTTTCCAAGACCGATAATCAAAAATAATTTCTTTAAAAGACTCAGCGGTGGGTTCATTAGAGAAGAAGAAAAATAACACTGCGAAGGAACCGGAAACGAAGACATGGGAAGTTGATTTTAAAATCTATTATTTCAAGTCTAGTAATTTTGAACAATGTGTATTTTCTGTAGCATGTGGCATTTCTTCAGGTATCAGGATTTGGTTATCTATGCTTTGGCTTCCTTTCGCAGGTCCCCCGGGAAACGTCCTTCTCCCTCCCCCATTTTTTTTTAAAATTAACATTTTTAACGAGAGATTTATTCTTTGAGATTTATACTCGGCTACTGTTTTCAACTTTTAGCTCAAGGTCAATGATATTTTTTTTTGATATCTTCAAATCGGGTGCAAATTATTATTAATCAGTCACAACTATCGATGTCGTTTAATTAATTTGAATCTCTAGGCTAAATTTCTTAATAAATGGATCAGATCTGATTTTTGATTATAGATTTTTATAAATTAGAGCAAAATGTAAAATAGGACGATTTTTAATAGTGGATTCAGGCGTGATTTTCGGATCGGTCAATAGACTTTTTAAATCTTGATTATGTTTTTTTTGGGGGGATTTTTGAGATAACGGTTCGATGAATCATATTGGTCGAAATTCAAAATAACCTACAAATATTATCAGATCGTTTGATCTTTTTGTATACCAGGTAGAATCGTGACTAACGGGCAAGGTACTGTGCAAATTTCGGATAACAGAATTATTCATTGGGGATTTTAAGTCGAGGGATAAGCAGGTTGGGAGCTTTTACTGGTCCGTTTAACATCGGATTCGATTCCATCCCTCACTGGGTGTTAGGGTTTTCTGGGGAGAAAATGACTTTTCACGGACTTCATTAAACCAAAATTTTCTGACCAAATTCATTTTTCCAAATTTTCTGGCTTAGTGCAAATTTTTTCAGAATTTTCATAATTAATTAAGAAAAATTTTTGAGAATTTTTAGCTGAATAAGTTTTTTTTTTACAATTTTTAGTCAAATAGGTTCATTTATCATTTTTAGTCGAATAAGTTCTTTCAGAATTTTTAGTCAAATAAGTTCTTTTAGAATTTTCAGTCACACAAGTTATTTCAGAATTTTCAGTCGAAGAAGTTCTTTCAGAATTTTTAGTCTAATAAGTTCTTTCAGAGTTTTTAGTCGAATGAGTTCTTTCAGAATTTTTAGTCGAATGAGTTCTTTCAGAATTTTAGTCGAATGAGTTCTTTCAGAGTTTTTAGTCGAATGAGTTCTTACAGAATTTTTAGTCGAATGAGTTCTTTCAGAATTTTTAGTCGAATGAGTTCTTTCAGATTTTTAGTCAAACGAGTTCTTTCAGAATTTTCAGTCACACAAGTTATTTTTGAATTTTTAGTCGAAGAAGTTCTTTCAGAATTTTCAGTCACACAAGTTATTTCGGAATTTTTAGTCAAAGAAGTTCTTTCAGAATTTTTAGTCGAATGAGTTCTTTCAGAATTTTTGGTCACACAAGTTCTTTCAGAATTTTCAGTCTAATAAGTTTTTTCAGAATTTTTTCTGGTCATCCAAATATTTTGATAAATTTTTCTTGTTGAACAGATCTTTTGATAAATTTGTCTTGTTACTCTTGTTATTAAAATCTTTTGGTAACGAAAATTAAAATTTGCACATTTTCTTTGATCATCTCTTCGAACATCTGAAACCTTTATCCTTTTCTACCTGAGTCCTGTCTTTTTCTCTGCTAAAATCCTCTTTTTTCCCCCCAAAATCTTCCTCACCTTTTCCTTACACAGCTCTACAAATAAAATTCAAACAAACAAAACGAAAAAAAAAATATCCAACAGAAAAGCACGAATCCGTCTGCATATTTCCTTCAGGGACATTTAAAAATTTTCCAAGCTCATCCCACTTCAAACAAAAAAAAAAAACAAAAGAATTTCGTTTACACTTGCAGACATTTAAAGATTTAAAACGCGCGCCGTTTCGATAAAAAAAAAATCCTCACGACGATTACACTAAACTGGCACATACCTAACAGTAAAACCCCTTTATCATATCATCAAGATAAAACCGGGCCGTTGTTTGATACATTACAAACACTATCGATATCATCCTGACCGTTTCTCAAACCTCGTACACATAAGCATGATCCGTCATCTTAGCGCCGCACGAAAACTTTATTTTCCTAAGTGCACTGTTTTGCATGAACACGTAGACATTTCAACCTTGTGAAAACACCTCGAGGGGGAATTATTGTGGGAGTGCTTACTCTGTATTTTTTGACATAAACATTTGAAGTTATGATCATGATGATGATTTTTAATGATCAGTGGCGTCTTTCGAATTTACGTAACAACTCACAAAAGAAGTAAAAATATTTAGCACACAAAATTCCATAGTTATTGAAATTTTTGTGGCACTCATAAATCCTTTTCATACCTAAAATCTTAAGTACCATCTTAACACGGATTGCGCAAAAACTTTCAAACCATTCCTTCTTTAATCTTTCTTATTAAAACGTCACCAAAAATTGCGAGATACCAATCAAACGCATTGAAATTACTCATAATTCGCATCATGGAACTTCAAGCCCTAATCTTCATTGCCCAATCGACCTTTTTTTTTAATAAATATTTCGGCAAAAACTTCGCCAACTGTAACAACTTTCGAATTATTTTCCTCCCTGTTAATGATAAAACAACGAATGGCTTCAAGGAGCCCGCCCAAGGTTCTCGAAACCTTTATAGTAAACTTTATTGCCAATAATTAGTTCATTGTTTACAGACATTAATTCAATTATCAATTTATATACCCGTAGTACCAAGGTTTTTTTTATAAGATCTTAATAGGGCTTCTCTTATTCCCTCCCCGTCTTTTTCAATTTATTGGCGGACATTGAGTCAGCTTTTTAATCCTTCCATTCATATCTCGTGTGGAATGAAATATTATATCGACACGATGAAAATCCGTTTTCTTTTCCTCTCTCTCTCTTTCTTGGCTACGTTTGCCCCCACACTGGGTGCAAACACTATACAAGAACCCAAACTTGGCGTGAGACGAACATGACCGTCCTTGAAAACCATTGTTTCATAAGACAACCTGGGGCACTCCATTGGATCTCATCCAGGTTCAGGTATATCATTTGTGTATGATGAATCATATACGTCCGGTCTAACTAAAAGGGGGGCCTAACCCCGATTAACCGTCGCTAACCGTCACAACAAATTTTTATAATTTGACTCAGTTGAAACGAAAACGGTTATAGGATTTAGGGGAAAGCCAGACTTATTCAGGTGCTAGGGACATTCTTCAAATTTTTTTAAAAGTGCTTTCCCTGAATAAAATTTTACTTGTTATTAATTTTTTGGGTATTTGCAAGTTTTTCGGAGCTTTTCTTGCTTTTTAGGGGAGCAAGAAAAAATTTTGAAGGGGCGAAGCTGTAGTTTTACCCCTCCAGCTTTTCCTGACGGGCCAGTCAGGAAAAGCTTGATTTCAGTCAGAAATATTTTTATTTCCGCCTGTGTTAGTCAGAAAAACTTTTATTTCCTCCTGGGTCAGTCAAAAATAATTCTATTTCCGCTTGGGTCAATAAGAAATAATTCAGTTTCCGCCATGGTCAGTCAGAAATAATTCTATTTTCGCCTGGGTCAGTCAAAAATAATTCTGTTTCCGCCTGGGTCAATCAGAAATAAATCTATTTCCGTCTGGATTAGTCAGAAAAATTTTTATTTCCGCCTGCATCAGCCAAAAAAATTTTATTGCCGCCTGGGACAGTCAGATATATTTCTATTTCCACCTAGGTCAGTCAGAAAGTTTTATTTCCTCCTGGTTCAGTCAAAAATAATTCTATTTCCGCCTGGGTCAGTCAAAAATAATTCTGTTTCCGCCTGGGTCAATCAGAAATAATTCTATTTCCGTTTGTATTAGTCAGAAAAATTTTTATTTCTGCCTACATCAGTCAAAAAAATTTTATTTCCACCTGGGTCAATCAGAAATAATTCTATTTCCTCCTGGTTCAGTCAAAAATAATTCTATTTCCACCTGGGTCAATCAGAAATAATTCTATTTCCTCCTGGTTCAGTCAAAAATAATTCTATTTCCACCTGGGTCAGTCAGAAATAATTCTATTTCCACCTGGGTCAGTCAAAAATAATTCTGTTTCCGCCTGGGTCAATCAGAAATACTTCTATTTCCGTCTGGATTAGTCAAAAAAAATTTTTATTTCCGCCTACATCAGTCAAAAAAACTTTATTGCCGCCTGGGTCAGTCAGAAATATTTCTATTTTCACCTGGGTCAGCCAGAAAGTTTTATTTCCTCCTGGTTCAGTCAAAAATGATTCTATTTCCACCTGGGTCAGTCAGAAATAATTTACTTCCGCCTGGATCAGTCAAAAACGTTTTTATTTCCCCCTGGATCGACACAGAAATTTATTTCCGACTGGACCGGCCAGAAATATTTCTTTTTCCACCTGGGTCAGTCAGAAATATTTCTATTTCCGTCTGGATTAGTCAGAAAAAGATTTATTTCCGCCTACATCAGTCAAAAGAAATCTTATTTTCTCCTGGGTCAGTCAAAAATAATTTCATTTCCGCCTGGGTCAGTCATAAGAAATGTTATTTACAACTGGGCCAGTCACAAAAAGTTTCATTGCCGCCTGGGTCAGTCAGAAACGTTTCTACTTCTGTCTGGGCACCTAAAAAAAAGCTAAAATTCTTGAACTATAGATGAAAATTGATTGTCAAAAAATGAGTATAGTTCAATCTCAGATGATTTAGCAGAGCCTCCCTCCCTTTACTTTCCATCCATGTAGTTTAGGTAATTTATCAGAGAAATAAGTTGTAGGAAAAATTTTTTGACAAGAAAAAGCTCTCAATGTCTCAATTAATATTTATCAGCCAGAAGACATTTCAAAAAAATTACTTCAAATTAAAAATTTTTAAAATTTTTTTTCCTCATATAAAAAATATTGTTGCCAAAATTCAACTCAAAAAATCTTTTGACAGGAAAACTAAAATAATAAGGAAATAACGTGTTGAAACTTGTCGAAACTTGCAAAATATTGACAATAATGAAGAAATTATCGCCGGTAATTGATCCTTTACAACAATACAAGACATTTAAACAATAAAACTGAAAAAAAAAATGGTTCAATGTTTTTTTTCAATAAGATTTCAACAAGTCAAATCACAAAAAAAAAAAAATGCTGGCCCAAATAATTTAAACAAGCATTATTTTTAGGGCTGGGCCACTCTTAAAAAAAATTTTCAATTTCAACCTCCTGGAATTAAAGGGAATCCCTTCCGCCTTCTCTCTAGTTTCACGTGACAATTAACGTCATATCGTTAATTATTTGCGGCCGGAGAAAATAATCCTTCGTCACATAATAAACGGAATGATTAGTAATCCTTCCTTTTGCCCGAATTGGGTAATCCAGGTGTGTCATAATTTTCTCTCAAACCAACGGAACACGGATGCTTTCCACTTTCAAAGTGGAAAAAAAATAACCGTTTACATTGTTTGCAAAATAACATTGAAAATTCACTGTTTCGGCCTAAAATCGTGACGGTCAAGGCCCTTTAAATAACAACAAACAAACATTGAATACTATAAACGGGATGGGAATTAGCGTTTATCGAGCTTTCTTCTTATGAAGATTACCATAAGAAGCCGGTTTTTAAGATGATGGATGAATAACTTGTCTAGAAGAATGAGATGGGATCCCATTTAAGGATGTGGAAAATGGGTCTGTGACCTGTTACGCCATTTTGATTCTGATGCTGCAATTTCTTTTATCTTCATAGTAAATATTATCATCTTATGGATGTTACAAATGAATTGCTATTTTTTTTTTTTTTTTTTTTTTATGGATGTTTCGAGAAAATCAAGAGGGAAATGGTGCATGGAGTAAATGTGACAGCAAGCCTAGGATTATTCTTTTGTTGTTTTTATTATTATATTGTTTATACAGGTGGGCGGCCTAATAATAAAAAAATAAAGTGAGTTCCGGTAGAGGAGGCATGAGAATTTTGTCTAGGAAAGTAAACTGGTTATGATTTTTGGTGATTTTGGTTTTTAGGCTATAGAGAACTTTGAACTTTAATTAATGAAAATATTTTATCAATTACGTTATGGGAATTGATTGGTATTAAATGTTAATTAGAATGAGTTCAAGGTTAGATTGTTTGAGTAATTGACGGAATAATTTTTCTAAAGAAAACTGATTCAGCTGTTTTAGGGATTGTGGTACTGATATTCGAAAGAGGATTAGTAGTGAGGGAAATATTTGCTGAATTTGATTAAGGACGCCTGTGCTTTTGCTAAGAAATAATGTAATGCCAGGAGTTTTTTCTCTTACCTCATCAAGAATTAATAAGCAGCTAAGGCAGCAAAGATAGTGGACCCTCAAAGATATTGGCTCTTAAGCCAAGATATAAACGCTCAAGTAAGGAAGCCTCCAAGCGAAGTTAATGAGCGATGTGAAGATAATGGAATTTCAAGCAAAGATAGATAATGGATGCTCAAGCAAACGTAAATGGACGCTCAAGCAAACGTAATGGACCTTAAGCAAAGGTAATGGAAGCTCAAGCAAAGATAATGGAAGCTCAAGCAAACGTAATGGACGCTTAAGCAAAGATAATGGAAGCTCAAGCATAGATAATGGACCCTCAGGCAAACATAATGGACACTTAAGCAAAGGTAATGAAAGCTCAAGCAAAGATAATATACGCTCAAGCAAACATAATGGACACTTAAGCAAAGGTAATGGCAGCTCAAGCAAACATAATGGACGCTTAAGCAAACATAATGGACACTTAAGCAAAGGTAATGGCAGCTCAAGCAAACATAATGGACGCTTAAGCAAAGGTAACGGAAGCTCAAGCAAAGATAATGACCGCTTAAGCAAAGGTAATGGACGCTTAAGCAAAAATCATTGACACTCCAGCAAAAATAGTGAAAGATCCAACTTGATCTTAATCAGTGTTTTTTAGATTCTTCGCTACTCTCTTTAAAAGCTCTGATCATTTTTCTTTTTCTGTTGAAACTTTCCAGTTACAGTTTCGGATCTGCTATGAGAAGCATTCTAATAAACCCTCCTTATTTTTTCGATTGGAAAATTTGTCGCAAAAACTGTAACTCTGATCCCTTTGTTCTTTTTAGCACCCAGAGTAATTCCCAAACGAATTACTAATTTTCCAGGTCAGGGCCACCAAAATCTTCCATTTTTAAAAGATTATACATGTGCTAGAAACCCAATAGCCGGCCGCCTGCGTCATCAATAGGTGACGCAGTATTACTCCTACTAATAATTAGAGGAAGTGCGAGTAAGAATGACACGCGTTTTGTCCATTGACGGCGCCAAAGGGGAAACCAGGAGAGCCGGTGTGGTTTCCGGTGGTTTGAGTTAGTCTCTTTGGTCACGTTCCCCCTAGCGAAGAAATTTATTTTGCCAAACGCTTTCGATTTTCAATCGGTAAAATACTGCTGGTGCTATCAGGAAGACCAGGACCGGGCGGTACTTGGGCAGTGTCTCCCTCTTTTCTCTCTGTTGTGGAAGGCCGTTAATCGCAACACATACAAAAAAAAAATTCTATCATAAAAAATTATTGCAGACGAGCCGCCACTGCAAAAGCAAGTACCTCGCTCTGAAGTTCCTTTCATGTGAACTTATCATAAACAACGCAGGCATGATCTGACTGTATCCCTCCCTACCACCTCAAATCGTGTGGCACATTCAACATGAATCATTCGGTTTCAAGTCCGTTAGGAGATTGGTTGTGATCGGTCGACAAACATAACTGTCGGCGCCGCCATCTTGTATATTTTTTTATTTTTCAAAAAAAAAAAAAAAAATTACAGATGTAATGCCAGCTCCATATAAGGTGTTTTCTTTTTTTTTCTACTCGGTTTTTTTTAAAGTGATTCAGTGATGGCACGTTTGGATTATACCACGGATTAATCGAAATTAATTAATTTGATCATGCGGGTTTTTGGTAACGTTGATTTTAACGGTTTTTCATTCAAAGTGCGGGATCTTTAAATATTTTTCTTTATGACAATTTTAGTAAACATTTTTTTGTAGTGGTGTATAATTATGTTTAAGTAAAAAAAAAAAAAACGCAAAAATGAGAGAAGTGATTAGTGTTACGAATTCAAGGCGGCTGGACGGTCCAAGACGATGCACGACCCAGCCGCCTCAATTAGTAGGCGGAATGTCCGAACCATTCAAACCTGGATATTTGGAATTGTCACCGGAAGTCATGGAAAGACTTTTATCAAACGATAATATCGAAGATCATTATGAAGTTGAGGATTTGCCATTCGCAAGGTAATTTATCATTTTTTTTTCTTTTCGTGTTCCATTTAAATTGAGAACGGAAACGAAAAGTGAATCTTTGTCAAAAGAATAATATAATAATAAAAAAAAAATCATAATAATGTTAATAGGTCCTTTTAAAGATTTCACATAATTGTACAAAACAATGTACATTAATAACAATGACCAAGTTCGGATGCATTTCAGTAGCGGAAGTCGTTCGGAAAGATTAAAAGTTGTATAATGTGATCCTGTTAAGACCCTAAAATGTCGCATCACTCTAAATCTTTTGAAATTGTACCATGTTAACTTTTTTTCGGTGAGAGAGAAAGAATGACCAAGCGATTAAGATTATAAATTTATAACAAGTGTCAGGTCTTTGAGGTTGAATATTTTAAAGCCGGGTTGTGGCCTGATATTTAAATGACCTGGGTGGCAGAAAAATTTTTAAGGAGCCGCTCAGAAGTTTGGTTTTTAGCCCTTGATTCTGCTCGAGTCTCAAGGACTCCCCAAATATTTTTGGCTAGTTCTGATTTTCGGGTTTAAAATTTTTTTGTGAGCTCAGATTGACTGAAGAAAGAGAGAAGATTTATAAAGAATTTGCAGAGCTAAATTTGCAGATGCTATTTGCAAATTTAGGGCTTAAAAACTTGATGATTTGCAGTGAATGAAGCTTGAAAGCTTCAAGTACCGGCTTGTCCTGGTGTGTTAATATTTCAAGGGTTTGATAAGTTTCAAGAATTCTTATAGAAAAATTTTTGACTGAGAGAAGAAAAAATCCTAGAAAAATTTTTGACCGAGGCAAAAATTCTAGAAAACATTTTTACTGAGGGAGGAAAATATCCTAGAAAACATTTTTACTGAGGGAGGAAAATATCCTAGAAAACATTTTTACTGAGAAAGGAAAAAATCCTAGAAAACATTTTTACTGAGGGGGGAAAAATTTTTTGCCGAGGAAAAAGTCCTGGAAAACATTTTTACTGAGGAAGGAAAAAATCCTGGAAAAATTTTTGACCGAGGAAAAAATCCTGGAAAACATTTTTACTGAGGAAGGAAAAAATTCTAGAAAACATTTTTACTGAGGGAAGAAAAAATCCTAGAAAACATTTTTATTGAGGGAGGAAAAAATCCTAGAAAACATTTTTACTGAGGGGGGAAAATCCTAGAAAAAATTTTTACTGAGGGAGGAAAATCCTAGAAAACATTTTTACTGAGGGAGGAAAAAATCCTAGAAAAAGTTTTGAATGAGGGAGGAAAAAATCCTAGAAAAAGTTTTGAATGAGGAGGAAAAATCCTATTAGAAAAATTTTTGACCGAGGGAAGACAAAATCCTGAAAAAATTTTTGACCGAGGAAAAAATCCTAGAAACCATTTTTACTGAGGGAGGAAAAAGTCCTAGAAAACATTTTTACTGAGGGAGGAAAAAATCCTAGAAAAATTTTTGAATGAGGAGGAAAAAATCCTACTAGAAAAATTTTTGAGCCAGAAAAAAATTCTAAAAAAAATTTTACACTTTGATCCTAATCCTTCTCAATTAATATCCATTTGTTTGATTAATAAACATCAAAACCAATCAACCTTACAATACCAAAGGAAGTCATTAACGTTTAACAAATCTTAAGGATTCAGCATATGAATGAAGATCATTGTGTAATTAATAATATTTATATCAAAACGAAGGATTAATTGATAGAGCAACACCCTCCATAGGTCAATACTCTTCACTACATTTTCAAAGCTAAAAAATATTTTCTTTCAAACTTCTCCGTATAATTGATTAAAAAAGATACGAAGGCGTCTGGTGGCTTTCTAAATGGGATTTTTTTAAAAAACCAAGCAGGATCTTCATAAAAACACGCAGAACTTTTTAAATATACTGGGTTTACCAGCAGGGGCTCTGCTTTTGAGCATGTTATGTGGTTTCCTAGCTATATTTATCCTTTCTTGATTAATTCTAAGGGTAAGAAAAACGTATTGTAGACGAGAAATGGAGGTCAGAAATTCGAGTAGGTTGAGCATTTGAAATTGTGTTCGATTATATTATATCGGTCGAAATGTCTATACGGTGCCTTTTGGCGAGTTGATACGTTTCGTTTATAATTCAACATTCCGATCAACAGGTGGTCTAAGTTTAGAGCAAAGGGTCTAAGATCATTGTTATCTAGACCAAAGAGCCCGCGATGCCGTTATATAATGTGGTAAAGGCTAAGAGATATATATATGGAGTGTTTCGAATTCTTTTTGGTCATTGCCCATCTTTAAAACATCACGTTTTCGGGATTTTAAAACGGGGCCAGGTGGTTTGAATTGTAAATTCTGAAATTTTTTAGAATAAACGCGAAAGAGAGTTTGTTAATGGGATTTTTCGTGAGGCTGAGCTTGGAGGGAGAAACCTAAGGCTAGCTTTTTAAAATCAAATTTGTAGGGAACCAAGCTGAACACTTGATATTGGCCTGTGGGCTCCAAAAAATGCAAAATCGTAGTGACGGCGCCAGAAAAAATTCTGGATGGAGCCAAGGGTGGGCCACAAATTTTCATGTGGGGCCAAAGTCGAACGGTTTTACATTGCAGCATTAGCTTGCATTAGGTGGGGCCAAATTTTTTCCAGCCGTCCCTGCTAAATCGGGCTTGGTCAGATACTTGAGCAAATTCAAAAGTTTTAAAGCCTTGAGCTAATTGTAAGGTTTGGCCATAGTTGAATAAATGGCCAATTATTGTTATTAAAGCAGATAAATAGATTGTTTCTGATAGTAGAGGTGCTAAACTAATCAGAATAGGATTGATTTTTCTGCTTTCATGTCTTTACTTTAAACCAGAGAAAGACGAATGGCCATTTTATCAGCTTTGACTATATGGTACCTTAGTTTTTTTATTTGAACTTGCGGGCACTTATCATTGGAGAGCCTGTAGCCTCTTTAGTACAAGGATTCGAGCGAGCCTAGTCGGGAAATGAGCTTGTAAGTTTTTTTTGGATGAGTAGTTCGTCTATTAGGAAGTTCAGTCTTTTTAAAACATGTTAGGGTTCCCATAAAATGTTATTGAACATGTTAGCCGTGTAATTGCACCCTAAACCCTACACAATCTTCTTCTTCATCTACCACCTTTCTGTCTATTTATTAGAGAAATCAGCCTGCTTCTCGTGAAAATGATTGCCATGAGTCCTTCCATGTTTTGGGCGAGCGACCGGGGAAAGGGGTGCTTTGGGGTCTTCCCCTTAGTGCAGCTAGTGCTTGACTACCATCATCCATTCTCTGTACGTGGTCCCGCCAGTACCAAATCCTTTTCCAACTCCTCCTTACGACATCCTCCACTTTTCGATTGCGGACACGGTCCAACACAGTCTTCCCGACTATTCTTCGCTCGGTTCGCATTTCTACTACCCGGACCTAGCACGCAGCCCGAATTTTTTCTTGGGCTGCAGTTCTTCCACACTTTTTGTTCTGTGTTCTCTTCCATAATCCTTATCAGTTCAGCTTCCATTAACTTTTGCTTCCTCTAATCTGGTCAACGATTAGTTTTTGATTGGTTCTTTCCCATAATCGTTAATCAGTAATTGCTTCTACTGATATCCATGTTTCTCATCCAGATTTGAACAGCCAAAGCTTCTTTTTCCCTGGAATGAAAAATATCAGTTAAAAAAATTATTATCTTCGCAACCGAAAAAAACGTAGCTAGACTTACTTACTAAGCAAACAGCCGAACAAATCCATCATGTCCAAACTTTTCAAAAGCTTTCACTCCCGAACTTCATATTTTTGCATCCAGGGGGGGAATTTGGCCCCATCCAGAATTTTTTTCTGGCGCCGTCACTGTTTGCCTCTGACTCTCACAGTTCAACCGCCTACGCTTATACCTCAATCCATCTACATTCCCCATAAAAATTCCTCAACAACGTAAATCGACACCCTTCGCTCCTTATCCTGGAATTCGCTAATAGCAAATACCAATATTTGCTGATCTTAAAGAAAACCTAAACCCCATATGTAATAAAATCCTTAAATTATTCCACAACGACATTCTTAGCGTGGGCGCGAGAATATTAAACATCGCAAAAAGTTTTTTTTTTTTTTTTCATTTCACAAAAAAAAAAACTTGTCTCGGTGATAAGACGAGGCATGTAATTCACTGCTAACAACACGACTTTTATCGCATTTAACAAGCTTTCCTATCACAAAATTTTCTGTAGATTAGTAGGTCGCGTGAGTCAGTGGAAATCTTCAACAGCCATATTATTTCATAATTCACATTTTATAATATTAATATATACCGTACCTCCACCCTATTTTAATTCGCGAAATTCAAAATCGTGCCAGCCAGTTCCTTATGAATTATACATTAAAAATATTCTAATTTTGTCATCCATATGATGTAACCCTTAGAATTTAAAAAAAAAAAAAAATCCCCCTTTAAAAAAATCATCCCGAATACTTTCTCTCGGACAAAGAAAAAAAAAATTAATTTTTCTTTATATTTATAACTCGACCCTGGAAATGTTAAAAAAAAAAAAAAATGGCCGTAAGATTCTAGTTCGTGGGCGGTTCTGTGACCTACAAAATGGCAATGACGGTTACGGATAAGGTAAATATAGGTGGTCACAACTTCTTGATATCGTATCGAACCCAAGAACAGATGTCGATCAATGACGGTTTGTTGTAAAGTGTTGAAATATTCTCTTTCTCTCTTGCAGACTACATAGGCCTAATATAAAAATGTTATACCTGGTAGTCGATGGTGTAATAATTTTAGGCTTTGTAGATTAAAAAATGGGAATTAATTGGATTTCGGGGGGGGGGGGCTGCTGAAAAGAAATGTTTCTTTTCCTCCCAATTATTTCGTAATATGCAAAAATATTTAAAGTTCTCATGGCCGGTTATATTTCCGTTAGTCACCCAGGCAATTATTTATTACAGAGTCACGTAGAAAGACTTGTGCTTTGTTTCTTTTTTGTTTTTTTCTTTTCAATAAACAGAGAGTACGTGGGATCATTCATTAATAGAGTGTATGGATATTTTTCTTTTCTTCGGGAAAATACGTGTTCGATTTTCGCAAATATCCGCAATCTTTTTATGGTTTCATACCTGGACAGAAAATGAATTTGAATGCGTGTGAAGTTTCGTCCGGAAAAAAAAAATATTGAGTGACTTACATAAAAATGATTTCCAGACTGGATTCCATTTTTCCATTGTAGATCTTCGCTGCTTGAAAGTATTTTTCCAGTTCCATCGATTTCTGAAGAAAATCAAAAAATTAATTTTAGGATAATTTTTATTTAAAATTATTTTGAGACCGAGGCGGATTTTACTCCTTGGAACAAGATTTGAGAGTTTAGCACTCTCAAGTGATTATTCAATGAACTGAAGCGACACTAGCGCTCTAGAACGATCATTTGGGGAACTATAAATCGACTCGAGCGCTCTCGAGTGATTATTACATGAACTAAAGCGACACTAGCGCTCTAGAACGATCATTTGGGGAACTATAAATCGACTCGAGCGCTCTCGAGTGATTATTACATGAACTAAAGCGACACTAGCGCTCTAGAACGATCATTTGGGGAACTATAAAACGACTCGAGCGCTCTCGAGTGATTATTACTTGAACTGAAGCGACACTAGCGCTCTAGAGCGATCATTTTGGGAACTATAAAACGACTCGAGCGCTCTCGAGTGATTATTACATGAACTAAAGCGACTCTACCGCTCTCAAGTGATTACTCCAAGAACTAAAAGACTCTAGCGTCCTGAATCGATCATTTAGTGAATTCTAGAACGACGAAAGCGCTCTACAACGATCATCTTGTGCACTAAAGCGACTTAGGCTCCCTTGGTGCGATCATTCCGTAAACTAAAACGATTCTAGCGCCCTTAGAACAACCTTTTCACTAACTAAAAGGACTCTTGTGGTGTCCAAGGGTCATTTTTGTAAATTAAAGAGTGTCAAAACAATTCCAATCGACTTGTAACTTAAATTTCTCATCACAATAGATTTGAGAGTAGATAGAGGTCATTTCGGGGCCTGTTTAGCTTTAAAAAAACATAAAAGAATCCCAAAAACTGGGTTAGCTTAATTTTCTTAAATTTTATTTTCGCTCTAAAAATTTGTACAGTAATATTTCGTTTGTAAAATTGTTGCCCAAACAAGCCACAGTAGAAATTCATTCAGCCCAAAGTCAAATTTGGCCAAGATGTACAGTTTTTTGGCTCTAATGAATTATTTTTGCTCTTCCAGAAAAACGTTTTCCAGAATTTTTTCGGATAAAAAAAAATTTTTCCACTTTTTTTGGCCAAGAAAAATATTTTCCGAATTTGCAACCAAATAATCATTTTCTGATGAGGAGCCGTTCAAGTATTACGTAAGCATGATTTTGGTGAATTTTGACCCCCTCCCCCGGGGTGTAAGCACATTTCGCCATACTTAGCTTATGGCGAAGATGGTTAATTTTGACCCCCTCCCCCCCCCTAATATGCTTACGTAATACTTGAACGGCCCCTGAAATTTTTAGTCATTTTGATAAATCTTAAAAAATCCTAAAAACTTTTAGTTTTGTTCTCTTTAATCCATTGACTTATCACCATCCCAACTAAGTACGAGCCTACGCAAAATGCATATCCCTCTTTTAAAAAAACATCTCAAGTCATTGACTTTTTAAGAATCGTAAAACTTATTTTTCTCATCTCCATTTCCTCTCCACCAATCTCGAAAAGAAAGAAATAAAAAAAAAAAAGATTATCAGTTGCATTTATACATTTATAATCCACAACGTAGCGAAATACACCTCGTAAAAGAAAAATATCAGATTTGACCTCTTGCTTAGTATTATGTGTGAAGATTCAAGTTAGGTACAGGTACGAGTTAAGTACAAAGACCTCGTGGATACCGTTTTTACAAGACACACGATCATCGGATAAAGTTGCTCCGTTTCTTTTTTTTTCTTCTTCTCCTCTCTCGGTTCAACAGGTTTCGTTCCAGGTTCAATGTATTTTACAATGATGAACTTTACTTCCGAAAATTTTTTTTTTCCTTAGCAAAATAAAAAGCTTGACTAATTGATAGGAAAAAAAAAAAGAAAATAATAAACGATAAACGAAGGAAGTAGTAATTTATAACAAGTGTTCATTTATACGGCTGTATTTTTGTTTCTTTGTCTGTTCAATGAGTTCTTTGTTTGGTAAGATCTGCAATGCAATAAACCACGACATTGCTCTACATTATTTAAACGGTCGATTACTCCTTTACTTGACTTGCGATCGGGTACGGTTTTCTCGATCAACCGGAATAGAACTTCACGACTTTTTATTTGGGGGGAAAAATTTTTTTAAAAGGAAAAAAAAATCACTTTCATCTCGACTCTTTTTTTTTTTTGTGCGCGGACGATAAAAGAGAGTACAAAAAAAAAATTATGCGAATTACACGGATTTTTTAAACGGTTCATGTAAACCGGAAGAATTAATTACGGGTAATTTAGCGCAAGAGGAACTTGGGGAGAGAGAAAAAAAATCATAATGCGTTCTAATGCTCGATTAAAGAGATGATCTAGTAATTTGTTAAAAGAAAGCAAAATTATTAAAAAAAAAAAATGTTTGGCTAATTTGGCACAATGGCTCGAAGAAGAGTTAATATTCACTTTCATGAATCTAACTCGGTAGCAATGGGAATTAAAATGAAGGCGGAAAATTTTAGGGTTGGATAAATATATGAAATTCGCAAAATTTATTGTTAATATTAATTCTTCGATCAATAACTAAGATTAGGCAAAAAAATTTCATCATATGAAAATTTTTAAATAAGAGAAAATACGCTTTGAAATTCAAATTCTAGAAAACCCGCCAAAAACGAACCATGCGGTCACAACTGAGTCGGATGCTTTGTTCCTATTGGTGAAATATTCGCGCCAAAAAAGTTAGCCAATGCCATAAAAGAGTTTGACTCAGTTATGACGTCATAAGCCCGAAGTACTCGTGACGTCACGAATCTAAAACATATATTTAGCTTATATATGAGATCTAAAGTTGATTTTGCATAACCTAAGCCTTAAATCGCTTCTGCAAAAGCTAAAAATAGGCGAGGGGAACAGCATTGATTTTGCCTATCCAGCCGGAGGAAGGAGCACGTCATAGCCTGAAAGGGGAGAGTCACCAACTCAATTAAGTGTTCTTTGATTGGCTGTGACCAAACGTAAGTTAAGTACGGAGCAGCAGAAGACGTCTGACGTCATCACCAATTTGATTGGAAGAAAGAAGCCAGGATTTCAATATACAGAGTTGGCGTCTTCCTCCTTTCAGGCCCTCTTGCCATTAGCGTTTTGTTGTTTTTGGCGGGCTTTTTAAAATTTGAATTTCAAATTGAATTTTTCGCTTTGTAAAAACATGTTTCGACTTTTAGGATCCGTTAATAATGTTTTCTAAATTCCTGCGAGTCTTGTAAGTTGAAATTTCAAAAGGGTGGATGCAAGCAGGCTTTCGAAAGGCGCAGGGGCGTCGAAAGCCACTCTCGGTAAAAATGGGTCGTTCAAACCTAGGTTTGAACAACACTAGTGATCAGAGGCTGCCAATGATCTTTTCATTGGAGAGCATCCTCAAACGTTTAATCACCCAATCTCTCTTCAGTCCCACGACTTCTTCTCCAGGATTCTTTCCTTCCTAACCCGACTTTGTCCTTCAATCCCATAACTGCTCATAATAAAAACCTAACGCCGTGCCTTTAAGGTATGCAATTTTCACTTCACACGAACATCGCACATCTCATTAAAAACATAAAATTTTATAATCATGAAGGGATCTGCGTTCCATGATTTAAAAAAAAAAAAACCAAAGTATATTTGGCTAATTAACTAGCTTTAATGGATTTTCGTCCTTCTATCCCCTTTTGCAGTATAATTACCTGCACCAGACGAAAAATCGCGTTTAAAAAAAAAAAAAAATTGCTGATACTTTTTAATGAGGTTTGAAAAATTGCAAATTGCTGATGCCGTATTTCGCTATGGAAATCAAATCTCATAGGCGTGAATCCTATAAAAAGAGTATTAGCCTCGCCTTCAATGCTTTTCTTATTTTATTATTTATATGGGTTGCTGATTTAATATCTATCCATGAGAATATATTAAAAAAAAATGCGCCACATTTAATTAGTTATGATGGTGGAGTGCTTAGGGTGTAACGAATTAAAATAAGAAAATGGCATTATTTTGACCTTTTAATAAAGTGACGAAAGTGTCCCCAAAAAAAGAGAGGTAGGGGGCTCGGTTCAAAGCCGTTTTTTTTAATATTGTTGTTACATGTAATCAAGGACGAAGCAATTGTATAAATTAGACTTTCGCGGTTCTTGCATTTCAATCGGATATTATAAATTGGATTAGGATTTAAAAATTCTTTTTCTTATTTAATATAACGTTGGTTTGGATGATTAGGTGTCCCCGTGTACGATTTTTAAGGCCGCGGGATGAGTCAGCGGAATTTCGCCAGGGCATCTCGTCATTACTCACAATGAGACACAAATCACAATCTTTTTTTCAAAGGACGTAACGACGTTATTTATATAAATAAATATAAAGGTGGATCTTAATCTTAGGTTTAACCAACGATGAAACCAAAAATAGAGATGAAGGGTCTTGTCAAGATTTTTTTTTGAGGATGTTAACGTTGTGTGAGATATTAATATAGTGACCTAAATTTTCGTAACCACATGTACCACATTAATAATAATTTAATTTAATATTGAATAGGGCGGTTAGGCTGGTTAGGTTCTGTTAAAAAGAGTCGTGCGTAGAAAAAGCTGAGAAGTAAGATAACGGAAAAATACATGGAGGTCGAAATCTGCCGTTAAACTTAGCAGATGAATGACTGTTTGTGGTTGTGATGAGAATTTTACAGGTTCCTCCAATATCAGTGAGAAGCTCAAGCAAACTCTAAAAAGCCAGAAGAGGCTCAGACTACTAGGAAATGATCTCAGGCTGCAAGAGGCTCAGAAAAATTTTCAAAAGCCACAAAAAGGATGATGCCAAGATCTGTGGTGTTTTTGCCTTCCATGTAATACTTAAGTGGATGCAGATATTGATGCAAGGCCTCTAACCATGCTTGGAGCCAGCCTCGTGGCTCAGTGGATAGCGTTCCCGACTCACAATCGGGAGTTTATGGGTTCGATTCCACTCTTCGGTTCGAATTTTTTCCGACCGTATTTCACCTCTGATCACTGTCATCTGAACTTAATTCGAGGATTTGGGGATTCCGAAAAAGCGATTAATGTGTGTTGTTGCTCGGTCTCACCCCCCCCCCCCCCCCCTGCAAGGCAATGGCAAACCAGCAGGTGGTAACTTGCTTAGAACAGCCTCTCTACTCATCCGTTCGTTTTAGGTCGTTCAAAAATTAAACAACCGAGGAAATAAACTTTTAAGAACCACAAAAAGTCACAAGAGACTCAGAAAACTCTGAAAAAGGCCCAAGCAACCCTAAAAAATTATAAGAGTCTCAATCAAACACTAAACAAAATAATCTTTAATGTTGATGGCTATTTTTTGCTGATGATGACAGCTTCCCCAGCAAAAAACTCAACAACCAAGGTTTTTCTATTTTTTTTTTCTTAAAAGAATAAAATCCTCCACGCCTAATCTCAACCATTCAAATTCCCCTTTAAGGTAAACATAAACAATAATGTTTTGCCTATGAAATAAACTCATTCCTAATAATTACTCAGGTTTTATATAAAAATTTTGATATAATCAGTACATGAACGTACAGTAGAGAGAGAGGAGACCTAACCGCAGGCTTTCCACAAGGATAATTCATAATTCATTCCGGGGCTTGGTCGGGCTCAACTCAACTCATCGAACGATGAGATGTCCTTTTTTTTTTTTTTTCATTTCATATTTTTAAAACGATGACGTTAGGAATTTTAAAATAAAAAATCATACGACCTTCGATACTTTAAAGTTTTGTCTGACTCAGGTACGAAGCCGACAAGATAAAACACGGTTTGTAAAGTGAATGTCCTGTGTAAACTGGAATTGTTATGTCTGAACGTGTCCAATCGATACATAAGGCGTCGGTGCGTTCACCTATGACTGTTAAAAACAGGTTTTCGGGCAAACAATAAAAAAAAACGTCAAAGACCTAAAAAAAAAAAAAAAAACAGATCAAAAAAATATCCCTTTCACATATCAAATTAGAACTCATACAAAGAAAGTAAAAGTCTGGAGAAAATTTTTTTTCTTTTCGAAAAAGATAAGTCACACAATAATAATGTGGGTTAAATTAAGTTATTTAAGGTCTCCCAGACATTGTGTGTGTTATGAGTCACAGGTTATTCTCATGGCTAAAAAGTACCGTTACCGTCTTACATCACAAGTCCGATGTCTCCTTTGACTTTTGGGTACTCGAACGCAACCCATTTCTCTTGACTTTATAGGTGTGAACTTTATGATAATAAACAATAGTCGCTTCCGCCTTGTTCTCCCACGCGAGCGCACATGTGACAATTCTAGAATTAATTTTTTTTTAAGGACGTGAGAAATCTTGTTATTTTTATATCGGGCACCGAAATAATAATTAAATTAAACCGCCCTTATATGATAAAACTAGAGGAATAGCAGTCGGGGGAGGACTGCTAACTTTTTCGAACAGTCGGGGTGTAGCTTCATTCGATTAAGGCATCATTGGGGACTTGGGTGGCTTGAAATCAGGAAATGGATCGAAAATTTAAAATTCCTAACTATTAATTAGTCGAAATCGAGTCCCATATCACCGCTGTTCGTAAAACTTCCAAATTTTCGGTTTTTCAGGATTTTTCGGAAAGGCCGAATTTTTACGAAAAATTGCTAAAGGGAAAAGTTGTTTCTTATAGGTCAGGTATCTTCACACAAAAAATAAGAAAAATTGTTAGAGCCGTTTTTGAGAAAATCTTTGGAAATTCATTGTTTGGCCTTTTTTGGCCCTGCCAAAGTTCTAAACTTAGCAGGGTTGCCTTCAAATCACAAAATGGACCGAAAATTTGAAATCCCCGACCATTTTTCAGTCGAAATCGAGTACCATGTCGGCGCTGTCAGTAAAACTTAAAAATTTTCAGGTTTTTCGGATTTTCCGGGGAGGGCGATTTTTCGCGGAAAAATGCGAAAGGAAAAAGTTGTTTATTATAGGGTCAGGTTTCTCTATGCAAAAAATAAAAAAAAAATCGTGAGAGCCGTTTTCGAAAAAATTCTCGAAATGTCTGAATTTGGCCTTATTTGGCCCTGCCAAAGCTGCGAATTTGTTCTAAACTTGGCAGAGTTGCCTTCAAATTACAAAATAGACCGAAAATTTTGAATTCCCCGACCACTTTTTAGTCGAAGTCGAGTCCCATGTCGGCGCTGTCAGTAAAACTTAAAAAGTTTCAGTTTTTTCGAATTTCCCGGGGAGGGCGACTTTTCACGGAAAAATGCCAAAGGAAAAAGTTGTTCATTATAGGGTCAGGTATCTCCACACAAAAAATGAAAAAAATCGTTAGAGCCGTTTTCGAGAAAATCTTTGGAAATTCATTGTTTGGCCTTTTTTGGCCCTGCCAAAGTTCTAAACTTGGCATGGTTGGCTTCAAATCACAAAATAGACTGAAAATTTGAAATCCCCTACCATTTTTTAGTCGAAGTCGAGTCCCATGTCGGCGCTGTCAGTAAAAATCTAAATTTGGCCTTATTTGGTCCTGCTAAAGCCGTAAATTTGGCCGGATGGTCTTGATGATGGAATAACAGTTTTCCCTCTTCCTGAGGAAGGCAATTGCCAATTTTCGTTGCGCTGACTCTTTCGGTTTTGGAAATACAGGCGAAAAACGAAAGTGCACGAACAGCCCAAACCAATTTTACGGTTATTTCTCGCCATTTTACGGCAAAATACTCAGTTTGGCGAAATTTCATTTTTGACACGACCGCAATATTTCCTCACTCTAGGGAGCTCGAAAGTAAAAACTAAAAAGAAAACTTTTACTCTTGAAAAGATCAGAAACTTTATGAAAATTAATTCACACCTACCACTTCAAGGTTCATTTACATAAGATGTCATCCCGTGTAAATAATGAAAAGGTAAATAAGTTGGGAGTACTAAAAAAAAAAAACCTCGGCTACTATTACGGTAGGGAATAATATCATATTCCGTGGGAAACACCCTAACGATAATATTTTTTCATAACTGTAATGGCTTCGCTCGCGCACCTCCTTTCAAAGATTTTTTTTTCTTCTTCTTTCCGAGCCTCACCTTCTTCGTGTACTAAAGCGCGGCTATGTCTGACGACCATATTGACAATTTAATTACCGCTCGTATAAACCCATCCTTTATTGACTGTGTTAACCTTGAACGTGAACCTACATAATTTTGATTTACTGCCTGGACTAAATTGGAACGAGATATATAGAGAAACATGGTCATGCGAACGCTGGCGAATCGTGCCTGATTTGATTATTTTACCGAGGAGCCGCCTATCTTTTTTTTTGTTTTTGTTATATGGGTTCCTTTGCAGTTGAAGAATGACTTCTGGTTTTTTAGGGTGTTGGTGATGTGCAAAAAGAGGTCGCGGGGTATTGTATAATTAAGTTGCCGATGTTGCGTAATAAATAGGTGGATTATGTAGAGTAATATTGTATTGATTGTAAGGAGCTAATGGGTGAATGTATGAGAACGATCGTGCGATTGTGAAATTGTTATGGGTGATGGAAAGAAGGGAATTGAAGAATGATAAAGCTGAATTGTGAGAACTTGTTTGAATGACTTGATCCAGACTTATCAAGGATGAGGGAAATTATTAAGTCCTTGTAGTAGAGGTAGATTTTTGCTGGCACTGTAAAGGCTGTAATTGGCTTGATGAATTCAGTAGTTGGACACTAGAGCGCCTTGATACGGAGGATTCGGCAGGTCCTGGATGGAGCCATACACTCAACGGTCACCAATGGCTGCGAGACGTGGAAACTGACCATTTGTGCACAGAAGAGGCTGTTAGTCTTTGAAAATAAAACTTTGAGTAGAAATCCGGGGCAAGGATGAGCTCTTATGCGGAGATTTGAAGACTCACTGAGCAGGCGTTGATTACTAGCATGATCAAGGCTTGTATACTTCAGTGAGAGGGGAATGTATACCGCGAGCGCCCTCGACACGGAGGATTCTGCAAGTCCTGGATGGGCGTCCGACTAGCCCTAGACCTCTTCGAAGACCGCGGTTTCGCTGGGAGATAAAATGTCGATGGACGTTTTGGGGATCCTTGATTGGCGGGCCACCTGCCAGGATTAACGCGGTGTTTGTGTTGCGGCAATAGAGCTTCGCGCCTTGTAAAGCCATGTGTGTGTGTGCTGAATGGACGCCCGACTAGCTCTAGGCCTCTTGAAAGACCGCGGCTTCGCTGGGAGGATGATGTGCCCATGGATGCAAGACGTCTGGGTATCCCTAATTGGCGGGCCACCTGCCAGGATAGAGCCGCTTGTGGCGGCGTTTGTGATGCGGCAATAGAGCTTCGCGAACACTAGTCCTATCTTCTTCTTCTTTAAATGCCCGCTCCTCGTCGGAGATTGGCGATCATCATGGCCAACCATTGATGATTTTACTAGGAATATCAAATAATGTGGTGACTTTCCATAATCTTCCACATCGCAGTCTGGGAGCCATACCATTGATCCAACTCTGCCTCCCGGTATCTAAGCCTAGGCCTTGCCGATTACTACCATCTTCAGCCCTAGGCCAGTATTAGAGAAGCTGCTGCCCTCCACTAACTCATAACCCTGAGAAGGGAGCTCACCACAGGGCAAGGACGCCATTTCTTGAGCAAGACAAAACATGCCTCACCGGTTACCCTTCTAGTTCTATGGTACTTTGTAACTCTTGTAACTACCACTAAAGCTGCTTCTGCTTCACTGCAATTCATGGCATCATGGCACGATTTCCTCTTACAGCTTCTTATCTGAATTTGATACCAAGAATTTATTTATTCAGACCGCTGTGCAATCTCTTGTAAGACAAAATCAGCATTCTGAACACTCCGTCCCCCTCTTCACGTAACACTTGAACGGCCCCCGGATTCTTGCAGAAGTTTATGGACCTTAAGCAAGGACCCAAAGCAATTTTTTTTAGTTCTTAAGCTTAAAGCCATCCACTCTTGTACAAAAGTCTCTTGAAAGTTCTCCTTGCTGAACGGGACTGCGCTAGCTGTTGCCAAATGAGAACTAGGTCGTCTAGCCATTTTCTCTGAAGCTGAACTTGGCTGCCAGTCCATCGACAAAGCGAAACATTTCCGTAGAAAATCCATCCACCACTGATGAATTACATCCTACAAGAAAGCACTTACAATATTTAAGATACCTGGAGGGGGCCTTTCCAAGAAATAGGCACACGCACCCAAAAGGTATAAATGGTCCCATTATATTAAATAGCTTTTAATAATCAAAAGCAATCTTCTGCAATTCGCCAAACTTCACCTGTTTCCTGTCAACCTCATTCAACCTCTTCAAAAACCGAAACCGTACCACCTGCAGTTTTCTAACTTCACTAATGATCCTCTTTGTTTAATTACATTCCATTAATTTCATGTTCCTGTCGAGGATGTTTAACTCGCACATCATAAACCATCATACCAAAAATAAAACAATGATGCCCCTGTTTCCATCTTCCAACCAACCCAAAAGTTCGCGACCTCTCGTCGAATTTCTTTCCTCCACCCAGACATAGCCGAATACCAATTACCGAAATCTCTCGGGGGAAAAAAAAATAACCGCTCTTAATGGAATCAACCTAAACGGTCCCGCAAGAATGAATGGAGTGGCACAACGTCACACAGCAGTCGTCTGACAAGTACATATAGTATATATTCATTCGGACCTGGTTTGAAAGTGGTTTCGTTTCAAGTTCACGAGGTCTGCGTTGCTCTCGACATTCTTTGTTCGCCGCAACCTCTCTTGACCTCCGATCAGACTCCGTTATCTTTTCAAACAGTCCAGTCTTTTTCCCCTTCGACGGGGGCCCTTCTTTTTTTCGCTAATTCTTGGTTATTTTCATCAAGACTTTTTGACAATTCGCGGCCGAGTACCTAACCTTGAAAAAGTTACGCCTCATGAAACGTTACGATTGAAGTGATACAAGAAAAAAAATTATTTTTCCTTCCATCGGTGTTGACAGGTGCAAATCAATATACCGTTTCAGGCTCAGATTAATTTCTGTTTCTATTCAACACACCAAAAAAAAAAAATGTGTATTTGGGTATTGAAATTGACATAAGAGACTTTGATAACCGTTTCCTAAGTTGTCACTTTTCAATAGTAATGATTTTTGTAATACATGTATTGTCAAGGTGAGGACCTTAAGAAAATTGTCACAGTCGATTGGGTATCTATTTTAAATCGTGATGGATTGATAACTGAATTTTTTAAGCAATATGTCTTATATAAAAAATCAGAGTGGTCGACTCGTGCTTTAGTGTTTAGGGTGTCGAACTTCAAACTAGAAAACAAGATGTCCCAGATCTCTGGACAAACGCAATGCTACTCCAGTAACTCCTTCAGTAAATTTCAGTAAATTTCCAGTAAATTCCTTTCCAGTAAACTCCTTCAGTAAATTTCCAGTAAATTCCTTTCTAGTAAACTCCTTCAGTAAATTTCCAGTAAATTCCTTTCCAGTAAACTCCTTCAGTAAATTTCCAGTAACTCCTTCAGATGAAGGATTGCGCTAAGATTCGCTTAAGGTTGATCTACCATTCTCTTAGTAACAGTGATATCCAAAATCTCATTCGCCAGCCTCTGATCACTAGTGTGATCAAGGCTAGGAGGCTAAGGTGGGGTTGCGGGTGCCGATAAGGGGCGTTTGCAAGGCCCTGTACGGCCAGGCGACTGGTTGGTGGCCACAGGGCAGGCCCAGGATGAGGTAAATTGATAACGGTCATTAGGATGCCCTTTCCCTGCGGGTCAGGGATATGCAGATTCCGGCTTTGGATTACTGCGGAGGAATTTGGTGGTCCTGTAGTACTAGCGGAGTAAGAGTAAAAGTGGTTGCAAAGAGCCCAAGACAAGGAGGTGTGGCAAAGTTTGAGAGAGACCTTCGTTCAGGAGTGGAGGGATATAGGTTGAGAGAAGAGAGTAAAAGTGAGTTGATCTACCTCTTGAAGCTGGCGGCTTTCGAAATGTGGCTATATCGCCGCATGTCAGGGATGCCAGAAGACTATGGACATACTATAATTCCAACATAAGCTAAACATAGTTTTCATTACAGTATCTGGTAACACTGCCGCATGTTGCGAATTCCGTGGACCGTACGAGTAAGCAATGTCGAAGTTTTGAGCAAGGAGATGGAGGCCAAGCGTCGAAGGCTTGAATATTTCGGTCATATTATATGTAACGGAAAGTGCCGCCTTCTGCAGCTGGTGATAAAGGAAAAGATTAAGGGTAGGTGCAGAACGGGTCGGAGGAAAACATCCTGGCTCAAGAATCTAAGAGACTGGTACGGCCAAAATTCGGTACCCCTTTTTCGTTCGGCAGCCTCGAAAGTTAGGATCGCCGTGATGATCGCCTGGGTCCAGCCGTGGACGTCGTGGTCTAGCAGCAGGCTTTGATTTGGCAAGCTCTTTCTGTCAATCGATGGTCGTTCATCTGATCCACTATCTGGTGCCATTTTTTCCTTCTGGATCTCAGAAAACGGTTGCAGCCATCTACTCAACTCGTCGAAAAAACATTTCTTGTCTTCATAAATTTTCAATTTGAGCTTATGTAGCCACAGTTAGGGAGCCTAGTAGCAAGCGGACACTTTGACGAGTCGTCTGCTGCCATGTTCTCGAACTGGAAGTCGCCCCATTTCGAGTGTCTCGTCGTGAGCATTCACTTATATCCCACATCGCTGCCCGGCTGAGACAACTGAAATTTATCACTTGTTTAAAAGAGAAAAATTTTTGCAGCAAGATTTCCTGTCTCGCCAGAATCACTACTCCCTAGCCCAAGTCTCTACTGGCGCAGACTACTTTCCTCAAGAAATCCATTGCAAAAGCAAAAAAAATCATTGGCCCTAATTAAAACCTGGGAACAAACATAAATATCATCAGATCGAACACTCACAACCGAGAATCCTCTTTCTCATCCTCGAAATTAATAGATTTAGAAATTTCTTTCTAAATTGCCAAAAGTATTTTTCGCCCATCTTATGTCAACGAGTAACGCCCTCTTAAACATAAAAAGAATCCTCTCGAAGCAAATCATCTCTTTTAATCTTTCGATGCATGACCTTTTGCATGAAAGTTTTTCTTTCTTTTTCTTAACGTCCAAGGTCTAGTTCAAAAAAAAATGAATGATTCTTTCTCCCACAGATTTATTCCCTTAATTAGGGTATAAAAAAAACCATTATTGGAATTTTTAGAAAAGTGAAAAAAGAAATGCAATTTTTTTTTTTATTATACCTTCCGGAATTGGTAATGTTTAAACTTCGAAACCGGGTCGGTCGGAACGTGCGCGTGCGATTCGTAGAAAGGAATGCTACATATAGAAACTTAAAACCGTGAGAACTTACTTTTTTTTTTTAAGGTCACAACGATAAGCAAATTCGCTTTGTAAGAATAAAACGCAACGAAACCAGGACGACAAAACAATATAGTATATATATGGGAGAAGGAAAATCGATTGGGTTGGCAAAATTTTCTGCCCAAGCAAGCAAACAACAAAAAGGAAAAAAAAAAAAAACGTTTAAATGGAATATTAATACACATGCGTGACTGACATTTTTTAATTGGAAGCTGATCGAATTTTTTTCTTATTTTTGCGAAAGACCCGAGTCAAAATGTCCAAACATTTCTCTCTTGTAGCCATTCACATAATTATAATTTCCATTATGAATCATAAGTTTTCGTTTTGGAAGCCATAACGAATGAGCAAATTGGAATTCGACACGGTTTGAAAGGGGGGAGAGAAAAAAAAATTACAATAAATGCAAACATGAACGGATTTCACCATTTTTTAAATGTTCCGCTCAACGGACAGGATAGCTTAAAATGTCTCGGATTTTCAACAGAACAGATGACATTTTTACAACTCAATCTCCAAATTTGGATAGCCGATTTGGTAAAGACTAGAAAGTTAACAATCGCCCATGCATTGCTGCAATTTGGTTCGTACACAATGGTTGTGTATATCCAACAACCACCTACTAGTTCGTTACAATTAATTACATTTTTTTAATATGGACAGTCTGTCTTTATGTCTGCGCATTTTAATCACGTTAAGTGGGCAGGACGTGTCGTTCAGAGAGAGAGGTGGCCAGACAATCACGGGCCAAAATGCTGAACGGATGAAGAACGTCTATTTAAATTCCAGCCACGTAAGAGGGAACTATCGACATTGTATCTTGAGCTACATCCGACAAATAAATCCTCAAAACTCCTTTACATCTTGAATAAACACTTAAAAATCCATTCATTCATACACAAAGTTGCAATCGCTAAACCTAAAAATAATTCTCACATACCTTCTTCTTGTCTTTAAATTGATTGGAACCGTCCCATTCTATTCCTCTTGAACACAAAAAAAAAAAAATCCGGCATTCCAAAACTCATGAGAAAGTTTAAATAATAATTATGTTACATCTGGTTAATTTCATCACGGTCACCTTTTCATTTTTTTTTTTTTTTCGAGGTCTCGCACGAGAATCCCGAAACTGAAAGCAGAACATCCGTATTTACCTCAGCCCCAAATTTTTTTTTATTTGGAGACAAAATTTGTGACAAGATTATTGCTACATCTACAATTAACCTGTCCGAACGAAGGCCGATATTAAAAAAAAAAAAATTTCGCCAATAATTTCTTGACACATTATCACTCATGTTTCTTGTTATGCTATTATCAGAGAGGGTAACGCCATTTTATAAATAAACAAATGACGTTGCCAGTTTAAACCGCATACACGAACAAAAAGCTGAATCATTTGAGGGTGTCCCCACGATGATTTCATATAACAATTTTCCATTTTGCTATTTCTTTTGTTTCTCATTTAAGAAATCTTATTACCCGCAGACGTGGGATTGTAACATGATTAGAAATGTTTAAACTTTCATCTGAGAAATGAAAGATAGCTACAAAAAAAAAAAAAAAAGAACAGAACGTTCAAAGTAGATCGTTTGATTTGTTTGATGTTTACACAGTATGACCTTGGCAAATCTTTCACAAAAACAACACAATAAAATGCTCCAGATACACAATGCTTATTCATACTTTTTTCTCTTTTTTTAATATTCCTTATTTATCCTACTTTAAAGGACTCTCCCAATGTACCCGGAGCAATGTAAAACCCAAACGTTTAATTTAGTATCATCCTTTTGGCATATGACCGCAATTAAGAGAGTTAATAACCACAAATAAAGTGTAATAGGATTACCCCTTAAGATAAACCGAATGCCACATCCTAAACGACTCCCAAATATGAATATTACGTCGAAAAAAAATTTTTTTATGGTCACTGGTGCGTTTTATTATACGTCTAGTATGTAAGCAGGGCCTTGTACAGTGCGTGAAATTGATTGTTTTCCCATAGGGAAGCAATCCAGATCCTTCCTCTATCTCAAAGAACAAAATTTCGAGGCTAATGTTGCTTCAACATTGCTATCAAATTTTGAGACGAATTAAAGTTTCAAAAATGTTGCTGAAATATTACTAGTAAATTTTGAGACAGATTAAAATTTCAGAAATGTAGCTGCAATATTGATATCAAAGTTCGAGGCGGACCAAAGTTGCAGAAATGTTGCTGCAACATTGCTATCAAATTTTGAGAAAGATTAAAGTTTGAAAAATGTTGTTACAATATTGGTATCAAATTTTGAGGGAGATCAAAGTTGCAAAAATGCTGCTGAAACATTACTTCGTTTTGAGACGGATCAAAGTTGCAAAAATGTTGCTACAACATTGCTACCAAATTTTGAGACAGAATAAAGTTGCAGAAATGTTGCAACATTGCTATTAAATTTTGAGACGCAGAAATGTTGCTGCAACATTCCTAGCAAATTTTGAGAAAGATTTAAGTTTGAAAAATGTTGCTACAATATTGCTATAAAATTTTGAGGCAGATCAGAGTTGCAGAAATTTTGCTGCAACATTGCTATCAAGTTATGAGTCGGACCAAAGTTGCAGAAATGTAGCTGCAACATTACTTCCAAATTTTGAGACGGGCCAAAGTTGCAGAAATGTTGCTACAACATTGCTACCAAATTTTGAGGCAGATCAAAGTTGCAAAAATGCTGCTGAAACATTACTTCTTTTTGAGACGGACCAAAGTTGCAGAAATGTGGCTGCAACATTGCTATCAAATTTTGAGGCAGATCAACGTTGCAAAAATTTTGCTACAACATTGCTAGCAAATTTTGAGACAGAATAAAGTTGCAGAAATGTTGCAACATTGTTATTAAATTTTGAGACGCAGAAATGTTGCTGCAACATTCCTACCAAATTTTGAGAAAGATTTAAGTTTGAAAAATGTTGCTACAATATTGCTATAAAATTTTGAGGCAGATCAGAGTTGCAGAAATTTTGCTGCAACATTGCTATCAAGTTATGAGACGGACCAAAGTTGCAGAAATGTTGCTACAACATTGCTACCAAATTTTGAGGCAGATCAAAGTTGCAAAAATGCTGCTGAAACATTACTTCCAAATTTTGAGACGGACCAAAGTTGCAGAAATGTTGCTACAACATTCCTACCAAATTTTGAGACGGACCAAAGCTGCAGAAATGTTGCTACAACATTCCTACCAAAGTTTGAGACAGATTAAAGTTCCAAAAATGTAGCTGCAATATTAATCCACAAATCACGTTGCAAAAAATTTAATTCAGCTATACTCATAAATTTTTCCATTAACGTTTTTATTTTCTTTTTTTCTAGGTAAGTTGAGATATACCATCTTCCAACAACTTCTCTCAAGTTGATGCGGCGCGGTAAGATAACCACAAAAACCTTTTCGCTTATGAGCTCAGACCATAGTAACGCCCCTGAACGAACTGTTGAGTGCGAAGCAGGCAGATCGCCTCGGCGGGTACAGCCTTAACCTGGGATCCAGCTCCCAGTATAGCTAACGATTGCTTTTTTCGCCTTTTTAATAAACGCATCATATATTTCCATCAACATCTCATTACAAACACAATTTCTATTGAAGAGAATTAAGGAAGACAAAAATTCGTGTACCTCAACCAAACAAAAATATTTAAACCCTTTTGAATTTACATATTAATTTATTAAATGCCATTTGATATTTACAAGTTAATCCAAGACTTAGATGGACACAAAACTAACGGTATATGCATTTATTATTAAGAATTTTACTAGGCTGTCATAAAAATGCTTTGGCTACAATTTTTTTGGACCCGAGCAGACCAGTGACTCCCTCCTCAGAAGAAAAAGTCTTATTGAATAATTATTTTGATTACCCCGAAAACCTTGGGTACACCCTGCAATCATGATCGAAAATAACCTCTTGAACCTGAATAGGAAGTCCTAAAGACATTTTTTTTTTTGGTTAGTATGGTGTTTACATGGATGGTTCGATTAAATCAATTGTGACTTGTTTTAAAACCTATGATTATAATAAATTTTAACTGCTCATCAGGTCACTTTTATCTCTCTGTGACATAAGAGACATTACATATTGAATTCGTTCCGCTAGAATTATTTTTTTATTACATTATTTTTAATGAGGATAAAGCCTAAATCAATTATTTTTTATGGTTTTTTCTTTTTTATAAGGAGTAAATGGCTCCATATTGGTGAATAATCACCTTTAATGGGTGTCTAGAACAGAATCATGTCTATGGTTTTAACCTGTTTGAGACGCGTCTTAAGTTTTTCCTTAGCAAACATTTTTGGCTGCTTCTGTAAATACCCTTCTTAAAAATAAAAACAGTAAATGAAAGTAATAATCACCGAATAATCAATAATCACCCAAGCAAATAATTAGCAATTTAACCACAAAAAAAAGAATTCTTTTAATTTATGATTAAATACCAAGAATAGAGAGACCCATCAAGTTGACATTTTCCCATGATAAAAAATAATAATAATTCCCGCGCGCTAAAACTCCTTTATGCCAATAAATCCCAATAAGCATGATTTAACTACTTTTTTTTTTCCTTTAAAGAAGCACTTAAGCGAAATGAGACGCTAAGTGCATGCCCCGTTATTTCAGGCATCTAATTATGTCGAAAAGACTTCATATCAAATATCATCTGACAAATCTTCTCTTTATCTTATTTTCTTCCAGGAATAACGAAAATGTTTAAGTGTAAATAATATTTAATCGGATTTGATATCGTATCTAAAGATCTCTTTATCCTCCCCACAAAATGGCGGCGAGGACTGATATCGCAGAAGAATAAAGAATTGCAGGCAACGGACCGGTGTAACATTTGACCTTATGAAGCATACTCGCACCAGCCATATCAATATAATATGTTAATGTTATGCATCCTTGAAAATGTCATAGGAGCATGATAGGGCGGCACAAAGAAACAATGATTAAGCCTACTATTTTATTAATAATATATGATTATTGTATTGGAAGAAAATAAGATGGAAGGTAAAAAAAAAAAAAAAAACTGGAAATCTACTAAAGAAGCAATAGTACAATAAATAAAGATATCAATTTACAACTTGAATTATGTGTGTGGATGTTTCGTTTACCATAAACTCCCGTTGCGCGCCAGGGTTTGTGCGGAAGAAGTGTGTAAGTTGTGTTTATCAGCCAAGCCCGGCGTTTGGATTTAAAGGAAATGTGCCAAACGCGGAGTGTGCTGGACCTTGTTCTGTATATGAGTTAAGAAATTTCTGCAGAGGATAAAGGCCAGAGGATTAGAGGGAAAGTTGGTGATTTTACCGCCGCATGGGCTGCGCAGCTCATGGACCAACAATAGCGAGATGTTGAATCGCACGGGGAAAAATGGATGATGGCTACTCGGGAGTGGATGTTCATCTTACATCGTTCAGTTAATTTTCCCAGTACAAAACCAACAGCTACCAACAATCCTTCCAGAAAAACAAGTACTCAGTCACATTCGCGCCAACAGTGGACGCTTTGATGAGTCGTCTGCTACACAAGAGGCTGCCATGACCTCTAAGTGGACCTCGCCATCACGGTCTTCCAGGTCTTCAAACTTTTCTTGGTCTCCATGGCAACGCTAATTCAGAAATCGAGACCTTGTTCTGGTATCTTCTTCTTCTTCTTCTTCTCTCAACCTATACCCGTCCACTCCTGGACGAAGGTCTCTCTCAAATCTTGCCACACCTTCTTGTCTTGGGCTCTTTGCAACCAATTCAGTCCCGCCACTCTCTTAATGTCGTCATACCATCTCTTCTGTGGCCTACCGACGCTTCTTTTCGACGCTCGAGGTATCTCGAGGTATGTTCTGGTATATGAGATGGGAAATGTCTGCAGAGAGTATATAAAGGCCAGAGGACTTAGAGGGAAGGTTGGTGATTTTGCCGCCGCATGGGCTGCGCAGCTGATGGACCAACAATAGCGAGATGTTGAATCGCACGGGGAACAATGGATGATGGCTACTAGGGAGTGGATGTTCATCTTACATCGTTCAGTGAATTTTCACAGTACAAAACCAACAGCTACCAACAGTCCTTCCAGAAAAACAAGTACTCAGTCACATTCGCGCCAACAGTGGACGCTTTGATGAGTCATCTGCTACACGAGAGGCTGCCATGATCTCGAAGTGGACGTCGCCATCAAAGACCTTTAGAAATAGACCGAGCCAAAACAAATCAACTGAGTGTCTGGAATTCCGTTCAGTTAGCACAGTATTTGTCAAAGGTTCCTTTGTTCCTTTGTCAGAAATGATTCTTTCTGAACGGAAATCTAGACACTCACTCGATTTGTTTTGGCTTCAAGACCTCCGTAAGAGCGTTCGGTCTATTTCTGAAGGTCTTTGGTCGCCATCACGGTCTTCCAGGTCTTGAAACTTTTCTTGGTCTCCATGGCAACGCTGACTCTGAAATCGAATAAGATTTTAGTTCATGCAGATTACACTAGTGTACCAACCGGCAAAATCACGTGATTTTTTAGGATCGAAGAATCAGTTTCCCCTTCCTCTTTCAGATTCCTTAACAAAGACTGATGTGCAAGATGTAGTTCGGTGAACAAGAAATTAAAGAAGAGGCTGGAACAATCATGAACGGAATTTGGACAACGGAAGGCTCCCTAAGTCCGTTAGTTTTGTGTCCATCTAAGTCGTGTGTTAACTTGTAAATATCAAATGGCATTTCATAAATTAATATGTAAATTCAAAAGGATTTAAATATTTTTTGTTTTGTTTGAGGTACACGAATTTTTTGTCTTCCTTAATCCTGTTCAATAGAAAATTTTTTTCGATTATCTCTTTGAAAAACTATAACGGGTCCGTAGTATAATTTTTATTTAATAACGCTTGAGGCCTAATCAACATCTTTGGAAGAAACTGTTAAATAAACATAGGATTCAAGTTCCTGGTAATTAAAAAACTATTATTTCGTAATTCTCCTAACAGGTTTTCGTGCTCGGGGTTTTCGGACACATTCGGAGAGACATCGAACCGTAACAATGATCATAAAGAAAAGAAGAAAAAAATAAAAAAAAGACGCATCATTTAACTTAACAAGACCGTAATTAAAAAAGATGCGTAACTTTCACTGTTGAACAGAACACGCAATCAAGCTCGGTTGTGTACGGGTTTAGGGAGGCGAAACGGGACGTGCTTGAAAATTTTTTGTGTAGAAAAAAAAATAACTAGGACGAATTGAAGATAGCACTTTAATTTTTTAAGGATTCACAATTATCATCTTGGACTAATCGACCTCGATCTCCGGAAGAGCACAAATATTTAAATTGAAGATTTGCATATTGTGGTTTTCCTTCGGTTTTAATGAAATTAAGGTTTCGGGGTCCAGTCAAAAGAAGTAGAGGATTGGCTATTAAAGTGACCAAGAGATATCAGATTGATAGAAAACTTGCGAAAACTTGAGATGGTAAGGAGGCGCTATAATTAAAAATTGTCAATCTAGGCCCAAAATATTTTTCTAAAGTTTCTACTTGAGCCCGAAGAAATGAAGCATAACACATGGAGGAATCTAACTCCATCGACAGTTTGGACGGGGAGCATGACTTCACTTACTCCAATGGAGTTTTGAGTTCAGAGCTCTAGGGCTAGATTGGCTTCAGAGCTAAAGGGCGCAAAATGGCTTCCTGTGGCAGGGGGCGCATTCCAGGGCCCTGGCCCTGGTTTTCAATCTTACAGGGCTTGGCCGAGCCACCTCTAACATTTATCTATCAGTCAAGCTTACCTTAGTCCTATAATTGGCTTCCATGAGTCTTTTTTTAGCCACCTCATCAATTCTAAATTTTTTTTTAGCCAAAACCAAAACAACGTCCACGTGCGCAGTCACCTCGAATGAAGTTGTCCGCGACTTGTATGGACCCGTTGTTGGTTGCAATGAATTGCTACATAAAGCAGCATTGTATGCAAATTTCCGACGGGAAAAAAAACGGAAAAATTGACATAACCACACCTGGTTATGTCGATTTCAATAATTTTTCCTTCGACCATAATTTTTTCTTCAAAAATAATATGACCGCGCATATTTAAATTATGATTTAAGATAAAACGGTGTTTGATCTCTTCATTTTTTTTTTATTGCTAATCTCTTTACGTCATCATAACGTCATAAAAAATTTTTAATTAATGCGTCATTTTTCTTTTTAAAGATGCAAGCGTGCCCGGGAATATTTTTCTCCCTGCATCCTGCACAGCTCATACCGTTAATTTTATTAGAAAAGATTAATAAAAAGAAACGCTTGACCTTAAAAAAGACGAAAATTTAGGAGCGGAATTACATTTTGATCGGTTGTAAGCCTCGAGGGCACGAAGGCCCATATAATTATACCCGAACCACTCTTTCATGCCATTACATTCGAGTATGACTTTCGTTTTATAAAGGTCTAAATGCATGCGTTATTACACAAGTAATAATACCCTATTGGATGAAGCATCAATCCGTACAGCGCAGCCTTCTCAAGGTCGTGTTCTATCATCTTTATTTTTTTTTTTTTTTAATCTGTTGTTTGGGTCAATTTTTTTTAAAGCGCATCCTTACGTTTGTATATCCGGTTGGCACTTTCCCTTTTACACCGTCTTGTCTTTGTTAAAAAGGGTTGACCCGAAAATGTTATTCGAAGTAGATTAATTTTTTTTATTAGGGGGATATGGATGGTACTCGAGAAATTTATCTTATTGATATCGTATCGTATTGATATGGAGAGCTTTAGTTATTTTTAGGAATTTTTGTAGACGGATACGGAAAAGTTTTTGGGGGGGGGGCTTCCTTGTTTAGTGCTTTTCGTTTCTCAAAGAAAATCTTCGTTGCTCTTTGGGTTCTTCATTTTTCTTCGAGGATCTTTACTTCTAAGAATTTTTAAATTGTACAGGAAGTTTCTGGTCCCGAATTTTAGATTTCCTTCTCCAAACTCTTTCGTTCATGCGAGGGATTTTCTATTGATCTTCAGTTTTTTCAAAACATTTCGTTTTTCTGAACGAGATTTGTCGTTTCTGATCAAAACTCTTCAAATCTGTTCAAAAATTTTCCTTTTTGTGATTAAAACTCTACTTGTCTGTATAAAACCCTTCAATTCTGTTCAAAAATCTTGGTTTCTGATTGAGCATCTTGGTTTCTGTTCAAAAATCTTGGTTTCTGATTGAGAATCTTGGTTTCTGTTCAAAAATCTTGGTTTCTGATTGAATATCTTGGTTCCTGTTCAAAAATCTTCGTTTCTGACTGAGAATCTTGGTTCCTGTTCAAAAATCTTCGTTTCTGATTGAGAATCTTGGTTTCTCTTCAAAAATCTTGGTTTCTGATTGAGAATCTTCGTTTCTGTTCAAAAATCTTCGTTTCTGATTGAGAATCTTCGTTTCTGTTCAAAAATCTTCGTTTCTGATTGAGAATCTTCGTTTCTGTTCAAAAATCTTCGTTTCTGATTGAGAATCTTCGTTTCTGTAATCGGTACTCTGCAATTCTGTTCGAAAATCTTCATTTTCTGATCGGAACTCTTTAGTTCTCTTCGAAAGTCGTCATTTTCTCATCGGGACTCTTCAATTCTCTTCAAAAATCTTAATTTCTCTGTTTGAGACTCTTCAATTCTGTTCGAAAATCTTCATTCTCTCACCTGAACTTCTCAATTCTGTTCGAAAATCTCAATTTTCTGACCGGAACTCTTCAATTACGTTCAAAAATCTTCATTTTCTGATCCGAATTCATCAATTCTGTTCGAAAATCTTCATTATCTGATCGGAACTCTTCAATTCTCTTCGAAAATCTTAATTTTTCTGATCGAGACACTTTATTTCTGTTCAAGAATCTTCGTTTCTCTTTGGGAATCTTTGTTTCTGTTTGGAACTTTTCTTTAAAGGCAAAATAACCAGAAACTGCCTCCCTGTAGTCACCAGATTTTTAGTCAAAGAATTTTTCTGACTAAACTAAACTTCTTTATCAAACCCAGAAGAATTTATACGAATTTTGGCAATAAGAACGTTATCTCGCAATTTTTATTCCCACCAAACTCAGATCAGCTTGAATCAAGATTGTCTAACAGTTTTTAGCAATTCTAGAATAGCGTGAAATAAAAGAATCATTTTTTTTTTATGGTTTGAAGTGTTCTTAATTTCAAATTTTACTCCAACTAATTTAAAATCTTAAGGAGTAAACCCAATTATACTAATTACACTGATTTCCCCTTGAGGAGTAAATTGAAGTTATTGTCCTTGGGAGCAGTGGTTTTATGGAAAGAAAGTACCGGCTCCATCGAATTTTAAGAGGAGTCATTCCTGGACTGAAAGTCGTACGAAAGCTGAGAACTTAACTGACCCGAGCAGGACTTGCTGGAGCCACTTGAAACGATCCATTTGAGGCCATCTAGGGCTAGAGCGCCCAGAAGCTATTACCCAGCTCTTTGGCCACTTCTACCTTCTCAAAAAAAAAAAAATTCCTCGCCATCAAAATACCATTAACAAACCGAAAGAACCCGCATAAATTAAATGTCCTACTCAAAAGAATGTTTGTTAAGGTCTTCAAATGATTGACGTTTTTTTATTATTTTCATAATTAAAAGAATTCTCATGGGATATATTTATAATAGGACGCGTCGGTTTTTACCACAAACAAATACTTCAAATATTTCCAAAGTGGTTATTTTTAAAAATGGCAAATTGACAAGACTACAAAAAAAGTTATTGATGATGATCGATAAAATTCCCATTCAAGACACACACAAAGACCTATTCATAAAAACTTTGATGTAATTAGTCAACTAGTAAGTCTCTCTCAAAAAAAAAAAAAACCCAAACTAGATTCGCCTAATTAGGGTCTTTTTAGTGGGCGACGTATTTTCCCATACGAATTTATCATTTGCGCAAAATCATTACCAATGACAACTATTTTAAAAGGTTCGAATTAAATCATCGAAGCAAATCAAATTGCGATTTCAAGAGAAATGACGGAACAATTTCAGTGTAACTGTAATTGCCACGAGTGTCATTTGTTTTCGGCATTTTTTTAAATCGAACCTGCTTCCGCATGATGGCCACACAAGTCGTGTGACAACAAACCAGTCCGGAATAAACCTTAATCGGGATAATATATGAAATCAAATACGCACCAGCGCCTCTTGAGGTCGTTACAGCTCTGCTTTTGTGATGTAAGGATTTTTTTTTTCAAAGGCGCGGCTCGTGTATAAATCTTTTTTTTTTTTTCGTGCCAATCGAATAAACACACATACCGATATCTTGATAATGTAGGAATGAGGAAACTTGATTTTTTTGACTCCCACTACAAAATGGTGGCCATAACTGAATATTTTCTATTCATGGTATTTAATTATGTTAGTTTTGGTTTTTTTTTTGTCGAGATGGAATTTTGGAGATTGGGTTTCCTTATTTGGTTGTGAGTGTGAATATAATAAGGTGATCGATCGTTGTTGAATTGTCCTAAATATTGATTGGAGATATGGTCTCGGTCAGGTTATTTAGGTGAATGTGACGGTCAAGATTAATATTTTGAAGAAAGACAAATGAATAGGATTTGTGTGTGGAGATAAATTTTTTTTTTCATGGTCATTAATATTGGATTCAGGTTTGGGATTTTCTATGCGAGATTGTTGCACTTTTGTTGGTTGAAAAAAAAATTTGGTCGAGCAAATTTTTCCAAGTTTGGTTGCCTAGTAAATGGTTTAAAATTCCTTGTCAAGGAAATTATGTTGAGCAAGATATTTCAAATTTTCAAGCAGAGTTTTCCAAATTTTTTGTCGAGCAAATGTTTTGAAAGTTCCTTGTCGAGCAAATGTTTTGAAAGTTCCTTGTCGAGCAAATGTTTTGAAAGTTCCTTGTCGAGCAAATGTTTTGAAAGTTCCTTGTCGAGCAAATGTTTTGAAAGTTCCTTGTCGAGCAAATGTTTTGAAAGTTCCTTGTCGAGCAAATGTTTTGAAAGTTCCTTGTCGAGCAAATGTTTTGAAAGTTCCTTGTCGAGCAAATGTTTTGAAAGTTCCTTGTCGAGCAAATGTTTTGAAAGTTCCTTGTCGAGCAAATGTTTTGAAAGTTCCTTGTCGAGCAAATGTTTTGAAAGTTCCTTGTCGAGCACTTTTTCTCAAAGTTCCTTGTCGAGCACTCTTCCTCAAAGTTTCTAGTTAGGCAAATGTTTTGATAGTTCCTTGTCCAGCACTCTTTCTCAAAGTTCCTTGTCGAACAAATGTTTTGAAAATCCCATGACCAGCAGAGTTTTTCAAATTTTCTTCTGGAGCAAATATTTCTCAAACTCCTTGTAAACCAAGTTTTCTCGAAATTCCTAAAATCTTTTAAAAATTTTAATCATCAAACAATTATTCATAAATCTTAATACATTTTCCTTACCAAAAACGTTCAGGCAACTTTTAGTCAATATTTTCAGACTCTCATTTCATAAAAAAAACTCTCTCAAACATCTCCCTATATTTCTCTATATCGATTGCTTAACAATTAAATAAATTAAATAAAAAAAATGACAATTTTTTTTCTCTATACGCCTGTCTGGCGCCGAACAAGGACATATAAGACACTTAGATCATGGTCATGTTATATAGAAAAAGGAGTGAGCAAGAAAGAGAGAGAGAAAGAATAAGATCTCCATGAATTAAATGGGTATGAGTATTTGTATATGTGAAGTCGATGTCACGGTTGATTTTTTTCTTAATGTAAAATCTGTGTCGTTTAACTTCAGGTCGTTGATACATTGTAGACGAAGAGAATTCATTGATTGTAAAGAGGGTTTTTTTAATATGACCGAAGGAATAAAAAATATTACACATGGCTAGGCATCGATTATGAAGATAAACAGGCGAAATAATTGAACACATGAACGGTCTTTATTATTGGTTTGAATGAAGATAAAAAGGATTGGTAATCATAAAAATATTTCTTTTATCTCTCTCGCGATAAATATTATGATTATTGTTAGGTGTATGAGGGTATTGCACGAGATTATTTACTCTGGCGAATTTTTTTCAAGTGTTGAGTCGTATCATGCGATGATAGCTAAATCAATTCGATTGGTTCTAAATTTTTCTAAGAGAAATTTGTCTTTATTTAGAAAAAAATCCCTGAAATCTGAAAGATTTTTAAGATTTTAGAAATAATACTCGAAGGTTTTTTGACAGGGAAACATTTTCAAGAATTCTTAGACATAGGAAAAAGCTTGGCGTTTTTTTTGGAGGCAAAAAAAATCAGGAGCCACTTTAGACACGAGAAAGAAATCAGGAGCAATTTTCAGACACTAGGAAAAACTTAGGAGCACCTTTAGACATCAGAAAAAAATCAGGAGCAATTTTTAGACACCAGAAAGAAATCAGGACCAATTTTTAGACACCAGAAAAAAATCAGGAGCAACTTTAGACATCAGAAAAAAATTAGGAGCAACTTTAGACATCAGAAAAAATCAGGAGCAATTTTTAGACACCAGGAAAAAATTAAGAGCGTTTTTTAGACACCAGAAAAAAATCAGGAGCAACTTTAGACATCAGAAAAAAATCAGGAGCAATTTCTAGACACCAGAAAGAAATCAGGAGCAATTTTTAGACACCAGGAAAAAATTAGGAGCATTTTTTAGACACCATAAAAAAATCAGGAGCAACTTTAGACACCAGAAAAAATTAGGAGCAACTTTAGACATCAGAAAGAAATTAGAAGCAATTTTAGACACCTGAAAAAAATTAGGAGCAATTCCTGGACACTAAAAAAATCTGAAGCCGTTTCTAAGCATCAGAAAAACCTAGGGGAAAGCCTTCGACACTGTATAAAGTTAGGAGTAATTCATAGGCATTAAAAAAATTATATGGTAATAATCCCTCCACTTTAAAATTTTTGCTTAGGAATTTCTACGCATGTATTCGCCTCTGCAATACGATTTCGACTATTTCCTTAAAAAACACGGCATAGAAAAGCATTCCAAGAAAAAAAAAATAAATTACATATCTTTCTCATCTAATTTCAACTTTCCAAAATGTACAAAACATTCACACTGGGCGGATATTTAAAAAATATCACTTTTGCTAAACAAATAAATTATTTAATAATCCCAGAGGAGGAAAACTTGCAAAAAAAAATTCATCACCCCAATGACATCAATTCATAACAATGGAATTAGGCCGCAGCCATAACTTCATTGCCCGATGTTTTGGGTAGATAAGCTCAAATACAAAAAAGTCCCTGACATATATCGTCATACAGGTTTACTTTATATATTAATATATCTAATCCAAAGGATCCAAATCCGATAACGTCTTAAACCTAAATGTCGTACATAAAAAGATAAAAAAAAAAAAAACAAACGAACGAACGAACAAAGCAAAGTATATAAAACAAAGTTCGACCTTCATCTCAATAGGTCATATGTCAATGCAAAAAAAAAAAAATTAAAAAGAAAAATTGAACCTGATATATCGAACATTAACTTGATAGATGATAATTGAAAACTACAGGTAGTCAATTTGAATATAGGAAATGGGTGAATAATGAAATTTTCAATTCGCGGCCACCAAAGAAGTCTTTTTGAATTTTTTACACGTCATTCGGATTATCCGATGCTAAAAATGTTGTTTTGGCCAGGGATTATAAATCTTTAAGTAAAACCATTATCACGTCGAGAGATGAATACGGTTTAGAGTATAAATAAAGGCAGAGATGCTGAGGGCACTTTGGGGGGCCACCATTAAGTCACGCGACTTGGAAGACGTCAAACAATTTTATTTTCGTGATACGTTTTAATCATTAAGAGAAACTAAAAGCTTTTTAATTTCGCTAAACTTCCTTGTTTTTTTTTTGTTGTTGTTTCCGCTTGGTGCACTCTCTCCCCCGTGACACTATAAATCGTGAGAAAAGCTTCATACTAGGGCATTGAAGCCATATCGAAAGCGGAATACAACGACCATAAGACTGTAACAGGATCTCAGTCAAGGTCACTCATCAGCCTAATGTCAATCATGTTTTACGGATTAACAGTAACCATTTGGCATTTCACAAACCGTTTAACTTGCGTAATTTTAAAATTAACCGAACGAACGGGGAGTTTGTTTTTATACTTAATCGGAACGTCCTTGCGAATAAAGCGTCGGAGTGTTTTTTTTTATTTTCTCTGAGGGTGCAGACAAGTTTATTTTTAATCAGATTTCAAAAAAAAATTTTCCTTGTTTTAAATTATTTTTTGATATTCTTACTTGAAGAAGCAATTAAAACATCTTGGTGTCAAGGAAATTTTCTCAATTCAAAAAAAGGTTTCTATTTTTTGTGGTCGAGCACATTTTTTCAAATTTTCTTGTCGAGCACATTTTTTTAAAATTTTCTCAAAACTACTTGTCGAGCAAATTTTCTCAAGAGTCTTTGTCGAGCAAATGTTTTCAGTATTTCTTGTCGAGCAAATGTTTTCAGTATTTCTTGTCGAGCAAATGTTTTCAGTATTTCTTGTCGAGCAAATGTTTTCAGTATTTCTTGTCGAGCAAATGTTTTCAGTATTTCTTGTCGAGCAAATGTTTTCAGTATTTCTTGTCGAGCAAATGTTTTCAGTATTTCTTGTCGAGCAAATGTTTTCAGTATTTCTTGTCGAGCAAATGTTTTCAGTATTTCTTGTCGAGCAAATGTTTTCAGTATTTCTTGTCGAGCAAATGTTTTCAGTATTTCTTGTCGAGCAAATGTTTTCAGTATTTCTTGTCGAGCAAATGTTTTCAGTATTTCTTGTCGAGCAAATGTTTTCAGTATTTCTTGTCGAGCAAATGTTTTCAGTATTTCTTGTCGAGCAAATGTTTTCAGTATTTCTTGTCGAGCAAATGTTTTCAGTATTTCTTGTCGAGCAAATTTTCTCAAAACTACTTGTCGAGCAAATTTTCTCAAGACTACTTGTCGAGCAAATGTTTCAGTATTTTTTGTCGAGCAAATTTTCTCAAGACTTCTTGCCGAGCAAATTTTTTCAAGCCCTCTTGTTGAGCAAATTTTTTCAAGACTTCTTGTCATGCAATTTCCTCAAGACTTCTTGTGGAGCAAATTTTCTCAAGACTTCTTGTCCAGCAAATGTTTTCAGTATTTCTTGTCGAGCAAATTTTCTTCAAATTTCAGTATTTTACAATATTATTCATTTCTTTTCAGGGGAAAATACGCAACAGTCCGAAGATGCAGGCATCGTAAAACAGGACACCAATTCGCTGCCAAATATTTAAAGAAAAGAAGAAGATCAACAGACCTACGTTACGAAATCCTACACGAAGTGGCCGTTCTTCATGCATGCGCTCAATGCCCGAGAATCGTTAATTTGTATCAGGTTTTCGAAACGGCTCATGAAATGATCCTCATATTGGAATTGTAAGTAGTTTTTAAGGTCTCCTTATACTTTTTCAAGCTCTATGACAGAATCCTTAATCCTAGATGCATCAGATACAGTATTGAAAATGTCCATTAGTGAAACAATATATGGTAAAGGAACTAGTATTACAGGTTTTGCATTTTGCAAACTTCATTTTAGCTGTACACTTGCCAAAGCCACTTTCATCGATTTGTTTTGTACAAATCGTTAAGTAAAAAAAAAAAAAACGAGAAGTCGAGAGTTTTGATTCATAAAATAGTTTAAAGGCCGGGTATTTTAGAAATTGAAATCTAACCTTGCAACAAGGATGGGCAGTCGTGTATAAGTACTTCCATTTTTAAACGTGGATTGAATTGCTCAGGTTGTAGGTCTTGGCTTCGGATCTAGGCCTATTGAATGTATTATTCTATGTATGGAAAATCGAGATTGAAGATTCTAGAATCGCAAATGTAATAAATATGGCTGCTGAGTTAATTTTTTAATTCAAATTTTTTCAAAATCACTATTCGAATAATTTTTTTCAAAATCACTATTCGAGCAATTTTTTTCAAAATCACTATTCGATCAATTTTTTTCAAAATCACTATTCGAGCAATTTTTTTCAAAATCACTATTCGAGAAATTTTTTTCAAAATCACTATTCGAGCAATTTTTTTCAAAATCACTATTCGAGCAATTTTTTTCAAAATCACTATTCGAGCAATTTTTTTCAAAATCACTATTCGAGTAATTTTTTTCAAAAAATTCAACATCTTTTTTTTTATTTCCAGAGCTCCTGGCGGGGAACTTCAAATGTTACTCGACAAGGATGAAATCCCAGAGGAAAGAACGGTTAAAAGGTTTATGAGGCAAATATTAGACGGTTTGGAGTTCTTACATTCAGTTAACGTAGCCCACCTCGATATTAAGGTAAGCAAAGCATGAAAAACGAATTAAACGACTTTTTAATTGATACAATCTAACGCAATATTGCAATTTCGAATGCACGTTATTGCATTAAATGCAATTACTCACCCGCAACAGATGGTGTAAAAATAAATGATTTTTATTTAATTTTTTTTTTTTCGTTTTGTTTTTTTCAGCCTCAAAACTTGGTGCTAACTCACGAATTCCCTGGTTGCGATGTTAAATTATGTGATTTCGGTATCTCAAGGTATATCGGTCAAAGCGGAGATATTCGGGAGATACTTGGTACCCCCGATTATGTCGGTGAGTAATTTTATTTTTTTAAAATTTAAGTTGGGACATTTTTATGATTACAGATTTTTTTCTTGACTAAAATAATTTGCTGTAGATTTCTAAAATAAGTTGCTAAAAATTTTCTCTAGAATTTCATCTTGTCTGAAAATTTCTTCTAGAATTTTCCCTGGGTTTAAAATCTCCTTTAGAATTTTATTTGGGCTGAAGATCTTCTCTAGAATATTATCTGGACTGAAAATCTTCTCTAGAATTCCCCTGGGCTAAAAATCTCCTCTAGAATTTCCTTTGGGCTAAAAATCTCCTCAAGAATTTTATTAGGGTTGAAAATCTTCTCTGAAATTTCATTTGGGCTGAAAATCTCTTGAAGTTTCACTTAGCTAAAAAATTTCACTAGAATTTTATCTGGACTGAAGATCTCCTCTAGAATTTTATCTGGGCTGAAGATCTCCTCTAGAATATTATCTGGACTGAAAAGCTTCTCTAGAATTTCCCTGGGCTAAAAATCTCCTCTAGAATATTATCTGGACTGAAAAGCTTTTCTAGAATTTCCCTGGGCTAAAAATCTCATCTAGAATTTTATCTGGGCTGAAAATCACCTCAAGAATTTTATCTGGGCTGAAGATCTCCTCTAAAATTTTATCTGGGCTGAAAATCTCCTCAGGAATTTTATCTGGGCTGAAGATCTCTAAAATATTATCTGGACTGAAAATCTTCTATAGAATTTCCCCTGGGCTAAAAATCTCTTCAAGAATTTTACCTGGGCTGAAAATCTTCTCAAGAATTTTATCTGGGCTGAAAATCTCCTCAAGAATTTTATCTGGGCTGAAGATTTCCTCTAAAATATTATCTGGACTGAAAATCTTCTCTAGAATTTCCCCTGGGCTAAAAATCTCCTCAAGAATTTTTGGGCTGAAAATCTCTGTTTCTAGAACTTTCCCCAAAGCTTTTTTTCTTGCTCAAAAATTTAAAACTAAAATTCTAAAACCTAAAAAATCTTTTTTTTTTTTCAGCTCCTGAAGTACTTAACTACGAAGCCATAAGCCTCGCGACGGACATGTGGTCCGTAGGGGTTCTCCTATACGTCCTACTAACTGGTTGTTCGCCTTTCGGAGGCGATTCAAAACAGGAAACATTTTGCAATATCTCACAATGTAGATTAGATTTCCCAGATGATCTTTTCGAAGATATATCAGAGGAGGCTAAAGACTTAATGAAAAGACTTATGGTCAAAGAATCAAGGTAAGTTCACCCCAACAACAACAACCCCCAAATCAATTTCAAGATAACCCTTTTCTAAAATTCTTATTTTAATTTTCCAGTTTGCGACTGACAGCCACAGAATGCCTTCAGCACCCCTGGTTTCAAACCACAGAACTGCCAATCTCCGTGCCTTCGCTAACAACCCCAACGGACGCCGCCGTCGCGGCATCGAACATCTCCGAAGTCCTAATCCGAACGCCTGAATCAGCCAGAAAGAACAACGACATCAAACGACAAGCCAGTATTAAAAGAACGCCGGATTTAAGCCGGAAAACGATCGAATGCATTCGACGAACGCCCGAAGCTCCTCGAAAACCAGACTTTTTCACAAAAACCCCGGAACTCGTTCGGAAATCTTTACCAGCTCGCCAGTACACCGACAGCAACAGCAACATAATCAACAACATCAATAAAAATTTCGACAAAAGTCGAAAACATTCATTTAACGAATCCTTCATCGACTCAAACTCGATCAAAGAAAAAACGAGAAAATTATCAACTGAAAAACCGTTCGTTAGGCAATCTTCTCTACGAGACGTTACAAGGCGTTCATCGATAGAACTTTTAGTCAATAATAATAATATTAATAATAAAAGACAAGGATCTTTCCGGGATAAAATCAAAAATAATAACGAAAATGTAAATAATAACGAAAACGTAACGCCAAAGACTTTCAGCAATATAAATAATAATAAATCGAATTTAAAAGAAAATTTATCGAATTTAGCTAAAAAATTCACAGATGAGGATTATCAAAACGAAAACATTCGAAAATATCAAACGCTTGATCGAAATTCTAAATTTTTTACAAAATTAGAAGATGAAAAGCCCGTGGAAAGCTTAACGGTTAAAAAAGCTTTGCCAGCACAAACTTTACCCGTTCACCCGATTTTCCATCGCCATATTGATAAAGCGACTTATAAATGTAAAAGGATTTACATAGATGATGAATTAGGTAATAATACAGCCATATTAATACCTGTCACGTCTGGGCAATCCTCAATGTCATCCATATCAGGTGGAAGCTCCGAGACAAGTTCAATCACGTCTGATACTGTTAGCGAAATGTCTGTCGACTCGAGCGGGGATTGTTCGAGCTTTTTATCCTCGGATGATTCCTTGGATTATGTTTATAAAAGCGTTTGGGATTCGGGTATGAAAACAGGGAAAGTTTGGATTAAGGAATGCAAAGGCTCATTCGAAAGAGCTCTAAGTCGTTTTAATTTAGAACAAAATCAAGAATCAAGAAGCCCTGTTACGAGAAGGTATCAGAAAAATAATTATGGGAGCTTGAGTCGGAAATCAATTTACACATCATCACCTATATTGAATAAAATAGGGCATTTAGCTAATATAAGCAATAGTGATAGTAAAAAATATGGAGTTCAGTTAATGAAAGAGGGGAACGGTAATGTTGTTGTGATTAGAGAAGTTAAAGCTGGACGATATACTAAATTTAGTGAAGTCAAATGTGAATCTGTTCAGAGTAGGATTAAAAAATTACAAGATCAATCTGGGGCTTCATGATTATTCGTCTTCTTTTATTTGGATACCAATGACTGATTATTTTTTTTTTACTTAATTTATTAATATTGTGAATTTCTGTACTGTAATTATTATGTTGGTTTTTTTATGTTTGTTATGAAAAAAAAATTATCAACGGTTTAAATTGAAACATATTTTTTGTTAGTGACTGTCTAGTCGAATTAATTTTCACAGAAAAAAAATCAGGATGTTTTAACGAATCAAATCTGTTCTGCCTTAAAGATTATCAAAAATCACACCGATAATTTATAATTTATAGTTAAATTAATGTTCTGTATATTCCTAATGACTTTTTTTTTATAATATCGCTTGCTCCACATGTATTTTTTAAAAACAAAAATAAAAAATAATATGTATTAACACTTGGCTTTTTTTTTTTTTGAATAACTGAAAGCTGTTCTGGGCTTTTCACTAGTCCTCTCACACAAACGGTCTGGAAATGTTTTAGAAGCAAGTATAAGGATGTTGTTCAGACCCCTTTATCAGATTACACAAAAACAATCCACTGGAAAAAGTCAAGAACTAAAATTTTCAGATCAAAGGCCATGCTCGAGCTCCCTAATTGCTATGGTCATTCCACTATGGTCATAAATCCACAGCGACTATTGTTTTAATAACAAACATCAATTAAGAAATAAACTAATGACCACTGACCAGCGAAAACAATGCTTTATCAACCAATGCCTAATTTTGATGAAGTAGAGACTACTGAAATCCCTAAAAATACTTTTAAATCTGGAAAATAGAAGATAAAAAACAATTACAATTTACAACAAGAATCAACACTCAAGTACCAGCAGCTAAACATCAAGAAAAAGAATCTGAAGAAAAAGCTGATCTTTTAGCTTTTCTTGTCAACTGGGTACTAACGGAAGGGATTTTTCCTGATTATTTAAAAATTTCTGAAGTTATACTAGTATTTAAGAATGGAAACTGCTAACTTTTCAATTTCTTCCCCAAAAGGCTAAACATTTTTTATTTGACAAAGCTCCTGCAACTCCTTGTGAGACCTCACAGCCAGCTGGCATGAGTTGTTGATGAAAAACTTCAATTTTGAACCCCAATTTTTTTTAAAATCAGTCGATGACCCAACAAAATCAATTATATTCAGGTAATTTCCAATCACAGACTATTTGTGCCAAGCCAATATCTCATTTGATGAAGCAGAGACTACTTAAATCTCAAAAAATAATTTTACAAAAATCTACAACAACGATCAACCATCAAGTATCTGCAGCTAATATTCAAAAAACATTCAATTCGCAGCTACTTTTAAGAATTCATCACATGTAAAATAGTTTACATAAGGCTCAAGCAATTGAGTATCAACAGACTCACCTTAAAAATTGCCATACTTCACCATTTTCATCTTTTAATTAAAACCATCAGAGAAAAATACCGAAATCTTCCAAACAGACCACTACATCCTCCTTAACTGCAAACATGAATCATATCTTCCGCCAAAATCCAAGCATCATATGTGTTTCACTTGGTTTGTAGGGCTATTTATTCAAATTCCGTTTCTAGAGTAAAATTAATAATAATGAAAAAAAAATTTTACCTCATCTCTCTAATCCATGGAATAATCCACCCCTCATTTATGCGTAAAATTACTGAAAATTTGTTTCATGAAACATTTCTTGCTTCCCTGTAGTATGAATCTGAATTCGTCTGAGTTTTTAAGCTCCAATCGTTTGTGAAATTCCCGACTCTGAAATTCGAATGCCGCATGTCCCGGATAAGTCGGATAAGACCATCCCTCGCTTTCACGGACTGGAAACCTGCAATGACAATGCCAATACAGAGAAACTGCCTTAGAGTTTGGAAGCAACGAATAATTAATAAAAAAATATTGCCTGACATGCAAAGGGAAGAAAATTCGCCAAAGCCCTTATTATAATTTTATCTAATCAATCAGAAGATTTGATAAATTTCAACTGAATCACTTTTAAGGTTAAAATTGTGCAATTTTCCTGAATTTAAAAATATTACTTCACAATCCACAAAGTCACGTAATGGCTTCTTCCCCTCTCCTCCTGTTGTTTTTCCTTTTTCTCCTTTGTCAATTTAAACTGAAAATCTTACAAATTCCCGCAATAAAAAACGTTTGCTCATATACGTTATCGTCAATTTGTCTTTAAATTGGAAGAATCTATAATAATAAATTATAAAACGAACGATTAGAATTGACTTCCGACTCATTAAAATTCAAAATTCGAATGGCGCCATGGTCGACAAAGGAAAGGAAGCATTCCTCCCCTCAACCGTTAGTCATTAGTCATCAAAATGGTTGCCGTTCAGATGAAGGAGAGAGATCGTAAGTAATTTTTTTCTTTTTTCAGTGGTTTTTTTTTCATTTAACACGATTAATAACGATAAATGTGTTTTTCGTCAGTGTCTTTACAGAATTCTGGCATTTTCGCATTCGCTGTTTCGGGGGAAGTGCTAATTCGATAGTGGGCATCGTGCACGTTGCCGCCAATTTTGGAGGTCATTAAAAAAAATGTAAGCCTATCATTAGCATCTCGTTTTGATTTGATAATTTTTATGTTTTCGATCGGGAATTTCGATTTTATCATCTCTCATCGAATTTTATTATCTGTTTATTAAATGAAGACACCGTTTGCACTTATTGCAACACTAATATAACTACGAAATGCTAACGGTTTTTATAGATGTCGCATTATAAGAAGACCGAGGCAGCCATGTTAATGTCTGGTACAGATTACTTCTGATGGTGGTCAGTGAAATTGAAATTTTTTCATATGTGGATGATTACCGGGACAAATCCATCATTGATAAATCATCCGTTATGTTAATAATAAGACGTATGGTAACTGGTGAGAGATATTTTAATGCAAATTTTAGATCTGAGGTTATTTTTTCCAAATCCAAATGGCATCCTCGTGTTTTTCGATGTAATTTTTTTCCCCCAATACAGTACATGTGCACAGTTAATGTGCTGGCTAAGAATTTACTCGGAAATGGATATCACAAAAGGTGAAATGTGTTTCTATTGTTAATTGTTAAAAAAAATTAAAAATTCAGCTTGGTTGATAAGTGTTGTGTAGTAAAAAAGTGAATTTAGTTTTCATATTCATTTTAAATCAACATGGGAAGCCATGGGTTTGATGAGGAAGGGCATTTTAAAAACACGGGATTTCCTTGAATTTTTTAGGTTATCGTGACTCACAGTTAGTGGACCTGATGCAGAATCAAAGCAAAGGAGATGATTTCTTTGATTATCTTGGAAATAATCAAGTTATCAAGTCTGATGAGATAGTGGTCATGATACGTATTCAAAGCAAAAGCAAATAATTGTTGATTGATTGCTGTTAAACTTAATTAATACAATTGCATTTAGATGCTGGCTCATAATTTAATAAGAAATCGACATCATGGAGAGTGAAATGTGTTTTTGTTTCTTAATTGTTAACAAAATTAATTGGTTGATTTAAGGTGTTGTGTAGTGAAAGGTGAATTTAGTTTTGATATGGACCTGGGAAGCTTTGGAAGCCATAGATGAGATGGGAAAGGGCATTTCAAAAATAAAATGGAATTTCTGTGAATTTTTTAGGTTATCGTGACTCAGTTAATGTCCCTGATACAAAATCAAAGCAAAGGAGATTTTTTTCTTTGATTGATTGGTGTTAAACCTATTTCATATGATTGTATTTAGATCTTGGCTTAGAATAAATCAAAAAAAAAAAAAAAAAAAAAAAAAGATGTCATGGAAAGTGAAATTTGTTTTTATTTTTTATTTGTTAGAAAATCGATAGTGCAGCTTGGTTGATTAAGGTGTTGTGTTGTGAAAAGTGAATTTAGTTTTGATATTTATTTTAAATCAACTGGAACAAGCCATTGATGAGATGCGAAAGCAAATTTCACAACTCAATGTGATTTTCTTAAAAATTTTCTGGTTATCAAGACTCGCAGTTAGTGGACCTGATGCAGAATCAAAGCAAAGGAGATTATTTTCTAATTAATGCGATTACATTCATGTGCTGGCTAAGAATTTAATCAGAAATGGATATCACGGAAGGTGAAATGTGTTTCTATCGTTAATTGTTAAAAAAAATTAATAATTCAGCTTGGTTGATTAAAGTGTTGTGTAGTGAAAAGTGAATTTAGTTTTCATATTCATTTTAAAGCAACCTGGGAAGCCATAGATTTGATGGGAAAGAGCATTTTAAAAACATGATGGGATTTCCTTGAGTTTTTTAGGTTATCGTGACTCAGTTAGTGGACCTGTTGGAAAATCAAAGCAAAGGAGATGATTTCTTTGATGGATTGCTGTCAAAGCTATTTAGTATGGTTGCATTTATGTAGATGCTGGCTTAAAATTAAAACAAAAATGTACAACATGAAAATTAAAATATGTTTGGTCTTCTTTTTTGTTATAGGTGCTTGAGAAAGGAACAGTTGGAGGTTGCTGGATGGATTGAAAGTAGGAGGTAAGCTTCTTTTATATTATTATTTTTTAATGTAGATTTATTTTAAACCCATTTGGTATTAAAACTTGTCCCATATTTCTGATTGAAAAGGACCTGTAAAGTCCTGTAAATGCCCTATATTTTAAAATTGGATTTCTGGTACACACCCTGTTTTAACCGACTTCAACAATTAAAATTCGGACTTGAAAGCCTATTTGAATCACCCAAATGTTAGCATTTATTTGTAAAAGTCACAAACGATAAAGATTCGATTGGAAAGCAAAGTAAAGTAAAGGGGAAGAAAAAAATAGACTAATTATGTCTGGGAGCGCCAAATTTCTGACTCGTATCGTTTCGTTTAAGTTACGACATCTGCAAAAAATGGTCGTCGCCGATTATGTTATTAGATAATGGGTGCCGGCTGGATAGGGATGGGAGCCGCGACAGCAGGAGCTTGGGCACTCGGCTGTTTGGCCTTTAACTTAGCTAACAGGGTGACGCAATTGTCTTTAATATCTTCTTGATTTGTACTTGATGCTGGTGGAGCTTAACGTCGTTGACGCTGGCATTATGAAACGCCATTTGATGTTTTAGCAGTTTGAAGTTGTCCAGGACGTCATTTAATCGGTCGTACTTGGCTGCGGCTGGGGCGAACTCCGTTTTGGTCATCATGGCATCGAAAAAGGTATTGATCCTGGTTGCTGATGCAATTAAATCCTCCATGTGAGACCGTAAGATCGTTTGATAACGTGTGATTGTGTGTCCTTTTCATAAGAGAAATCATTAAATCATCATCTGACCATCATCATTCATATGAGAAATCATCAAACACTTCAGACAAACTTAATTTCGTTGCAAATTGGGAATTATTTTAGGGTATTTTGAAAAAAAATTCTAAAATTTAAAATTTTTTATTCAATTTTATTTTATAAATAAAAATAGCTTTGTTTATTTTACGTATGGTTTTATAAAATCTAAATAATAATAATATGAGAAGCGTAAAATCAATTCAAAATCAAAATTGTTAGCCACAGGAATCAATTAAACTTAAAGTAATTCCCAAGTGCCGAAAAGTGAAAATCACAGGCCTAACAGAATCATTCGAGTTGATGTCTAATTTTTTCCTGCTGTAACATTTCAGCTTTTTAAATCGTACACTTAATTAAACAACCCTAAGAAATTTACCTAAGGTCATTTCTTCATCGGTTTTAAATTACTAGAACTAGAATCTTTTGCTTTTAAATTAGAACTTATAGTGCTTTTTGTAGGGGGACTTCTATTTGGAAATTTTCTAGTCACTCTAGGGCTGTTGAACTCAATTTTGTAGCTGACTCCATAACCTTTTCTGCACATATTCGGGCTTTTCTCCCTCATCCCTATTATTTTAAATTCGGATGGTTTCATAGACGTATTAGGGGGGCTTCTTTCATTCGTTGAAGTTTTCCTTTCTTGTTTTGAATTTTTCCTTTGTACTAATGGAGATTTCTCAACCGTTCTGGGACTTTTTTCAGGTTCGGAGCTTTTGCTTCTTGTATTTGATGATTTTCTAGTTTGTTCGTTTGACGCATGTGACCCCGCTGATAATTTTCTATTGTTTTCAGGTTTGTCCGTGTCTTTTCCTATACTCGGGCTTGTGGATTTACTTCTTTTTTGATTGACGATTAAATTTCTTCCTTTCGGGGGTTTTTTCATTTCTTCTTGATTATCACTCGCTTCAGTTTTTTCTTCTTTTTTAGGAGCCGCGTTTGAAATTAATTCCTCCCAAGAAGATCCAGTTGTGGAATTCGAACTTTCCATGCTGACCGTAGTGCTCGCTTCACTGGAAACCGAGCTGGATCTTAAATATTTTTGAGCATCCTCGGGTTTTTTCTGGACGAACTCAAAATCATCCGAAGCTGGGCCAGAACTCTCAGATGTCTTCTCCCCGTCTTTTCTAGTCGACCATTCTCCGCTGTTAGGCTCGGAAGTATCAGACGAATCAAAGAATCGGATTTTATACTTTGGCCTGGATTTCTTTGGCAATTCCACTAAATCAATGTCGGGGATGAATAACCTTAAAGCGGTCGGCCCAGTCGGAAACGGGGATTGACTTTTATAAGGAATTATCGGAGGAATTTTAACTTCTTTCTCTTGAGCCGTCATCGTTACCTCCAACGACGTTTTCGTAACGATCTCCTGGTGCTTATTATAAGCTGTAACTAATTGAGCAACTGTAAATCTTGGTTCCTCATCTTCGTCTAACCTCCTTGGGATTTTCTTTTCTACTTTCTGAGTTTCTTTCTCCAATTCTTTGGTTTCTTCTTCTTCCTCATTCTTAACTGCTTTTAAATAATTTTCAAGTTTATCTTTAATCGTGTCCATCTGAATTTTAGACTCTTCTTCTTGAACATCTTCATCTTCTTCTTGGGTCGCGATTGAGGATATCGATGTTGTAGATGAGCAACTATACATTCGAGAATTTTTATGCCTATGGCGAACGATCCCAAGATCAGCAGTCGTGGCCCTCGTCAATCTTTTATCCTTCACGGATTCCTCTTTATCTATTAAATTTTCTCTAGATTTGAGTATTTCTGAAACTATGTTAATATTCTCCTGGCTCGTTAATAAACTTCCGTTTTTGTACAAATTTAAAACTTCTTGTGATTTGGACAAACTCCTCAGACCGTAAATTTTTTCGATGGAACGACTGAAACTAGGCGATAAATTTTCGTTGTTTAATAATTTCTCTCTTGATTTTGAGATTAACGATATTTGACTTTCGCATAATCGAGTTTTGTTGAAAAATTGATTTTTTATCGTGTGTTTCCGGAGATTATTGTTGTTTTTATGTTGCTGGATTACTTTTTCGAATAAAGCCTCGCGGGATTTTGATAAATATTTTCGTAAAGCTTTTTCGTTTTGGAGGTTCGGCTCTGGAGTTGGGACGTGTTTGCAGTCCTGTTCTTTGGGCGGTTGGCAGGTTTGACATCCGGTTCGTGTTCGGGTGAAATATTCTCCGGTTATCGGGTCGGAATCGTGCCGGAGAAGCGGTTGAGGTAATTGTTCGTTGGGGGTTGGTGGTTTGGTCTTGGAGCTGTTGAGCCATGGGTGTTTTAAGCAAGCGGCGGCTGTTAATCGTGCCCTGGAAAATTAAAATGTTTGTTTTAGATACTTATATGTGTGTGGAGTTGCCGATTTGTAAAACTGTAGGTGGAATTAGTCTTGAAGTTGAGAATTGAAAATAATGATGTATAAATTAATGCGGCTAATTTTTTTGTTCGACACGAAATTTTAAAAAAATGCTCAAGAATAAATTTTGAAAAAATTTTTCAGAGAATTTGCTCCACAAAAAATCCTGGGAAAATGCTAGATCAGAAATTTAGCTAACACTTGTTCAACTAGAAAAGAAATTTTGAAAGAATTTGCTCCACTACAAACTTTGGAAGAACTGGCTCGACTAGAAACTTTGGAAGAATTTGCTGGACTAGGAACTTCGGAAGTTGGGAAGAACTTGCTCGACCAGACTTGGGAAGAATTTGCTCCACTACAAACTTTGGAAGAATTGACTCGACTAGAAACTATGGAAGAATTTGCGCCACTAGAAACCTCGGTAGAATTTTCTCCACTAGAAACTTTGGACGTTTGGAAGAACTGGCTCAACAAAAAATAACTTTGGAAGAATTTGCTGGATTAGGAACTTTTAAAGTTGGGAAGAACTTGCTCCGCTACAAACTTTGGTAGAATTTGCTTCACTAGAAACTTTGGAGGTTTGGAAGAATATGCTGAACAGGAGACTTAGGAAGAATTTGCTCCACTAGAAACTTTGGAAGAATTTGCTCCGCTACAAACTTTGGAAGAATTTGGTCTACTAGAAACTATGGAAGAATTTGCTCCACTAGAAACTGGAAGAATTTGCTCCGCTACAAACTTTAGAAGAATTTGCGCCACTAGAAATCTCGGAAGAATTTGCTCCACTAGAAACTATGGAAGAATTTGCTGCACTAGAAACTTTGGAGGTTTGGAGAATGTGCTGAACAAGAGACTATGGAAGAATTTGCTCAACAAGAAACTTTGGACGTTTGGAAGAATTTGCTCAACAAGAGACTTAGGAAGAATTTGCTCCACTACAAACTTTGGAAGAATTGGCGCACCTAGAAACTTTGGAAGAATTTGCTCCACTAGAAACTTTGGACGTTTGGAAAAATTTGCTCAACAAGAAACTTTGGAAGAATTTGCTGGACTAGGAACTTTGGAAGTTGGGAAGAACTTGCTCCGCTACAAACTTTAGAAGAATTTCACTAGAAGCTTTGGAGGGTTGGAAGAATATGCTGAACAAGAGTCAATGGAAGAATTTCCTCTACTAGAAACTATGGAAGAATTGGCACCACTAGAAACTTCGGAAGAATTTGCTTCACTGGAAACTTTGGACGTTTGGAAGAATTTGCTCAACAAGAAACTTTAAAGAATTTGCTCGACAAAAATTTTAGGGAGACTTGCTTGACAAGAAAAAAAATTTTGGATTTGGTTTTGGGTTAAGTTTTTCCTTGTTTCAAATTATTTTTTCAACTTCAGTGAAATGGGAAAGTTAAGTCTCTAAAAAGTTCTTATTTTTTCCTCCATACGTTAATGATTTTAAAATTAGGAAAGAAAGAGTTTGATTCCTGCTTTCAAGAATCTTTCAAAAAAATTAACTTACGCTGGATCTTTCACAAGAAGCGATTTAATAAAATCCAATGCATTCTCTGAAATATCCTCAAATAACTCTTCAGGAAGATCTAATTCCCCTCGGGAAATATTGCAAAACGTTTCTTGATCGGTTTCTCCTCCGAATGGCGAAAATCCAGTTAGTAGAACGTATGTTGTAACTCCTAATGACCTAAAGGGAAAAACCCAAACGATAAATAAAGATATTTTTATTCCTTAACAATATCAAACGTTTTAATTTATAAATAACAAACTTACCACATATCAGCGGCTAACGTGATCGGATCGTAATGTAAAATTTCAGGAGCTAAAAAAAAAAAATAAATCTCTTAGTTAAATTTAAAAAAAAAATAACAAGTTTTCCCGTTTTAAGAATTGAAGCCGTAAGGATTTTGATACATTTTCTGAAGCGTAACTGATTCTTTATCTTATTTTTCCGGGCAAGAAAAAAATAAGAAAACGATTATGAGGTTTATAGAACTACTACGCAAATTAGGTGCGCCAAGATATAAAAATGTTGATTTTTTTATTTTTTAAAAAAAAATTGATCTTACCGACATAATCTGGCGTTCCTAATATTTCCCTAATATCAGTCCCATCTAATATAACTCTAGAAATTTCAAAATCGCAGAGCTTTATCTCGCAATTTGGAAAGTCGCCCATCATAACGATATTTTGTGGCTGAAAAATAAAAAAAAAATCATTTTAAGTGCGCATTTTTTTTTTAAAAATCAAACGGATTAAATTTTCTATTTAATTGATTGAGAATCCAGCACGTGACAAGTTGCAAAACTGGTATCGGTTTCCATTTCGGTTTTCAAGGAGGATCTTTAGAATTTTTTTTGTTTGAAAACGTTTTCGCGGGTGCGGTTTGCTACTAAAAACCGTGACCGATTATTTTGCTGAGGGTCCTTGAGATTAGGCTAAAAAACCTAGTTGGTCAGCCCTTCAAAACTCCGTAGTTCTTTTTTTTAGCCCGAAAGTTGTCCTTTACATTTTTAATGCAAAAGGAAAAGAAATTGCGGGGTGAATTTTTTTTAAAATTTTCCAACTTCCGGTGTGTGCCCTACATGCGTCGAAAAAAGAAAAAAAAAGAGAAGGTCGTTAGAAACACAAACGCCGCACCTTTACACCAGTTTGGACAACGTGTCAGAGCATTGTAGGTGTAAAAGATTGAGCCGTGCCTACGGGTTCTGGGTAGGGCTAGGTCAAGGCAATGCCTAACCATGCTAATTTTGGTCTCGATCTTTGAACCTAAAGTCTCTCTTTTTATTTTTTATATCATTCGATATCAATGTGATTCTCGTCGTATCTTCATCTCCGAGTCTACAGTGGCGACTTACTTTCAAGTACGAGACCTTCTTCGCGTATAATTTCTTAATTAATTTGAATCGGTTGTTTACTATCATTATTGATTTAGGATTATTTTCCGGGATGAGGATGTCTTTTATGCAAATTATGTTGGATAGGTTCGTGGTAGTAAAATTAAGCTCAAGGAAGAAAGAGGGGAAGCTTGAACATGTTGAATCTTGTCAAAACTTGCACAGTATTGTTTTTGGGATGTGATATGTGGGGAAAAAAAGGAGCGGATTGGTTTTAATTCCTAAATCGGTCGTTGAACAGCAGCAGCATCAATGGGAAGGTTGCTAGAAAGCGCTAGCGTTGTTTTTTCGCTTTAGTCTTCGTTTTAGTTTCAGGAAATATCGCCAGAAAGCGCTGAAGTAGTTTTAGTTTGTTAAAAAAATTGCTGGCGTCGCTTTAGCTTGTAAAATGTTTATGATAAAGAATTTTCTTTGTTTTTGTTTCAAGAAAAATTGTTAAAAAGCGCTAGAGTTATTTATTTAGTTAATGGGATGGTCATTGATCATTGAAAAGAACTAGCATCGGCCATCGTTTCGTTTTAGCTCGTGAAATGATCGCTGGAAAGCTCTCTAGTGGATTTTAGTTTGTGAAATGGTCTGTGGAGAGCGTTTGAACTCTTTTAGTTGTTGAAATTGTCGCTGAAGACCAGTCGAGTTGTTTTAGTTTGTGAAACAGTCGCTAGAGAGCGCTCTAGTGGTTTTTGTTTGTCATATTGTAGCTGGAGAGCGTTTGAGTCGTTTTTAGTTGGTTAAATGGTCGCTGAAGAGCACTCTAGTTGTTTCAGGTTGTGAAATGCTTGCTAGAGCGTTTTTCAATCGTGTAAATGGTCGCTGGACAGCGTGTGAAGTCTTTGTTTTTAAAAATGTTCGCTAGAGAGCGCTTGAGTCGTTTTTACTTTGTGAAAAGGTTGGTGGAGAACGCTCTTATGATTTTAATTTGTGATATTGCCGCTGGAGAGCGCTCTAATGTGTTTGGTTTGTGAAATGGTCACTGGAGAGCGCTGTAGTTTTTTTTATTTTATAATATCGCCGCTGGAGAGCGCTCGAGTATTTTAGTTTGTGAAATGGTCACTGGAGATTACTTTAGTCTAATGATTTTAGTTTGTAAAAAAGTCGCTGGAAAGCGCTGTAGTTTTTTTATTTTATAATATCGCCGCTGGAGAGCGCTTGAGTAATTTTAGTTTGTAAAATGGTCGGTGGAGAGTACTCGAGTATTTTTATTTTATGAAATGGTCACTGGGGATTACTCTAGTCTAATGATTTTAGTTTGTGAAAAAGTCGCTGGAAAGCGCTGTAGTTTTTTTAGTTTGTAAAGTTGCCGCTGGAGAGCGCTTAAGTAGTTGTAGTTGTGAAATGATCTCTAGAGAGCGTTCGAGTCTATTAAGTGTGTGAAACAATCGCTAGAGAGCGCTGCAGTTGTTTTAGTTTGTGATATTGCCGCTGGAGAGCGTTCGAGCTGTTTAGTTTGTTGAATGGTCACTGGAGGCGCTGTAGGGATTCCTAGTTTCTTAAAGAGATTATTTTTGCGGACTTTCTTTTAAACTAATGTTACGAAAATTTTTCAAGGAGCGAATCGCTAACAATAGCTGCAGCCAGTCCACGGAGAATCAAGCGTCTAGCTAGTTGCCTGTAGCGAAAACTCCTCTGAACCCTCTGCGGCCTCCCTTTGGCGTCATTTACTCCGTAACATAATTAAATTCATCATTCTTATTTAACAATTTCCGATTGATCGATGACAAACTCGTTTGAAATTTAATAGACATGCGACAAGGGAGATAACACGTTTCATATTATAATCAATGAAATCGATTATGAAGATGATAATAGGTAACGACAGGTTGTTAAAAAGTCTGTAATCAATATGATTATTGCATTCGGTTTTAATTTTACTTGCTTGGATTCATTTACATGATGTTGCTTGTAAAGGAAGTTTTTTTTTTTATTATTTCTAAAGGAGTTTATGCAAATGATTAAGTTTTTTTGGTTTAAGGCGCCCGAAAGGTGATATCGTTTTAGTTTAGCGCGAGAAAATAACGTTCGGGCTTTTGAATGATTTAAAGGTTCTCCGTTGCGTTTTATATTTCAGACGATGCCCTATGGGTCGGTTTTAATAAATATTTATTACCGTTTTTAGGCGAGTTAGTCGCTTCAGTAAAGCTTTTTCCTGAGGATTTTAATGTATGAAGATAAATTCTAATTATTTGTAATGGTCGTAAGTCTTTTTCGATTAGGAAATGATCCAGTAGCAGAAAAGGAAAATGGATGGGAGGTGGCCGTCGGGTTTTCGGAGAAGTCCGTAGATTGTAAGTTGGCAAATTTAATATTTGTGAGTCTGGTTTCCTGTTTTTTAGGATTAGGGTTTTTTTTTTCCATTTGGAAACTCGAACCGCAATCTCTAATTTTTAGCTATTCTCGACCTCCCTTTTAAAAAATTCCTACCGCCGCCACTGACGTTTTCAATTTCCTCAATGAGATTTTTTTTCCTGCGCACAATGAGATAATCAGATGAACTCTTTATGATGAAAGAGTCATAACCGATATATTGAATTATTAAAATGACGCAACATTTATAAGACATTTGTCATGTAACATGTAGACATTCACAAAATAGAACGCCAAATATGGAAACTAACTTAACTCAACAAAGGGACGATCCTCATCAATCAAAGATTCCTTAAATGTTTGTACACGAGACGAAATCACGATTTTATTTTTTATCAGGAACTTCCTCTTAGCCTTAAGCTCGTCAAGGTGCGATAAACAAATCGTTTAATCATTCCCGATCAAACCGCACGATTTTGATACTTGAGCTACTTTTCCTAAAGGTAAAAAAAAAACAGAAAAATTCCCCTTCGTGAAAAATTGTATTACATAAATAATGACACTGTTGACATCTCTCCCATTAATGTGAATCGTTCCGTGTAATAATTTAATCGCCTTGGATTCATTAAAATAATATGATTGTGCTTAATGTGAAGATTAATTAGGTCTTATTAATCTTTTTTTTTTTACTAATGTGTGCTGATGGCTAATGCGTTGAAAGTGCGATATTATACGTTCAAGGCATTTAATGTCTTAGTTGGGTAAAAAAAAATTAATTTGGTTGGCCTAAATATTTTTTTATAATAATTACCTTAATATCTAAGTGAGCAATTTTTCTTTTGTGCAAATATTCTAGTCCTTCGACGGTTTGCCTGATGAATGATACAACGTCCGATTCAAAAGGAACCATGTTATCGTCGATGATTGTTTGTAGATCACCGCCAGGGGCACTGAAATGATAAAAATAATATTTAGGGCAATAAAATTGCTTCCGGGATAGCACAGCATTAAATTGGCTTGTAGTATAAATTTTTAGCTCGAAACTTCGTCTGGTCGAAACTTAAGTACGAACCTTTTCGATTTAATTTTGGTTCAGTTTTACATCAAACTGAAAACTGCTAGATTTTGCAACTTTTTGAGGGATTAAGCAACCTAAACAACCCTCAGCCCGGAACAGAGATCAAAAGATTTGTTCGACAAGAAAAAATCATCAAAAGATTTGTTAGACAAGAAAAAATCATCAAAAGATTTGTTAGACAAGAAAAAATCGTCAAAAGATTTGTTCGACAAGAAAAAATCATCAAAAGATTTGTTCGACAAGAAAAAATCATCAGAGATTTGTTCGACAATAAAAAATTATCAATGGATTTGTTCAGGAAGAAAAAATCATCAAAAATTTGTTCAACAAGAAAACATCATCAAAGATTTGTTCGACAAGAAAAAATCATCAAAAGCTTTGTTCAACAAGAAAAAAATTATCAGAGATTTGTTCAACAATAAAAAATTATCAATGGAATTTTTCAGGAAGAAAAAATCATCAAAAAATTGTTCAACAAGAAAAAATCATCAAAAAATTGTTCAACAAGAAAAAATCATCAAAAAATTGTTCAACAAGAAAAAATCATCAAAAAATTGTTCAACAAGAAAAAATCATCAAAAAATTGTTCAACAAGAAAAAATCATCAAAAAATTGTTCGACAAGAAAAAATCATCAAAAGCTTTGTTCAACAAGAAAAAAATTATCAGAGATTTGTTCAACAATAAAAAATTATCAATGGAATTTTTCAGGAAGAAAAAATCATCAAAAAATTGTTCAACAAGAAAAAATCATCAAAAAATTGTTCAACAAGAAAAAATCATCAAAAAATTGTTCAACAAGAAAGAATCATCAAAAAATTGTTCAACAAGAAAAAATCATTAAAAGATTTGTTTAACAGGAAATAATCACTACAGATTTTTTCAATAATAAAAAATTCTGGAAATCTTATGCACAACAGATATTTAGTTGGAAAAACTTTAGGTTTTATTGAGTCTTGTTAAAGACATCATTTTTTCCTCAGGAGATCCTAGAGTTTTGGAAATTTGGGAAGGAATCGAGTTCCCTCAGGCCTCACTGCAGCCAGAGCAAGCCTACTGTGGAGCACGGCCCAAACGCGGAGAACTCAGGCTTGAATCTTTAGCACCTATGAAGCCGATTTGCCATTATTTAGACCAACTCCTTTTTGGAACCCAAATTTATTTTTCAAAGAAACTCCATTTATATGAATTCAATTATCTCTAATGACAAAACTGACGATCCTTACTATTTTGTCATCACACTTAAAACCCAAATTATGAGTAATCATAAGTCACCAATTCAAAATCACGAATGGCAATTTCCCACCAACGCGAAATCACGAAATTAAAAGAAAAAAAAACTACGATCATTATTAAAAATGACGATACTTACTATTCCATTACGAGTATAATTTCGTTTTTATTTTCAAAAACATCATGAATCTGAATAACCCTCGGTGCTGATCCACAAAGTGAAAGCAACGCAATTTCATGATATATCTCAGCACTGCAGTCTTCTCCGTATCTCCGCCTGCTTGAAAATTTCGCTGCGAAGTTTTCACCCGTCTCGAGCGATTGACATCTTCTAACGGAAGCGAACAGGCCCCTGTAACCAAAAACAAAAACGCATTTATTATTTTTCTCCCCAAAAAAACCTTGGCTAAAATCAAAATCATATTTTTTAAAAAATTAAAAGGAATAAAATATCTTAAACATCAAAGGTTAGGGCCTTGACACGATTAAAAGAGATATTTGGATAATTTAACAAAGGTGTTAAAACTCGCTCACCGATTATCTAGAAGTCATTATGTCCGCTGGACTTCTAAGATGTCGCAATCATGTAATGTGGGGAATCAAAAACTTGCCACGAATGATTATTTAATCAATCGATTATTTTTATCCTTACGGGTTTCGAATTAATAAATGCAAAATATTTTGATGAATGACAGTTCGTTGCAAGTGGTTTTTGGAGTTGGGATATTAATTAACGTGGAAAATAGGAAATGTGTAATTTGCTGTTATCTTTTCACGGATTACAAGACGTTTTTATCGCTGATTATTTCGCGGTTGCTTAATTTAACATTGGGAAATGTCAATTAGGTTTGAGTGATTTCGAAATTGTTATTTTTCAGGAAGCGGGAGTAAATAGAGCGGGAGTGTGACGGGGAATAAATAGCGAAGAGTGTAGAAGTTAATGCGCATGCTTGACGTTAAGGAATCGGGTTTGGTTTGTACATTTATCGAAAAATGTGATGACTGATGACTTTCTTTGGCTATGCGGACGAAATTGACAATTTGGGTCAGACACAGGAGGAGGCCGCAAGTAGAATAGGGCTCGAAATTAATGAAGGTACTCCCTTGTACCTAGTGGTGTCCAGAGATCTGCAAGATGAAGACTCTCTTCGTCTTACAGTGGCTTCCCGAGACGGGAATTGGCGACCATCATGGTTAAAGTGCTTATTGCGGCGTGCATGAGTTCCTAGCCGAATCGACTGTCTTGAGTCTTGCACAGCAAACCCTCGGTCATGATGGCTATACTAGGAACTTCGGTGGCTTTCCAACACCTTCCGCATCGCAGCACAGGAGCCATACCGTCAGTCCTCGACTCAGCCTCCTGCTTTTTGGACTTAAGCCTAGCCAACTTTAACCGTCGTCAGCCTTAAGCCAGTACTGGTAGGACTGCTGCCCCCTACCAGAACCCTTACCAGATTGCTACCTCCTGATCAGAAGGAATCTGGAGCTCGTCAAAGACAGGTGCGCCAAACCTGAAGCAGGATTGTTAATGTTCCCACCGAAGACCCTCTGGAAGTCGGGAACTTGCGGTTCAAGAATGCGTCTGTCTGACAGTGATACCAATTACGAGGTTAACGCGAGGATACAGATTGGAAATCGTTGCCTTCAAGCCCTTGGCCATTTCTTCAGCAGCAACCCGCCGTTCCGCATTAATTACCTACAACTCCCTCCTACGCCCCGATGTTCTGTACGGCTGCGAGACTTGGACTCCAACGGTCCGAGCCCAAGGTGCTGAGGAGGATTGTAGGACCTAATGTAGATCCTATCATCGGACGCGTGCGTGTTAAGACTAATGAGGAGATCCGGAGGCTTACCGACCAGCCTTTTATTACAAGCGCGATAAAATCACGAAGGCTACTGTGGGCGGGACACGCAGGAAGCGCGCCGCCGACGAGGACTATCAGGAAGGTGCTGGATGATCGTCCAACGAGCCCTAGGCCACTGGGAAGGCCGCTGCCATCATCACAGATTTTCTTCTATATGGTTCTCTCCTGGCCCGCTAGGTGGAAACTTCCAAGCCTACGTTGTCTTCCCAACGAAGCCTCTGTCTACTGAGAGGCCTTGGACTTGCTGGGAATCCATCCTGTTACCGGCCGCTACATTCATCGCTCATTGAGGCCGCTAATACTATAGATGTCCATTTTAAGTATCATGGTGACTGCCTCAAGAAGAATGTCCGACAGCCGTCTTGGTGAACCTGCTGATCCTGATTCATGAAAATGAGAACTTTAACAACGATCTCGGGAGCTTTGTCCAAGAATTGTCTTTAATTGGAGTCACCCTGCTGGACCGAATGCGAAGCGACGACATCAGGCAGAGACTCTGTGTGGAAGATGTGGTTCTCTGGACGAGGCAGCGAAGACGGGGCTGGAACGAGCATGTAGACCGAATGGGGAGTGACCCGCTCCCGAGCATCGCCCGAGATAACAAGCCTAATACCACCCGGCCCGTCGGAAGGCCACCAAAAATATGGGTTGATAGCTGGACCTCCACGTCCCAGGAATAATTTGGAAAATACAGGCCTCAGGCCTAAAAGAAGAAGAAGAAAGCGGTGTGTATCATCCAAAGACCTTTAGAAATAGACCGAACACTCCCGTGCTTAGCGCTGAAGCCAAAACAAATCAACTGAGTGTCTGGAATTCCGTTCAGTTAGCACAGTATTTGTCAAAGGTTCCTTTGTTCCTTTGTCAGAAATGATTCTTTCTGAACGGAAATCTGGACACTCACTCGATTTGTTTTGGCTTCAAGACCTCCGTAAGAGCGTTCGGTCTATTTCTAAAGGTCTTTGGTATCATCATGGCTGCCGGATATTCTTCTGGTTGAATCGCCATGATACTTAATATGGCGTTCAATTTTTTTAATGGCTGCCAGTCTGCTAGTCTCTAGTAATTTAGGGTCTCTACTTAATACCGCCTTGTGGTTTCATATCGTTCGCATGCCTATCAAATCTATTTAATTTTGATTAACTCCCCATCCATATCGTCTAGTAATGGTTTACAGTATCTCTCCCATTTATCAGTTAATATTTTTTTAATACTATATTTATGAAATCATTCATTAACGACGTACTCCATTCAAGGAATAAAAATAAAAAGTCATTATCGACTTTAAAAGCTTTTTGATTCATTACACGAAAAAAAAATCTTTAATTACCTCATCTTTGTTTTACAAGTTTATCCCTTTCATTATTATTATTTTTTATTTAAAATAGTAAACGGCCGCCATTTTATCTAAATACAAGTTTAATGATCCAATCACGAGCAAGGTTTTCGCATTAGTTTTGAATACTTCCTTTTTGAATAAGGTAAAAGCGATGAGGAAAGATGCTGAGAACATCTTAATTAACACACTGAACCTGAGAGCGCATGATATGAATTTCAAAACGATTATTCGCTATATATACCCAGGGCCCCGTCTAAATTAATTAAGTGTTTTAATGAACATGAGCTACATGAATGGGAGGCTATCTGTTAACTTAGAGCTCTTAATTATCCTTCATAAAAATGTTAAAATCAATCGGATCGGTAAAAGCTAACAGGAATGAATTAAAACATGCGGGACGGTCATTTTTTAAAACTTTGTTGTCGCTTCGAGGAAGAGGAAATCGGTTTTTTTTTTTTTTTTTTTAAAGACTTTGTTTCTTGATGGGAGGTCGTGAATTATGCAGTAGCAATTGAGCGGGAAATTGTGTGAATATTTAAACTATGTTGTGCAGTAGCTGAATAGGAATGTCGTAAATGACTCGGTTGAATATTCGGGCTGGATTTTGTTATTAATGCCCAGGATGGTAAAAAATCAATGCTAAGAAGATGCGAGTTGGAGGATGGAAGAATAGGAAAGAAATTGTAGACGAAATCGGTTTTAAAATGAGAGTGCTGCAGTGAATTCTGCCTGGCTCGATGAGTCGTGAATCCAGCTGGTGGCACATGCGTGAGTGCATTCTTAGATAAATCATAATCGAGGAATAGCTTTTGGCCTAATTCGAAAAAACTGCAAGTACCAAACTCGAGGGATGAATTCCGAAATGAGGTACAAGAGTGTACCAGAGTAGGAAAAGTTGCACATGAAGAAGGTAAATAAAAGGCGTTGGTAGGCCCCAGAAGTGTTGGAAGCATGATTTCTAGAAAGTGGTGGGGTCTCAACTCCAAAAATTTATCAAGAGATTGGTTCAACTAAAAAAATTATCAAAAGATTTGTTCAACTAGAAAAAACTATCATGAGATTTGCTCTACAAGAAAAGTCTGAAAAGATTTGTTCGACTAGAAAAAATTATCAAGAGATTTGTTCGACTAGAAAAATTATCAAGAGATTTGTTCGACTAGAAAAAATTATCAAGAGATTTGTTCGACTAGAAAAATTATCAAGAGATTTGTTAGACTAGAAAAAATTATCAAGAGATTTGTTCGACTAGAAAAATTATCAAGAGATTTGTTCGACTAGAAAAAATTATCAAGAGATTTGTTCGACTAGAAAAAATTATCAAGAGATTTGTTTGACTAGAAAAAATTATCAAGAGATTTGTTTGACAATAAAAAATTATCAATGGATTTGTTCGACTAGTAAAAATTATCAAGAGATTTGTTCGACTAGAAAAAATTATCAAGAGATTTGTTTGACTAGAAAAAATTATCATGAGATTTGTTTGACTAGAAAAAATCATCAGAGATTTGTTCGACAATAAAAAATTATCAAGAAATTTGTTCGACTAGAAAAAATTATCAAGAGATTTGTTCGACTAGAAAAAATTATCAAGAGATTTGTTCGACTAGAAAAAATTATCATGAGATTTGTTCGACAATAAAAAAATTATCAATGGATTTGTTCAGAAGGAAAAAATCATCCAAAGATTTGTTCGACTAGTAAAAATTATCAAGAGATTGGTTCGACTAGAAAAAATTATCAAGAGATTTGTTTGACTAGAAAATATTATCAAGAGATTTGTTCGACTAGAAAATATTATCAAGAGATTTGTATGACAATAAAAATTCTGGAAAAATTTATTTGAACGAAATAAATGAAACTGGGCCAAAAATTTGTTTGGTTATTGTAAGTCTCTGAAAGCTCCCTATTTTTCTCCTCACAAGGCCCTAAAGACCGTAAAATGTAGGAAAGAATCAAGATCAATCAATGCTTGTGCCATTCGGCTTCTCCTTTCTTCGGTCCGACGCACCTTAAACTACGCACTCGAACGTACTGCATTAAAACAAGAATCGATAACCTTAAAGCCCAAATGAGCCTTGCCCTTAATCGTTTAAACTATCAATAGACTATTGACCAGGAAGCAATATTCTTTTGATTTTCATTCGAGGAAATCCATTGTTTCCTTGCTGATACAGTTTTACAACCCGATATTCATCATGATTTATTGGTAATTGTTCAAATATGGAACACGGCCATAAAATTCATCAAATCCCTGAAGTTCTTTAAAAACATTCTTCAAAAATTCATGGAAAAATTCATTCAATTACCAACAAAACCCATAAATAATCAATCAAAACATTGAAAAAAAACTTCATCCTTCGATTATGGAATTCTTATGAAAAATGCGAAACCGACGTGTAAAAACAAAAAAAAAGCGAAACAAAAAAAACCCTCGAGTCGCGGATTTGTTTACAAAACCTGAGCAATTAATATGATCTATCACCAATAAAACTAACGACCTTTCAAATTATGTTTAGAGACCTTGGGATGAATTATTTTAACGCAATATTTCAAAGTTAGCAGGGCGCCCGTCGATACTTAACTTCGTCACGCCGAGTTTTTGGGTAAACCTTCTTCCTAGATAGTGCGGTTAGCCGCCTGGAGTGAAGATAAACGATGGCTAAACTCATTTTCGATTTTGTAACAACGCCCTCTTCATACATAAAGAATCATCCTTTAAAGATGAGAGAGAGAGATTTTTATCTCGAATATATCCGCATCCATTGTAATTTGTCATTTTTCTTTTGTTTTGCTCATCGGAGCTTCTGGTTATGAATTTTTCACTGTTGCCATTGATAAATGTTTCTTCGAGGGCGGTCTCATTGTGTTACGAGGCAACTTCTGATAATAATTAACCTCCGAGTGAAAAAAAAAAAGGCAAATAAAAAATGATTTATTTTTTAATTGCACATCGTTTAGCGAGATAATTACAAGTTATACAATGGTTTTTGCCAATTTGGCAAAAAGTATACGAGTCGAAATGTATGAAGAGTATTAGAATTGCAATTAAAGGTGTGTTTTACGTGGCGTACGACCAGCACGCTACGATTAACCGGATTTAATTAACCGTGAAATTTTTATTAAAAGAGATTTTTTAAAAATTCGATTTGGGAGTTGAAATTATTCGGTCACGGAAAGGGAGAAAAATTTATCGAGTTGATTAATTCGTTCTGTTTTTGGGATTAAATTTTTTTTTTTTTACAAGTTGATTTTTGACATTTGGCACGGGTTCCCGAATTATCAAAGTAAATTTAATTATAGATTGTCAAGGAACAAGCTGGAAATGAATTATGAGACGATAATAAAAATTAATAAAATGGAAATTAGCTTGCAAAATTTAAATAGTATCATGTCTTAATTTATTCGTGTACGATTGCGAAAAACAAATGCGATTAAAAGTTTGTATGTGTCATCGGCAATGCCCAGGAGAAGTGGTTAGGGCTTTTGTGAATGAGAGGAATTTATTGAGTAAATAATTAATGGGATTAATGCAGGAAATCCTGGCGGCAAGAACATTAGCAAATGATTAACATGATGGTCAAGAGGATTTTACAGGGAAAAGACGTTTTGACAGTTACAAGATAAACAAGAAAGACAACGAATTTTAGATTCTTATGCGGAACTGGTTTTTTATATTTGAGCTGGATGTGGTGGATCCTATGGGAGGCTGTAAGGGACATGAAGTCCGCTGGTTTAAACAAAGTCACTTAAAGAGGAAGCGGTATGAGTAAAAACTGGTGGAAGCGCTGCTAGCGGAGAGCACGTTCAACAATCGTCGGGCGCCAACTTATTGTGCAGAATTCTGGGGCCGAAGAGGGATCTGTTGACGGGGCGGTTTTCTGGTATCGGAAGCGTCAGCGGACAAAGCCCTGGTACGCCGAGGACTGCGCAAGGGCAGTAGCGGAACGCGGTAAAGTGAGGCTCCTAACCTTTTAGGATACCGAAGATGAGGCTTTGCTGGAAGAAAATGCAGCAGAAAATCCCTTGAAACAACGTCGCTTAAAAAGGAAGAGGTATGAGTCGAAACTGGTGGAAGCGCTGCAAGGGGAGAGCACGTTCAACAATCGCCGGAAATTTTCCCATCGCCTTGCAGACTTAAGGAAACGTTTGCAACCGAGGACAAAGATTATAAGATCAGCAGGCGGCAACTTATTGCGGAGGATTCTGGGGCCGAAGAGGGACCCGTTGAGGGTTCTTAAGAATGCTCTGTATTGAGGTCCGAAGGCTCACTGAGCAGCTGGCGTGATCCAGGTTCATAGACTTCAGTGGAGGGGGCAACTAGTGCGAGCGCCCGGAAGACACGAAGGATTCGGCAGCTCGTGGATTAGACCTGACCTGATGTGGCTTTACCGCCCCATTCTCCGCGTTCCGTGGAAATACAGAGTTGCAAGGAGATGGAATGCTCTTTGAAGTTAAGCGGCGGAAGCTCCAATATTTCGGCTATGTGTTGTGCAGGGAAAAAATATCGGCTGCTGCTAATCATGGAAGGGAAGATCGAGGGCCAGCGTGGGCTATGGACTAGATTTCACGTTCCTGTTTCGGGCAGCGGCATTCAAGGTTCGAATAGCGATGATGATCGCCAATCTCTGACGCGGAGACAGCACATAAAGAAGAAGTACTTGGCCTTTTGGAAGACCGCGTCTTTGCTGGGAGAATAATGTGTTGATGGTTGCGGACGTCTGGGGATCCTTGACTGGCGAGCCATCCGCCAGGATAGAGACACTTAACGCGGTGTTTGTGCTGCGGAAATAGGGCTTCGCGCCCAGTAGAGCCGTGTGTGTGAATGCGTAGTCTCCTCGCATTGGCGCATAGGTTTTTCTTTTGGCCAGGTCTGCGGTCCCCTTGAGCCAGTGCATTACCTCGAGTGCTCGTCTAAGTATAAGCTTCTTCACATATGGAAATTATTAACTCTCTCATAGTGGCATCCCTTGTGGGGAACAAATCGCCATAAAAAAAAATAATGATTTTTCTCTCAAAGAATTTAAAAGCCTAAAGATCTTTCTCCTCAAAAAGAAAAATTTCAGCCACCGCTCTGTTATTAACCGACTACAAAAAATTAAAATGCATAAAGGCAAGTTCTGTGACCCCTTTATACAACCTGCCGACCAACCACACCATCACCATATAAATTTTCATTTTCCAAATAAAGTCACCAACAAGCCTAGGAATCAAGACATCAAGAAAACCAGCGGGTGGCATTAATCAATTTCTTCATTCAAACACTGCGAATTTAAAAATAAAAAAAATGGCGTAAAGCAACCAGCAGGTCATAAGCCACAAATCGTAGGAAGCCTTCGCACTTAACATACCAAACTTCTCATTTCTCCTTTTTCTTTTTCTTCCACGAAAAAAGGGGCACCGCGGAAGTATCGTATCACTGTAAAATAATAATTTTACAACAAACGTAGTCATTTGAATAAAGATGAGGACCGTGACCCACTTTGAGTTGCGGAGAATGGCGAGATTCAATGATTCTTTTTTTTAATTTTTTTTAACAATGTAAAAGCCGTTTCCTAATTCCATCCTATAAACATATAAGCCCTCGCGCTTTCGACTTTAACCTTTTTTTTTTTCTTCTCCCATTTAGTAAAACCCGTAGGTTATTTAACCTAAATTAAAACCTCCCAGGTTAACTTTCCAACTTAATCAATTTAATCGGTTAAAATAAGTTCATTGCTAAACCAATTTAATAAGAAAAAAAAAAAAACTTTCACTTGAAAAAAAATCGAGACACTTTATAATATTATTGCGTTTTAATAGATAAGTAAATGATTATAAGGTATTTATTAAAAAAAACATGGTGTTAACCCTGGCTATAAGCAAGTTTAGCAATTGAAAATGATTGCCTTTCATTGAAATCCGCTAAATTATTTTAAGTGTGGGGGGGAGGAAAAGGGGCCCACTTAAATGATATTTTTTTTGTATGGAGGCTGCGTCCCGGCCTACGTCCTTTGCGTATTGGAGAAATTAGGAAGAAATTCTTTATTAGTCAGCGGTTTTGAGGACTCGACAAGAGACCCAGAGAAAAAATAGGTTCAACTAAGCACTGGTCTCTTAAATAAAACACGGAAAATCGTTAATTTTTAAATTTCCTTTTCTAGAGTTGAATAGTTTTCAAAAAATTTAGTTAAAATTTGCTATTTTCAACTAATTTTTTGGTAGCCTTAAACAGTGGCGTAACAATATTTTTCAGATTCAATAAGTGGGGCCCCCGTTAAAGATTTAGAAAATTTCTTGGGGCCCCCATGAAGAATGAATTATGCCGGGGGCCCCCCCGCAAGAGGGAACTAGCGGGCCCGGTTGTGACGCCACTGGCTTTAAAAGCAAAATGGGCCGCTAAAAATATTTTTCCGAGTATCAGACTAATGTTTTCTTTAAACCTGCGAAGTATTTTTAAAATCAGAATTTTCGAGGTTGAATACTTCCCTTGTCAGAAAAGTCGTTCCACTGTTTTCTCTCAGAAAAGCAGTTCCAGGCACGGACTGGCTCACCGTGCAACCGGGCAAATGTCCGGTGCGTTCTCTGGCTGAGACGCCCATTTTATCAGAAAAAGGAATTCAAGAACCTATTTTTAGTCAGGATTTTGAAAAATTTTGTCTCAGCCCTTCTGAAGGCTTATGAAAAGATACTTATTTTGAAATTTACAGACTTTTCAATAGCAAAATTTTGCAAAGAAAATAAATAAGGATTTGGGCGCAGATGGAATCATATCTTAGTAATAGCTAAGATGTAAGAGTTGAAAGCCTTAACTGCATAAGCTAAGAATACCTTTGAAGGAGAAAAATCGTTTACTCTGTAAGCGCCCTTTTCATCAGCACTGCCTGCGCCTCAAAAATCACCCAGTCAGTGCCTGAACAGTTCCACATTTGTTCTTACATTTTTCTCTCTCAACATTTTTTGTTAGTATAAAATGGTACCACATTTTTTTCCTTCCAGAAAAGCAGCCCAAATTTTTTTTCTCGGAAAAATTGTTCCATATTTTTTCCTTAGAGAAACCTTTTTTCGTTTTCTTCAGAAATACATTCTCACACTTTTTTCCAAAAAAAAACTGTTCCATGTGTTTTTTTTTTCTGAAAAAAAGTTCCACATTTTTTCTGGAAAGAAGTTCCACATTTCTTCTGGAAAAAAGTTCCACATTTCTTCTAAAAAAAAGTTCCACATTTCTTCTAAAAAAAGTTCCACATTTCTTCTAAAAAAAAGTTCCACATTTCTTCTAAAAAAAGTTCCACATTTCTTCTAAAAAAAAGTTCCACATTTCTTCTAAAAAATTCCACATTTCTTCTAGAAAAAAGTTCCACATTTTTTCTGGAAAAAAAAATTTACATTTCTCCTTAGGAAAAACTATTCCACACTATTCCTCATAAAAAAATTTTCCCAAACTCTACACTTTGTTTTTCTCAGGAACTTTTTTTCTTCCTTTATTTTTTCTACTCTACACCATTCAAAAGTTTTTTCTACCTGAATTATTCTTAAAATCTTTTCCTCAAGGCTTTTGACCTCCCTGGTCCCTGACGTAATTACTCTTAACTCACCTAACCTCTCTGCAACCATGCCAACAATTTATAAAGATCAAACAACAAAGGTTGAACAAATCCCTAAATTATGGGCAATTCAGGTACCGCCTAATAAATAAAAATTTTTAAGGTATCGCGTACTTAAGCAATTTTTATTATTTGTAATTGTGACAGCCCCCGTAACAATTCCTCGCACCTCATAAGCCAAACACTAACCAAGCACCCTTCTTCCTCTCCGTGCCTCAATTTCTCTTTGAATAATTCATTATTTAAAGTAAAATAAAAATGGCACAATGTTGCAGATCCGATTAATATACGTTAAATCATTTTAAATAAGGTAATTAAAATTCAAATTAATCGATAATTAATATAATAACAATAGTGTTTTACTTGTCTTTAAAAAATACTGACTTGTCTCAACTTGAATTTTTTTAACCGGTTTTTCCGTTTCGTGTTTATCATTCCACATCTTGGCGAAGATGCTATCATTTCAAACATAAAATTCGAAGATTTCGGGCAGAAGCCTAATTAATTGGGTTTTGAAGATGTTAATTATTTTTTTTTTAAAAAAATGTTTTCGGATATTTTGGTTTTTATTACATGATATGTGTGAAATAAAATAAGACGTAAGACGTGACCCATCCGGAAATTATTAAATTTTTTTTTTCCTCGAGTTAATTAAAATTAAGACGCGTTGATTAAAAACTGATCAATTAAAAAATATGATTGGAGGTAATTAAGTAGATAAGATATTTGCTAAAAAAAAATTTCAAAGTGAACGTTTTAAGTTTTCAAGATCGTGTATCAGGTTGTTAATATAAATGTTTTAGGATGAGGTAATAATTTATTAAGAAGCGTCAGGTGCTTTGGGGCATGTTGTACATAAAAATCAACTGAGAGGTACAGTATTTCATGCGGAGATGTATTTCACCGTAAGATATGGTCAAGGGCCGACAAGGCAATAAATTTGAGGGGAGCAGTGGGATTGAGTGGCTGCTGCAACTGAACATTACGCTGGGAACTAAGGAATTAGTGCTCTGCATTTTTTAATTGATGGTACTCGGCCGATGCAGACTTAAGAGCGATCATGTTTAACTTGAGCAAGAGGAAGTCGAAATAATGATTTCAGATTTTTCAAATGAGAGTTAATGAGGAAATGTTGAATTAAGAAGTGAGAGAGTTGTCTTTGTTTTGTTTGAAAAGCCGTCCGGTGGCATCAGCGATGACGAATTTAAGATAGGTGTCGGCCTGTCTTTACACACAAGACAATTATAAACGGTCAATGCGCATACTTGTTTGACAGGAGTCAAGATAATGTCACAAGCATTAAGTCGTGCACTTTTTACCGCGGATAGCGGGGAAATTGGATACCTATTATAGTTCACTATGATACAGTCGAGTGAGCCAGGACCGGACTACGGATCTCTGATTGGAGATCTTGGAACCGACATGGTAGAAATTGACATCATGCGGGAGGAGAGGAAGAAAGGAAATAAGGGGTAATGATTATCACGAATGATGGCAAAGTCAGAAGCTCATTATTTTTTCTGACCGAAGAGGAAAAAACGAAGATTCAACTGAACATAAGGATGCGAAGAGTGGGAACGAGGAGTTGTACCCCTAATGATTGGAACCAGCAGAGAGATGCCCCACGCCCTCAGACCCGCTCCCGGACCTAAGGCCACTGGAGATTCAGGCCCGGAGGATTTTTTTTAAAACCACGGTAGCGACGAGCGAAGCGAGGAGCGAAGCGAAAAGCACTGTTCATGCTCCCGGACTGAACGCCCCGAACCTTGGACCCCGGGAAATTCAGGCCCGGAGGATTTTTTTTTAAACCACGGCAGCGGCGAGCGAAACAAGGAGCGTGCCGCCATCCCAGAACACTGTTCAGTGAACAGGGTTCACGCTCCCGGACTTGAGGCCCCGAGAGATTAAGGCCCGGAGGATTTTTTTTAAAACCACTACAGCGAAGCGAGGAGCACTGTTCATGCTCCTGGACTTAACGCCCCGAGAGATTGAGGCCCGGGGGATTTTATTATTAAACCACGGCAGCGACGAGCGAAGCGAGGAGCATGCCGCCATAATAGAACACTGTTTACGCTCCCGGACTTAAGGCCCCGGTGCTACCCTAAGCCAACCCAGTCTAAGGTTCATCTAACCTGGTCGGCCGATGCAAGTTCGGGAGCGTGAACAGCGCTGCCGTGGTTTACGGCAGTGGGTCTCTACGTTAAAGTGTTGATGATAAATGATAATTAGTAGCTCCAAAAATAGGTACCAGGGGCTCATATTTGAATCAAACTCAGCGCCACAAATTTGAAAAAAATTCACGGTGTTGGCTGCCTCTACTTTTGCTCTTTGTTCCTCTGACTAATTATCCCGGTTGCCCTTTCTACGGACCTAGCTTTAGTGAACTATTATTACACCACCCATGAATCACTTTTAAAAAGACTAATTTCTTAATATCCGGAAAATTATTACATCCATAACAAAACGTACGTTTTAGCCAAGAAAATGGCTACAATTACAATTTCCTTTCAACTCCGCTTTAATTACCATTTCTCCCTAATATTACACAAACCTAATACTTAGGACATATCTCGTTTCGAAAGCGACATCACCTTAAAATAAGTGAACCTCCAGTACCCAAAGGCGTACTTAGTTCTTATGGCACCCTGGGCGGTAGCCGAAATTCTGCATTTTGCCGTGAAATGGTGAGAAATAACCGTAAATATGGTTTATGGGCTGACGTCTGTTAGTTTGTTCGTGCACTTTCGTTTCTCGACTGTATTTTCAAAACCGAACGAGCCAGCGCAACGAAAATTGGCAACCGCCTTTCTGCTATTCCATAAATAAGGCCACGCGCCAAAATTTACGGCTTTGGCTGGTTAAAGTATGGCCAAATTTTGAATTTTCTCGAAAGTGACTCTAAAGATTTTACTCATTTTTTTGTGTGAAGATATACTTAACCCTTTAAGGAACAACTTTTCCCTCTGGCATTTTTTCGTAAATATTGGCCTTCCCCCGGAAAATCCAAAAAAAAATCGGGAATTTTGAAGTTTTACGGATATGGGACTCGACTTCGACTGAATAATGTTTAGGGATCTCGAATTTTCGGTCCATTTTCTGACTTCAAGCCAACAGCCCCTTCCCCAATTTTTTATGCAAGGAAGACTTCAATGATGCACAATGCAACGAAGCCAGAAAGTCTATGCCCCTATTTTAGTTCTAAGATTTTTGCGGCACAAAAATTTTAAAATTACCCGTTATTTTAATTTTCGATTCAGATTTTAGTACCCTCCTTTGATCCAAGCACCCAAGGCGGCCTCTTCCTCCTAACTACGCCTCTTCCAGTAGCAGCTCCTTTTAAAAACATTTTACTTCAGCCCTTGTCTCGTTTCGTTCCTCTCCGCTTCCATTGAACCGTATTAAAAGAAATTAGCAAGAATATTATAATTATAAACCTAATCGCTTTTAAAACGTTTAGAGAACCATCAATAGGAGCGATGGTAGATATTAACCCGAGGTGCCATATATTTAACATGTAGGGGAACTGGACTCTGGAGGAGTGCCTTCCACCAAGCTGACAACCTTCAGTGTTAACATTGAAAAGTCTCTTCCAATAACTACTTCGATCGTTTTATTTGTCAATCGAGTATATGGAAGAAAGAGAAAAAAAAATAGCGTTACAATAAAAACATAACCGTCTAGACTATAATGTAAAAAGATTTGCGGAGGTGCACCCAATATAACAGCGACATCTGTTACATGTGTCACCACGAAAATTGTGAAGGTCGCAACGAAGAGTTATTATCCTGTTTTTTTTTTTTTCGGCGCTCAAAACAGGAACGGGAAGTGTATTTAAAATAATTTTTTAAAAATAAAATAAAAAAAACATTCGCCATGTTGTGCTTTTTAGGTAAAATAAGTCAATTATCGAATGAATTTATTGATGAGGTGGTCATTACATTGCGAGTAATTTCGCGTAGGTTTTGTAATGGGCTCTCAGATTAACAAATCATTAATAATCGGTATCACCGGCTTAAAAATTACAGCCTGATAGTTGTTATTCCCAACCACGCGTGACACATCTTTCTTGTTTTTTTTTTTCTGAAGACATTGACCAAGGTAATAATAAGACTTATGGGATCACTTTGCGGTGGTTTTTTTTTTTCTTAACAAGTTTTAAAATTTATATCGTTTAAATGAATTCTGAAATGTTGAATTATTTTTAACGCTAAATTGATAATTAAAAAGAGCTTGTAATATTTCCCTTCCGGGGAAGGAAAGAGTAATTAATTTGCATTTGGGATTATTACGAGATAAAAGAGGCGCGTATCGACCATCAAAAAATAAATGGCTGAATGAGATTCCTGAGTCATGTTACACGGTTTTCTTTTTTTTTTTTTTATATTAAATGATTCATTTTTGTGAGTGATTCGCCCATTGAAGGAATTGTTTTCTTGATTGTGGCCATTAGGTGGGAAGTTTTTATTCGGCGCCATTCCTGTTATGTTTATTGCCGTTGTTTACAGGAAAAGATTCGAGAAACTGGATGTAGGTTCAGGAAATGAGATACATTGTAACCGGGAGGTCGATTGAGATGATCATTGTTACTTTAATAGCACACTTGAGTAATCCAAAATGGCTCGAATATATTTTCTTAACAGGAATAGTGATCAAAGTCCTTTTGAAATCTTCGAAATTTTGAATTTTCTGAAGGGAATAATCAGTTTATTTGGTTTATAAAAACCAAATTTTTTGGCCTAATTTTATTTTTCTTGTTCAGAATTTTTTTATGCTGGAAAAAGTTTTCCAGAATTTTTTCTTGTTGAACAAATTTTCTGATAAATTTTTCTCGTCGAACAAATTTTTTGGTCATTTTTCTTGTTGAACAAATCTGGTTTTTTCTTGTCGAACAAATCTTTTGATAAATTTTTCTTGTTGAACAGATTTGGTTTTTTCTTGTCGAACAAATCTTTTGATAAACTTTTCTTGTTGTACAGATCACAAATCTTTTGACAATTTTTCTTGTCGTACAAATGTTTTGGTAATTTTTCTTGTTGAACAAATTTGGGGTAGCTTTTTCTTGTCGAACAAATTTTTCGTAATGGATTCTTGTTAAGCAAATCTGTTTTTTTTTTGTTGAACAGATCACAAATCTTTTAACAATTTTTCTTTTCGAACAAAGTTTTTTGTGATTTTTCTTGTTGAATAAATTTATGCTATGGTAGCTTTTTCTTGTTGAACAAAATTTTTGGTAATGGTTTCTTGTTAAACAAATCTGGGTTTTTCTTGTCGAACAAATCTTTTGATAAAAGTTTTTTTGTCGAACCAACTTTTTGTTAATTCTTGTCAAACAAATCTTTTGATAAATTTTTCTCGCCGAACAAATTTTTTGGTAATTTTTCTTGTTGAACAAATTTGGGGTAGCTTTTTCTTGTCGAACGTATTTTTTGTAATGGTTTCTTGTTGAACAAATCTTTGGTAATTGTTGCTTGTTGAACAAATCTGGTTTTTTCTTGTCGAACAAATCTTTTGATAAATTTTTCTTGTTGAACAAATCACAAATTTTTTGACAACTTTTCTTGTCGAACAAAGTTTTTTGTGATTTTTCTTGTTGAATAAATCTATGCTATGGTAGCTTTTTCTTGTTGAACAAAATTTTTGGTAATGGTTTCTTGTTGAACAAATCTGTGGTTTTTCTTGTCGAACAAATCTTTTGGTAACATTTTTCTTGTCATTTGTTAAACAAATTTTTTGTTATTTTTTTTGTTAAACAAATTTTTTGTTAGTTTTTCTTGTTGAACAAATCTTTAGTAATTGCTCTTGTCGAACAAATCTTTTGATAAATTTTTCTTGTAGAACAAATTTTCTTGTTATTTTTCTTGTTGAACCAACTTTTTTTGGTTCTTGTTAAACAAATTTTTTGTTAATTTTTCTTGTTGAACAAATCTTTGGTAATTGTTCTTGTCGAACAAATCTTTTGATAATTCTTTCTTGTTGAACAAAGCTTTTTGTTATTTTTCTTGTTGAACAAATCTTTGGTAGTTTTTTCCGTTAAACAATTCTTTTGAAATCGATTTTCTGGCATTTCTCAAGCTTCGAAACTCAAACCTGAACTCTGTATTTTTCAAATCGACCTAAAATCAAAACTTTATCATTCACTTTAGCCCTAATATTATTTCCTCTCATTTCTCACCTCCCAAGACGTTCCTTCTTTAAAAAAAAAAAAATCCCGGCTTTACATTCCGCATTTAACGTCCTCGCATTTCTCGTTTTCGCATTTAAAAAAAATCAACCGTTTACAAGAAGCAGCAACCGCTGCCATAAAAATAATATTAAAATCAATTTAATAACGCCCTTTGATACCTAACCGACGACGTATGATCCGCGTCCTTCATCTAATGCAATACCAAAGTAACTTTCGACATATTCATTGATTTTTTGATTCATTAGCAATTAATCAAACTTTGAAAAAAAAAAGTTTACAACAAAGAGTTTATGTACATAACTGTAGTTCCGCCTTCTTCATTTACCTACGTCATCCATTCAATCAGACAATTCTCGTTAATGAAACCATTTGCAAATTTAAGGTGATCTAGGTCATTATCCAAAACTTCTCTGGAACATTCATTCTATGGGAGCGACTCAGACTTTGCAATCCAAAACAAGAAAGTTGTCTCCAGTATTTTTTTTTAGATTGTAAGTTTATTACGAAAAAAAATTTACATGAATTCTAACCCGTTTTCGCTCATTGCACCCCAGACAGCAGCGGATTGAGAAGCTCAGTCAGTCAGGAAGATTCTCGACCTTAGCTCTTAGCGGAGGTCGAGAAAAATCTCATTTGCTGATTCTGCAGACGATGAAAATTTTTGGCCAAACTAATTCAAAAATTTTTTAATTTATTGTGGTGTCTTTTTAGTGATTTCCCATTGGCTAGTCCGCACCTGAGAATTACTTATGGTTTTTTTTTTACGAATTAGAAAACACAAAAATATTTAAAAACATTTTTATGGGATGAACTAGTGGTTGTCTGATTTACGCGATTTCCTGAGCTGTTATTCATTTTATTAAAAGAAGTTAAGTTATGATTATTAAAGAAACTTTATTTGTAAAGTTTTAAAAGAAATCGACAACTTAATTTTCAAAACGAGTTATCGCCACAACCCACATTTTTCATATTTTTTTAATTATAATCGTTAATTAATTTTTCCTTTACCAATTATAATTAGGAGAATCTAAATGTATATTTAAGAATGACACACGGATCGAAAATATTAAATTATTTTAAAGGAGTGAGCGTATAGTTTGCAATTTTCGCAATGGTGCATGGGTTGATATTAAAATGTTGCTAAATTAAAGTAATCAACGGATTTTAGTCCTCAAAGTTCATATTTCTTTTCTGGCTTAATGAGTTCACTTACTTGGCAAAAGGCTCCTGTTCCAATTTATAATACTTTTCAATCGGTTCCCTTTTAATTAATTTGGAAAGTTGAGCTTCATCCACGATGACAAATCCATCTTTGATATTTTTTTGCTTCCACTGGACGATATTTTCATCCGTGGAACTCCTTTTGGACTTTAGCGATGCCCTTTTTTTACAATTACTAGTGGCACCATTTTTAGTTTGTCTCTTTTTAAATTCTGAAGTTACATTTTCTTTAACGCCTCTCGAAGAGACATTCGATGTTGGCGGCGATATATTTTGAGGAATCATCTTTGCAGTTACATACTGAAACCTGAAATGATAAAAACACAAAATTATAAAATTTAATAAGCTTAGGCCCAATCTTTAATTTTTAATTCGATTGGGCAGAAGTTAGAGTTAAATATTTTATTTGTTTAAATAATTTTATTCATTTTTAATTATAACTCTTCCAACCTAACCATCCTTAATTTATATCAAATAATATTTCCATTGATATGGGGAGGTCTCTTAGTCACGCCTCGGTTAAGAATTCGAATGAATTATAACCCGAAATAAAAAAAATTTTATAATTAGCCGAAGCGCACACATTCATTTTATTGCCCGTTATATTTCACACATTCTCCAATTACTCCATACATAATAAAAGATTACTTTTTATTACAACCGGAGTTATTTATTGATCTCAATACGAAAACGCGAACGTTTTGATCAAAATTCAGCCTTAAGTCACAATCACGATTCACCCACGAGTATTAATAAAATATATGAAAAAAGATTTGCAATAACCTCAAAACGTCAGACGGAGAAATTATTTTTTGTCGCAGAATTATTATTGTTTGAAGTTTTTCACCGGATCTACCCGTGAAAAAATTGGCTGCCTCTTGGAAATAGGCGTAGCTGGGTAGGAGCTTAAAGGGGTTGGGTTTTCCCACCAGACTTTTTAAGCAGTTAGTAGGGAGAAAAATTAGTTAATGGGCGGCGTTGTTAAGAGAGGCAAATAGGAGATAGAGGTTTAAAAAAATAGCCAGAATTTTTTTTTCTTTCAAAAAATTAGCCAGAATCTTTTTTTATTTCCAAAAAATAGCCAGAATCTTTTTTTCTTTCAAAAAGTTAGCCAGCCAGAATCTTCTTTTCCTTCAAAAAATTAGTCAGAATCTTTTTCATTCATAAAGAAATTATCGAGAATCTTTTTCTCTTTCAAAAAAATAGCCAGAATCTTTTTTCTTTCAAAAAAAAAAAAAATTAGCCAAGATCTTAACATTTAAAACTTAGCCAGGATTTATTTTTCTTTAAAAAAGATAGCCAGAATCTTTTTTTCTTTCAAAAAGTTAGCCAGCCAGAATCTTCTTTTCCTTCAAAAAATTAGCCAGAATCTTCTTCTTTCATGAAAAAATTATCCAGAATCTTTTTTTCTTTCAAAAAATAGCCAGAATCTTTTTTTCTTTCAAAAAAATAACCAGAATCTTTTTTTCTTTCAAAAAAAATAGCCAAGATCCTAATTTTTAAAAAATTAGCCAGGATTTATTTTTCTTTAAAAAAGATAGCCAGAATCTTTTTTTCTTTCAAAAAGTTAGCCAGCATCTTCCTCTCAAAAAATATCCAGAATCTTTCACTTTAAAAAATTTACTGGAATCTTTCTTTTTAAATAATCAACCAAAATCTTTTTCTTTCAAAAAGCTTGAATTTTTTTCCCAGTAATCAGTCAAAATCTTTTTGTTTCAAAAAACAGTCAATCTTTTTCTTTCCAAAAAATTAGCCGGAATCTTTTTTTTTTTTTTTTAAATTAACCCAGAATTTTTTCCATTTGACAAATCATTCTTTTCTTCAATTATTGCATCAAATTCGGTTCCCTCTCCCCTTAAAAAACAAAAGCTTAAGCCACGCCTATTTACTCCCCCCTTAAATTTCTTTTAAAATCTCAATCCAAACCCCTAATCCATAAATCCTTCTCAAAGATTAACCTCAGGTTAAAACCCGGTTCCATAAATCGTTTAGATAAACGCGAAACATTTTTTTTAACTATTAATAGCACCTACACCTTTTAGTTTAAGAAGTTATGATTAAGTTTTTAAATAGTTTAATTTTCGTACATAACATATATGTATTGAGGCGCCAGTTGTAATGATAATAATAATGATAATAGCAATACTACCAACATATAACAACGGATTTTGCAAACTCACGATGACGACTCCTTCGCATTATCAACAATAGGACAATGATTACCGGTCTTTTTTTTTTTTTAATTAACAATGAAGCATTAGTTTTGCTAATGAAAAATATGTATTAGAAAAAAAAAAGACTGTCACTGTTTGTTATTTATCTTTACTTATGCTGACGGAAGATGTGGTTTATGTCGGCCTTCGTTAATCCAATTTAGGGCGCAAAAAAATCGAATTCGGTTTTTTTTTTGAAGTAGCCACGAAGGTGATTAATTTTCCTCATCTGGTAATGTGGTCATTATTTCGATCATTTTTTTTTGAGGGGAGGGGGAGGGGGGTAGGAGAAGAGGCAAAGTTTATATAAAATTGCAACCTTCTTTTGTTTCTTCTTCTTGTTGATTTTTTGGCTTCAGCTGTTTTGCTATCGGCCATTAGCCCATCGCATCGCCCATTAGCAGATCATGCCCCCCTCTGGCTACGGGCCTGGGGAAGTGCACGAACTGTAAGTCTCAGATTTTGATGGGAGGTGGATTTTTGGGTTCTCGTTAGAATTTAATAAGGAATAAGTAGACAAAAATTATTTTTAGATCTTTGCCTAGTAGCGCTATTTCATCGAAATCTTGGGAGGGACAAAAACAAGATGCAATGCTTAGCTTATGAAAGAAAAATTCCCCCCTGCCCCCTCAAAATGGCGCCTCTGTCTTTGACTAAAGTCTGTTAAAATAGAATTTGTATCATTTGCTGAAGTCACCTGAGGAGTGCATTGCTTCTCCTGTAGAGTTACAGTTAATCTGTGTAGCCATATTGGAATCGCCATTTTGAAATAAAAAAATTAAATTTTTTATATTTAGTGTCATAGCGTTGGGTCTCATGATCGTGCCCTTAGATTATAATTTTGTGTGGTTCCCAACAAGCTGAACTAAATCTGAGCTTTTTTGAAAAGTCACCTCTAGGGGTTGTTGTCATGATATTGTTTCTTTTATAACAAAAAGCGTTACTCCTTTGTAAGTCAATTCTCGCGACAAAAATTTATCCTTATTCTATTTTCCCCCAAATAATTTCTGTTGTAACACAATGTTGCACTTTCAAAATTCTACCACTCATCCAATCAATGCAATATTATCTATCAATTAGCCATAAGATTTTTCACTTCAAAAACCTTTACTTTAACCTTTTCTTTTTAAATTAAACCCTCTTATTTTCCCTTAAAAAACCCCCTTTTTACCTTTCAATCCAAAATCGTAAAACGCAGGACCTTGTATATCAAAATTAAATCCTCAAAACGAACAACGCACGTCAAAAACCGAGCACATGACTGACAATCGTTTAAATTAAAAAAAAAAAAAAACTCAAATCAATTAAAAAAATATTAATAAAAACTTTTTTTCAAAATATCCGAGATTAATTAATATTAAAATCGATTAATTGACTTGCAACGCGAACAGCACACTTCGCTCGACTGGAGGTTTAAAATCGAAACCATTCGCATACTCCGCGTTTCGCGATGAAGAGAACCAGTTTCCATATTCGGGTATTTTAAATAAAAAGTAATGGTTATATGGAAAATACCTTGGCTTTGTAAATATTTTCCATTGTTATTCCAGCTAAATTTGACAATATTTATGGGGGCAAGTTTGAGTTGAAAAAATGTCACCTAACGATTAATAAAGTGTCTAATTAAGAATAAAATTTCCGGACGGTTTTTTCTTTTTATTTTATTCGACGGGCCACAAAAGAGAAGAAAATATTTCAAGGGAGATAAAAGGACGATGGCCTATTGGAAAGAAATATTATTGACAAAGTAATATAATGAATAGGAAGGGACTTTGATATCTCAACTTACAATCGTAAAAATGTTTAAAATATCATCAAGATCATCTTACTTCCTATTTTCCTGAGTTTATAATTAGTGGCAATTGAAATGGCCTTTGTAAACTTAACACTGACCAGGCAAGAATAATAAAAAAAAAAAGATTTTTTTATAGGCTTATAATGTCGTGGAATTTGCATAATGGTTTAGGCTTATGTTGCAGTCAAGTCTGAAAATCGGATTTTAATAGAGTGAGATAATAAATGGGTCGTGCATCATAATTAGGTGTTCTTCCGTAGGTTTATTAATTTTTTTTATAAAGGGGATTAAAAGAATTCACGGGATGTCATTCACCTGTAAAGAAATGATGAGGGTTTAGAGATTGAGCTTGGTCTTTATTTCCCTTAGAAATCCCTTTTTTCGAACTGAGTCCTTAAAAGCCTTCTTTTTGAAATATTAATTCAACTTTTAAAAAATGATTAAAAGATTAAAATAAAACACATGAAAAGATTAGTTAGAAAAATTCTGGAAAGATTTGTTCGACTACAAAAATCATGAGAAGATTTGTTCGACTACAAAAATCATGAGAAGATTGGTTCGACTACAAAAATCATGAGAAGATTTGTTCGACTACAAAAATCATGAGAAGATTTGTTCGACTACAAAAATCATGAGAAGATTTGTTCGACTACAAAAATCATGAGAAGATTTGTTCGACTACAAAAATCATGAGAAGATTTGTTCGACTACAAAAATCATGAGAAGATTTGTTCGACTACAAAAATCATGAGAAGATTTGTTCGACTACAAAAATCATGAGAAGATTTGTTCGACTACAAAAATCATGAGAAGATTTGTTCGACTACAAAAATCATGAGAAGATTTGTTCGACTACAAAAATCATGAGAAGATTTGTTCGACTACAAAAATCATGAGAAGATTTGTTCGACTACAAAAATCATGAGAAGATTTGTTCGACTACAAAAATCCTGAAAAGACTTGTTCGACTACAAAAATCATGAGAAGACTTGTTCGACTACAAAAATCATGAGAAGATTTGTTCGACTACAAAAATCATGAGAAGATTTGTTCGACTACAAAAATCATGAGAAGATTTGTTCGACTACAAAAATCATGAGAAGATTTGTTCGACTACAAAAATCATGAGAAGATTTGTTCGACTACAAAAATCATGAGAAGATTTGTTCGACTACAAAAATCATGAGAAGATTTGTTCGACTACAAAAATCATGAGAAGATTTGTTCGACTACAAAAATCCTGGAAAACTTTGTTCACTACCACAAAATATGGAAAAATGAGATTTGGCCATAAATTTCTTGGTTTTAAAAAGTCCCTACAATAATTTAATTTTTTCCCTCTTAAGCCCCTGAAATAAATTTTGAAAAAAGCCAAATTTTGCTCCCTTAACTTTGTCAAATCCCTGAATTTTCAAAATTTTGTGGCTATTGACGCCCCTGCCAATTGAACGTACACTTAAAAATAATTTTTAAAAAATTTTCTTGGGTTGGTCTTCTCCACCAACGCAAAAGGAAACAACATTAAGATGGACATGGGTGGTTGGTTTTATCATTCGAATCTAAATAAATCAACCTAAGCTTCCTTTGGTAGCTATTACCTGAGCGCCGCTAGCAGTTCCTCTTCTTCTAAAAGAAGTAAGTGAATAATGGTAATAAAAAATAATAAGTCAGTTAATTAATGTAATCAACATAAAGCGTCTTAAATAAAAGGAAGAGAGCGCAAAAGCAAGAGATGCTTATATTCCATCTCTTTCATAATTTATCTTGATGTAAATTTTGTTCCATGTATGGTTTAGTCAGTTAAAAAGTCAGTTCCCGCCGCCGCCGTTGACGTTTGTTATCTGTTTTAATTTGCTTGGGTTTTTTTTGTAGGAAAATAGTCATTTTTTAAAATTAACGGAAATGACGGTGGCTAAAAAAAATCTTAAGAACCATTAAGCATGTAAATCGTAAAATTGTTCTTATTACAAATAATACGCCTTAATCTGTCTTCTGACTCCGCCCAAATGGTTAAAATGCAAAATGATGACTGATCATGTTATGTAGAGCTTGTTTTATGGGGATTTAGTTTTTTTCTATTAATTTGAACGCTGAACAGGTGTCTTACAGTAATTGAATTCGATTCTTTTTCCAATTTTAGGAACTGAAGGGTCTTCTGAGGAGAAAAATAAGAATTTTTTAATACCAAAAATTTTTGATCAAATTATGTGTGTTTATAATTTTAAGTCGAACAAATGTTTTTGAGAATTTTGTGAGTCGAACAAATGTTTTGAGAATTTTGTGAGTCGAACAAATGTTTTGAGAATTTTGTGAGTCGAACAAATGTTTTGAGAATTTTGTGAGTCGAACAAATGTTTTGAGAATTTTGTGAGTCGAACAAATGTTTTGAGAATTTTGTGAGTCGAACAAATGTTTTGAGAATTTTGTGAGTCGAACAAATGTTTTGAGAATTTTGTGAGTCGAACAAATGTTTTGAGAATTTTGTGAGTCGAACAAATGTTTTGAGAATTTTGTGAGTCGAACAAATGTTTTGAGAATTTTGTGAGTCGAACAAATGTTTCTATTACTTTTTCTAGTTGAATTAATTTAGTTCTAGATTCTTTCCCGTACTTATAAATATTGTTTGATAGCCCGTATCAGCCCATATCTAAACACAAACCACTAAAAACAATTGAAATAAATTATTTCCAGTTTGGTGACAACCTTGCAATCCGCCACTGATCCCCCCAACTCTCTCAATCCGCTCATATTTTTTTAAAGGAAGTAGCAAGGCTGCGCGGAATAATCACGATTTTTTTACTCACCATTTCTCGTGAGATCCGGAGGAGGTTATTCATAATGACAAATCCACCAACACAATCACGCGTGGTTCTTTTTACTCTTTCGTCTTCCCTCCTAATTCCTTATACAGAGCATATGATATTGGTCAAAGAATTATTAACCCAGAGTCGAGCCCGAGAATCGTGGCGTTCTTGAAACTAATACCCAATCGGGTTTATTTGATGATGCATAAATATTCAAAAAGAACATCTCGTCATTGCTATTTCTTTCCCATTCGCGATCTGAAAGTAGATTAAAAAGAATTAATTTCTTTAAAGCACCCACAAGCTATTACGAAAGAATAGGACGAAGGTAGACAAGCGTCTGGAGGCATTTAAATGGATAAAATATCCTGTTGGCGACTGATAAATGACCGCAATTCGTTTTATGTATGAAATAAGTATCATTTTAGTTAATGGTCAAGTTTATTTTTAGATAACAAGAAGCCATTTTTGGTGTGATGGTTTTCGCTTTTAAAAGATTGAAAACAATCAAATCAATGTACGATCATGAATGAAATGAGATTGTAATCGGGTTTTATAACCGTTGAACGGTTTTCAAAAGATGGATATGAAAATTATATTGGGCGGATATAATTTCTTTTAAAAAATATTTTTAGCCTGGCTGTCGCTTTTAAAAGAACTATGAGGAAATCCGTTTGAAAAAATAAATACAATTGCGGTAATTTAATTATTTATAAATTTTCTTCCTTGTTAAGTATTGGTGCCGCTTAGCCAATGACGGAAATCGGACTTGGTCCAAGGTAAATAAATAACAGTTTGAGAAGGCATGATCTTATAGCTTCTTTACCGTGATTGGTTAGTTGTAAATTACTTTTGAGTCGCTCCAGTTTTACCTTCAAAAAATAGGTCGCTGGTAGTGGTAGCATGCATGATTAAGGAAAAAATAAAATCATTTTAATTCACGCTTGGATGGCCTCATCATTCTTTTAAAGATCGGTTCCTACGTTTTAATGATGTTCGAATGCCGGACACTGAAGTAGTAAGAATTTAGGATTGAATATTGTAAGGCGCTAATACTCAGGCTGTCAGGTTTTAAGTTTAATTGCCTATTTTTCTGTTTACAGAGTTTGTTTGACCAGAAGAAATTAAGTAATAATTGACTAAAAGCAACAATGAAAAGTTGTGTTCGACAGAACAAATCATAAAAAGTTGTGTTCGACAGAACAAATCATGAAAAGTTGTGTTCGACAGAACAAATCATGAAAAGTTGTGTTCGACAGAACAAATCATGAAAAGTTGTGTTCGACAGAACTAATCATGAAAAGTTGTGTTCGACAGAACAAATCATGAAAAGTTGTGTTCGACAGAACAAATCATGAAAAGTTGTGTTCGACAGAACAAATCATGAAAAGTTGTGTTCGACAGAACAAATCATGAAAAGTTGTGTTCGACAGAACAAATCATGAAAAGTTGTGTTCGACAGAACAAATCATGAAAAGTTGTGTTCGACAGAACAAATCATGAAAAGTTTTGTTTCGACAAATTAAATTAATACAAATTTTGTTTAACACAAGTTATGAAAAATTTTGTTCGACACAAGAAATCATGAAAAATTTTGTTGGACAGAAGAAATCATGAAGAACTTTTCGATTTTTTAACTTGATTTTGTTTATTTTCAGATAAGCCTAATCTTCTTGGAAGAATACAGTCCTAGATAAAATGATGTGATGACCTATGATTATCTCATGAAGATGATTTCTGCTTAAGGATGCATTTGGAATTTAAACATTGAGGATTCATCTCAGCTTTTTATGGTAAGTTTGCTTTAAATTTTTGACTAGAAACCCACTCCGAGTTTATGATAAATGAAAATTTTAAATTCCAATTTTAAGGAAACAAAACATTAATTTGATAATTTTATTCCCATGATTATATTATTTCATAAAAACACTCTTCAACATATGAAACATTCATTTTTTTTTTAAAAGCAACAATAGTTAACGTAATGAGCACCAAGCATCCATTTTTAATTATTTTAAATAAATGAACTGACCAAATTCTCTAACCTAAAAACTATCCACCGAAAAATAACCTAATTTACAAATGAGCCTTCCATGATTTTATTCATCATTAAGTATAACAGCTTAACATTTCACTAACATTCTTTGGTCAATGCAAATATTTACAGTGTAAGGAAATTAAAATTTCATTTTAGATTTTTCCCTATTCCAAATTATTAAAATGATTTCGCCTACAAAAAAACATAAAAGCACAGAAAACTATGAATGTCAAAAACTGCTGTTGAAAAACAATTTAATTTTTTTTGAAAAATAAGAGCTGGGTGATTATAATAAATGCTACAGCTACAACAGCTAATTAATGGTGACTTTTTTTTGCCTAGTTTTGCGTTTTGGTCTCACGCAAGCTACATTTAGGGTATCCATATACAAATATAAGCAATGTGCAGTCTAAGGATATTAATCCTTGTTACGGGGCTGGTTTAAGACTGCCAGTATTTTCCGTTAATAACATTTAAGAATATGACATTTGTTTTTAATACAACCGAGACTAGTTGGCTGTAAAATGATACCAAAACGCTATGTAAATACTTTCCCTTGTAAGTTGATAAATTAAAAGACGAATTAAAATTGAATTTTTAAAATAAATTTTAATTCGTCTTAAATTTAAAATTTAGAATCTCACTATTTTAAGAAAAAATCATGCTAACTGCATGGTATTTCATAATTTTTTAAAAATTGGCAAGAAGATTTTATCAGCAGCGATGTAGGTGGATTAATTTAGTTTGGCTAAGTGCGCTAAGAGCCTAAAAAGGATTTTGGGATGATTTCGCTACTAGGTTCGATTAATATTATAATTTCACCGTGAAAAATTCTCCGTCTTTTTAAATAACTTTTTAACTTAAAATCTTAAGGCAGTTTTGAAAATGTCGGCAGAAATTTTCAAGGTGGAGTAATATTTTAAAAATCTTCAAACTGATTTTTGGTTTAAGTTAAAGCAGTTTTCTTAAATATAATTTACAGTATGCAGGATGTTCTAATTTCCCCCCTATTTATAATGGTTATTGTCGCGCGATCATGTTTTATTATTTTAATAGAGCGTTAGGGTATAAAATCACATTTTTAAAAAATTTGAGGAATTTTTAATGTAATAAAAAGTATTTTTGGCTTAAAGCTTAAAAAAATAAATACAATGAAAATAAATAAATTAGAAGGAAAATAGATCCGGCTAATAGAATCCAGCGCCATCTTCACTAAATCATTTGCCAAAAAATCGAAATTGGTGGTTTCATAGACTTTAAATTTCATGCTGGTTTCTGTTATGTCGAATCTATTTAATAAGAAAATTCAAAAACATTTGGCTAAATAATTCTTTACGTTGAGCATATAGAACATAAATCTAAAACTAGAAAACCCTGCAGCTTTCATTCACAAATTTTTTTTAAATTAACTTACTATACATTCAAGTAAATCATGTGATACTTAAAATGCAAGTTTTGAGCATAAAAAAATTCAAATCTGAGAAAAGAAAAAAATTTAGTTGAAGTTGTCGAATGAATCAAAAAAACTTTTATTTATGTCGAATTAATTTCACAATTTGAACTAAATTTTTTTCTTCCTAATTTAGTTTTATTAGTCGCAAGCCATTAAAACAAAATTTTTCTTATAATCATTAGCAACTCATGGATTTGCAAATGTTTTGCAATTTTTTTAACAACTCACTCACAGGATTGAAGTCCCCCCTTTTTTTTAATGAGAGGCAAGAGCATGTACAAATACATTTATTTGTACAAATATAAAAAAAACTAATCACCTATTAACAGTATAAAAAAATAATTAGTTTTGTTTATCGGTGGGAATAAAATAAATACTGGTTGGAACAGTACACAGCATATTTGGTTTACCCTATTATGCTTGATTTTTTTTTTTAACATTTAGGCAAAAGACAGCGCTAGATATAAATCCATTAGGTCAGGCCAAACTATGACAAATTCTCAAACGGAAAAAAAAAATTGATGCTACTGCTACTTCTATATTCTCTGACAAATCTATTTACAATCACTAATGAGGTAATAAAATAAGTAAGGCTAGATTTATTTCAAATAGGGCCACGACCTAATTTAATCATAGCGCCGTCCCTGCTATTTATTTGAACAAAAATGCACAAAAATCTTTCAGCTTCTTGATTAAAAATAGACAAATCTTAAAACAGTCCTAAATTTCTCGTCCAATCCAAGCATTATAGAGTTTGGTTTTATACTTAGAGAAGTGTACATTTTGAAGAGCGGAATCTTTGCCTCCTGCTACTTTCAACCTCAGCTGGTGGCTGATTTCTAATAATTCGAACAACCTAAAAAAAAAATTAGTGTTAATTTTTTTGTTATGGGTTGAGCTGTAATAATTTTTGAAATACCTCATGAAAAGCAGCATCAACGTTAAGGGGAGGATCTTTTGCACTTGTTTCTATATACGGTGTGCCAAGTTTTTGAGCCATCTCCTTACCACTCTCCGTTGATACTTTTCTCAAATGTACAAGGTCTACTTTGTTAGCGACTAGAAGCATTGGATACGAGTCTCTATCCTTCACTCTCAATATTTGAGTGTGAAAGTTGACTATGTTCTCGTAGCTTTGTTTGTCTGTTACTGAATATACCAACATGAATCCATCTCCTTTTCTCATGTACTGCTCTCGCATTGCACTAAATTCTTCCTGACCTGCTGTATCCAATACTGAAACACAAAATTAATTCATGAATTGAATTTGGTTTCAAGGCACTTATTGTTGAAATTACTTACCATCTAGTATACAGCAATGATCGTCCACCTGAGTATGCTGAATATAACTATCCTCAATTGTTGGATCATATTCGGTAACAAACAACCTTTGGAAATACTGAATTGTCAGGGCACTTTTACCAACACCTCCATCTCCAACCACGACTAATTTATATTTTGGTAAATTTTCAGCTGGGGGCTTCTGCCCTGTCCACATCCCTGATTTTCTCCTACCTGGAAAAAAAATCATGATCGTTAATAATTACAGTATCAAACTCCTGTATACTTTTTTCCCTATGTATTATCTGTGTCTAACCACTTGTTGGTTAACAATTCTATTTGCTAAAACGCCTACTGAAAAGCTTGACAGCTTTGAGGGAAAAAAAAGTGACAGAAACGATTCTCACCTATTGTGTCCGTTTAATTGTGCAGCTTAGCTGCATCAGCTTTGAAAGCAGTCAAAATAACGGCTAAGCTGCGTATCTTGACTAGAAAAATAAATGATATATTTAATAATTCACACCCAAAAATCGTTTTTAAAGTTGTTATCACAAAGCAATGATAAAAGAAGTGAATACCTTTAACGTGATTTCAACTGTCATTAAGGCGATGACCGAGTGTGACGCGGTTAAATATTATTCTTTTAACTTTACTTGTAGCATGGATTATGTTGTAATTAATGAGTGTTTTGATAAATTTCAATAGTTTTGACAATTAACACTGATCCCTAAACCAACCCATAAATGGTTTCTTCTGTGTAAAATAATGCAGACAACATGAGAAAAACGAAAGTCACTGGATTTGTAGGGATATTTATCTGGAATATTTTTATGGGATATCTATACGAATGAAATTCCGTTTTTATTTTTTCTCTAGAAATGCGAGTTTTTTTTATAGTAATTATGATTTGATTAATTTAGTCTTGTGAATTTACGTTTAAAATGATCAGTTATTATAGAAAAAAGGAAAAACTTACGCGATTGATCTCGTATATTTACCTGGTCGTATAAATATACGTCACGTCCGCCATTTTGTCGTGTTATATGCTCTGTGGTTAATATTCACAAGCGGGAAAAGGTGTTATTGTACCGGTGATTGATTAATTTATGGAGATTTCATTTAATATTGAGTGAAAATGTGAAATGTGTCTTTGTTGATCATTTATAAGAGTCGGGGAATAACTGGAAGGTGTTGAACGCATAAATCTTTTCATTAATTTAACGGTAAATCGGGGGAAAAAATGACTGATGTTTTTGAGGTTAGGTTAGCTCAGGTCTTCACTTGGATTTAGTGATGCAACGATTAATGTTTTACCAATTCACTTTAATTACGATTATCGAAAAGGTTTTAACGTCAGTCGGCAATTCTTTAAATTTTTTTTTATTAATAACGAGCCATTGCGGGTTAGTGAGATAAAGTAGCGACTAGTTAATTAATGTCTGATTAACTGACAGAGTTTTTGTGAATTGGGCCTGGGATGTATCACAGATTTGCGGTTTTTGATTTGGTTTTGTTTTATATTTTCAGTATACCGGCCATTCAAAGGATGGGAAGCAGTTAAGTCCCAAGTGCCACCTCATTGTGCATTTGCTGCAATTCTGCTTGACAGTGAAGCTTTGATGATTAATTGTCGTACAACTACTCAAATTATGAATACATGTGGAGAAGTCATGATTATGTGTAGCTGCTCGGAATGGTGGAGATGAAAAGAATACAGGGCAATGTAAGTAATTCACAAATAATTATATTTTATACGATATCATATTTACAATTTTAATGAGAAATCATTCCTGCCACTAATGACATTTCAAGCAATTAATTTTTCAGATATCCATTATTTCTTACTACAATCGACGCCATTTAAAAAGAAAGCTATTAACAATAGATATAGAAAATTTTTTTTCAAAAAAGGCAACATTTTGAGAATTTCAAAAACTTTATCTATAATAAATTAAACATCAGGAAAATTTTGTTTTTTTTAAATAACAAGGATACGACAGAGAGAATTCTACTTATCTGAAAAAGTGATGCATCAGAAATGGCAGGTTAAAATGGCAAAACTTTTAAAAATAAAGATTTTTTTTCAATGAAATACTTGTCACTTGTAATATTTGTAATATCAAGTGCAAATATTCTCATCGAAGCTTAAACTATAAAAATTTCATTTTCACAAACTATAATACAATATCTAAATTGACTAGAAAATTTTAACCTCCTGCTTTTGACATCATTCGGACCGTGTTTTTAAGTGCTTGTCTTTTGTTGCAGAACCAAATTCGGATGACTTCTCGTTCGTAGCCGAGCTGATGGGCTAGAGCCGTGATTTCGGTACCTGGAGGTCAATAATGTTTTTTAGTTTTTGTAAGTATGATTTGTAGAGTGGGTAAAAATAATTTTTAGACATACCTGAAGGATGTGTATTTCGTTCGAAATGAACGTTTAAAAGCTCAAGAGCTGCTGGGGTGAAAGACGTTCTTCTTTTGCGTTTTTTAGAAGGTTCCATCCCGATAAATTCCGTTAAGTGATTCTGCCCACTCTTAAACCTCTCTTCTGCTTCCCTCATCCATCTTTCTAAGACTGGCTTGATTTTCTGAGCGCTCTTGGGCGTTATATCTAATTTTTCAAACCTGTAATAAATAAAAAAAAAAGAAAAGAAATTAATTTTAGAAAAGAAATATTTAATTCTTGTTAAATGTTCGGTCTATAAGCAAAATATGAAGCTGTGGACATGCTAAATTGTCATGCATTGTTAACTACAGAAAAAAAACAACGAAAAAAATAATAACTGGAAGCAGTAAATGTAATAAATTTTCTATTTTTAAAAAAATAAAGGCAAGATGTTAACAGAACCAATGCCCTGGCTCAAACTAAAAAAATAAAATGAAAAATAAATTGAACAAAGAATTAAATGAGGTAATATAAACACATTGAGCATGCTTTAATATAATGTGTGCGAAAAAATATAGCGATTAGCAGCCAAAAAATAATAAGGAAATAAAAAGAGAAAAAAAAATTTTAAAAGTGCAGTTTTTTTTTGTTTTAAATAAATGTTTTTAAAAACGTACATTGTTTGTTGGCGCGTCGCGGCACACAAGACTCGGGAAGCCAGGGCACTGGGAAAAACAACCAAAGAAATAAATTACAAAAATACAGAAAAAGAAGAAAAATAATAAACATTATCCTAAGTGATTTTTTTTTTCATTGCTAATTCTTTGGCGACTAACAGCCTTTTAAATATTTTGTAGTTTTAAAAAAATCATTGATAGTTTGACATTTAATTTTAAGGCATTCCATGTCAAATCGAAACTAATTTTTAATGTTTTATTTTGAATTTTTGTCTTATGTTAAAATGACTGCGCTTTGATTTTTTTTTATGAAGTAATTTTTGTAAGGAAAAGATATGAATTGACATGGAACTTATTGAAATGATTACCAACCTGCATATAGCGCTCTGGCTGTAAGCGGGTCCCTCCGTAACGCTTAAAGCTTGGCCAACTTGAGTTTGAGTTAATCCAAGTGACAATCTTCTGAGTTTAAACGCTTTTGCGAATTCTTTCATTTCGTCCAAATTAATCCCGTCGACGACGTTACTCTGAACTTCACTTATCATTGGTTCGTCTGTAGAAAAGTAAAAGAAGTTAAATGTTAGTTATTTTTTAATAGGAATATTCTAAAAGGGTCTCTCCATTTTAAATCTTTGAAATTTCTTTATTCAATAATCTGGAAAACTTTTGTTTTATTGAAGGCGCAGCTCCAGAGCTAAAGGTGACGCCATTGCTGGTCTGATTAATTCAGGTGACGCCAATATTATTAATAATCGATCTAAGTGACGTCACTACTACTAATAATCAACTGCGGTGATTTTAATAGCATTATTAATCGACCCAGGTGCTTTCACTACCATTATTAATCGGCTTAAGTGCTTTCACTACCATTATTAATCAGCCCAAGTGACGTCACTACTAGTATTAATCGACCCAAGTGACGTCACTACTAGTATTAATCGACCCAAGTGACGTCACTACTAGTATTAATCGACCCAAGTGACGTCACTACTAGTATTAATCGACCCAGGTGCTTTTACTACCATTATTAATCGGCCCAAGTGATTTCACTGCTATTATTGATCGACCATGATGACGTCACTGCTTTGGAAGTGAGATCAGAACTTAAACGAAAAATTTTTTTGGCGTCTATACTATTTTCTTTTTAAAAATTATACTTACTCGGAGAATCGTCGAGTAAATCACAGCCATCAGACATTGGAGATTCGCTTCTTTCTCTTCTAAATGAATCCACCGTATCACACGATCGCATTTGATGCGCTGGCGCGGGGGTGGGAGTTATGGTTATATCCGTGTTGTTTGCCGTCAGCCTGGATATCGCTGACATTGCATTCGAACTAGTGCATCCGTTTGTGACGTTACCATTGCTGCTATTACTATTTGGACTACTAGTAACTATGTTGCCGTTGTTGCTAACTAATGATTTTTCGCTGGACTGAAAAATCGTAAGAATTATTTTTTTCTTTATTTCCCCGTGCACAATTATTATATATATACGGAATTATGAAATTATAATTAGAAATAAAACACCTGATATTGACCATATCAGTAGGACCGCATGAAATATTGTGTGCTTTCATGAAATCGGCAATTAAAATCTCTTTTTCTTATTAATTATCTTTCATTAATTATATATGCATGACGTAATTAAATTTTTATTACGGTTCTTATCAGAAGTCAGAAAAAAGGGGTTTTGTAGCCTAAATCGAATTCGAATATTGGCTTTAAGTATAAAAACGGAATAACAAGATTGTTTGGTCTCAAACAAGAAAAATTTTGGACATCTTCGGATGAACATTTTAAAAAAAATAGAAAAAAGGAATTTTATTTATTGGTTTTTTGTTTCAGGGGCAACGTAAATTAAGGAAGCTAGAGGCAACTTCTCAAACTAGAAGTAAATCAGCTGGACAGCTGCAGGCGAAACGGAAAAGTTCTGGAAATCATTATTCTGCAGTATCGGTAAGTCTCCATTTTTTTTTTAATTTGGTGGGATAAACTGTTGGGGTTCTAGAAAAATCTCATCAATTAACTTATTGTAAATGCCCTTTCGACTATTTCTACTTCTAAGCAAGCCAGGGACACTGTCTCTGTATTTTTGGGCAAATCCGGGGCAATAGCCTCAACTTATAAAGTAGTATCATTATATATTTACTCTTGGACACATCCTAAGCCATTATCTGCATTCCTGGGCACGGCCCGAGTGCAGCCCGAGAACTTTTTGGCAAATCTTAGTAATAAATTTAAAATTCGCTTACCGAGTAAGAATGATGCGTTCTATGTATTGGACTTTTAACCGAAGGATTACTAGAGGTAGAAAGACTATTAAGCATTGAATGGCTGACCAATTGCGGTTGTTGTTGCATTGCATTCAGTAGTTGTTGTTGATGAGCAGGAAGACCACTTAAACCTAATAGATTACTGCTAGAGCCGACTGTAATTTACAAATTAAGGTGTTAGACACGAAGAAATCATTTAAATATTTATATTAGAAAGGTAATTTACCTGGACTAGAAGTTGGAGCTGTTAATAGGTGCTGTTGAGTTAAAGACTGCAATTGGGCTAATGTTGTCGTGATTACTTGCCCGTTATTGAGTGCTAAGTTCACCATTTGATTGCTTGTCACATGATTGACAGGTATCGTTAAGATTGTCTGAGTAGCTATACCTTGAAGAAGAAGAATGAGATTGGATTTGGATTTAGTTTTTGGCTAGAGGGCTTGAGGGAACTTACCTTGAGATGTTGGTATTAACAATTGAGCCCCTTGTATTCCCTGCACCAGTTGGCCACTAGCGAGGATGAATTGTGGCATCGATGGAGGTTGAGGTGGATTGAGTAACTGAGGAGGTGTCGTGTGGTTTCCCAAAATCCCGTTGGTTCCAGCAGCTCCTAAACTTAAGTTGAGTGGCGTGTTGAGAAGATTTTGAGATGGTACTGTTAAGTTTTGCAAAGGCGGTGTCGATTGCAGCCCTAAGAATAAAACGGATGTTGGATTAAGGGGAGCCGGTCGGATTATCGAAGAATGTTTGTTTACTCACCAGTGAGACCCTGTAAACCGGCTACTAATGAACTAACACTATTTAAATTATTCAAGTTCTGGAGCCCAGAAGCTAAATTCTGTAAATTTTGAAGGTTTTGGAAAGCTGCCATTTTGTTGTCATGATGACCGTTCATCATTAGCAAATGCTGGACCATTTCCGCTGTTTTGGAATCTATACTTTTGGAGTTGGTGGTTAGTGGTATGGGCTCCACCGGCGTTTTGGTGTCCACCGGTGACATGCCGTTGAGTCCTGGTTCCCGTTGTGCCGGGTATTGGTCCGGAGAAGGAGGATTTGAATCTTCGCTCCCCTGTAACATTAAAATAGTAGATTTAATTCATTTAAATGAAAATGGAGCCAATAAGGATAGAAATTTTAGCAAGTTGTCCCAAGTGACTACAGAATCGAAGCGGTTTTTCCTCAACCCGAACCCGACCAACCTGACCCGAACCCAAGGTTCGGGTCGGAATTCGGGTTGCAACCCGAACTGGAACCCGAAACTTTCTCTAGTTTAAAAAGTTGAAACTTACTGAATGATTAGTTATTAGAATGATTATTTATTATATTATACATTGTATATTCATTCTTCTTGATACGCTCAAAACTCTGGCCCGGAGGACTTTTTTTTAAAATTGCGACAGAAATTGAGTAGAAAAATCTAAAATAAGAAATTGAGAGAAAAATCTCCGACCCGAACCCGACTACAAATTTTTTCCTCAACCCGAACCCGACCCGGACCCGAACCCGAACCCGAAACCCGAACCCGAGCCGGACCCGAACCCGAGCCCGGCCCGTGCAGACCTTTAGGAAGAACTAATGAAAATTAAGTCATTTTTGCCTATCCTTACAGTACTGAGTTTTTGTAAGGGGCTAACAAAGACATCTCCCGATTTCAGATTCACCGTTTTGTTTCATTACTTCCGTTTACATTGATTATATCTAGTCCAGTTCATTTTTTTTTTTTTTTCGTAAATTAGATTTTTTCTGTTGATTGGATTTTTTTGCTCTTTTTGTGAAAAAGTCCAAAATAAATTTTCTATATGTCAATTGCCGATGGTAAGATGATTAGCGTTGGCATGTTTAGCGTATGAGGAAGGACGCTCGCGTTATAATCGAATTTACTTTATTATGCTTTTTTCCGATTTTTCCATTTAATCAGAATTCGTAATGACGTTAATACAAATTAAGTCAAAAAAAAAAAAAATTATTGACAATTTAAAAAAATAACAACAGGCTACCTAAAACAATGGAAAATTCGGCGAATTGTCGTTTTTCTTATTTTGTGAAAAAAATGCCCCGGCGAAATTTAAAAAGAGGCGAGCGTGGCATTATCGCCCAGCGCCGAGCCATGTCTTCTTAAAGGATTCGACATTTTTTTTTCTTTCTTTTTTTTTTCACAAAGGGTACATTGAATGAATTAACACACATGAAAAAATAGCTTTAAACAGAAAAGGGGTAACTCCACAATACGGAAGCATTGTTGTTTTTTTTTTTTTTTTTAATTTTTTTCCTTTTTTTTTTTCTCTCACTCTCCTCCAGATGCGTTTTCCCGTCGTCGACAATGGTTTTGCAATAGTTTTGCAATTAAATTCGTTTAATTAGGTTGCCAATTAATTGGACGAAATTAGACGTAACAAGCTTAGGCTGTGGGGGAGAAGCTTGGGGAAAGGGAGTATGGCTTTTTATAATGGGATAGTTTCTTGATTGGAAAATTTGTCCCTTTTAGTTTGGTTGATTTGGATTTTTTTCTTTTGAATTAATATAAAATTTTATTAGAGGGAAGAAGGGAAATATGAATGGATTTGTAAAAATAGTTAGTGACTGCGTTAAAAATAATGGATCTTGCTCGATTTTTTTTGGTCCCAGAATAATTAGTGGGTTATAAAGAGCGCGAACGCTTTTCTTTAGTTGTTAGGGTTGACTATATTTTCAAGGGAAGATTAATATAATTTAAAAAGTTTAGGAGCTTTTTTGTGCTCCTCAGGAACTTTAATGTGGTTCGATTTTTTATAAGGCTTCAAAATTGTAAAACTTGTTGTTTTTATTAATATCTGCTCCTAGTCAGGATTTTTTTAAAAAATATTTGTGGCTGTTAAATGACGGCCCCCTTTTTTTTTTAAAATTGTAGAGTTTTTGAAAGAATTTTTGGTCTAAGATGAACCTTAAAAGATGGAATTCAGATGTTACTAGGCCTTTGAAAAAATTGATGAGAGGCTAAACCCTCGGGAAATATTTCTATAACAAGATAAGTTCTTGGAAAAAAATTCCGGATGAGAAAATTTTTTAGAAGTTGCAAAACTCTTCGGAGAATTTTTTGGTGAGGCCAGACTCTTCCAAAATTTCTGGGCCAGGTAGGACCCTTAAAAAAATTTTAACCAAGAGTAAGTTTGCTGGGAAATAACCGATAAAGTGCTTGATTTGCACTTTAGGGCTGAAACGGGCTTAGTTAAAGCGTAGTTGAAGCCTCAGATCTAATTCAAGTTTAAGTTGTAGGGCCTTGTGTGTTTTCTGGAGTTTGGTTTTCCTCAGTTATTCCTCAAGCTTCGCTCAAGCAGTGAACTATCTATTTTAAACTCACACAAAGTTGGTGGCTCATCGTTGTTGCCTTAGCTCATTAAATAATTCATTATCCCCGAGTTTCACTTTGGCAAAGTTAAGCTTAACTGTGTTCTCTGGCTCTGGCTCTGGCTCATCTGCTGTGACCTCTTCTTGGGTCATAATGTACTTAACTCCAGCTTAAATTCCGTCTTAGCTGATGCACAGGTTTACTTTAAGCTTCACTTAAGCAGTGATTTCACCAAAATGAGTGATTTGTCTGATCCTGAGCTCTGCTCAGGACTTTACTGCCGTTTCTTCTTGAGGTTTATCTAATTCTAACTCAAGCACGACTCACCTACCCGGAACTTTTCTTGGGCAATAATCTACCTCTTTGCAGTTCATCAAAGATTAGGGACTTTCAGATCTCTCTCGCGCTCAGCTTTATTCTTTAATAAACTACGTAAGCTTGAGTTCAACTCACATACGTCTGGGTAGTAACCTTCAAGCACAGCTCGACCGGGTTAGGTTAGGTTAGTCTAGTCCAAAGTCAGCTCATCTCAGCTACTAGCTCAAGCTTAATACTGCTAATATTGCAACTTCGAGCAGATGTCTTCCTACCTTGAGCTCAGCTGTAGGCATCAACTCAACTAAAACTCCATTTCACTCAATCTGAGCTAACTCATTTTACTTTGGTAATGAGACTCTCCATTTCTACGGTCCTTCCTAAATTTTCAATCGCCCAAAATTAAAGTATGAACACTTTTTCTATATTATACTTCAGATTATACCAACGGGATATTATATCTCGAGGATTCAACAGAACGCGTACATCATTTTAATTAAAAAAAATTAATTAACATAATTACGACGATTAAAATTTTTAAAAATAACAATTTTTCTAATTGCCGTAATTTGCAAAGCAAACGAGGTCGATTTTTATTATTTTTAAGACGCATGCCGATTTTAAATCCGCGTCGCAGATCTTTTTTTTTTTCCTTTCCTTCGTTTCCTTTTTCTTTATTATGAGAAAAAGGTTATGCAGAATTGTAATCTTTCGATTATAAACACCAATTAGGATTACTCGATTTTTTTAATCTTGTAATTTCCTCCTTCTCTTTTTTTTATATTCTTTTACGACTTCGTTGTTTACACAAGAAAGGTTAAGGTGGCTGTTGAAGGGGGGAGAGGGGAAGTCGTCTGAGCAATAGGAAAAAAAAGGAGGACAGGAAAATATCGGGACAGATGGTCGGTTTGGAGTGAGCTTGTCAAGAAGGGAATGATGACGGTCGGGTGGATTGGAATTTGAATATCATTTGCATTTACTCAACATAGCTAATGAAACGGAGGGTGGAGAGGGAAAGACGGCAAGGAGGAGGTAAAAGAGGCGAAGGGTGTTAGAGGGGGTTGCAATTAAAGCTGCTTTCATTCCGCCGTGCATTCCTTATACCACTCACATTATTCTCATTTTCCTTCTCTTTGTCCGCGAGATCTGTCAATTGATATCTTATGTGATGAGGAGGGGAAAAAGGGAGGGATTGCCCAAAAAAGTTTTTTTCAGGGGGTGAAAAAAAAAGCTCCTACCAATATTGATAGGCACCCATCCCCAGGGAATTATAATAATTCAAGGGTTAATGTTAGAAAAATAAAAGGGGAATAAAGCTTTCGATGACCGCTTTGGTCATTTTAAGCGATTCCAATCCGAATATTAAAAAAAATCAACTCTATAATTAATGTATTTTAAGATGACCTTTGTCTTCGTTTAGACATTATTGTTTCATTGAGCTTTCCTATGTCATTTTAGGTTTTTAAATCGTATTGATAATTTTATGCTAAATTTTTTTTTACAAAGTTACGAAACCGATTATGTCCGGTGTGCAAGACTTTTTTTAATTCCCCCTCTTGCTTTTTTTTGTCCAGGATAATTTATATGTATTTTTTTTTAAATGTTAGGGATGAAGATACGTGTCAGGTTTGAGAATTTTTAGTGATGTTGTTGGATTATTTTTGTTTCGAAGGGTTTTTTACTTTCGAAGGGCAGTTTACCTCTAAGGTGCCGAAATAATTTTTTTTTAACCCTTTAAAGTCCGACTTTTGATCAGGGCATTTTAAGAAGAGCGTAGCGTGAATTGGGAAGTCTAGAGCCAAGTGCAGAATTAAATTTTTAAAAAAAATCGGTTCTAACAGAAATTTTTGAGCTATATTTGTAAAAAACTCGTGCCCCTGCAAACTTTTGAATATGCATTCAGCAATACAACTAACTTGGGACCTTTATAAACCTAATACAGTATCCCTTGAGTCTTTACCTGCCAAAAGGGAGTAAAACTGCTTATTATGACATTGTCGGTCCATTGTGTATTGCGGTATGCCTACACTAGAAACTTTAGGAGTACGGATTTTTTTCGGTTTTCGGGCTTCATTTGATTCAAGTTTAGACATATTAACATATTATAAAAAGTAGGTCTAGCTTCGAAAATTAATTGGGCCTTAAAAGAGTTAAATTTTTTTTCTTGGCCAAGAGGAAATTAAGGAAATTCCAACACTGACTCAATTTCTATTTTATCCTGGCTCATCCTTCTTACTAAAAATCTCTCCCCAGTGCGCCAGTTCACTTTATTCGTCTTAGGCCGCTGAAAAATATCAGCAACTTTATTACAAACCAACAAAATCACTTTCTCAATTCTTTCCAATTTTTCTTCGGGAAATTTTCTTCGCCAGTTGAGCTAATTAGCAAATTTTTTCCTAATTAGCTCAACAATAACTGGCGGGGGGGTGATCTGTATCTTGCCACACAGCCGATACGGCGTGAAATCAAAACAAAGCTCTATTCACTAAATCAAATCCGATTTACTCCCGACATAAAGGTCACAAAACTGTCAATAAACCCCGGCAGAGTTATTTTGATCGAATTAAATTTCGAGCGGTTAATCGAACCAGTCATTAATTTTATCAATGACTCATTAATTGACATATAATTATAATAATATAATGAAATAAGAGACAATTACATGGTACAGGAAGGTCGCGAGACCGGATTTCAAAAACGCAACAGGGAATTGAAATAATTCCTCAGCTATTTGGAAATTCGTGTATGATTTATTTAATTTTAATATTTGTCGGAGAAATTTTACATTAGAGTTCGGGAATAGAATTAATAGGGATAATAGGTTCACGAGGAAAATACTTTGGGCCGGTCGTTTTTGAGTTTTTTTCCAGGAGGATATTGTTTAATCGGTTTAACTGAGGGATGAGCTAAAAAAAAATTAAGAGCCTGGAAAAACTTAACTTTCAAAAAAAATTCTTAATGGTTTAATTTTTACTTTCGAGCTCCCTAGAGTGAGGAAGTATTGCGGTCGTGTCAAAAATGAAATTTCGCAAATTTTGCCGTGAAATGGCGAGAAATAACCGTAAAAATGGTTTTTGGGCTAACGTGCGTCCGTCCGTTCGTCTGTTCTTGCACTTTCGTTTTTTGCCTGTGTTTCCGAAACCGAAAGAGATAGCGCAACGAAAATTGGCAACCGCCTTCCTCAGGAAGAGGGAAAACTGTTATTCCATCATCAAGACCATTCGGCCAAATTTACGGCTTTGGCAGGGCCAAATAAGGCCAAATTTAGAGTTTTCGGGACTTTCCTCGAAAACGACTTTAACGATTTTTTTCATTTTTTGTGTGGAGGTACCTGACCCTATAATGAACAACTTTTTCCTTTGGCATTTTTCCGTGAAAAATCGTCTTACCCGGAAAATACGGAAAAACTGAAAATTTTTTAGTTTTACCGTCAGGGCCTACACGGGACTCGATTTCGACTGAAAAATGGTCGGTGATTTCAAATTTTCGGTCCATTTTGTGATTTGAAGGCAACCCTGCCAAGTTTAGAACTTTGGCAGGGCCAAAAAAAGGCCAAACAGTGAATTTTCAAAGATTTTCTCGAAAACGGCTCTAACGATTTTTCTTATTTTTTGTGTGAAGATACCTGACCCTATAAGGAACAACTTTTCCCTTTAGCAATTTTTCGTAAAAATTCGGCCTTTCCGAAAAATCCTGAAAAACCGAAAATTTTGATGTTTTACAAATTGCGGTGACATGGGACTCGATTTCGACTAATTAATAGTTAGGGATTTTAAATTTTTGGTCAATTTCCTGATTTCAATCCACCCCCCGACCTCCCAAGTCCCCACTGATGCCTCAATCGAATGAAGCTACACCTCGACTGAGCGAGAAAGTCAGTAGTCCTCCCCGGACTGCTATTCCCCTAGTTTTTTTGTAGCATTACTCAAAAGTAAAAGGTCAGTACCGGTTGTTGCTTGAGCTACTTCCAAAAAATTGAGTCTTAAGCTCCCAATCTTGCCCACTGGGCTACATTTCCCCCCTTGAATTTATTTTATAAAGACCTCGTGAATTTTTTTTTTTTTAAATCTTCAAATCGCAGTAATTATCCCACACCCCTCTTTCGAATACACTTTATAATATGAGTCGTGTGTCCATGCAAACCCTTCTGATTCGGGGTGGAAAAAAAAATCCTCATCCCCTTATACATTTATTCGTAAAAAAAAACCCTTAATTTCAAAGCGAAATTGAATTTTTGGTTTTCCGAGGGTGACAACTGATTATTTATATTTCAAATCGTTTTTAAAAAGCCCCGCTTAACTTAAGCTCAATACGGTTCCCCCCCGTCATATTACGATCCCGAAAAAAAATAGGCTAACTTGGTTTCGAATTGACTGGGTTCCACCTATGGGGCCCGAACGGGAGCAGGAGTCATTTTAGAATTATAGAAATGAATAAAAAAGGGTTTTTAATTGAACTTGCATTTAAAATGGAATGATTGCATATAAGTTCATTAATTTTTCGATTAATTAGTTTTTTAAGTATAATTAGAGTATGCGTGGCCATATGTCCATTTTATTAGAGAGAAAAACTCGAATGTAGGTATTGATTTTTAAATTTTTCGTTAATTAAAAAGCGGGTATGAAAAATTCTATTCTGTTAGGTTAACCGATTTTTTTTAGATTAATTTTTTTTTGAATAAAAATTGCGAAATTGGGGGGTGGTGTGGGGGAAGCAAGGATGTTATGAGTTGAGTCAAGTGATCGCGTTTGGTTTTGAAGGCAAATTTAATTGACCTTCGGTTTTTGGCCTGTTTTTTTATTTTTAAGAAAAGGAATCTTAAAATTTTTAGATCGATGGAAATTTTTTCTTGAATCACTCAGAAGTAAATAAATAAAAAAAAAAAAATAAGCCCCTGCCCATAGCTCAAATTTTCTAAGCCCGACTTGCTAAATTCTCTTTATACTAAACAAAGTCGATTTCATATAAAAAGACATTAAAAACAATCAAGCTTTACAGCATGAAAATAGCTAAGATGCCCTTGAATGACGTAAACTCAAAGTACCTGATTTTTATTCCTTTTTCTCTCTACATTGTTTTTAATTAGCCGGAATGACTGTGTCGCAACGCAATCTTAATGCATTTTACGATCTCATTATTTATTAATTTTATAATTTTTTTTTTTAATGCTAATGAAATCAATGTCGTTTTTCTTTTTAATCAATTTCTTCGACTAAGATCTACTCTAATCGCTCGTTCTAATTAAATATTCTCATCCCCGTGTATAATTTATTTACCCTTCATGTCACGGTGCACGTGCAGACACACCCCTGACTGATGTAGGATTACTGCCTATGGTGATCGCAGACACGTTAAAGGGGCTCGAAAGATGTTTTAAAGTTTCGGGAAATTTGATTTATCCAAAAAAATTTAAATCATCTCGACGGACTTTAGCTTGATTAAACGAGGAAAGCCGGAACGGCGCATTTCCCTCCCATCTTTTAACGCCATCATCATCGCAGAGGTCTAGATACTACTTCCAAGACATTCTCCCAATTACAATTTCATATTAAAACATCGAGAATTGTATCATTTGCATAATTATGCAAAATAATGTAATTTGGAAATGTAGGGATTATTCAGGATTGGTCATGGGGTTGTTCTTGTGCTTTACTTACCCCACCCAGCCACCCTCGATATTAATTCATCCTCCCTTTCTCATTACATTCTACTCGGGGCTTTTGGGAATCTTTGAAATACAACGAGGAATGGCTTAAATTATAATGAGTCAAACAACAGCTGTTCCTTTGCTGGGTCATACAGTAATGAAAAAAAAAAATTCTTTTTCTTCTTTCGAGTTCGATTTTTTATGAATCAATGGGTTTTTTTTTTGTGATTAAGGGGTTGTAGGAGCTATCCACGCTTCATTAAAATCTCTTATGTTTTCAGTTATTATGGCGAAGCTGGATGCGGTGGAAAGGGGTTTTTGGTGGTTATTAAATTTAAACCTATATGACGGTGTAATCCGACAATTTAGTTCGTTTACCGTTGATAAGGAGCTGAACCCTTTACAAATATTTCTCGGGTTTTTGACTTTTAAATAGGGAGTAGGATTGTTCCTAAGCTGTTCGATGTGGAGAATTCATTCTTAGGTTGTACCTGAAGAATTTAGAAGCACGAGGATGAAGCCTCCTCTAAAGCTCCAACCTTGATAAAATTTTCGTTTGAGGAAATGGGAACAGTGGGGGGGGATATGTGAAAACATGCGTGAAATTTTTGGGTGGCGGTGCACCTTAATTTTCTGACGACGAACGCCGTACCTCCCTCTTCTCCTGCCTCCACAACTCATTCATTACCGCCGTATTATTTACCTAACAGACTTTGTATGTTATCTCTTAATTGTTTTGATTCCATTACCAGGCACGTTACCTCGGACTTCAATTTACTCCGCTGTCCAAACACTCATTTTCCACCAAGTTTACGTTCCGACGGAACAGAGGAATCATTTTCACAAAATGTGATCAAGAATCGCCTCAAAGCATAAACTCTCAAACGTCGGGGTATAAATGTCATTAAATCGGTTGTGCGCGACACATATATAGGCAATCAGGGAACTCCGATAAAACTTCTCATAGGAATAGCCTCTGCCTCTGCCGCTCGCACTCGCACACATTTACACGCGGACGGGAATCCGCTAGTTTACATTTTCTTAATTTGATTCGTGGAAAACTTGAGGGTAGAATGGTCAGTTTTGTAATTACAACGGATGATGGTTTTCCTTATCCCCGGCATCGTTTGTTAGAAAAACGGAGTTTAATTTAAACTCTGATGAAGTTGGATCAGAAAATGAGTCAAGCATTAAGAAGAGCTTTTTGAAATTGTTTTGGGTGTTTGGAAGAAATTAGACTTGGAGCTATGAGGGTTTCTTCGGAGGTTCTCGATGGTTTTTGAAGAAGTTTAGGCTGATGAATTCAAAATATAAGTTGGAGTTAGTATTTGTAGCATTAAGTCTCATTGAAACCTACAGCGAAATCTCCAATAGGAATTTACAATTGAGGAAGAAAAACGAAAAGGAAAAAGTTTGTAATGTCTGAGAAATCTGAACAGTGAGATCTCCAGCAGAAAACTTAGAATCAAGAAAAAATTATCAAGACAGTTAAAACAAAAAAATGTGTAAAAGATATCGTTTTTCAGACTACCTAATCCACAAGTAATTTACTACAAGCTTATTGGCAGTAATGCCGCTTAAGCCTTAGAAAAGACAGCGCTAGAGTCGCTTTAGCTAAAGAAACTGCTACTGGAGCGCGCTAGGGTCGTTTAAGTAGAAACAAGTCGCTTGAAAGCGCCAGTATTGATTTGCCTCCCGAAAAAACCGAAAGATATCGTTTGTGTCGTTTTATTTTCCCAACATTGCCTTTTTAGAAAAATCTAAAAATCTAAGAAATCTGAACAGCGAGATCTCCAGTAGAAAACTTAGAATCAAGAAAAAATTATCAAGACAGTTAAAACAAAGAAAATGCGTAACATTGCGTTTTTAGAAAAATCTAAAAATCTAAGAAATCTAAGAAATCTGAACAGCGAGATCTCCAGTAGAAAACTTTGAATCAAGAAAAAATTATCAAGACAGTTAAAACAAAAAAAATGCGTAACATTGCCTTTTTAGAAAAATCTAAAAATCTAAAATCTAAACAGCGAGATCTCCAGTAGAAAACTTAGAATCGAGAAAAAATTATCAAGACAGTTAAAACAAAGAAAATGCCTAACATTGCGTTTTTAGAAAAATCTTAAAATCTAAGAAATCTAAGAAATCTAAACAGCGAGATCTCCGGTAGAAAACTTAGAATCGAGAAAAAATTATCAAGACAGTTAAAACAAAGAAAATGCCTAACATTGCGTTTTTAGAAAAATCTAAAAATCTAAGAAATCTAAGAAATCTAAACAGCGAGATCTCCGGTAGAAAACTTAGAATCGAGAAAAAATTATCAAGACAGTTAAAACAAAAAAATGCGTAACATTGCCTTTTTAGAAAAATCTAAAAATCTAAAATCTAAACAGCGAGATCTCCGGTAGAAAACTTAGAATCAAGAAAAAATTATCAAGACAGTTAAAACAAAAAAAATGCGTAACATTTCCTTTTTAGAAAAATGTTAAAAATTTTTAGATCAAATTTTCTCGAAATGTTATTTTTATCAATTTATCAATCAATTTTTGGGCAAAATTAGGCCTAGCAGTCACCGAATTCTCGATGCCACTTCTTACTCTCGACGCCCCTTACGATATGATCCTTGTCTAAATGACGGAAGTGTCACGTCGCCGGAAATATTTTTTTTATTTCTTTAATCCCTTCTTTCATGCAACCGTCTTTTATTTTAATTACAACGTTTGCTAATCGACATCTATTTTCATGTATCAGCACGAACCGGATTCCCTTTTGTTCTTTTAAAAAAAAAATTATACGGTTATGCATTTTGCGTCTTTTGCAGCTGAAAAGCTCATATTTTATACAAGAAGGCTGTCCCGGATTAAAATTATTTAATAAGGGACGAGCCCCCGGACGACGATGATGACGAGTGCCGTGGTGGCATTCCTTGTTTTTTAATAAAATGAATATTAAAATGCAGAAATAGCGAATAGGAAAAAGGTTGAGAGGTACGATTCCGACACCAACTTCTCCCTGTTGTAATTAAATTCCTACATTTGCATAATATATGCATAATTCATTAGTGCCAAGACAAATGCTACGGAGTTCTGCCATTTTTCGTTGAAATCTCGTTTGGATTAATCTCGCAGCACCTTTTTCGAAAAACGATCCGATTTTCTATTTAAGTGCTCTTTCACGTACATTCGGATTTCTCTTTCGAGATTTTAAAGGGAATTATTTGATCGGGGGGGGATATATATACAAGTTAACTTGTATTTCTGTTTAAACCCCCCTTTTTAATATTGTTGATTAAATCAAATGATTTGTCGAATAGGTTCTTGAAAAGATGATGAATTTCTAGCCAAAGATTGCTCTTCGAAAGAATTTTTTTGTCCCTAATGAGAAGATTAAAAGTCAGAAAAATTGCCTTTGGCCAAAGCAGCCCTAAAGTTAATAAAACTGAGAAATGACGTAAGATGGCAGAAGTCGGCTATAGCCGACACTATAGGCAATGTGCTCGTGACGTATCTCGTGACGTCACGAATCTAAAACCTATATTTAGCTTATATATTCGAGTCCTCAAGTTGATTTTGCATAACTTGCGCCTTAATTCGCTTCTGCATAAGTTAAGAATAGAAGATTGTCCTCGAGTTGATTTTGCATAACTTGCGCCTTAATTCACTTCTGCAAAAGCTAAGAAGAGGTGATTGTCCTCGAGTTGATTTTGCATAACTTGCGCCTTAATTCGCTTCTGCATAAGCTAAGAATAGGTGATTGTCCTCGAGTTGATTTTGCCTATCCAGTCGGAGGAAGGAGCACGACATAGACTATAGTGTACACATAGCCTTAGCTCCTCGAGAATCCTTTACCCCTCATGCTTTCAGGGCTGCTCCCTACACTTTAGGTGAATTTTAATTATATCGAATAAGCAAATGTAAATCCCCGTGCATTGTCACGAGGGGGGCGACTTTTTTATTCGACACATTTAATTACTTTTTTCGCTCGGGGCGCACTGCCCAAAACCGGGATTTAAATTTGATCCTGAGATTTCTGTCATTTAAAACCTCGAGAACAGGATAATTATGCAAAATCAAGTATATCTTTGTAAATCCCACGGATTAAGTAATGCAGTATTAAAATCTTTTTATCAAGGAGGTTTTTTCGCCAGCTTTGCCGGAATGGAGTGTAAACGAGAGAAAATTTGATGATCCAATTTATTTTATTTTATGTTATAATGCGACTACGCCAGGTTAAGGGAGTTTCGGAAGGCGCGTTTTTTTTTTTTTTTTTTTTTTAATGCGTTTGGCATTTGGATGACTAAGGACTTGTATTGCTCGGAGGATTGATTTTAATATAGCGTGAAGTAATTGGAACTAATTTTTCGGGAGACACCCTGTACTCAATTAACACTTATCTAAAGCAGTTCGAATGACGTGTTTGTCCTTCCATAACGACTCGAGCCCATCCGTCTGTAAAGTCCCGTGTTTGCATTATTTTTTTTTAACGATCTTTTCTACCCTTTACTCCACCCTGTAGTCACTCATCTCGACCATAAATTTATATATTTGTTTTTTATATCTCAATTAAGGTCAGGGATTGTTCTTGCGGGGGATTCCGGGGATTTTTTTATTTAACAAGTTTAAAGCCAAAAATTTTTTGACCGATTGTGACACGACTAGTCTGGAAAATGTGTGAAAACTCTACAAAAAAAATTCACCCCTCATACAAATTTAAAAAAAAAATACATCGATATGTCTTTGTTCCAGCTTCGGGGGGGAGAAAAAAAACGGGATGGACGATACGTGCCCACGATCTGAACGTAATTCACATTTTTAACTTACGTAAAAAAGCTCGACTATAAAGATTACTAATTAAAAAATTAATATAATTACTAGGTAATCATATAAAAATTTTAGAGATGACTAAAAACATTACTAACGGTTTATGAAACCCCAACGTCTTCTTACATTCCGCTTCAATATTAATCATGTATATTCTTTTATACATTCTTTTTTTTTTTTTTTTTTTCGTTTTTATATAAAAAGATTAAGCGGCGTCCGTTCGCGAACATACGCATTTCCTATTTTCATACACTGAGTTTCAATCTCCCGTTTTTTTTTTTCCCGGAGAGGGAGGCAGGGTCGTATCGGGATCAATTACCAACCCATATGATCGAGCGCTAAAACGACAAAAAAATCCGCAGAGGAAATGAAATTTTAAAAAAAAAATATATCAATCCGCACCTGAATAACTTGCGTGTCCCTTTGTTTTTTTTTATTAGTATTATCCGTTTTTTATTCGATACCTAGCTCCGGTCCTGATAAACAGTATTTAATTAATAATCCTACCTTTGATAATTATATTTTTTCATATGTAATTTATATAGGTTCATGATATTGGTCCCATGCATTATTATTTTTCATTAAATAAATTAAAAATAATCATCGTAATTTTCATGTCTGACTGTCTGTCTTTATAATCAGCTATTTTTCAGCTTTAGAACATGTAATTTTAATTAAATCCTGTAAATCTTTTTTTTTCCAGGCGGTTTTGTCGCGCCTCGAGGGGGAATTATTAAAATATTATAGCCTCAGGTATACATTGATTCACTTCTTCACGATTTTACGCTCGAGCTAAAAAACGTGAAAGTTAAATATTTTAAAAAAATTGGAGGGGGACTGTCACCCCTGAGGAAGTCAAAAGGCAACTTTGGCCAAAAAAAAATCAGCCAGCTGTGACGTCATTAGCACTTCTAATTTTTTTCCCCTCGAATTTTCCGGAAATTTCAGCTTCAAATTCTATAATCTTTTTAAACAAGCAGAAGCCAATTACATTGAAAATTGTCCCACGGTATAATTAACAAAAATCGCTCCCGAATCGCCATCTCATAATTTTCATCTCTTAACGTTTTTATTTCGAGGGAGGGGCCCGATTTGAAACAAAAAAGAAATTGATCGGAATGAAACCAAGTAATATTTAACTTTCAGGTTTTTTAGCTCAAGCGTAAATCGTGAAGAAGTGAATGGATGTATACCTAAGGCTATAATATTTTAATAATTCCCCCTCGAGCTGGCTGATTTTTTTTTTGGCCAGGTTGTGACCAAAGTTGCTTTTTGACTTCCTCGGGGGTGATTATCGTTGCCCATTTCCCCCTTCGCAATTTTTTAAATTTTCTAAGAGAAAGTTATTAACTTTAAAGCTTGTCTTAAAATAAAATAATGATGAGAGTAATTACCAATAATGATATGCATATGAGTCATTGTCGCTTTTCATCCCTTCATTGATGGGGATAAATTCAACCCTCTCAGTTCTTTTGCTTCTAATTTCCATGACTCATATTAATTTTTTTTTTTTTGTAATTTATTTCCTGCACCCCTTTTTCTTTTCATAGAAAATCAGGATCTAGTTGTTCTATCCCGCTCGAATATGGGTGGACTACCTGCGGCCAATATAATTTCAATTCGAAAGCTTCACAGAAAAAGTTTCACTCGTTTAATTATGGGGATAGTATCGTGACTTATCGGTTTTTTTATGACTGTCCTAGTTATTGCATCATAAAATGCAATCTTTTTTTTTGCTCGGAATGATTTCGTGCGATTTGGGTATAAAAAAAAATTCATCCAGTGTATTTTCTGCACGGGTATATGACTTTTGTTTTGTGTCCTCTTGTGTTAAAAACTCTTTGCTAAATTGGAAAGTTATTTTCCTGCTAATAACTTTTTTATTTGTAATTTTCTCTTCCCAAGGTTTTTTTTTTTTTATAAAAGATTTTATGTTGGATAAAGCATAATTGAGCTTTTTTGCATCAAATCGTTCACGGTTACCGATTAACTTTCTGCTATTATCTATTATTATAATGTTTCCCATTGTTTATTTTTTGAGAAATATAAACACAATTTTTTTTTAAGTATTTTCCTAGTTTGAGTTTTGAAGCTAGCGGCTATTTTAGTTTGCCGTCTGTGTAAATATAGTGCGATGAATAGGTTGAGTGAATTATAAATTCAAATTTATGTTTAGGATTTTTAAATTGAGATTTTTTATATAGTGATTGATTTAAAATAGTCGAGAACCTTACAGGAAAGAAAATCAAGAAAAACTAAGAAAAATCAAGATCAGTTCGACAAGAAGAAAGAAGGGACTTGTTCGACATGAAAAATCAAAGGATTTGTTTGAAAGAAAAATCAGGATATCTGTTCGACATGAAGAAGCCAAGGTGTTGTTCGACAGATCTCCTAATTCTTAATGGCAAACAACTCATTTGATTCTTCATGTCGAACAGATCCTTATTCTTCATGTCAAACAGATCTCCTGATTCTTCATGTGAAAAAAGTCCTTTGATTCTTCATGTCGAACAAGTCCTTTAATTCTTCATGTCAAACAGATCTGATTCTTCATGTGAAACAACAAGTCCTTTGATTTTTCATGTTGAACAGATCTCCTGATTCTTCATGTCGAACAGATCTTTTGATTCTTCATGTGAAACAACAAGTCCTTTGATTTTTCATGTCGAACAAGTCCTTTGATTCTTCATGTGAAACAACAAGTCCTTTGATTCTTCATGTTGAACAGATCTCCTGATTTTTCATGTCGAACAGATCTTCTGATTCTTCATGTGAAACAACAAACAAGTCCTTTGATTTTTCATGTCGAACAAGTCCTTTGATTTTTCATGTCGAACAAGTCCTTTGATTTTTCATGTCGAACAAGTCCTTTGATTTTTCATGTCGAACAAGTCCTTTGATTTTTCATGTCGAACAAGTCCTTTGATTTTTCATGTCGAACAAGTCCTTTGATTTTTCATGTCGAACAAGTCCTTTGATTTTTCATGTCGAACAAGTCCTTTGATTCTTTGTGTGAAACAACAAATCCTTTAATTCTTCATGTTGAACAAATTTCCTGGTTCTTCATATTCGACATGAAAAATCAAAGGACTTGTTCGACATGAAAAATCAAAGGACTTGTTGTTTCACATGAAGAATCAGAAGATCTGTTCGACATGAAAAATCAAAGGACTTGTTGTTTCACATGAAGAATCAAAAGATCTGTTCGACATGAAGAATCAAAGGAGTTGTTCGACATGAAAAATTAAAGGACTTGTTTGACTAGAAAAATCAAGAGATTTGTTCGACTAGAAAAATCAAGAGATTTGTTCGACTAGAAAAATCAAGAGATTTGTTCGACTAGAAAAATCAAGAGATTTGTTCGACTAGAAAAATCAAGAGATTTGTTCGACTAGAAAAATCAAGAGATTTGTTCGACTAGAAAAATCAAGAGATTTGTTCGACTAGAAAAATCAAGAGATTTGTTCGACTAGAAAAATCAAGAGATTTGTTCGACTAGAAAAATCAAGAGATTTGTTCGACTAGAAAAATCAAGAGATTTGTTCGACTAGAAAAATCAAGAGATTTGTTCGACTAGAAAAATCAAGAGATTTGTTCGACTAGAAAAATCAAGAGATTTGTTCGACTAGAAAAATCAAGAGATTTGTTCGACTAGAAAAATCAAGAGATTTGTTCGACTAGAAAAATCAAGAGATTTGTTCGACTAGACAAATCAAGAGATTTGTTCGACATATAAAATCAAAAGATTTGTTGAATTAGAAAAGTTGATCAAAAAATTTGTTATCACGAAAACCTTTTCAAGGCGCTTTCAATTTCTCAAACCTCTGAATGATCTCCAAAACTAAGCATGATTTCATTCTTACTCTTCACCAATTAATTCCTAAACTGTCATTATGCCCAATCCGACCCTAACAATCCTCGAATCACACACACACACACAATACGGTCTTATAAAAACACACAACATATTATAATTTAATGTAATAAATAACAAAAGATTAATAACTGGTATTGAATCTGCTCCAGGTGGACCGTCGGGTAATTAAAAATGTCTCCTTTAATAATTAATGATTTAATTAGGTTTTAGTGACGGGTAATTAATTGTGAGGTCGTTTCGCGCCCATCATCAAAAAACATTAAAAAAATAATCGTTTGCTCTTTGCCACACGGCTCAAAAGGAATTTTTTTTAGGCGATCGCGCGCCTATTGAAGTAATTCGTAACACAGCAAATAAAGTTTCCATCTAAATAGAAAACAAAAGACGGTTTATACACTCCTTCAAAATACAAAGTATAGGTCCAGCTGTTCTTTTCAACCCCCAACGTCCATTCAAAATCAATACAAAACTAGAGGGATTTAGATAAGGTATCAAAGCCCAACGAGAACGTAAGGCACGGCCCCGTCAACTTACCCTTCGTATCTGTAATTAAGTCCACGTTTTCAAGAATGACTCTTAAAAGAAATCAAACGATAATGCCTCGTACATTAATAAAGGTAATTTTCTTATACTGATTCTTCTTAATTATGTCCGAAGTAATTATTTAACGTAAGAAGAAGGAAATGTTCCGTGTAATGTTAACATTTCAAATGGTCATTTAACGATTTCCCGACATCCTGATAATTAAGTTTGTTCTTAGCATTACATAAGAAGATCTGATAAATTTGGCAATGATATCGTGAAAAGTAACTTCTTATTTCGATCATATAATTAAGTACATGTTCGGGGGTGAAAAAACGTAAGAAGATAACGTTTAACGTCCGATTCTTATTGAGGGTTTTGTCGAGCTTACGGTGCCCGCGACCCGGGGATATCGGAATACGTAAGAAGATGGATGTTTTAATTACGTTCGGGCTGCGGAGCGAACGTTTAGTACGAATCCGACGTAAGAATAATTAAGTTTATGTGTTACATTGTAATTTGAGAGGTTCGGACTCGGGGAACGGATCGGTCGTGCTCGTCTTTTTGGATTGTGAAGAATCGAAGGAAAATCAATTTTGGAAGCTGGCCTTATTAGTGCAAAATACAATTTTCGTAATGACTTGCCTCAAGATATTATTGGAGAGAGAGAACTGGACGAAAAGCCTTTTATCCATTATGAAAAGCGAAGCATGAAAATGAGGAGGAAAAATCCTCCTGGTCCCTTGTAAAACCCTTTGCCGTTCGCTTGCCCTTATGTTTTCCCAGTGAATAACGTTGGTAGAATGGAAATATAAAAATTCGGAAGGCGCAGGCGTGATTCAGGGAAAAAGTATGAATCGAGGGAAAAAAGTTGAAAGTTATAATTGAAAACAATGTTGGGATGTATATAAGTTTAAAGAAAAGAAAAGAAGAAAGATGAACTGGACTTTTAACTCCCTCGTTGAACTCTCTCTCTCTCTCTCTTTGAGTTTAAAAAGGTTTTCTCCAACTCCTTTTCCCGCGCGCTCGAACCGGACTTTGTATATCTTTCAAGCATTGGAAAACCGCGACCTTTCGTCGATTGAAGAATTTTTTAAACGTTTTGGGATTTGGCGAATATTATTTTAAAAGAGCGAACGTTTTTAAATTTTTTTGTCAAGCCCGAAAAAATCTGAGCTTTATGGGCTCAAGATTAAATTTCGCCATTTTAATTTGTGAATTTAAAATCTTGGAAAAAATTTAAGGGAAGATAATTTATCGCATTGAATATATACCTTTGAGATGAGATGGTCACTAGGAAACGGCTTTGCAAAAGGAACAATCGGAAAACCCGAAGGGTAGAGAATGAATAAGTTGTCTATTTTAACTTGTGTGAATTATAACAGTGGTCACAGTTACAAGTTCTGGTTTTCAGATGTTCATTCTGCAGTTCCAAGACAGTGCCGTTTGCTATAGTTTCCCTTCTTGTTATTTTCACTTTGAGTTTAAATTTTTGGATGGTAATTTTGAATATGGTCATTCCGTTTGGGATTTTTTTATATTTTTTAGAAAGCTTTGTTTAGTTGAAAATTTGGAATTATTTTGAGGATTCAAGTAGTTTTGAGTAGGAAAAATTACAATTGAATTGCTCCTGCAAGGAGATTTAGATTGTTGATGATTTTGATCTAAAATATGGACCCATAAAAATTATATGTAAAATAAATATAAGGGAGATTCAGGCCTGGAGGATTTTTTTTTTCAAAACCACGGCAGAGACGACCGAAGCGAGGAGCGTGCCGCCATCCCAAATTACTTCCTGCGCTCCCGGACATGAGGTCCCGGACCTTAGGCCTCGAAAGATTCAGGTCCGGAGGATTATTTTTTTAAACCACAACAGCAACGAGCGAAGCGAGGAGCGTGCCGCCATTCCAGATCAATCCCCACGCTCCCGGACCTTAGGCTTGGAACCTTAGGCCCCGGGAGATTCAGGCCCGGAGGATTTTCTTTTTAAACCACAACAGCGATGAGCGAAGCAAGGAGCGTGCCGCCATTCCAGATCAATCTCCACGCTTCGGACCTAAGGCCCCGGGCCTTAGGCCCCGGGAGATTCAGGCCCGGAGGATTATTTTTTAAACCACGGCAGCGAGGAGCGTGCCGCAATCCCAGACCACTGTTTACCGGCGAATTTTACGCGCTCGCACTTGGATTTTTTGGGTTTTCGAATTACAGCATATGAAAATTATATATATTTTATATATAAAAATCCAGCCCAACATCGTTACTTTGACCAAAAATTTACAGAGTCTAGAAAATCTGATCCGCTTTAGTCGATTTAGAGGAACGACTACAAAATGGGCTACAATACGGCGAGATTTAGGGGAACGACTACAAATAATTTACCAAATTTTCCTATAATTCGGTTCTTCAAAGGTAAACTGCCATTATGACGTCAGAGCTGAACTCTAAGAAGGCATTGATTTGCACAACTCAGGATAATGACTGATCCCGTGTCCAACCTTACCACTTTGCCCTAATTTGAGCGCCAGACTTGTTCAGCAAGTGGCTGCTCAAGACAAAACTACTAGATACAATAGACTAGTTCAGGGTGTATACTGAGTCAATTTTTCCATTATTTTTCGTTTATTTTTAAAAAACTCATTATAATTCATTATTTTGCAAATTATTCATTATTTCCTATTATTTTAATGGTCAGAGCAAAAAAATTGTGTAAACTATAAAAATTTAAAAAAAAGTAATAGTGAATATGGCGCTTTTTGAAAATTTTTCCCTTGTGACCCTTCTTCGGCTCGGCCTAAAGTCCTCGCCGACTTAATCTATTCCCTTTGCTGGGCGAATTTTTCTTCGATTTTTCAAAAAAAACACTTACGAGGAAGAAGAGATAGTTAAAAATTTTAAAAATTTTAATTTTTCAGAATTTTACTAATTTTTTTAGAATTTTTTAGAAAATTTTACTTTATTCGTTTTTAAATTGCATATTCTCTGCGCAATCCTACAGAAATTAAAATTTTAATAATAAAAAGAAATTAATTTCGAGTTCTGGCTAAAACAAAATCCGTTGCAGGAGCAATTCAATGGTAATTTTTGCCAGCCCGCTTTGCCCCAATTTGAGCGACAGACTTGTTCAGCAAGTGGCTGCTCAGCGAATCAAGACAAAACTACTAGATACATTAAATAGACTAGTCTGACACGGCCTTTTACGTCTTGGGTGAAGTAGGCAATATATATCAGGCGATGCTCTAGAATTCAGTTCAGTTCAGTAAAAGTTTAAACGACAAGACCACCTTGCAGATGTTTCATATTTTTTAACCTCCTTTACACGCTCATAGAAAGGTTTTCGAATATTCTGGCTATTCATAGAAAAGATGTAGAATTACTAAACTGACCATTGTAGTCCGGTCAGAAAACTGAGAAGGAATCAGCGGAACAAGGACGGAATCACAAAACTCGAGGGAAGAGGGGCTAGGCTAGAGAGGAGGACGATGTCGGGTAAGGGAAGAGGAGAGGAGACGTTACGAGAAGGACTCCACAACTAAGATCATTAATATCACGAATGAAGCTAATTTACATATAAATAAGGAAGAGCGGGTGTGTCGAGGGGTGGAAAAAGGGGGGAGGTTGGAAAATAGGAGGGAAAGGGGGGGGGGTCGGTGGATGGGGGTTTATTTCGACCCCGCGATCTCGCAATTACTAATCATTCAATTTCAATAATTATAATAACAGTACGTGAAAATCTGGAATTGTACGACGGAAGACTTGGGGGACGAAGAGTGCGCGTCTAATCATCACATGCTTCTGGTTTAAGACTGAGGATTTTTTTTTTTTTTTTTTCATTTCTGGGCCGAGTTGGGATGGTCGAGAGAAAGAAAAAAAAATCTCATAAAACATTTCGGACTTTACAATAAATAAGGGGAATAATTAAAATAATTAAGAACATCAAAAATTTTAATTATGATTATAATGATAGTAATCATGGGGAGCAATCGACAGTGTCTGGTTGCACCGTAAGTTATTATACAATTAAATGCAGGACTTATCTGGTTAACCATTTGTTAAAAAGTATGTGATTTGCAGGGCCGCCGCAAGAGCTACAAAGCAATTCCAAGAAATAATTTTTTTAAATCGATTGAAAAAAAGAATTTTTGATTTTGGCGAACGTACTTTGGAATTGTTTTAATTTCTTGCTTCCTCAAGCTGCTGAATCTATGGCTACGGATCCATTGATTAGCTGGGCCATTTGATGGATAAAAATCTGAAGAAGATTTAAGAGGTCAGTGCAACTGACTCTACCTATATCGAAATGAATGAAGAGGAGAAAAAAATCATGCGTTACACTCAACGTCCGTAATATTTTGATAATTTGATCATATCACCGCAGTTGCTGATGCCTTTTTTTCGACTTCACAAGTCTCTTACTGTTGGGCGAGAAATTTCTTCTTGGTCACGCTCCCTTGCACATTGTCCGCCCAACATTTTCTGAATCTTCTAATCGATCTTCCTCCCATATTCTGCCTGCTGTAGCCGCCAGGATTCAATCGCAATTACTAAGGCTGCAGCGCTCTCAAACCTCTATCTTTAAAGCCCACACAACTCGAGAACTAATTTGCGAAAAGCATTTATCGTTGCACTCTTTATCATAAAAATAAATCCGACAATCTCTACTTTCCTACAAGTAAATTGACAGCAATCTAAAAAACAAATTTACAAACTACAAAATAGGGAACAATTAATTAATCAAACTCGAAAAAAAAAAATATATAAATCTTTAAAAATATCACCTTACAATCTTTTAAAACTGATGATTTCAGAGAGCGAAATCTTCGTATTGGTTATTTATAATAGATACAAGTCGATGAATCTGGTCCCTAGTCAACAGTAATTAGTGTTTTAAACGGCCACTTATTTTTTGGGTAATAAATTACAAGAAGTATGGTCCCTCTCTATAATTATAATAACAATAATCAAAATATTATGGACATTGAGTGTAACGCATGATTTTTTTTCTCCTCTTGCTTGAGAGACCTACGCTCAGGAGTAAAATGAAAGAAATTTAAGATTTTTTGTCGCGGGGATTAAGATTTGTGGACTAGGGAGCTGACGGAAAAAGCTTTCCTGTAACTCTGGGGCTAGTTTGACTCTTAAAGAATTTGTCCGTCTGATCTTATAGAGATCTTGCACTGGTTGCCTAAGCAATGAGCACTAGGAGAAAGGAAACAAGCCACCAAAAGATTTTAAATTTTTTGGAAAAGATTACTATTTAACCCTTTTAAGGCCTAATTAATTTTCGAAAAGGTAATTATTGGGGACCTAGCTAGGCCGACTTTTTTATAATATGTTAATATGTCTAAACTTGAAGCAAATGAAGCCCGAAAACCGAAAAAAATCCGTACTCGTAAAGTTTCTAGTGTAGGCATACCGCAATACACAATTGACCGACAATGTCATAATAAGCAGTTTTACTCCCTTTTGGCAGCTAAAGACTCAAGGGATATTGTATTAGGTTTATAAAGGTCCCAAGTTAGTTGTATTGCTGGATGCATATTCAAAAGTTTGCAGGGGCACGACTTTTTTACAAATATAGCTCAAAAATTTTTGTTACATCCGATTTTTTTTAAAATTTAATTCTGGACTTGGCTTTACACTTCCCAATTCACGCTACGCTTTTCTTAAAATGCCCTGGTCAAAAGTCGGCCTTTAAAGGGTTAAAGACTTTTTTCCCTTTTAAAAGTTACGAAGTTGGATTTATTCAATCTCGTGTTATCATCCCCTTTTACCCTGACGTCTTAATTTTTTTTTAGTGGGAGGCGCTTTTGCAGAACTGCAACTCTTTCCCTCTTTTCTCTTAACCTCTATTTACATCCCCAATTTGCGAAAAAAACATCTTCATGCATAATTTCAGCGGAACTTAACATTTTCCTATACACTTTTAAAAAAACCGCGATTTTAATTTTCCACCCGGAAAATTCCCTGCGGTTCATTCCGTATTCCAGGATTTACTTAAATGCAAAAGTTAATTTTCCTTTTTTTTTTGAAAGATATTTTTTTATTTCTTCTTCCGTCGATTTCCCAAAAAAAATAAACTTACCTCTGATTTTAAATTTAAGGGGGCATCTCCCGCGTCTAATTTATGCGGGGAGTTGGTTTTGACATCGCCGCTGTCGTCTTCTTGTCCGCCTTCTGCCATGTCCGCCTCACATCCCGACTCGTCTGAAAATATTCGAAGATTTTTATTAGTCGCGAGAAAAACGTATAAGGATTTTTTTTTTTTTTTTTGAACGCTGTTAATATCATTATTTCAACTTTCCACTTTTCTTAAACTTTCTCTCTTTTACAACTTTTTACCTTTAACTTGAGGAAAGCTAAAAATACTTTTCTTTTCATTGGAAAGTTTTTACGAAGGGTATACTACATTCTTCTTTTTTTTCTTCTGAAAAGTTTCTAGAAACTTTTTTTTTTTTGTAGAAATGCCGTGAACCTTCTTCGGTGAATTAATTTTCGCCGAAGTTTTTCATGATTGGGTTATCAGTCGGCGGCGCAAGAACGCGTAAGATTCAGCTTATTGCGAAATGATTCGCTGACTAATAAAAAACTTCCGACCGATTTCTTTTTTTTTCCTCTTTATCACTCCCTTCCGACGCGTCATATGGCTTAGCACGTTTTAATTTGATTAGAGAAATAAGACAGGAATTTTTTTGACTAGAAAGGTAAATAGTCGTTTTTTTTTTGCTGAAGGAGATTTGCGGAGAAGCCCCAGAAATTTTTTTCAAATTTAATTCTCTTTTTTTATTATGTCATGATCCGGAAAATCAATGTCAGTTTTTCCCGCCAATTTTTTTTGAAAATTATTTTTAATTTTGAAAATGGAATTATTTCAATTCTGATTAAAATTTTGGCTTCTTGCTAAAACCTTTGAAGGAATGAAGTTGGGACCAAGTTTTATTGACTAAGAAAACAGATAAAGCCTAAAAATCCATGTGCTGAAATTTTTTTTAACAAACACTAAATATTTCCTCAACTTACCAGAATTATTAGAAGGTGGTTTCTTATATATTTGACTATTCAAATAAGGATGATGGTGATAATAACTTGCAGTATTCATTTAAAATTAAAAAAAAAAATTAATCAAAAACTAAATTAGTTTATTATTATTATTTTAATTTTTTTTTCCCGACTCGTTTCACGAACACTCGATTAGAAAAAAAAAATCAATGAGTCATATTGATTCACCGAGAAATCCCACTTGAAAAAAAAATTGAATCATTCACTCGTAATAAAATCATGCCGTTCATTTTTCGAGGAAACGAATGACACTAGCAACCACGTCGAAGCTCTGAAAATGACTGAGAAACAAACAGCGTTAAAAACAAGTGAACAACAAAAATTGTAAAAATTAACGGTCGTTTATTGTTAGCTTACGTGAGTTGCAGATAAAACGACAAAAGCCCCTTTACATGATTAAATTGAAATACCATTCTTACTTTTATTAACAGGATTCGATTTTGTATGGATTTGGTTTAACGATCCGCCTACGGTTCGCTTACGTGGAAGAGTTGTAAAAATTGATATGAATTTTACATTATACCGGAGGACTCGTGAAAATTCACGACGAGGGTTATTTTTAATTGTTAGTCCAGTTTGGGTTGTTAAGAATGTTTGTCGGGTTCATCTAACGATTCGGGGAAGGGTTTCGGGTGGATTTTAAGGAAAGCTTTGGAGCTTTTACTTTTCATATGGGTAAATCCAAGCTTTTGTAAGGTTGGCGTATCGGGAGTTTTTAAAGTACATGTGCAAGAAAATTTAATGCTCTCAATTTGGTTCATAAAATTTGATCTTTAGTTAATTCTTGACTTATAAAAATGAAAAATTCTTTTTTATGTTTCAAGGTCGTCTTTTTTTTTTTCTCTAGACCGGATGGAGTATTCTTGACTGTTTCGCGGTTTTTTTTCCCTCTCTCTCTTTCTCTCTTTTTTTTTTTTGTTTCACTTGAGTTTTCCCGCGCTTTTCGTAAGTTTGATAAGGAGAGATTGTGTTGAGGCGGTTTTATTTGGGATTTATTTGTTGCCACCTTCTTCTTCTTTTCTCAACCTTTATCCGTCCAGTACTGAACGAAGGTCTTTCTCAAATTTTGCCACACCTCCTCGTCTTGGGCTCTTTTGCAACCATATCAGTCCCGCCAACCTCTTGATGTCTCGCTCTTGTTGTAGCGTAGGGACGTGGCGATCTTACCGCTCGGAGTTACCTCCTTCAAGGTTGCCTTGAGTTGGTTTTTCCGCAATCAGCCCCCGGACTGGCTATTGAGGAAATAAGTACGAAGGGTCAAGAGAAACAGGGGTAGTAAAAGATTGTCGAAATTTTCGAGGGCTCAGTTTCTGCGGCACGATCAGGGTAGGATTGCGCTAAGAGTGCGGGAGCGGAGGATCTAGATCGTTTGGACAACGGTGGCGCACACAGTCTTTGTAAATAAGACTACTACTATTCACCAAGACGCATGGCCAGCGTGGCCAACATTCCTCAACAGGAATGAAGGCGAGCATTAAAACAAAACACCTCAAGAGATCTAAATTACGCACTGATACGTTCGGGCAGCCCCATGAATTCTGAGGGAGGGGCAGATCCTCGCGGAATAGAACATCGAAGCGGCAACTACAGTATTAGTCGCCAAGGAGGCCTTCAGTAAGGCAAAATTCTGCACGTTACGTTTGCTCTTATTCAGTTTGTCTTAGAGTCCTGTATGGGGTCAGAAATTTAGGCTAGAACTTGACCCGATTTCAAATATCAAATCTAGAAGGAAATCTAAGCCCGAACCTGGCCCCAACCATTCGGGTTCAAACCCGAACTAAAAACCCGAAATTTTAATTTTAAAAAAATTGGAGAACATGGAAAGTGTTATTAGTGGTCATTGAATTTACTTAGCTGCATAGAAAACTTTAAGTAAAGCAACAATTTTTTGTTAAAAGAAAGGAGGAGAAAATAAGCTTGAAAATTTTTATGTCCGAACCCGCCGAATTTAAATTCAGCCCAGAGCCCGACCCGATGTAGGGCTTTAGTTTGTCTCTCCATGTTGTCCCTGATTTAATTTGTTTATTGAATGGCTGACCGACTCACCAGTCGATGTGTTGTCTGGTGTTCGACTGTAGATCAGGCCGTGTTTGGCATCAGGTCGAAAATTCGACGTAGTGCTCCTAATCCCTTAAAGTTTTTTCTCAAGAAGCCCCCTCGCTTTTCTTCTTTCTGGAAGAGATGTATTCTCAATGGACATTGTGAGCCAAAGGACCGTTGTAGGCATCGAGAGCTGGGCTTAACAGTTCACCCGTTTCTTCTTCTTTGGGTGCCCTGCTCGCACACGAGCTTAGGCGATCGATCCGACGAGCTCCTTAAATCTTTCACGATCGGCCGCCATGCGGATTAGCTCCTCGGCGGTTAACCCGGTCCAATTCCGAATACTCCGCAACCAGGAGAGATTCTTACTACCAAGTCTTACCAAGTCCAAGTCATTACTTTAAGGCTTTCATTCGTGAATCCACAAAGTCGAATTTTGCCGAAGTCAAATCCGTTTTCAAATTTTTTTAATTTAATGAGAAAAAAGAATAATGTCACGGTGCGAATTAATTTTTAATTATTTTAATAATATCGCAAAGGATGATTTATTTTATCCTATACATAAAAATTAGATGATTAATTCGGTATTTAATATTGTATATTAAATCATAGAATATTACATGTTAAATAATTTATAATGTAAATTAATTGAATAATTTGCAATTTATAAACTTCTGGTTTATAAATAATAGTTATATTGCACATTAATTAATTTGTGTTTTAAAATGTTACATTTTATAGATATTATCCACTTGGGTCATTACTTTAAAAAATAATAAAAGAACATTAGCAATCGGTGAATGTGCCCCAATTTTTAGGAGAAGATCCCGTGAAGTCGTTAGGACGCCGTGCTAAAATAATTCAGCCAGACGCTGAGCTAATTGATAATTTTAATTATCAATCATTTTCTCGCCAGCGTAATTATAATATTTGGTCCCTTTCCATACCTATCAATGATAATCATGACACCCACGTAAATAGTGTCCACCTTCCTCTCCCCGCGCTCTTCATTCCCATCATTAAAAATCGTTTAATCCGATTTCCAGTGTACAAACAACTACCGTTTAATTTTAATAAAACATGGACAAACAAACAGTTAATTGTTTAGAATGTTTAAAACTGTTAATATACTGATAATTTATGTACAGTCATATGGTATTAATTGTTATTCAATGAGATTCAATTATAAAACAACGAATAAATGATATTAATTATAACATATTCAACGTTACAAGGCTCTAACTTTGAATTCATTATGTTTATACTCGTTTATGGGCTATTTGACTAAGCTCATCCCGCAGTCAGTTATCCCGGTTTATTTCTCAATTATTTTATTATTTTATATTTTAAAGCAAGGCACGAATTACCAGTCTCTTCGTTTTTTAATTATTTATTTATTTATTACAAGATCGCATTACAGGCTCCTGTAGCTTTAACACTTTCCATGACCGCGAGGTGTAAATTGATTCCGGGATTTGATCGTTTAGAATTTTCCGAGTTTAGATTTTTTGAGAAAGGGTTAGCGGCTTGCTTATGGCTGCAGGCGGTGAAGTCGGAATTACAAGTGACAACTAAAGTCATTTATAAAAGAATCCGCGTTGCTGTCTGCTGAACAAACGAACCCAAACCGCAGCAACTAATACATGAGATTAATTGTTCGTATATGTTGTAAATAATGTGGTTTAATATGGTTAGTTGACCGCTTTATTTTATCAGAATCCTCCCCACGAAAAAATGTTGAATTCCTTGGAAAATCCATCAAATTTTTTTTAATTGCAGCACAAATAATAATTATATGTTAATCGGATGCATCATCACGAACCGTTTTCCTAATTCATTTCCTTCTTATTAATTTTCGATAAACAAATTCTCGGCGTCTCTCTCTCTCTTTCTCGTGTTTCTAAATCTCGGGGATTGATCTAAACGCCCCATGGTGCAATCCCGATGAAAGGAAATTTTTCGTAAACTAACAAAAGTACAACCGACCGTCGCTTGAGTCAAGATAATTACAAAGCGTCATACGGTATGCTCGACAGAAAGGCAAGGGGGATGATAATACCACCCTCGATTTCATTAAAACACCCCCGGCACGACGCCGTTACCCTTGCCCCCTCATCCGTCCACCTTCGCCCCTCTTTCTCTCTCTCTCTCTTCGCCCCCTCCTCCTCCTTTATACATTGCTTTGACAATTATAATTTATGCAAGTAAAAACTAAAGTCCTTGTCTTTTCTCATTATGGGTTCTCGATTGTTGGAGAATGATTACTTTTTGCCAATTTTCGGTGATTAAAGGGGATCGGTGAGATTTAGTTTGTGATTATAAGGTTTTGGGGAAAAAGGGAAGAGGAGGGGATTTTTGGGAAGAGAAGTAAAAATTTTTTACAGGTGCTGTTTATGATTTAGTTTTGTTTTTATTGGTAAACATTTTATAAGGATGAAGTGATGAGATTTGATGGTTGGGCATGAGGTGCGGGCCCAAATCTCATAAATACCATCAAGGAATGGCACAGAGAATGGTACACGGAGAAAAAACCTCCAGTAACAACAACTAAGCACTTACTTGTGGTTACTAAAGTTTAGTTGTAATTACTAAACTTTTGGAAAGGCGCGGATACTTCTAACCTATTTTAGCAACCAGCGCCATTATTTTTCTCCTTGTGATGTGCCAACTAAATGAAGATGACGGATAGTAGTTCTTATTTACACAATCACGAAATTTTTTGCAGGATATTTCTTGACAAAAAATAGTTACTCATAATAGTCGGTTCCCAGTGAACTAATTTCCGGAGAAGAATATAACTAATTATAGCTTCCTATACGTTTCTACGTTTTTCTACGTTTTTAAAACGTAAAAACATTTCTATACGTTTCCTACGTTTTTAAAACGTGAAAAAAATTCCATATGTTTTCCTACGTTTTTAAAACGTAAAAACATTTCCGTACGTTTTCCTACGTTTTTAAAACGTAAAAACATTTCCATACGTTTTTCTACGTTCTTAAAACGTAAAAACATTTCCGTACGTTTTCCTAGGTTTTTAAAACGTGAAAACATTTTTCTACGTTTTCCTACATTTTTAAAACGTGAAAACATTTCCATACGTTTTCCTACGTTTTTAAAACGTAAAAACATTTCTATACGTTTTCCTACGTTCTTAAAACGTAAAAACATTTTTATACGTTTTCCTACGTTTCTAAAACGGAAAAACATTTCCGTACGTTTTCCTACGTTCTTAAAACGTGAAAACATTTCTATACGTTTTCCTACGTATTTAAAACGTAATTCATTTCTATACGTTTTCCTACGTTTTTAAAACGTAAAAACATTTCTATACGTTTTCCTACGTTCTTAAAACGTAAAAACATTTCCGTACGTTTTCCTAGGTTTTTAAAACGTAAAAACATTTCCGTACGTTTTCCTACGTTCTTAAAACGTGAAAACATTTCTATACGTTTTCCTACGTATTTAAAACGTAAATCAGTTCTATACGTTTTCCTACGTTTTTAAAACGTAAAAACATTTCTATACGTTTTCCTACGTTCTTAAAACGTAAAAACATTTCTATACGTTTTCCTACGTTTTTAAAACGTAAAAAAAACTTAGAAATACGCTATAGTTAGTTATATTCTTCACCGGAAAATAATTCACTGGGTTGTACTTTTATTTTTTTCAAAATTGTCCACAATTTGTTTACAAATAAAACAGTTTATACTCGCTTCAACTTAATTCTAGTTGTAAAAAAGAATGGAAAACCAAAAACGTTGCAATAATTACAAGACCTTTTTTTGGGATAGGTCAAGAACATTGATCTATGCGCATTCAACTTTTTTTCAAATACAATCTTACGAAAAAGGAGGGAACAGAACAGTAATAACGTTCGCATGCGGGCCAATCACGACAAATCGCATCTACTTAATTATAATGTTTCTATTCATAAAAAAAAATAAAAATAAAAATAAATCACGGGTCTGCATTTAAGACCCGTATATTCATTAAAACCATCACCTTCCTTGATATATTAAAAAAGAAAAATCCTCGACGCTTATTATAAAACGCAACCCTTTTTTTTTTTTCGAAAAGTGAAACAGAAATTAAAAATTCGGATAATAATTAAACCCAATTAATAACATACAAAAAAATAATAATTGTCTAAAAAAATAATAGAGCCTTAATTACGAATTTTAAAAGGGGGTGTTTATTTATATTTAACTTATGTTTGAATACATTCTTAATTATTATAAAAATACTAATTATATGATAATAAAAACAGGCGTGGTACTTTAGGAATATATAAGCTACTTTCGTCATTTTCATGTTTAAAAAGACTTTGATTATATATTGGGAATGCGTTGAGGAAACTATCTTCTTCCGGCGGATTTTTCGTTAATTCAGCATTTTAGATAGACGAGGTGGTAAGAGTTTCCATTATAACGTTTCCAATTCTTTTTACAATTAGAAAGTTGAAGCAAGTATAATTATAGCAAAATTAATGACAAAGTAGCCATTCCCGTCCGGCTGTAATGAGATGATGACGTCATTCGGGACTTCAGATTTCAGTTGTTCTTGTAGTTTTTTTTTTATTATTATTATCTCCAGTAACGGAAAAAAAATTTTATAGGGTGGGATGAGAGAGATTTAAAGTCAAGACGTAAATGAGGATTGGTTTCGTAAATTCATTGTTTTGAAGTATTCTTCCTTGAAAATACTTACAAGTATTACACATTTTCGAACTGAGCTCCTGGAGTGAGCTACTCTTTATTAATATACCCATTTTTCGGAGCTGAAAATCTATATTTAGCCGTTTATAAAAATTAAATGAGTTTTAAATATATGACCTAAAAAGGAAAGTAATAAGCAGAATTTATTCAATTGAAAAGCTATAATTCACAAATTTCCAGAGTACTTTGGAAACTCTTACTGTACACTTAATGTCTGGGGAAAATGTCTAGGGCAAAGTCTAAGCTTAATTTTTTTTTAGACCACTTTAGCTTAACGCTGGAGAAGCAGGGTGTATACTGAGTCAATTTTTTCATTATTTTTAAAAAACTCATTATAATTTTTATTATTTTGAAAATTAAGAGAAGCAGAGTGTATACTGAGTCTATTTTTTCATTTTTTTTAAAAAATTATTTTTTCATTATTTTTCACAATTTTTTTATTGGTTTTCATTATTTTTCATTATTTCATTATTTTTTCATGATTTTTCATTATTTCTCATTATTTTCTCATTATTTTTTCATTATTTTTCATAATTTTTTCATTGGTTTTCATTATTTTTCATAATTTTTTCATTGGTTTTCATAATTTTTTCATTGTTTTTCATTATTTTTTCATTATTTTTTCATTATTTTTCATAATTTTTCATTATTTCTCATTATTTTTTCATTGTTTTTCATTATTTTTCATTATTTCTCATTATTTTTTCATTATTTTTCATTATTTTTCATTAGTTAAAAATTTTAAAAACTTAAATTTTTAAAATTTTACGGAATTTTATTGTCATTTCAATTTTTTTCTTATTTTTCCTAAATTTTTAAAACGTTTCACTCCTGAAAACTTGTTCTTGTCGATATTTCCTTAATTTTGATCGGAAAAAACTCATTATTTACACATTTTTTTTTAAAATAATCATTTTTTTTATTATTTATAGAGCATAATTTCGGTATACACCCTGCAGAAGTTTTTCGATGGATTAACATCAACCCTTACCCAAAAAATTTTTCAGGTTTTGTGCATCAATTCCCAGTTACAGTAGGACTAATTAACACCGTGGAAAAAAAATATATTCATCATAATCGCGTATAGGGAACGCTGATAAAGAAACTCTTCAACATTCATGGAAAAAAAAAAAGAAAAAACAATCAGCAAATTACATTTTTCACCATTTTTTTTTTTTTATATTTTCGGGATACAAAATTCGTTTTTTATCTCATATTACATTTCCCGGCGAACAAAAAAAAATGATAATGTACATATATAGGGATAAAATGTGAATTTAAAAAAAAATATATATATATATCGGAGGGGGGATCTAATTCGAATTGGAAGGTCGGTGTCGTAGATGTTAAATCGGGGAGGTGGATGGGGGAAGCTCGAGTGACATTAGTATCGTTTTGTTTTGTATTTTTTTTAATCCAAAGTACTCTGGAAATTTGTGAGTTATGGATTTGTAGCTCCGGCAAATGGGTATATTAATAAAGAATAACTCACTCCAGGAGCTCAGTTCGAAAATGTGTAACTCAAAATTACCCGAGTTTCATAAAAATTAGGCGGGCGTTGTTTTCTTTCTTCAGGAACGGGAAATAAAAATCGCTTAGGCGACAAACACATTCACACGCTTTTCACACTCGGGTTTTCTGATTGCGGCTTGTCAACCCCCTTTTTGCTTTTCCCGGTTAATGATTTTCCTTTAATAATCTTTCATTCAAGATTGAATTATTTTCTTCTTTTGATTTGGCGGGAAAAAAAATCCCGCAAGAAATTACAAAAGGAAATCGTTGGGGAAAAAAAAGGAGTTAAAACAATGGAGATTACAAGGAAACAAACGGAGGATATTTTTTTTTCGTGTGAGTTATTCCGTTTTAGCCTGGACTCATAAAATGACATTTCGTTGTTTTTTTTTTTTTTTAAATGATTCGGGAAAAAATATGTAAAATAAGTTATACGAGAATTTATTCGGGGGAATGGGATATGTAGAATCGCCGAAGGGATTTTTTCGAAACCATTTCGTATTAGCAAATGTAGCAAAATTGACATTTCGGTGCCCCATCCCTTGCCTCCTGGTTAATGTACCGCCATTTCTCAAATCCAACTTCATTTTTTAAATAAATTGCGGTCCCCCCCCTTCTCCTCCCCAAATTTAATTGGTTAAGACTTTCTCTCGTCTCTCTGAATATTTCTCGCAGCCTTTTTATTATTATTTAGTATTTTTATTTTTGTTTTTTTTTTTTAAATAAAACGAGGCGGAGGGGCATGAAAAAACAGAAGTTTAGAGAGTGTGAGCAAAAAAAAAAAAAGGTTTCATCTTGGATTTTTTTCCAGGGATATTTTCTGTTTTTTTATACCAATCGCACTAGTTCGATGATCGATTCTAAAAACTCATCCGTACTTTCAGTTAGTGGAATAATAAGCTTTAAACTACAGAAAACCCTTCGATTATATTCTTAACAGTCGCTAAAGCCTGCCTTTTTTTCTATTTGAAGTGAAAGAAAAAATCTTCCCTTAAACATTTTTAAAAAATTCCTAGGCAGAACGCACGAAATGTATATTTTAAATTAAAAAAAGTAGATTTCAATAAAAATAATAAAAAAAAATATATATATAGGAAAAAAAATGAAATTACTCTTCTAAGCTGTAATTATCAAAAATTGTAAGAGCAAGAAAAAATTAAGCCTAATCTAAAACCTATCTACTTTAGACGAGAAATTATGATTAATTAATAATTATACTTGTAATTTTTAAAAGACCTTACCGGTCTTTGAAATATTTCCGATTTTAGAATAGCATCTTAAAGTAACGATGTCGGAAAGATCGTGAAATGTAAGTTGAGGGTTTGTCGGGTTTATGAAACCTGCAAGGTAATATTATTTAAAGTTAATTAGTTTCTGAATTTTACTAATTACAACCAACCTATTTTTTTGAGGGAGCAAAGCAAGCGTTGGGATCGAACGCGAGGGTCTTTCAAGGTGTTAGTTCGTAATTTTTTCAACTGATGGGGACACTAAAATTTTAAGGAAAATCTAAACCCACGATTGTTTTGAAAATCTTGTACCATTGTTTTTTCACTCCAGGAAACTGTAATGTGCAAATTTTTTTTTAGATATCTTTCAAAATAACTAAACATATTGATCTGCTTCATTTATTTTATAGAAAAAACTATCTACAGGAAAAAAAGTATTTTCCAAAACAATCGTGGATTTAGATTTTCTTTGAAATTTTAGCGTCGCCATCTCTTGACAAAATTATGAACTAACGTCCTGAAAGTCCCTCATTAGTAAAATTCAGAAATTAATTACAAGGAACGAGAATAGACTGCAAGAATATTTAGGAAAATCGATTAATTTTCCTGATCGCTTGGAAAATATTTCTGCTAAAAAGTGGAGATAACTCTTCAGGTCGTGTAAAGCCTTAAGTGTATCTAACTGTGATCTGTATATCTATCTGTGATATTTGTACCTGTGATATTTGTACTACTTAAACTGTTAAGTTGTATTGTATTGGCTCTTGTTGTCATCTGGGCCGGAGTAACCTAGTCTAATAGACCTAGTCACATCGCAACACATGGAATTGAGGCTCTGCCTTGTTTGTGTTTGTATCGATGAATAAATAAAAGCCGTCGGTGATAATAGCGATGGTTGACTCTCCCTCCTTTTCGGTGATGCCCTTCGGGTGTCCACACCCTGTCTAGGGAGCTTAGTATAGGGAGTGGACACTTCAGTGAGTCGTCTGATACACAAAGAATGATCTATCACTCGTCTGGAAACTACTACCACTAGTTTGGCGACAAGTGATCCACTACTGATACATGATTCATTACTGATATATCGACCCAATATCATTCTTCTTCTTCTTTAAATGCCCGCTCCTCGTCGGAGATTGGCGATCATCGTGGAGATCCTATTTTTTCAACCATTGAAGACTTTACCAGGAATATCAAATAATGTGTTGACTTTCCATAATCTTCCACATCGCAGTACGGGAGCCATACCATTGGTCCAACTCTGCCTCTCGGTATCTGATCCTAGGCCTTGCCGATTACAACCATCTTCAGTTCTAGGTCAGTATTAGCGAAGCAGCTGCCCTCCACTAACTCATAACCCTGAAAAGGGAGCTCACCACAGGGCAAGGACGCCATTCCTTGAGCAAGACAAAAAATGCCTTACCGGTTACCCCAATATCATTAGTAGACTTAAATAATAATACAAACCGCCTTGAATTCTGCGTAGGGATCCTCCAACCCTTCAGTTTCAATGCGAGTCAATGTCATTATCTGAATACCGGTCCAACACAAACTCTAATTAACTCTCCGAGTTATTTCATAAATTATCATAATTAATTATACTGATTTGAGACGTTCACGATACGGTCAAGGTCATTAAATACATGCACAACAATTATTGGGTCCTTCCCCTTCGTTCCTTAAGGGCATAAAAAAAGGATTACAATAGAAATCTAATCAAAACCATGTAAATATTAAAAAATTTACGCGGTGGACTCTGAGCTTTTGCCACAGGAGGATAAGCAACAGGAATCATCTAGGAGTCCGCAGCAGAGCATCTAAGACCATAATTATTATTATAAAGAAAAAACTCATTTTTAGTCCATCAAATAGAGCCCTGCACGGGCCGAAATTTTCAGGCCGGGCTTGGTTCCGACCCGGTGCAGGGCTCTACCATCAAATGATCATTTCATGGACTGTAAAGGAGTATTTTCTTAATAATAATAACAAGAGGAATTATCGCTCAAAGAGCCTAATCGTTAAACCCAAATCCCTGACGCATTACCACCTTTACTAAGAACCAAAGTTATTAACATACAAGCGAAACCATTAAACCTAATGATCGATACGACTCCTTTGAGGTTAATTTAGAAACAAATGGAAGTAAATTTGCGATTTCGGTAATAAGTCGAATATCTTTGACGTTTGACCATAGGGCAAGCTGGACTAGAATGATTGTTCCGTTGCCAAGCAACTGATTCAACCCTAAGGTTGAAGGGAAGAGGACAAGGGAGATGCCCTTGCTTCTAACCGATTATTTTCACGACGATTTCGACGATGGTCATTCATAAGTCATTTCAATATATACCTTTCCCGTACTGTGTCAATCAGGACGTTCGAAAATGGGGGGAAATGGCTCACTGTTGCATTAATTATTATTATTAAAACCGAACTCGCGCGGAGGAAATCCCTTTAGCGTCTGTTTCTCTCTGATGTTCCTTTTTTACGGAGATGCGAAGATGCTTGTGTATAAGAGTCGAGTGTCAATTGTTTCCCCGAGTTGAATCTTTTGTCTTTTCAGACTTTTTGAGTGCGCCTTGTGGCTAACTTTTTTCCTCCCCTGGGTTTTTCATCTTTTGTTTTTCGAGTGTTTTTTTCCTCGGAGAGTAATATACTTCAATTCTTATGCTTATCATTAATAAAATGTTTTGTTTTTTTTTTATTTTTTTGGTCTTGGAATTAGGCCCCGTGTTTAAGAGAGTTCGAGAGAGGGTGATTACCTCTGGGGCCATCGGGATCAAGGCTTTCCGAAATATTCCGAAAAAATGTATGGAACACTGAAAAAATTCTAAAAATAGTTCTTAAAAGCGCGTACAAGAAAAAATGGTTATTGTAAAGGAATTGTACTTTTATTTGTAGTACAATTGGTATATGTTACGTAGGGAGCCTAGTAGGGAGTGGACACTTCGACAAGTCGTCTGCTACATAGGGGTACACCATTTTGAAAACTGAAAGCTGCCATGATCTCGAATTTGGTGGCCGCCATTCTCGAATTGAAGAATCTGCCAATCGCGATGTTCGCTTTTCGATTCGAGAATGGCGGCCGTCAAATTCGAGATCATGGCAGCTTCCAGTTTTCAAAATGGCATAACCCTATGTAGCAGACGACTCATCGAAGTGTCCACTCCCTACTAGGCTCCCTAATGTTAAGCCCCGATTGTGTAATTGCCCAGTTCATGAACTGGACAGAAAAATTGGCCCGTTCATGAACCGGGCAGGCCTCTTGACCCGTTCATGAATTGGTCAAAAAACTGACCAGTTCATGAACGAGGCGATTACTCGAAAGAAAAGAAAATATTTTTATTGTCCCAGTCAGCTAGTACATAAATAAAATATTTACCTCAGATGTGTGAACGGCTGCAGCTACTTGCCCTACTAACATTGGTTCAGGATCATCAGGATCATTTTCATTATTGTTGGTAGCTTTCCTTTTGATTCTAGTACTAGTATTACACGCTTTTGAAATGTCGTAAATACCTCTAATTTTTGGAGATTTTGCCGAAGTTTGACCAGATGGGTTATGGCCAAGTCAGAAAACAATGGCCATAGGCGCAATATGGCAATTTCTTTTCCCCGAAGCTTTCATATTCTCGCGCAGGCGAAATTCCTCATAAGTTTAGTTCTCTAGGATTCTTGTTTTGTCATGTAAATGTCCCACATTCGCAAGATCCATTTTTTTTTTGAAAAATTTTGTTGTCTACATACCCAAACGTGCCCCCGGAATTCTTTCCTTGTTTACTTTAACAATAACCTCCCCATATTGACAATCGAGTTTTATACAAAACGACTGTTATAAATTATCGAAGCACCAGATCCTCCCAATTATTTAGTAAAATGTTTGGTTTTTATGTTTTCGATGAATATTTATTACAAAATGTTTTATTTTGCGGAATCTATCTGCAATTTCAATTCTATATTGTTGTCCCATTTTTCAATATTAATAACGCCGACCTTTTTTTCTTTGCGCGGGCGCGCACGTTATATTTTTTTTTAACTGGAAAGAAAATTTCCACTGCATTTTTTTTTCCAGAATCTAGTAAACGTTTTTCAATGCTAATTTTCTTTCCCTTTTTTCAAGGAAATCTTTCTCACTTGTTTGGTTTGTTATCGTTATTCATTATTCATTAAAAGGGAAGATCAATTTCTTTTTAAAGGATGGTTAACATTTTTTGAGATTTTTTTTTTTTTACAAGTTCTTAAGATCAATTGTTGATGGATTTGAATTTTACAGTTCTCGATGACTTGACATAGGGAACCGTGGTTAAGGATTCTTAAGGGAATCCATTTAGAAAGTGCCTGATCATCCGCGCGCGCAGCTTGGCTGAGTCACTTAAGTTCACTTTGATCACACTTTTTTTCTGAACGTTTGCACAATTTTGAGAAGTGGACAGGAATTGTTTAAGCATAAAAGTGAGTGGAGTCCTTCGAAAGGGAGATGCTGAGGTGATCATGCGAATCCTGGACCGTGAAGTTTCCTTCCAGTCTAATCTGGTGGAGGGAGTACTTTTTGTTGCAAAGAACGTGGTCGAAATAGTTTAGTCTTCGGTTCTTGATGTCGTAGAGAGCGGGAATGCTTACCAAGGGAAATTGTAGTCTGCAGAGCACTTTCCCTTGACAAGCTTGAGATTTCTTCTGACGGTGTTGGCAAGAATCAGGACTCGGAACCATCTCCGCACTCTTGAAAATATTGAGCTGGTGAGTCGCCGCCGCTAGTTAAAATTTAAAAAAAATCAGGTTAGGCAGCCAATAGCCGAGTTAGTCTTAAACTGGAAAGTCGTCGCCGAAGAAAAAATGTCTGCACGTCGCTGCAGCCGCGAAAATTTAGTTGGCATAGAACTCCAGCTAGAATCTCGCCACAGAGAGGTATCAAAAATCTTATTACTACCACCGCATTGAGATCATGAAGAAATAAGGAATGTTAGTTGGCTGAGATTCTTAACTTTTCTATTAAATTATAATACACAAAAAAATCGAGGAGATCATCAAAAATGGATCCATAGAATAATGCAGGAAGGCCCCAGAAGCGCTGGGTCGAGGATATAAAACAAGTAACCGGATCCTTGTGGCAAAGGAAAGCCCAGGATCGCGCGCAGTGGAAAAATTTAGAAGAGACCTTCGTCCAGGAGTGGATGGCAAAAGATTAAGAAAGAAGAAAAAACCCTAAAAAATTGGGTTACCTTGATAATAGCTTTCAGCACTTTTGAAGAAGATTTTGGCAGTAGCTGCAACTGCAAGTGTGGTGCAAAACGCCTGCGAGCATCAATTCAACTGTTTTTTAAGAAAGATGGTGGCAGCTGTAAAAAACCAAAAATTATAAAAGGTCCCTGGTGCTGTGAGGTCTCGACTTACTTTTACTGCTTCATGATTACCCTCAGGAAGACATCAGGGCGCAACGAAGAAAATCCATTTCATTACAATACCGAAGGTGATCTAATCTTAGGTCTAGAAATGTTCACGTTTATTGTCTTCAAACAGAATTCTGTCTGCTCTCTCTGCTAGGAAAAGTTTGAGACGAGTCTCAAGTCGACTAATCACGTCTTCAAGTTTTCTTTTCTTAAAAAAATCGGGAGCTTGCCCTACGGCACTGCTTCGAAGTCGATCAACGATAATTATATCCGTCGGACATCTGAATTCACATAATCGCTCTGATTCTCACTAGATTTCGAATTTCGGATTCATTTTGAGCCCCGGATTTCACCATTTTTCCAAATATTCAATAGGATTCGATCAATATTGTCGATTTACGTTTAAGAAGGTTTGGCCCACCCTTGTTTATCATACGAATGAAAAGCGCCACCATACATTTACGGGCCATACATTATAAAAAGTTAGCTTTTTAAATGGATTTACACATTTTTACGTTAATTTAAAATGTGTTCCCTTATTCATGTTTAACCCATGACGAGTCGGTTTCGATTAAAGAATTCGCATTAATTTGAAGAGATACAAATGTTTTTCACAAAATGATGCTTAGCTTATGGTGTAATTTTTTCATAATATTATTTTCATTTTTAATATCAGTTTTAATTTTTAATCGTGTTTTTTAATGTGGAATCGTTTGGTATTTATTTGCATATTCATGGAATTGAAGGGAGTTTCGGTTTTTATTACTGGCAGTATGGGGAAATTGGTTTTTTCCATGCATTTCTTTCGTTTTTTTTTTTTATCCGAAGTGATCCCCTTGTGGCCAAGTCAAAATAAACATTGTCCGAAATTGGGGGGGAAAAAAATTTTAATTTTATTTATGGATTGAAATTAAGCAGTTGCTTAAGGTTTACAGGGATGTCATTCTAGATTCTTTTGAGATTAGTAATTTAACTGGAATAGGATTTTTTTTTGAAAGTTGAGGATTTTCCAAAAAAATATTGCCTAGTGAATTGATTGCAAAAGCGGGCTGGAAATGATTTGGCTAAATAAATTTTTTGCCAGGAATTTTTTGCTGAAAAACTGATTGCGTCTACAGAAATCAAACTTTGTTACTATTTCTTGTAAAGGTTTTTTTTTAAGTAGTTAAAAGTTACAATGTTTTTTTGAGAAGTTCGTGAAATCAATATTTTCACTAGACGTGGAGATTTGATGGAGAATACTGTATTTTCTTGGCAAGGAAAATTTATTAAAAATTTTTCAGGAGTCTAAAGAATTTTCTTTAAAATATCTTTGAAAACTCTTTTGTGCTTATGGAATTCTTCAGACCTTTTTGGGAAAATTTTCTCTTAAAAATATTGGTTTGACCAGAATAAAATCGTCAAAAGATTTGTTCGACAAGAAAGAATTATCAAAAGATTTGTTTAGCAAGAAAGAATTATCAAAAAATTTGTTCGACAAGAGAAAATTATCAAAACATTTGATCGACAAGAAAAATTATCAAAAGATTTGTTCAACAAGAAAGAATTATCAAAAGATTTGTTCAACAAGAAAGAATTATCAAAAGATTTGTTCAACAAGAAAGAATTATCAAAAGATTTGTTCGACAAGAAAGAATTATCAAAAGATTTGTTCGACAAGATAAAATTATCAAAACATTTGTTCGACAAGAGAAAATTATCAAAACATTTGTCCGACAAGAAAGAATTGTCAAAAGATTTGTCCGACAAGAGAAAATTATCAAAACATTTGTCCGACAAGAAAAAATTATCAAAACATTTGTCCGACAAGAAAAAATTATCAAAACATTTGATCGACAAGAAAAAATTATCAAAACATTTATTCGACAATAAGAAGTTACCAAAAGAATCATTCAACAAGAAAAATTCAAAAAAATTTTGTTTTAGAAAAAAAAATTGAAAAATTTGTTCAAAACAAAAAAATTTAAAAAAACGAAATGTTGCCCAAACATTTTGGGATTTAATAAGTTTCTGAAATGACTTTTCTTCTCGCTCAGAAGATTCTAAAGTACCGAAAAGAAGGAATCTCTAAAGAAAAATCTCAAAAGAATCTCTACCTAAAAAATATTTTTAGAAATCTTCTTAATGAAAAATTTTTAATTGTTTTGCATATACACAATTTTATAAACTCGAAAGAAGGTTTTTCCTTTCGGAACCGACTCACGAAAAATCAGATCTTGTCGAAAAAAACCAAAAGAAAACTTTATTTTTTCTTAATTTTCCCTGAATGTTAACCTAATTTCCCTCTGAATGAATTTAACAATAGCAATACAAACAAGAAACGTTAAATTTTCATGGTAGCTTATTTACAGTTGAAGAAAAAGGTTTATTATTCCAAACCCGTTCGCGCCGCATAATTCCCTATCCATATCCTCACGTATAAATTGTTTATCGTTTAAAAAGCTATGAATTCTATTATCAATTCTTAAAAAGGAATTACGATCGTTTCTTTTTATTTTTTTGGCCAAGGTAAATCCCTTCATTTTTTTTTAAACAATAGTCAGTCAATTTCTTTTTGCTCTCTCTCTCGCGAGGTTTTATTTTTTATTTTTTTTTTTCGATTAAGCATAGTGTCAAAAATTTAATTTAACAAACCGGAATCAATTACGGGTAATTAATTATACAGAATAATGAACACCATATTTAAATGAAATGAAAATGACTCTGATTTTACTATTAAAAAGTGATTAAATATGAATAATTTGAAAATTGTTGCTCGTGTTTTTAAAATTAAGAATTAATCGCGTTACGTGTTTGCTTTTGTTATTCTTTGAACGCGAAGAGGTGTCGCGGGGGAAATATTTGTACGTGTGTGAAAAAGGAGGGGAGGGGGGGGGAGGTTACGAAACTTGATACGGTTAAATGTTTACACTTATCGAAAGGTTACCGCGGGGATGAAAAATGATTGTTTTGAAATGGTTTTATAATGAAACGTCGGTCAAGTGCGGTAAATACTAAGGAAGAATTTATTATTTAAATAGCCCTAATTTTGTTTCACGATTAAAATCCACTAAAAATTAATTTGATCGAAAAATGGTAATCGATACATTGATTTATTGTTGAAATAAATTATAAAAAGACTTTAGTCGGCGTTTTTTTTTACTCCGTAATAGCCGATTTGTTGTTTAAATGCGTTTGGTTGTTGGTGTTAACGCGAAAATGAGACAATGCCTTAGAGGGTTGTGATTATGTTTACGCATTACAGAGGGATGTAATGAGGGGTGAGGTGGATGCGATGAAGATTTTACATTTGGAATGAAATTAAAGGCGGAATTATTGTTTGGATGAAAAGTTTTGGAAAAATAAAATCAGGGAAATGGTAATTTTAAAAAAATTTAAGACAGATATTTTAAAAATTAAATTCGTAGCCATGGTAATGTCTTCGGTTTCTCTGTTCAAAATGTTTTATGGCAACTGATTTGCTTTTTTTTGCGTTCAGCTTCTATTGGACACCCAGAAGGTGTGATCGCTACAACTAAAGTAAATAAATAAATAAATAATTAAAACTAGCGATCATTCCATCAATAGGCTATGTCGTGCTCCTTCCTCCAACTGGATAGGCAAAATCAATTCTGAGACAATCACCTATTCTTAGCTTATGCAGAAGCGAATTAAGGCGCAAGTTATGCAGAATCAATACGGGACTCGAATATATAAGCTAAATATAGGTTTTAGATTCGTGACGTCACGAGATACGTCACGAGCACATTGCCTATAAATGTGATAAATAAATAAATGAATGAATGCTCTTCTGAAGTCGGAACGATACTGACGCTGCGCGAGCAGCGTTCTTGTTTATATAGGTAGCGCTGATGGGAAGGAGTCGTGATGACGTCAACATGACAAATGGGAGGGGCGAGAACGACTGCATGCTAAAAGGGTATTCCTGAATAGAAAACAGCTCTTTATGTGTTCTTTTTGCTAGGATTGTTTTATAATGTCTAAATAATTATTTATTATCAAATATTTATTTGGAGAAAATTTTTGCAAAAATCATTTTGGACCATAAGAAAATATTGGCTACTGTAAAAAATTTAATGCTCTTCACTATTAATAATCAGCTCAAATGTCACTCTCGAGAATCTGACATTGCTAATATAATCATTCAATAAATAACTCGATGAAAAGGTTAGATTCTGTGACGATAGGAAACACCAACTGACGTCTTTCTTTATATTGATAAATATCATCATACTTAAAATAAATATAAACGCGGGGGGGAGAAAGAATTTTCATGTTAACGATCTTTTAAGAGGGAAAGCTTTTGACCCGCCCACCTACGAAAATCTCACTGTCCACAAAATTAAAGGCTTTTGAAGTATCAAACCCACGTCATTGTAGGAAGCAAACCATCCGGCAAAGATAAAAGTTTCAAATAATATAACTTTTAATAATATAAAATTCAATAAAGTTTCTATTTAGTTTCCAGTAAGTAAATACGTTTAACTTCTCTTTCCCGAAAACCCCTCCCTCTTTAACTATCCCCCCCTTTTATACTTAAAACTATTTCACTTACAATGTTAGCTTACACTCATTGAGGAAAATCAAAAACAGAAATCGACGTTTTCAATGGGTTAATGATAAATAGTTGAAATGATTTTTAACGATAAATGAGGAAGGGTCGAATTTTTTTAGGCGAGTGAGATAATTATAGAGTAAGAATGGCTTAAAAAAATTTCAGAAAAATTCTGGAGCAATTTTGTGGCTCGAAAAAAAATTCTTTGGTGCTCTGAGCAATATGAGTTCATTGTCGGAGTGGTAGGCTGCTAACCTCGCCTTGAGACATGAGTATTCCTCGTCTGCCTTCTCCCCTTTGACCTTGCTGGCAAGGGTGGCCCTACCAGGAGCTATCGCTCCAAATGAGAAGCGACGACATCAGGCAGAGACTTGCTGTAGAAGATGTGGTGCGCTGGACGAGGCAGGGAAGACAAGGCTGGAACGAGCATGTAGACCGAATGGGGAATGACCTGCTCCCACGACTGCAGCTCATCGCCCGAGATAACAAGCCTAATACCACCCGGACCGTCGAAGGCCACCAAAAAGATGGGTCGATAGCTGGACCTCCACGTCCCAGGAATAATTTGGAAAATACAGGCCTCAGGCCTAATTTAAGAAGAAGAAGAAGAAGAAAAATTCTTGAAAAAGTCTGCAGCTCGTAGAAAAGATTAGCAAAATTTTTCCTTCTTTTTGCCAACGACAGTGATAATCGCTATGACTTTTCACTCTTGCCCCCCAAAAAGTGAAAGCTCTCTGGCTCTTTTGCTCATGTCTCTCGTTTTCTATTTTTTTTAAAAATTAAGTCTTCATTGAAACAATAATACTCATTCAACATCCGCCTAATTACAAATTCAATCTTAGTATCAAAATAATCACTAGAGATGATGATAAAAAAAAAAAAGAATCATTCAATCCGCACCTACTGCATAATTCAAAGATTGAGTCCAATTTTTATTTTTCCCTGGCTTCGGTAAATCCTCCCCAACCCTTACCCTTCAGGGCAAGTACACCCCCAATCGGTGGTCAGTTCCCCGTTCTACATTAAACCGGAGGGTGGGCAGCGGAGACTGAGCGGGGGGGAGGAGGAAGGATTGGGGGGCAAGGGGGATCCCGGCGATCACGATTCCGTAATGATATTTCATCCACTCAACCCCTATTTTAATTTCTTAAGAAATCCGTCCGTCTTCATGTTTACCATACGAAAATAACGGTCATTTTAAACGTTAGAAAATTAACATACAGGCAACCCTCAATACTCATTCCACCATATTTTTTATTTTCATTTTTTTTCCCGCTATTTTTTATCATTTGCGTCATAGATTTTATATGCATTTTTTAAAATTTTTTCAGCAATGCGATTTCCTAAGATGAACCGGGACGCGATCCGGATTCCCGTTCCGTCCCCGTTCTTTTAACGATTCCGAGCCGCGATAAGAGCACAATTATAAAATGAATGTATTTATAAACGGGACCGAGGGTCGGATTGCTTTCTATTAAAAATTCCCGATGAGATTGACCAATCATTTTGTATTACAGTGGCATTGTATCTTGTTCAAAGTCTGACAACGGGGGGGAAAAAAAAGAAAAAAAAAAAAAATTCTGATCAGAAAAAATTGGATTTTTTAATATTTTTTTTGTTTTCAAAATATTGGAATGTTGGTACTTGTGAATAAAATAAACATTCATTTTCGATGCAGTCCTTTTGCTATTATCATTATTTTTTTTTTAACTGAAAAAAAATATTACGCGATGAAAATGTGAGAATTACCTCGTGTTGTGTTAATCCTTTTGCTTGAAAACAACAAAAATGTTTAAAAGTTTATATTTCCTTTTCCCTCCCCTCTTTTAATATTTTTCTTTTCCCGGTTTGAGATTAGATAAAAAAAAAGGCAATTCAAAGAAAAACGAGATCTTTTAATTTTAAATCACTTGTTGAGTTCTTGTGACCCTTTATGATGGCTTTTTTATGGATAGGCTTTGGGTCAGGAATGAAAAAGGGGGATAAGGTTAATTAAAATCATATTTTCCGGTGGTAGTTAATATTTAAGACGCATGCAGAGGAACTGAAAGCGATTTGGAGATTTTAGGAAAATGTCGGGTTGATTTGAGTGTTGGCATATTCTTCAAAATTTTTATTTGGATTTGTTTAGACTTGTAGCTAGGCTTTTATTATGAATGACGAGATGAGTCATCATACAAAAATTGTGGTTTCGCTTTTTAAGGTAGAATTGGTTTCTAAATTTGGAAACTGAGATTTTTTAGTCGAAATTTTAAAAATCAAGAGTCATTTTTTGCGCCATCCTAAAATAAAAATCTAGGCAAAAATCAGCTGAATTTCACTTTTTTAAACAGTATGTAGGGTCGACGGGTTTCGGTTTTTTTTTTTCAAAAAAATAAAAATTCCCAAAAATTAATGTGGCGCCATTTTAAAAATCATTTTTTTTCTTATTATTGAAATTAGGGCGAAAATTAAGACTATAAAAGTTTAATTTTTTTGGACAGTCATAGTTTGAGAGATTATTTTTGTTCAGTCAAAAAAATTCTGACTCTACACCTTGCTAAGTTTGCAGCTAAAAAGCGAACGTGGAACTTCTTTTTTAAAAAAAAATCGAATAAAACAATTTTTTTTTTCATCCGTTTCAAAAAACTAACCTCGAAAAAGAGATTTAAAAAAATAAAAAAAAACACGGCACATTCATTTACAAATACGATTAAGTGACCCTTAGTGAAAAAAAATAAAATAAAAGATTGATTCGTGTTGTGGAAAAAAAAGAGTATGTAAGGTTTTTTTTAATAAATAATTAAACGACTGATTTAATTAAACGCGATCATTTGTTTTCACCTGCTAGGGTGGTCTTTCCATTCTCTCACATACAGAATATTATTACGAATTAATTGGAATTAATATAATCATCGGAGCTATGAGAAGGTAATCTGGAATAATTTTCAGGCAGGAGAGGATCGTACCAGTGAAGTCAAAAATGCCTTAACCAAAGTTAACCCGTGGATTGGGCCGTCCATAGAGAAATAGGGCTTCAAGCGCTTTGTTTGAGAGTGTGATTTAGGTTTGGCCTTATGTCCGCGATGATCTCTCGTTCAGTTGAATTTTTTTAAATACTAGAAAATATCTGTATTTATTGGGGTAAAAATATTTCAACGCGCCTATAAACGAAAAATAGACTAAAAAAAGCCCTATCGTATATTTTTCTCCTCGTCCGATAATGTCATCGTGAAAATCTAGGGGAATGATAAAAAAAAGCAAGAAGATTTCACTTCATCATCATAGGTCAAACTTCCGATAAACTTCCCCCATAAGGTAAATATCCCATTAAATAAGGATACCGCGATGCTTTCTTATGTGTGGACATGTGAACACTACTGGTACATAATTATGTATCTCGTCTTACCCTCTCGGTCATCGTCCCCCTTATCCCATATCCATCCCTTGTACTGCTTCCCGGTTTTTCACTATTCTCGGACAAGTCATCATTACATTGAGGGAGAGGATTTAAATGCGGTTTTTTAAAACAGTAACTATATTTGAGATTTTTTTGCATTTTTCCTTTTAGACTGTTCTCTAAAAATTTTTTTAATGGCTTAAGCCTCTGCAGATAAGATGATCCGGAAAATATGAGTGACCAAACATTTTAAAAGTCACTTAAGAGCATGAAGAATTAAATTCGGGCGACCTGGCGTCCAAAAAACAATTATATTGAATGTGGAAGAAACGATCTAGAGTGGTTCCGCAATCGCTTCTCCTTTCTAGAACTTTTGCACACCACATGGTTTCCCAAATACATGGATCTGACTTTTTTGGTGTTCAAATCTTACTTAAAAGCGTTATTTATGAATTTTTTCAAGTTTTTAAAATCTTTTCCACATGGTTTGACATCTTCACTTAATTCTTTTCTCTTTTATTCTAATTTGAGGAACCATACCGTCTGCAAAAGTTCTAGACTGCAGAAGCGATTGCAGAAACAAGTCATATCTAACACTTACATCTTAAAACTAAATTTTATCATCGACCAAGTGGAGCAAATTTAATGTTTACCTATGAAATATATTTTTCAACTTTTAAAATGGGAAAAATTTCAATTCAGGACTTAATTATTTTCAACTACTCTCCAAATATCTTATCCCCCTCATATTTAGGTCGCATCCCCATAAATTAGGAAATGAGCTATGAGCATCAATCTAAGACCTTCATCTTATTACCCTCCAAAAGAATTTCGCCTTAACCCTTCCCGCGCTGCATTTTCCCGCAATATCAAAAACCATTTAATTTTTTTTATTTATTTTCGCTCTGTTTAAAAAAAAAAAAAATTAATTCATTACGAAATAGACTGATTAATACAAAATTTTCATCATTTCTTCAATTTACATGAAAAATAAAGGGAGCTCATTAAAATATGCAAATCAAAATTAATGCTTAACCCCCGATCGTCCCTTTTCCCTTGTTCGCCAACACGGTCGACTCCATCTTCTCCCGTTCCATATCATTAACATCGATTCAAATTCTAATTTGACGTCGAGGTTTCATCATTCGAGGTCGTGGCGTCGTCGTCTTTTTAAAAGTTGAAAATTTAAAGACTTTAAATTCAAGTTGAAAGGCTGGAACTGGGATTCGAAAGGCGTGACCGGGTCTTTATAATATTGTGCTAGGATTTTTGGACATAATTCAAGGCTCTACAAGAATGTTTTATAGGGTTTTCTGACCGAATCTTCATTTCTGAGAGATCAGACGTAAAAGGGCTCATGTTTTTAATGTTTTCGCTATAAGGGAATGTTTGTTTTTCTGAATTTTCCTTAGCGAAAAGAGGAAAAAATTAGTTTCGATTCAATTAAAATATTGTGATTTTTTTTTTAAATCGATGAGGTGTGAAAGCGATTCAAAGGGTAATAGAAAGAAAGTAGAGGGAAATATTATGAGATGGGTAAACCCTTATAGTGCTGTTAAATTTTCTTTTCTTCCCTTGTACCTTGTCCCCTTTTTACATTTCAATGGTGGAAAACCTTGCATTGAATATAAAATTTGTATAATAAATGTAATTTCATCTGATGTAATTCAACATTATCAAACGTCAACGGACGGCAATGACAACCGGGGTGTCGTCTGTCGGTCCGTCTACTCGTCTTGTTATTTGAAAAGATGGTTTAATGATTCTTTTTTGTTTGTTTCAGGATGTTGCGGTTACGATCAGCAATCGGTAAGTTTAAAATTTTTTTCCTTATTCATAAAAGTAAAGTATCAGTTTCCACAACTAGTTCGAACTTGCGGAAGTACGATTTTAACAATCAGCCGACAGCCGTGAAGGAAAACGGCTGGGCGTGAAGTAAAACATTTTTCCTCACGGCTGGGAGTGAAGTAAAACGGTGACACTTTGAAACGTTCAATTTGGATATATTTTTTCCTTTGAAATCTTTCTGATACATAAAATAATCCCTTTTATTAATGTTTTTATTTCTATTTAAAATGAAAAGAACTTCGTTTTGATTCATAAGAAAAAATATATTACCCAATAATTGGAAAGAAGGAAGATTTTACCGTCTCGAGCGACATTACAGCGAAGGAAAGAAGGAAGATTTTACCGTCTAGAGCGACAGCATTTTTTGACGTTTGGAGATTTTGACGTTTGGATTTTGACGTTTGGATTGTGACGTTTGGATTTTGACGTTTGGATTTTGACGTTTGGATTTTGACGTTTGGATTTTGACGTTTGGATTTTGACGTTTGAATTTTGACGTTTGGATTTCGACGTTTGGATTTCGACGTTTGGATTTCGACGTTTGGAGCCTGAGCCGAAGGCGAAGGCTCCAAACGTCGAAATCCAAACGCCGCTCTCAACGGTAAAATCTTCCTTCTCCCACTTATTAGGTAATATACTATTTCCTGCGTTAATTCATTGTCCCTATTTCGTTCAGAAGTTTCCTCTCTGTGTCTAAACCACTCTTTCGATCTCGTCCAAACTTTAAGCATAGATTATTGTCTTGACAATGACCACTTTACTGCTAAGCTGCATTTTTTTGATAGGAGTAGCCATTTTTTACCCGAAAATGCCTCATTTTAAATCCTATTTTTCATGGAACGCATCCCGCTTATAATTAAAAAGAATGAAAAATAAATTATGAATGAAAAATTAAACAAAGGGGAAAAAGAGAGAGAAAGATTGATATAAAATGGGGAAAAAAGGAGAGGCTTGTAACGTGTGTGATTGGAGATTAAATTTAGAGGTTTCCATCGGGCAAGTGCAAACTTTTTTTCAGCATTCCGTCAGGTGAAATATTTATTTCCCAAAAAGAAAAATTAAATATCACCCAGACCGTGCATATACAAAATGCTCCTTACTTAAATGGTCTAACATTTAAGTAAGGCAATCAAAATAATTGTACGAAATGTTAGGAGGGGCCAAAGTTAACCAAACCTCCAATAATAAAAATTAAGGGTCGTTCCATACCAAGTGGGCCAGGGTTTGACCTTCAGGTGGAGAATTTTGTTCAAAATTTTTTTATACCTCAAAGGGACAAACACCCATGCCCAATATTAGGCCCCAAAAAAATTTCTTACGGGAGTTATGGCCTAAATTAATTTTTTGTATTTTCGAAAAATGGTTTTTTTAAATAATTTATTCTGAAATAACGGGTTGTGATAGAGATGCGTACGAGGTCTTGTTTTGTTTGTATTTAGGCAGGCTTTCGACCAGAAAACCTCATTTGGCCATAAAAATTTTGCCGCAAAATTTCGATTTGGCCAAAAATTAAATTTTGTCTTTTCTCTCAGTACGTATTTTTTGATATTTCTGAAAAAATTCCTCAGAACACTTCTGGGGACCCTTTAAAAGTACCACTAAAAACTGGAGTGGTTAAATTTATTTTAGAAGGAAAATTTTTTTTTTGCCTTGAGGGAGGTTTATGTTTAAAATTGGACGCATTAAGGGCTGGAAAAAAAAACAGTAACACCGGGCATAAGTAAATCCAAGCGCGAACGTAAATTTCTTTTCATAAGCATGACAGCCGGACACCCATAGTCTCGTATCGATAAGTTCTGGTCTTGAAAAGCCCTACTCTCTATTTCATTCAACAAGGTGACATTCTATTCCAAAAAATCCATTCGGACGATTTCGCGAAAATAATGCAAAGTAGGATACGCAACCAAAAGCTTCTGGACCGAATCGCTCTATCGACATTTTTTTTTATCCCCCTTCTCGCTTCCTAAAAAAAAAAGAATGATTTATTATCACAACAGTGTGAAAAATTAAATTAAAATCATAATCAAAGTCGGGACCACGTTTTGGAGTTCGATGCAATTTTGACAGTGAAAGATTATTAAGTTTTCACGCATGCTTCCGTATTCAACAACCTTCAACCTATTATTTACACGGATCCCCCTCTCTTTTTATATACACGAAAATCTTAAATATCACGAGGAAAGTGTTTGCCTGTTTCAAACAAAATATTATCAACGGCGATTACATTTTGAAATGTTTACCCTGACCACGCGGGTAATGGCAAAATGAGAATTTAATAGCAAATAAACTTTAAACTAATCACACGGATTACGTGTGGTGACCGCACTTCGTTTTCCTTAAATGAATATCGCATGTACGATTACTTAATTAAAATGAAGCTTTGGATTAAAAATGGGGGTTTTTAGTTTTGTTTTCCTGGAGGTTTTTATGGCAGGTGAAAAAGAATTGGGAAGATGGAATTTTGTGGACTGTTAGGTGAGGGCTTGGAAGAAGTGCCGTACGCCGAGAAGGTTGGAGATAGGCTGATGGGTGGTGGCCAAGAAGAAGTGGCGCTGGAAGGCTGGGCAAACTCAGATGAGAAGTCAAGAAGGACGGTCTGTTCCTTAGAGATGTTTAGGAGGAACTCGGTGGAGGCCAAGAAGTAGCGTCAGAAGTCTCAAAAGTGCTGAAAGAAGACATCAATCTCCTGCCCCACTAAATACTTTTAAGGCGTCGACCTTGGGCATAGAATCCTGTGGCTCTATAGCACGACAAAATGAGTCATATTCATCAGGTAAAGATGTTAACATCTTCTGGAAAAAATAATGAGAACAATTGTTCGACATGAGAAAATGATGAGGAGAATTGTTCGACATGGAAAAATAATGAGAAGATTTGTTCGCAATGAGAATTTTATGAGAAGAATTGTTCGACATGGAAAAATAAAGAGAAGAATTGTTCGCAATGAGAAAATAATGAGAAGAATTGTTCGACATGGAAAAATAATGAGGAGAATTGTTCGACATGGAAAAATAATGAGAAGGTTTGCTCGCAATGAGAATTTTATGAGAAGAATTGTTCGACATGGAAAAATAATGAGAAGGTTTGCTCGCAATGAGAATTTTATGAGAAGAATTGTTCGCAATGAGAAAATAATGAGAAGAATTGTTCGACATGGAAAAATAATGAGGAGAATTGTTCAACATGAAAAAATTATGAGAAGAATTGTTCGACATGGAAAAATAATGAGGAGAATTGTTCGACATGGAAAAATAATGAGAAAATTTGTTCGCAATGAGAATTTTATGAGAAGAATTGTTCGACATGGAAAAATAAAGAGAAGAATTGTTTGCAATGAGAAAATAATGAGAAGAATTGTTCGACATGGAAAAATAATGAGAAGAATTGTTCGACATGGAAAAATAATGAGGAGAATTGTTCAACATGAAAAAATTATGAGAAGAATTGTTCGACATGGAAAAATAATGAGAACAATTGTTCGCAATGAGAAAATCATGAGAAGAATTGTTCGACATGGAAAAATAATGAGGAGAATTGTTCAACATGAAAAAATTATGAGAAGAATTGTTCGACATGGAAAAATAATGAGAAGAATTGTTCAACATGAGAAAATTATGAGAAGATTTGTTCGACATGAGAAAATGATGAGAAGATTTGTTCGACATGAAAAAATGATGAAAAGATTTGTTCGACTTGAAAAAATTATCAAAAAAATTGTTCAACGAGAAACAATAATCAAAGAAGCTTCTTTCAAATTAAAAAATTTTGAAAAAATTTAATAAAAGAAGTAAAAAAGTGAAGTTTTGTTTGAAAATGATTCCTTTGAGGAAGAACTTTCACTTGCCAAAAGTTTCTTTTTATCCCTGAAAAATCTTTTTCTTTTCCTTCAAAGACCCTAAAGTACCGAAAACTTCGGGAAAAATTAAATTTAGCCACTGGAAATTGGATGGAGGGCAAAAAAAGTGTCGGTATATACCCCAGAAGAGTTGCAGCTAGGTGAAGGCCAAGATTAGGGATGTTAAATACTGGTATATTTTTTGTTTAATATAAATATTGGTATATAAATACATACAGTATATATATTATATATATATTATTTATATACTCCGAATTTTTTTTACTAAAAGCGCGCCTTTTTTTGAATTTTTTACAGTTAAAATGGCATTCATTTTTATTACCGTTTACTACTTCTTTAAAGTACCTCCATGCATCGTCTCGTTTTCTTCCTGCCATTTCTCATTGAAATTATACACATAAAACCATACACAACTGACAACTCCGAACTACCGTAATCCGTTCGTAATGTAAACAAATTTGGCGGTGAATAATAACAATATATATATTTGACGAATGAATATATATATTATTTAAATAATATATATATTGCCAATATATATACGTAAATAAATACTTAACATCCCTAGTCAAGATTGAGTTTTGGTAGTCCCAGAAGAGGAGTTAGATGGAAGCCAAGAAAAGTCACTTGGCACGATGACATAAACAATAAAGGCGGGATTTAGATGCCCTAAAAGAAAAAACTCGACTCTACGGCTCAGAGTTGAGGAATGGACCGGGGGCTGATTGAAAAAAGAATTTTTAGCTACTGAAAAAACTGCGAAAAGCTATCCTCATCTCTCTAAATCGAATCCTCCAAGTTTCGACTAAAGTAAAAGAGAGATGAAAATTTAAAAAAAAAACGACGAATAACTTAAATGGCACACAAAACAAGGACTCCTATCGTACCAAAGGGGGGTAGGATGTGAGTATAGGAGTCCTTGTTTTGAATCCCTCCTCCACACCTGAGACCCTCTCCTCCCCTCTATAACCCCTACACTCTTTCTAATCTAAATGAATTGTGCATTTGTCAGCTTCATTTGCTTTTTTTTCCTCCATCCCAAATTGTGGTCAGTGTATGTAGACCAATCAAAATCCTAAGTTGACATAGAAGGATATTATGATAATTTACAATTTACATGTTGTTTATACGGGGGAAATTACATTTTTTTCTGTTTTTTAATTCTTCTTAGGTTTTCATTTCATTTATTTATTACGGCGTACTGGGACCTTTCCGTGTCGTATGATCATCCTAGGCGGTCTCCGTCATTTAACGTTCAATCGTGATATGTTATTTCCCGTTCAATGCTACTCATTCGATTTAATTTTTTTTTGTTATCATCTAAAAAAAAAAAAAAGTTGCAAAACATGGAATTGGTTTTTTGATTTTCTTTTTTTTCCCCCATTTTTTTTTTTAATTCTTGTGAAAATGTGTTCCGGAGAAATTTCACACATTTGTCGCTTGCCAAGCAGTAAAATATTTTTTTTTTTTCGGATGTTTGGGTTTTGATTTCTTGAAGTTGGGTTGATTTGAGTTGAAGAGGAGAAGATGGTAGAGTTGAATTTTTGAGCCTTCAGGGCGAATAATTTTTTAAGGGCAGAGTATTGTTTGTAGAATTACCAATGTCAAAGAGAAGAATTTTGAGATTTTAAACGTAGAAGAGCTTTTATCATTTGTTTCAAACTTGGATTAAGCCTGCCTTGATGTCCTCACTTGGTACCCATTGGACAGGGCGCTCACAATTCGTGACAGCAGAGTCCTGCAAGTGATAAGAATGCAGATTTTTAAGTCTGCAGGTGTCTGCCGAAGCAAAAAGAAATGTGAGAAAGCAACGACCCGATCCGGAGAGGACCAGAATTTAAAAAAAAAAATGAACAGAAATCATTCCCGGTTTTGAGCTAAACATAGAAAAAAGATTTCAGGAGTGTAAACTCTAGGAGGTTTTTGAAATGGCTGGTTACATATCCGATGACCGTTTTTAAAAAGCAGTTAATTGGCTGGGATTACAGTGGAATTACAGCCAGGAAGTCAAGGCTCGAATAGAGCAAGCCAGGAATGCTTTCATAAAAATGCGGAACCTGTTGTCTAAGCGTGAACTTAGTCTCAATACGAGAACCCGTATCGTCCGTTGTTACGTCCTCCCTGTTCTTTTATATGGGCATGAAGGGTGGACGTTAACAAAAGCGCTGGAAAAGAAGCTGGCGGCTTTTGAAATGCGGATATATCGCCGCATGTTACGAATTCCGTGGACCGCACGGGTAAGCAATGTCGAAGTTTTGAATGAGCAAGGAGATGGAGGTGCTCTTCGAGATCAAGAGGCGAAGGCTTGAATATTTCGGCCATATTATTCGTAACGGAAAGTATCGCCTTCTGCAGCTGGTGATGGAGGGGAAGATTGAGGGCAGGCGTAGACCGGGTCGGAGGAAGACATCCTGGTTCAAGAATCTAAGAGACTGGTACGGCCAAAATTCAGTATCCCTTTTTCGTTCGGCAGCCTCCAAAGTTAGGATCGCCAATCTCCGACGAGGAGCGGGCATTTAAAGAAGAAGAAGAAGAACAGTCTTCGATTTTGAATTCAGGCAGGCCGCAAACCCGGCAAAATACACCTAAAGGCTTCGGGCAGTCTCGGTATAAGTGCGGTCCTTTGCAGTTAAAACAGGTCTTGACTGGTCGAGTTCTTCGGTTGTTGGCGTTTCGAGATCCTATTGTCTTCGATACTAAGGGAGGTGGGAGGTCACCACGACGCTTCTCTCTTTCTGCTAGAGGTTCCGCAAACGTCACACGCTTAGATTCTTTAGGTATTTGGCGGAGTTTTGCCACTTTCGTTCTCGCCTCAGCCAGCTGGGCCTTGCAACGCTCTAGTGCTACTTCGTGCTGTAAAATTTTTCATTTTTAGATATTTCAGCTTAGCCAAGAAAAGGTAATCTACTGCTGCTTCATCTAAAATATATTGTTTTCATTTCCTACTGACCCATATATCGGCACAAGACACGATTCTTCATTCTCCCACTTGAATTTATTTACACAATGCCCTTTCTAAGGGATCCCGATCATTTTAACAAGAACCGGAAACAGAACTTCGTCCCCTTTTTTTAACCGGATTCAGGAATACGAAAGCGAAAGAGAGGCAAGAGACCCCGGTTTCGAATTTCGAACGCGGGAATAGATTTTAATGAAAATCCGAAAACCGCCATTCAACAAAAATGATTTTAAACAATAGTGGACAATGAGGTGGTTAAAATATTTTAGAGGGTCGCGGCCAAAACCAAACGAAAATTAACAAATGGAGATGAAATTTGGTTTTTCATTTGAATTAAGTGTAGATTAATGGAATTTAAAATGACCCCCGGGTCACCGTTCCTTAGTTCCGCTATGTTACACCTTTTTACATTTCTCCTGATATCGTAATTTGGGAATGTAAATTGATGGTAAATATGTATTATTATTTTTATTGATCCCCAAAGTTTCTTATTTCGGGAAATGGGAAATCTGTTTTTGCCTCACCAGCGGGAAAAGTCTAAATGGAATTCGGGAAGTTAAAGTGAGGTTATGTGGAAAAAATTATGATTACGATTTGTTAATTAATTTGTGATTGCGCTTCCGGTTTGGCGATTTTTTTAAAAACGAAAATTCGATTTCCCTTTTTTTTTTTTGTTTATTGCGGGAAAGTTGGGGATAACGGAATTCTTAAAGTGAGATGAGAATTAAAATGTTGGAACCATCTGTGGGATTTGTGAAGAATCACGGGAAAGCGTGTATTAGTTCAGGGAAAATTCGATAGATGGCGGTTTTGTTCCTTGAGAGGAATTTTTCAATTTTGTTGTTTTTCGTTTGGAAAGTTCAGGAAAATTTTAAGTTCCGTTTGGGATTTTTTGAGTTTTAAGTTGGTAATGTAGTTCTGGGAATTCCCGGATGATGTCGCTGCATTCGAGATTTAAATGTTTGGGGATCTTTCACTTTTTTGATTAGATTTTGGAATTTTAAAGTTTAATGAATAGTTTTGAAGTGTTGTCAAAATAATCGAAATAATAGAGGTGCATTGTTTTTGTTTTGTTTGGAGAGGATGGATATTTAATTGGCTGATGTCGAGATTCTCAATAATTACCCATGGAATTATTATTTAGTATTCGGTGTTCAGCAAACAAACAGACCGTTCAAAAGAATTCTGAAGCCCGCAAAATAATTTTAGAAAAATTTTGAGATTAAAGAAGACTTGAAAAGTTTTTGGGTTAATCCATTCCAAAAATTTATACTCAAAAAAATATTATTGATTTTCGGGAAAAACCCGGAGCGTTTATTATTTGCGCTAAAAAATCAATTTTAGGTCATCAGACTCTCATAAGAAGTCAATAAGCTATCGACTATTAAAATATTTATTCATTGCATAAAACTTGTAAACTAAAGTTTTTGTTTTTCTTTAATATCGATTCTTTTTGCGAAGTTATATCGCTCGTTTGATTAATCGTTCAGGATTGGCCCTAAAAATTCCAAAAGAACTTGGCAATAGGGATTGCTATTAAAAATTCTCTTTGATGAAAACTGCACCATGTTAAACATACGTGACGTCATTTTCGTATTGTTTACGGGAAAAACTGTAAAATTTAAATCATTTTTTAAGTATTCCCTCTTTTCTTTCTTTTTTTTTCTTTCTTCTTCGTCTTACATTTTTAATGCGTGAGAATCAACATTCCGGATTTTATTAAGGCAATTAACCCGATTTTTCGTGAAATTGAAAATTTTTATTGTTAAAAAATGATTCATGAAATATCTGAAATGTTCTTTCTGAGTAATCGTAATTTGCGATTACTGAGTAATCGTGGATAGTGCAACCGATTTGTGGCAAGGAGTGAAAACCTAAAAATTTTTGAACCCAATATGGAGAAGGAAAAATATTTGCCTTAGTATAGTAAACTTTTTCAAATTTCGAATCTAAAACATTTTTTGGGCTGAGTTTCAAAAAATTTTATTTTTAACATTTTTATCTGAAAACCGAAAATATTTGAAAATTTTTTAGATTTTGAATCTGACCTGATCTAAGCGTTTTCCTTAAATAATTACTTGGATTTGTCGAAATCTTTTTTTATTTTGTTGACTCCATGGCCAAAAGTAAGGTTCCGTTGAGGTTGAACTAGACTTTTTTGGGTTGGATTTGTTTTTTTAAAGTTGACCTCTATTAGCATTTTCCCTAAAAAAAAAATTGTCTGGGCCCCAGCAGGCCATTTTTTTAAAATATGATTTTTTCACTTAGTTTTTTGATGTTAGGGAGAAGAATAACGTTATGCAGAGGTTGAATTAGACTTTTTTGGGTTGGATTTGTTTTTTTAAAGTTGACCTCTATCAGCATTTTCCCTAAAAAAAATTTGTCTGAGCCTCAGCAGGCCATTTTTTTAAAATATGATTTTTTTCACTTAGTTTTTTGATGTTAGGAAAAAGAATAACGTTATCTAGAGGTTGAATTAGACTTTTTTGGGTTGGATTTGTTTTTTTAAAGTTGACCTCTATCAGCATTTTCCCTAAAAAAAATTTGTCTGAGCCTCAGCAGGCCATTTTTTTAAAATACTAATTTTTTCACCTAGTTTTTTGATGTTACGGAGAAGAATAACGCCATGGAGTGGCTGAATCAGACTTTTTAGGGTATAAATCGGCAAACTAGAGTTGACGATGAAGAGGGGTTGTCTCTAACATTTGTTATCTGCCTTAAAAATGCCTTTTTCTTGCTTAATGACGAAAACTTATTTATCTATTTATTTTAATTGTTTTTCCTAAAATTTTAACACACGTATCCGCATGATTCACCTGCCAAAATTAATCACCAAACGTTTAATTACAAAAAAAAGTATCTCCATACAGATATGTCTAAAATCAGGAACGAAAGTTGTAAAAACGGAAGGCAAGCGAGGACAACGATAATAGTGCTCGTCATGGAAACCCTCTGTGCGCAGTCCCAGCGAGCGAACCGAACGGTTTTACTTCAGTTCGCTGGTTAACATTGTTTCAAGCGTTTACTTTCGGCCGTTTTTATTTTTATAACGTTTTCAACGTGCTTTTTTTTATGAAATTGGTATCTCCATTGGATATAATTGTTATTTTTTTTTGTGAGTGAATAAATTTTCGGGCGTGTCGTGTCTTTTAATTTTTTCTAAAGGTTTATTTTTAAAAGGATTTTTTTTTAATTTAAAAAAAAAAAATTATAAAGGATAATCCCGGCAGGATTATAAGTCATCCCGAGAAAAAAAAATGCCATTCCATAAATTTTATCCGGCTAGACCGGACATTGATGAACCGTCTGTAATTGGAAATTACCATTAAGCTCCAACTTTAGTAGTGGGATGTGATGTCAGCAATCAGCTGTTTAATTTACGGGGTGGAGCGTGTTTTAATTATCGGTAGAATTGGAAAAATTAACGTGGCCGAAGTTCGTATGCATTTCGCTTTGCTGATTTTGTTTTTTTTTTATTTATCAGTTATCTAAGCTGTGTATTATATATTTTATTGGCAGGATCGATAGGCGAAAACTATTAATCCTTTTCTAAGCGTTATCAACTTATCGGGTAATTGACAGACTTGGAGGATCCATCAGGGAAGCCTATGCAATCTAGTCTTAATTTGCTGAAGATCGATTAAGGTGTCGTAAATTTACAGGGATTCGGTTATCTTAATGAAAGAATGAGGCTTTGTGTAATTGAAAACAATTTTTAGCTTGTAAATTGCCAATGGAAAAAAACGAGCTTAGACACCAAGATTTTTTAAACTCTCGCTTAATTTGTAGCTTATTGAAAAATTGAGCTAACTTATATTTTGCTTGACTTTTAAGTTTGTGTGTCTTCGTCCGAAGCCTGTAAGCCCTTTTTACTACTTTTCCTATCTGACGCTTCTTGGCCACTGGGATGGGTATCCTCCCTCACGTGGTCGTGTCACCGTTCCCTCGGCGATGCATGATCTTGAAAAATTCATTCGGTTTGAATTTTTTTCCCTTTGTACTCTACAATTTCTCATGTTTTCCCCGCTGTTTCGTCATAAGTGAAAGAACTTTAATATTTAATTTCTATTTCCCGCATATCCAACATAATCATCAACAATCTAATTCCCAATAGGTCAGCTATGAGCTTTTCCCACGTCCTATTTTAGTAAAATTATACGTTATTCTCATAAAGTACTTTTACTTTACCTGCTTTCTCTGTTATTAAATAAAATATTAAAAAAGGTTTTTATAGTTGCATTTTTGGATCTTCCCCAACATAAAACAAACAGATGTGCTCAAGCAATCCCTCGTGTGAGTTCTTGAGTTTTTCGCCGACTAAACCCTCCTCCTTAAATTTCGCCATTCCTCAGCTTAATGGTTCAGTTATCTCTGTAACATTTGCGTAAGAATTATAACGGCAATTAAACAATTCCCAAGAACCTTCCCAACCGTTTCCGTAATAACCTTTTATGTCATCTCCCTTCAATCTTAACGATCCTGTATTGTATTCTCATCGCCCACGAATCAAATCTAAATTTACTGCTCCCGTGAATTTTCTTATGAATTATTTACTTGGAAGGGGAAAGGTTCATCATATGCATGTGCTTTTGATAATATCGATAAATTTTCCGTATCTTGATCGTTATTAATCATTCGCTATTAGTTTGGTTTAAGCTTTTCAGCCTCGATTGTCACATTAAAGTCGTATGAATTATATCCCCGGGTTTTCACCGTCGGTGCCTATTTCATCGATTCCCCGTGAAAGGGATAAAAAGAAGAGCTTGGGAATATAAAAAAAAAAAAAATCACATTTGGTAAATCTCCTTACGTTGAACTCTTTTTGACGGGGAAATCATGGGCGACAATATCCCCGAGCCCATTCCCATCTGTCAAAATAAGAAAACTTTATAAGAATATCTTTAACAAATTTGAGATTTCGGAATAACGGAAACCGCTGAATTTTCTCTTTTTGTTATATCTTCGTGGCTCATTTAAATGCAGCATCGAAAATAATAACCTTTTCCTACCGAAATCTCAGTTTAATTCTTCCTTTAAATGTCAGGTTGATAACTCGATCAGTTAGGAATAATTCTTGTGTCACGAATGCATGAGAAAGGAAGTAAATTAATAGACCATGGGAGTCGGTTTTGCTTTTTCCTTATGAGCCATAAACATGAAGGAATATAATGAATTTTCTCGAGGGGAGAAATCGATCCGGTTTGAATTTTTGTCAATTAATATTAATTAGCTTGGATTAAATCAATCCTGGAAAATGAAAATTTTGCACGGCTAAGAAGGTTTAATCTCCTAAGCTTTTTGTTTTTTAAGAATTCGATCAGAAAGGGAAGGTAATTAATAAATTTTTTCAAAATCTTTTTAATTTTTCTGGTGAAAAAGAAAATTTACTTAATTTTTCCTTGTCGAAAAATTTCTTTATAAATAAGCGAACACGCCACTGAGAATATTGAAAATCGCTTTCCCTCTAATAATCACCTTTTAAAAATCCCGACAGTAATACCGTATTAATTATACGAAGACTGTCACTTAAGCACACATAACGTGCTTATCTCTTCTATCTTTTTCAATATAGTTTTTGCATATTGGAAAAGACTTGAAAGAATTCCTATTCCTCATTTTATAAACGTTCCCTTCCTGCAAAAAATTATATTTTCACATATTTGAATGCTCCACAAAGAGTTTTTTGTCTTTCGAAATCTGCTATTCTCGCAATCAAAAAAAGGAAAACAAGAAAAAAAACAGCAGCCCCGTGCTTCTCGGAAGCGAATGCAAAGTGCAAAAACAAAAAAACAAAAAACGGAAATGAAAATATTTCGTTTCCATGACGACGTCGAAATTTTTGATCTCTGCTCTTTTTGGGGAATGACTTGTGACACATCTCGACGAAAAAACAATTACGTAATCTATCTTTTTTTAATGCGAAAAAAGTTTAGATAAAAGGAATTATTTCATAATTACATTATTTAACGATAAAAAACGGATTTGGCAATTTTTACCTTATTTTCGTTTAAGTTTTCACTATGGGCATGAAAAAATCTAAGTTAAAAAAATTAAAGCTCTGACTTTTTTTTAGCGACTTAAAAAATTTTCGAGAATGATGGACCGCCATATTGTTTTTCCCGCTTGAGATATGAAAATTTTATGCCAAGATTCGAAATCACCAACCCCGAAAACCTTTTAGAAGAGAATCTAACCGAATTCGTATGATTTTACTAAAATTAGGCAATTTATATGCAGTCACGTATTGCAGGTTGCATATTCACGATCTTGAAGTTTTATCATTTCTAGCAAATTTATCTGTCCTAGTGCTTCGCCAGCTCCATCTAAAGCTGTGCAAGCCACTTGACGTTTAATTTCCTTTAAAAAAGAACTTTGTTAACTTTTTGAGCCTTGAGAAGCTCTAGTCAAGCCCATGGGAAAATTTCCCGATCCTAGCAGACTCCATAAAAACCTGAGCTAAGTTTATAATTTTACAGGCCCTAACTTAGTTTTTAGGAGCCTCTGCAGACTCTAATTAAGCTCTTAAGAGCCTCTTGACTAAGCTCATAAGAGCTACCACACGCCCAAGCCAAGCTTACAATTTTTTTAAAAAACAAAATTTGGTAAAATTATTTACTTATTAATTTTTTTATATTTTTCACACAAAAACTTTAAAAAAAACTCATCGGCAAAGAACTATCCCGATAAATTAAAAAAAAAAACTAAGATTTCCCAATCACGAATATGCAACCAGCGATACGTAAATGCATACAAATTGCCCATTTGCAGTGAAATTCATTCAGACTCGATTGCATTCCATTCACAGACGATTGATTTCGAATCTGAAGCTTAAAACAATTCCGACGTGTTTATTTTTTCGAAAACTGGCACTGAAAAACCGTTGAAAACTCTCTCTGGTAACATTTTCAAATCCACGAGGGTCCGTTAAGGATTCCTCTTACGTTCAACGCATCGTAAATAGTCTACATGATTAGACGCCTTAAATCTGTTTTTCCTTTTCGTGTAAAAAAGAAAAAGGGAGCAAAAAAATCAATCCCATCAAAACGTCAGCATCAATCAGTGCACCTTGAACATATTTTATCCTTCTATCTCTGCCGATTTTTTTTTTATTCGTGATCGAAATCCTTCACACGAATCTAAGAGTAATCCTGTTTTTCTTTTTAAAGAAAACCAGAGATTCAGGTAAATACCTCAAACTTCGGCTACCGAAAATGCAATAAATCCTAACGAAACTAATTATGCATTCTAAAACGTAATCCAATCAAAAACCTCGACGAAACCCGAGACACAAGCAGGGGGGATGAAAATAGTGAAAGCAGTTAAACCGGGAAGAAGGAAAGCAAAAGTTTCCCAACTTTTCCCGATGAAACTATCTATCAGTTTAGATTAGTTACTAGAAAATTAGTGCAAAACCTTTTCGTTAACCTTCTCATGATTTGGGCGGCAAACAACACGTGTCGCAATGGTAAAAAGTTTGTCAGAAAACGGTTTTGCGGCTTGAAATCGTTCCTAATACATTTTTAATTAAATATCCTTCCCGTTACTAAACCAACTCTGATTTATCTGTTAATTAATTGAAATGACAAAATCCCTGATCGAGTGGGAAAGGGGTAGGGGCAGATAATTTCTGTTGGAGGTGAGGGCATCGGAGATAGTATCCCCCGCCCCGAACCCTTTTTGAGAAAATCGGGGCCAGATCTCGTGTCTTGCTGTATAACAAAATACAATTACAGGCATTTCCCAAATGATTACCTCGTTCCATTTGCATTTTACCTCCATCTGGGAGTAAGGCCCACTTCATGACATATAATTAATTTGAATTAGCATTTTCTGGATGCGGCTAGCGTTGTAAATTTATACGTGTTTATAAAATGATAATCTCGAGTGTTTGAAAATGATTCCTAATCAGAATTTTGGCGAGTGTTGCAGTCATTAAAGAGTATAGATGACGTCTTCATTTTAAATGTGGTCTAAAGCCTATTTTTTTTCACCAAATCAATCCGCGATCGTGCTTATTCAGCTGTCGACTCATTTTTTAAATTTTTTGCAAGCAAATTGGCGGAGAATATTGTAAAATAATTTTTGACAAATTATTGCACATTTTGTTAGAATTTTTGTCAAAGAAATCATTTCAAAATTTCTAGTCAAACAAATCTTTTCAAAAATTTTTGTCAAAAAAGCTTCTTCATAATTTCTTGTGAAACGAACTTCTTTAAAATTTCTTGTGAAACAAACTTCTTCAAAATTTCTTGTAAAACAAACCTCTTCAAAATTTCTTGTAAAACCAACCTCTTCAAACAAACTTCTTCAAAATTTCTCGTGAAACAAACTTCTTCAAAATTTCTTGTAAAACAAACCTCTTCAAAATTTTTTGTAAAACAAACTTCTTCAAAATTTCTTGCAAAACAAAAATCTTTGGGTGGAAATTCAGAAAAAGAAATTCAAAAAAAATAATATAAACTTTTAGAAAGAAAGTTTTTAGAAAATTTTAGAGTAGATTTTCCTTGTAAAAAAACCTGCATTAAATTTTTTTTAAAAAAAAGTTTTAGAAAAATTGAAAAAAAAATTTGCTGCAAACCCTTCATAATTTAGAAAACCACGGTTGGTTTATTAATGATTATGCACGGGAGATTTTGTCTGGGAAGTTAGGAACTTGCTGTGAATCGATTGTTGCCCTGAAAGCTTTCAACTCTTGAAATGGAGATGTTCAAAGGAGTTCGTTACCGCTTTTGCGGTATTAGAATAGAGGGAAAAAGTTGTGAGAAGCATTAAACAGTTTTTCCAAGAATATTAAGGTTATAAAAACCCTAGGGAGCTTAAAAAATATCCCAAAGCATTTCCCGATCAGTGCGTATAGACGATATTATAAAATGCGGGGATTAGTCGTGTGTTAGTTTGTTCAGTCTTAAGCAGTGGCGTGCGTCTACCATATTTAGAGTCAAATATCTTTCCATATTTTCTAAAACGAAAATCCTACTTCCAAAAACGTTAATTAACAGCATCAATTTCCTTTCCGCTTTTTCCTCCAACTAAATTAATGAAAAGTGCAAAATGTTATATTCAAAATTTAACAATCGACATGAGAATACGAACAACCGAAAAAGAAATTAGAAACTCGGGGGGCAAAAACGGAAAACAATAGAAACCATTATTAACTATTAATCCTAAACTTTACTCTTAACCTTTTCCTATATTTTATATTCTCCCTGTTATTTATTTCTGGCTGTATAAACTGTTCTGCCGTTGATGTTTTATCTCCATATGTCAGTGTCGTTCTTCTTCGCTTCTCTCGAAACTCATTTCTCTAACTTTAGCCAATCTGTAGCTAAAATCGAAAACTTACAAATCGAAAAGTTGCTCGTTGTAATAATTTCTCCCCCTCCCCTTCCTTTTCGCTTATACACGAAGTTTTCCATGGAGATGTATTAAAGGCATCCACGTTTTGAGAAGGTATAATTTTGAATATATGAGTTTGAAATGTCCTGCGCAAGCTTGGATTACCTGGTCCGGGACTCTGGGCCAATTCAGGTCGGAACAGGACGCTGTAGCCCCGAAATTATTTTTTGGTTTAAAAATTCATATTTTCTCCTGGAAAAAAAACCTTCACCACGTAATTCATTACATCCGCATGATTTGTTATAGTCATCAATCCTTTGAGATTCTCTTTTTATTTTTCATTTCGATGACCATTTATTTTATTTCTGTATTTTTCTCTCCCCCTTCTTGTAAGGCTTCGAAACCCGCGGGGATGTTTTGAAATCATTTCGATATTCCTAATTCACTTGGATGGCTTCTCAAACAAACTCCCGACGTTCGTTTTAATATTTGAAATAAGCAAATATCAATTATGATTTAGGATTTTAATGCGTTGAATTTCACCGCCGAATGGAATGTCGCTAATAAAAATTTATGAGGAAACTTGTTTTTAAAGTTTGGAAATATTGCCAAACACGTATTTTGCCTATTGATCGTGATTGTAAGCAGCAACAGCTGCGAATGACTTGTTCATGGTTTTAGAACATGCAAATGTAAATGCAAAGGTTATAATGTAGCGTTTTTGTAGTGAGTGTTAATGGCGTGACGCGCACGCGTCAAACGACAATAACATCAATTACGCGCATGCGCTGTAATTGGTTTTAGCCGTGAGTGCCACGCGTTGAGCGTTACCTTCCTTCTATTTATGCTCGTTGAGCATGACTTCGAGTATAGCGCATGCGCTTTAGGAATTATTGGTGTCTGTTACTGTGCTTCAACATTCGTAGATCAAATTTGTAAAACAGCTTTTAACAGAAATCTTTTTTTTCCCAAATATCTTCTTCGCAAAATTTTTATCTTTATAAAAGTCTGTTCGTAGAAATTTTCCATCCGGGGTTGAAATATTTTCCTTGCAAAAATATATTCATGCAAAAATTATACTAGGCGAGAATCTTCGTGCAAAAACCTGTCTAGGCAAAAATATTTTCATGCAAAATTCTATCTAGGCAAAAATTTATCGAGGTAAAAATCTTTCCAGGCGAAGATCTTTCCAGGTTGATATCTTTCCAGGCAAAGATCTTTTCATGCAAAAATCTCTCCGGGCTAATATCTTTACAGGGAAAAATCTTTCCAGGCGAAGATCTTTCCAGGCAAAGATCTTTTCAAGCAAAAATCTTTTGATGCAAGAATCTTTCCAAGCAAAGATCTTTTTATGTAAGAATCTTATCAGGCTAATATCTTTCCAAACATAAGATCTTTCCAAGCAAAGATCTTTTCATGCAAAAATATATTCATGCAAGAATCTTTCCAAGCAAAAATCTTTTCATGCAATATCTTTCCAAGCAAAAATCTATTCATGCAAAAATCTATTCATGCAAAAATCTATTCATGCAAAAATCTATTCATGCAAAAATATTTTATTTCTAAAATATATTCATGCAAGAATCTTTCCAAGCAAAAATCTTTTCATGCAAAAATTTTTTCATGCAAAAATCTTTCCAGGCAAAAATTTTTCCAAGCTAAGATCTTTTCTTGCAAAAATCTCTCATGCAAAAATCTATTCATGAAGAATCTTTCCAAGCAAAAATCTTTTCATGCAAAAATCTTTCTAGGCAAAAATTTTTCCAAGCTAAGATCTTTTCTTGAAAAAATCTCTCATGCAAAAATCTATTCATGAAGAATCTTTCCAAGCAAAAATCTTTTCATGCAAAAATCTTTCCAGGCGAAGATCTCATGCAAAAATCTTTCCAGGCAAAAATTTTTCCAAGCTAAGATCTTTCATGCAAAAATCTTTCCGAACAAAGATCTTTTCAAGCAAAAATCTATTCATGCAAAAATATTTTCATGCAAAAATATTTTCATGCAAAAATCTATTCAAGCAAAAATCTTTTCATGCAAAAATCTTTACAGGCAAATTTCTTTTCACGTAAAGATCTTGTCATGCAAAAACTCTATGCTAAAACCTTTCAGCCCCAAAATCTTTCTGCAATAAAACATTGTCGTGCAAAATTTTGCTTGTAAAAAAATCTTTTCATGCAAAAATCTTGAAAAATATTTTTATGCAAAATCTCGCACAAAAATCTTCTTAGGCAAATATCCTCAACTTAAGAATTTTTTTTTTTGAAGTCTTTCTCAATATTAATCCTTTTATCAATATTTTCGTAACCGACCGACTCTCGTAAAAATACGAAATAACGTAATTGAATTGACTAAGACCGCATCAGTGATACAAACCAACAACAAAAAGTCTTCATTAATCTCTTTGTTTACAAACACATTCACACACATTCTTCAATACGAATTAATGACTAAAACAAAAAAAAAAATCTAATCATACCGTTCATATCTTCTTACAAAAAAAGAAAATATAAAATTGAAACGAGTTTTTTAAAAATTTAGGTTTTTAGTTTTTATGCTTTGAAATTTATATTTTCTTTTACTACGTACCGTATTTCAATACGGAAACGGAAGTTGCTTGCAACTTCGAATATATCCCGAGTTATAACTTTTTTTTTCTTTTTTCGTTTGCTCTCTCTCACTCTCTCTCTACACGGCTTATTGAATTTCCAGCTGAGCGGATTTAAAATACTTTTTTAAAAGTTTCACCTTGGTATTATTAATATAGAAGGTTATTAGTTATTAATAGGTTACTTTTTTTTTTCTTTTATGAAATGGGGGAATTAGAGTTTATCGATTGTTAAATATTTAATCAGTATACGTTGTGTATTATAAAAAGGGAGATGAAATTAAGGCGGCTAGCGGAGGAAGATAATGTAGGACGTAAGATTGTTAAAAATATGTGGCTGTAAAAGTTGAATTGAAAATTAGGAACAGTTTGGAAAAATTTCAGGAACTCTTGAAATGAAGGAATGCATTTGTTCTTGCACTGAGCTTTCCTCGTGTTTGAAATTCTTCCTCAAAACGAAAAACATCATCTCCCGAAAGACGCATCATTCTTACACTAGCTCGTATTAATAATTAAACTTCTCGCTAGAAAACCCGTCGTTAATATTCGAGAGATAATGTGAAAATTTAAAGAGCTTCGGCCTTTTGTTCTGCTCTCGAACAGATGCTGATACCATCTCTTTAACATAATCTGACACGATGCTGTTGATGTTGACGTGCCATGAAGCTACAATTAGTTACATCCTCATATTATAAATCCCACCAAGATTCGCTAAGCGTTTGTAAATCCCGCGTGCGCAAAAAAAAATTCTGGTAATTTGGATTTCTCTAAAATAAAAATCAACGCCCTTTTGACTTATGATCCTGTCGAGGGAAAAAAAAGTAAACATTTTTGAAAATTTTCAAAACGCAAACTCAAGCTAAAAGTTTTTTTTTTCCTGAAATTTCCAGGGGAGCTGTAAAGATCTTTTAAAACTAGTTTTATTACGTTATTTCCAAGTTACAGCCTTTTAAAAGTAAGGATTGAGCGTCGTCGTCATTTCCTCAAGAACAATAATAAAAGTTGTTTTAACATTAAACTTTCGCGAGCGAAGCATGTTGTGGATCAATAACATAAATATAGGCAATAAGTTTAACCAATAATATAAAAAGGAATGTCAACTGAATGGGTGACCGCTATAGACAAAAGGTAAGATTTTTTGTGTGTGTGTGTGTTGGGTTGGTTGTTTTTATATTTATTAGTCGGATTTTCCCAGGGTAAATTGATATTAACTCACGTTTTAAGTTACCCTTGTCAACGCGTCAAGGTTTAGACGGGCTATCAGTTGAGCTCGATGGATTTCCCTCTCCTCCTTTTTCCCCTCCCGGTTTGTCTTCTGTTAGATTAAATGGACACGGGTAAAGGGAAAGGTTTGACATGCATGAAGCTTTCTTGTTTAGGATATTTCCGAATGGGCAATCACAGGCTATGGTGATCAGGCGAGCGTCGCTTGGAAGGATATTACATTTCCTTCCAGGATTGCCTGATTTTCTTGAGAGAGAGAAAGGAAATTAGGAAATAATGTTCTTAGCATAATTATTTGAAAATCACGACGTAGGGAATTAATCACAAAAAAGAAGTCGCCAAGTTTTTAATTACGATTCCCTTTCTCTCTCTTCTGTAGGAGGAAGATTTTCTCGGAAAAATGAAAAGCGTTTGTGTGTCTCTCTCACCCGGTACACTTGAAACTTTTTAAAGAAAAGTCTGTTTCATTGAGTATTTTCTTAAGCGAATTATAGAATCTTATTAAAGGAACTGGATTTGTTGTCTTTCTACTTGAGAATTTTGCTGCGGCTGGCAAGTTTATTGCTAAAAATTTCAAATGTTTGAATAATTTTGACTTTGAAATTTTTGTTAATGAAAAGTTTTGTTTTCAGGATTGTTGGTTTGAGTAGAATTGAAGTGATGGGATAGGAGAGTGTTTTTTTCGGTCAACAATGGGAAGGTAGAAAGTATTTAAAATAACCGGAGAAAAAAGAGAGTAGCAATTAATGTCTGCAAAGATGGCGATTTCCAGAATTTTTCTTGGGCGATTTTGGACTGTTTTTAAGCGATTTTTGATATTTTCGGTCCAATTTCGACATTTTCTAACAATTTTCGACCGTTCTTGCCTAGTTGTGACTGTTTTTCTGGGTATTTGACAATTTTTGACTCTGTCCGGCTACTTGTCATTTAGTTTCCTGTTTATTTTCTGGTGATTTTTGGCTAGTTTTTACATTTTCTCTTTATTTTCTGATATTTTTCGACTGCTTTCTGCTCTTTTGGCTGTATCTGGGCAATTTTTATCATTATTTAACTATTTTCAACGGTTTTTGGGACGATTTTGACGTTTGCTAGCAATTTTTTGCTGATTTCCAAAATGCCCAAACGGTGGGATCAAGAATCCCGTTTTCAGAGCGCATTTCAATTCCCGGGAAAAAAAATTCCCATTTTTTTAAAGTTCTTTCATTTTGAAATTCGGGAATCTGGAAAATGTACAAAAATCCCGGGAAATATTTTTGGGAAATCGATTTTTATTCCCGGGAAATCCGGGATGGGGATGGGAATTTGCAGAAGGAACTGTTAGATTTGGCAAAAATAAAGTCGCTCATCAGATTTTTTTGCCTTTTTTCCCGGGGAACAAAAATTCCGATTAAATCAAATGTTTGCAATTTAAAAATTTCGGGAACGGCTTTACTCCCGGGAAGAATCACTTGCCTTTTCATAATGAAAATATTTCATAAAAATTGTTTTCAAACTCATCCCGATTTCACTTTCTCACCGGAAATTTTCTTTCGAGTAAGACTGACAGTTTCCCTTTTTATTTGTTTGAGCTCAGCCTCATAATTAAACAATGTCGTTTTTCTTAATTAAATTGCACTTGAGGTGATTATTTTCAGCTTTGAACTTTTATACCTTTTAGTTGATTTCATTAAGAAGCCAGACAACTTTCTTTTTTTTTTTATAAATATGAAGAATTCTCTGGGAAAATAATAAATTACGGTCTAGACTGCAGAAAGATCATCGGCGCCTTTTATTTTGGATTTTTTTTTGCAGTCGTTTGGTTTGAGATTGCATCGCTTCATTGACGTATCACTTTCCGCCATATTTTATCAACGGACATATATAAAGTTTAAATATTGCGATTGAATGAGAAAGGTTCTTATCAAATTGATTCGTTTATCTTATCTTGTTTGAATTATTTATGCTTTTATTATATGGAAACATTGATTTTGTCGGAGAAATGTAATCCGGGTTTATATCCATCTCGTCTTTTTTTTTTGTTTCCTAAGCTTTTTTCTTGCGGATTGAATTGGGGGTTTTTTCCTTTTACTGCATCGATCATTATTGTACAATATTTTTGATTCGAGTGAATTTTTTATGCCTCAAAATCAGTCAAGATGAGTTAAGCTGCGATTCTAAGAAAATTTTGATTAGTTCATGGCTCAAGTGGCTTTAGCCAGGTTGAAAATGATCTCAGGTGGCTTGGATAAGCCGCCTGGGGTCCACACAGTTCCCAGTCGAGTTCTGCTTACATTTAGCTAAACACAAAATAGAATTTTTTTAACAGTTAACATGAATCCGCTTAGAATAAATGTCAAGCTCTAATTTTTTTTCTCAACAATAAAAAAAATCTAACCCGCAAACCTTTCCAATTTTCTTTAATCGAGCCTGACTTTCTTTAATCACATTCATGTAATCCAGTTTAAAAAAATCACCATCGACTTCTCTTTTTCCCCTTCACTCTCATTTAGCGCTCACACTAAATCCCTCCGCGGGAAAGAAAAATTGAAGCAAGACGAACAACCTCACGCTAAAAATTCTAATGAAATAGAATGGGGGGAAAAAATACACTTAATATATTCCTTAGCCTCAGAAACCGCTCCAGGCATTGGGAGTGTCACGAGAGAATTGCTAAACAAAAGGGAAGAAAAAAAATTTTCTTTTTTTTTTATCTTCACCCGCGAATTCTTTATCTTAAAAAAGAAAAAAAAGACTGTATTTTCCTAAGAAGAAGAATTTTCACGGTGGAAACATCACAGAGGAAAAATTTTTAAATCTGACTTCATTAAGAATGATTCAAATTAAGTTTTGTGTGAGAAGAATCTGAAGGCAGCGCTTGAAATGATGAGTACGTCACTTGAGGCTAAGTGCAAGAGGATGAAATCGATTTTATCGCGAAATAAGATTGCGGTAGATAAAACGTGAGTTTTATATTAATTCTATACGAATGGGAAAATTTTTGGTTTATCCGCGAGAAAAAAAAACTAAATATGTGTGGACCCCATGTGACTCCACGACATTCCCTTACATTTTTTACGATGTTTCCTTTCACTCGAGCGGCTCCCTCATCTCCACCTCAAACGAAATGTCTTCAGCTATGCCTTTGCTTCTCCTTCAATCCGAAAAAAATCATGATTGAAGATAATACCAAGTAAGTGAAAATTGTTGTAATGATGAAATATGAAGACAGCATTCAAGAACAAATTTTAATTCTCGACTAACTCTTAGGCCGGTAACTTTAATAAGCTTCGTTATCTTCTTTGGTTTTAACGATCATTTTAATTGCAATTTCATGGGAAACCGCCATTTTTTTAAAAAAAAAAGAAAATACTTCGAAGTTTCTAATATTGCAAATTGAAAATTATCTTTACACTTTTAAATCGTGCTTTCAAACTCCCTGGAGTGAGGAAGTATCGCGGTCGTGTCAAAAATGAAATTTCGCCAAACTGCGTATTTTGCCGTGAAATGGCGAGAAATAACGTCCGTGAATTTTTACGGCTCAATCCAGCTCGAACCTAGCACAAACGATACCTGGTGGATGTACGTGAAGTTAGCGCCGCCTTATTGATATTCTTTATGTTTGTGACCCCCCCCCCCTCATTTAAAGGGTTTAGGGGTCAGCTCAAACGAAAATTTTTACGGCTCATTCCAGCTCGAACCTAGCACAAACGATTGACATAGTTTTCATGCTCAAATTTTCACCTGGTGAATGTACGTGAACTTGGCACCGCCATATAGATTTTCCAGCAGGGCTGAACTTTGACCTCGCAAAACTTCGGAACGGTTTGAGATGATGAGGTGTGCGAGGCGTCATTTTTTCCCTCTTCAAGAGCTCTATCTAACGATGTCACTTGCCCCTTCTACCTTGTACGCCTTGGAAGCCTCCCTTTTTAAAGAGCCCCCCCCCCCCCAAACTTTGGGGGCAGCTCAAACGAAAATTTTTACGGCTCAAACGTTGCAATGCTTAGTTCTACCAAATTCACACCTGGTGGATATGCCATTGATGAATATTTCGGCCATATTATTCGTAACGGAAAATATCGCCTTCTGCAGCTGGTGATGGAGGGGAAGATTGAAGGCAGGCGTAGACCGGGTCGGAGGAAAACATCCTGGCTCAAGAATCTAAGAGACTGGTACGGCCGAAATTCAGTATCCCTTTTTCGCTCGGCAGCCTCCAAAGTTAGGATCGCCATGATGATCGCCAATCTCCGACGAGGAGCGGGCATTTAAAGAAGAAGAAGGATATGCCGTGAAGCTAGCGCCACCATATTGATATTCGCTATAACCTTTTGACCTTTGCAGCTCAAACGAAAATTTTTGCGGCTCAAACCAGCTCAAATGTAGCGCAAACGACCCCATATGGTCCCCACCTGGCATTCTAATCTGGCTGTGCTACCTTCACGGAGGTCGAGAAATAACCTTAGAAATGGTTTTTGGGCTAATGTCCGATCGTTCGTCTGTTCGTGCACTTTCGTTTGCCTGCGTTTTCGAAACTGAAAGAGCCAGCACAACGAAAATCAGCAACCGCCTTCGTGGAAAACTGTTATTCCAAAGGCAAGACCATCCGGACAAAATTGCAGCTTTGGCAGGGCCAAATAAGACCAAATTTGGACATTTCGAGAATTTTTTCGAAAACGGCTTTAAGTATTTTTTTAATTTTTTGTACAGAGACATTTGACCTTATAAGGAACAGACCTTTGCTAAGGAACAGAATCCGAAAATTTTAAAGTTTTGCCGACATGGGGCTTGACTTCGAGTCGAAGATTTCAAATTTTCCGTCCATTTTGTGATTTGAAGGCAACCCTGCCAAGTTAAGAACTTTGGCAGGGCCAAAAAAGGCCAATCAATGAATTTCCAAAGATTTTCTCGAAAACGGCTCTAACGATTTTTCTTATTTTCTGTGTGAAGGTACCTGACCCTATAAGGAACAACTTTTCTCTTTGGTAATTTTTCGTTAAGATTCGTCCTCCCCGAAAAATCCGGAAAAACCAAAAATTTCGAAGTTTACTGATATCGCTGATATGGGATTCGATGTCGACTAACTAATAGTCGGGAATTTTAAATTTTCGGTCCATTTTCTGATTTCAAACAGACCTTTTCCTTAATTTTGTTTCTAATAAAGTCCCCAATGATGTCTTAATCGAACGAAGCCATACCTCGATAGAGTGAGAAAGTGAATAGTCCTCCCCGGACTGCTGCTCCTCTAGTTTAAATTTCTGGTTCGTTAAATCCGTTCATCATAGCATTAACTTTCCTCTGTCTGCAATTTGCAGTAATGCATCATTTTTGCATTGTATCCCCAATACACGGGGGGATTTCATTATTTAGTTCGTTTTTAGGTTTGGTTAATTCTTCATTAATATTTAATTTTATCGTGGCACGAAATGAGAGTATAGTTAATCATATATTTATTGTTAGAGGCCATATACGACAACCGCATCGGTTGGAATTAGTTTGTCGTGTTGTTACCTTTACAAAGCGCTTTCACGCTTCGGAGTATTTTTGAAGCTAAAAATAGAGTTTATCGTAGTTACTATGATTCTGCGCTGTTGCGTTTACAAAGCGCTGAAAATACTCCGCACCACGCCGTTTATTTATTTTTTTTTGTTAAATCTCACGAGAAGAAGAAAAAAAAAAGGATCCTTGAAAGGAAAAAGTAATAAGTTTTGATTTTCGTTTTATTTTTGTTTTCGAATATCGACTTCGAGAGGAAAGCTTTTTACATTCCAATCATTTTTCCACGGGAAAGAATTTCTCTCTTGAAATAGAAAATTTTTGACTGTATTACTCTTAAAGCATTCGTTATTCTTTTCACACGAGTTTGGTTTCCCGGTGAGAATTTTATTATTCTTGCGAAATAGGAATTTGATCTAACGACGAGCTCGAATCTAAAAAAAATAGCAGGTTTTTGTTATCTTTCCCTCGTTACATTTATCGATCAAATTAATGGAAATCCATTGTGTGGGGTTATCTTTTTGTCTGACTAAAAAAAAAAAAAAACACATTAAAACATTGTTTAAAAATACGAGTCGTCTTATCTGGGAGCGATTCTCAGAAAACAGCGAGAGGAAGAGTATTAAAAAAAAGAAATACTAAACTCTGCAAAAAGCTTGAAAGCTGATTTTCTCGAGCTGTACCGAATCGAAGGATTCACGGTTAAAGAGGAGAATTGATTTTTAGGTTTAGATACTGTAAACAAGGGGTATCGTTTGAAAAATTCCCACGCGGTTTTGTATTGTCGTAGGATTGCTTGATAATGTGGATACAAACGGTTTTCAATTTAGAGAAAGAACATGGTAATTACGCCTGTTGTGATCGATCATCAAGTGACAAGTTAAATTAATCGAACTTGCCTCCGGCTATCGGGGAACTACAATGTTGAAAATTTTGAAGCGGCGTTCGAAATTAAAATATTTTTTAGTGTCCGGTTAATTTTTTGTTTGAGTAAATTTTGACAGGTAAATATAAATATGTCTGCAAAAGTTCTAGATTGCAGAAGCGGTTGCAGAAAAGAGTTTAATGCTAGAAACTAAATTTTATGAACGACCCAAAGAGTGCAAATTTATGAGCCTTATTTATGTAAGGTTTCAAACTGACTCAGTAGCTCAACATGGGGCCAGGGCTTATGTTTTAGCAGCCGGGCTCGGGTCTCGATTATCAGGCCCATGCAGACCACTGCATTAATGTTAAAAATACCGGGGCACTCGATGCTTCCAAACCACCGAACAAGATTTGAAAATTTGTTTTGTTTTTCTAAATATGTCTTTTTTTATTATATTGACAACAAACATCAAAAGATATTCTTTTTTTATTTTTTTAATATTTTAAAAATTAACATTTTTAAAAAAAGAAAAATCCCTACTGCGCCCATACTTCAACTCGCCATATTTTTTATGTTTAGGCAAACCACACTCATCACTCCCCACGACAAAACGTTCACACATCCACCTAAACATCATTTTTAAGGCGCTTCGCGCATGTTCTATTTGGAACACTCGATACCATAAAAATATTTATAGTGACCCTAGCCGTTGCTATGATTTTATGATAATGCGAAAACCGCTAGCGTAGACCGTATTTCTATAAAAAAAAAACCTATAATCACACTGCAATTGAATGCGAGTTTATTTGTAACGACTCCCAAAGGAAATCATTTTATATTTACAGCATCACCTGCCGTAAAGAGATAATGTTTCCTACGTTTACCTTATCCCGGCTCTTCAATTCCATTGCATTTAAAAGTTGTAAAAATGAAGTTTGAGGAGAATTTGGAAGAAATCGACCGTCTGAGCGGATAAATGCCTTCCGGCTACAAGAAACTGTGGAGGATAAAGTTTAAAGTGCATGTCTTCCTTGTCTCGGGATTTTTATTTTTAGAACAAAGGTAAAAAAAGGTTTTTGGTTTTGAAAGAATATTTTTTGTAAAAATGAAGATTGTTGGTGAATGGTTGAATTAAGGATGAGACTTTGTGGCTAAAAATTAGGAAGGCAAGGACAGATCTTTCCCAGGTGGCTTAATTAGAGCCTGTAATGACCCTAAACGGCTTAGCCAAGCCAACTGAGGTCATTTTCAACCTGGCTAAAGCCCCTTGAGCCTTGAACTAATCAAAATTTTCTGAGAATCGTAGCTTAACTCATCTTGACTGATTCTGAGGCATAAAAAATTTACTCGAATCAATTAAACTTCTTAAAACCTTTGTAAGCCCATTTGGAAAGTTTCAGATGATCAGAAATCTGGGGAGCTTGAAAACATTTTTTGCTAAGCTGATTTGTGAATTTAGGTAATCACACAGTTCAAAATATTTCAGAAAATTTGAAACTTTTCGGTTTCAAATTGAATGCAAACGAGTTTCAAATGATACTTTCCTAAAACTATTTACACAAAAAGTTTCAATTTGAAGTCAAAAAGTTTCAATTTTGAAACTTTTTTGTTTCAATTTTGAAACTTTTTTGTTTCAATTTCAATTTTGACAAAGTTTCAATTTTGAAACTTTTTTGTTTCAGTTTCAATTTTGACAAAGTTTCAATTTTGAAACGTTTTTGTTTCAATTTCAATTTTGACAAAGTTTCAATTTTTTTTTATTTCAATTTCAATTTTGACAAAGTTTTAATTTTGAAACTTTTTGTTTCAATTTCAATTTTGACAGTTTCAATTTTGAAACTTTTTTGTTTCAATTTCAATTTTGACAAAGTTTCAATTTCGAAACCTTTTTGACTTCAAATTGAAACTTTTAGGCTGAAACTCTTTTTTTTCTCAAATGAGAATATTATATTGAACTGTGAGGAGCTGCGGGCGGATTTAATACTAAATCAAACCCGTTAGAGCCCTTAATTTAAGTTTAACCTCTGGTGCAGATTTTGGTGGAACTGATTGAAAAAAAGTTTTAGAAATGTCGACTGCTCGCAGTTTTCTCATCTAAGATCCAATCTCCTTTTTTTTTGTTTACGCCTCTGTGGTGGTTGAAAATAAAAAAAAAACGAAATTTAAATATTTCAAGGTATTAATGAAAATAAAAACCGACGTAATCAAGTTAGTCGAATGGTATAGAAAGCGACGTCGGATTAAAATCGATCTCGAACAATAATGGCTCACGGGTTTAGATAAGAACGGATTCGTTCTCCTTTTTTTTCAAAATATAAAAATTGATATCCAATTTTTTTTCTTTTTCTCTCATTTTTTTTTTCGTCTCTTCCCAAACACAAAGACTTCGATAAAGAATATAATTTATAACAAAGTCAATGGGCCGCAGAGTTATTTAATCCAACAGGGGAAATCTTTCATCGTATATTTGTATTTATGGGCGATTTACCTTTAAGCCTTTTCCATTTTTTTTTACTTTTAGCCGCTCGCATTTAAATCGACCAATATTTTTTCTCGAAAAACCAATTTTATTTCACGCCTGAAGAAAATCTCCGAAATTTCTTGAAAAAACAAAAAAATGTAAACAAAAATTTCGTTATCTGAAAATTTCAGCAAATATAAGAATACGTCAGAAATTCTTTAATCGGGGATGAAGAAAATGTTACAAAGGAAATGTATTTTTTCCTTTTTGGTGATTTCCCCTTCTTTTTTTTTTTTTTGAGTTGCCTCTTAGGAAAAGGTAAGGAAGTAATTTCTTTATTGCTTTTTCCCAATAGAGAGGTGTTTGAATGCAGTATATCGGGTCGAGGATCTGGAGTAGGCTTAGCAGGAAATCGAAAATCAGGGGAAACATTTTTTTGCTGGGAAATAGCGTGAATTACACGGGTCCCTTTCGGATTCAGAGTAATTCAGTTCCGTGAGCTTTCAAAAAAATGTTAAATCTCTCGAAAATTTTCTGGGGCTATTCGCGTAATTAAGAAAAGAGAATCGTATTTCGCTTTTGTTCTCATCGGCGTAATATAAACGGGGAGGACTTTGTGCCACGTTTAAGAATTTTAAGCGCCCAGAAAAAAATGGTGACCCCATGTCTGACAATATTTTGGATTCTCTCCTGATTTTTGCAAAAGTACGAAGAAGAGTGGCAATGGTACGAATAGAGACCTAAGAGAGACTGGCCAAAACCTGCCAAAATCTGCTCTTAGTTCCGCTTCCGGTATTTCGAATATCTATTATTTCGATAGTTTACCAAAACATTTTAAAGGAAAAAAGTAATAATTACGAAATTTAATTATCAGATTTGAGAAATATTTACTTACAATAAGTTAATTTGCCTCTACATCCAAGAAAATTCGTTTTATTTTGAAAAATAGAAAGGATAAACAAACAAAGCAGCCTCGAAAAAGCGGAAGTAGAATTAAGATCACTTTTTTTATCGCGCCGAAAGTTTTGGCCAGTTCGAGCAATAATTACAATGGTAAGAGTAAGAAAGAGTGGCCAGCATCAATTTTCTTCCCTTTCACTTTAGTATTGACTTGGGCCTTAAAACTCCATCTGTATATCAGTTTAGCCTGTAAATTTTTTTTCCCGGCGCCTCGTTAATTCTTCAGTCTAATTATTTTTGCTCCTGATTTCACATCAATTAGCATTTTTTCAATTAATTTGAATTTTCCTGATTTCTATTTACCAAATAAGGCAAAACCAAAACCGTTTCACATCCTCAAAACATTATCAGTACGTTAATTATCCCTATTTCGAATATTTAATTAAAATTTATCGATATTACAATTTACATTAAATTCGTCGGGTATTTTATTTACATTTAATTTTTGTTTACAGTACAAACGTTTCCAGTTTATCTTGCCTATTATTAAAATGACCAATTAGCACAAAATTTAATATTTAATCGAATCGAAGGTTCTGATTATTTTTAAAGAAAAAAAAAGAGAAGACTCCCTTGGATTTAATTTTTCCACCGTATCACTTGTAACTCCATAAAAGCATTGACAAAAAAAAATTTTTTTTCACTCGAGGATAGCGAAGGGGAAAAAGATATCGATTACAAATACAACTCGAGAGATAAATAAAGCAAAGGGAAAACGGGGAAAATAAAATAGGAGAAGAAAAAAAAAAGGGAAAGCTAAAAGCATTGTAAATAAATTGTCTGAGACCGGGAGGAGAGAAAAATGAGAGAAGAGAAAAAGGAGCGGAAGGTATGCTTATATAGAAACGTGGAAAAATATCAAACGAATTTTTTTTAAAGCTCCCTAAAGAACAGAAAAATGGGAGGAATCTAAGCAAGGATGTACTTTATGATCAATAAGTAAAACTTAATCAGTTTGAGGTTCTTGGGACCATTGCTCACTCACTTCTTCATTGCCACTCTTCTTCGTACTATTGTTGCTCCTCTTCGTACCATTCTCAATTCCAAATAAAGTCATTTTCTAAGCTGAGCTCAAGCTACGCTCGACTCAAACTCAATCAAGCCATTTTCTCCAAATTTCAGAGAAAAGCCTTATCTCATTCCTTTCAGTCCTCTAAGCGACAACTTCTCCCTTTAAAATTTTCCTTAGTCCGCACCTGACACAAACCTCTAGAAAACAAGAAAAAACTTGCGCGCTTTGATCATTAAGCGAAAAAACTGATCAACCTCACGTATCTCAAAACGTTCTTTTTCTCAGAAAAAAAACACTTCCGAAAATGATTTTTCCGTTTTTCACGTATTTTCGCGGATCGTTAAGGTAGATTCAAGATCATTGGTTAATTGGATTGGGCGCCATATTTGATTCGCGACGGAAGGTTTTAATTCCGAAATAGCGATTTTTATTTTTTAATAATGGCAAACTTCAAAGAGTGAATTTAACTTCAGTTATTTCTCTCTTTAAAAAAAAAAAAGATTATCTTGAAAATTCTTGATTTTTTCCTTCCCCCAAAACTTTGTCCTTTTTTTCCTTTTCCTCGAGACTTTTATCTTTCGAAAACAAAACCCGAACGGAAAAAAAAACCTTGAGGATAAAAAAATCTCGCGAAAGATATTTTTAACCTCGAGCTTTTCTCGTATAATTTTTCCTTCTCAGAAAACGTGGGATAATTATTTAACCTTGTGATTGATCGTTATCAGTCACCCCCCCATTATATTCCATTTGTCTTTTTGAGCGACAAAGTGCCTCGGTTTTATCTTTTTTTTTTTTCCTTTTTCTTCCTCGGGATAATTAGCAAGAATTCTTTGCTAAACACGAAGTTTTTTTATTCTTGTTTAAACATGTCTCTCTCTCCCCCGACGAGACGTTGTTTGTATAGTGTAATGTTTCGTTTAACGATTCATATTTTTGTTTCTCCTTCGTTTTCTTCTTCCGCGAGTGCTTCTCTATTTATCTTGTTTATTTGCGATTTTCCTGTTTATTTTCCTATGGATACATATACACAATGGGTGAAGGCGTTAATTTATTAATATTCATTGCATTTCCACTTAGGTGTAATTATTTTTATTGGGAAGGAAAAGAAAGCATCATTGAAAAGTTATCTGTTTGTTTGTTTGTTTTCTTTTATCGCGAAAGTTATTAGTAACATTGGAGGAATCTTTATATTGTTTATAAAAATGAAGGAATTTATATTTCCGGGAAGTGTTTTGGTTTTTTCCTCGTTTTGAATGGGAGGAATTAATATGAGAAATAAAATAAGTGGGTGGAGGTATTGTTGAGATTAATTTTTGGTCATTTTTGTGGAGAAAGTAATTTTTAGTGACGACATTTATAATTTTGGGCTGTGCTGACGTCATCAGTTAAGATATTTTTTGGAACTTTCCTTTGAAAAATTTTTTTTGTGCTTATGGATTTTCAGAATTTTTTGCAGTACCTTTTTTTTAGAAAATATTATTGAGAGATTTGTTCCACATGAAGAAATTATTAAAAAATTTCTTCAACTTTTTGTTTGAGCACCGCTGACCCCTCATCTATCAGGTTGAAAATTAAAATAATTTTAATTTAAAAGTAAATTAAATTAAATTTAATTAAAAGTAAATTAAATTAAGTTTTAATTTTCAACCTGATATATTAAAAAATTTGTTTGACTGGAAGAAATCCTCTAAAGATTTGTCTGACAAGAAGAAATTATGAAAAGACTTGTTCGACAAGAAGAAATTATCAAAAGATTTGTTCGACAAGAAGAAATTATTAAAAGACTTGTTCGACAAAAAGAAATTATCAAAAAACTTGTTCGACAAGAAGAAATTACCAAAATATTTGTTCGACAGGAAGAAATTCTCAAAATATTTGTTCGACAGGAAGAAATTCTCAAAATATTTGTTCGACAGGAAGAAATCATCAAAAAATTTGTTTGGAAGAAATCCTCTAAAGATTTGTTCGACAAGAAGAAATTATGAAAATATTTGCTCGACAGGAAGAAATTCTCAAAATATTTGTTCGACAGGAATAAATCATCAAAAAATTTGTTTGACAAGAAGAAATTATGAAAAGACTTGTTCGACAAGAAGAAATTATCAAGAGATTTGTTGTACAGGAAGAAATTCTCAAAATATTTGCTCGACATGAAGAAATTCTCAAAAAATTTGTTTGACAAGAAGAAATTATGAAAAGACTTGTTCGACAAGAAGAAATTATCAAGAGATTTGTTGTACAGGAAGAAATTCTCAAAATATTTGCTCGACATGAAGAAATTCTCAAAATATTTGTTCGACAGGAAGAAATTATCAAAAGATTTGTTCGACAGGAAGAAATTCTCAAAAGATTTGTTCGACAGGAAGAAATCATCAAAAAATTTGTTTGACTGGAAGAAATTCTCAAAAGATTTGTTTGACAAGAAGAAATTCTGGATAAGAGAAAATTAAAAAATTCCATCAGCAAGAGATGATTTTGAAAAAATTTAACTGACCAGAATTCTAAGAGAGAATTCTGAAGAAATTTGCTCAAACTTGTGAAAATGGAAAAATAATATTTGGTCGAAATGTTTTTAGTTGTAATTAGTCAAAAGATTCTAAAGTCCTTAAGATTTTAAAAAGAATCCAGCTCGATCACTGCATTGCTCTTTTAGGGAGAAGGCTGTGGGAGCCCGTTGGCTGCGGCGAGCAATCTAGAGCTGCAGGGAAAATAAAATGCTTCTCAGCAAACCTGAGTTTGGCTGAACCGTTGGTGATGTAACAATAGCATAAGTTGGGCTCATTCATGAGCGTAAGCAAAGGCACCATGCACCTCTTAAACCCTTTACGAATCCCTTTACTAATGCGGCATTTCGCTACAAAAACAAACCTTTTTGCCTTACATGCAGGTTTATATCTTAGGGAAGTCATAATTTACTCATTTAAAATCCCTCTTCTCCAGCGGGATTAAAAAAAGGAAAGAAAAGGATATTTAAACTCTGGAAAATTCTGAAATTTTATATATAGCTTATAAATATTTACTCGACTCAAATTCTACTTTTTCCTTAATTAAAGAAGTAACCTCAGGGATTCCACCAAAAAAAAATTCCCTTTTTTCCTGTAATTAATCGATGGACGTATCTGACCGGGAGAAATGTCATGAAGAAGATAACGAAGCTTTAACTCAAAGCACGTCTCGTGTGATTTTTAAAAGGATTATACCTTCGAGGTTTTAAGCTGAAGGCGCGTGACTAGAAAAGTATGATTTCAATTTTAACTTGAAAATGTATTTTTCCCCATGTTTAAAATTTTCGTTTTGGGTGCAGATACTTATTATTGGATTATCAAAACTTCGATGAAAGGATCCTCAGGAACATTTTTCGAAATCTCATCTTTAGTTGAAGGGAATATAACAAACTTTCATACCCCAAACTACGTTTTGCAGATGATGCTTTTGAAAATCGTTTAATTTCATCCTTTATTCATCTCACTACTTATTATATCATTCGTTTTTGAAATTTTAAACTGTTGTCATGGATACCGGAAACTCTCAACTATCTACCGGGTGCGAAAGTTCTAGCCCCAGTTTTTAATGGGAATTTGTCGTGTTTGTTGTCAAGTCGCCCTTAACTTTTCAACAGGGTTATTATTATTCTCGATGGAGAAGAATTTTTTTTTGTAGAGCCGATTTTTCTTAATAAGGAAAGAAAAACATTATTGCTTGGATAATGTGTAATGCATGGAATTAGGCTTTCTGTTTTGGAATTAACTAACATCATTTCCCCTCTACTCTTTTAATTAATTTAGAGCGTCGAGGCAAGGCTGGAATTTGTTTAGCCGTGCCCTTCCGGCATGATTTTATGATGTTTATTGATTTTTCGTAAAGTGCATGAAGTTTTTCTGGGTTATTTTTTTAGGTCTCGGGTTTTCTTGTGAAAGAGACGTCTGTCTGCACCGGTCTAAATAAGACGAGCCCGGCCCAAAATAGAACTTGAGCCAAACTTCCGCTTCGAAAATTCTTCTACTCTTAAAATTCCATTAAATTTCCTTTTTCAAAACGAGGAAGTAGGAAGAAAAAACCTGAAGCCATTTCACTCTCAAGTTATTTAAAAATTAATTCCTTTGCAAAGAATAATATTTCAACTTTATTATTTCTCAACTACACGAAAAGAAAAATACCTAAAAGGGAATGAAAAAAAAAAAAGGAAAAGTTTCAGGTGAAGGAAAAGGACATCGAAGGATTTTAAAGGAGAGTTTTCGTATAAATAGATTCGTTTAACAAGGAAACCACATTTTAAATTACAAAGCCCGGAAGTTGGGGAGGAAGAGAGAAAGAAAGAGACGGAGAAGAAAAGATAGAGAATTAAGATCGGTCAGTTGTTTTCCAAGTCGTGTTTTGTAGCTTGATTAACCAAACTTGTTAAAAGTTTAGATGAAAGTTGAATTATTATACGAGTTAAGAGGGAGCAAAAGGGGGAAAGGGGGATAGATAAAAGATAAGTGAACAGCGAGAGCGACAGAATTTTTAATATTACTCATTAAGTGCTTAGATAAAGAATTCCGGAGGATGAAATTTTTAGTTTGGCGCTTTCTTAGGAATTTGTTAAGTGTAAAGAAGGCGGTGAATGGCTTACTGCGTTTTGTTTTGTTTCACATGATGATAGTTAGGGAGCCTAGCAAGGAAGTGGACACTTCGATAAGTCGTCTGCTACACTGGAAGCTGCCATTATCTCTAATTAAAGAATCTGCCAATCGCAAATTCGTCGAATGACGTCTTTTGAACGTCGAAATTACGCCAGGGACTTCATTTTGACGTCATAAGACTCCATTTTGATCGAAACTACGTCTGTGACGTCATTTTTGCCAAAACGACATCTCAAAAAGTCTGCTACGTCTTTTTGACGTCTAAAAGACGTCATATTGGTTGCTTGGACAAGCCATATGTCTGGCTTATAGTGAAATTTGATCAGGCTGCGCAGTGGAGATGAAACCTTATAATACTGCGGTCACGAATAAATGCATATTAAAAATCCAAGGTCCAAATTTTGCAAGGAATCTCCGTGCTAAATTTTTTCTAGAAAGAAAACTCTTCTCTTTTAAACGTCTTGAACGTCGAAATTACGTCTGGGACCTCATTTTGACGTCATAAGTCGCCATTTTAATCGAAATTACGTCTGTGACGTCATTTTTGCCAAAACGACATCTTTAGAAGTCTGCTTCGTCATTTTGACGTCTAAAAGACGTCATATTGGTCGGATTGGTTGCTTGGACAAGCCATATGCCTCGCTTATGGTGAGCTTTGGTCAGGCTGCTCAGTGGAGGTGAAACCTTATAATATTGCGGTCGCGAATAAATGCAGGTCCAAATTTTGCAAGGAATCTTCCTGCTAAATTTTTTTACTAGAAAGAAAACTCTTCTCTTTTTAACCCCTTTTCACTTGTATTATAAACGTCTCGTTAAATAACGAAAATTAAATACATTCCACGCTTGTTGATAATTCCGTGTAAATATTAGAACCTAAATTTAACGACCTCCCACGGGACGCTTAATCTAAGAAATCCCATTTGCCTTCATTTATAATTTAAGCAACCGTTTAATAAAAGAATAAAAAAAAACATCGAATTTTACTGAAGCTAACGGGGCGAGCCTTTAAACACGGTTTTTCTTGAACCCGAGGAAAAAAATCTAGGGACTACAACGGAAGCCGACGTGAGAACCTAAATACTCGCAAGCCATAAATCCAAGTAATCCGAGAAAGGATCACGGAAGGGCAGCTTTAGCAATTACGAAGTTCATGGGTGGGAAAAAAATCAAGGTTCTATTCCCCCTCCCGGGCAGCAGCGGGAAAAAAGAAAAATAATATTACATTAAAAATCTCGTCACGTCGCATTTGACGATTTAAAATCATATTCTTTTTGCACAAAGAAGAAAAAGTTGGTAGTCTAATTCAGTGAAAATGGTTTCTTTTTTTTTCTCTTTTTCTTTTTTTTTTCACAAAGGGAAAAGTTTCGCGCCGTGATAACGATCTTCTATTTAATGTACTTAACGTTATAAGATGATGTTATTGGGCTAAAAATAATATTTTGAGAAATTAAGCTTCTAATTAGTTTTAATTTTTTTTTGAAAAGATTTTTTATCTTTCCTGGAAAGATTTTATTTCCAAAAGTTTATCCGTGGGCAAGAAGCAGAAGCAAAGGCGTGGGCCTGAAACGTTTTGAGAAAAGGTCAGCTAGGGCCAAAATTTTTGGGGCTTTTTGACCGGGCCTGCTACTTGCAAAGCAGGCCCAGCTTCAGATCCAAGCGGGAGTTTCATAAATCTCGACAGATTTTTTTTTTGCTTTGGGGGTAACATTTTAATCTAAAATATTAACCAGGGGGACTGTAAACTGGACCTATCGTGTTGGCGTCGGTTTGATTTCCGAACCCTCCATAAATTTCATAGAGGAAGCTCGAGTAAGCGTGACCTTAGCTTTTCGTAACCGGGAAAAAAAATCTCGCATGAAAAAAATTATTTGGAAATTTCTCTTAGAAGAAAAAAAACAAGAGAATGAGGAATTCGAAAAATAAAAACAGTTTCGGGGAGGAAAAACCAAACTTTATTTTAATAATACGCGAACCATGAAAAACCATTTTAAATGCGATTGTTTATTGCTGAGCTGTAAAGCTAACTATATTTTATGGAATGTAAAAGTAAAGAGTAATAAAATAAAAGGAGGTTATGAATATACAGACGGAGAAGGAAATGAAGAGTTTAGAAAAATTTTTTACTGTTCTTTTGTTTCAGGGTTTTTAAATGGAGGGCAGTTTCAGAATTGAAGGGAGGGAATAGAAGAAACGTTGCATTGTAAATTAAACGAATACATGACGTAATGAATAATAATTTTTTCAAGTGTCATGTTTCATGGTGAATTTTACGTGAGATATGTACGAATGGAGAGTAGTTTATTTTTTTGGCTAAATGAAATTCAAATTCTAAAAAGCCCGCCAAAAAACAACCATACGCCAGGTTTGAGCTGATGACGTCACAAGTCTTTTATTTTACTTTCTAATTTTTTTGGAGCGAAAATTCCACTATTAGGAGCAAAGGATCCGGCCCAGTGGGGGATTTACCATAAGGCAAAAAAGGCTGTACCCTAGGGGCCCTCGGCCGCAAAGGGGCCCATCTTAAACCACATTTTCAAAAAATATAATAATAAAAGTAAAATAAAATAAAACAAAAGGATTACAGAAAAATATTGAGTGCAAAAGTTTAATTAGGCAAAGAATGGGGGGGGGGGGGAGGTATAAGAACAAATTTTACAAATTTAACAAATTTTAGCTGGGGGTCCATAAAAATTTTAGCCTAGGAGCCCGAAATTAGTAAATCCCTCACTGATCCGGCCTGTGACGTTCCAAGCCCTTTTGCCACCCGGTGCCAAGCAAACTAATTTAGCACAGCTGCTGGAATTTCTTGCGAAAAAGTAGAGGAATCAGGAAAATTTGAAATGGTATTTTATTAAATACCAGTCGAGTTCGACTGAGAGTTGCTAGGAAACGACGCTGCTTGTATAGGGGGTGACGGTGTCGCTGCTGGTGGTAGCCGGGGGAACCACGTCAACAAAAAGGAGTGGAAATGATCGTTTAGAAGAAAAAGGGCATATGTGAATAGGGAAGCTTTACTTTGTTGAACTTCTTGAATTTTTTCATATAAACTGGAAATCTAGTCTCAGATAAATTCCATTTGTTCGTATTTTTGGCGGGCTTTTTAGAATTTGAATTTCAAAGCGATTTTTTTGCTTAATCTTAGTTATTGATCGAAGAATTAATTATTTAAAATTGCGATTTTATTATTTATGCGGTTTGCCTATTATTTTCCCGGTAAGATTTCCACGAAAAATGATATTTTTTGAGAAATCCATTTTCGTTGCAATCCTCTCGGGACGAAGTTCTAAACTATATTTTCCATTCCGCTTGACCCTTTCCTGGATAATAAACAGTTAAATCATAAATGAAGTATTATAATCCAATGAGACTTAACGAAGAAACCGTTGATCCTTAACCAGAAACCCCCCCCCCGAGTACGAATTTCGATCGTTTTCCTTATGAAAAGACGGGTTGAGGGGAAACAAATTTAGCCAAAAGTCATTAAAGGTTCCATCAGCAAACTCGAATCTAATAAGATTTGAGTTTAATCGCTGGGAGAAGAGAGCATTGTTAATCTCGAACACGTATCAAGTGATCGATGTGTAACTACAATTTTCGTTCTGGGGGAAATTCTAAATATATATCGAGATTAGGTTTGGTTTATCGCGGAAAATTAAAACACTTTGATTTGCAAATGTATGCACAAGCGTAATTGCGTTCCTACCCAGTTTAATATCGTAGTTTGTTTTTGAAATGGAATTTATAAAAAAATCTGATTGTTAAAATTAATTTCCGGGTTTTATAGGTTTTGATTTAAAAGGGTTGCTACAAGAATTAAATTTCGGATCAAACAATTTTAGTATCCAAGAAGTTTTTTCACTATTTTTTAATTTAAAAAATGATATTTTTTTTAAAAAAATGTTTTTGCGCTTTAATGATTAAAACAATACTAATAATTTTTTTTTTCTTTCAGGTAAGTCGATAACGCGCATTTTCTCAAGTCCATGGTAACAGTCAACACTTATCGGCTGTGACCAAAATTATTTTTAGGGGAGTTCCGTTGATTGGTGGTGACGGCGGGTGACGTCAAATGTCTTCTGCTGCTCGGTATTTAACTTACGTTTGGTCACAGCCGATCAAGAAGCAGCAATTTAGTTGGCGACTCTCTCCTTTCAAGCTCTCTAATGATGCATGATTGTTTTTTGCGGGCTTTGAATTTCAAATTGAATTTTTAGCTTTGTGAAAATATTTTTTCGATCAATTTTTTCTTGCCTTAGTTAAGAATTTTAGAATCTAAATTCATGCAAGTAGCCTCTTCAAGTGAACCGAGAAAATTCTTGCAAGCTCTTGATTCACATCTCAACAACTACTCAATTAAAATCCAGAAAAAATTAAAAAACAAAAAATATCTGACAATGTCACTTTACAGAAACCTGAGACGGAATTCCATTAATTTATAAAATAGAGTGCCATAAACTTATGAATAATGAAACTCAATTTCCTGTTTGCTTTTAGACGCGTACGTCTCCTTTCCGTAAGGATTTTCAAATATTTTTGTGCTCATTTATTTTTCCGGAATTTTAATTTAATCTTTTTAAAAAAAAACAGAGTTTGTAAATACCTTGTCTACATACTCTATTTAAATAGCACCGAGAATTGTTCCAACCGCTAATTAAATGACTGACCGGAAGTACTTGCTTGTGATTTCGTTCGAAAATTTTGAAAATAGAGCTTTGTTTTGAAAACGAAAAAGATGGCGACGAAAACAAATATTTTAAAGGTAAGAAATCAGGATATTAATGAAGCTTTCAGCCTTCTGTAAGTCACAAACGTTTCTTTTATTCGATTTTATAGCTTTTGGAGCTTTTAGTCCCCGGGTTAGCCCGAAAATTGCTAGGATAGGAAAGAAACATGGAGACCCAGGCTCCTTTATAAATTTGAAATTTAACATACCAGGATGTTAACATTAAACGTTATAAAATGACAAATGATTAATTCCTTACTCCACTTAAAATTATTAAGCAACCCCGAAATTAAAACCGAGAGAATGTATTAGAGTCGAGTAGGACTTTGTAATTTCTTTACATACAATCAACTTTAGCAATGAGTTTAACAGAGTGGAAACATATTCCCTTCATTAAAATATTTTTCCCGAGGGGGGGTAAAGAAGAAAGAAAGAAAAAGAACGAACAAGGAAGGTTCTTTCCTCGGGTATCTCAATTCCTCGAATCCACTGATGACTTACTGTCAACTTTTTAAAGGAGATGATAAAGCTCTTCGTCTTTTTACGGTTCATATATCTATCTTAAGATATTTTATTTGAAAAAATATCCTCCAATTTTTCTTAAATTTAATTATCCGGCAAAAATTTTTCGAAGTGAAAAAAGGAAACGTTGAAAGTTAAATATTTTATTTGCTCAATCAAGTCGGATGAAATCCTTTCCTTCAGGAAAAGAGATTCTTTTATAATTTATTCCGGTTCCTCGTCATTCGGCAAAAAATTAAGATGCATTGACTGAGCCGGATGAAGAAAAAAACCTTTTAAGAGAACATCTAAAATTACAAAAGAAGCACACGGACTTGAATATTAAATGAAAAGAAAATATTGAAAAAAACGTTAAAAGCGAAAACAAAAAGGTAAATAGGAAACTTTTGCGAAATTCCGGAGGTATATAAAAAAAGTTTTAAATTAGTAATGCTATGACGATTCCTTTTTTTTTTTTTTTGTTTTATCTCATCGTCTTAGAAGTCTGGGGGATTCCTCCTTTTCTTCTTTTTCTCCTCCCCGTTTTCTCTGTTCCATTAAAAAATTCACAGCGACTTTCCTTGTCAGGAATGTCGTTTAATGAGTTTAGAATTTAAATAGAAGAAACGAGGATTCGGTAAATTGGCATCCGTTGGATTTCTTTTCAAAGCATAAAAATTCCTTCCGATTATTTTCTTTTAACAAGGGATTTTTGCGTATGTCAGGTTTGCTAAAAAAAAATGAGAAAGGATGGTGTAGTCAGTGGCGTAAAGGGCAAGTTATTTAAAAGTCTCTCTTCACCCGATACCCTCATCAATCTCTCAAACATACATCAAACATCCTTCAAATGCAAAAAAAAAAAAGGATCAACCCGTAAATATTTAAAAGCGCATTAACAACCGTTCGCGCACAAAACGTGACAGCGTAAACAATATTCAAATCAAAGTCTGGAGGGGGGAGGGGGGGGGAGCGGCAAGATTCGTGAACATGAAAACGGTGGGGCATAATAAACGAGAAAATGGTAAGAGAGCCGGGAATATGGTTCAATAATCATTGAATATCAAGTGATGTATCCTTTGATCTTTGTGCTTATTTTAACGTTTCCCCCTCCCCTCTTCCCGTCCCGAAAAACCATCTCGAACATACCGCAAACCCGTGTACGCTTATACATCGCTGATTTTTTTCCACCCTGGAAGCCTGAAGCCTTTAACATCGAAATTTTTATTCCGTATAATAGATGGTAACTGGGAAATGACATGTGGAAAGGGCGAAAGCTAATTTCGGTCGTTTGTGTTTTCTTTTTTATCAAGTTTAATATTGAAAAAGAACAAAGTATTAGGACAGAAATAGACAGAAATTTTCCAGAAAATTTGGTTGCCAGACAATTTATTTGCCAAAAAAAACTCTTAGAAATCATTCTTACGACCCGAGAACGGCTACTTCATCTCCTTTGAATTAAGCAACCCACAGGAAGCTATTTTTCCCCCTTTTATAAGTTTATCCCGGCTTTTTTTAGACTCTATTGTTTCCTCTGACATCTCATTAGCAGTTTTGCTTTGGGTTTAATAACGAAAATGACGAGAGAATTCAAGCACTTGTTAAAAGTATTTTCAGTTCCACAACAAAAAAGAAAAAATTGTGAGAATAACATCTGGGTTATACGTAATCCTGTTACAGACGCTTCTGGGCAAAGGTATCCTCCCGTTTACAAACTTTCCAATTTTTTTCTCCTTTCCTCTTTTCTGTTTTTTTTTTCTAAATCAACCAGACTTCATTTTCTACTCAAAGCTCGTGTTTATTTCTCTCATTAATTCCCGTTTTTCCCTTTTTGCCAAAGTAAAAACAAGGAATATAATTATACGTGGAAAAACTATGAGAAAGAAAATTTAGCCCAAGGAATTAAAGTGAGATAGTAGGGTTGGCACATCTCTGATGATAGCATGTTTTTTTAGGGCTTGTCATTTTTTATGAAGGAATTTTACGGGTTAATGATCGGCACTGTAAGCCTCAAGCATTGCTTTTTTAAAATATAAATTACATTAGTCCTGGTAAATTTTAGTAAAGTTAGTTTAGTGACTTTTCAGCCACGATAAAGACAAGATTCGAACTATTCAGACAAAAAGTCAGACGATTTTAGTTGATTCGAGTTGAAAAGTCGGAAAATTCAGCCAAGATTCGGACAAAAGTCTGATCAAAGTCAGACAAGAGTAAGACAACATTCGGATAAAATTCAGACAAAATTCAAACCAGTATTTAGACCACTTTAGAACTGTTTTTTTTCGACTCGGGTGATTTTTTCTTGTCAAATAAATCTTTCCATGATTTTTTCTTGTCAAACAAATCTTTCCATGATTTTTTCTTGTCAAACAAATCTTTCCATGATTTTTTCTTGTCAAACAAATCTTTCCATGATTTTTTCTTGTCAAACAAATCTTATCTTTTAATGATTTTTTCTTGTCAAACAAATCTTATCTTTTAATGATTTTTTCTTGTGAAATAAATCTTATCTTTTAATGATTTTTTCTTGTGAAACAAATCTTATCTTTTAATGGTTTTTTCTTGTGAAACAAATCTTATCTTTTAATGATTTTTTCTTGTCAAACAAATCTTTCGATGATTTTTTCTTGTCAAACAAATCTTATCTTTTAATGATTTTTTCTTGTCAAACAAATCTTTTGATGATTTTTTCTTGTCAAGCAAATCTTTCGATGATTTTTTCTTGTCAAACAAATCTTTCGATGATTTTGTCTTGTCAAACAAATCTTTCGATGATTTTTTCTTGTCAAACAAACCGTTTGATAATTTTACAGAAAATAGGGACCAAGTTCGAACTCTGACTGAAAATTGCTGAAGTCTGGAATTCCCCCCAACTTAAATCTGAGCTAGTTTCTACAGCTTAGAAATCATCATTTGGACTCATAAAACTTCAGCAGCAACAATTTCGCTGACAGATATTTCCCCTTTAAAAAAAATTCTGCAGGAAACTTGGGCCTCAGCTGGCGATACACTAAAAAAAAAAACGAGACATCAAAACACCAAATAAAGAAGCAAAGAAATTTTGAAAGGTGTTGATTGATGACGTCGCGGAAATAAGTCAAGTAATCATTCATCACATGTCGATAGTTGACATAAGGTCCCGAAATCGCGTAATCTTTTTTTTTTTAACCCCCTTTCTCCCCGTAAACATACCCGCAATTTAATAACCGAAAGTCATTACGAATTCCATATTAGGAGACTTTGTGTGCGTTAAATAAAATTACGCCCCGAAAATCATTCAAAGAGACATAGCGGGGAGGCTTAATTAACATTTTATCTCTATTGTTCATAGTTTGCTTTGAATTTTCAAAATATCGCGTAAAATTAACCTTTTTGACCGCAAAGGAATATTCGCGGTTGGGGAATGTTTGGGTTTTGTTTATTATTGATCTAAATCAACTTCCGGTTGCTTTGTGAGCTCTTGAAAACATCCCAGAGCTGGTGCCAAAGCTCTTTAGAAAGTTCTAAGCTTTTCTATCATAAACTTCTCGTCGCAGGCTGCAAACTTCTGTTTTTTGTCTTCAACTCTGGCCTAGCTCAAGCATAGATATAAATTTTATAAAATTTCATTTTTCGCTGAAAAGAATGAATAGGATTGTGTCGAGGTATTTCCAAACCGGAAAAGGATTTTTCCTTCCTTTTATTCGCAACTGTAATTTTTCAAGTTATTAATTTAGTTTCCTTAAAGCGCGGGGCTATGCCGGCGAAACTAATAAAAAGAAAATCATCCATCAAAATGAATAGAAGTTCGCTGAATAAACTTGCCAGAAACTTTTGATATGACCCTCATTCTCCGTTATCCGGTTTTAGAGTGCTTCAAAGACTTATCAACGGGTGTCGATCTTTACAAACCCATTACTTTCTATTCACGATTAATGGGAGGGGGGATTCGAACCCGTCAGCAGTACTTTCTAACTTCAAAGATTTATTCCTAAGAAATTATTATTCTTCCTCAACAAAAAGCTCCCAAAAAAAATAGATTTCATCTCTTGTTTAACTTTAAAGAAATTCGGTAGAGTTTTAAGCCCTTTTTTAGCCCTTAGAGCTGCGAGTCTCGGCCTAAAAAAAGGAAGAGCTCCACGATGTAGCGTGAAGCTCTTATATCAAAATGACGTCTTTAAAACGTCGAAATTACAACTGTGACGTCTTTTTGACGTCTTAAAGACGTCGGACTGGTTGTTTAAGAGCTTTTTGCCCCAAACTTCAGTCAAAATGTCAATGTCAGTCGATTGGTCAAGTTTCTAGCTTTAGATTTTTGCCTTGACTTTCAATCCTGCCATTTTTCTGCAGCCTGAGCCTCCTAAAAGCTTTAAACTTTTAACCATCCCTCACAATCTTCTTAAAATCCGATAAAAAAATGATTGCAATGAAAAATCATAATCCTGTTTGCTTTTAGTTTTGCTTACACGACTTCCGATAACATTCCGAATGAAGCCAAAGCAAAAAGGTTTTCTCAAACCTCTTGAGTCTCCAAAGTAAAGCGTAGTCGAAAACAAGTTATGAGATAAATTCTCTGAGGGCATGACAGACAGAAAACGTTGCGAAATAACAGAGATAACAAAATTGATTTGATACCGCAACGAAAACTACATCGTAATTATGTCCGGATCGATTTCACCTTTCGCCACTTTTATTTTTCGCCCGGATTATAAACCCAACTAATTACAAGGTCCGAATGAAAAACAAAAAACAAACTTGACCTGATAATTAAATTTTCCTAAGTCTTCAAAATAAAATCTATACGCTCTGGAAAAATCCCCATTTTTTTTTTCAAACCTTAATATGGCTTCCAGGAAAAATTAGCTTCACAAAAAAAAATTTAAAACAAAAGAAAATGGGAAAAAAACCAAGCGGTGAAAAATTCCTCCCGTCAAATTTTGCTATACATCCATGACGTGGAAATAAAATGAGGAAGAATGAAAAAAAAGAGCAAGTCAAACGAAAGAAAAATCCGACAGCATTCGTCGAAACTGCCCCTTTTAGGAAATTTTTCAACCGCGACCGCATGTCTGGAAAAGGAGGGCGCGTGCAAAAAAAACATAGACGGGGAAACTCGTTTGAATCGGTTGAAGGATTAAGGTCCCCCCCCCCGCTTTATTTTTTCTCATCGGGAATGAATGAGAGAAACCTGGATTTATCCAAAAAAGCTAAAAACATAAATTGGATAAATCAACCGCAAACACATTCCGCGGAGTTATACAAAATTGTAATTCTTTACGTCAATACCCTGATGACGTCACACAAGTCCGGATTCTCTTTTATGACCGTTCATTTTCCCGGATTCCCTCGCGCTATCAATGTTTTCGCATACCCCATCATCTTTTAACGTTCTAATACCGGCTTATATCTATCTACTTCCGGTTTTGCAAATTCAGCCCCTTTCTATTATCTCTAATCAGAAAGTGATTAAATAAACCGAAGCCTTTTACTTGCGGGTTTATTTTATTCTTTTTTTTTTTGTGATTTAGGAAATTCCTCGAAGCTATGTAAAAACTTGTACGACGGGTTTTTTCTTTAAAGAAAAATAAAATAGAATAACAGTTGGCGAAAGAAAGGTTTTTTTTTCGTCTCGAAGTTAGATGATTTATTTAAGGCAAAATATGTGGGTCTCGCGGGGGTTCCACGTTCAGAGCATTGCTTACTTCTCCTTTTTTCCCATAGTTTTTATTTATTTTTTTTCAGTGAGTCGTCTGAATTCCATAAGAGTACGTCGGGCACACTTTTATGTTATTCGATTTTCTAATATTTTTCAGGGGAGCTGTCGTCATAAAAAAACCGACCAATAAAGTTTCTGAATTTTAAAGTATGAAATTCTGATGAAGAAGTGTAGGTTTCGGGTTAAAGCTTCAAGTTAAGTAACCATGGACCAAGCTGGGGTCATGTAGGATTAAACTACGACTAAACTAAACCACTCAGGGCTAGGATGGAATCATCTAGGGTCCAACTATGGCCAAACTAAGCCATTTAGGGCTAGTCAGTGTCATCTATAACTAGACCACTCAAGACCGAAATAGTATCATCTAGGGGTCAAAATTGGAACAAACTAGGCCATTCGGGTCAAGTCATAAACATCTAGAACCCGATTACAACCAAACTAGACCACTCGGGGCCAAGATAGAATTATCTAGAATTCAATTAAGGCCAAACTAGGCCATTCAGGGCCAAATCAGTGACATGTAGAACCCGATTATACCCAAACTAGACCACTCAAGACCAAAATGGTATCATCTAGGGGTCAAACTTGGACCAAACTAGGCCATTCGCGTCAACCCAGTGAAAAATTTTTATACCTTTTCTTATACATTCTTATATCATTTGAATATGAAAAAGGAATATAAATTTTCGACTATCTTGTTTTTATACGAAAACGAAATAATATGAATATTGAAACCATCATTTCAATACAAATCAATTATTATTTAATGATGTCTTAATATTTATATCATTTCGTGTCGTATGAAATAAAGTTCAGATTTGTATAAAATAAAGTTCAGATTCGTATAAAATGAAGTTCATATTCGTATGAAAAAAAGATAGTCGAAAATTTCTATCTTTTTTTCATATTCAAATGATATAAAAATATTAAAAGATATAAAAATTTTTCACTGGGAACCCAGTGAAAAATTTTTATACCTTTTCTTATACATTCTTATATCATTTGAATATGAAAAAGGGATATAAATTTTCGACTATCTTGTTTTTATACGAAAACGAAATTAATTGAATATTGAAACCATCATTTCAATACAAATCAATTATTATTTAATGATGTCTTAATATTTATATCATTTCGTGTCGTATGAAATAAAGTTCAGATTTGTATAAAATAAAGTTCAGATTCGTATAAAATGAAGTTCATATTCGTATGAAAAAAAGATAGTCGAAAATTTCTATCTTTTTTTCATATTCAAATGATATAAAAATATTAAAAGATATAAAAATTTTTCACTGGGAAGTCATAATCATCTAGAACCCGATTACAACCAAACTAGACCACTCGGGGCCAAGATAGTATTATCTAGGGTTCAACTAGGCCATTCAGAGCCAAGATGGTATCATCTTGGGATCCAACTTGGCCATTCGGGTCAATTAGAATCAGATAATCACCAATCTAGACCACTCGGGGCCAAGATAGGGTAACATGGTAACCCGATTATACCCAAACTAGACCACTCAAGACCAAAATAGTATCACCTAGGGGTCTAACTTGGACCAAACTAGGCCATTCGGGTCAAGTCAAAATCATCTAGAACCCGATTACAACCAAACTAGACCACTCGGGGCCAAGATAAAATCATTCAGGGTTAAATTAAGGCCAAACTAGGCCATTCAGGGCCAAGTCATGGTCATCTAGAACCAGATTACGACCAACCTAGACTAACCAGGATCAAGCTAAGGTCTTCTGGGGTCAAACTACCGCTATACTAGGCAAATTTATGGTCACTTAGAATAAATTATGACCTCTCGGGGCCAAGCCAGTCGATCTAGGATTTGAGCTGAACCCGCTAAACCGGTTATTGGAGCAAGTTGAACCAACCAAATCGGTTAGTGGCTCAAACTGAACCCGATGAAACCGGTTTTCCCTTGAGATGAATCGCCATACTGGCTAGAGGTCTAAGATATACCCCTTTAACCGATTTATAGTTCTGTCTATTCTTTGCTTTGACAAGGATTTGTTTTAAAAAAATTTTTCGACAAGAATCAATTTCAAAAAAAATCTGCCCAACAAAGAAAAACTAGAATTTTTTGCTGGGGCAATTAATTCTCACTTTCTATCCATTTCCTTTCTTCTTTCATTATAATTTCTCATACCTCGTTTTCCTAACTTTACTTTCACACGCAACAGTCAAAACAAATTCTTGAAAACTTCAAAAAATCAAAAAAATATTTCCGTATCTTTTTCTTGATCCGTTATTGGCTTTGAGTTCTTTCGCAAAAAAAAAAATCCACAACAAGGAAAAAAAACCAAAGCTAACTTCTACACGTCAATACTTTCCTTTCATGTGGTAGCTCTAAAAAAAAATCTTTTAAATTAAAATCTTGAAATTCTTTGTACACGCTGGTTCAACTTGATGATGTGCACGTTTTTGATTTAAAAAAAATTCCACAAAAAAAAGATTTTTATTCTCCATAAACTCGAGAAGACCTCGAGTGTAATAAATCTGAAATAAAATCCTGAGCTTGCATCATTGCATTTAAGAAAAATTCCAATTCCAAAAGCGTTTCAACGCTTTACAAAGGATGACATTTAACGTTATGAAATTTTTCCAAGGGGAAAACAATTCCTCTAGAGATCTAAATCGCCGGAAAATCGATTTCTCTGAAAAGCAATCTGGCATATCAAATCTTAAGTCGCGTATCGATATAGTTGTGTACATTGGGAGAATTGAGAACGTTCGTGGGGGGATAAATAGTAAAATAGGGCGAACGTCTTTTTCAAATATTTGCCAAATATTTTCCTATCTGAAAAAAAATATAAATCTAGCGACGTGAAACTTCTCTTGGGATTTTTTTTTCATAAAAAATGGTGCCATTGGCGTTTGGGCTCCAAGAGCTCCCAGACGCCTAGCCAGACCTCTGAAAAAAATTTGTGGTTTAAAAATATTGCTCTGCTAAAATTTCGAATATCTTAACATGAAAATTTTTTCCTTCCTCTTCTCTTTTTTTTATGAACAAAACGAGAACTTAGCGAAAAGTTGAAGACGGCTTCATTAAACACGATGATTTATGTTTTTGTAACTACAAACCGGAGTTAAAATCTCATTCCATTTTGTGAATAATACAACCTTTTATTATCTCGTGTATTCAAAACTGTAGAAAGTGCTGCAAACTGCTGAAAATATAAATTTACATCACGAACTCCTAAAAGGAAGCGTTCGGGGGAAACTTTAATTGAACGCCGATCACGAACCGGGAAGGTTTTTTTTCTTCCTTTTCTATAACGCGGATGAAACTTTTGGTTTACCTTTATTCACATCTTGTTTAAACATACTGAAGTCTTGGGGCTGGAATGGGGGGGGGGGGGGGGGGGGGGGTTGAGGTAAAGAAAATTAAATTTGCTTTCATTGGAATGTGTCTTTAGGTTGAAGAATGTCTTTTACCGCGAAATTTTCAACGGAGATGTTTTGCTTTGTTAATTATCGTAAGTCAATGTTTGGAAATTTATTCTGATCAAGGGAGATAATTTTGTGCGAGTTCGAGATTGCTGTGATTTTGCTGGTGGAACCTTTTGTGGCTTAAGTGAACTTGAGTCTAGCAAACAAAGTCGAAAATTTTGTGGCACTCAAATTTCCAATATAAATTTTTATATTGGAATTTTTAAATTTTTATGATTTTAATCATTAAAAAGGGTTCTGACGCCATTCGGACTTTTTATTTTGACTAGGGATCAGACGATTTTTTTGACAAGAAAAAATCATCAAAAAAAAGATTTTTTTGACAAGAAAAAATCATCAAAAAATTTTTTTGACAAGAAAAAATTCATCAAAAAAAAGATTTTGTTGACAAGAAAAAATCATCAAAAGATTTTTTTGACAAGAAAAAATCGTCAAGATTTTTTTGACAAGAAAAAATCATCAAGATTTTTTTGACAAGAAAAAATCATCAAGATTTTTTTGACAAGAAAAAATCATCAAGATTTTTTTGACAAGAAAAAATCATCAAGATTTTTTTGACAAGAAAAAATCATCAAGATTTTTTTGACAAGAAAAAATCATCAAGATTTTTTTGACAAGAAAAAATCATCAAGATTTTTTTGACAAGAAAAAATCATCAAAAAAAAGATTTTGTTGACAAGAAAAAATCATCAAAAAAAAGATTTTGTTGACAAGAAAAAATCATCAAAAAATTTTTTTGACAAGAAAAAATCATCAAAAGATTTTTTTTGACAAGAAAAAATCATCAAAATATTTGTTTTACAAAAGAAATTTGTCCATAGTCATTTGTCGGACAAGGAAAATTTGTCCATAAATTAGTTTGACAAGAAAAATAATAAAAAAAAGAAAATTCTGAAAAAATTTGTTTTAACTTAATTATTTAAATTGAAAAAAATTTGACTAAAAACCAAAAAATTAAAAAAAAATCTCAAAATAAAAATATTTGAAAAAAAATTCTCTTCAAACAAAAAATCTGGAAATGTGAAATTAAGGCCGAAATTTGTCGATTTTAAAAAGTTTTTACTTTCTCCTCAGAAAACCTTGAAGTCCCTGAAATTTGGAAAGAAATCGATATAGATCAGTGTTTCAGCCCAATGTTCTTTTTCAAGTTTCAGCAATCATTTTTTAAACCAAACTAATGTGCAAGCTTTTAGCATCGGATTTTAGCCAAAGTCTCTCTCAAAAATTTATCTTCTTTGCTTGAATCTTGCTCATCTTTTAACTGACGTAACCAATCCTCTGTTGAAAATTTTCTAAAGGCTCTTAATCCGCCACTGTTTTCCCCATCACTTTACAATTGTTTTCCTGAATGTTTTTTTTATTTTCATCACTCTCCAAATTACCCATTGCGATTTTATCGCCCATCAAATTACATCTCCGGCTGAATTTTTAAAATCAAGACACGGCTCCAAATCTCTTATATATTCATAAGACAAAGCTACTTACGAGTATCGTAGCGTAGAATGACGAGAATAAAACGTCAGCTATCTCTAATTTATTCCCCTCGTTAATGATATTGTATATTGGTTTCCAGGTGTGAGATTTTCCATGATATATTAATCTCGCAGACGTTGAATTATTATATTCGTCTAAGCAAATGAACTGCTACAAAATAATAACTCAAGCTAAAATAAATTTTGATTCTAAGTTAAAAGAGTTATACTAAAATAAAATGAGAAATTATAATTAAGAAAGCTAACGACAAATGATTTTGTATACAGTGTCAACAAGCTGTTTCGTATCGCTCAACACTTCGTCTATAACTGAAAATATTCATTCAAAACCTATTTATTAACTGTCGCTTTTCACCTTGGTTTCGAGATTTTTTTAAAAATAACATTTTTCAATGAATTTTTTTGTTTATGAAAATTTTGGAATTTGCCGCAGGGATTTATTTTTGGCCTGATGGTTTTTTTTTTTTTTGATTGATTATTGATTTTCTTTTTTGTTTCAGACCAAGCGACCGTACAGAAAGCGATGTCGAAGCCGTTGCAAATCGCCTTCGCCGAGTTGAAACGCTCAGCCGTTTGCCTTACCAATTACTCCAGCAGCTAGCGTCATGCGGGTATTATGAAGACTTGGAAAAGGGAGTGACCTGTAAGTATTTTAATAATTAGACGTTGTAGTGGCGAAAGGAATGAATGAGAGTTAAAAATAGGGTTTAAGTAGTGGCTTTAAGGCATATGGCTGGCAACTTTGTGGCTACATCTTACCTTAAGGGCTAAATCATGCCAAGCTTGGGTCTGAAACCGCCTAAAAAAGCTTGGCTTAAGTTTTTGGTTTGTTGGCAGTCCGTAAAAGATTTAATTTTAAGTTTTTTTTTCTTTTTTTTTTTAAATCCAAGAAATATTTTTAAAATTTAAAGATTTAATTCTTTTAATTATCTGATTTATTGGTCGATGACTTTCATAAGCACAACTGTCCAGTTCAACAGACCGGTCATCTATGCTGTTCATCAGTCTTAAGAAATTTCTTCTGAAATCCTATAAAATTTTAAGAAATTCCAGAAATTGGAAAATGTAATGTTTCAAGACATAGGATGTTTTATAGTTGAACAAATCTGTCCATAATTTTATTAGTCGAACAGATCTTTCCATAATTTTTTTAGTTGAACAAATCTTTCCATAATTTTTTTAGTTAAACAAATCTTTACAGAATTTTTATTGTTAAACAAATCTTTACAGAATTTTTATTGTTAGTCGAACAAATCTTTACAGAATTTTTATTGTTAGTCGAACAAATCTTTACAGAATTTTTATTGTTAGTCGAACAAATCTTCACAGAATTTTTATTGTTAGTCGAACAAATCTTTACAGAATTTTTATTGTTAGTCGAACAAATCTTTACAGAATTTTTATTGTTAGTCGAACAAATCTTTACAGAATTTTTATTGTTAGTCGAACAAATCTTTACAGAATTTTTATTGTTAGTCAAACAAATCTTTCCATAATTTTTCTTTTTTGAACAAATTTCTTGTCTATTTTTTCTTGTCAAACTAATCTTTTATTTATTTTTACCTGTCTCATTGATATTTTGAATTTTTAAATCCACTTATTTAAAAATCTTTAAAAAAGATTTAGAAATCTTTTGTGAAAAAAATACAAAAATTATCTTCATGCATTGTCTTGAACTTTTAAAAATTTCAAAAAATGCTTGATCGTACTTTTCTCATACAAGATTTCTTTTAAAGTAACCTCTTCATTAAATCAATGTAGAACAATTAAAACGCAAACGTAAAAAAAAAAAAAAAATACACCTTCGCTTGTTGCTCCCGTTTTGATGGAAAGCGCGGAATCACACGGCAAGCGCGGATTCATCCATTTAAATGTTCAACACACCGTAAAAGACGCTCCGGGATTTTCAACTTCCTACCCGTCCGCCCCACCCTTTATTGACTTGTTGACATTGATCAAAGCATAAGGTTCATTTTACATTATTACAAAACTCGGGTGAATCTACAGGTTGTTCCACCCTTAGTTCGAAAAACAAATTTGCATAAAATAAACATGAGATCCAAGTTTGGTTTTTTGCGTCGTTGCTATTCTACGGGCGCTTCTCACCCCTTAAGGGTAGCTTTTCGAACCGTCCTACCATTCCCTTGTCATTTGAACTCAACAATCTATTTGTTTTTCAATTTTTGTCATAGTTTAAAGTATTTTTGCGTTTTACAAACGTTCTTTGAAGTTCTATTTCGGGTTTTTTTTTGTGTGTCTGGGACGAGAGTTTCGGAGTTTTCTCTTGGAATCTTTGTAAAGGATATCGACTTTTTATTCCATCCATTTTCGTTTCATATGGTAAGAGGATTTTTTGTTGTTGTTATTATTTTCGAGGCGGAAACCGTGATATTAAATAATACGTAATCGGGTTTTTATTGTTTTCGGGGGTTTTTTTTAATGTTCCCAGATTTAAAATTTTTTTGCTACGTTTGTATCGTCGAGATGGAATTTAATTTAATTTTTTTATGCGGAATTATTTTAATATGTAAAAGAAGGAGGATTGTTGGAAAAGGAAGGGAAGGGGGGTTTTGTTTGAAATTCAAAGTTTTTTCGGGTGGCTAAAAAAAAGTAATTTAGGCAAAAAAAATTGTTAAAAAATTTAAATTGAAATAATTATTTAGTATTAAAAACGAAGCTACCTATGGTTTTTTATATAAGAAATGGACTGTGCCAATAAATTTTTCTCCCTTCGATTATCGTTGTTCGATAATGGAAGGTCTCTAATTAAATTTTATAAGGAAGGATTACAAATGGAGAATTTAATATACGTGAAGCAAGTATTTTGTGTATCATAATCGAAGATAGCTAAGGTAGAGATTGAACTTGGTCTAAATTTTCGGTATACCAATTTTTTTTAACGAAGTCCTTAAGGTTACGATTTTTAAGAAAATTCCGTGGAATTATTTATTTTAAATAGCAGAGAAAATTTTATGAAAAGCATTTTCTTGGCGAGGTAACTTTTTTGGATATCAAGATATTTTTTAGGATTTCCTTTTCAAAATTTTCTAAAAAATTCTTTTGTGCTTCAGAAGATTTCAAAAATTTTTTTTAAAGAATTATTGTGGAAAGATTTGTGTGATAACCCGTACAACCACAATGGTTGAAGAGATATTACCTCAATGTTACCGTGATATTGCCAATGTTGCAGCAACATTCGTGCAATAATTGTGGTTGTACGGGAAGAAAAGATTATCAAAAAATTTGTTTTATAAGAAAAAATGATCAAAAGCTTTGTTCAACAAGAAAAAATTAGGCTTTGCTTTTGATCTGTGAATCAGATTATGTGAACCAAATCATCAAAAGATTTGATCAACAAGAAAAAATGATCAAAATTTCAATTAGCGAACCCTAATTTTTTCTTGCTGAACAAATTTTTTGATAATTTTTTCTTGTTGAACCAATTTTTTGATCATTTTTTCTTGTTACACGATTCTTGTTGAAAAAATCTTGGATCATTTTTTCTTGTTAAAAAAATCTTGATCATTTTTTCTTGTTGAAAAAATCTTGATCATTTTTTCTTGTTGAAAAAATCTTGATCATTTTTTCTTGTAAAACAAATTTTTTGATAATTTTTTCTTGTTGAAAAAATCTTGATTATTCTTCTTGTTGAAAAAATCTTGATTATTTTTCTTGTTGAAAAAATCTTGATTATTTTTCTTGTTGAAAAAATCTTGATTATTTTTCTTGTAAAAAAAATTTTTTGATTGTTTTTTCTTGTTGCACGATTCTTGTTGAAAAAATCTTGATTATTTTTTCATTTTTCTTATAAAACAAATTTTTTGATAATTTTTTCTTGTTAAAAAAATGTTATCATTTTTTCTTGTAAAACAAATTTTTTGATAATTATTTTGTTGAACAAATTTTGTTGAAAAAATTATCAAGATTTATTCAACAAGAATTGTGTAACAAGAAATGATTATCAAAAGATTAGTTCAACAAGAAAAAATCTTGTTTCACAAGAAAAAATTTTCAAAAGATTGTTTCCCTAGAAAAAATGATCAAAAAACTTGTTCGGCAAGAAAAAATTATCAATAAATTTCTTCAAAAAGAAATCTTAGATTATGGAAAATTAAGAATGCTAACAAAAAAAAATTGGGTTTCGAAAGAGTTTTATCAGTTTTGCTAAAATCGAACATTTTGTTAATGTTTCAAAGCCAGAGGAACACACCTTTGCAAAATGAAAGACTTCCAAACCAAAACTGTCATTTCTCCTTTACAATATTCCAACTTATATCCGTCTTGCCACATTCGTGCTGTAAAGGGAAACTAAATACGATTTAAGTCGATAATATCCGAAAAGGGTAGCATTAAAATCCCCGTGCGAAAGATAAATACGAACCTTGATTCGGACGCAATCCTCTTAAAATACCCACCGTGTCGCCATTTCCTCCATGAAACTGTATACCTGTCTAAGTATCTAGGATTATCATCGTGTTGACTTTCGCGGACTTAATCATACATCAAAACGTGATGTTGTGTTCTATATCCTCCGAACACGTTAACCACTAAAGATATTGTTGAATGTTCGAAGCACGTGTTGATTGCCTTTTTACGATCATAAAAAAAAGTGAGTTATTAAAAAACTAAGCGATGTTGCTAAGAAATTCCACGCGAAAGTTTTCCCCGCGAAACTTTTATTAAAGGCATTTAAGGAGGATTAATGGTGGCTGTATTTTTTGTTTTTTAGTGTTTCGGGAAGGAGAGCCGGGGTCCTGCTGGTATGTTGTTTTATCTGGGACGTTAGCTGTTCGGGCTCAACACCACGATGCGGATAATAAAGTAAATCTTGTAAGTATTACGTCGATTGCTGTTTTTTTTTTTTTGTGGCCGATGTGATGTGATCCCCTGGCCCACGTTTTTAGCTGTTAATTGAGGTATTCTCTCGTTTTCCACGTGGGGTGCTCAGTCGAGACTAATTTATCATATTCGGTATTAACTTTAATGCCGTGGTCGGATAAATACCTTTTCGGTGGTATTAAATGTAATAACGCCCATCGGAGAGGATTAATTTATCTTGGAAAGGCATTTTGATAAAGTAGAGGAAATAATGGGGAGTGTGGGCTTGTGAAAGTGTTGAGTGAGAATAATGATGGTTGGGAAAATTTTGTGGGTTTGGGGAAAAATGAAATTTGGGTTAGGATGGCTAAAAGTTTTGGGGGAATTTAAAAACTAGAAGGAAAATCGATAAAATCTCGAAAAAAAGATTTTAAGAAAATTCCTGATAGATTTTCCGACTTCAAAATAATTTTTAAAGAATTTTCTAAGCATTGAATTAATTCTTTGAATCGAGAAAAAAATTTCTGTGGCTCTTAAAGAAATTCTAAAGAAATTCCCCCGGCTTTAAAAAAGGTCCTAGAATAATGCTTGGGGCTGAAAAAAAATCTTTTGAAAACATTTCTCTGGCTTTGAAGTGATTTTCAAAGAAGTTTTTGACCCGGAAAAAAATCAGAAATTCTACGAAATTTCTTCATTTGAAAAAATAGTCTAGAGTAATAATTCTCTAGCTCGATAAAAGATTCCTGGTTTTTGGGGTTTAAAATAATTTCTCAAGCGTTTTCTGACCCGAAAATTGCATTAAATTAATTATTTGAATCTACAAAAAATTCAAAACAATTCCTGTGGCTCTAAAAAAGATTCTAGAAAAATTCTTCTATAGAAAAAAGATTCTTCAATAGTTCCTGTGGCTCGAAAAAAAATTCTTTGGTTTGAAAAAAGATTCTTAAAAGATTTCCCTGGCTTTGAAGTGATTTTCAAAGGATTTTTTGACCCGGAATTCAAAGCAGGTTTAAATATTCTAGAATGAATGATTCTCAGTTTTAAAAAAAGGTTCTTGATAGATTTTCTGGCTTTAAAATAGTTTCTAAATAATTTAATAAAATATGTCGGAGAAATTCTCTGGATCGAGAAAATATTTCAGGAAATTTCCTTGACTCGAAAAGACTCAGAAAAAATTTTAGAAAAATTCTTCAACATTTTGCCGGCTCGAAATAAGATTCCTGATAGGTTTTCTGTCTTAAAAATCATTCATCAAAGAAATTCTCTAGATTGAGAAAGAATTCTAAAAAATTTGTCCGCCTCACAAGATTCTATCAGAAAAATTCTGTGGCTCGAAAAAAGATTTTCTAGCTTGAAAAAGAGATTCCAAAAAGATTTTTTGGCTTCAAAAAATTTTCTTTAAATTTTCATTATCACATAATTTTTGACCCGAAAAATAATTAAAAAAATTTTTTCCAAATAGTTGAGCAGCCAGACTTTGGTATGGACTTACCCTGGTATTATAAAGTTCCACCTCCAGTGCGCAGGTTGACCCCTCCTTGCCAGAAATTAAATATGGGATTGGTGTCTACCTCCGCAGTGGAGATGGAACCTTATAATATTAATGTTATGAATAAATATAACGCTGCGATCGAGCAATACAAATTGGAAGATACCGAGGAGTTGGTTTATTAGTAGAACTTTTGTACCTTAATATTATGAGGTTCCATCTCCACAGCGGAGATTGACCCCGGCTCTTTTATAATATTGAGATCCCGTTTCCTAAAATTTCACATTATTATTTTCTTTAAATCAACAAAGAAACGGGAATAATATTATTTTACAAAAAATAATTTCGGATGGGATGAAGTGCCCATTTTAAAAAAAAATTCGAAGAGGAATAAGCAGCAAAGGGAGGTAAAAGGATGATACGGCACGAAAAAAAAAAAGATCATCTCTTCTCATCTTTTAGAAAATTCATTAAACTTAATAACTTTTTTTTCTCATCTTTTAATATTAACGAATGAAAATTTATATATTTTTATAGCGTTACTCAAAAATGCCTGCGCTTCATTTTTTTTCCCTCAAACTGGAAAAAAAAATACACGCTTTAATTTTAAAAACAAAGTAAAACAAGCTTTAATTAAATATTAAACTATGCATCTATGAAAATGATTAGCCTCGACCTTCAAATTTGTTTATTTAGCAAACTTACGTTAAATCAATTTCCTGGCATATGCACCACGCGAATATAAAATATGCTCTTAACGTTTGATTAATTTTTCGGATGGGTTCCTTGTTGATTCTCTTTTCCTTTTTTTTGAAGGGACACACCTTGCTCTTGTTAGTAATTTTTTGAAGGATGTTTACAATCATTATTTTTACTAGAACGAAACTGGGAATCGATGCATAAACTTCCGCACGTGACGTAACGAGTATTAAGATGAGAAAAAAATTATGGCAAGGATCTCCTGAGTGTTTGGTAACGTAATAGGCCTTAATAATACAATTAGTATCGTTGTTTAACAGTAAGGTGCCATAATCCCCAAGATCTAAGTAATTGTTTTTTTTCTCCGATTGTTGTTTGTTGATATGAGGATCGCGGAAATCTCAGCCAGAGTATCGCGAAAGTGATTAGGCGAAGTGCGCCAGCGTTTAGGCCAAATTTTAGCAATATTTGGGAGTTTTCAGGGCCCGTTTTCCGTTTTCAAATGAAAAATGGCTTTTTTTTTATAGAAAATTTAGCATCGGCCAAAATTTTCCGAAACTTCCTCCCACTGAAGGATTCCTCGATGAAAATCTTGAAAAGAGAAAAGATTTTAGCCTCAGGACTGCCCTATGCTCAACCGTCTTAATTACCCAACCGTGCCACAGATGTCTCGGTTGGTGTCCTATGACGTCAGGAAACATGATTCACTTTTTTTTTTTTCAGTCTGCTTTGTTATCTTTCAGTTGTTTCAACAGTTTTCTTTTATACGTGATTGGGAAAACAATTTTCAAAGTCGGGAATCATTCAATTTTCCTCGAGAGTTTTCCGCGTCGGTGAAGGTTTTTTTCTCTCGGAGATTTTTTTTCCCCGAAAAAAGTTTTTGATGTTGTTGTTTTTTTTTCTCCCATCGTGTCGTTGATCTGTAGAGATTTTTTAGCTATCAAAGGTCGATCTCGATTTTCGTTAGAATTATTGGGAATTTTAGTGAGTTGTCGGTGTTTTGTTGTTTTTCATAACGTCGCGTGTTCGAGTCATGAGTTTCATTCGGGATATTTTATGGCATGGCTTGACTTAACACGTGGTTTGTTTTCAGTGCGTTAAAAGTGTTTTGTTGTTTTTAAAGCTGAGGATTTAAGTGATGAATTATTGCTAATTTTGGGGAAATTTTTACTTCTTTGTAAGTCGGCACGTCTTAAAAATTAAGCCCGTGATGATTCTTCACTAAACTTTTGACCTTTCGTTTTTTAAAATGGAATTTTCTTTGTTTCTTCCTTTTCTTTTATGTGTAGATTTAAATTAATGTTTCCGCTTTATTCGTAACCGATAATTTTTGTCCAGCCAACTCTTAAAAGTTTCTCGTGTTGAATGTAATTGATTTGGTATTTTTGTACTGATTTTAAATTCTGAAGCACCGCCACAGCCTCCTCCGCGATCCTTTCTGCCTTTCCCTTTTTTAGGAAGATAGTTTGAAAATAAATAATATGAATAATCCTTGCCGAGGGTCGTTTTTCATAAATCCAAAACTGAGAATATGCAACAAGGAATTTTGTAACGGAGATTGAATACCGGCAGTCATGCAGAAGAATGAATTTTCAACGAACATGGGCTTGACCCAGGTTTTCCAATTAGTAAAGTTGAATACGGATTTCGGGAAATATAGATAGAGATAAAGAGAGTTGGGTTGGAGTAAAAGAAAGCGTCATGGGGCTATAGGAACGTTTATAGTGTTTTTAAATTAGATTAGATTTCATTACCATGCAGATATTTATGAGTTTTGTTCCCTTAAAAGCTAATTTCGCACTGGGATTGGCCGATATTTAAAATTAGATCCATATGGACTGAAGAATGGCTTCAGATCTAGTTAGCTTTGTCGTCTAGGGGCTAATTTACTAAAAAAAATTATTAGGGCTGCCTCAAGGATCGAGAGAGGGTCCGATACTTTTCTTTTTTTTTACTTCTAAATGAATGAAAATATTAGAATGCTCAGAAAATCAAATATTCTAGACAAATTTTGAAGATGAAAGAGCTGCCAGATTGATTTACCGGTTTATTCTTGACAATAAAAATATTCTGTGCTCTGACGTTAAAAAATTGAGGGTTTGTTCATCAAGATAAAAAATATTTTGAAATTAATCCGGGAAAGATGCTGAAATTATTTATTAAAGAATAAATAATTTGACAATGAAAACCGATTGAAAAGCTCGGCATTTGAAAATATAAAAAATGGGTGGAAAACTTGTTTCCCGAGCTTTATCCTTAGACGCAAAGTGTAAAATAACTGTCAGGAAGCCGTAAATAACGGTTTTCAAGATTTATGGTCTTTTTATTAATAAAATTCCCCGCTACAAAACGTTAGGAAAAGGAAAAATGTTTGCGTTCAAAGGTTTTCCTCTCTCTCTGCATCAATTTGGGATCGTGTTTGTCAGTGATTAAATAGGTATGAATTTTTCTTTTTTAGGGTTTTTTTTATCTTGATTATTTTGGAGTTTGGCTTTGTTTAAGGCCTTGGCTGGCTAGTATGCTAGCCTTTAATTAGGCGCAGTAGGAAACTGTAGTTTACGAAATGATGAGAGAATGAATGAATTGAAATTAGTCTGGAGGAAATGTTGACTTTAGACAGGAATCAGAGTATAGTTGATGAAGGGATTGCCTACTTCGTGAAATATTTTTTGGGTGTCAGGTTAGGTTAGGTTGGATTAGGCTGGACTCGTTGTGGCTAAATAGGCATCTTGCATTTGCATAATTATTATAATCGCTAAATTTGTTAATATTAATTCTTCCATCAATAACTAAGATCAAACAAATAAAATTTCAACAAAAAAAGTTTTTAGGTTTAAAATTCAAATTCTAGAAAGCCCGCCAAAAACGAACCATGCGATTATGACGTCACAACTAAATCGAAATCCTGGCTTCTTATTGGCTGTTACCAAAATCGTTTTCAGCTGACTTCCGTTGATTGATGATGACGTCAAACGACTTCTGCTGCTTGGTACTTAACTTAAATTTGGTCTCAGCCAATCAAAAAGCAGCAATTTAGTTGGCGACTCTCTCCTTTCAGGCTCTCTAGTTCCTGCTAGTGCAAATTTGGGGCCAAAAAAAATTGGCCAATGAAATTAAAAGAGTTTAACTTTGTTATGACGTCATTAGCCTAAACATGGCGTACAATTGTTTTTGGCGCGCTTTTTAAATTTTGAATTTCAAACGGAATTTTTGCATTGTAATAATATTTTTTGATGAATTTTTTCTTGCTAAGCCTTAATTAAGAATTTTATGATGGAAAAATGTTTTCTGAATTCATGCAAATAGTCTGTTATTAATTTAGAAGTCCAACCAGTTTTTCCTTCTTCATTTGGTTAGTCCTAATGCCCAAAAATCGAAGGCTGTGGTGGTGCAATAAATTTTATTCTGATTAGCAACCCAGAGTTACCCTTCCAGGATTTTTTTCTGGCCACGTCCCTGCAGCTCCATTTCCTTAACAAAAAAAGTTCAGCATGGCCCCGTTCCTTTTTTCAAACCGAAAATACAGCAACCGAGAATGGAATCATTAAAAAAAAAAATTGAAAACAATAAAGGAGCCCTTTTGAAACCGTCACAAAGAAAACTTTTACAATGTCGACTCGGCTGAAAGGAAAACGATCCTCCGTCTCGAAATTTTCGGGGTTGTTATAATAACAACAACAAATTGGATGCATTTACAAAATTCAATTGTCTTCGCCTTCTTAGATCACTTCCCGACTTGCTTTTCGCATAATTAAATTATCAATCGACATTTTCTAAAGAGTTTCCCTCTCCAATCGAATTATTCATGTCAATTAAAATAACGAAAGCGCCATTTTGTTTTCAAGGCCTCACAATTTTTTCACGGATATCTCAAAACTGCTTGGCAAAGCAGAAAAAGAGAGAAACTTTCCCCGGACGTACATACAAACAGTATACAAACAAATTATTACGGGTTAATGAAGAATCAACACTGAAAGCTTTAATAATTAGTCGCGTAAAAAGGAATACATTATAACGATTCCTCTTTTTCTCCCAATTTTATTTTATTCTTACAGGGGGGGAAAGAGTCCTCGAGCTTACGTTAAAAGGTATTTAATACAAAGTTATTCTCTTTGTTGTTGTATATCCGAAAAGGAGACGCGAAGGAGGAAACTTAATGACTTGTGCTAGTTTGAATCTAGTAGAAAATACAGAAGTTGAGCCTGAGGCGCCTTGTCCCTCTTCTGCGAGTCTCAAGCCCGTTTTTCAAGCCCCTCCCAGGAAATGTTAGGAGGGGGTTAATTAACATGTAAATGAAGGATTCTCATGTGGCCCAGACGGGGTAGTTACCACCTGGGGCGCGCCGTTAGCGAAGAGGTGAGTTTCCTAAAATATCTTCGAATTCTAAAAGAGAGAGAGAAAGGTCATTTCCAATGCAAATTTTCGTGTAGCTCCTTTTTCAATAAGAGGTAATAATGTTTTTTGTGTCGCCTCTGAGGAATTTGTCAAACTGTTCGATGTTTTTTAGTCGTATGAAAACGTGAAAGGTAGTTTCCAGTTTTTTTTTGTGTGTGGAAAATTTTTTTTAAAAAAAAAGGATATTTTTGTTCCGATATTGAATAAACATTTGATTAAAGACAAGGGGAAACGCTTTGTAAAAGGGCTTCGCTCGTTTGGCTGATACGTTTTTTTTTTTTTTTATACGGGAAAGATTTTAATCGGGGGAAAAGTTATTTTAGATTCAAAAGGGAAAAGTCGAAGAGAATGAATCGTAGTTTTATATGTGAAGTTATTAGTATAGGATTTTTGAGTGAAAATGAAAAAAATTAAAAGTTTGAATTTAGCATTAAATATAATTAAATTTTTTCACGTGAATGAATCGAAGCGAATATGCACAAAAAACGTGATTATTGTAAAAGAAATTGGGGATAATTAACGCTTGGCCATTAATTTTAATGTTCTTGTACTGAAAGTTAAAATAACAAAAAAGTGAATGCTACATGCAAGAATCTTTTGTCTAAAAAAAATATTTAAAGGTAAAAGTTTTGCTCGGGAAAACTCTTAGGCGGGAATTTTCGGGAAAATCAATTAAAATTTGAATCTTGATTGCTGGCAGAATGGATAGAGTTGAATAAATCTAAATAGATTTTATTTTATCTTGAAAATTTTCGTACTCGTTGCCGGGAATCTCTACAGAAATTTTAAGGGAATGTTCGAAAAATAAAAAAAATAAGAATTTAGTTTCTGGAAAAGTAAAAATTAATGTTTCAAGATTTTTCAGTAACTCGAAATTTTCTAGAGAATTTTCGATATTTCTATAAAATCTTCGAAAAATTAAGAATTTAATATCTTGAGAAATGAAGATTAAACATTTTTCAAGATTCTTGTTTTTTGAGAAGAGGAATTCCCATTCTCTCGTTCTCATTTTCATTCTCTCTCTCTCATTCACATTCTCATTCTCATTCTCTCTCTCATTCTCATTCTCTCTCTCTCATTCTCATTCTCTCATTCTCATTCTCCCCATTTCCATTCTCATTCTCTCATTCTCTTATTCTCTCATTTCCATTCTCATTCTCTCATTCTCTCATTCTCTCATTCTCTCATTTCCATTCTCATTCTCTCATTCTCTCATTTCCATTCTCATTCTCTCATTCTCTCATTTCCATTCTCATTCTCTCATTTCCATTCTCATTCTCTCATTCTCTCATTTCCATTCTCATTCTCTCATTTCCATTCTCATTCTCTCATTTCCATTCTCATTCTCTCATTTCCATTCTCATTCTCTCATTTCCATTCTCATTTTCTCATTTTCTCATTCTCTCATTCTCTCATTTCCATTCTCATTCTCTCATTTCCATTCTCATTCTCTCATTCTCTTATTCTCTCATTTCCATTCTCATTCTCTCATTCTCTCATTCTCTCATTCTCTCATTCTCTCATTCTCTCATTTCCATTCTCAATTTCTCATTCTCTCATTTCCATTCTCATTTTCTCATTCTCTCATTCTCTCATTTCCATTCTCATTCTCTCATTCTCTCATTTCCATTCTCATTCTCTCATTTCCATTCTCATTCTCTCATTCTCTCATTTCCATTCTCATTCTCTCATTTCCATTCTCATTCTCTCATTTCCATTCTCATTCTCTCATTTCCATTCTCATTCTCTCATTCTCTCATTTCCATTCTCATTTTCTCATTCTCTCATTTCCATTCTCATTCCATATCCTCGTTTCAAGATTTTCTAGAAAATTCTCGTTATTTCTTGAAAATCTTGCAAAAATAGAGAATTCTTTTCTCAAAAACTAAAAGTTGAAAAATTTTCTAAATTCTTGTTTTTTGAAAAATAAACTTTATACATTTTTCGACATTGTCGTTTCAAAATTCTTTAGTATCAAAACTTCCTGGATAAATCATCGATACTTCTGGAGAATCTTGGAAAAATTGAAAATCTCAATTTCCAAAAATTAGAAATTTTTAGTCTCTAATTAAGAATTTCAAATTTCTGATCCCGAATTCAAGAAAAATGAAAAAAAAAACTGAAATTCCCGAATCTTCAAGAAAATCAAAATTTTTTCCCGGTGGTAAAAAAAAAATAAATTTTTTACTAATAAAGTCATTTCCTCGAAAAAATAATATGATTAATTCTTATTTCCCTCACAACTTGTTTCTGTCATTTCTGTTTCTTGACAAATGATCATGTAATGCAAAAACTTCGTGTAACAGCGGCTTTATTATTAATCGCTTTTGTAACAAAAACTATTCGATGTGAATTCAAAATCGTTGATGTTTCCACCAAAAGACTTTCAGCCATAAATTTATCAAATCACAATCATTTTACTTCGAAGCCCGGAAATATCAAAGCACGCATTCACCTGGAATGGAGTTAAATCAAATTTTCTAAAATACGTTGACCCATCTCTCCTTACAAGGAATTTCTATTATTCCCGGGCGATCTGGGATTCCGAGATAATTCCGATTTAATAATTTGTTTCTTTTTAATTTTTGTTTTCAGGGCCCTGTTACGCTCAGATACTTAGGAGCCGGTTCAACATTCGGGGAAAATATTTTAGACGATCATCCCCGTAATGCCACGGTCGTTACTCAAACAACATGCGAGTTATTCAGAGTGAAAAATCATGATTTTAAATTGGTATGGGAAGTAAGTATCCGAAAGAGAATTATGAATTTTTTTCGGGGGGAAAAAAAACATGCTATTAAAAATCAGGACGGGAAAACCGAAAAAAACGAAGACCTCGCCATTAATGATAATTTTAAAGCGTAACGTTGTTTGTTCCTAGGCCGCAATGCTTTTAACAGAAAAAGCATTTTAATGGCAAGCTCTCGTAACTTTGTTCCCGCCGCGCCATCTGCTTTCTCTCTTTTATATATTTTGTTTTTCGATTGTTTCCAATATTCCCCAGGCAAACCTGAAAATTGAAAAGACTTTGTTACGAAAAGTATCTTAAGCTTTTTTTTTATGAAATGTTTTGCTAAACTTTTCAAGGTATTTCGAATAATCCTTAAAGATTAATAAGAAACAATGTATCTCTCCTTTGACCTTTTTTGCTTTTTTTTTTTTTTTTTTTTAAATAATCCGGAATTTATTAAAAATTAATAAAATTTAATAATTAATTTTTTAATCTTGATTAGAGCTTTCTTCAGCGTTCGTGATGAGGAAGGTTTTGTTGTAGCGTATCTCGTCTTGTCTCGTCTTGCTTTTGCGAGAACAGGACTGGCTATTTTTAGTAATATGAAATAAAAAGTCTTGTCATTGTTTTTGAAGCAAGAAATTGCAATTCTCTATTGCAAGACAAGAACCTTACATTTCTTGTCTTGTCTTGTCTTGTCTTGTCTTGTCTTGCGTCCATCAGCACTGAGAACAATGTCGGGCTTCTAAAGAAGCTCAAGCAGACTAGTTTTTTGTTACCTGGGCTTTTTAAATTTTTTTTCTTTCTTACCTTGGCTCCTTCAGTTTTTCTCCATGGCCCTTTTCACTTCCGGGAGTTATGAAAAGGGCCGAAATTGAAAAGGGCCGAAAATGAAAAGGGCAGAAATTGAAAAGGGCCGAAATTGAAAAAGGGCCGAAATTGAAAAGGGCCAACATTGAAAATGGTCGAAATTGAAAAGGGTCGAAATTGAAAAGGGTCGAAATCGAAAAGGGCCGAAATTGTTAAAGAGCCGAAATTGAAAAGGGCCGAAAGAAATTTTTGACCCTTTTCATATGACCCTTCACTTCCTCATTCCTCTTCTTTTGAATATCCTGGCGCCGCTCCTGCCAAAACCATTTCAATCGCTTTAAACTTTTCATGCGCTCAAAGGCATCAAATAACTCGTTTTCTCCTTTTTTCCAGAAAAACAAAGACTTCATGACGGACTTAATAGGAAATTCTAAGCTCAGAAACGGTAAGCACGAAAAAAATTTCCTCTTTATTTTAGGCAAAAGGAATAGGATGTCGTATTTCAGTCCACCAGCTGAAAAAGCAATGGTTTAACATTTCATTAGCTCAACTCGTTTTTTCCTTTCTTTTGTGCTGTGGAAAAATGTAATAAACTGAAAAAAAAAAGTTGGGGAGTTGAAAAATCGAAGTTTTAGTGCCATTCCAACGCGATTTTTTTTCCTTTTGTAATTTTTTTTTTAACTGAGGGATTGTAATTTCCTCCGTTACCGTTTTTTTCCCATTCTCCACGATAAGAAGATTACCGAAGGAAAAATAGAAAATAAATATATATCCAATCAATTGAATTAATGGAAATCACTTCGTTGATTGGATTTTTCTTTATTATGTTTTTTTTTTTTTTAGGGTATGGTAACAATAAAACGTCTGGCACGCCGCATCATGTAGTTACGACTAATGCTAATAAATCTAAAACATCAAGTCCTGAAATTCCGGATCCCGCTATGCCTATTGTAGAGGTAAGTTAATTGTTAATTAAAAATGGCGCCGGAGTAAACTTTAAAATTGTCTGAGAAGCAAATTTTTCTTTTGGAAAACTTTTGGCCACAAACATTCAACATAGAATAAAAATTTTTAAATTATTTCTTTGTAACCGTTTCAGTCACCAAGTGCTCAAATGTCCCATGTTGGATGGGTCCTTCGAACCATCCTCTTGGGTAGGACCACACTTCTAAGGGAACGGAAATCGCAGGGTCGTGTGGTGCGACGTTGTGCAACCGGTACTGAATTAATCGATTGGCTGTGCGATCAATCGGATACGGTTTATTCGAGGCAGCAGGCTGCGGCCATGTGGCAGGCGTTGTTAGAAGAGGGCGTCATAATTCACGGTAAGTTTGTTTATAAACCAAAATTTTCAGCCACAAAAAATTTAATTTAATTATTTATTTTTAGCTAATCGAGAACATGTGTTCAAAGACAAATGCCTCTTATACCAATTTTGGCAAGATGAAGAAGGTACAGTTAAACTTCCAACTGCAAACGATGTCGCAGAAGCCGAACAATGCCTTCCTGAATGTCTAGCCATGCTTGCGAAGCGAGCTCCCGATGCTACTTTAAGACTTATTCTAAGAAAGCCGTAAGTTTGTTTAAATTTTTAAAATGATGTGTAATTTCTTTAAAATAAATTTTTTAAATATTTTTTAGAAGCCATGAGAGAGCTCCAGAAGAATTGGAAATGATTTACGAAGAACTTGTTCACATAACTGCACTGGCTCATTTATCTAATTCAGTTAAAAGGGAATTAGCGTCTGTTATATTGTTTGAAGCACATACGAGAGCCGGATTTGTTTGTAAGTAGCCCTAAAAAAAATTCTAAGCCAGACTTGGCTTTGCTGGATTTCACACTTTAAAAAAGCGAAAGCGGCCAAAATTTTTTTGAAAAAATAGGCCCTCTGCTAGACTTTGGCCTAGGCTTAAAAACAAAAACTGAAATACCGATTGTTTTTTTTAGTATTCGAACAAGGGGAAGAAGGAAAATCATGGTACATAATATTGCGTGGCTCTGTTGATGTAGTTATTCACGGAAAGGGAACTGTCACTGTACTTCAAGAAGGAGACGATTTCGGGAAATTAGCCCTTATTAACGATTCCCCAAGGTAAAGTAGCCTAGTTCTCTGATTTTCGTGACCTAAATCCATCTGATTCCTTATTTTTACATTTACAGAGCAGCAACCATAGTTCTAAGAGAAAACAATTGTCATTTTCTACGGGTAGATAAAGAAGATTTTAATAGGATTTTAAGGGATGTAGAAGCCAATACGGTTAGGTTGCAAGAGCACGGGAAAGATGTTCTTGTTTTGGAAAAAATTAATCAAAATCAAAAACAGAATCAAAAATGTCAGAAAAGTCAGTTTAAGTAAGTAGATGAATGTTATTTTTAAAATGGAAATCGTTGGGATTATTGATGGGTTTTTTTTTGTATTTTTAGGTACACGGTTATGGCTGGCACGCCTGAAAAAATGCTGGAACATCTTTTGGAAACTAGAATGGACGGTAGAGCTATTGTTGGTGGGAAGGATTTAAATCAAACACCTCATGCGGATCATTTTGTGGATGATTTTTTGTTGACTTATGTGGTTTTCATGACAACGGAAGAATTACTCAATGAACTTTCTAGGCAATATCCTTTTATTACAAGAAATAATCTTTTGTTGCGGATTTTATTTAACTGAAAAGATTAATGCGACACTAACGCCATGAAGCGAGTATATAAGGAATTACATGGTACTAGTGACATCTAGCTTCCATTCCCTGAACTGTTATCTTTTCTCTAAAGTTGAGGTCTAGGCAGGGCGGGAAGGAGTACTTCGCAGCCTTAACGATAAACAGTCACGCAACGTGGCTGAATTTCAATATGGCAAGCATATAGCTTTCTGCTGCATCTCTCTCTCTCTCTCTCTTTATCTATAGTATACTTCGGCGACACCAGAACTGAGGCACTATCGCTATCTAGCGGACATTTTTAAAACTATTCGACACCGACAAAATATGGTTTTAGGCCTTCTAGCAAATATAACTGGAACTACTAACTATTAGTGACATCTGGCGGCCTTTCCCGAGACTATGATCCTTCTTTTAACGGCCTTGAAATTACTTGACTCTTACGTCATCCAGCGGCCATTGCCAGAATTATTATCCCACCTTTCGCGACACTAACGCCACCTGGCAAGTTATCTAAAACTACTTTACATTAACACAATATGACACCAAGGCCCTCTAGCGAACATTTTTGAAATGACTTGGCACTAAGGACATCTAGCGGCTTTCCCGAGAACTATTACTCAAACGTTAGCGACACTAGCGCCATCTAGCGGTCATACTCGAAACTATTTGATATTAGTGATTATTCCTAAACGATTTAAGGCATCTTCCACAACACGTGTTCTCAATTATTTTCTGTCTTCCTCTTGAGTTTAACTTAAGTGATTATCAAATCAATTTTTTGTTTGGAAAGTGCTTTAAACCACCGACACTAGCGCCATCTAAACCTTATAAGTGTGAACTTTGGCTTTAAATTACAAATTGCGTTTGACTAAAAGAATTTTTTCCTTAACGGATTATATACTTACCATGTTTCGTCGCCTACTCAGGATCGAGACTACACTATAGCGTCAAAGAAAAGGGTTATCCGATTTGTTCATCGATGGGTCGTTACGATTCGGTTTCCTGTGTTTGAAGATCCCGTTTCTAAAGCTTTCCTACAAGTAAGTTTTTTCAATAAAAAATTATTTTTTGTTTTCTTTCCTAATTATTTTTTATTTTTTTAGGAAATAGCGAAGGAAGTAGAAAACGACAGCGCAGTTTACCGAGGCCTTGAAGAAGAATCCGCATTAATGCATCACATAATGGCGCAAATGGCGAGACACGAAGAAGAATTGGCTCATCACAGCGGTCAAAAATGGAAACTTCCCCCTTGCGGTCAGCCGATTACTTTATTTTCTGGATCAACTGGGCCTCATCGGTTTATGATGAAACCGCAGGACGACAGTGAGTTTTAGCATTAACCATAATTACAAGCTTAAATGTGGTTAGTCCGGCGGGATCGTAAAACTGACATTAAACGAGATTAATTTTTTTTTTTTTATTCGCAGTAATTTTTCGAGTTTATTGTGCCGATCATACGTACTGCACGTTAAGGATGCCGCTGAATTCAACGGCTGAACAAATTAAAATGGCCGCTGCTGATAGACTGAAATTAAGGAATATCGATGATTTAACATTAGCTGAGGTCAAGTCCTCTGGGGAGAGAGTCGTGATTAAAGATCAAGATTTAAATGTTCCTACTGGGATTACGTTAAACGGAAGGATATTTGTATCGCCGAGGGACCATATTGATGCTTTGGTAAGATATTTAGTGGGAGAAGAGTGGAGAAATGGGGGAGGGGAGAACAGAAAATCCTGGCCTCTCTTTTGGCACAGAAAATCCTGTGATGTAAAGATGTATAACCTTTTTATTTTAAAATATTTGACAATGCCAAAGCATTTTATGTAATGGGCTATATTTACTAAATAAATAAATAAATAAAAAGTAAATTGGCTGAATGGCTAGTGCTGTTGATTAGTGCCATCCATCCGTAAAGGTTGTGAGACACTAGAGATATCTAGCGGCGATTCCCAGTACTATTTTTGTAGTTCCAGCGACACTAGGGACATCTAGCCTTCAATCCCAGAACTATTGTTATAGTTCCAGCGACATCTGGCAGCCATACTCAGAACTATTTTTATAGTTGCAGAGAAACTAGCGACATCCATCGGCCATTCCCAGTTCCTTTTTATATTTCCAGCGACACTAGCGACATCTAGCAGCCATTCCCAGAACTATAGTTCCAGCGACATATAGCAGCCATACGCAGAACTATTTTTGTAGTTCCAGCGACACCCGTGACATCTAGCGGCCATTCCAGAACTATTTTATAGTCCTAGCGACACTAGCGCTTTAGAGACTAGCATAGACTCGATCAGAAAATTTTTTTTTACTAAGAAAAGTGTTTTTTTTTTTTTAGACAATCGTTCCTGAACAGGAGCAAGCAACAGAATCAGAAGACAATGACATTGAACTCTTCAGCACCAAAGAATTAGCTTATCACATGACTTTATTCGATTGGGATTTATTTTGCTGCGTCCACGAGGTGAGTGTAAAAAAAAATCAAACACAGAAATTAAAAGCACTGCAGGAATCAATACTAATGATTAAGCTGTATCATCGAAACATTTTTCCCATTTCGTTAAATCTCTTGTTCGTTTTTTTTTTTTTTTTTTTTTGTAGCAATCGGTTTGGTTGCCGGCAGCCACATTAATTGAAATTTTATTTTTAATCAATCCTTCCACCTTCATGTTCTCTCTGATTTTTTTAATTAATTTATTTCTCTTTTTTTTTTCTCCTCTCTTTTTTAGTACGAATTGATCTATCACGTCATTGGAAAGCATCGCTTTGGAGAATTAACCGCTAATTTAGAAGTTTTTCTTCGACGTTTCAACGAAGTGCAATATTGGGTGGCTACGGAAATTTTACACACTCAAGGTCTTGGGAAAAGAGTTTCGTTGCTTCGGAAACTTATCAAACTTGCGTCGTAGTAAGTTGCACAATTTTTTTTTAATATATAATTTTTTCAGGTAGAAATTGAAAATTATTATTTTTTTTTTGCAGTTGCAAGGACTATCAAAATTTTAATGCCTTCTTAGCAATTGTTATGGGACTTAGCAATCAAGCAGTTTCAAGATTATCGCTTACTTGGGAAAAACTTCCAGGGAAATTTAGGAAAATGTTTACGGAATTTGAATTGTTAATGGATCCTTCTAGGAATCATAGATCTTATAGAGTTGCTGTTGGCAAACTTCAACCACCAGTATTGCCTTTTATGCCGTTGTTAATTAAAGGTATGTAAAGCCGTTTAGGGCGACTCCCCTTGCTTGAAAAAACTAAGGCAAAGTAAAACCACAGAAAGGTCGTTGTAGTTTGAAAAATCAAAACGTGGAGCCACTCTGAATTATTTCTGTAAAGCTCTAATTTTTAATAAGATTTTTTTTTTGTTTTTTAGACATGACCTTTGCTCAGGACGGCAATAAAACTTACGTTGATGGCCTGGTTAATTTCGAAAAAATGCACATGTTCGCACAAACCCTTCGCACGCTTCGCTATTCAAGAAGCAGGCATCTCGTGTTAGAACCGCCATCACCTAAAAGCGAAGGGAACGTTCGCTCATATATTTCCTGTCTTCGAGTCATCGATAATCAAAAACAGTTAACTAGCTTATCACAAAAACTCGAACCTAGAAGGTCCTAGTTTCGTTATTTTAATGCTACTTTCAACGTCGTGGACCAAACCGAAGATTTTTTAAAGAAAAGTATCCATCTCGGAGCGAATATTTTCTCTAAATGTCCTACAAGGTTAGCCACATGCGAAAGCATTTTTTTTCTTATTATAAAAAAAAAAATTCTTTTTTCCTCTGTTAGTTGTTGAAAAATTTTAAAAAATTTCATTTGTTGTATTTGGAAAAAAAAAATTTAATGCCGTGAAAAAGGCATTTCTTCAAATTCTATCCTTTTTTTTTGGAGGCTGGAGATGGGACTCGAAAAAACAGTCTTTGATGCTTTGTTTTTTTGTAGATTGTAGTTTTCTTTGGTTGGTGAAGGTTTTTTATAGAAAAAGGGAATTTTCATGCATGCAGATTTTTTTAATTAAGCGTTGGTAAGCAATCATAGTTTGATATTTGGACCAAAGTGGTTATTTTTTCCTATTAATAAAAAATAAAAATCGTTGTTATTATTAATTATTATTACTATTTATAAAAATGAAAAAAAAAAAAAAACACCATTCTTTAATATTAAAAAAAAAAATGTAACTTCCGCCCCGAAATATTAAAAAGAAAATCTATAGCAATCGCGTTTTTTTTTTGGTTTAACTTGCACAAAATAGAAATGGTACAATTCATTCGACCGTCGATTTTTATTATTTTGTAATAAATGTAATTTTATTATATAAATTGATAAATATTGAATTAATACGATCAGTAATTTGAGATGTGCTTTCAGGGGTTTAGAATTAAGAGAAGTTCGATAGGTGGCGATGAGAGTAGTTGAACGGGCACGAAATGAAAGCTCAGGAAGTGGGATGGTCATCTCTTGAACGTTTATCTCGTGCTCTTTTATTTTTGTCGATGGGAATTGATGTTAAAGTTAGATTAGATTCAGTGTGATTGAATCTCGCGCCATCTGGTTGATTTTTTCAAAACTAAGCTCTTGAAAGTATTTTGATAATCCTTTTTGTTTATTATTGGAATTTTTTTAAAATGGGAATTCTTTGGTGAAAGTATTATTTGGGTTGGTAGAGTAGATAAAGTAGTTAGAGGTGAAGGGTTTTTAGTGAATTTATCTGGTAAGTACGGAGGCATAGTATGAGACTTAAAAACGTCATACCGGGTTTGCTATGAATCGGGAATTTTAATTAGTGTAAGAATGAGCGGAACCTTTGAATGGTAGGAGATTTTATGAGTAAAACAATTCTCGGAACGAGAAATTTGGGAAATTTCCACATAATAGTCTTTCGGGATCAAGGAAAAATTGGACTTTAGGCCTAATTAGAGAGAGGGAAGAGCACTCCTGTTGCAGCAGACGGTTATGGTCAGTGTCGTATGGGAATTCGTCATGTTGAAGGTTGGTTTATCGTTCACGCTGTAGAATTAGAGCACAACCAGATTGATTTTTAAAAATGCTACATAGAGGCTGAATCTTATTTAATTCATAAGGCGGTGCACGAGTGTTCTTTTCTTCTTTATCTCAGATTACTAGATAGAATGTATTCATTTTTTCGATAGGAACAGGTGAAGCACAACAACAATATAGTTCTTAACTTATGGAGCACAGTAGAAAAGCTTTCGGATTTTTGAATGCAGGCAGAATACGTGCCTAAAATGAGGTTGGTCGAAGCCTTGTGTTACCTTCAGTCTCAGGCTCGTCCATTGCTAGGCTTACGAAGAGCTCCTCTAGACTTTCTTTTGGGCTCAGTATTCCGATTAACACAGCTTGAAGCCGTATTACAAGTTCCCTTCCCTTGCAATGCAAGGAAATTTGACAGCCCAACGACCTTAGATGTGGCCAGCTTGACGGCAGTTTTACTCATGCCTCACAACAAGAGTCAACAAGTCTGTCTCGTCTGTCTGTTCAAGGCGCATGCGCGAATAAAACATCTAGAAATTCATTGGAACTTACCTTAAAAAAGATCAATAAAAATAATCAGATAAAAATAAACCCAAAACCACCTCCATAAACTCCATAAAACCAAAATCCTGAAAAACGTACCAGAAAAAACAATCCAACCTCTAAGACGTAGTCCTACGTAAAAATCTACACTTACAACCGACTGCTGCTTGTACATCTTCCTAATATCCCACTCAAAGAGCTGAGGCCCTCAAACCGGTTGCTACGCCATTGTTTATGAATCCCACGTTTCATTTTCCTCTCTCTAAACTCTTTTCTTTTTCCCGAAACGAATTCCAAGGACTTAAGGTTAAGAGGATCATGAGGAAACTTCATTAAAAAGAGAGGGAAACCGAGAAACAGAGTGAGTTAAACATTATATTAATATTATGCTGTCACAACATCTAACATAGTTTATTCTAACGTAACTGAAATATATATTATCATCATCATCGTTTATCGTCCGATTATCAACTGTCATAAAAATAGAATGCCTTTTCTCATTATTTTTTTTTTTTAAACTAACTTTTTTGTATATTTTAATTTTTTTTTTTCAATACCTCTATTCAACATAAAATACAATAAATCGTTTGAAAAAAGCTGACTGACATCCATTCGCGCTCGTTTTTGGAGAAATTCTTTTTTTTTTTTTTAGGAATGTGTGGAATTCTAAAAATCTAATTTGCATTCTTAATAAAATCCTCTACTCAGTCTTTAAAAATCGCTTTACTATCAATCAGCCGCGTTCAAACTATTTTTTTTTTTAAATTTAAATAACTGCAAATTTTTTTTTTTAAGAAAAAAAGGGGATTAATTTTTGAAAAAAATAATAATTGAAAAAAATTTGCAGCGTAAACATAAAATTTGATCACATGGCATTGCATTTTTTTGTTATATAATTTCTTCATTTTTTTTTTTTTTAAATTTATCAATCAGACAAAGAAACTGACAAACTGAAAAAATTCATTCGTTCACATTGAAGATTAAAACTTTTTAGTTTTTTTTCTCATTTTTATTTTCGTTATCAGGTACGAAAGGACTCCATGTTTTGAATATACCTAACGTCACAGCGAAGATTTTATTTTATTTCATGTGCTTTTTTTACTCAAAAAAAAAAGCGCCAGGCAAAATATTACGAGAATGAAAAATTTTTTTGCTTAAATTAAATTTTCCCGAATTTTTTTTTTTAAAAATAATCAAACACGTCATACTTTTCCCGCGCTTTTTTTTTTTTAAACAATTAAAAATTAAAATGATCAGAGAGGGCTTTTTTTTTGTTTGGCGGGAAAAAAATGTCAATGCCCGTATTTAATGCTGGCTGATATGTAGCTCTGATCAATTTTTTTTTTTTTTAATAAAGAAATATTGGGAAAGAAACGACAAGCGACCACGGAGTACTAACAGTTTGACAGTGGAACTAAAACAGTAATAGGTCCTTTTTTTTGTTGGGAAAATAAAACAGTCTTGTATTCTCCCGATAATTAATTTTAATTTTTTTAACTCTCATTTTTTTAAGGGAAGCAGTTTTTTTTTTTAAATTTAAATTTGCTTCAAATGGTTTTTTCTTTTTTTTAAAAATATAAATTAGGGCTGGGAAAGAAAATTTTTTTAGTAAAATAAATAGGGGAAGTATTTTTTTTTAAAAAACCATTAGCAATACTTATTCATCTCCTTTAAAAAATATTATTTTTTAATACAATCAAAATTGGAATCACATATACCGTTTAAGAAAATCTTTTTGGGAGGCTGGCTCCAAAAAGATTATATTTTTTTTTTTAGAAGTTAATTGACTTTTTCGTTTGTTAGATTTTTGACGAGACGGGCTAGGGGAAAAATTTTACCTTTAAAAAAATTATTATTAAAGTTATTTTTTATTTTGATTTAAATACGCTTCATCTTCATGCGTCTTGATACATCAAGATGATCAAAAATTGTTAAATTTGATGAACAGTTTAAAAAATTTCAGCTGCTCTTGGAAATGGCAAAATTTTAAATTCTTTTAAAATAGAAAAAATTAGAGCTCTTTTGAAAATGACGAAGTGAACTGCGAAAACTCAAAATTTTTCCCAGAATTTCATTTAATCAAAATAAATTAAACTAAATTTTCTTTTAGAACCTAAATCGACACATTTCAATGAAGCGCCATATTGATATTTTTCTTTTGAGTCAGATTTCACGAAAGAACAATTACACAGTTTTAAAATTTTCGATTTCACGAATAACAAACAATTTTTTATTTTTAAATCTTGATTTCATTTAATCATTCTTATTATCATATAATTATTAACTTTATTTATTAATTATTTTATTTATTAATTAATTTTAAACAATAAAAGCTGGATTTTTCTATAAATGTAAGTTAATGTTTTTTCTCTAATGTTAAATAATTTGAATGACTTTGATTTTTTTCTTAAAAAGATCACAAAAAATGTAACAATATATCGAAGAAATTTTTATTTTTAAAAAGTCCTGCCAAAGAAGTAAAAAAAAAAAAAAAACAGAAAAACAGATTTTTTGTACTCAATCCGTACTGTTTCATTTTTTGTTAAGCCACTCTTAATTTTTTGTTTTTTTTTTGTTTTCTAAAATCACGTTATCATTTCAAAAGAGACACAAAAAAATAAGCGTTCACGTTGACACATTTAATGATTGTCAGATATTTTTTAGCATTCGTTGTTGATACCCACGTTTAATTATTTTTTATAAAAAATCTTTTTATAAACTCTTTCGAAATCACAACGCGATACCTAAAGTCGTCTTTTTTTTTTTTTGAAAATATTTTTAAGCGTCAGATTACCTTTTAACCCTGTAAGATATAATCCAACTAAATACGTAGGCCGGTCGTAATAAATTCCAACTAGAAGAAAGAGAAAAAGCAGAAGGCTCGGTTGTAAGATGTTAAGGAAAATAATTAAGATGTTAATTGTTTTTTAAATGCAGGTGAAAATTTTTATTAATTTCCATTCGACGATTTTTTTTCATAATTATTCCTCTTTACATAAATCGAGGAATACATTCCAAAATTCCCAAACTTCTACTAATTGAAAGATATTTTAGGTTTTTTTTTTAATAAGATTATAAATTTTTAAAATCGATTCCGTTATTTCTCAGGATTGTATATTTTAGTGATTATACTGGGAAGACATATGGCTGCGTTGTAACGCAAAAAAAAAATATATAATAAAATAATTGTAGGAAATGAGTGACGTTGGATAGAATCATGTGAAATAAATAAATAAAAAAAAAGAATTTCGTTTAAATATGATCCTTTGATTTTATGATACTGAAAAATTTCAGAATCGAATTCGTTTAGAAAGATTCTTTTAGAGAAAATTACATGGTCAGTTTTTTTTAAAAATTGGTTTACTCTTTTTCTTTTAGAACTGGCGGCGGAGAATGATTGGCTGGTAGGGCTTTCAATATTGCATGTACTTCCTCGGCGACTGCCATTAGAACAAATTCGAACTGTTGTTTCGTTCTCACCTGGAAATAAAATGAAAGGTGAGTAGAAATGAACGAACGAATGAATGAATGAATGAATGAATGAGTGAATGAATGAGTGAGTGAATGAATGAATGAATGTTTGAATGATTGATTGATTGAATGAATGAATGAATGAATGAATGAATGAGTGAGTGAGTGAGTGAGTGAGTGAATGAATGAATGAATGAATGAAGAGTTCCAAGCAGAAACGAAAATTCTTGAAAAGCAACGAAAAACCTCGAGCAAAAACGAAGTACCTTGAAAAGCGACGAAGATTTCCGAACAAAAACGAAAAGCTCTCAACAGAGAAATAAAGCGTGATGTAGAATCTACAGCCATACTCACCATTAATGGTCGTTGATCTCTGATGTGTTCCAAAGTAGCTGCTATATCGATTTCTTTAGCGCCTTTTGCCATTCGATTAAGAACCATGTCGATCAGGCAATATGTTCCTGTTCTTCCTACTCCATCGCTGCAGTGCACCACGATCGGGCAAGATCTCCCGCGGTACGATTTGTTGACTTTCCTGCAACAAGCCCGAAATTAAAAAAAAATATCCCCCAAGAAAACGAATCCTGTCTCGTCCATACAAACCTGCGGAATTCCAAAAGGGCTTTCGTCGACAAGGGCACACCATTTTCTGGCCATGATAAGAAATGGAATTGCGTAACAGTTCTTGTTTCACCGGTCTTGAGGTTCTTAAGGTAGAAACTTCTGACAAGGTAGTCGTCGCACCAAATATGTTCGCTTACGAGATGAACCTGGAAAATTATTTAATTTTAATTGAGTTAGCTGTTGATGATTTTCATTGAAATCGAGAGGATGATGGGGGTTACCTCGTATATATGATATAATTCTGAACCTTCTTCTGGCCAATATCGATGACACATGGCTGTTCCATTCTCTGTAAGACGAGTCAACATTACCATAACTACGCTTCCTTGTTCCCAAACCATTTGCCAGAAATCAGCTGCGGTGTGAGGTAGAGGTCCTTGGGTGGCTATGTAAGCAGGGTTGCGTGGGTCATGGTCCGTCTGCAGAAAATTTAATAAAAAAAAAAATTTAGTCAGAGATAATTTAGACAAAAAAAATTAGACAGTCGCCATTTCATCCGTTGGCAATATCGACATAGTTCGTTTTGTCTCATAGCTATCCTTCCAAATTGTTGTCAACGTTTCCCCAAAATTTCGAAAAAATTTATGGTTACAGGGCATGTTGAAATGTATTTGCTCAGTTTTTCCCTTTCGCTCAGCTGGTGTAGGAAAAAAATGGGAAGCCGTTTTCCACTTATTCCCTTTTCATTCCAGGTTGCTTTAGATTTTGGACGAACCATAGTGAAATGCACTGATCTTCTCTGGATACAGAGACCTATATACAGGGAGAAGCGCGACTGAAGGGTCGAGTTCTGATTGGTTGGTAAGCATGGGACGCAATTTTACCGACCTCGTGTTGCATAAGCATAAGCTAAGTAAGAAGACTTGCGATGTTGCCAAAAATACTAGTAAAAGGAGGCTATGATCGTCGCCATTTTACCGTCCTTATGACGCACGGTCTCGTCATTAGGAGTTTTTTTCTGTAGTTTTGAGCTGAAGCCCCAAAACTCACATTACTTAATATTTATACTCACAATAGTTGAAGCATTGATGTAATCCGATCCTGATATATTTGACAGTTCGTTAAGAACTACTCTTGCATGGTCGTATGGTAGGACATCGTTATACCTATTCTTCTTGCTATTCTCTCCCTTAACCGCAATCGTTGTTGCGCAAGGTTCTGCTTCATACGCGCAAAGTGCCACCCATTCCTGCTCTAGCCTATCTTTATTTTTTAGATGATCTTCCATGTAAGACTGAAATGTCACAAAAGAAAATTTAATAAACGGTTTGCACATTGGAGCTTAGTGCAAAAAAGGATTCAAGAGTGGCGGCCATGTTGGTGCCCTATCCTTCAGTATTATACATACCTTCTAATGGGGGAAATTAAGAAAAATTTTTTTTACATAAATATTGAACATTTATTTTTTTTCCCACAAGCTAAATTGATGGCAAATATTTTTTCGAATTTAAAAAAAAATTAATTTCTATTACAAGTATCTAGATAATAAATAAAAAAAAAATTTTTTCTTTATTTCCCTATTAGAATGTATAATACGGTAGGGTAGGGCACCAACATGGTCGCCAAACTTGAATCCTTTTTGCACTAAGCTCACTTGTGACGTCACGAGCAAACCATCATCTTTTATCATTTATATTCAACTTACCAGCACCATATGCCCTGTTGAAATATCCATATTCGTCAAAGCTGGTTCTTCACTCCTAAAAACAAAATAACAGAAAATCAGCCCGAAATTCCTGATTTTTTCGTTGGATTTTTTAATTGATCGTACCATGACGATGTGCTAGATCTGGATGACGGGGAATGATTTGATCCCTCTGATTCCCTAGTAAGATTTGTTATTCTGTGCCCGACTACTCCTCCCTCTGGTTTCTCTTGTGATGTTTTCGTAGCCATCCTTGCCCTACATAGATCCTAAAAAAAAAAATATTAATATTTAAAATTTTTTTCTTAACAATTTTTCAGTTTAATATGTTCGCATGTTTGAAAATCTTACCACGAGTTTTCTTAAATAACGATAATCTACTTAATTTTTTTATGCCCCATCATAAAAAAGTTACATAAAAGTAATCCAACTTTTCAGGGCTTATCAAAAATCCGACTCGTCTTTTTTTTTTCTTTTTAATAAAATCTTACTTGATAATCTTTACTAGCCTCCGTGTCTGGTTGTGTTAAATTTTGTAATTTATCCCTAGTTCTTGAATGCCTCTTGATAACGAACAAGGCGGCTCCTGCAATGGCAACAGCTGCGATAACCCCGCATAGTAAAAACGACAGGATCCACATTTCCCGTTCGTTGTTTCCAAGCCCTAAATAAGTACGTGCTGACTCTACGCCGGGTAAATGCACGGCTTCTTTATGCTAAAAACCCAAACAAAATTTTAATTAGGCTCGAGCTAAATTTTATTTTAAAAAAAAATTTTAATGGAATTTTTACCTTTTTCCCAACGCCGACTTCATAGATGGAAACTTTTATTTCTTTCTCGATCGTTTCTTTGTTTTCCACTGCAATGGAAAACAATTTTTTAGTTTTAATCTTCCAATGTGGAGTCGTAATGACTTTTTAGCCAAAGTGGCCAGAATGGCTTCTTGTAGCCAAAAATGCTTTCTCTGTATATTTAATACTTACGGATCATAATTGCGACTCGTGTAGCATTTATTTTCTGCTTATTGTTTGGTTCCACTCTGAATGAAATCACGCCGTTCTCAAACACTTCATGAGTCAAAGAAAAGGGTAGATTTAAAATTCTCTTCACTTTCTCCACAATACTCTTGATTTGTACAAAGTCAATCACTCTGAAATTCATAATGAGATAAATATTAATTGCATGTCAATAAATAAACTTCCGTACGCGAAAGAGGAAAAAACTAAACTGAGCTTAACGCGGAAACCGTCCTCGATTTCCTGATTTTGAGTAAAAAAATTAGTTTTCACTTACGGTTCTGATATCTTGATGTAAACGTAATCCCTATCCACACGATCCGCTAATAATTTCGGATTTTCGGTTGTTGTTGAGGTTTTGGATCGACTATCAATCGGCGATCCTACTTTTTTCTTCTCGGGCTTAGCAATAGCAACCGGTTTGGCATCTGGCTTTGCTTCTGGAGCTTTTGCTGTTGGTTTGCTGTCTTTAGCTGCTTTGTCTTCCGGTTTTCCTGAATTGTCCTTCTCGTCTTTGAAAGCGTAGTTGTTGGTACTAAACGCAGGGCCAGGCTTTTTAACGTCTAAGCGTTCTGGTCTTTTAAAGCCCCAACCTAATGGGCTGTAGTTGTCGAATGGATCTTCTAAATTTTGCTCATTAGGTTCTTCACCTTCAAAAAAAATGGAGTGTTAATCGAAGTTTGTTTTTTGGCCATTTCAAAATGCGGACACAGAACTCTGCTGTGTCCTACCAGAGACTTAAAGCAGGATTGGAGTCTGCCATGATCTCGAAGTGGACGTAGTAGATAAGCTTTCTATTGGGTCATCATGGCGACCACCAGTTCGAGATCATGGCGGCCCCCGTGTGGAGTAGACTACTCATCAAAATGTTCACTCCCTAAAACTAACCTTTCAAATACACGACTCCGCCTTCCGTGAAATGTCCCTCAACATCCGCACTCCTCGGGTTTTCCGACAAATTCTCATCATTTTGAAAATTTTCATAAATGATTTCTCTGTCTTCCGGAGAAATATACGTGTTAGGGTCGTTTAAATACAAAACCGGATTGTTCCGTTCAGCAAACTCGATTATGTCCTTGGTCTCGATCCCATTTCTAAAATTATCAGGGGTGTTGTAAGTCCTCGAAAAACCCGTCGGATTTCTTTCGATTTTCATCGGCTGCTCTTCAAACGGGAGTTTTTCCTCGTCTTGATAATCCCGGGATTCGAATCCTAGTCGGAATTGATCGGGCGTGTTGTATCTTTCTGTGAAATGGATTTTCGGCTCGGACTGATCCTCGGCATCGCCGGCGGGATATTTGTCGTAGGGGTCTTGGTCGCCGGAAAGAGCTTCGAGGATTTCAAGGAACGAAGGCGAGTCGTACCGTTCATTCAAAGGTCTTTCGTATTCTTGCGGTTGGTAATTTTCGAATAGCTCAGAGCGTTTGGGTTTGTCCAGTTGTTGGAGAAATAGTTCCCGTGTCATTTCGTCCGGGTAGCTGGGGTTGTCTACTGCTTTGATCACTGTAAGAAAAAATAAGCGATGAGCTAATTTCTTAAAGTCGAAATAGGTCAGCTCCGAAAAGTTTAGCGCGGATATCTGATTTCATGAAATCCTAACCTAACCAGGTTAGAACCACTTCTGTAAAATAGGCAATGTGCTGGTGACGTCACGAATCTAAAACGAGACCTCAAGTTGATATTGCATAACCTGCGCCTTAATTCGCTTCTGCATAAGCTAAGAATAGGTCATCGTCCTCAAATTGATATTGCCTATCCAGTCGGAGGAAGGAGCACGACATAGCCTATATCTTACCATCTGACGGGAAAACAACGTTCTCAATAGCGTCTTCCCTCTCCGATAATGGCACGTAAATTTCATCTGCGTATTCCGCATGAGGATCAAGCATACTCGGAGTGAATTTTACATGAGCCAACCGCTGAGGATCTAATTGCTAGAAAGAAAAAAATATCGGTTAATATTGCATCGGCTAAACAAACCCCCCTCTAGGATTTTGAAAAAATAATAGAAAAAATATTTTTTCAATAACCAATACATTTTGCTTGAGGCAACTGTAGTGTAAACATATCGGATAAAAAATTTTTTACTGCAAAAAAAATTTACCTGAACGTTTCCTTCTAAAGCTTTTAACGCCGCCAAGAGGTCTTCATCCGATAATCTGCTACATCTATCCTCATCGAAGTCTATCCTGGAAAAAAAGAAGAACGTTTAATCGCATCGATTTGTCAAAGATTCTTAATAATCAGTGGCGAATAAATCCGAATGTTTTTGGCCAAATTGAGGAAGGGAGCTTCTAGGTAAAAATTTTCCTAGAAGCCTCTCTTGGCATCGCTACGCCCCTTTTTGCCCCTTCCCTAAATCCGCCAAATTTAATACTTACTGATATCGTAAGGAGAAAAGGGCAGCTTGGAGGACGCACTGAGTATAAGTATGACTCCATCTATACCCTGAATTCATTAACCTCTCCATTTCCCGTTCAAGCAAGTGAAGAGATTCACGCTTCAGGTCATACCTATACAGGTCGACTTCGCCGTCCTTCCCGTCAGCAGAAAGACACTTTCCGAAGGCATAATCTGAGAGAGAGAAAGAAAAAAAGAAGAAAGGATTAAATTACACGAGATGGGGTTGTTTTCTAAGAAACGGCATGTCATTGTCGTTTATGAGATGTAAAAAGATTTTGCGAGGATGAAAATTAAATGACTTTGTCTTAAGCCGAGAGACCTTGAGTGTAAAATTACCTTTTATAAGGGATTGTTTAACGTCTAACTAAGACTCGACAATATCATTATTCGTGTTTTTGATGAATTATGATAATAAAAGAGGCGGATGTAGGCTTAAGGAAATTTTAGATGAATAAATTTCGTTTTTTTGTACAGTGGCGTCAGAGCTATGAGTGGTTTTAAAGGTATGCAAAAGAGGAGAGCAGCCTTGTGGCTAGTTTTTGGCTTTGCTGTTTGGTTTCTTGCTTCTAATTATTGAAGAAAAGGTAGAGGGAAATTTCTTGGCTTAAGTATTCAAAAATTTAGCCGAGATTCCACGTCTTCAGCTGCACGGAGGGCGCAGGTACGCAGAAGCGGCGCTGTAAAATGACTGTAGAATCTTAGTAGAGCTGTTTTTATCTATTTAAAAAAATTGGCCCACACTCTAAGAAGACGGAGTGAACTATTAATTAGTCCATAAGTGCCCTGTCTTCTAAGAATGCGGTTAAAAAATTTTTTATTTAGAAATTACAATTTTACAAAACCTGCTGCATTTTGCTGTAAAAAAATAAGCCAATTCCGCGTTGTTAACATCCTTTTTAATTAAAAAAAAATTAACAAAAATGTTGGGCAAAAACTGAATTGCTAAAGGGCGCTTTTTTTCAAGGAGCGGACCGTAATTTTTCCCGGTAGCCCTATTGGCCAATCCGTGCCTGAGGCTGCATTCAAAGTACTAATCGATGATCGCCGATCTCCATTGCAGAGATTGCACGTAAAAGAAAACTCAGGCTTGAGGCGTCTGGCTATTGGAAAATTGCTTCTAAAAAATCATTTCCCCTTGAAGTCCCACAATATTTTTCTTATTTGTTAAAAGAAAAACTAATGAGTTCTTTGGTATTGATCTGGAAACTTTCGAGCACGTCATCGTGAACCTCTATTTTCAGTTGCTATGGAATTTTTTTTTTTTAAAGTTTCGCAATTTTTAGGTATGTTTTCATAATGCGATCATACATGTTCATCTCCCGAATGTTTTTCTTTATTTATTAAAAGAAAATATTTCGAAATTGCATTCTTGAAACTTGCTTAAACGTCTTAGCGTTATAGAAAATTCTCCTCATATTTTACAAGATTTTTCATTTCAGATTCTTTGAAATTTATCTGTTTATGAGCTCAAAAATAGAACTTGATTATCTTTAGGGTTCTGGCTTGTAGCTACACCTTGATAAAATGGTTTGTTCAGTGGCGTAACCATATTTTCAGAACCTTGTAAATCTGACTCAGCCAGATCAGGCCCCTCCATTAGATTCCAACCTCCTGCTCTTCTTATTACTTACAATAAATATTTTACAGAGTTGAAAGTCCCGTCATGTACTTTAGTTATATCACATTTGATCCAAGTTTATATAAGATTTGTCGAAGTTACGGAAAGTTACGGCACGATATAGCCCCTGAGACTAAAAGAGAAATTGAGAAAGAGTGAAGAGTTGCTGTAGGCGTTCAATATCTCTCGATAAGTGCGACGGAGCATCGGTCATGTTATTGTAAAAGGGAAAAAAAAGGAAATGAATTTGCGAAGTGATTGACTTTTTCTTTCAATTTTCTTTGTAGGATTGAGCGTGATTTTTGACATGGAATTGATTCGGTGAACTTGAAAGCGGGATGGTGGATTAAAAAATCTGAGAAATAACCGGCTTGATTCAAGGATTTTAAAGTAATTGCAGCGAACAGGCTAAAAGGTATTATGTGGCAACTTTTTAGGCCAAGTAAAGCTCGTTTTTAAATTGTGACCCTGTCGCCCTTGGGATTCTTGCAACGAATGAGTGAGCTATGACTACACCTAACCTTACCCAACCCAACCAGTGGTTGGTGGTGCTCTAAGTAAGAAAATCAGGGCCTTGCTCTCCAAAACGAATAGCACCGCTCCTGCAATTGGCGGAGGGGAAGACCGAGGAGGTCAGATTAACGATGTTGGGCTCGATTTTTATACATGAAATATATATAAATTACATATAAATTTTAGGGCCCCGGGAGATTTATGCCCGGACGATTTTTTTTTCAAAACCACGGCAGAGACGACCGAAGCGAGGAGCGTGCCACCATCCCAGATCACTCCCCACGATCCCGGACTTAAGGCCCCATACCTTAGGCCCCGGGAGATTCAGGCCCAGAGGAGTTTTATTTAAACCACGGCAGCGACGAGCGAAGCGAGGAGCGTGCCGCAATCCCAGACCACTGTTTACCAGCGGATTTTACTCGCGCGCGCTTGAATTTTTCGGATTTTCGAATTACAGGATATGAAAATTATATATAATTTATATACAAAAATTGTATATAATTTATATATATTTTTTATATAAAAATCGAGCCCAACATCGTTACTTTGACCCTTAGGCCAGTTTGAGGATTGTTTTAGGCTCTTAAAACTTCTATCGATTAAAAGATAGAATACGAATCCATTCAACTTTTTCACTTACACAATTCAAAACTTCCATCTTTTTTAAAATTTTCCTCCAAAAATATTACAATGTCCAATGGAGCGTACAAATGAGAAAGTTCTCCATTTCGTAATTACTCTACCAACGAGCAAAATCTTGATCTATAATTAATCATTCAACCCCGAACTACGCCTACAACACTCCATTCTTCGATTTTAAAACAATCTTCATTCCTTTTAAATAAAGTGGTTGTAATCCTTGCAAGTCAAAAAGTTTATTCACAGTAAAATTCACCCATTAAAAAAAAATGTTACCCTGACTTTAGCCATAAATCTTTTAAACAAAAGAAAACGCCATCTGCTCACCTAGCATACACAATACTAAATAATAATCCTTTTCTCCGCCATATTGGAATTTTACCTAAAAAAGCTTTCTTTTTTTTAAAATTCACACTTACCATCGAAGCACCATTCCACCTCCGCTTGACATAACGACTTGCTGAAAAGACAACCTGAAAAGAGATAAGAGAAAGAAAAATAATTAAAAACATGTTTACGCAAGTTTAAGTAAATTTAAATAAAAATGTTTTAATTATAAAATGCAAATTTTTAAACGGCAAATAAACGTCATTCATTCTTTCACGGTCAATATTTTTTTCTTGAAGCTTTGACTGTATAAAGGGGCTTTCGAAAAATTTCTCGGGGAGATTGTTAGTGTGGCATATTGGTCGAATGTAATTGCTGTTATCTCATTTCAATAGGTTTATCGTTTTTTCTCCCCACCACCGTGCAGCCTCGGGGGAGACAACGAAATCCGGGATCGATTTAATACTGATAAGAGATTTTCTGTTTATTCATTTTGGTTCAATGATTTCACGAGTACAATCCGCTTATTGCTGATTTTCAATCTTTAAGCTAGATTAGGCTTTCGTATGGCGAAAAAATGAAAGATCGATTTGTGATTTTTGTATTATAAAAAAAGAAGATGCGTAGAAAGGAAAATGAGAAAGTTAAAAGTATGAATCTTTTTGGGGAAAAATTAATGTTTGGTGAATGAGTTTCGTGGTTAAATTTTTAGGAGATTATTTTTGAAGCGAGGGAAGAATTTACCATGAGTCAGAGGAGGCGCAGTAGACTCTATAGTTCGAATGAGGGAAAGAGGTGGACGGTGCTGGTGATAAAGTGACAGAAGCTCCAATATTTTTGTCAATGTAGTTGTATGCGACCGAGACAGGAGTTCCCCGTGGCTCAAAAATGTTAAGGGACCATAGTGGAAAAAGGCGTTGTTTGAGGTCACGTGACCCTGCGCTATTTGTGAAGTTAAAGTTCTGCTTCTTGATTGGTTGTCTAAGCTATGACGTAATCTTTAAAAAATAAATATCCGCCATATTGATGACGAAATCAAAAATCGTAATGAGCACACTTTGTCTTCTTTGTAAGGAACTGGTTGAGTGTAGATTCCACGTCTTTGTTCAAAGTTCGCATAGCGACGGTGATTGCCAATCTCTGACGTGGAGACTGCATTTAAAGAAAGAAGACAGTAGCGAAGGGCCTAAGGCCCATAATCCAATAGGTGAAAAATCAAGTTGGGGGAACACACGAAGATTGAGCTTTTGAGGACCTCCTTTTCTTTAGACACTGCTTCAAGGTCAGTCCACATCTCAAATTCTTTCCTGACTATGGCACTTTCCCTCCGGCAACACGGGGTTGCTATAAACATCCTCAAATGACGTTCGCACTCAATATATCAAACGAAATTAATAAAACACTGACACTGGGCAAGGTTTCCAATCATTAATCTTCCTCAAGTTGACTTCTCCGCGCACGGTCGAAACCTCCCAATTTTTTCGGGAAGGAAAAAAATCAGCAAAAAATCAATCCGCGTTAAGTTATTCCGAAAAAGCACTTAAAAATACATTTTTAATCCCCTCAGAAGCTTTCCTTAAATTTTCTTTTCTTAGCCAAAAGCAGAAATTTTTAGACGCAGCCTTTTTACAAACAAACGCAAGTGATTTTTATCTTAATTATCGCGTTTATAAACAAACGTCAAATGCGCGAGTTTCGCGTTTTCGTGTTTCTTATGGCGGCGAAACCGGATCTGAAATGATGGCGATGGCAATGGCAATTCCACCTAGTAAGTAATTTTTTTTTTTTTCGAAAAATGTTTGAAAAATTTTAGAATGAAAAATTTTTACAGGATTTGAGGTAATAATGATCACCATCGTTTCAGCCGCCATTTTAGCATCATCAGCCAGTATCGACTATTGTAAGAGGAAATGCCCCTGCGAGAACCCGACGACTTACACGGTGCATTTACCTGGCCCAACAAAAAATCAATTCTACAAATGCAATTATGGAATTCCTATCCTTATGAAATGCGGCCCTGGCACACAATTTGATCCTCTCAATCAGGTTAGTATAGCGAGATCAAAATAAAATCCTAAATTTTATGATTTTAAAAATCCCAGACAGGTTTGGACAAGTTTGAACAAATTCAGACAAGTTAAGACTTGTTCAATCTTGCAATTTTTTATTTTTTTTTTTAATCCTAAATTTTATGATTTTAAAAATCCCAGACAAGTTTGGACAAGTTTGAACAAATTCAGACAAGTTAAACTTGTTCAATCTTGCAATTTTTTATTTTTTTTAGATTTGTAATTGGCCTACTGCTGCAAGAGCTGTCGCATGCTCGAAAAAACCTTATTGCTATTATGAAGGGAGTGGAAGCGAAAGCGAAAGCCAGGAAAATAACCAGCGAAATAAATAAATTAAATAAAAGACTGACACGAAAGGAGCAAAATCAATAAAAATTAAGTTTTGGAGGGAAAAAAAGAAAGAAAATTTTCCTTTTGCTTGCAAATGAATGACCTTAGACCTTTTCTAAATGTTATTCGAAAACCAATAAGAAGCTACACTGCACTGGTTTAATAGAGATCCAGAGCAAACTAACTCATCATTAAATTATCTTCAGGGATCTATTTGCTGTTTCCATTTAGAGGCTGAACGCCCGTAATTGATGATGGCAGATGAGAAAGGAAACTTTATACCTAGTCATTGGATATTTATCCTGCACGAGTTTTTCTCAAACTCAATATATTTATTGTTATGAAAAATGTTCGGGGCAGAATAATTAAGTTTGTTAATTACCTTATCCGCTTTAGCTAAATAATATTGATTTTTCGATGATTAAATTCGCTACGGTTTGAATTATGTTTAACTAGACGGTTTTATTATCGAAGAAGGCTTAGCACAATAATCCCAATTTAATCCTTTTCTTGAGTAATCCTTAAATAATTGTGCGTGAATTTATTGAGTTTCACAGTTGTTCGGTCGATGCATAGGATGCGTGCAAATATTTTGTTATATTGAGGGAATTGAGATTTATAATCGGGTATTATTTGAGCTTTCTCTTGTTTGGGTTGATCGGGATCGTTCTTTAAACTGAAAACCTTGATTACTGCTCTGCTGGGAGTTTAAGAGTTTAAGCTTCGTGAGTATTAAGGGGATATTTATGACAAAGAGAATTGTCAACTGCGTTTTCTCGGAAGTTTTCAGAGTCGTGTGGGATTAAATTGAATAAAATGAAAGGGAAGTAATAGCCCGTGCGGAATGGCCATGATTCGAAATGAAAAGATACAAGCGTGCAGGCCATTTTGTTGATAAGTAATGCTAAGTGCAAAGAAGGTCTAACGTTTGTCTAAGAATTTCAACAACTATTCAGCTTGATAAGCAAGTTAGTAAATGATATAATTAACCTTTTAATTTATTAATGTTTGTGGACACGAGAAAGCGTTTTTAAAAATGACTCTAGAGTTAAAGGCTTTAACAAGATTAGGTTAGGTTCTGACTAAAATGATTGAGCCGCTGTGAGTTAGGCACACTCTTTTCTTTCTTGGAAGAAAAATTTCTCTGACTTTTTCACCATTAAATGAAGCTTTGCCTTTTAAAATCCTGAACATCAAAGAAATCGACCCATTACGTCAAAGAATATTTTTCTCCGTCTTCCCCGCCCACGATTCGTCTTAAAACTTCAAAACCGTCAGCAACTACCTTTCACGTGTTTTGCTAGTTAGTCCCCGAAGGATTTTTCCTCCTTCTTTAACTTTCTTTATAATGCGATTTTTTTCTTCTAAAATAATAAGGAAAATCCTTTTATAAATCTTTTCCAAAACACTCACGAAGAAAATATTTAATAAATCCATTCATAATGGCAATTTTACACGCAATTCCTAAAAGGGCAGCGGCCGCATAAGTGTTACAAAATTATTTCCCTGGCACCGATATTCTTTCTCAAAAAAATGTGAAAATAATTTTCCGGCTAAAAAAGAAAATTAAAACATCGAATATTAATAATTTTTCCCATCGTTTACTTTTTTTTATTTATTTTTCAAGTGTAAAGATGTACGGGGCAAAAAGTAACAAAAAAAATTGAAGAGGAAGATAACAAGGGGTCGATAATGTGACTAGAAAATAAGTGTGGGTGGAATAGGGAGGGAGCCAGGCAGAGAAAAGCGGGGGGGTAGCTGACTGGTTGAGGAGCCCACGCTATGTCATTCAGATGCGAATAAATTCACTGGCGCATGGCAGGTTAAACACCGCGATTGATAACAAAACTTTTTATTATTGTTATTATTATTATTTCTCTCTTCTCTGCTTTTTTTTTTATTGTATGCACCCGGGTTTTGTACACGCCGCCGAGGGATGATGGACAGTAAATAAATTCCAGATTTTATAATGGTTTGCAAATAAATGTAATTTTGTAATTTTAATTTGATGTGACATTTATGCAGTAAATTTGATTGATTTAGTTTTTATCTCTGGGGAGTCAGGAGCGGCGACAGGAAATATTTTAAAGAGAATCAGATAGAGAAGAAAGTTAGGAATTTTTGGCCAGGATGAAAATTTCAGTAATAGGTTTGATCCCATGACCCCAAAAGGTCGCAGCAGAAGACCCACATGCCTCAGTGTCCTGGTGCTTTGTTCCAGATAACCTAGTAGGGAGTGGACACTTCGGCGAGTAGTCTGCTACACATGGGCAAAGACCTTAATAATAGACCGAACACTCTCGTACTTAGCACTGAAGCCAAAACAAATCATCTGAGTGTCTGGTACAGTATTTGTCAAAGGTCCCTTTATTCCTTTGTCAAAAATGACTCTTTCTGAACGGAATTCTGGACACTCACTCGATTTTTTTGGCTTCAAGACCTCTGTAAGGGCGTTCGGTCTATTATGAAGGTCTTTGCACTTGGCCGCCATGATCTCGAATTGGAAGTCGCCATAATGGCCTAATAGAAAGCTTATGGGGCAATATGGTGACGTCCACTTCGAGAACATGGCAACCTCGTGTGTTGCAGACGGCTCATCAAAATTTCCACTCCCTTCTTGGCTCCTTACTTTACCTTCACCGTTGCAATTCAAATTCTAGAAATGACGTCACATTATGACGTCACAGCTGAGTCAAATTCTTTGTTTCTATTAGTGGAAATTTTCGCGTCAAAAAATATCTGCCAATGAAATAAGAGAATTTAACTTTATGACGTCATTAGCCCCAAACATGGCTTATGGTTATTTTTGGCGGGCTTTCTAGAATTTGAATCTGTTTGAAAACATTTTTTAATCTATTTTTTCTTGCTGAATTTTTGAAAGTCTATTCTCTTTTTCATTGTTCCTTGGCAGTAATCTATGATCTTTAAAATCTCTTCTTTCTTTCTCTGTAAAAAAATCCCTTCTCCATTAAAAAATTCCAGCATTTCCTAAGCTCTCAAATTAAACAACACCCAAAACTTTCAGAGCCTTTTCACTCTAGGAAAAACCACTCCATATAGGTCAAAGAAAATTTTTCACATACTTATACGCCTACGGTTCATGTTACAACATCAATACTGTCAACCAAAATTGGTCTTGTATCCCATCACAAACTTTATTTTTTTGTTTCAACATCGAATTTTCCTAGCAACAAAATAAAACTCCCCGCTAATCCCCCGCACACAAATAAAAACCACTCTAGTGCTAAAAACAGCATGAAAACCAACATAAAATTATTTTAAAATAAACTCCATTAGCACCACGTCATTTTCCCCCCGAACCTTTTGACCCGAACAATATTTCATTTTTATAAAAATATATCAAACACCTTTTCCCTCCCTTGATTCGTATCAAAAAATGTAAAAACTTATTTACGGGTAAAGATAATTTCAAGAATCTAATTTCGGGTTTTTAACCCTTTAAAGGCCTAATTAATTTCCGAAAAGGTAATTATTGGGGACCCAGCAAGGCCGACTTTTCCTAATATGTTAATATGTCTAAACTTGAAGCAAATGAAGCCCGAAAACCGAAAAAAATCCGCACTCCTAAAGTTTCTAGTGTAGGCATACCGCAATACACAATTGACCAAAAATGTCATTATAAGCAGTTTTACTCCCTTTTTGCAGCTAAAGACTCAAGGGATATATTGTATTAGGTTTATAAAGGTCCCAAGTTAGTTGTATTGCTGAATGCATATTCAAAAGTTTGCAGGGGTACGACTTTTTTACAAATATAGCTTAAAAATTTCTATTAGAACCGATTTTTTTTAAAATTTAATTCTGCACTTGGCTCTACACTTCCCAATTCATGCTAAGTTATTCTTAAGATGCCCTGGTAATTCATTCTAATAGAACGCGCAAATAGGGTGTTCTTAGAAAGAATTCAAAGGATGGAAAAAAAATACCTGAAATACAAATGTCGCCCGAACAATAGAAGGACCTTTTTATTCATACTACCAGTATTGGAAAGAGATCTTTTTAGGATACCGTCTTCAACTATTGTACGTTTGCCATTTAACTTCGTTATTTTTAATCCCCAAAAATTTGAAACAATTTTTTGATTGCTAGTAGTTTTCCCGGTACAAATGAATTTGATAAAAACCTCTAGTTGCTCAGAATTATTTTTATCCATAAGCTAAGCATATGAAGATTATACTCCCATAAGCTTAACGTAAAAAGAATATCTTTCTAGGGAAATGTTAAAGTTGAAACAAAACAAACAGTATTTAAATTTTGGTCAATTTAGCTTAAATTTACATTAAGTTTATAATATGATTTTCCTCCCATAAGCTAAGCATGGGCGAAATTTCAAGTCGTAAATTTTTTCTTTGAAAAGTCTAAAGCTGTATTACACTAATACATGGTCATATCCCTCAGTCTAGCTGTCTGGAATAAGATTTTCACTAAAACATCAGAGGCCGGATATATCCGGCCTTTTGCAAAAGTCGGCCGTTAACGGAACTTTTTCGGAGGCCGGATATATCCGGCCTCGGTCAAAAGTCGGCCTTTAAAGGGTTAAGCCGAGAGCGATCCGCGCACACCTACGAGTTTTCATTCAAAATCGCATTTTATTTTCGTTGAAAGCTTTCGTTCTGCAAAATTTTCTTTTTATTTCTTTCTTTTTCTCTCCTTTTCTCCTTTATTTAGAAATTTTACAAGGGATAATATCTACGGAAAGAATCTTGCTAAAGATATAACAAGAACACTTTTCAAAGCTTGATATTCCCTTTCTTGCTGATTTTTTTTCTCCGTAAATCGTTTATTTCATTACTTTAAAAGATTAATATTACAAAAGGATTTTATTACCACCTATTCAATGTCTACGTAAACGTGAAAAAATAAAAGGGAGAATGATTTTCTTTTTTTTTTACGTTTCGAGATAGATATTGCAATATCCAACGACATAGTAATCCCCACAAAGGCAATAAAATTATCATTAAACACGAAAGGCGGAGAACGGATTAATATAAATTCTTAAAAGAATTTTTCCTCCAGCTTGGCGCCTGGAAACCTGTAGGGTTTCATAATTAAAAATTTTTCTCACAATCAATCTTAGTAATTACTGTATACAGATTTTTAATCTGTTCGTTGAAACGCCCTCTGTGGGCAATTCACAAATTTAAAAATTTGAGTCCTTAAATTGTGCGCTTAAAAAAATATATCTCCCTCTGTCAAGTTGATTTATTTTAATGGTGGAATAGTAACTGCCTCGTGTAAGTGACTTTTTGCGAGAGGGACCCTAGGCTGGCAGGTGGCTAAGTGGCCTCAGTCTGCCCTTAAAGCCGTTGAATATTTTTCTCCCTCCGGTTGATTTATTTTATCGGCGGAGTGGCAACTGCCTCCCAAAAATAATCTTTGGCGAGAGGGACCATCAGCTGGCAGGTGGCTTAGTGGCCTCAGAGGGCTGCAAGTGGGCTGAGCGGGCTTTTGAAGCTCAGATTACGTTGCTAACTAGATCACAACGCCATTTACACGATTTTTTTCCCTCTTTCAAGTTGAATTTTATCGGTGGAATAGCAACTGCCTCGTGTAAGTGGCTTTTTGCGAGAGAGGCCCTAGGCTGGCAAGTGGCTAAGTGGCCTCAGTCGGCCCATAAAGCCCATTGACATTTTTCTCTCTCCAGTTAATTTATTTTATCGGCTGAGTGGCAACTGCCCTCCCGTAAATAATTTTTGGCGAGAGGGACCATTGGCTGGCAGGTGGCTAAGTGGCCTCAGTCTGCCCTTATGGTCCGTCCAAAACCTAAAGCAATCTCGAGATAGTTCGTTTTGTCTCATAGCTATCCTTCCGAATCGTTGTTAGCGTTTCCCCAAAATTTCGAAAAAATTTATGGTCACAGGGCATGTTAAAATGTATTTGCTCAATTTTTCCCGATCTCTCAACTGGTGCAGGAAAAAAATGGGAAGCAGTTTTCCACTTATTCCCTTTTAATTCCAGGTTGCTTTAGGTTTTGGACGGACCATAAAGCCCTTGAATATTTTTCTCACTCCGGTTGATTTATTTTATCGGAGGAATGACAACTGCCCCCCGCAAATAACCTTTGGCGAGAGGGACCATCGGCTGGTCGGTGGCTTAGTGGCCTCAGATGGCTGTAAGTGGGCTGAGTGTTCTTTTGAAGCTCAGATTACGTTGCTAACTAGATCACAACGCCATTTACACAATTTTTTTCCCCAAGTTGTATTTTATCGGTGGAATAGCAACTGCCTTGTGTAAGTGACTTTTTGCGAGAGGGGCCCTAGGCTGGCAGGTGGCTAAGTGGCCTCAGTGACCGTTGGCCTCATAAAGCCGTTTTAAAATTTTCTCTCTCCAGTTGATTTATTTTATCGGTTAAGCCCCAACTGCTCCCCCGTAAATAATTTTTGGTGAGAGGGACCATTGGCTGGCAGGTGGCTTAGTGGCCTCAAGTGGCCTCAAGTGGGTCTAGATCACAACGCCATTCACACAATTTTTTTTAAAAACCGAGACTTGCCAAGCCCAACTCCGATTAAAAAAGCTAAGCCATTTTTTGCTTGGTTTTGTAAAATTAGCCCGTTGTTAGGGATTTTTTTAAACATCTTCACGTGCCACTTATCATCAAAACACTTTAAAAAATCCCCTTCAAATTTTATTATCCAAGCTTTAAAAAATAATAAAAGAAATCAAGTGGATGTTAAAACGGAAGTTAATTACGTTATTTTTGAAAAACAACGTCATGAAATATTTATAGGCCATAACCCTGGAACAATAACCTAATGGTTGATATATTTATAATGCTTCATATATAATAACGCCTTTAAAAAGCTCAATTTTCGCACCAGATAATTTTTTAATCTAACGTTGATTTAAAATCCTTAAACAATAAAAATAATAAAAGGGTGTTTAGTTAATAATTAATCAACGTTGAATGTTGAGCCTTTCAGTGGATGAACGAATGAATGGAGAAGAAAGAATCGTGAGATGTGATGCAGAATAGGTTATTAAAAATTATTCAACGGGAATATCGAAAGGATTTAATTTAGTAAATGAATGTTTAATTAATTAATTAAACAAAAATTTTTTACTTCAAAAATTTTTTTAGAATTTTTTTGGAATCATCAAATTTTTTTTAGAGTTTTTTTTGGCCACAGAAATTGTTTTGGGTCACCAAATTTTTTTAGAATTTTTTTTTGGGTACAAAAATTTTTTTTAGAAATCTTTTTTCAAAAATTAGTTTTTGAAGTTTTTACATTAAATTTTTCGGTGGGAAATCGCATTCTTTTTTCACACAAAGATTTTACTCTTAAACTGTTGATTTTCCAGGAAAAGTTATAGCCCTTTCGCCCTTTCACGCCGCTTATGCTGTGAAATCCGAATGACTTGGAAACCTTACAAAATCCAATTATTTAATAATCGACTAATCTTAACCTTATTTCTCGTCTCTTTCTCAGGGGCGAGCTGATGTTGATTCAGCTCAATTCTGAATACGTCAATAAACCGAGAAATGACGCAGTTTCATCGTGGGAAATCAAAGGAAAATCAAGAAAATACAGAAGTAACAATACCAACTGGGAGAGAGAGAGGAGAGAAAAAAAATAAAATAAAAGGACGACATTATAAACGAAACGGGGAGATCATGGTGACCCCGGTGAAATGTAGGAGGAGATGAAAGATGAGAGGAGAGTTTTCCTTGTTTTTTTTTTCTGCTGTTTTTTCCGTCTCCGTTTTTACTTCGTCTTTTGACATCAGAATTTTTCATTTGCACTCTTCTTGCTTACATCGTCATGAAAGGAAAGCAAGGATGTTTTTTCCAGGTGAGCATTTGCATAATTATATACAAAAAGAGGTTATGGGCAAAAGGGAGGGAAAATGTTTTTCCTTTTTTTTTTTTCGAATAACCGGGATTGTTGTGCTCATTGTTGCGTTGATAAAATCCTGTCAAATTTTCTCACTGTTCAGCAGAATGTAAATCATCATTTTTGTCGGATATATTTCCGCAGGGTGGAAATATATGCATCCGTTTAATGAAAAAAGAGATGGGCAGTGGCGTAGCCGCAGGGATGAGGCCTGCGGGTCGAAAGGGCGTGGGATTTGTTGTCTGTCTTCCCCACAAAGGGATGCCAAACCGTAACTGTTCTGTATATGCTGAGTCCACTTAAAAGACTACTCAACTAAAAAAGCTGGAGGCCTTGAGGAGGCATTTTGCGGGGAGGGCCTCACTTGACATTGCTACGCCATTGGAGATCGGGATTCTTACTCAATTAGGGCGTATGTTCATCCGAGGAAAACTATTTTCCTAATTGAAATAAATTAACTAGTAGAACTAGTTTCGTGAAAATTTTCATGGGTAAAAATAGTAATTAGATGCTATTAAATAATATCATCAAAATGAAACTTACATGCAAAACTAGCGGTAGCGGTTGAGAGGATTTTTCGTTTATTCCGTATATTTTCATAATCCCATTATTAAAAGCTTTTGTTAAAGTTTTTACTTTGAAGTCTTTGGTATGTCGTACATTGTTTATTTTTGGAATACTTTGAGATCAAGTTTATTCGATCAGGATCAAACAATCGAAAACATTTAAATAAAGGATCAAGACTTTATTAGGAAGTTCGCTTATGCAAATTAATCAGCTCTCAGAAGTTGGAAACAAGGTTGGCAAAAGGGGGCCAAAAATTGCTTCTCTAGTTTTTTTAGAAACTAGAACGCAAACACTAAAGTCGCCATAAGCTAAATTAGGTGTGTGGCGCCATTTTTAAAAACATCTCTTAAAATAATTCACACACAAACAAATCCTTTTCAAAATACATAAGCCTTTTCCTTTTTAATAATTGATCCAACCGCTAAAGTTTCCATATCATTACATCATCATTAGGCCTGCATTAAATATACAATACAATAAACAAACTTTATACAGAGAAAACACCGCAATTTAAAAACTCAAGTACGCCATTAGACCTCATGGAAAAAAAAAAACCTTTTGTAAAGTGAAAGTAATTGCTTTTTTTTTATTTTTAACCATGAATAAAAAATTTTCACGTACTGGAAAAGCTTTATAACATCTGCCCACGCAGTTAGGCCGAAAGCGAAGGAAAGGGGAGTTACATATTAAAATAAAAAAATTCTGACTTTCGAACTTTCCGTGATGGTGCCTAAGTAACATTTATTATTATAATGATTACCTCCTCTTTTACAGGGCTGTGGAATTGCTTGTTATGATAAAATGTTACACGCGAGGCGAACCTAGTGATAATGAAAACGAGGGCAAAGTTAAAATCGCGCCCACCCAAAACGTGTTGTTTTTTTTTATTATTATTGTGAAAAAAATATCGGTAAAAGAATTTTATTTTCGTAGCTCATCGGTCTAGAATGATGGGATGTATTTCCCATAGACCGTACAAGGACTTGTTATCTTTTATTGGAAATACATCAAAAGTTGTCGGAGATTACGTCATTAAATTTTGGGGTGAATGGGGTTTAGTGGAAGGGTATGCGTTGAGACCCTAAATTAAAAGAGATCGGCAAGTTGGGAGCCATTAAAAAAGTTGAATGCCATATTAAGTATCATGGCGACCTACGCAAGAAGAATATTTGGCTGTCATGATGGTGAACTTGCCCACCCACATTCATGGAAATATGAATTTTCACAGCGATCACGGAAATTTTGTTCGAAAACAATATTTCCTTTTTTAATAGAGAAAAAAACTAGGGGAATCGCAGTCCGGGAAGGACTGCTCACTTTCTCGCTCTGATCGGGTGTAGCTTCATTCGATTAAGGCATCATTGGGGACTTGGGAGGTCGGGGGGTGGCTTGAAATCAGGAAATGGACCGAAAATTTAAAATCCCTAACTATTAATTAGTCGAAATCGAGTCCCATATCACCGCTATTTGTAAAACTTCAAAATTTTTGGTTTTTCAGGATTTTTCGGAAAGGCCGAATTTTCACGAAAAATTGCTAAAGGGAAAAGTTGTTTCTTATAGGGTCAGGTATCTTCACACAAAAAATAAGAAAAATCGTTAGAGCCGTTTTCGAGAAAATCTTTGAAAATTCATTGTTTGGCCTTTTTTGGCCCTGCCAAAGTTCAAAACTTGGCAGGGTTGCCTTCAAATCACAAAATGGACCGAAAATTTGAATTCCCCGACCATTTTTCAGTCGAAATCGAGTCCCATGTCGGCCCTCACGGTAAAACTTGAAAATTTTCAGTTTTTCCGGATTTTCCGGGGAGGGCGATTTTTCACGGAAAAATGCCAAAGGGAAAAGTTGTTCCTTATAGAGTCAGGTATCTTCACACAAAATTGAAAAAAATCGTTAAAGCCGTTTTCGAGAAAAGTCCCGAAAACTCTAAATTTGGCCCTATTTGGCCCTGCCAAAGCCGTAAATTTGGCTGGATGGTCTTGATGATGGAATTACAGTTTTCCCTCTTTCTGAGGAAGGCGGTTGCCGATTTTCGTTGCGCTATCTCTTTCGGTTTCGGAAAGACAGGCGAAAAACGAAAGTGCACAAACAGACGAACGGACGTCAGCTCAAAAACCATTTTTACGGTTATTTCTCGCCATTTCACGGCAAAATACGCAGTTTGGCGAAATCTCATTTTTGACACGACCGCAATACTTCACTCTATGGAGCTCGAAAGTAAAAAAAATTGGTGAGGATTAGCAATTGTGTTTAAACTTAAGATTTTCGAACACCCAGTTGAGTTGCTTCCCTGTTTCCAAGCTAGTCGAGGTCCTTTGCCATCCTTGAATAAAATCCGACTAATCCTTCCTCTCCCAAGCCAAACACCTTCCTTCCACCATAAAAGAAATCCCCCATCATGTATTCTTTTTGCTCAAGAACAAAAATCAACATTTTTTTTCATAAAAAACATAAATAATCCTCTAAGATGCTTACAAGGATCTCGAAAAATCCCCATTCTCTTTTCTTCCCCATCAGTTTACACAGAGCATAATGGAAAAGTTTCAAAAAGCAAAATCGAAGAGTTGTCATCTCTTTTTTTTCCTCCTAGCACACAATAACACATTTAATCTGGAATTATCGATCCGCGGCGGAATAACAATGTCTAGGTTAAGTTATACAGCGAAATAATAATGCTCACCTCAGAGTGCTTCAAAAATAAATGATCTAGGTAAATATAATTTGACGCAACGCACAGAGCAAAAGGTAGCAAAAAAAAAAAAATAAAGGAAAGGACGTAGCGTGCTTTACATCGTAACACCTACGCCTAAAACTTAGTGACGTCATTGCACGACAGTTTTGTAATCATAAGAAATGGGTTTTGCCTTTTGTGATGATCGGAAAACCTTTTGTATTTCGAGCCCGGGAGCCGTGTTTTAATAAATTAGAAGGCCTTTTCATAGGTGTTTCATAATTCAGGATTTGAAATTTCAATTTTCTCATTTTTTGATCGGCGAAACGTCATTTGAATTTTTTAGAGTCTCTCGGGTATTAACTGGAATGGATTGGTTTGGTTTTAGGTGGGAAATTGATAACGATAAAATCGTACAGGTGGTTATTTCCATGTGAATCCGTTATCAAGGTCATTACCATAATGAACCATATCGGTTACATCAAAAAAATTGCGTGTTGTGGTCACATCATCAAGGTTAGCTCAATTCATTCAAAAAAAGGCCTAATGAACTTGACGGGGGTAATCGTGATGTATAAAAGTTCAAAAGTATAACTTTTAGGCGTTTATGGTAAAGTGTTTAGCGTGTTTTATTGAAATAAGTTTTTAAATACGACTTTGTAGAATGCAATTCTTTTAGGGTTGGACATGATTCACTGACTAAAATGAGGTAGTTGAAAAATAGCTTAAAGAGCCAGATTTAGATTTTATTCGTTTTTTGAATCATTTTCTCCGGAAGTGTTTTATTTCCGAATAAAATTTTTTTATGCTTTTTTGTGTATTTAGAACGCAAAGGGTTCTATTTTGGGGAAGAATTAAGCTTCGGCGCTGTAAGATCTCATGACTCAAACATTGAAGGAGATAGTATGGCAAGGATTGGCCGCCTCTGACCTGGCCCTCGACTAGCCAAGCTATTAGCCAGGGTTCAACGGCGGGGATCTTCCAAAAGAACCAGCGCCGCGAGTGACAGATTTGTGTATACCCTCCTGTTTGCGGACGACCAAATCATCGTACAACCAAGTGAAGATGACCTCCAGCGATCCATTTACCAGCTTCAACAAATATGCGAGACGTATAATTTCAAAATATCTGCTGCTAAAACCAAAGTGATGGCCTTTCTAGGGAAGAATCCAATACGTTCGAAAATAGTACTGAACAACAAGCCGATTGACCAAGTGTCACACTTTCGCTATCTGGTTTGTGATATCAGCTATGAACCAGACAGAGATATAGAGGAAAAAGTCAATAAGTTCCAGATGATCTGTGGAACAATAAATAGATCTCTTAAGAATAAGACTCAGAGACACGAAAATCAAGCTGTATAAAATCATGGCGTCTATTATGTTCGGAAGCGAATCATGGGTGGACATGAAACATAATCAAGCAAAAATCCAGTCGGCGGAGATGAAGTTTTTAAGAAGAGTGAAAGGCTGTTCATTGCTAGATCAGATTCGAAATGACGATATTAGAGAAGAGCTTTATATCTTTGCTCTGAACTAGAAGATCCAAGATAATAAGAGGCACTGAATAGACCACATCGATCGAATGAAGGGATCCCTTGTAAAGCAAGCAGTTGATTACCGTCCGCAAGGGCGTCGCGACATAGGACGACCGATGAAACTCACTCACTTTCGCCACCTGCTGGCCATTTCACAAACTGAAAAGACGCTTTCGCTCATTGGCGATAATTTCCATAACTAAAGTTAAGATAGCGCGCTCCAGCGTTCATTACGTGATCTAACTTTGAAGATAGTGTCGTTTTGACTTCAAAGTGTAGTCAAAACGACACTAGCGCGCTCCGACGGGGATAGTGGGAACCATAATGACAACTAACCTCCAACAAAAACTCTTATTATGACAGTTCCTGTACCTAGAACTCGGTACACTCCTCCATACTGAGATATATTAACTATAGATGGAGCATTATCCGCTTCGGGTTGAAGCAATCGGATTTCCGGCTATCTTCGGAAATTTTCGTAGACCTGTGTGCATGTTTTGCCTATATTTAACTTTCCGAGGTCAGCCATCTTGTGTGTGCAGTTTAGAATTTTTCGGAACGTCCATCGTGCACAGTGTTTGAAGTTAATGCTCCATCTATAAGTAGTTACTTTATCTGAGCTTCCATAGAATAGACAGAGTGGAACTTTAATTTTCAGTAAAGGTTTGTTTCCTTAGAGAGCCTGAAAGAAGAGAGTCGCCAACTTCTGCTTTTTGATTGGCTGTGACCAAATGTAAGTTAAGTACAGAGTAGTAGAAGACGTAGAGTAACCGGTGAGGCATGTTTTGTCTTGCTCAAGGAATGGCGTCCTTGCCCTGTGGTGAGCTCCCTTCTCAGGGTTATGAGTTAGTGGAGAGCAGCAGCTTCGCTAATACTGACCTAGGGCTGAAGATGGTAGTAATCGGCAAGGCCTAGGCTCAGATACCGGGAGGCAGAGTTGGATCAATGGTATGGCTCCCGTACTGCGATGTGGAAGATTATGGAAAGTCACCACATTATTTGATATTCTTAGTAAGATCATCAATGGTTGGCCACGATGATCGCCTATCTCCGACGAGGAGCGGGCATTTAAAGAAGAAGTAGAAGACGTGTGACTTCACCACCAATCAACGGAAGTCAGTTGAAAACGATTTCGGTCACAGCCAATGAAAAGCCAAGATACAAAGATGGCGACTCTTTCATTTCAGGTTCTTTAGTTTTCCCTGTTGACCGCAGACAGCGCCACTTTTGCTTAGTGCTTACGGCGACTATGGCGCTACTTATATTGTCAATTTGAGAAACCAACCCTTCACCATAAATCAAGACTCCATTTTGTTTATTCCGCACACTGAAAAACATTAGTTTACTTCATGCATAATCAAATTCCACAAACTCGACATGGAACTTCTACTAAAAAAAAAATCAGTTACCCAATTTCTCGAATGAGAACATTGGCCACGTGCTTTCAAACTAATTTATTATGCACGTTGGCGATTTAGCTTTGATTCCTTTAGGGATTCCTCGCTTTAAAAAAAAACCCCCCCCAGACTAAAATGTTAATGAGAGACTCGGGGTTGAAGACATTGCTGACCTCAATGTAAATACAAAACAAATTTCGATCACGACCGATTCATTCATTCGACAATAATAATAATGATCGTCCATTGGCTTACGTCCCGATGAACGAATGCCAATTCAAAAATATAAAAAGGTCACGGTCGAAAATTTATATCACCGACAAAAAAAATTTTTGATATACTCACCGACGTATCCTTTAGCATTCGTCAATCCGGGTGTATTTAAGAGTCCGAGACAGAGTAAGACGACCGCAGCGTGGCTCCTACGCATACTGACAGCCGGACTCTACAGAGGAGAACTCCGACACCTCGGGATGTTAGATTTGAGTTCATAGACTATAGCGTCACATGATTAAACAATAAACACTTGTGAATACACCATAAATGACATTTAATCACTTCATGTCAACACTATAACTAATACCTAAAAACATTTAATGATTTATTGAGAAACAATTAGGAAGTTAAAAAAATTTTTCGAGTTTTTTTTTTGGCTAAGCTGTTGCCTAGTTTTTTTAGAACGCGAATATCGTAAACCGGGTTAATAGTGTAATGTTTATGTTTTAACTGTAGTTGAGGTTACGAACTCAAGTGCTAATCTTTTTTTTGATAAAAAGTATGTTTCCGTTTTCAATCGGAAGAGAATGTTGAGTAATATTTGTAAGATTTTGAGGAACTTTAAAAATTTTTTTTTACAAATATCAAAATTTCTTAATTTGAATAGTTTGCCTAATTCAATTATTCTCGTGGTGATCTTTATTAGACGTGAAGTGAGTTATAACCTTTTAGGTAGGAGCAGTGGCGTAGTTGTGTTTGGAGGGGCCCCCCAACAGAAGGTTTACTCGAGGGCCCTTTTACGATTTTATACAACTTTTTATCTAGTGCAAAATTAATTTCCTGCTGAAAGACCTCTTTGACCCGGGACCCCCCGCGACTAAGGGGGGCGGTTGGTATGCCACTGGGGGAGCTTGGCTATAAGAATTATAAAAATGTAAAATTAGATTCAAGCAAATTTTAAGTTTAGTTAAAAGCTTTAGATGTAAGTCAGGTTGAAAATGGACTTTACTGGAGTCGAATCAGAGCTTTCTGTGGCCATTAGCCACATGGCCTTAATATTGAATTTAATGGCTACAGCCATTCGAATTCGATGCGTGGGCGACATTTGGCACCCACGGGAAAAAATTTTTAAAGGTTTGACTTTCGGTTTAATTCCTAAAAGCTGATCAAGCTCTTTGAGGGATGAACTTTTTAATCTTATCTTGATGAAAAATTTCTTCTCTTAGACAAGAAACCATTAAGGATTTAAAAGACAACTGTAAGTCTTTTAATCTTCTGGGCGAGAGTTTTCCAGAATTGACTTATTAAAAATAAAGAAAGAGAAATCCTTTACCGTCGATTGGGATTTGAAATAGGAAATTTTTAAAAGGGATATTCAGAGGAATGGCTGCTCTTTCTAAATTGACTTAGAATTTCTTTGAGACTCCTCAAACGGACGGGCTTGGTTGGTTAGTGTTTTATTAATCAATTAGAAAAGTTAGTTCGCTTCCCTTCAATCCTACGCTTATTGTCTTTAAGGGAGTTTTCTTCTTCTGTGTTTGAATTTGACCACAGCCATTGGGAGCTCCAAGGGATTGGCCTGGATGTTGATAGGTTCCTGTTTCCTGAGTGATGACCTCAAGAGTAAATATTGCTTTATCGAGGCCGGTTCACGTTTGCAAAGACGGATTCTCTTGCCTGGTCTTTACCGCGGGGAAAATGTAATAGCAGCATCCTCGGATTCTAGTATAGAGGCATTACAGTGACGTATCGAGGGCTCCTCTCCGCAGAATGCGGTAGCTCCGAGATAAGTAGCCAGAATGGCGTCACCAGCCCTCGATTAAGAAGACGATCGACTCCATATAAATAATAAACATGGAAGTGTCTTCTTAGAGTTCAGGTCTGACGTCATTCGGGCTGTTTACCTCCGAGCTACCGTAAATTTTGAGATTTATCTTCGTCAAAAGGGCCTTTTTGTGAGGAGACATGGTCACTGTCGCTGACTGTCTTTGTGACTTTGAAATTGGGCATCCCTTGCGGGGATGAAGAAAATTCAAAAACCACCCAAATTGGAGACCTCTTTAACGTGCGAACCGCCTTTAACTGTGGATAACCTGGGGTGGGAACTACTCATTAAGGTTCTATCCCGTAAACACTACTTTTTCATAAACGTATTGCCTACCCATCCCCTTTTTCTTTAAAAAAAATAAAAACGACATAAATACCATTTTATTTTTATCAATTCCAAGAAAACAAAATTCACAACCTCATGAGGAAAATTATCCATAATCGATTAGACATCCTTCATTAAAGGCCTCAACTTAAATTACAAGAATAAAAAAAAATAATAATTCCCTCATAAATATTTTAATAATTTTTTCCTTTAATCAAATTCCGATTCCTCCGACACTTTTATAATTTCTTGCATTGTCAATACCATCCAATTTGGCACATCTTTGAAATCAGACGCTTTAATCTAATTGGATACTTTTTTTGAAAATCAATCAGATTCATATTCCCTCAACATGAAAATCTGACAGGTTTCATCGATCAAAAGATATGACAAATAGCCGGTGAAAATGTTCCCCGCTTAAGGGTATATAAATTCAAACTTGATCGATTTTATATATACAGATTTATATACTATACTCGCCTAATTGATGGTTGGTGTATAATAAAAAAAAAGAGAGGAAAAAACAAATTTCCACGCTTGCTCTTTTTTTTTATAATTAAAAAAGAGAATATAGTGGGAGACGACCCGAATGTGAAAATTAGAAAATTTTAATTAAGGATATAAAAAAAATCCGATGACCGTTACTTCTTCGATTTTTCGCAAAAGATTCGAGTTAGTTTTTTTTTTAAATTTTATTATTCAGCAATGAAAACTCACGGGTTGAAAAATCCTATTGTTAAAGATTGAATTAACGACATCCGTTTTTATTCTTATACCGTAACTTTTCACTGGAAAACGGAAATTTAAATCCCTAAAAAAGAGAAAAATTTTTTAGCACAGAGTTTCGATAGTTAACGCCCTGTACGCCCAAAAAAGCTCAAATCATTCAAATTAATAATTTTGTATTTTTTAATTTGGCCCAAAAATTTTAGCACTGAACTAAAAAAATAATTATCCAAAAACGTGGAACATCGGCTAAGCCTCAAACAATTGGCCAAAGGGTTAGTGCACTGAGTTACCCGTTAAAAAACCCGCGTACCTTAAGAAAAAACCCGGTGATAATAAAAAAAACTAGGCGACAGCTGTTAGGTAGCCAAAATACTCCGCGTCGAGAAACTTTGAAATCTGAATGAATCCAAAAATGCGTGGGACTCGGGAATCGAATCGATAAATGCTCACACACAAATTCACAGCGCAAACGATATAAATACGTACTCGAATGACGAATTAATTTTCCCTTCCGCTTTTAATTTTTAATAAAACAAAAAATCCGACACTAAAAAAATGAAAAAATAAAACTAACGAACTAAAAAAATCAGGATTTAAAACACTGCGGTTTGTTTATAACGAAAGTACAGCTGGTTCGAGACTAGAAAAATGGAATACACACAGCCTGTTGCTCGATCGATACTGGGCAAGTCCATTAAGCTCGGGGAGGGGTCTTTATCAGCTTTTACACGGATACCGGGTTAATTTTAACAGCTGGAACACGAAATAATGTATTAAGAAGGTCAAACGATACTTCATTGACAGTTATTTTTGATGTTTTGGAAGAAGAGGGCTTGAGCCTGGAGGAAAATGTTCGATGGGGGTTGTAGAAATGGAGATATTATAGAGGTCGATTGATTGCAACGGCGTTTGCCTTTTTTTTTTTTTGGTTTTCAGGTCGTGCGCAGAGTCAGGATTGTAGGCGGGAAGGGTTGAAAGGAAATGAAAAAAGTGTTTCAGCTGTCGTCGCCCCCGTTAAAAGTCGATTCCCTTCTCGAATAGGTAAGTACGTGTGAAGTAAAAGTTTTTAATTGGCATCGCGGAAAAAAAAATGACCTAAAAATAGGTTGAGGAAAATTTTTTTTTAATGGAAAATTTCTGTTGCAGAAGGAGAGGAGATTTATTTGCTGGAGAAAATCAGCCCTATAGTGAAAGATCACGTCATCAATATGGCTCCACCAATTAGTTTAGCTTTTCATTTACATACAGTTGACGTCACAGTATTTAGGCCAATCAAAAAGCAGAACGAATTACATACAGATGACGTTTTCGTCACGTGATCTTATTATTTGCATTTTTTGGTGGCAGCGGGCTGGTTGTTGGATGATGCAGTAGAAAGGTATGAATAAATAAATTCCTCCTATAGGCCGTACAATAATTATTTTCTTACATTTTTATTTCATCCGATAGCCATTTCGACGTTAGTCATTTTCAAGGACTAAAAAACAAACAACATAAAATTAAAAACATTGACAATACAGCCTAACCTAAACTTGTTAAAAGAACCTAAATAAATACCTGAAAGGTAAGCGCTGATATTCGTTTTTAGTTAATGAGATGGCCGTTTAGATGGCGCTAGTGCTGCAGTCTTCTTTAAATGCCCGCTCCTCGTCGGAGATTGGCGATCATCATGGCGATCCTAACTTTGGAGGCTGCCGAACGAAAAAGGGATACTGAATTTTGGCCGTACCAGTCTCTTAGATTCTTGAGCCAGGATGTTTTCCTCCGACCCGGTCTACGCCTGCCCTCGATCTTCCCCTCCATCACCAGCTGCAGAAGGCGATATTTCCCGTACTGCAGTAACATACAAAAATACTTGGATTATTTTTTTAGCCTAAAAACAAGTCATTATCAATTGATAAAAGGGAATTCGATGCCTGAACCTATTTCTAAATTCTATAAATCCTCCCACAACACCGAAATTCCCCTCAACACAAAACCGGGAAATCTTATAATATCACATTCCTTATTGTTTCAACTCATTTTCTTCAATAATGATCTTAAAGCCTATTTACTAAATTAACTTCGTTAAAAACTTTTCTTCAACCTGAAGATGAAACTTGATTTCGTATAAAAAGTTTGACCTCTGGAACTTTCCCGCAATCGATAATAAATACCTTTCATACACTGACATTGTGTATTCTTAAGGAAAATTTATGGCCTATAATGAGTCGGAATCGATGAGATTTCTCCTTGTTATTTCCTCATGCATCCTCCCTTTTACGAGTTTATTATACAAATCATTACCGGTTGGGAAAATATTTTCTCCTTTTGTTTTATCTTTCTCCGTATGCTTTTATTTTGCGTACGTCATTGGGGAGGCTTCATTTTCGATTAATCCGTATTGTCATTGTCAATACTAATTGATTAAATATTCACCTAAACTAAAGTGTATACATTTTACCGAGCGGGTGTTCGGTTCTCTTGACAGTTGCATCCTCCTACAACGTTTTCCACAAATCCCCCTATACCTTTTTTCATTTTTAATATTTTATAAAGGAAAAAGAAGAAGGAAAAGTTTATTTTTAGCGTCTGTTGAAGTGTTAAACAAAATTGATTTATTTTTCTTATATTCCCGTATATAAATGCGATTTTTTTATTCTGAGCGTATACGCCCTTCCTGCAGAGAAATTTGATGTAGGTCAGTTATCTATTCGCTGAATTTCTTGCTGTTGCTTTATTTGCAAATACTAGCAGACCACTTGTATTTGGCCTGGGACGTCTTACCGATTTCCAGTGAGGGGTGTCTAGGCCTTTTACTGCAGGATAGCAGTGCTGCACATTATTGCAGGTAGTTTAAAGTCGAGAAGGGGAGCTAGGCCATGAAATTTCGCGGGGAGGGCTCTCTTGGCATTGCCACTCTACATTCTTTGCGTCATCCATTCCACTTTGATTAAGCCTTTTTTGAAATATACTGTACAGTGTACATCATCATCGCATGATAATTTTGTTGCTCGCAAAGATTTTATATAGTGAAAGCGGAAACTTGAAATAATTAACGACTAACGAGGATAATGTATACCGTTGTTAGTTGCATATTATACATTACACGAGACGAGCTTTTTGCCTTTTTTCCTCCCCAAGCAAAGTCAATGTTCCTTTAACTTTTGTTTCAGGAAGTGCGTTCTCTTGTTCAATGTTGAAATTAATGCTTGAAGCGAGATTGTCCTCGATTCATTAAAAAGTTACATTCTTGTAAATTTTATTAAATTAACGCGGCTCTATTTAATTAAGCTTAGGTTTGTAGCTCTTGTGAATTTTTTGTTATGTTTTTCCCCGAAACTCCTTAAGCCAACTTTTCTCAAAAAATCCTTGGGTTTGTGCCGATTTTCCTATTTCTCTTCATAGCTGAAATCCTTTACTATTCCTCCTAGTGGGAAATAAATCTAAGCTTCTTAAGAAAAACCGTCTATAAAATCCTCTTCTCAAACTTAAAAATTCTGACTCATCTCTTTTACGTATAAACTTCATATCTTGTTTAATTTGTGTCTTATGAATACAATTCTCAAACGCGGTTAATCTTTTGACAAGATTTTTAGGTATTACACTTATCACGTATCTGATAAGCAGTTTATCTTTATTAACAATGTTCTCGCGTATAAATTAGTCGATTAAAAATACCTTCGTTGAGTGAAACCACGCGAAAAAAATAAAATTTGAAAATGAAGATAATATTGTTATTAACATTATTGGGAGGATTAAGTGCTAGCGTACTAAATGTAAGTGCACCTTGAATTTTTTTAATCGTGGCTAGGGCTGGGAACAGCTTACTTAGAGTTTTTCTAATTTTTAGGCTCCTAAAAATCTCAGCCTTACTCCGTTGGCTTCAAACGATGAGTGCTTGCAACCAGGCTACGCTTGCGTTTCTGCTTGCACCGAACTAATCCTCTGCGTCGATTTAGGAAGCTCAGTTTACCACGCCGCGTCGATATCAACCTGCAATACTTCCCTCGGCCAATTTTGCGACGCTGACAAGCAAGACTGTTCAGGTCAATATTGCAAAGACGACGGAGCTAAAAACGAACCTTTCATTTGCCACGCCAAAGGCGTCTTCCCTCATCCATTCGATTGCACTCAGTACTACACTTGCAATGAAGAAGGGAAAGTTGCCACTGCCACCAAATGCGATAAAAATAAATCCTACAACGCTGCGAGTGGGAAATGCGATTCGGATTTATATTCAAGAGCTTGCAAGGAATCACCGGTCGATCAATGCAAGAAACCTGGCCAAACTGGAGTGGTTAAAGAAAATAACGTCTTGTTTTATATTTGTGAAATAAATAGCAGTAGTTATTTGCTTCCTAATATTTATGCTTGCACTTCGGGGTTTGAGTATAATGCAAGCACGAAAACTTGCACGAAAGCTGAAAATGGTCCTGGTGCTGGTGCCATGGTGGTTTTTAATAGTTTTTTATTAGTAGCTTGTATGTTTTTATCTTTGTATCATTGATTATAAAGAAGCAATAGGGTAATAAATATTGGAAGTATTTAATTGATTGGATAAGGATTATTTTTAGAAGTTTGATATCTAATCGATATGATGAGAAAACGGAAGCTGATGCAATTAAAGCTGCCCCGGTTTTTCAAGTCTCAAGATCTGATAATCATTTAATAGAATACTTATTTATTTGATAGCAACTAAGAAAAATGTTAAGTAAAAATGTTATTGTAATTTTATTATTTGCAATAAAATCTTCGATTTCGTTTAAATTATTAAGCTAGTGCTGCTTAAAAGATGCAAAATTTCGCATTTACAGCTGACGAGGGAGCCATTTTCAAAACTCCCCTAGACTTGCACCTTGAAAAATTCAGTACCTCAAGTCTTGCTGAATATTTCTTTTTTTTTCCTTTCAACCTTACTGTCATTACCAGGTCTCAGCTCAATCTCCCTTGTATTTTTTTACAATCCCCCTGCGTTTTCACTTCCATACTTTGCAAAGCTACAAAAATAGAATCAACTTCCTTATAATCTTCGAATTATTTGTTGCTGGACTCTTACATCATTAATGGAAGAAAAAAAGAAAAAGAAAAAAAATTCTGACTTTATTGAAGACGTGACGACGTAATCATTTCCACATTTTCTCTTTTTCCCATTTAATTTCCTTTTTCATTCATTTTAGGCCTTTTTTTTGTTGATTAGTCCTATTCATTATTTTAAATTAATCGCTTTCTATAAGGAAAAGAATAATTATTATACATTTAGTGAAGCCGGTGCTTCCATCTTTATAAATGTTTAGGGAGGAGAAAAATGCAAAAAAGAAAAACGTTTTAATAAAACAAATATTTTTCCTCGTAAAAGCTTTTCCAGCGAGTCCTATTTAAGAAGCTTTCGAAGATAATTATATTTTGTCGGTGGGATTTTAGTTCTAATTTTCGCCTGTAGGAGAGAGCTTAGTATTTACAGAGTCGATAAAACAGTTGAAAAGTAGTTAACTTCCTTGAGTAGATGTCATGCACGAAGCAGTTCGCTTGTGCTCACTTCTCGGTAACAGGCAACTCATGCGTATGACGTTTTGCATAGCCAAAATTTTGTAGGCTTTACGAAGTAAGAGGTTTCAGTCGTACTGAGGACCTCCAAAAGGGACCATTGGATATGAAGCAGGGAACTGACCAAGGTGGCCAATAGCGTATTGACTGACCAATTTACCTGACCTCCTAGGGGTGCCCCCTGCGCCCCAAGAAGAGGGACCATCGGATATTAAGCAGGGAATAGATCAAAGTAGCCAGTAGCGTATCGATTGTCCTCATATTCGACCTACCTGCACCTGCTACCTGCTCCCCAATAAAAGGGACCATCTGATTACAAGCATCAAATTGACCAAAGTATCCATTGGCGTAACGATTTCCCAGTAGCTGACCCAGTGGCGTAACAATATTTTCGGGGCCCCCCCGCAGATTCCATAAGTGGGGCCCCCGTTAAAGATTTAGAAAATTTCTTGGGGGCCGCCCCCATGAAGAATGAATTATGCCCCCCCCGCAAGAGGGAACTAGCGGGCCCGGTTGTTACGCCACTGAGCTGACCCTTTTTTCGGGACCTCCCCACGATTTTGGATAAGTAGTGTACGGAAAAAGCTTGTTTGACGCAACAGCACGATTATTGAGTTGCTCAAAACAATTTGAAATTAATCTAATTGGATTCCTTTAAAAATTCTACGAGGGCCCCTCGAAAATATTGTTACACTCTGCAAGGTGCGCACAATTTAAGGTCTCAACCAGCAAAACGCTTTCTTTAATTGCCACTTGCTACAGTAGCGCCATCTACTACCCAGAAAATTGGCGCCACCAACGCTCCTAGCGGATTTTTACAAACTAATTCAAGTCTGCATTTTCTTACAAAAACCTCCATCACTAAATTTATTCGTAGAATTCTCAGACAATGCAATATTTTTATTTTTAAAACATGAAACCTCAACTTAAAATCGATAAGCCGTGGAAAATTTTCTTGCGCTAAAATCCAACGCGATTATCATGCAATTCAAATGAATCGGATTTCAACTGAGCATATAATCGATATCATGCACTAAACTGATGCCCACAGTGAGTTAATTTTAATATCCGAACCCATTCCACTCTGAACAGGAGAAAACGATCCCTTTTGCGAAAATTAAATTTAAGGCTTTTTCAAATTTCCTTAAAGGGAAATATAAGGCGTGGCCATAACTCCAAGTCAAGACTTATTAAATTGGCCTACTATCAAAACCATGTTGACCTAGGTCAACTTGTGAAAGAATTTTTCCTGTAAGGCATTGTCCTGTTAAATTATTAAAACACAGAAAAAAAATCTTTTTCTTTCATTCATTCTCGAAGCCTTGCGCTCATCTTGTCAGTTAAAGAAGACATGTCAACAAATTGTTGCAGGATTAACGACAAGAATTTTAACGCGCGAGAATCTTCGCGGGGCCGCGAAAATGTCGAAATCGGAGACAAAAGTCTCGAGGACGAACTATTTATCCGCAAGATATATGAACCTTTTTTTCATTTTAAAAAGTTTAGAAAAGTTTCATGCGGAGATGCTTTGACCTTAATATCAGTTATTAGACATCCGCGGTTATTACTGTCATCCCATTGTCACCAATTGTCCATTACCCGAATTTCGCGACCTAAATATCGCGATAAGAAATATATTATTTCAATACCATCCTGTGGGCAGGTTATTGTTCGGAAATAAAATAACAGCGACAGTGACATTAAAAAAACAAAAAAATCATAGTGAGTAAATACGCGAAAATAGAAAAACCCATACAGCAAAAATCACTTCATGTTTTTTGTTTGCTTATTTTTTCGATATTTTTGACGTTATCGGTTGAAAGAAAAGTTCATCATTAAATCTTTTTCAAGTGTTTTTTTTTCTGCGCGTTCTGAGAAACGTTCACCTTTATCAAAAAGCATTAAACGGCGTAAAATGAGTATCTAATATCGGATTCCGCCAAATTGACCTTGACTTGAGAATCGCGAAACTAGACTCATAAATTATGAAATGTTGTTTAGTCTAAGTAAATCATAGCTCGGTTTTTGTAATATTTTTAAAGAAAATGTTGCGGTGCTTTTCCATCGACCTGGAAGTGGCAGCTGCGAAGGAGCCATAGGAGGAGGTAGGGTCGTCTTTAGGTTCTTGGAGGTCTGCAGAATGAAATATAAATTCCATCCGCGCCGCCCTAAATACGATCCTGGGAAATCGGGGGGAGGAAACTGGTGGAAGAAGAAAGTTGAGGGTGAGGGTTGTGAGAATTTGCTCTCTCCAGCACACAAAACGACATTTTGCCACTCACATCAGGCGGTAAAATGCTCAGAAAGTGTGGTCCTCATCATGTGTAAGGCCTGCGCCTTTTGTGCCTACCCTTACAACCATAATCGTTGCAGAGATGCTGCGCAATGTTATCAAATATTGCGGTGACATTGCTGCAATATCCGTGCAACAATATTGATTGTACTGGGCTCTTGACAACGCCAGGATTATTGTTGGCCGCAAAGGCGATTTCGGCCTATTGGGTCCCGCCGCCTATGCTGGCCATCGCCAATTAATCAATAAAACATGATTCAAATTAAGGCCATCTCATAGATAACCCCATAAATGGTGTGAATTATCCTCAATGAACTTTGGTATAAAAATCTATTAAATTCTCATTATTTACCAATTGCTGACGATTTATGAATTCCCCCCTTTGTCTATAAGGAAATCATATCAATATGAATCATTAAAATGAATATCATCAATTCGATGACTGTATGATTTTTCCTCTAAGCAAACTTAAAAAAAATTTAAATATTTAATGCGGAGCGCGGAATCATTGCCCTCATATTTTGCCAAAAATTAATGATCACACTCGTTGACTTGCTGATCCCAAAGATTTTCTCTTAAATACTAGAAATTTCGCGGTGTTGAGTAAAACGTGTTCCAGAAATGTTTGCATTTGAACATGCTTCCGCCGAGTCGGGACGGAATTAGATATTTTAGATTTATTACACCCACATATTATTACTCTCCGTAACAAGAATTTTAAAAAAAAGAAATAACATTAGAGTCGTGTTCTTAAGATAAATAATAAATTTTAATTTTTCGTCGGTCTGCGATTCTAAAAATATAATTTCGCACATTTCGATCTGGCATGTCAAGATAAGAGGATGCGAAATATATTGGGGGGATTGGTTTAGAATATTTCAAGTATTTTTTAACGGGTAATTATGAGCAGATGGCCGAATGATTTTTTTGACCTAATTTTTTTTAATATCGCAAATATTTGCGAAAATTTTCATTGAAGGGTAATATATGTCAAACCGATTTCGAAACGGTCAAGTTTTATGCGATTGAAGTTAGACGTAGCGTTCACGCATCCGCCATCTTTGGTCATCATTTAAAATGATGTCTTGCTGGATTGTAAATGCCTGCTGTGTACGGGTTCAATGGAAGAGCAGATGGGTCGTGGCCCCAGCTGGATAAAATTTGGCCCCCTCTTGGCCCCACTTATTTGGGAAGAACAGTTATATTGCTGTAATGTAACACTCTTCGACTTTGGCCCCACATGAAAATTTGTGGCTCACCCTTGGAGAAATCCTTCAGTCGGTGCACTAATTTTTTTTTAATTTTTTCAGGTATAAGAATTGCGAGAATTGTGAATTATAAGATGATTGAGGCAGAGGCGAAAAATGAGTTCATAGAGAGCTTATTAGGCAATCACCCACGCGCTCTTCTAAATGGCCCGGAAATCGAAATTGAAGTGAGAAACAAATCGTCGTAGTTTTGCAAAAAATGCAGGAATAGCTTAAACTCCAAACTTTGCACGAGTAAGTAATAATATAGATGGCCTCAGGCCTAAAGTCAGAAGTAAAAATGAAAATAAGAAAAAGGACAACCATTAGTAACAATTAGAGCCGCCATGGCGGCCTCCCGAGCCATCCACTTTGAAAACATGACAGCTTCCAGATTTGCCAATGGTGATTCCGTATGTAGCAGACTACACACTAAAGTGTTCACTCCCTGTTAGGTTTCTTAGTAACACGGTCTTCTAAACAGGTCTTGAAACTCGCTTCCAGACCTGTTTCCTTTAAGTACTGGGATTTCCAGAGGCATTTTTCATTTCCGAATCTTTCAAGATGCATGTGATTGATCCATTCTGAAAACGGACCAATCAGCGACTCTCAAAGAATTCGGGCTCGCGAATAGCTCAAACCTAGTTACGACCTCGTAATAAAGGCATCATCACCCTAATCAATAACAAATCATGCATCTAGCTATTCAAAATTTACCCACGTATTAAAATTCGACATGGTTTTATTCGTTCTTGACCATGGACAATGGACATTCTAAAAAGCATTTATCCCTTGGCGGCCATCTTGCAAACAAACTCCTGATTTTTACTCTTTGTTTCTCTGAGTTCCCTTGCAGAGTTCTTAACATTGCCCATCAAGACATCCATTAACAAACCGTTCACCTTACCTGTAACATCCTCACAGAATTTTCTAAAGCTTTCCAAAATCTCAAAAAACAAAAGAAATCAGGTTGGCGACCCTGAAATTTATAACCTAGATAAAATGAAACCGGCCATTTTCAAGGCCGATTTAAAAACTTAAAAGCCCCTGTTTTTTAAAACCCTATCAAAAATAACAATAAATAAATATTAAAAAAAAAAACTAAAACAGCTGTTTAATTTAAAATTTTTCGCGCATGCGTATTAAAAACTCTAGCTATATTCCCATAACGACTGACTGACAGTTAGTTACATTGCATTCAGTTGATTCTCTACTCAATAGCAGAGAAGATTGTAACTGCACTCGTGAAACCCATTTCGTTTTTCGCGTATTTCTTTTATATAAAAACACAATCAAAATCCTACTAAATTAAACATAAGTATATACTAAGTTGTATATTATCTAAATTTGAAAGTTTATTCATAAAAACCCGGACGGTTTTTGTATTATTCTCCGTTTATCAAAGTGAAATAGGTTATATGTTTTCGTCAGCCATTTTGTTAAGATATAATATCTCTTTTTTTTATTTAACTCGAACGAAAAACGTTTCGGATTTAATTTTTTTATAATTAAAACAAAATGTCTTATTAAAAACGATCCGTGTTTAAATGTGAACATTGTGAGAAATAGTGAATTGATACTGGAAGTTCCATTTCGTTTTGTATTGATTGTTTTTATTTTTTTTTTTTTGCTTGGCGTGCGACGTTGCTAAGTTTACATGTTAAATCAGCTGATTGATTCGTTTTTACAATAACAAATAGGGTGAAAATTTTTTTAAAAACAAAACAAGAAGCGGTTGAGGATAATCAGTTTTAAGGTAAGATCATTAATAGAATTGTGTATTAATAAATTTCCATTCTATAATTGAATAATTGCCCATTCTGGAATGTTCTTATGGTTATGAATAGCGTTTTTATATTGAGCAATTTTATCAGGTGATACAGGTTCAATAAACCAATAATATTGTTTATTTTTAAATGGTAATTTTCAGCAAGAACGTATGACTTGCTCCTTTAAAGTTTTTTGTCGTTTGATCAATGAGAATCACCTACGATTAGGAAGTTTGATTTGATTTCTTTGATCTTGTTAATAATAGTGCCAAAGGCAGTTAGTTTGGTTCAAAGGTGAATGATATCGTATGAGTTCAAAGCCCATGATGCAAGTTATATAAACGGGTAATTTTTTTGTGCTCGAGAAAAAGGATTTAAATTTTTTTTATTGATACTGAAATTGTTTGATTGGGTCGAGGGGATTTTTTTTAAGTTGATTGCTTTATCTGATGAAGGTGATTAGTTTTTAAAGATTCCATAGGAAGATTTTCGGTTGATAAGCTGATATGTGATGCAATTGTGGAAATCATAGGTTTTTATCAAGGGGAGAAGTTGGTATCGTTTGAGGTTAGGTAAAGTGAAGCAGGAAGCAAAGGTTTTGATTGCGAGTTGTGATAAACAAGTCAAAGCTCTTGTCTAGCTGAAAGGTTGAAATTTTTTTGTAACCGACCTTGATCATGAGATTATTGACCACCACTCGTTGATTATTAGTTCATTGTAGATAGAAGCGAATAGAAGATGAGAATAGCAACAATTGTAGAATTGAAATATTAGTAGAGATGCCTTTGGCCACAAAGCAGGATTAGTAATTATATCATGCCACCTTCTGCATTGCTAAATTAATTTTTTTTATGAGTTTCAAGTATCGTGACTCATCTTAAGGACTTCCCAAGTTCCCATCCCATTTATCTGTAATGAGTACGTATCAAGTACTAATAATAACGATGATAAGGGGGTGTCGTAAATTCTTGTAATTTTTTTTTATCAGCTTGCTCATGCTATTTTCTAGAAAATCGATCTCGAGATTTTTTTTTTAATGATAACCTTGTCAATTATAATTACACCTTCATATGATATTCTGACGTGGCAACAAACGCCAATTTAATTGGTCAATCTTTTTTTTTCGAAAAAATCCTCGGGGTTATTGTTCTTAAAATATAGTTTTTCTAAATAAAAAAGATGTTATTATGTCAAATTTAGCGTAAACAGCAAAAAACCCGTTATCAAAACTCATGCTATATGTTTTTCTGTTAACGGAATTTAAGTTTTTACGTAAAAGACGTGTGATTATTTTGACGATCACACCACTTCTCGTGATATCAAGATTTTTAATTGAAAGAAATAATCGAACTGGTTAAGTGACTGATCTAAATGTTTAGGCACAAGAAGGTTATTAATGAATTATTAAAGACCGGATTGTGAATTGACAAAATATTTGATGAATCGGTGAGAAACATTTTTAGTAGACTCAATGAAATTATTAATCTTGTTTATCTCAACAAATATTTTGTTAACTTGTCAAACCGGCAAATGTTTTAAAGTGATGTACTTTTTATTTTTATTAATTGAAAATTTTACAGAAAATAGTACGAATAATTTTTTTTCTTCACTTTCATAGGAAATCAGGAACTAAAAATTTTAAATTCCAAAATTCTTTGAGTTTTTTTTGTAAGAAACAAAATTAACAAACTTTTTAAAATTCTAATAAAAATTCTTTGTGATTCCGCTACTTTAAATTTATAAGAAATGTTACACAATGACAAAATTTCCTGAAGCTTCATTAGGTTTCCTCTCCCAAGATCTCGGTTTATCTTTTTACGTAATTATTGCATAATGTAAATCATTAATATTTAAAAAAAAAAAAAGGAAAACTTGTCAGCAAATCAAACCCAGATCTTCTCCCCAAAAAATTCATTATATAAAAATCTTCCCCAAAATTTTTATTCCATGGTATTTAATTAAATATTCAAATACCGTTTCTTAAATTTGACTAACAAAAACTAACGCCCTGCTAATAAAATTAAAAATCAGTTACTTTCACCAAATTAAACCGAATATAATGCAAGGGAGTATTGCAATGAGAAATATTTAATTACTACATTGTTTCTGATATTTAAATTTTCATTCGGGTTTCAAGGCAATCATTTGGGGGGATTCTAATAAAAATTTTATTAATCCAACGTCCTTTTATCAATAAACAAAATTTTTATGTTAAAAATAAAAACTTCAAAAGGGTACGTAACCTCGTGTGGCTGCATTTATTTATTTTTTCTTTTCAAGAGAAAAAAATGGTTTGCCTTAAAAAGACCTTATAAGTGCATAATTGATAGTTGTAAGACGGTAATTTTATTATAAGGATAATCGTTCTCTTTTATTGAAGATTTTTCCTCTTAACGGAAGTATTTATACCGGAATTATAAAATTTTTTTGGTTAGTGTGCGATTGCTATTAATTAAATTGTCAGGAAATCGGAGAATGTTTAAATTGTGGCGCGTGCGCCTGATAATTTTCAAGGCACTAGTTGGTAACTGTCTGGCGGTGCTAGAAAAATCCCAGCATATCCCGGAGAAAGAGAAATCCCATCCTTGACAACATCCTTGACAAGTTTTTTATAAAACTTTTATTGATTTTTCGGGGATATTCGATGGATGGAGTTTTACAGCTCAAAAGCAGATCTAATTGAATTGATTTTTACATATACTGGCAATATTCGTGCAATCGTGAATTGAGGGTTGCATATCTATGACTGGGAAATGGTATCTAGCTTGCCTGATATCTTGAATTTCAATTTTATTCAATTTTTCATGTAGTTTTGGGATTTTACCTCTCACTGAAATCGAACTTTGTGCCTTTTTTTCCCGAGTAAGTCCTTTTTTTTTGGACTAAGTCCTTATAAGACAATGTTGAGCATTCGTCAGGGCACTAGAAATGATTCTGAGCATTCATCAGGGCACTAGAAATGATTCTGAGCATTCCTCAGGGCACTAGAAATGATTCTGAGCATTCATCAGGGCACTAGAAATGATTGGGCATTCTTCTTGGCACTAGAAATGATCCTGAGCATTCTTGAGGGCTCTAAAATTTATTCTGAGCATTCGCCAGAACACTTTAAATTATTCTGAGCATTCGTCAGGGCACTAGAAATGATTCTAAGCTTACATCGAGGCACTAGAGATATTGCTAGATAATGTTGACCATTATTCAAGGCACTAAATATTATTCTGCGAACCTTCAGGGCACTAGAAATAAATCTGAGCGTTCGTCAAGATACTAGGGACTATTCTGTGAGCTCTTCAGGACACTAGAAGCGATTTTAAGCTGCCGTAAGGTCACTAGATATGATCTTGAGCATTTGTGAAGCCACTAGATATGATCTTGAGCATTAGTGAAGGCACTAGAAATGATCTTGAGCATTTGTGAAGGCACTAGATATGATCTTGAGCATTAGTGAAGGCACTAGATATGATCTTGAGCATTAGTGAAGGCACTAGAGATGATCTTGAGCATTAGTGAAGGCACTAGATATGATCTTGAGCATTTGTGAAGCCACTAGATATGATCTTGAGCATTTGTGAAGGCACTAGATATGATCTTGAGCACTTGTGAAGGCACTAGATATGATCTTGAGCATTTGTGAAGCCACTAGATATGATTTTGAGCATTATTAAGGCACTGGAGATGATCCTGTGGATCCGTGAGGCTACTAGATATAATTCTAATCATCCATAAGGCAACTAAAGATGATTTTAAGTGGCCATGCTAAAATTAGTAATAATTCGTTCCTTTATAAAAAAAAAAATAAGCCATCTTAAACTTATAAGATTTTTATAAAGTTCATGCTTACTCATTTTCAAATTCATCCTCTTGACTCACTACAATTTTATTTACTTGGTCAAACTCGATTAAAAATCTTATACTTCCAGAAAGAAATCGTAACCCTAAACATTTTTCTTACTCTCCTTATTACCCTTTCCAATTTTATAATTTTTTTAAATGTTGCCAGCATTTGAAATGCCGTGATTATTATTACATTGGCACGATTAAACAAACTTTAAACGAGAACGGATGAATGTCACATAAAACTTTTTCTTAAAAAAAAAAAAAAAAGCAATTATTTTGACTTAAACAAACTTGAGTTTCATAATTTTTAAATCTCATTTTATTTTTGAGCAGCCCCGCAAGGAAAAAAAATTAAAAATTCTCACATGCTTATTTATTTTTTCGCCGGAAATACTTCAAACACCGGGCACATGTTCCCGTGTCCTTTACGTGTCTCATCAAATTTACAACACGCCGGAATCGTAAATCAAAAGAAATTAAAAAAACTCCTCGAATGACATTTTTTTCTCATCTTCTTCCGCGGTTTCGCGAATTCCGATGCGTCAAAAAAAATATATATAATTTTTTTCGCGAAGGTCCTTAAATTTTTTTTTTTTTAAAGAAACGCTTCGTTTAATTAACGTAAATAATTATTTTCTTTTAAAATTTTGGCGGAAAAAATTTACAAAAAAAAATTAATCGATATCGATTAATTATCGCTCTTAATGCTTTACAGATTGCTAAAGGTCAAGTAACTGAATGATTTGTGACGTTATATCACGCTAGTCGTGACGTTTTAGATAAAAATATTTACATTGTTATTTTGTGAAAATGGCGTTTTCGAAAAATCTTTTTAAAAAAAATTAACGCAATTAAATTCGCTTGCGCATTTATCCCAAAAAAAAAAAAAAATATTTTTAAAAAAGGAGAAAAATTACAATAATACGAATTTAATGACGCAATGATCTTTAATCATCGACAAGATAACGTCATCAGTTACATCATTAAAGAATCAGGGCTGGAAAACCCGACATGTGATAATTTATTTAATTTTTAAAAAAAAAAACAGGCCATTGCTAATTTTTTTTATTTTAGATAAAACAACGAAAATAAAATATGGTCAATGTCCCAATGTCATTTTTTAACCAGGAGAAATTTTTTAAAAAAACCCCGATGGCCGGCTTAAGGATAGGGTTAATTTGCGGTTCCTTTTCAAATACTGACATCATTCCAAATGAGTCAGCATTCTTTTTGTCAGCTAACAATGAGCCCTTGTTGCCCGAGAAGATCTGTTTCTATTTATTTCGTCATTTTTCTTTTCTTCGTTCGGGAGAAAGGTTTAATTTATATTCGTTATAGATTAATTTATAAATTATTTAATTCTTTTTTTGGGTCGACGGATCCTTGAGAATTATTTTTTTTTTTCGTATGGGATTTTAATTGAGAAAACGAAGATGAATTTGAAGGAGTGTCGCGTGTTTTACGTTAGGGACAATTTTTTTTTTTTTTTTTTTTTTTGAGGCTAACAACCTTCGCCGATCAATCCGTCAGTCGATTGATTGATTTACGTTTGGTAATATGTTCATGGCGGTTTTTTGTTGGCCTTAAAGGATTTCGATTTTCCTTTCGTTTGGCGAAGGATCAATTTTAAATGTCTGGCGTGGTATTGGAAAAGCGCGGGAGTGTTATGAGAAAATATTTAAAAGCGATTGATTCCCAGAAAAATTCTGAAATTTGATTCGTAGAAGAAATGAAAAATTTTAGGAACAGAGCTTTTTCGGTAATAGTATTTATCATTATCTTTAGTGCCCTTGAGGTCTCATAGAATCATTTTTAAAGCATATAGGGGGACCAAGAGTTATCTCAAGTGCCCCTAGGGTCTCACAGAATTATATCTGATGCCTTGACTGGCACTTTTAATTATCTTTAGTGCCTTCTTGGGCTCTTTGATTCATCCCTAGTGACTTAATGGATCTCTAAATCGTCTCTAGTGCCTTCTCTGCCTCTTTGAATCATCCCAGTGAAAAATTTTTATACCTTATTTTCTTATACATTCTTATATCATTTGAATATGAAAAAGGGATATAAATTTTCGACTATCTTGTTTTTATACGAAAACGAAATTATATGAATATTGAAACCATCATTTCAATACAAATCAATTATTATTTAATGATGTCTTAATATTTATATCATTTCGTGTCGTATGAAATAAAGTTCAGATTTGTATAAAATAAAGTTCAGATTCGTATAAAATGAAGTTCATATTCGTATGAAAAAAAGATAGTCGAAAATTTCTATCTTTTTTTCATATTCAAATGATATAAAAATATTAAAAGATATAAAAATTTTTCACTGGGATCCCTAGTGACTTAATGGCTCTCTGAATTATCTCTAGTGCCTTGATTGACTCTCTGAATCATTCCTAGCACCTTGATTGACTCTTTGAATCATCTCTAGTGCCTTTTCTGGCTCTTTGAATCATCTCTAGTGCCTTCTCTGGCTCTCTGAATCATCTCTAGCACCTTGATTGACTCTTTGAATCATCTCTAGTGCCTTTTCTGACTCTTTGAATCATCTCTAGTGCCTTTCCTGGCTCTTTGAATCATCTCTAGTGCCTTCTCTGGCTCTCTGAATCATCTCTAGCACCTTGATTGACTCTTTGAATCATCTCTAGTGCCTTCTCTGGCTCTTTGAATCATCTCTAGTGCCTTCTCTGGCTCTTTGAATCATCTCTAGTGCCTTCTCTGGCTCTTTGAATCATCTCTAGTGATCTGTATGTGATTCAAAATTACTTTTTCAAATCTCGTTCAGACATGAATCGATATGTCGGCCTTTTACAATCTTCCATTTTCCTTCTAAATCTTTTCAGTTTTAAAGTAACTGATTTTTCCTGTTGGCATTTTAACTCTTAACAGTTGGTCCGTTTAAAAAAAAATTTAACCAATTGCTATTTGTTCAAATAACAAAGTCAGCTTAAGAGTGATTTCCTCTGTCAAAACATTTTGTGACTAATCCGGAAATCGCAAATCCATCTCCTCTTCTTAAATAAAAAGAAAATCCTCTCCCATTATTCTCATCCAAATCCGCTTGTCAGTTTGAATTTAATTTTTAAGAAAAAATCAAGAATTAAATCTCACTTTATTTATTTATACACTTTTCTCGGCGGTGTCCTGACGCTGAGTTTCGTTTCCAATGTAATTTTTTTTGCAGGTTATACTTAGATATTTTGTTTTCCTCCTCAATTGTCATTCATTGAATTAAAATAACAAAAATAAAGTAATAAAAATACTTTCTGATTAAGATCAAACCGGCGTCCTCTTTTTTTTTTAAATTTTTTTTTAAAGGAGAAAACAAATTATATTTATAAAAGAATATAAATCCAAGTATAGTTCCCTTAAATTCCGTGACGGAACATTTTCTCAATTTCAAACAAATTAATCATTCAATCACGTTTTGGGCCATTGCATCCGACTTCGGTTTATCAATCCTTATTGTTAATCAGGTTTTTTGGCCATTCTAAATTTTTTTTTATCTCATTAATTTCCGGTTTTACAAAGAATCGATCTCGTGTTTATTTTGGCGAATAATTTTTTTTACTTTAAAAAAAAAAATAGAAAAGATTTTCTTTATTTATTTTGCCAAAAATATAATGAACTTTTTTTTTCAACGCTCCAGTGTACGCAGCCAAGTTCAAAGTCGCGAAAAGATACTCTTAACTTGTTTTGACAAAATCATTTTTCTTAAAAAAAAAAAAATAAGTTCGATTTGGCACTGAGGGGGGCTTTCAAAAAAAATTTTTCGGTATTATTTTTAAACGAGTTTTAATTATTTTTAACGGGTTTGAGTGGTTTTGACGTCATTGGTGTTTAATTTGGGGGACTTTTTGAACGTGTGCGGTTGAGAATTTTTTTTCGAAGGAAACAAACAAGTATGGGCTTTGTCAAAAAAGAAAAATAAGTGATTGTTATGACTCATTAGATACGCATGGGAAATGGCTATTTGCGTTTTGTTGATTTTTTACAGCGGAATATATTGCAGGAAGTTTGAAATTTAATTTTGTAAGCTTGATTACTTTTTTTGTTGTTTTTATAAAAGGATATTTATTGGAAAGAAAAAATTTTGTAAATTGTATGTCTCAGTCTGATTGATCAGAAGTCTGTGATAGTGTCAAAATATGAAATCGATTAATTATTTAGCAAGCAAAGAGGAGGAGGAAAGCCAAATAGTGTAGTGTTATTTTATTTTAATGTCATGGTGGATATGTGTAATGATCTGTAGGACTCCAAAAGCATTCCAAATCTACTCTAGTGCCCTGTCAGGCACTTAGAATCACCTTTAGTGCCAAGTGATGCATTTAGAATCACTTCAGGTTTCCTGTTAGGCACTTAAAACAACTTCTAGTGCCACTTGAGGCACTTAAAATCGCCTTGTCTGACATTCAGAATTACATCTAATACCATGCTGGGCAATTAAAATCACCTCTAGTGTTACGTGAGGCTTTTAAAATCACTCTAGTGCCATGCGAGGCACTTAAAATTGCCTCTAGTGCCACGTATGGCACTTGAAATTGCATCTGGTGCCACGGGAGGCACTTGAAATTGCCTCTAGTGCCATGTGAGGCACTTGAAATTGCCTTTAGTGCCATGTGAGGCACTTGAAATTGCCTGTAGTGCCATGTGAAGCACTTGAAATTGCCTCTAGTGCCATGTGAGGCACTTGAAATTGCCTCTAGTGCCATGTGAGGCACTTGAAATTGCCTCTAGTGCCACGTCTGACATTCAAAATGACATGAAGTGCCACGCTGGGTATTGACTATGAGGCTAACGGGCACCTAAAATCACCTCTAGTGCCACGTGAGGCACTTAAAATCACTGTAGTGCCATGTGAAGCACTTAGTGCCACTCTAGTGCCATTTGAGGCACTTAGAGTCACTCTAGTGCCATGTAAAGCACTTAAAATTGCCTCTAGTGCCACTTCTGGCATTCAAAATGACATAAAGTGCCACGCTGGGTATTGACTATGAGGCTATGGGGCACTTAAAATGACTGTAGTGCCATGTGAGGCACTTAGTGCCACTCTAGTGCCATTGAGGCACTTATAGTCACTCTAGTCCCATGTGAAGCACTTAAAATTGCCTCTAGTGCCACGTCTGCCTTTCAAAATGACATCAAGTGCCACGCTGGGTATTTAGAATCACTTCTAGTGCCACTTGAGGCACTTAAAATCTCTTTAACTTTACAAACCCTTTATTTTCGTATAAAATCTAAAATCCGAATTTTAAATGTCATCGACAAAACACAGCAAACATGAACTTTTCATTTTCATAATGACATCAACCTTAAAACTTTTTACTCTAATGAAATTTAATATTCATTAAAGGGAAGCGATTAGCCTTTTTGTAACGAGCCCGTATATAAAAAAGAACGTAAAATTTCAAATGAGAAAAATACCTTTGGGACAAAACGAAATGAAATGATATTTTTCAGGAATAAATCCCTTCCTACGAGACAAGGTTTTTCGCGTATGCGATCCGCGTTTCTGTGGCAACCCTACACTAAAATTTTTATTTCGCCCTGACGAAATGGATTCTCCTTTTGAAATTTAAAACGTAGAATCATCATTTTTAAAATAATATCTTTGGCAAACAAACAGAAAAAGAAAAATATTTTATACAGGAAGTAAAATCCATAAAAAAAGAATTCAGCGTGCATTGTACTCTTGAAAAATTATTTCTTTGGTGTAGCATACGCATATAACATTTCTCGAGACCCTGAAATGAAAAATAAACATTGAAGCGTCGACATTTAAAAGATTGATCAAATTGCTTCCTGCGAAACAAGATTTCGTGCCCATCAGTTCGAAATAGTTTGCATATTTGAAATATTACCTCACAACGGTTTTATTCATAACCGGCATCAACAAAAAAAAGATTTTTTTTAAATTTGTCTAAATAACATGAAAGTCACATTGGCGGCTAAGGCCCTCCATTGGTGGGAGCTGAGATAATTAGTAGCATTTTTAGTAGTTTTACTATGATGAATGCGCATCGGGCTACTAGGGATGATTCTGGAAGTTTGACAGGGTACTAGAGATGATTACCCAGTGAAAAATTTTTATACCTTTTCTTATACATTCTTATATCATTTGAATATGAAAAAGGGATATAAATTTTCGACTATCTTGTTTTTATACGAAAACGAAATTAAATGAATATTGAAACCATCATTTCAATACAAATCAATTATTATTTAATGATGTCTTAATATTTATATCATTTCGTGTCGTATGAAATAAAGTTCAGATTTGTATAAAATAAAGTTCAGATTCGTATAAAATGAAGTTCATATTCGTATGAAAAAAAGATAGTCGAAAATTTCTATCTTTTTTTCATATTCAAATGATATAAAATTTCTAAAAGATATAAAAATTTTTCACTGGGTAGGAATGCTCGACTGCGCATTCGAGGTAATTTAGAGAGCCATCAAGGCACTAGAGATGATTCAGAGAGTCAATCAAGGTACTAGAGACGATTCAGAGATCCATTAAGTCATTAGAGATGATTCAGAGAGTCCAGCGAGGCACTAGAGATGATACAACGAGTCATTCAAGGCACTAGAGATGATTCAGAGTGCCAGAGAAGGCACTAGTGATGATTCAGAGTGCCAGAAAAGGCGCTAGAGATGATTCAGAGTACCAGAGAAGGCACTAGAGATGATTTAGAGTGCCAGAGAAGGCACTAGAGATGATTCAGAGTGCCAGAGAAGGCACTAGTGATGATTTAGAGTGCCAGAGAAGGCACTAGAGATGATTTAGAGTGCCAGAGAAGGCACTAGAGATGATTCAGAGTGCCAGAAAAGGCGCTAGAGATGATTCAGAGTGCCAGAGAAGGCACTAGTGATGATTTAGAGTGCCAGAGAAGGCACTAGAGTTGATTCAGAGTGCCAGAAAAACCGCTAGAGATGATTCAGAGTGCCAGAGAAGGCACTAGTGATGATTTAGAGTGCCAGAAAAACCGCTAGAGATGATTCAGAGTGCCAGAGAAGGCACTAGTGATGATTTAGAGTGCCAGAGAAGGCACTAGAGATGATTCAGAGTGCCAGAAAAACCGCTAGAGATGATTCAGAGTGCCAGAGAAGGCGCTAGAGATGATTCAGAGTGCCAGAGAAGGCACTAGTGATGATTTAGAGTGCCAGAAAAGGCGCTAGAGATGATTTAGAGTGCCAGAGAAGGCGCTAGTAATTATTCAGAGAGCCAGAGAAGGCCCTAGAGTTGATTCAGAAAGCAAGTCAAGTCACTAGAGACAATTGTAAGTAATCGACAGGGCACAGGGGGAGAGATATCGTGTATACATTTTTCTTTTCGCGAAAATTCTCGAAAAGAACAGAGAAACCTAACTCCGCCTATGTTTGATTACTCCGTAAGCAACGGCATTGAACTTTCATAAACCGTTTTTTTTAATAATTTATCTGGCGCCGTTTTAAATATTTCATAAACATATTAATAATGATAGTCCATATATTTGTAAATTTTGAAAATAGACTTAATTTATAAATTAATACTGGCAAGAGAAACGTCGTGCAGAATGCACAATGATCACGCGATTTTGCCAAACCAATTTGTTATCTAAAAATTTTTTTTTTTTTCACCTTTGGCAAATCATACTAATTCCCAAAACTTAATTCCTCTTGAGAATTCTGGTATTAAGACACGCCGTCGTTCAAGTGCAAGGTGTTTTTTTTCTTTTTTAAAAATAACAAAAAGTTATTTTTTCGCTAATGACTTATGTCATTCTTATTAATCCTTTTAATAGATTAGATAACGTGGACTTTTCAGAACGTTCTAGAGAGGTTTATAATCGCGGGTTTATCTTTAGCGGTTTCCCCAACAGGAAATCGATACTTAAACGATGGTAGTGCAAGGAACCATTCAACGCTAAAAGAAAATATACCGAAAATCAATCCGAGTTTCGGGTTCGGGTTCAAATGAGATCTAAAAATATTTTCTTTTAAAAAAAAAAAAGTCTGGCAGGGGAATCAATGGATTTTTGAGAAAGTTATTTGCCCTTGGAAGTATTTTGTGAAAAGTTAAAAATTTGCTGGGAATTTTTTTTTAGGCAAGGTCTAATATATTCGTGCCTGATCAAGACGCGAATCGATTTTTCGATTGTAGTTTTTTGTAAACATACATTGTTTTGGACAAAGATTATCAAAAGTTTATTGTTTTTTTTTGTAAACAAATGAAAAGTTGTGAGAAGTGGCCTGATTAGTATCTTGTTTCATTGAAACCGTCAGGCTAGGGAGCCTAATATGGAATGGATGCTTTGATGAGTCGTCTGCTATGCAAGGGGCTGCCATGATCTCAAACTGGGGGGTCGCTGGGATGGCTCGATTGAAAGCTTGTGGGGCGGACTAGGGTCGATGATGTGGCCTTGCAAAAGCAATGTAACAGTGGGCAGGTCATGTCGACAGGGAGGATTCGAGAGAGGTGGACAGCACGGATAGTAAAAAGGGACCTCGAGAATAAAGCATCGGTGGGCCACAAAAGATGTGGGATGACGATATTAAGAAGGTGGCGGGACTTAAGTGGTTGCAAAGAGCCTAAGACAAGGAAGTGTGGCAAAGGTTGAGGGAGACCTTCGTTCAGGGATGGACGGATATAGGTTGAAAGAAGAAGACGACGACTTCGAATTCATAGCGGATGCCAATTTGAAAACATGGCAGCCCCATTGTGTAGCAGAAGACTCATCGAAGTGGCCCTGTTAGGCTCCCTATGCCAGGCCATAATATTTTGGGCGGCTCCTTGCTCTCGCTTCTGCTTTTTGAAATTCGAATTCAATTTCCTGGTAAATAAGTCAACGGGGAATTTTGGTCCTGCCACTTTTTAACCCAGAAATGAAAGTGGCCCGAAATTCACGAATTATTAAAATTTTTTTGGTGACCTTTCCTGCTTGGGAGACTTTCAAAAAGATCATAGTTAAAGTTAAAGTATTCAAACGCAGTCATTAGCTAGGATTTCCCTGAAGCTTTATCTTTAAAACTCACTGAATTTTTCCTGCATGTTTTATTTCCCGAAAATAGATTTTTTTTTTCAAATCCATTCCTTTTGCAACAGAGAATGAAAAAACTGGCTCGCGAACAATCAAAAAGCAAATTTAAAAAAAAAAAAACCTTTTGAACATATTAAATCGTTAAGTTCAAAAATGCTTTTTCTTTCCTTCTTACTCCTCGTTGATTACTTGGAAGCCTCGCAAATGACTTTTCTTTTTTTTTTTTTAAATTCCCTTGAGTTCTTCTCTTCTTTCACAGGGCTTCAACCTTACGCCTTATCACGAGGAGACATTACATCGCATTCATCACTTCTATTAAATTGCAAAAAAAAAAAAAAACAAAAAACAAATCTCACGTGATGTTATAAACTGAGACACACCTCTTATTTACCAATTTTCGACATTTGGCAATCTCGTATCTTACCTCCTGATATACTTAAAAATTTGGCATGAAAGTTTATTATTTTCATGTCATTCATATTAAGAAAATTAACGAAAACATATCGTCAGCGAAAAAAAGAGAAAAACGTTTTTCTTTTTACGTCACTTATCATCAGGGGGCAAAATTTAAAGTTTACGAGATCAGTTCCGATTCGTTCAAGACCTTGAATCTAAATTCGAACGGCCTTGAACGGCCTAAACCTCTTCCTCATTGTTAACTATTTCAGCCGAGTTTTAAAAGTTGAAAGTTGGGGAGACTTTCTAAAAATTAATTTGAATGATTTTTAATATTTTTGAAGAAAATACCGCGAAAGAACTGATCCCTTAAAAATTCAAAGCGAAATGGAGAGTATTAAAGTCTGAGACTCGTGCCAATCTCTCCCGGTTCGCAGTCATGCAACTTGGCAAAACGTCAATATTCTTGAAAGAAAATAAAAAAAATTCTTCATGTGGCCGAATCTTAATATTACCGGATTAGAAGGACGGTCGATATTTTAAATGCATTTTCGGGATTGAATTGGCTGAGAATCGAAAGAAGAAAAAAAGTTTTGAGAAACAAAACCACCCGGAAAATAATAAATCCGAAATATTATTTCCTCGTCACGCTATCCTATTTACAAAAGAGATCATTTTTTTTTCCCATAAAAGCGACACGAATAATTTCCCGAATTTTTTTAAAAACGGGGGGAAATGGTAAACCGCTGAGAACGTCGGATCGATGAGACGAAAATTTCAAGGGCGCCTCGGGTAAAGTTGGCTAACTAAACCCTTTTTCCCTGGGCTTATGGGGGACCGGAGCCGGAGTTAGGGGGACCCCATTGAGGTGAGGGTGGTTCATTCATTTTATTTTCCACTCTACGTTCTAGATTTTACCGGTTTATTTTCATTGTTTATGTATCTTTCCTGGAAATGAAAAACCGCCGACTGTAGACGGAAAATCGATGAAGGATGCTAATGCGTCTTCAAGGATGAAAAACTTAAAATTCTTAATATTTGCAAAATGACTATTAATAAATATTACTGTTTTACTCCACGTTGTTAATAACGTGTCTTATCATTATTTTATAGTCGTGGAGTTTTAGATTAGGGTTTTTATGTAATCTTGGGGAATTGATAAGAGGGAAAAGCGTTTTAGAGGTTGTTCTTATTAAATTCCTTTCGAAAGGGTTTCGGTATAAATGGAAAGAGGAAATTATTGTCTGAGTAACGTTGATGTGGGTTCTAAGGGAATTTGAAAATACTTATGTCACAACAAGGAGAGGGATTACTCGCTGGATAAATTTAAACTACGTATAAGTTTAAGGGTATCCTCGAGAAAAATAAATATCATGCTGTTGTGAGTAATTTTTTTAACCTCCTGCCATTTCCATGCAATTAAAAATTTTAGAGAAGTATTTTTAAAAAAATTGTTAACCTGCAAAAATTTCAAAATTGAATTTGAAATTAAAATTCTAGAAAATCCGGAGTTGAAATTAAAATTCCGGAGATTTTTCTTAGCGCTCTTGAGGACTGTAGATGATATTTAGTGCTCTTGAGGACTGCGGATGATATTTAGTGCTCTTGAGGACTGCGGATGATATTTAGTGCTCTTGAGGACTGCGGATGATATTTAGTGCTCTTGAGGACTGCGGATGATATTTAGTGCTCTTGAGGACTGCGGATGATATTTAGTGCTCTTGAGGACTGCGGATGATATTTAGTGCTCTTGAGGACTGCGGATGATATTTAGTGCTCTTGAGGACTGGGGATGATATTTAGTGCTCTTGAGGACTGCGGATGATATTTAGTGCTCTTGAGGACTGTAGATGATATTTATTGCTCTTGAGGACTGCGGATGATATTTAGTGCTCTTGAGGACTGTAGATGATATTTATTGCTCTTGAGGACTGCGGATGATATTTAGTGCTCTTGAGGACTGCGGATGATATTTAGTGCTCTTGAGGACTGTAGATGATATTTAGTGCTCTTGAGGACTGCGGATGATATTTAGTGCTCTTGAGGACTGCGGATGATATTTAGTGCTCTTGAGGACTGCGGATGATATTTAGTGCTCTTGAGGACTGTAGATGATATTTATTGCTCTTGAGGACTGCAGATGATATTTAGTGCTCTTGAGGACTGCAGATGATATTTAGTGCTCTTGAGGACTGTCGATGATATTTAGTGCTCTTGAGGACTGCAGATGATATTTAGTGCTCTGGAGGACTCTACATATAAATTTGCAGTATGGAACGAATCGAAGATACTGGAATAGCATACTATGTTTTTTTTACTATGATTACATCTACTGTATTCAATCTAAGCTTACTTTAATAGTCAATTTTATGTCTCTTTTATAGCCATCAACATTTACTATTTTATTTTTCTTTTGTTCCAGATATCCTTCCGATTTTCAAAAAATAAACCACCAAGCTGTTCCTTCAATCAGTCACAGTGATCTCGGGAAGGGGGAATGGTATTACTTTGCTTAGAAAAGGGCATGGGAGATCTTCAAAAACATGCAAGCACTCCTAGTTACCGGATCGGTTCAGCGGATATCGCAACATTAGCTCGCGGGTCGGACAAGTACCAATTCTGCAAAGATGTTATTCGAGCCGACAACGTCCAAGGATGTTTTAAAACTGACGAGGAAATGGTCGTCGACACCGATAAATATTTCAATCCTCAAAAATTTCATTTATTGGACGATATATCGAAATTTCAAATGTTCGGGATCGGACGGGATCCTACGATTAAAGGGGACAACGAGAACAAGAGGGACGCCTTTATGGAGAAAATGGATTGTTTGTACACCATCGACGAAAATTCCGACGAGGTCAAATTCCGTAACGGAGTCACCGGGAAATACGTGCAGGGTAAAAACGGAACCGGGAAATACATCACCGGAAACAGTAAATACGTCAACGAAGAAAATAGTACAAAAAAGGAATATATTAAAGGGAAAAGTGTTAGTGAGAAATTTATCCATAGCGCAATTTATCTTAAGGAACCGTTCAGAGAGGAGATCACGGATCAGGTCCAAGATGGCGGATCGGATCGCGAGAAATGTACTGATGATGATTTTAGCAAAACAAATGAAAATTGTATTCCGAAAAAGTGCGACGAGGACGAAGTGTCGTTATTCCCGTTACAAAATCAAGTCGGGGGACACACTCGTCTCTTGTTGTTGAATCAAAGTACTATTTGTAAGCCTCTTAATCCGAGGGAACTGGACTTTTACCAAAATCTTCCTAGTGATATACAATTTTTTGTACCTGAATATAAAGGTAAGAACTCGTTTGTTGAGGTAAGTTTAGGGTGTAGCAGGTGCAGGGCGGAAATATTATCCTTAGTTTTTTTTGGGTGCCATGTTTAAGACGTGATTTCAATATATGCAGGGGCGCAGAGAGACGGAGGATGTAGAGGAAAAAAATAGAAGGAAAGTTTATTTCACAAAAAAAATATTTTAATACTCATAAAGAAAATTTTCACAATTTTTCCACTGAGGAAAATTTCAGAAGAACATAAGTCTTTTGAAAGACTAATTTCTGCGAGTACTAGGCCTCGACGCTACACGACAGCATGTCCTTTTCCTACAGCACGAATTAATCTACTGTGCAATGCAATAGTCACGGTCTTGCACACGCTACGACAGATTAGTCTTATCCTTAATACTTTCATCAGATATTCAAAATATCGCTTACTCGCGTGCGAACACGTGTTCAATCTATGAGTATTTTATATTGACCTCCGTAGTAACCTAGAACTCCAAACATTCGCTTACAAACTGCATGATGATTTTTTTGAAACTGAATCCCGTCTATTTTTAAAACAAAGGAGCCTGTAATGCGCAGATAGATAAAGATTGTTAATTTTTTTTTTTTTTTGCTGACTGAGCATTGTTTGTGATTTTTAATTAAATGGCACGTGTAATTTTTTTTGTTTGTTTGATTTTAGGTGTGATGCAAGCTACCAATAGTGGTCCTGTTAAGTTAGAGAAAAAATATAGCCCGCATTTTCAAGACGAACGAAATAAATTGGCGCCGAAAAGGAAAAGGGAAAATGTTTTGAAAATGAGAGTGCATAAGAAGTCGAGTGAGGAATTCAAGAGCAGCTCGCCGTTTCATGTTGATAACGCCAATCGTCAGTGTATCCTTTTTATAATTTAATTTTTTTTTATGTAATTTATGGTAATTTTGACGAGGATTTGCGGAATAACTGGATTTTTTAAAAAATCCAAAAATATAAAATGTGAAAAGAAGAGAAAATAATTGATTGACATCCTGGTAAAAACTTGAGTAAGCTAAAAAATGAATTAATTACTGATGGCGCTAATTGATTGAATGAGTAGTATCTTGCAATTCTTGCATATCAAGGATATAATATGCCTGGGTGGCGCTAATCATTTAACCGACAGATGCTCTCAATTATTTTTTGTGTCATTGCAATTCTATAAAAAAAACAATTAATCTTATCAATTTTTTAAATAGCCAGCAACATTGTTTTTCAAACAACAAAAACCTTTTAGTTGTTATTCTTGTTACAATTTGCAATTAATAATCGCAAATGAATTTAAAAGCCATTTTTCTATTTAAAGCCCTTTCAACGCTTTGATTAAAAATTTACATAACCATGCCAAAATTCCAAGTTTCCTAATAAACATGTAATCTATTACATTAATTAATCAGGCGAAAACCGATTGATGTAAATTATATACGATGCAAATAATTCGGAGAAGAACATATTTTTTTTAATTATCAAGAATTTTCCCAATTTGAATCCGTTTATATTAAAAACAAAAATCTAAGAAATTAAATCCTACTTTATCCGGATTTAATTCGTTAAATCGCTTTTTGAAACATTTATTAGCACTTTAATGATTGATAAGGAAAGTCAGTCAGTTTGGGTGTCAAGAGCTTTTTGTTTTACGCCACCCTATGCTTAAATATCCTTTAATTGTGTTAAAAGGATATTTTAGCATTGATAAGTTTAAGTCGCCCTTTAATGTAGTTTTTCTATTATAAATACATAATGACGTTCTTTGTTATCAGTACACGTCAGCAATGTCAAGTACTTGATTATATGGTAGGAAAATTGCATTTACCCGCTGATTGAGTTGCTATGAGAACGTTCAAAATAATATGGTCGAATTTTTAAGTTCTGGGGCAGTAGAGCAGGCTCGAGAAAAGTGTTCTGCTTTAAAGAGTGTCTCATGTTTTTAGTATTTTTCTTTTTTCTTTTTGAAGTAAAAAAGTAAAGAAATACAAGTCATTTTAAAATTACTGAAAATAGAAAAATAGAAAAATAAGAAAAATAGAAGAATCAGAAATGAGAAACCAGAAAATAGAAAAATCAAAAACCACAAAATAGAAAAATAGAAAAATCAAAAACCACAAAATAAAAAAATAGAAAAATCAAAAACCACAAAATAGAAAAATAGAAACATCAAAAACCACAAAATAGAAAAATAGAAAAATCAAAAACCACAAAATAGAAAAATAGGAAAATCAAAAACCACAAAATAGAAAAATAGGAAAATCAAAAACCACAAAATAGAAAAATAGAAAAATCAAAAACCACAAAACAGAAAAATAGGAAAATCAAAAACCACAAAATAGAAAAATAGAAAAATCAAAAACCACAAAACAGAAAAATAGAAAAATCAAAAACCACAAAACAGAAAAATAGAAAAATCAAAACCACAAAATAGAAAAATAGAAAAATCAAAAACCACAAAGTAGAAAAATAGAAAAATCAAAAGCTACAAAATAGAAAAATCAAAATCCACAAAATAAGAAAATAAAAACATCAAAATCCAGAAAAAGTAGAAAAACTGAAAATAGAAACAACAATAAATAAAATATCAAAGTCCTGTGCCGTCACATTTAATTCAGAAACATCATAGACCTCTAAAAAATTTATAAAAAAGTTATTTTCCTTAACGTAAACATATACAGATTTCCTACTATTAGAAAATATAACTTCGAGATATCGTCAACCATGCATTTTAGATTTGAAAATGGGAACAAGGCAGCATGGAGACGACGCCTCAGCCGAAAAAAGAAGCAAGCAAATGGCCAAATGTGCATCAAGCACGTCTGCAAGCCTCGGCGTAAGGCTTTGCGGCATGCAGGTAAGGTTTATTGTCAAGATCAAAAACTCTCATTAATGTCACGACAATAAAAGAGTTATTTTGGCATCCTTTAATCTAAATATTTACAATTTATTTCATTTTAATTCACTCGACAATTTTTTTTTTTTTTCAAATAATTATGCGTTTTCCTTATTTACAAAAATCCTAATTTTAGAAAATTAGCGAATCCCTGATTTTTGGAGAGGAAAAATTTATTATCCAAGATTGTTAATGACTTTTCACCCGGGGAAAAAAAGGAGGATAAAAGAAAATTAAAGAATTTTATGTTGTAGGTGTATCAGGCCGATACGGATCATTACATGAAGAAAGACAAGTATTGGGGGCGGGAATTAGACGAAGAAGGCTTTAAATCAGCGTTGTGGAGGTTTTTCCACAATGGATATAAATTACGAAGTCATGTGATTAGAAGAGTTTTAAGCAAATTGGAGCAATTGAGAAGGGTGATAGAGAAACAGAGTAGTTACCGGTTTTATTCTTGGTAAGTGTCAAATTTGCATTTTGGGAATAATTAAAACTTTGGATGTTTCCTGTTATTGCGAATTTTTTTGAAATTGCCAACTGGAAATTTTTTTTTGTTGGAAAAGGAAAATAAAAAAGTGGAAGTTATCGAGATTGTAAAATGTAATAACGTGAAAGTTATACAGTATATTATTACCGGAAGGAAAGAAATTTATAATGAGTTTTTCTTTTTTTGTCTTTCGTGCTTACAGTAAGATTATTTTCTTTTATATTTGAAAAAAAGAAGCTCAAGTAGAATGAAGTCTTATCTTTAGAAAGCTGGGCTTGAGCCTTAAGAAATTTTAACCAGTTAAGGTTAGGTTAATTTAATTTTTTGTAAAAATCTCATTTTCTTTCTTTAAAAAATTTAAATAACACTTCATCACACTTTGCTTTGTTTATGATTCAAGCGGTTCAAACGACAAATAAGCCGATAATTATGAAAATTCTATTATTCCTAATTAAACATGTTTACCAACAAATTTAAACAAATATCACGTTTAAAAATTAAAAAAATAATTCGCCGCATTATGTTTACTTTACTCAGGTGACTGACTTCGAAACTAACTCGCATATATTTATTTACGCATTTTAAAATTTTATTATTAGTCTGATACAATGACTTGTCAGTCTTTTTAATTTCGCCTGAAACAATTTTTATTTTTATTACAGCTCATTACTCGTCGTATACGAAGGTTACGACGAAGGTGCAGACGTTTTTCCTCCTCCCCCAAACGGTCTCTCATTTCAAAATCATTTAATGATACCTGATGACATCGACGATAGGGGATCGGAAGACAGCAGAGATGCGGGAGGTAAGCAAAGTAAATAAAAAAAGACACAATGAGAACATTAGCCTGAAGGTCAAGGCTAAATTCATCGATCTTTTAGTTTTTTCTGAGTCATTTTTGTCTCGAGAAAATCCTTTACGTAATTTAGCCTTGATTAAAAGTGTAATGGAGTGTGATTACCATTTTTTTTTTGTGTTGTCGTAGGGCATTACGATATCGATGTGTCGAATTCCTCCAGCGAAAATCCGCAGCTTTATGACGATATAAGTAAGGATGCTCATCAAAGGGGATTCGGGGAAGCAGCAGCAAGGGGTTCAGGTAAGTCATTTTTTTTTTTGGCTAAATTGAAGGCTGGGTCTCATGTGGAAGCCCTACGGCCTTTTTCGGGCTTAAAAAACATTTTTTAAATTAATGTATAATTATATTTTTTAGGATTTTTCCCGATATCTGAAGACACCATGTTTCCAGATTCAAAATCCGCTCATAGCAATAATAGTTCATCAAACACATGGACTGTAAGTATTTATTTTTCAATTACTTCATTTTTATTTTTCTATTTTCTCATTTTGAAATTTTTTTTCCAGGGTTACATGTCCGAATGTGAAGATTTATCATCATTATCCGGTGAAAATTCCGCTTGTTCGTCTGACGTTAGCCTCGGCTCATTAGCCAAACGATCTCGACAAAATTCTAAAGACACAACATCAACATCAACCGACACGGATTCGGATTTGGAAAACCGTAAAATCCGAAATTATTACAACGGATCCGACTCGGATTCAAGCCCGGAAGTAATCCGCAATAAACTGAAACATTCCGATGGCAAACATTCGCGAAGATCTCGTCCATTAAGCGATACCGTCGATGTGAGAATGATCGATTTCGCACATACAACATTTAACAAGCTCGGTGTTTCCAATGTAACCGTTCATCACGGACCCGATTGTGGGTTTCTCACGGGATTGGACAGTCTGAAAAGGCTATTATGTGAAATCCTAACAGAAAGCTAAATTATTTGAACTAAATTCCATCACTTTTTTTCATTAAAAAAAAAATTTCCTGGTGAAATTTTTTTTTAGGCAAAATTTTTACATCACAAATATTTATTAGCATTGCATAGCGCGCTTTTGCTATTTTTTAAGCTTGACTTGTCTGAATTTGTGGATTGGTCAAAGGTCGTATTGAAAGTGAAAAATCTTTATTGAATTTTGTATAATAAAATTTTTTATTAAGACTCCCAGTGATGTTGTCTTAAAGTCAATCTTCAAAGTCGTTTCTTTTTTTTTTTTTTGTTTTTCAGTTAAATTTTTTATGCGAAAATTAAAGGACCGTAGCCCTTGCTAAGAATTCTAAGATTCATTTGATCATAAAATAAACCAACTATGTTCAAACTGTCTTGGAATTCCTCGCAGGCATTAGAAATATTCGGTGCCGGAAACAGCATTTTATTTTTGGCTTATGACTAAAATTATCCAAAAATTGGATGATATACTCAAAAGATAATTTTTTAATTTAGGCCGAAGAATACGACCTTTTCTTTGACTTAAATACAACACCACTACGGATTTTCTTACAAAAGTGACTTATAAACAGGATGTCGTTTTGATTTTTTTTTAAAAGCTGAATACATTTCCTAAGTTTCTTTTTTATAGTGTATGATATTGGCTGTGGTATTTTTAAATACTTCATATATTAGATAAATTTTCATTTCTTTTGTATTAGTATTTTTATGCCTTCAAATGACCTGTCTTTACAAAAAAAAAAAAGAGATATTTTTTGAACGAATGTGTAGCCTGACTTCTTTTTTCATCATCATAGATGCTAAAAGTGTCCTTTACTCTTTTCATAAATCGCCTTAAATTATTCACCATTTCAGTATTTATTATTATTTATGTAGTGCTTTTTGTTTTATTCATAAATGAACGATAGAGATATCAATTTTTGCATTTGAGAGTCTCTTAAGAAATGTATTCAGAATGTGTAATGTAAAGGGCATCAAATATGAAAGGATTAAATATTTTAAATAAATGAATCTAGATAAATTTTTAATAAATTTTTTGTTATTTAAGAACCTTTATTTTTCTGATCCATCATTTTGTCATTCATGGCGCCATCATATGCCTCTGAAACTTTCAATTTTTCAGCTGTTCATAGCTTTCCGATGGTCTTTATTCCTATTTGTAACTTCTGGCTACTCGACTGTAGATTGGGTTAAAACACGGTTAAATTTGTGGGACCCGGAAAGCATGCATGTTTAAAAAAAGTTTTCCCTTTTAAATTTTGCTTAGAAAATTAAAAAATCCAAAACTATACGCGTTTGTATATTTATACAGCTAGCAGAAGTTTAACCGCCATCGTCGCCATCTTGAGATTCTTAGCGGCACTCAAAATGGCTGCTGGACCGATCGCCGAACGTAATCAAGGTTTGTAAATGCATTTCCTCGTATAATACAATCGTTTTCAATTTAATTTCCATCAATCAACATTCTTCTAATTGCCTTTTTTTATTATTTAGATGCCACGATTTATGTCGGAGGCTTGGACGACAAAGTCACCGAACCGTTGTTATGGGAGCTATTCGTTCAATCAGGACCAGTCGGTGAGTTTTTTTTTCATAATCTCTACCCATGAACCTCTTATTATATCATGCCTGAATGCAAGTCAATCGAATTTCGGGAATAAATTGATTTAAATGAGTGATCGTTCCATTGTATCAAGTATAGGTTAGTTTACCTCAGGATTTGAGGTTAGAATAAGTTCGTAAATAATACGTTTTCAATTTTTTGCTCAGTAAATGTTCACATGCCAAAAGATAGAGTAACTCAAATGCATCAGGGTTACGGTTTCGTTGAATTTATGGGTGAGGAAGACGCAGATTATGCAATTAAAATAATGAACATGATCAAATTATATGGAAAGCCAATTAGGGTTAATAAGGTAAGTACAAGTGTGTTTAAAACTGCTGTGATGTGTTTCATTTTTTTTTCCCTTGAATGTCATGTACATATGATAACGAATAATATTGAATTTTAGGCATCAGCTCATCAAAAAAATTTAGACGTAGGTGCAAATATATTTATTGGAAATCTAGATCCTGAAGTAGATGAAAAATTACTTTTCGATACATTTTCTGCTTTTGGAGTTATTTTACAAACACCAAAGATAATGCGGGATCCTGATTCTGGAAATTCAAAAGGATTCGCTTTTATTAATTTTGCTAGTTTTGAAGCAAGTGATGCTAGTATCGAAGCCATGAATGGACAGTATTTATGTAATAGACCAATTTCAGTGAGTTATGCATTTAAAAAAGATTCAAGGGGAGAACGTCATGGTTCAGCAGCAGAAAGGTTAGTATTTAAATTTTTTTTGTGTCAATTTTAGGAACTGATTTCAATATTTGTTATTTTTGTAGGTTATTAGCAGCACAAAATCCACTTTCACAAGCAGATAGACCGCATCAGCTTTTTGCAGATGCTCCACCGCCTGCTCCTTTACCACCACCAACTCCAATGATGATGATTCCACCTCCTCCGAATCCACCACCACCACCTCCTGTCCCTCCACCAATGGGTATGCCTCCTCCTCCTCCAATGCCTGGTATGAATCCACCTCTCCCCCCAAGTATTCCTCCTCCTGGCATGGAAGGATATGGGGCTGGTATGCCTCCTCCTCCTAGGATGATGCCACCAGGATCGATTCCTCCTTGGCAGCAGCAGCAAACCTACAATCCTGCTCAAGGTTACGCAAGTTACGGGCAAGGCTACGGGCCTCCACCTACGCAAGCAAATAATTCCGCTAATAATTATATGCAAGCTAATTATGCTCAAAGTTATGGCGGCCCTCCGCCAAGTTGGATGCCACCTCCGCCGAATCAAATGCCACCAGGAATGCAACCCTACGGACCTCCTGCGATGCCTCCTTTTCCGCCTCCGCCAGGGCCTCCTAGAACCATGAGATCCGGAAACGAAACCTACTAATTAAATCTTAGCTAATAATAATTTTTTTTTAATTAAATAAATTTTCTTTTTTGTAAAATTTTTTTATATTTTTTTTTTTATTTGCCGCGAAATTAAAAATAGTGAATGTTCATAGCGCGTGCAAGGATAGGCAATGTTATGTATTTACGTTACCGTGGTTACCTATTGATGTAAGTTGGTTTTATTTCATATTGATTTCAAGTTTTTTGCCATTGTATTGTGACAATATTACAAATTCTTATTTTTTTAAAAAATTTGCAGTTTTGGATTTGGCGGAAATGCGTTGTAGTAAAAATAAAAGTGTTCATAGTGGTCACGATCAGTTTAGCAAGAAAACATGCAATAGCTTTTAAGCTGAATATTAATTTGAACGCAATTTGCTGACTCATTATTTGAAATAAAAGGATTTAGATTTTTGGAAGATAAATTAAATGAGGAAAAATAGTAGAATAATTTGAATAAAACATTTTGATGATAGTAACATTTTACTAGTGCGGATTTTAAGTAAGTCATTGTTTTTTTAATTTTTATCAAGGTTTGACTAGTTTTAAAATTTTTTTTTCTAATGTTTCAGTTTTGCACTTCGGAGGTGAATTGAACAAAGTTGCTCATTTTGGGACTTTTACAAATGGTCACCTAAGGAAATAAAGTAGAAGCTTTAATATAACGCCATTTATATGGAATTGGTGAATATATGTACCATCACATTTCCGAATATTACTATTACTATAAGGTAAGAAGGTGTTAATAAGCTGTCAGGACGAATCGCCTAGTCAGTGTACAAAAACTGTACATCTATCTAGGCTCTAGGATTTGGAGTCCAAGTTCAAAATGGGGCTAAGAAGTGTTAGCCCATCTTTAAAATTGAATTGAGTATTAAATTTTTTAGGTGCCCTCCTGAGGAGCCTCATTGTTGTCCAGTGAGAAAGCATAAAGAACTTTGGGAAACATGGTATTTTTGGTAAGTGGCATAAATTTGCTGGGGTGACATGAAACAGTCGCAGAGGTTCGCGCAGGCCTAATATTTTTGGCCCTAGCTTGCTGTGAGCTAGCCTGAGCTCTTAAGAGTCTTTATGTCATGATATTGTGATTATATTTGTAATAATTATCAATTATATTTCAGGTTCGGAGTGGGGCTCATTTTCCTTTTCGTTATTACTTCTGCTACTTCTTATCTCGCTAACTCTTGTAAACGCAAACAACAAAATTTAATTCGCATTCGGAATCTCTCTCACAATCCAGGCAGTGCTCCGATTATAACGACTATTAGCGGACCTGGCGGGATTATACAACCTGATATAAAACATTATTTTAATAATCAAATTGGAGTGGTCCCTGAATATACTTGGTAAGTCCGTGAGTGTGGATGGCAGATGCAAAACTTAACAGCTAGTGGCGCTAGTATGCACAAACTGCGACAGTTCAGTTGCCACATAAATTTTTTATTCAGCGTCAATAATATAGACGAAATTATCCACAAGTTGAATGATAATCATACATGCAACATGGCTGAATTTCAATATGGCGTAGCACAAATCTTTCTGCTGCATCTCGAGTGCTCCCTTTATCTCTATCTTGTCTTGAGAGCCTGAAAGGAGAGAGTCGCTAACTAAATTGCTGCTTTTTGATTGGCTGTTTTTTTTTTAGCGTTAGCATTGATAAATCTAAAGACTACGCGAAACCTCTAGCGCCTCCTTACCCACCGGTCGAGCCCGTAACAATCGTCAAAGGTTCCGCACCGCCTCAAGGATTCCGTCAAACAAACGCCTACACTGAAATCGTCCTCCCGCCCGGTTACGTCGACTCGGATCATTACAAACCCTAACAATGGGCTTTTTCGAAAAACTCGCAAATTTCCTAAAATCCAAAAAGCACGTCGAAGCCAACATCATCATAGTCGGTTTAAACAACAGCGGAAAAAGCTCAGTGATCAACCACTTTAAACCTGAAGAAGACAGAGCTAGCGACACGATCGTCCCCACGATCGGTTTCAACGTTGAAAAATTTAAAAATCAAAATGTCGGCTTTACTGCTTTCGATATGAGCGGGCAAGGACGTTATAGAGACTTGTGGGAACATTATTATAAAGATTGTAACGGGATTATATTTGTGATCGATTCAAGCGATAAGTTGAGGTTGGTTGTTGTGAAGGAAGAATTGGATATGTTACTTCAGCATCCGGATATAGCGTGTAAAAGAATCCCGATTTTGTTTTATGCTAATAAAATGGATTTAAGGGATAGTTTGTCGAGTGTGAAAATTGCAGCGGGTTTGAATTTAGATAGGATCATGGATAAGCCGTGGCATATTTGTGCTAGTAATGCTATTACTGGAGAAGGGTTGCAGGAAGGAGTCGAATGGTTTACGCAACAAATAAGAGAGTATGTTATGTACAATAGGAATTCCTAATTGGCTGCAGAAATCCTATTTGATGTTTTGTAAAGCCCCGCACTGGCTGAATTTTTTAGGGCCAATTTCACCGACCTCGTTTGACGCTTAATCTTAGATTAAATATGGCTGTTCCATTAGTTAGATTGTAAGTTAAATTTAGATTAAGGTTTTAAACTTGATTTTTTGGTTCGTGAGTTTGGCCCTTTAGTTAGCCTGACAAGGTTCGTAGAAAATAATCGATGATAACAGGCCTGATTGATCCTAAAAATTCTTCGGCCCAAGCTCTGTGGTTATTGGCTCGTGCGGGGACTCTGTAAATTTTTAAGTATCAAGATAAGTTCTCATTTTGTTTTATAATAAAGAGTTTTGAAAAATTCATTTAGTTTTGAAAATTTGTATTGGAATCATGTCGCGTTTTATCGGTTTTCGCGAAAAATGTCAAGCTTGTCAATTAAAAAGTTTTCTTTAGTGAGTGATGTGATATAACTTTTCGAGGAATTTTTTTTCTTCTCTTATATTAAACTTTTTCCCGGTGAGATGAGATCCCAGGTCAAAAGTGTACAAAAAAAAGTAATAACTTTTTCATTTTAGAAAGTTAAGAGTATTATAACGGTCGAACTTTTGCCAAGAGATTAGGACACTTTACTCATTTTCAATTAGACTCAGCCTAATGGTATTGATTTTTAAATTAAGAGAAAGTTTCAGATTTTTGATATCATTCGCTGTATTTGTTTACCGATTAATTTTTCAATACATGTAGGGCGGGTGTCAGAGCAGGAGAGCAAAAAGCAGTGTTAAAATCACATCGTAACTTATGGATTTTCAAAAAAAATTAATTTCTATATTTCTTTTTTTTTGAGGCCCCATTGTCTCGAGCATAAAATCCAGCAAAAGCATCGATCAAATACTCGATTTTGAAAATTTTTACTTTAAGCTCCTTTTTCCTATGAAAGGTCACATTTTCAAAATAACAAAAAAAATTTTTAATATTTATATTATAAAAAGAATTATCACGATTGTCACGATACTTTTATCAAACATTGAAAGTGCTTTACAGGTCCTATTAAATTATTTTAAGTCTTCAAAACGACGGCTTTCTACTCTTCTTGATTCACGGTTCCATTTTTCTTCTTTTTGCCCTCAACTTCCGCCTCAGTGGGCGGGAAAACGTAATTCGATTTCAAATTACTAAAATCAACATAGGCATGAGTAACTGAATATAACTTTTCTAATTTTTGTACTAATTCACCAAACGTAGGTCTCTCATCCGGATTTTGAATCCAACAATCCAACATTATTTCATATAATTGAGCAGTGATATTTTCAGGTTGGTCTGGGTGCCCTCCTTTTTTAAGGAAAGTGATGACTTGCCCGTCTGTGAGCCCGCCGTATGGGAACGCAGCTGTAATTTTAAAAATTTATTAGCTAGGCTAATGGGACGTTTTTAGCCACCACTATAAACTCTTTACCTAATGTTCCGATTTCCCACAAAACGACGCCATAAGACCAAACATCGCTTTTATTCGAAAACGTTAAAAATTCCACTGCTTCAGGAGCCATCCAACGTAGCGGAACTTTCTTCGATCTTTTATTTACATAAATCCCAATCCGAGACATACCAAAATCTGATATTTTTAATCTCTTATCTCTATCCATTAAAATATTTCTAGCTGCTAAATCTCGATGAACTATGTTTCTTTTTTCCAAATGGTCCATGCCACGAGCTATTTGCAAAGAAAATGACTCCAGCTCTTTATTATCTAATATGAACTCTATTTTTTGAGGTGTCTTGGGGGTTTCAGGAGCCCTGAGAGGATCATCTGGTTTGCTCTCAACCTCGGGCCTACTTTCGATTTCGTGATCCTGTATGTAGGAGGACTCCGAGGATTGAGGATAGCTGCTAAAAAAAGAATTTGAGATTTTAAGATTGCTGCAGAGCTCAACTGTTATTTAAATCTTCGTTATCTTACCAGGAATGTTGTAGCATGACGTATCTGATGCTTCCGTTTCTTCTATTAAATTCAGTTCTTAAATTTCCTAAATAACTTTTGAGATCATACAAAACTAAGTACTCCATCACAATGCTCAATGGTTCTTTACAATAGCCCAACATTTTTACTACGTTTTCATGGTGTCCAGCTTCTCTAAAAATTTTTATCTCTTCGATGAAATCGTCAATTTGATCAAGTGGAGCCGTTTCTGAAAAATGTAGAAATTTTGCTGTAGTGTAATTTTTTGAACCCAGTTCGATAAAAATAGATGGTCGAGAAACCTCCCCAAGCAACCAGTCCAACCAAAATTCATTTAAAATTCATTTAGACGTATTTCGAGGACGAAAGACGTCATTTAGACGTATTTCGAGGACAAAAGACGTCATTTAGACGTATTTTGAAAACAAAATACTTCAAAAGGTCGTCTTTTAGACGTTATTTTGGTCAGATTGGTTGCTTGGGTCTTTGTATCCCAAATCATGCAAGATTTGAGCTAAGAGGCATTACTTTATTTGGAGAGAAGCTAAGCCCCTCTTGGCATGTCATCATCCTTACCTCTTATTTGCTTGACTGCAACTTTTTTATGTCCCTTTATGTCCTTTATTGCTTCAGCTAAATAAACTTCTCCAAATTCTCCTCTGCCTAATCGTTTTATAATATTCAAATCTCTATAATCGATTAAATAGCTGTCCTGTAAATCAATAACGATTTTAATAATGCGTCGCTGAGCAGGATTAATAAGGAAATATTTTTTTATATATAACGAAAACTTACTTTGATCGGCTCTGCGCTATACATTGGATTTGCAACTAATCTCGTTTCTAAATCTGATACTAACAATCGGTTGTTGTTCATGAAATTATCTTCATTACGTTGATGGCGTCCCATTAATCGTTTCCATACTTCAGTGTTACATCTTCCTATGTATATGTAAATGATCGAGAGGACCAAGAAGAATAGCAGAAAGAAAACGAGTATGATCCAAACTTCATTTGTGGTGGAAGAGTACTCGGTGGCCGGGGCCATGCTGGGAACTGAAAGAAAAAATTTTAAGGTGGTGCTGAAAATTTTACAGCCACATTTACTCAGGCCCGTAGCCAGAGAGCCAGGTTAGGAAAGTTTACTAGGAGGGGCTCGAAATGACCCCTTGGATAGGGAAAACACGTGGGCCAAAAAATTTTGGCTACGGACCAAAATCAATAGAAGGTTGGACCCTCCGCATTTTAAGACGGAAGATCTTAGATCAGCTTTACATCTCTTGCGGCCCGGGGCTTTTATGACGTCAATCGATCTTAAGGATGTATACTTTGCGGCTAGATGCCAATGATCAACTTTCATTATTGACATCCCTTTGTGGGGATGATAAGTGGTAGAGACCGCTCATGTCAGACGCCCCTTTAAACCAGTCTAGTATCTCCTCTAAGGCTATTGGCGAAGTTTTGCATAAACCTCCACCAATAGAAATCCTTCCTGGCAAACCTGAATTATCATTTCACTTACAATCAAAATTTACTTCCGCTTTTTCGCCTGGGCAGTCGAATACATCCACCAGCTGAGCGACCACTTGATGTTTTAGCCTCTCAGTTTTGTTCATTCGGAAGTAGTACGTTCCGTTTCGAACGAAATTTTTTATGAAACTATCCAATAATATTTCCTTCACCATTCTTTGCTCTGAAGGTAAAGTTCTTACTGGATCAATTCTGCAAAAGGGAAAATTTTGATAATTTTCAACCGAAATAAATATTTTTACTCAATTTTACAGACTCTTCTTACATGATTACAATTTTTTGAGTATTATTTAAAATTTCTTTGTCAATCTTCGGCAGCTTCCAATGAACTATGACTCCTTCAGTTTTAACGGACACGAGGAGTCTAGGCGCCGGCATCAAAGTGTCATTAACGCATTTGAAGCATTTACCATCCATTCCCTCCAGACAAACTAAAAAAAAATCCAAAAATCGTAAAAGCTCCAGGTGGTAAGAAAACGCCTAAAATACAGGAACCAGAAACTCTTTGGCTCTTGAAGGATCAAAGACTTGAAGTTAGAAAGATTTCTGATCCTTCGTTCGCATTTGGCTTCCAGTGGCGGCATTTAGCCCTCTGAAATTTTTTGTTCCATAAGCTAAGCTTTGAGTGAAATGGCGCCACTGTTGGCTTCAGGACCTTTCTACTTCCCGACATACCTGGAATCGTATATTTCAATGCGAAAGGATCGCATTCCCCTCTCATAGCCACTCGAATCTTGTATGTGCAAGTTGGAGTTATGCTTATAAATCGATCCTTATGCCTGAACGTGTACCTGTCTTTCTAAAATATGAAAAATTAATTTTTGATACAAGGCTGGCTACGGAAATTTTTGTAATTAATTCTTCTGCTTACATCTTCCGGATTTGTCGTATAAATTAATTTATTCTCAAAATCGCAGTTAGAATTATTTTCGCTGTTAGGATGCCCTTGAAGCTTCAGATACCTCATTTTCGTTTCAGCTTTCCATGATAATTCCATGCGATAAGCATCGTTAGTCGAATCATTAAAGAAAATCGTTTTGGCCAGGATTGATTGTATGCAATATTTACTTTCGTTTAGATTTAGCGTTTTATTGTCGTAGATTTCGAGGATTTCTTCGTCCCTGCTTGGATTCTGGGAGATTAGATGCGTTTTATTGCCGAAAGAAAAATCCTGAAGAGGAAAGGAAAATATAGTTAGTTGAATAAATTTTGTGTCGACATGCGACGGCCATTTCCTGAACTAATTCAATCAATAGCTGGGCTCAAAGATCATTTTACGAACTAAAACTACTCGAGCGCCATATAGTGGCTCTTTCTTCAATTTGAAACTGCCTTTAGTGCTGCCCATTGGTCATTTCACGAACTAAATTCATCGCTAGCGCTGCTCGGGGGCCATTTCATGAACTAAACCGATCACCAAAGCCATCTAGCAGCCATTTCATGAACTGAATCGGTCACTAGCGTTGCTTAGCGGTCATTTCATGATCTAAATCGATCACTAGGACTGTCTAGCGGCCATTTCATGAACTAAATCGACCACCAGAGTTATCTAGCGGCCATTTCATGAACTAAGTCGACCACTAGTGTTGTCCAGCGGCAATTTTTTGAACTAAATCGATACTATTGCTGCTTAGCGGCCATTCCATGAACTAAATCTATCACTAGTGCTGCCCAGCGGCCATTTTTGAACTAGATCGATTACTAGTGCTGCTTAGCGGCCATTTTTGAACTAGATCGTTCACTAGTGCTGCTTAGCGGTCATTTCATGGACTAAATCGACCACCAGAGTTATCTAGCGGCCATTTCATGAACTAAGTCGACCACTAGTGCTGCCCAGCGGCAATTTTTTGAACTAAATCGATACTATTGCTGTTTAGCGGTCATTCCATGAACTGAATCTATCACTAGTGCTGCCCAGCGGCCATTTTTTGAACTAGATTGATCACTAGTGCTGCTTAGCGGTCATTTCATGAACTAAATCGACCACCAGAGTTATCTAGCGGCCATTTCATGAACTAAGTCGACCACTAGTGTTGTCCAGCGGCAATTTTTTGAACTAAATCGATACTATTGCTGCTTAGCGGCCATTCCATGAACTAAATCTATCACTAGTGCTGCCCAGCGGCCATTTTTGAACTAGATCGATCACTAGTGCTGCTTAGCGGTCATTTCATGGACTAAATCGACCACCAGAGTTATCTAGCGGCCATTTCATGAACTAAGTCGACCACTAGTGCTGCCCAGCGGCAATTTTTTGAACTAAATCGATACTATTGCTGTTTAGCGGTCATTCCATGAACTGAATCTATCACTAGTGCTGCCCAGCGGCCATTTTTTGAACTAGATTGATCACTAGTGCTGCTTAGCGGTCATTTCATGGACTAAATCGACCACCAGAGTTATCTAGCGGCCATTTCATGAACTAAGTCGACCACTAGTGCTGCCCGGCGGCAATTTTTTGAACTAAATCGATACTATTGCTGCTTAGCGGCCATTCCATGAACTAAATCTATCACTAGTGCTGCCCAGCGGCCATTTTTTGAACTAGATCGATCACTGATGCTGCTTAGCGGCCATTTCATGAACTAAGTCGATACTGTCGCTGCTTAGTGGCCATTCCATGAACTAAATCAACCACCAAAGCTATCTAGCGGCCATTTTATGAACTGAATCGGTCACTAGTGTTGCTTAGATACTATTTCATGAACCAAATCGATTGTTAGTGCCTCCTTGAGGCCGCTTTATGAACCTGCTAGATCATCAGTGCTTCCTAACAGCCATCTCCTGAACTAACTCATTTTAGACTCGTGCTGCAAAAGGCTCATAGTCTTGATATCAGCAACAAAATTTCGCATTACTATAATAACGTCCTAATTAATTAATCCCCGACCTAATTTATGAACCGAAATAATGTTGTTGATCGTAAAAATAAATATTTTTTTTTACGATTGTCGCTCCGATATAAAAATCCTGTCTTTGACATGACATACCCAGAAGCCGGAAATTCTAAAAGCGTTAATAATACAAGGAAAATTAAAAAAAAGAAATAAGTTTTTTCAAAAAAGATTATTTATCAACAAGCTGTCGGATTTCCGCAGCCGTGGATTCTAAAAAAAATCCGATCGACTCATCCTCCAAGCAGCTTTACGAATTCGTTAAAATAATAATCAAAACCATTAATGGAGATTCCAATCTAATTACGTTGTGAATTGTTAGAAATTCATCAGCGTAGCCAAAGGAGGGCTTTAGTTCATTCATAAAATATTAAGGCTTCAGAAGGGTCCTTCAATCAAGATAAATGTTTTTCACTTAGGCTTTTAGATCCAACTATGCTCAGGCTTTGCCTGAAATTAGCTTAACGTCACTTGGGCCCTTTATAATCGTCTTAGCTACCCCTTTTATCCTTCTTCTGAAAACACTTCCTGGCGTCGCAACTACTCTAGATGATTCATTCTCCTGAAGGCCAAATTTGTTTTTCCGAATTTTTTCTAGCCACCGACTGAATTATATATTTTGTAAATTGACGTAAAACTTACGCAACTGACATGGGACAAGGTAAACATTTTTATTCGATTAAACCTTTCAAGATAAGACGAAACGTATAAAATGAAAGATTTATTTGGGTTGGATTTCTTTCATTCAAATCGAGAAAAAAAAATCTCGAAAATATTACTTTTCGCCCTCCTGCCGGGTGGAAATCAATATACCAAGTTCATCATAAACATGACGTAATAAGAACGTTGGGCGCCCGATTGTCAAGATTTTTAATAGTTAGTTAATGCTATTTTAACTGTCGCAGGGTTGATTTTTAAGGGTTGATTGCTACAAATTTTTATGTACGGGAAACTTACGTATTGTGCCAAAGCAGCGATTAAACTTTCAGTTGTGGAATTTACGTTTTCTTTTGTTTGGCTCTGAAATAAAACATGATTTTATATTGTTTACGATAAAGTTCAAAGGAATTTTTCGGGGTTTTCGTTGTAAATTTTCGTGTCATAACAAAAAGGGTTGTAAAAAGATCTTACCTGACATTTTGACCCGATGATTGTGAGAGTGATGTAGGTGAAAATAATGGAAATGTAAGTTTTAGTTGTCGGGCCCATTTTGAAGAGGTTTTCGGATCATGGATTTTTTTTAGAAGTTTAGAAGGTTTTTATGAATGATAGTAGGAGCTACTTTCATCGGATTTAATGCCTGAAAAAAATATTTTTTTTTGAGTTTCTTGAATTTAAAATTGTTTTTAGCATTTTTTCCAAGCTCAGAAAATATTTTTAAATTTTTTTAGTGCTTGAAAATATTTTTAGAAATTTTTTTGGTGCTCTAAAATTTTTTTAAAATTTTTTTTGGTGCTCTAAAATTTTTTTTTTAATCCTCAATAATTTTCTAAAATTCCTAGATGATGTAATTTTTTTCAAGAATCTGAAAAAAGGGGAAAAAAGTACAAATGACAGTTGTTTATCTTATCAACAATCTATTAAAAGATTTCCGGAACCTTTTTCCAGGTTAACAGGAAAGGTAATATATTGCCTTTTATAGCGATAATCTGATTTTGATAATATTGCTTCAAAAAAAAAAGAAAACCATAATCAAATTAAAATCTTCAAACTGCGAAAATTAATTTTTTTTTAAAATAAAAACGTGAAACAAGAGCAGACCGGAAAAGCAAATTAATTAAAAATGGGCGGGGATTCAATAGCAATCATTCAAATTATCACCTTCTCGACTAATTGAATAAACCATTTAGGCGCCGGAAAATAAACATATCGGTGATGTCAAACATAATGTCGCCTAGAACTAATATAAATAAATAAATATTAAAGGGATCATGAGGGGGAAAATTCGAAATCGCAGTGAGTAGATTAGGAATTATAATGAGGGGGTATGTTAATCTTCATGTAAGCTAATTAATAAATTATCTGCTTGTTTAGTTAATTGCCCGAAGTGCGTTAATGGGAAAAGTGTTTTCGTGGAAATAAAATTTATTCAAAAATAAATTATTAAACATGTGGGATGAATGGTATGAAAGACAATCAAAAACTATTGAATCCAATCAAATGCAAACAAACAAGCATTGGGGAAACGGTAGACGTTTGTTTACTGAATAACACATGGACTGATAGAAAGGAACCCAAACTCCTACATAGAGCTTTTTGATAAAAAAATCAAAATGGAGTAAGTCTCTTTTTGATTTCAAAAAAATGGAGAAGTTTTTATGAAAGACTTTCTATAAATAACGAAATTAGCTTGGACTATTCTGTGATTAAAATGAAGATAATGTTGGGTAAAAATATTAGAAGTGGCTCAAGAACTCCATTAAAGCTGTTTTATTTATTTAAAAAAATTTGCCTCACACTCTAAGAAGACGGGACGGATTATTGACTAGTCCATAAGTGCCCCGTCTTCTTAGAATTCGGGTAAAAAAATTTTATGTAATAAATGGAATTTGAAAAAGTTGACTATTTTTCAAAAAAAAATTTTGAAGCAAAGATCTCGTGCAGAGGAAATTTAATTAAAACTCCACAAAAATTTTTTTTTAAAAAAAATGAATTTTTTTTATACTTAAACCGTTTTCCGATCAAACCTTTAAGATAAAACAAACATTTCAACCCTTCTACTTTTGAACTTCATGAAAGAGTCATTTATATATATAAAAAACTCTTGGTGGGTTGATTTGCATCACTTCTGAGGTTAAATCAAGGGCGTATAAGAGATATCCGAAAGAAGCATCCGGAAAATAAAGCACTTAGGGTCGATGGGGGGATAAGTAAATGATCCCGAAATGAAAAAGTACGTAAATATTTACTTTTCCCTCGATTACTTTGACTAAACGTGACTGAAAGCTCCATTTGGAAGACAATGGGAAAGCGCACATTTCGCTAACAAGGAAATCTTATGTGGATTGTTTCATTTCCGGCCGGAAACGCCGTTAGGCCCAACCCAACAAATCTTTTTAATATTAAAAAAAATTTAAAGCCTTGAAAGCTTGCGAAAAATTTTTTAAAATTGGCAATGACTACCATAAATGTTAATATTTACCTAACGTGTAAATTATTTTTCCATACATGATTAGTATAGTATTTTTTCTCATTCAAAAAAAATATTTTAAAATTCAAACTATAAAATTTAAGTGATTTCAAACTTTTTCTTAAAAAGAAGCAATCGCATTTTTTCTAAAAAAAAAAAAAATTTAAATTAAAAAATTGTTGCTGGAAAAACACTTGAACTGGGCGTCTCGCGAACTTCAACACTTAATTATGAAGTTTATATAAAGTGCCACGCACTTCTCAACTATCAGACGCGGAAAAGTTATAAAAACTATCAACCCTAATTTTCTCCTCCCCTTTCGTCTCCGGGATTCGCGTGTAAACTTTGGAAAACGCGTCGAGTAAATGATCTCTAATATCCACGGATACTAACTCATTTGTAGCTTGACATTTTCAATTTTCAACATCGCGCGAAGCGAGAGATTCAAGCGCCTCTATCAATGGCTCCATACACTTTTACTTTTTTTTATGCATTGTAGATAACAAAAGCGCATATTCGAAATCAAAGCTTTGTGAGATAAAGACAAAGAAATGGAAAGTAAGCGCTCTTTTAATTTTTAAAATTAATTCTGGTGTTGAATTTTCCTTTTGGATATTGAAAATTTATTCCCGTTTGAAAGAAATATGTATTGAGTCATTTAGATTTAATTTGAATTTGCCGCTTATCCGCCATATTGGTAAAGACTAGCGCTGTTCAACAGCCGCACCATAAACTAAAACTACACTAGCGTCATAACTATCCTTCTTAGTACAAGGTTTTCATAAAAAAGGCTCTCACAACCATTCTGGCTAATTCTTTGTGGGACTCGTATGACATCATCTTTTTTAAAGCTCAAAATGGTGGAGATTGATAAAAAAATATAGCTCTAAATCGAGTCAAGCTTCCATATTATATCTGCCTTCTAAGGCTGCTTCTTTTGGGAATCTCTGACATCATTGATTTAGCCTCAGAAGTGGTGAGCACCAGATTTTGTTGTCGGTAGTAGAAGGGTTGGGATGTTTGCTTTTTCTCCAAGGTTTGATCGGGAAACGGTTTAATTATAAAATTTCTGAGTGGGCATATAATTTTCTGAAGTTAAACAAAGCTGGGAAGGGTGTGTACGTGTGTTCTGGGAATGGGGGTCACTTTTAGACTCATTTATTAGAATTATCATCTTAATGGACTGTATTGCTTCCTGCCTTCATGTAGGTCCCCGTCCTAGACTTATTTGTGATTCTCATTGAGACAGCCTTTATAACCTTGGCAACGAATTTTCACCACATTCAATGTGTTTTAGCATTCATCTTCTGTGTTTGCTAAATTACTTATCACAACATCTTGGTTTTCTTTACCTTATCTTCAAACTTTTATCACTAAGCATTTTTGTTATCACGTCAAATCTCACTACATCATTTACTCTAAATAAATGGTAATATGATAACTTATATTTTTAGATGATACACAGACCTCGAGGTCTACAAATATAAAATGCATCTCGATTGTCTGCCTAAAAAGATTAACACTTAATCCACAAAGACAATAGGTAAACCAGGTTAGGTTATGTCAAAATATCGAAAAATTCCCGCTAAGAAAAGGGACCAAAAAATAGATAAGACATTTTTCTCAGAATTATATTTTTTTAAGTTGATGTACGAAGCTCAAGTGCCATCTCCAATAATTCATTCATTTTAACATTTGAGGGCAAAGAACAGAATGTTTACAATGCATCAAACAAAACAATGGTTTATTATGAAACTTTTTTTATAGAGCCATAAAAATATTGACTTATCTTTTTTTTTTCCTGTTCATTTCCCAAAAATCACGTTTTCTCTTAAGCTGATTATGGCGCCATTTTTAACAAAAACGAATCGCCGCGTTGTGATTCGTTTAAAAATCGACACCAGCGATCCCACGCGTAAAAATCTCTCACTACAATTACAAATGTCGTAAATAACGAGCCAGAGATTGTGTGTAAATAAACAAAATAATGAATATAGGTCAAATTATTAGTTTATTGTTAATATTAACCGTTGAAGTAATTAATGGACAATCAATGTAAGTGGAAGCCAATATTTTAATTTCCTTGATATTTGAATAAGGAATAGCTGATGAAATGAAGCGAGGTTAGTTAATTAATCTCATAACCTTAAAATGATTCATGTTTCAGTGATGATATCTTGAAAGAGGAAGGAGAATGTGTAAATTTATTACAGGATTTTGCTATAGCTTGTGCAGATTTTATGCTTTGTTCTATTAGTAATGCTAGGCCAATTAGAATGTGTTCCTCGTGTGTTGATGCTTATAATGCTGCTGTAACTGGACACACCAGAATATTTGAGGTTGGTTCGGATAAAAAAAAAATGTTTGTGTAAAACAAAATACTAACATGATTTTTGTTTCAGATGGGAGAAAGTCCAAATACAACGTGTAAAGATAAATTTATAAATTTAGATAGGTTAGAAATTTTTGAGGCTGGTTATACGTACATTAAAGATCTTTGGATTAAAGGACAGTGTAAAAGTAAGTAATTCTGTTAATTTTTGGCATATCTAGTTGCTGATGTAATCATTATTTTATTTCCAGATTGTTTTATTGAAGGAACTAATGGATCGTTACCCTCTCAACTCTCAAATAACACAAAACACTTCCACAAATTATACTTAGATACAAATAAATGCATAGGAGGTAGATATAATTCATCGACCAAGACATATGATCCTGATGTTTGTAATAATTGCTCAAAGGAATATTGTCAAATGAATCAATATTATAATCATTTGAAAGAATCATTAGGGGATGGACAATTATGCATGGATATTGTCGATACAGTAAGTGAAATCAAAAACAAATAATTAAAAAAATGGAAATGTTATTGGATTTTTTTTTAGATGAACACTACTCAAAATTTATGGAGTAACATCTTGCATTGTGGAGAAACAATCATGACGCCCGAAATTCCGTTATTAGTTTGCACTTCTGTGTTTTTATTTTTGCCTGTGATATTTTATTTCTGTATTTGGAGTTTTACAACAGCAAGGCCGTCTGCTGTATCACAGCAGAAGAGATTATCACAGAGATTTCGTGAACGTTGGAGAAGTAGAACGGGATCAACAGCTTCGAGATCTTTTATCAGGTCTTAAAATTTTTTTTAAGATGTGCCTTTAAAAGTCTTTCCATAAGGATAATTGAAACGATCCTTAAGTATATAATTTTTTATCTAGTCATGAAACGAAAACGTTCCATTGATAAATATATAAGTGATATTTTATATAAAAAAAATAATGAGCTGTCAGGATTTAAAGTTTAATGTTAACTTTTAGGTTATAATTTTGAATGCGATTTAGTTCCAGAAGCAATACCATATTCATGTTTTCGGCATGGATGCTAAACTCGATTGTAGCATTAGATTGACGTAGAATTTTGTAAATACTATCAAGTTCATGTTCTGGTACTTTTTTTTTTTTGAATCATTTATTTGAATAATTAAGGATTCTCGATAAACGAGAAAACTGCATCGTAGATTTCCTATTCGAGTTTCAGTGGAATTAATCAGAAACAAAATTCATCTACGTACGCGGATAGGCTCGTAAAATTTTTTTGAATGAACCTGAAATAAAGAACAAATTCTGGGAACATTTTTCTTAAATTAACTCTGGCCAGCCGGAGAGCCTAGGAAAATTCTCCAAGGATTTTTTCTAGAAATTTCCAAGTTTGTTTTTGGGTGAGTTTTTTAAAAATTTTTTCGGGATTTGTTTTAACGAGAGCATTATTTGGAATTCTGCAGGATTTTTTTTCTTGGCTAAGAATAACCTTAGATTTTTTCCCTTAGCGAAACTAGTTTCTCTAGAATACTTTTCTGGTAACCTCTGGTTCTGGTTACTTTTCTGGTTATCTGAACAGTAGAATATTTCAATGCAAATACAATGCAAAATAAAATTTTATTAAGAGCCTGCCTGTAAAATCCAATATCATGCTTGCCTCTTTTTAAAATTTCATTTTATGAACTTAGCAGGAAATCTTGATCTCTTGGAGTGATGAGAATTTTCCCACTTAAATAAAATTATCATTACAATTGATTTTTATATTACTTAAGACAAATTTATAATGATCTATAATTACAATAAAACTCAATTTACAAATTATGAATTATTATTTTTTTCCCCATGAATTTTTCAATTCATAGGATACACCCTAAATTAAATACACTTGCCATGATTCTAGAAAAAAATCAAACTTGAAAAAAATTGCATTTCTACCCTAATCTAATGTCAATTACTACTATTAAATCAACATATTTACATTAATAATTACATTAACAGACATTTGTCATTGGCACTATTTATTACTCTAAGTTAAGTTTATCTGTGCCTTGGTTTTTTGCTATTAGTTTTTTTAATTGATGAATTCCTAATATTTTTCATATCTTTTGTTGGCGTTATTGATCTATCTCCATTAATAGAATCTGCATTGCTTCCCCCAGTTGCATTACCAGATGACATATTCCCAGATGAAAGACTGTTACTTAAATTATGTTTAATATCACCGTCTTTTGATGAAACTTTCATATCATTATCTTCAATACCGCTGTTCCCTCCTTGTGATTCACTTTCTGAATTGCGATCTGTTTTTTCACCTTGATCCACAAGTCCGCTTACAGCCTGTAAAGGAAAATAGTCAGTGCAGTTATTTAAAATCAAAGGGAAATGATATAAGTGATGAATACTTACAGCCATGGATGTGATTGACGATTTTGAAAACAACCTCTCAGCTTCTTTGAATTTTCGATTCCTTTTATCAGCTTTACTATTTGTAGTTTTATTGCTAGCTAGGTACCGATCCCATCCTCGAATAATGTTGCCGTAAAGTTGAGTATCTTCAAGGTATGAGCCTTCAAATGCATAGATTTGTCGCTCCAAATTGGCGAGGGTTTCCTAAACAAAACCAGTTTGAGGTTATGTAAAATGTTTAAGACGGAGGTTAATTATGGGATCGCATGAAAGTTTATATGGATTAGTGCGTTTGCTTACCGCTATTTCAGTCTTCCTTTTCACTAATTCAGCTAATTCAGTTCGTATATCAACGGTTGTACTTTTATTCGCCATTTTGTGTGTTTGTTTTGTTTTGATGAAAACAAGCCGTTGCCAAGATGTCGTGGCAGCAGTAATTTTTTATTTTTCGGTGTTCTGTTTGTTTTATGGAATTTATGGATTGTTTACTTATGTAATTAGTTCATTTGAATTAGTTTGTTTGGGCTTTACATGAAATTATAGAAATGATAAAGAATAAATCTAAAATTTCTAAATAATTACATTTCAATTTCCGGTTGTTCGAGATCGAGATACTAGCGCCACGTGTAAAAAAAAGTAGAAAGAATTTCAAACGCGTTCAGATAAAATGGCGGAGTCAGTGGTTCACAATGCGATGTGTATTTATGTTTTGTAATTTCATTAACAACAGTGAAGTAACTTGTTGATTTTATATAAAGATCTGTTAAAAGTTTTATGAATTATTACTATTTCACATTATTAATGAAACGTTCGGTGAGTTTATTTCTGGTTAATCAAAAAACATAACAAAAATAATGGGTTCTCTGAGGCGTCAGATTCTAGGAAATGGCGAAGGTTGGACAAATCATAACGACATTTTTTTTTCCATCCGCAGTCGAATTCCATAAATAACCTAATGTCAACACACAAAACGTTGTGTTGTAATGTTGGGCAACTATTTTCGGAATAACATGAACGGTTTTTTTAATCAGGATTACAATATCCATTTATAATTTACTTATCACATGAGCCTATGATGCCAGTTCTCCATTATTGTAAATATGGAATGTTTTGATAATCAAAGACATCTGAGTTATATATTCAAAGCGGGATTTTTGTATATTAATGGATTTAAAAAATTTTTCGATACAGATTGTGGTTTTCCTTAACCTGATAATTTTTGTTATGAAAACAATGACTGATTTTCTTGATTTGAAGACTGTTTATCTTTGAAATGATATCATGTCATGAATCATGTTCCTGATTTTGATGGTTAATTTTTTTTTTTCAGAGTGATTCCGTGTTAAGGTAGCTGGAACACATGCCATGTCATCACCACAAGCTGATATCGATAATGATGACACACATTCCTTGTCTCCAGCTGGTAAGTAAAAAAATTTAAATCTTAGGTCAAGAATATTAAGGGAGTGGTAATAAGGAAAAAAAAAAGCTTCTCGAGGAATTGGTTGATAATAACGAAAAATGCTCGAGGTGTATTGATAATTTTATTTATATCCACCTCGCCTGGAGTCTTGATTACAATTTTACTATTTTTATCCTTTGATTATTTCTTCGGCTTTGTCATTGTTGCAATTTCTGCAAAATAAGTAAACGAATTTGGTTTTTTGTAAATAAGAATTGGCAGATAACATCGGCAGTTATTAATTATCTAGGTTTTTAATATATTGAATGGACGAAGCGACCCCCACGCCGAATGTCTCATGATTTTCTTTTATTTTCTTTCGTTTATTTCTGTTTCCGAGATTGCTATGGGAACATTTTGTATGGGTCCTTCCATGTAAGAACGGTACATGTGATTTTATTCTAAAATTTTCCTCCAAGGAATTTATATTTCCCCCTTTAAGGCCATTTACTTGTTTTTAAAACTCGAGGAAGTTGTGTTTTAAAAAAAAAAATTAAAGAACCTTGACACGGAAACGGATGATCTCGATTCATCGTATACGGTGTTGATTTTATTATTAAAGAGCTTACTCCGACCCTGCTGAAAAAAAAAATCTCCCGACTATCATCAACAGTTCAATTATTATTTAAAAAGGGGGGAGAGAAAAATGAATATGTCAATTGCTTATTTTACTATTTGATACCCATCGTTCGATTCGAAAATTTTCAGCTTTGAATGCCCTTCTTGCAATGAGGACGGTATTCTAAAAATAGAACTTTTACAAGATCAATACTGTATGAAATTGTTAAAAGACTGAAACCTCTCTTGATTCTTTTAAGCGGTAATATCGATTCTAATGTTGAAACTAAGGAAGTCGAGTTGGAAGCGTGAGAAGACAGGCACTGGCATGTTTTAATTTCAATAGACCGGGTTCTTTTTACGATGATAGGGCTCGGTTTATTTCGTCCTTCAGCTTACCTAACCGTCAAATTAAATTCTCAACAGGCCTATTAGTTTCTATTTTTGAATATTTATTTTACTGATGATATCACGTTTGTTGTGAATGACTGGACCCGATGGAGACTCCCCCTAGTGGGATAAAATATCCGTTCGTTTACCTTTGTCGTTTTTACAAAAATTTTTGGGGGAGGGGGAAAAAGTAAAAAAAAAAATAATGAAGTCGGTAAATATATTCCCATAACAAATCTTGGTCGGATTTTTTTTTTTAAAAATGATTAATTAAATGAATCCAGTTTTGGCTCGGGTTCAAAAGCTTGGGTTAAAAGTTCGCATAATTTTTTTTGTGAAGCTTTTTTTTGAAGGAAAATGTTATGAAATTTAAAAATTCCTTCGGTGTCGAAAAATAATTTTATATTTTTTTTTTTTTTTGAAGGGGTTTGGGAAAGTTAAAAATGGAATCGTTTCGATTCTTTTTATTTTACTATTGGGGAAAATTCCAAAAATAAAAATTATGCTGAGTTTTTTCTGGAATATAGACAGGAAATTTTCTTGTATTTCAATGTCAGATTTTTTTAGAATGGATCTGCGGTATTTTTTTTTTCCGATAATTCTGATTTTATTGTGTTGTTGAGGTTATGTAGTTTTACAATTTTGCTTTTTTAGGTTGAGCATAGTTCTGCTCTTGAAAATTTTTTGAGGGGGGGGGGGGGGGGCTGAGAAGAGATTAGTAGGGACCAAGGGCCAAAACAGACCAGATCAGGTTCGAGCCTTCTTTCTTTGGGCTCCGTAATGCTGGAAGCTTTCGTTAAAAACTAATTAAGTAGTTTGAGGCTTCAGTTGAACCAATTTAGATTTTTTGGTTGATAATTAGCTTAAGTGAAGCCCTTGAGGCTTTTAAGCCCTTAAGTCCTGGCTTGCTGATAGGGCTTTTAGAAATGTAAGGTATTTGAAGGTAATTCCGCCAGTCTTCCGTCATAAGTTAAACATAGGGTTTAAGCTGGCGTATTTACCTTCAAATACCTTACTTTATTATCGGAGTTTTTGGTTCTTTGCCACAACCTCATTTTCAGAAATTTTGGTTTCGAAAATTCCTGTGAGGCGAGGGAAAGCTTTGAAGCTTAGTGAAACAGCCAAAGAATGTTAGTAATGATGTAGAGCAGTTTCAGGATACTTCTTAACATTATGGGTGAGTTCCAGAAAGTCCAAAATGCGTATAAAGCTGTCACGGAATGTCAGGATGAGTGTAGAGCAGCCACAGATTTTTCTAAATTATATAGAGGAGTCTCCAGTAGCACGAATTGCAACAGAATTATTACAGAATGAGAGTAGTAGGAATGTATTTGCCACAGAACTTTTGTGAATGGTTTAGAGGAGCCACAGAATTGAAATGAGTGAAGATATGCGACAGAAGACCAAGAAAATATTTGAGACTTTTAGGTTAGGATAGATCTGCTTGCCCTTGTGCAGCTTTAGAATTTATTTCAAAATTTGAGTTTAAAAAATTTGCTCGGATAGGAATTTTGAAAAAATTTGCTCCAATAGCTGGAATAGAAATGCTTGCATAGAAATTCTAAAAAAATTTGCTCAGATAGGAATTTAGTACTTGGATCGAAATTTTGAATAAAATTGCTCGAATAGAAATTTTGAAAAAATTTGCTCAAATAGAAATTTTGAAAAAGTTTACTCGAATAAAAATTTTGAAAATGTTTGCTCAAACAGAAATTTTGAAAAAATTTGCTCAAACAGAAATTTTGAAAAAATTTGCTCAAACAGAAATTTTGAAAAATCTGCTTGAATAAAAATTTCAATTGTGCTCGAATAGAAATTTTGAGGAATCTGCTCAAATAGAAATTTTAATAAAAACTGTTCGGCTAGAAATTTTGAAAAAATTTGTTCGACAAGAAAAAATTTTGAAAACATTTTCTTGACTAGTGAAGTTCCAGCCACAGTTGTTATAGTTACAGCCATTAGAATATTTAGAATTTAGTCCAAGCTTGACCTAATTTTTTCACAGTATTAGCCTTGTCAAATTATCCAAAGTAATGGAGAGATTTTCAAATTTTTAGTTAGATTTCACAATCAGTTCTCGGTCTAGGATTTAATAGAGCGGGGCTCGCAAGTTTTTGATACGAGGACGAGGGAGTCAGCGGCTGTGGATCAAGTTCGCTGGAAAACTTTACTGAAGGGAGTTTATTTTGTTTCACACCAGAGGGAAGAAAACCGAGTCAGTCCAACCCTGCTTGTAATATAAAAATCCTTGAACTTTTTCTAATAAAGCAATTTATCTCTTATATACAAAACAGGTATACTGTATTCATAAAAATATTGAAGTACCAATATTAAAATTCTTGGCATGAATAAATTTTGTTCGAACAGGGAGGAGGAAAAAAAGGGGAAAAAACATCAACATCTGAAGACAAAATTATTTTTTCCGGAATTTTTTACCATCAATGCCTGAAAGGATATTAACGCTTTGTGAAAAAAATAAAGAGAAACAGGAAAAATTATGAGAAACGATCCGACATGTATGCGAATTTATTAAAACTCAAATAAAATGGAAAAACGAAATATTTTTCTCTTGAAAAAAAATTTTCCTGGTTGACAAATTTCACGGAAAACGGATGATCCCTGAAAAACAATGAACAAATGAAATTTTTATCAAAATATACACGCGCTGGTTTTGTTTTATGGGGAAAGGAAAAAAAAAAGCTAGAAAATTGGAATAGCCCCGTAAGATAACAAAGGATATTTATAAACATATAGAACACGAAGCGGAGATATAAATAAATTAGAGAGTTTATAAATAAATGGATTCGGAAGGGGTGGCTGGCAGGTCCACGGTTTTTGAGTGTCTATTAATATCTCCTTCATTTGTTTTCTAGTTTTGATTAACGATCCTTCTTTTCTTGAAATAGATTATTCAAAAACTTTTTACAAGAACTTAAAAAAAAAAAAAAAAGAATGGCGAAGTAATATTCCTTTGTTTTCTAATTTTGGCTTAGCTTTCCCTTTTTTTCCTCGAAAATCATAACGAAGTCCAAGAATTTTTTAGCTCGAAAAATAAATCATACACTATCCAATTAAAATGCAAATCAAATATTAATTAATAAATGACATGTAAAATTAAAACCAGCGATGAAAACAAAATTCACATGCGGCAAATGGAATTTTCTTTTCTCCCCAAAGGAATAATGATTTATTTAGTTGCGGGCTGTTTTCCTTCTTTTTTTTTTGCGGGAAATAGGGGGCGAAATTATTTGCGAGATGCTGAAAATAGAAAGGCGACAGGCAAGGAGCTCTCTTGTTAGTCCTTTTTGCCTTGGCGTGGCGTGGGAGAGACAGAGAGAGAAAGAAAGAAAAGTAAAGTCAGAGGGAGAGATCGGGAAGACGGGAGAGATGATGTTCTATTTCTGGCTCATGTACTCTCCTATAAATAGAATATTAATTCGTAACCTGTTTCTATTCAATGTTATATATAGAACCAATTTTCAAACTCCCCGACACGTACACAACAATTTTTTATTTTTACATCTGGCAAATGACTCCTTGTTTCATGTTTCCCCCTCTTTACCCTTCGCCCATGTTGTTCCCCCCCCCCTCGGTATTCCCGCCCTAACGTCACCCGGTTGGTTTTTCGAAAGTTTGAAGTTTCGGGAATTGAAATTGTTGAAAGATCATGGAAAAAAATAAAAGAAAAATTATTAGTTGTGGCCAAAATTTTAAATTTTTCTCAGCTTTTTGTGCGATAATTGAAGTAGTCGTCAAAAGAAATCCTTGGAACTCTCCAGCACAAAGCAATAAATTAATGCATAGCAGCTAATTATAGTGGTGGACGAGAGTGTCTTGTCTGGTCTCGCAAAAGTTTCTTGTCAAACATATTTTTTATAATTTTTCCCTGTCCACCAACTTTTTCACAATTTTTTCTTGTCGAACAAATCCTGCATAGTTTTTGCAATTTTTCTTGTCGAACAAATCCTTCATAGTTTTTACAATTTTTTCTTGTCGAACAAATCCTTCATAGTTTTTACAATTTTTTCTTGTCGAACAAATCCTTCATAGTTTTTACAATTTTTTCTTGTCGAACAAATATTCTTAAAATTTTGCTTGTTCAACCATTGTTTGCATAATAATTTCTTCTTGTCCTACAAACTTTCATAACTTTTTCCCATCAGACAAAGTTTTCATAATATTCCCCATTTCTTCTTGTCGAACAAATATTCTCAAAATTTCTTCTTGCCTAATTTCATCTTGTTTTCATCATTTTTTTGTCAAACACATTTTTCACAATTTTCATAATGTTTTCCTTTCCTTTCAAACAAATATTTTATAATTTTCACAATTTTTTCTTGTTGAACAAACCCTTCATAGTTTTTACAATTTATTCTTGTCGAGCAAATATTCTCCAATTTTTTCTTTCAACAAACATTTATAATTTTTCCCTGTCGGACAGTTTTTTCATAATTTCCATAATTTCTTCTTGTTGAGCAAATGTTTTCATAATTTCTTCTTGTTGAGCAAATGTTTTCATAATTTCTTCTTGTCGAGCAAATGTTTTCATAATTTCTTCTTGTCGAGCAAATGTTTTCATAATTTCTTCTTGTCGAGCAAATGTTTTCATAATTTCTTCTTGTCGAGCAAATGTTTTCATAATTTCTTCTTGTCGAGCAAATGTTTTCATAATTTCTTCTTGTCGAGCAAATGTTTTCATAATTTCTTCTTGTCGAGCAAATGTTTTCATAATTTCTTCTTGTCGAGCAAATGTTTTCATAATTTCTTCTTGTCGAGCAAATGTTTTCATAATTTCTTCTTGTCGAGCAAATGTTTTCATAATTTCTTCTTGTCGAGCAAATGTTTTCATAATTTCTTCTTGTCGAGCAAATGTTTTCATAATTTCTTCTTGTCGAGCAAATGTTTTCATAATTTCTTCTTGTCGAGCAAATGTTTTCATAATTTCTTCTTGTCGAGCAAATGTTTTCATAATTTCTTCTTGTCGAGCAAATGTTTTCATAATTTCTTCTTGTCGAACATATTTTTTATGATTTTCTCTTGTCAAACAACTTTTTCATGTTTTCTTGTTAGACTAAATTTTTCATAGCTTCTTCTTGTCCAAATTTTATAAATTTTTTCTTCAGACGATAATCTGCTCTGCCACCAGCTGCTGAGCCAAAAAATCCTTACAACAGCCTAAAAAAACCTCACCATATTTTTTTCCCGCACCAAAAACTTTACCAGGAAAATGTAACTTTTTCACCTTTCTCTGTTACATCAGCCGTCATTAGAGCAAAATATAAAAAGAAGAAAATTGGGTATCGCAAGGCCGTGAATCTAATAATAACCTAGAAAAGACGTTACAAGTATCAAAAAAAAAGAAAAAAAATATATCTCCGGAACCAACCTAGAACGAAAATATCATCCCAACATCAAAATATAATATTCAAAAGGGGAAAAAAGAGCTTTTTCTTGGAAAAAGATATGACTTAAGAGTTCCTATAGTAACCGACCCGACAGTTCGACTTCGGTCTTTGGGTTTAAGTTATATGAGTTTTCCTGTTTACCGAAAGACGTTGTGTGCTTGATTATATTGAATACAGGATGATTTCGTTTCCCCAAGTCGTTCAAATGATCGACGATCCATATAAAATTTTCACTTGAACTGATATGAAAAGACAGGAAGAGAGAAGGGGAAATTTTTATATGAGAAAGGGGAAACTAGGTTATTTTTTGATCACGTTTCCTTTTTTTTTTTTTTTTTGATCCAGAAAAATGTTTCTAAATAAGTTATGTACTAGACTGTGTGGGAAATCAAAGTTGGCTAAACCGAAAGAGACATAGCGTGCCGGAGAATGAATGGATCGGCAATTGAAATTCTGAGGAAGAAAATGGTTTGTTGTCAGAATTTAATATGAATAATGCTATGTTTAAAGGTCGGAGGTAGAAGAGGATGGATATGTATTCAAAAATTGAATGGTCGGATTTCATGCATTTTAAACCGGATAGTCTTTTTTTTTTTTTTTTTTTTTGTTCGGGAAGAAAAAAATAACTATAAAAAAATGTGGGAGATCGTATGGAAATTTTGAAAACAAAACCTTTCTTTTTTTTTTAAATGTTGTGCAAATTCGAATGGGGATATGAGAGAATTTGTGCAGCACGTGTTTGCACTTTAGCCGTAAGGAAAATATTATTAAAGTTGTCTTTTCCTATGAGTTGAGGAAGTAGAAATTTATGAGAAACTTACGTCTGGGGTGGAAAGGAAACAGCAATGTAAATTGATATGAAAATTGATTAGTTCTATTACGCCTTTAGCCTGTCAAGTTCAAAAATAGATATTCTATGCCGTGTTTTATTTAATAATCGAAATGATATCATTATTTCTAACCGAGATTATCTGTTAAATTTTGATTAAGGGGGTAGATTCGTAGGAGGGTTTCGTAAATAAGGTGAGAAATAATTTGTGACTGATGAATGATAAAAAATTGATGAAAGTTGGTGAGAGCGCTGCCACCAGTTTTTTGGAAGGTTTCTCAGTCTATTACTGTAGTGGCACAAACCGATTTGTTTCTAACAAATAACAAGAAAAAGTAAGTCGGGTCTCGCCTTGCGTGGAAAAATCCAGCAGTCTCAAGAAAAAAGAAGATAAAATTTGTTCCACAAGGGAAAATTACAAAAAAATTCTTTTGATAGGAAAATTAGAAACCATGAAAAATTTTGTCCAAAAAGAAAAAAAGATAAAAAAGTTGTTTGACAAAAGCATATTATGAAAAACTTGTTCATGAATTAAAAATTATGAAAACATTTCCTCGACAAGAAGAAATTATAAGAACATTTCTTGGATTAGAAGAAATTTTGTGAGAATATTTGCTCAACAAGACAAAATTGTAAAAGCATGAAGGGCTTGTTCGACAAGAAACAAATTATGAAAACTATGAAGGACTTGTTCGACAAGAAACAAACTGTAAAAACTATGAAGGACTTGTTCGACAAGAAAAAATTTTGAAAATATGAAGGAGCTTGTTCGACAAGAAAATTGTGAAAATTTTGATGTATTTGTTTGACAGGAAAATTGAAAATTGTGAAAAATGTGTTTTGAAGAAATTCTCATTATGCAAAACTTTGTTGTAATAGCAAAAATTTTAAAGATATTCGTTCGACAAGAAAAAATTTTAAAAAGTTTGTTTGACAAGAAAAAATAACTTTTTCTAATAATTATGATTAATAAACTGGCTTAGCAAAAATGAAACACAAAAAAAAACCGAAATCAAGGTTTAAAAAAATTTTTTTTTAAAGAATTTTTCTTTTTCAAATAAAAATTTATTCTCCAAAAATCTTTTTACAATTTTTATGGCAACTTTAGCCATTCTAGTTGATGGCGCCAGAATCGTTTTAATGTGTGCAATTTGAAGGACTAATGAATATTATTAATTTTTAAAAGGGACGATATTTTTCCCTTTACCGATATCATTTCCCTTTTTAGCAACCCCAACTCCAGGAAAAGATAATTCTAACAACGCCGGATTTTTCAAAACTTCTTCCTTGTCAGTTATTTTTAAACCAAAATTCCTGCGTTAAAAAAAACTTTTCTTTTTTTTCTATAAAAAAAAAAAAAAAAAAAAGTAAATGACATGAGCTTATTATTTTAGGTACAAAATAGCTTTACCCCACCCTTTTGAGTACTCTTCCCGCAAAAAGCCCACATATTTTCCGCCAACCTCAATTACTCACAAAAGAATCAATCTTTACCATCTATTTTAACAACCAGGCAAACCAGTCTTTAAAAACCTGGAAAATTTTCCTCTTCAAATTTATTGCTTCAACAAAAATTCCTAAATTAGCCGATGCCCTAAATATTATATCTCACGTGGCCCCCATTACAAAATTTTCCCCCCCAAACAAAAATCCTTACAAAATAGGAAGAAAAATCAAGCAATAAATCAGTCAATCTTTTTTGGAAAAGTTAAAAAGAGAAGGGAAAAAAAATAGTACACAATAATAATAACATTACAAGTATATTATGTGGCTGTTCCACGTGACCTTGAAGTTATTTTAATCTTCGCTTACGATTGGTTTATAAATCCACCGCGTGGAAACTCTGTTCACTGAAAAGCAAAACACCGAAGCTTCCCATAAGCTCAACATAAGCTCTAAAATTTATCATACTAGAAAAACGTTCATTGCTCTCTACGCAAATCAACATCATGAGAGATTCTCATAAGCTAAACATGAAAAATCCGGTTTTATATTTCCTAGCTGACTTGTTACAGAATTGCCAAACAAATCGGATCTTTTTTTACACGTTTCGCAGGGACTTTTGTTTTGCTTTATGTTGGCGGCATTGTATTCTTTTCAGTTATTCCGAATTTTTTCAATTTTCGATACAGTGTCTGATCATTTTTTGAACCGTGTTGTGTACATATAAATTTATCAGTGAATCATCATTTATTATTTTTTTTCCTTGAGTGCTAAAAAAAAAAAAAAGTTGAATGTTTCTAAATTATTTCTAAAAGGATTATTTTGCAAAAAAAAAAAATTGGTAAATTGGAAAAAAATAGTGATTTTATTAATTTTTTTTTCTTTTTTTTTAAAAATGATGATTTGTGAGTTTTATGATACTGACAGGATAAATCAATTGGAAAAAATCTTAACAGTAAACACATGACATCATCGTTATTTATCGATATTAAATGATTAATAATAAGGAAACCTAACCTCAAAACTTAGGTTAAATTTTTTTTTTGTATTCGAAATATAGAACGAATTTAGAGCTCCCCATCGGCACGATTTCGAAATTTGGATTATCTGTGTAAACAAAGTTCGATATTTTGGGATAATGCAGCGAAAAAAAAAACTTGTTTTATATGTTTGCGGAGAAATGAGTGATTGGCAATTAAATTTTGAGTTTTTTTTTTTGGGGCTGTCATTTTTATTTTACTTGCAGTGCCATCGGGATGTGTTGAAATTTGTGAGTTGAAAATATTTTTTTTTAGTTTGAGGACGATCACGTGCGTTTCTGACAAAGAATTTTTTATTTTTTTTTTTTAAATGAGTGATTCATGATTAAAAAACTTGTTCTATAATCTAGGGTCAACTTCTTCTGTTAAAAGAAGTTGAAGATTTTTTTTGAGAATTGTTTAGAGATGTTTGTCGGTTTCAGATAGTGCGGCGGCGAATGAAATTGTTTTTTGGCGAATTTCGGGAAGTATGTAAGGTTTTCAAAATTAGTGGTAGTCAGTGGCTACATCAAGTCTTCAGTGAAGACATTAGAGTGAGGTTTTCCTGAATTTCTTCATCCCGTTTTTTCTATTTTCCTTTGGTTCGACTTTTCGAAATTTCAGACAACTGACGGATGAAAAGCCCAGTGACGTCGTCAGGAAAAAATTCTGGATGAGGCGGAGGATGTTCGAATGAAAAATGAAGGAAAAAGTGTGTTCTGCTTTGTTTTTATGTTTTTTTTTGTGATAAACTTCGATGAAGGAATAAAAATACGTTAAAATCATGAAAAAGGGAATCATTTATTTATTTATTGCTGAAACCAACAACTGGCCGACCAAGGGTGGGCCACAAATTTTCAAGTGGGGCCAAAGTCGAAGTGTTACATTACAGCAATACTACTGTTCTTCCCAAATAGGTGGGGTCAAGGAGCCCCCCCCACCCTTGGCGCCGCCCCTGAAAAAGCACTAATACCGGGAAAAGTTTAAGATGAGACGACTAGAGGAACGGTGTCAGGCGTTCCGATGACTCATCTTTAAGCTCGAAAAATCGCGACAACTGACTGAAGACTTTAGTGTCGTAGGAGTCTCCAGCTAGAGATTTATTTAGCCCAAAAAAATGTTAAGGTGATTTTTTTAAGGATAATGACACTTTTGAGCTAAAGGGAGTAATCTCACTTAGGCATATTTATCGACCATCCGCATCGGCAAAACCCGCCGATTTCCCGCTCTTCAGGAGCTGAAGCCTAGCCAACATTTAGTTTCCTCATTCTCCTCCTGCAGCGAGCAACCAACGGGTGCTGCCGCTCTGCTCTCTGCTTATCGGCTTTTACCAGAGATAATGCATTCTAACCCATTACGAATGGCTTCACCCCGGCTGTAAGCCGCCTACGACTGCTGGTCAGCGACTTCTTTCCCAATATCACATCTTGAGGAATGTCCTCAATCTTTGGCCTGCTCCTTATTCTTCGAATGCGTGTGCGCACACGCGCGCGCTTTTAAAACTCATCCAAAAAAAAAAAAACCTGGTTGGCCGCTAAAAAAATATTCCGATCAATATTTTTACAAGAAACTCAACCCTAAATGAACTTATTGACGTCAAACAACTCGCCAAAAAAAAAAAAGAGTAATAATTATCGTTCGTGTGAGAGAAACCGGTCTTCTTCGGTCAAATTATGCATGAGTAATTCCCTTTAGAACCATGCGCCATTGATAGTTAATCTGTAAGTTAAATGAATCCCATGCCTTGACATTAACGACGCAGGAAATAGCCACCTCGGAATTTGTCCGTAAAAAAAAAAATAGGTTTTAGAAAATTTTTGTGGCTAGGGACAGTTTTTAAATTTCTTCTTGAACAATGCCAATGCGTCGAGGAAAATTGTATAATTGCAGAAAAACGCAATTGGCTAGCATGTCTGCAACAAAGGTGCACTCCTTTTCGGTAATAAAATAACATGTTATTAAATTACGATTCTGCAACAATTTTTATTACCTCGTCTTTTATCGTGTCCCTAATCATATGTTATTACTTCCCAGGCTAGTTAATTTTTTTTCCCGGTTTAGGTCAAGCTCTTTTTTTTCTTTATTTATTTCCTATCTTTCCATGTATTTTGTGAGGAATCAGTTTCGGGGTATTTTATTGCGTGAAATGAGGTTAGATCTATCATAGGCGTAGGAGAAAAATTTTAAGTGTGACTACAAAGTCTGAGGCTCATTTAGACAATTATTTTTCAGGCAAGTGGCTGGTGGCTGGAAATCGGTGGCCCACAAACTTGGCAGGTCCTGGCACCTGCCTGGAGTCATAGCCAGGTGCCAGGTCAGGACCTACCAGCCAGCCACCAGCCACCTGCCTGAAAAGGTCTTGCCCAATTGAGCCTTAGACCCTGCAAAGTTATAGATAAATAGATACATTTTTTTCCCTACGCCGACAACCTGACAGGTCCTGGCACCTGTCTGCGGGTCACCAGCCCACCTGTCACCAATCAACTACCTGAAAAGGAATTGCCTACAGGGTTCTGTCCTGACAGGTGTCCCACCAGCCGGGAATTGGCCCAACGAAGTTCGGTCAACCTAGACTTAAGAGGCCTTGAACTCCGAAAGCATAAATCAAGAACCTGATTGATCATCCACCTCAATGTCCCCACCCACCAAAGTCAATGTACCTTATCACGCTGGTGACCAGCAACTGTCCAGAAAGCCTTCACCAAAGAGTGTCAAGGATAAACCCTGCTCTGGAATGTGACATACTTTAACCAGTTTAGGTTATCTGATGGTAGCTCTTAAAATCAAGAGTAGAAAAACAGTTTCCATCCTTTAACTTGGTCACTCTTGTGTCTCAGGGTCAGTTTAGCCAAAAGCTGGACATTATATCAAAATGTTCATCGCTCAGCAGAAGGAAAGGGGGACAGTCACCTAAGTTTTTAATTTAAGACTATTAAGCTTCCTTTAAGGGCAATAGTGGGAGTGATTAGGTCAGCAAGGCAGGACCTGGAGCTCGCTGGGTGATAATCTGTATTCTCATCCGCTGCCACCATTTTTCTTAACCCTTTGAATACCTAATTTCCCACTTGAGCTCAGCTCAAATTTTCCGAATTTAATTTTTATAACAAACAACCTTACAATGAAGTACTAAGCTCAGTAAATCGGCCAGAGCCCAGAAATATGGAAACGCCTGAATCGTAAATATGCAACTTGCTGTAAATGCGTGCATGTAATTTGCCAATTTCCATGTAAAATTAAATCTCTTCGAGGGGTTTTCCAGGCCAGTAAATTTAAATCCGAATCCCGAAATTTTATGGCGGGCTAGTTTTAAAATATTTCAACAATTCTGCAATGTGCAAACTTTTATGTACCACGGGTAGCATAACTCCTTGGAAGGGAAAGGGTTAATCTCCAAAACATTTCTTATTGCATATTTTTTTTTATAACAATCATATGATTTCCACAGATAAAAAGTTTCCAAATTCTGATTTAAGGCACTCAAGCACGAATTCTGCTGTCAGATTATTTTCTGCAGTGAAAAATGGCGCCAAACATACTTTTTGCCCAGTGACCCCGCTCTGAATAAAAGACTCTTCTTTTTGAAAATTTTTGTTGATAAAATTGACTCTTAAGTATGACTCATTGATTCATAAATGGACGCTCGAATCGTAAAGTTAAAGCGGCCTAAAGGGTAAAAATTAAGATAGCTAAAGCTGTTGCAGTTGAGCCATTAAAAATAGATGAGATAAGATTTTTAGCTCAAAGTTGGATGATTTAAAAATTTATCAAATGGGCAAATTCTAATGATTAGACCACACACACTGACCCGGAATTTTGACTCCATATTTATAAAAATTAAATTTCTTTTAAGTATATAGGTCTTTAAAAAGTGTTTTTTTTTTTTTAGGTCAAGTTCGATTTAAGCTTAACAAACACAGGGTTAACATATGAATTGAAACTTTCCGTCTTGGTGACAGTCTTCGTGGAAAAAAATATTTTTGTAGGTCTGAGAATTTGCATAAAGAAATTTTCTCGAAAAACGCACCCAGTGGATCAAAAAATTAAAAAAAATGTAGACCTAACCTAACCTTGTTAAAAATAAATTCGATTTTTTCTTTCATTTTTTCGGGCGGCTATTAATGAAAGGGACTTGAAACTTATAAACAATATTTTTTAAAAGTTTTGTTTTTAGAAGTAGGTTAGTGACATGTACTGATATTGTGTCAGCCAACTGCGAGGAAATTTCCTCTTATCACGGCGGGCCATGGAAATTTTTCTATGTCATTAACATCTTTCTTCGCTGTACTTTTTATTTTTTTTCTTCTTCCAACTCGCTTTGTTCGGATGGGGTTTTTGTTGTGCGTTACCAGACGTCATAACTTAGAAATTAAAACACATGAATCGTCTTCGTGATCATTTTAAAAATATATATTTTTTTTTAAAATTACATAATTAGATGCGTCACCGGATTATTGATGGCATACCCATTTCTAAGAATGTTTACATTTTTTTGGCTGATTTAGGTTATGTGCTTTCTTTGTCCTCTTTTTTTTTTTTTTTTTTTTTTTAAATTCCCTCCTATCTTTGACCTTAATTCACTTGTAATTATTTTACTAAGTGCTATATACATCACTGCGCAATTTTTAATAAGAATGAAATATTTATAAAAAAAAAAAGTTCTAAATGTCATCGAATAAATATTAGGCGGTTGATAGTGCATTTAACTGGTACGGAGCACTTAAAACTGAGATATGGTAATAGCGTTCATTTTATTTTGTCATTACTAAGTGTTAATTAGTATCATGTTTAAGAAATAATTATGATTTTTAAAGGATCGTAGGGGCTGAGATTAGTTTAAATATTTTAAGGAAAAAACGGACATTCTTATAAAATAGATTATATTAGAATAGTGAGATCGAAATAGTTCTATATTCGATTTAAGGCTTAGCAAGTTAAAAATTCTCTATTCTTTGGGCAAAAATCAATTTTAAAGTCCTTAGAGCGGCAATGTAAAATTTTAGGTTTCTGTTGAGTTTGTTGTCTGGGTTGAATGCGCGGCATGAGTTTTTTTATTTGTGATGGATCGATTTGCTATAGTGGTACATTGACGCTGTTATTAGTAAAGTGACGCTAATGCTTCCCGATTAACGCTACTGACATTATATTGCCGGCTAATGCCAAAAAATGGACGATGCTGCTAGCAGATTTATTCTTATGTTACAAGATAGACGATAAAGAGTTTTTGATGGGCGCTCAAGCTTAGAGATAGACGCTTAAGCTTTTAGAAGGACTCTAAAGTTAGCAGATGGATGTTAAAGCTTCCACTTGGACCCTCAAGCTTAGAAATAGACGCTAAAGCTTCCACATGAACGCTCAAAAGCCTCTAGATGGACGCTCAAGTTTGCAAATGGACGCTCAAGCTTAAAAATAGACGCTAAAGCCTCCAGATGGACTGTAAAGTTTCCAGATGAACGCTCAAGCTTAAAGCCTAAAGCCTAAAGCCGGAAGCCTAAAGCTTCCGCAAGGACGCTCAAAAGTCTCCAGATGGAAGCTGAAGAGCCTCCAGATGGACGCTAAAATTTGCAGATGGACGTTCAAGCTTCTACTTGGACCCTCAAGCTTCCGGATGGACGCTCAAGCTTAGAAATAGACGCTAAAGCTTCCACAAGGACGCTCAAAAGCCTCCAGATGGACGCTTAAGTTTGCACATGGACGCTTAAGCTTCCACTTCGACACTCAGATGGACGCTTAAGCTTAGAAATAGACGCGAAAGCCTCCAGATGGACGCTCAAGCATCCAGATGGACGCTCAAGCATCCAGATGGACGCTCAAGCATCCAGATGGACGCTCAAGCATCCAGATGGACGCTCAAGCATCCAGATGGACGCTCAAGCATCCAGATGGATGCTGAAGCCTCCTAATGGACGCTCAAGCTTTTACATTTAATTTAGGCTAAATTCACAACACATCAAAACCCATTTTATTTCTCTCCTCTATTAATTCTTTATTTTAATTATTTTACCAACCAGAATTATTTTTAAACATTACTTAAGCTTCCACTCTATTGATTAAATGTCCAGCTAATAAAAGAAAAAATTAACTTTTTTTTTCAAACTCTACATATTAACCAGAGATGATGAATGAATTTTATTGTTTATTATAAAAAAAATTTCTTATTAGTATTGACAAAACGATCATCTTGTTTTATATTTAGACTTGTTTACAAAGTGAATGTAACTCTTACGTAACTAATCAAGTACACTAAGCCTGTGTACTAGGAATTATTTTTATTTATTTTTTTATTTTATTCCTTTCGATGCGGTCTTTAGTTATGACGTAGGAAATCAAAAATCCTCCTTAATCTTTTTTTTTTTTTTTTTTTTTTGGGCCCGGAAGTTATTCCCCAAAAATAGGAAAATCGTATTAAGTTAACGGTATCTGCTTTAAAAAAATTAAACGATTCCAGTTATTCTAGTATTTATAAAAGTCAGGGGATAAATCGTTTGCAGGTGTTATAGTAAAGTACCTATAGGTTATATTAAAACGGTCTCATACATACGGCCGAGACGAAGTTTAACGCCTCGGGGTGGTCGGCATTTTTGCACGAATCATTTTTTTTTTTTACCTTCTTCTTTTATATAAAAATTTTGCCAAATTATCGCCGGATTTAAATGAGTGGATTGTTGTACGGGTTTGAACTGATTTTTCGGCAAATACCTCATTCGTCTTACTCGTTTTTTTTTTTTTTTTTTACCTGGAGTCCCTTCATCTTGACATACCAAAGGATAAAACTTAGTATAAAAAAATATGAACACTCGTTAAACCGGTCGCGTGATGTGTCCAATCGCCTAAATTCGTCTCTAGCACCTTTGTGTTTTTTTTTTTTTAAATTTATAATAGGATCCATTTAGTCAGTCGGACCTTCGTATGCTAATAATGATGATGATCTTTGTTAATGCTGTTTGCACAGGTGTCGGGGTTCCATAAATAAGTTTTACTACGCAGATGAGGATGGGTAACGTGGGCTTAGGCTTTTTATGAATGAAACGAGTGCGTCTCTTTGAAAGAATTTTAAGGAAATTCTTGAAATTTTTTGGGAGTTGAGCAAGGAATTAAGTGATGTTCAAGGTGTCCGCGTAATTTTTATAAGATTTCGCGGTGATCAGAGATTTTTTTATGCTATACAACTTTTTTGCTATGTAACTATACAAGTGACCCAAAAGACAAAATTGCCCATCGAGACCGGGTTTGAGATTGGAGTTGCATTAAATTATGTTGCGCTGAGGTGTTTTTATTGGGATTCGAGGTTGCTTTGGGTGCGCTGAGACTTGTCAAAGGGGGATTTATCATAATGCGATTTTTTTTTTCGGGTAAACTGAAATTTTTGAAAATGCGCTAAGTCGCGCTGAAGGTTTTTTAAAGGTGGATGTAGTTGATTATAGTGCGCTGAGACCCGCAAAAGTGCTTTCTATCAGGTTACGTTTTCTTTTTGAGTTAGCTGGAATTTTTAACGGACAGTGAAAATGCGCCACGACGCGCTGAAGGTTTTTTGAAGGAAAACAGAGTTGATTATGGTGCGCTGAGATTTGTCGATATTTTTTTGTCTTGTTCAAACACTTTCCTTTCAATGAATTAAATTTTTCTAAAGTGCGCTAAAATGAGCTGTGTTGCGTTGAACGGTTTTTATTGTAATTCAAAGTTGCTCTGAGTGCGCTGACGTTAGTGGAAGGTCCCTTAGTGAAGCAAAAAAGTTTTTTTAAGTTTGTTGAATTTTTTTACGGACAGTGAAAATGCGCCACGACGCGCTGAAGGTTTTTTGAAGGAGCCAACCCTTAAAAAGGTTGAGACGGGCAAGTCTTTTGCTTTTCTTGCATAGTTAGATATTTTTTTATCACGAAGGAGCCTTAAATTTGCTTTTAAAAAAACCCCCCCGTGAGGAAAAAATTATTACGCGTTTCGTGGGTAAAAAGGAAACAATATATTTATTGTTCCGCGGGTAGATCGCCAAAAAATTTTTCCCCTCTGGTAGAACGAAAAAAAAAAATTGGTAGCGCGGGCACAAGGGAGATTTATTTTTCCTAGCACGGATAAATTCACTTTAAGATTATGTAAAAAATCGTGGGAGGGATCTCGGATCCGTTTTTTGTTTCGCGAGAAAGAAACCAAAGTTGTAATACACGCGGAAATCAAGTTGTCAGACTTAATATGAGAAATTAATGGGAATTTGCTGACTAAGCTGTAAGATGTTCGCATCTCGTGAAAACTTAAGAATTAATGATCCGTAGAATATGCTCTATGCTTGTGTAATTTTAAACTCTTTTCCTTATTATTATTATTTAATTTGCACCTAAGTAATCAAACCGTGTATGAATGACGAAGTTGATTGGGTTCCACATTCGGTTAAATTGGTTTTTAGGCAGTTGAACGCGAAGATGAGATTATGAGAAAATAAATGCAACCTAGGATACCCCCTCGAGGTCTTTCAAGGATACAGGGTCGAATTCTATGGTCGCCATGTTGCTGACCTCTTATTGCAGTCATTCCTTGGCACCAGCCACTCGAAAAGTTTTCTGCCCATGAAAATTCTCACAGCGCCTCATGACGCCCTCACCTTGCACCCTGCTTAACGCAGCCATTTTCTCAAAATCTTAACTTTTAATAAATTAACAAGTAGAACACTAAAAAAAAAACAAGTTGGCATTCTCCATGAAGAAAAAAGAAAAAAAAAATAATAAAAACGACTGCATGCTAAAAATAACTATCGGAAGATTGAAAAATATTGCCAGCATGATCAAATTAAATTCAGTTTTAATTCCCGTAAAATTGGGAGAGGATATTAAATATTCCACGACATGGTGATTCACCTTAGGTTGTAGCTGGCTAATTCTCGTTAAGTTGCTCCTTTACGTTCGTGTTTAATTTCGCGTAGTCTGGGTCATTTTATACGATGCGCTTTTACTCTATTCCCTTGACCGTGCCCAAAGTTTTTTCTTCACTGCATTATGCACGAACGTATGATGTGGCATTTCATCCAAAAGGAAACTTGACATTTGGGAGAAGGTTTGAAAAATTTCGGTTTGCGATGACGCCTGTCCATCCGTCAGCTGTCTGAAAAAATGTTAAGAAAATTTGAGTTGCATTATGTTGCGCTGAGGTGTTTTTATTGGGATTCGAGGTTGCTTTGGGTGCGCTGAGACTTGTCAAAAGGCGATTTATCAGAATGTGCCTTTTCTTCAGGTAAACTGAAATTTTTGAAAATGCGCTAAGTCGCGCTGAAGGTTTTTTAAAGGTGGATGTAGTTGATTATAGTGCGCTGAGACCCGCAAAAGTGCTTTCTATCAGATTACGTTTTCTTTTTGAGTTAGCTGGAATTTTTAACTGACAGTGAAAATGCGCCACGACGCGCTGAAGGTTTTTTGAAGGAAAGCAGAGTTTATTATGGTGCGCTGAGATCTTTCGATACTGTTTTGTCTTTTTAAAACACTTTCCTTTCAATGAATTGAATTTTTCTAAAGTGCGCTAAGATGAGCTGTGTTGCGTTGAACGGTTTTTATTGTAATTCGAAGTTGCTCTGGGTGCGCTGACGTTAGTTTATGGTCCCTTAGTGAAACAAAAAAGTTTTTTTAAATTTGCTGAATTTTTTTACGGACAGTGAAAATGCGCAATGACGCGCTGAAGGTTTTTTGAAGGAATCCGAAGTTGTTTACGGTGCGCTGAGATTTAATAATAGATTCTTCGTTGCTCTGAGGTATTTTTTCGAATAAACAGAGATCTTTTTCTGGACGCGCTACATGTTTTTGAGGTGCGCTCTGGAGCAGCAGTTTGAATTCTGTTGCAATATAACGTCCTATTGCGCAATTTTACCTTACACTACTAAACCAACGACATTAAACAGCGCTAAAGCACGAATCCCTGAATCGACTTGCTTCCATGACTCAGGTTTAAAATTCACGTTATGCTTGATAAAACCTGAAAAGCGCAAATGAATTTAAAAATTTCGTCATCATTGAATACTATGAAGTTTATTTTTAACTCCAATCCAAATTATCAGAAAGATAATCAGTCATTTCAATGTCAATCAGTTAGAGGACTTTTTCATAATGAAGCGTTCACAAAAAAAAAAGGCTTTATAGAAGTAAACGAGGAAAACTTGAAATCGAAAAAATAAGGAAAAGGGAAAAAATCGTAGCAGGTAGAAAAAAAAATCCTTTTTCAAAACAGATTTCATTTAAAAAAAATTTTTTATCAAGTGATTGTTTTGTTGTGTTTTTAAAGATAATAATCTTAAAAGAATATTTTTCCCCTTGTAAGATAACGGATTTAAAAGGGCAATGGTTCCGGGGAAGAGAGAGAGAGAAAAAAGGTTATAAAGTTCGTTGATTGCGCATTTTCTAATGGCGTGCCATCTTTTTATTAAATCAAGTACTTATTTAATTAGGCGATTATTTATGTATTTTTTTTTTTAAAAAAAAATGACGTTTGGTTTATTATTCTTATCAGTTAACGATTTTAATCAGGTTGACGAAATTTTGCAGCGATGTGGAGCTCTTAAAATATTTTTTTTTTTTTTTAATTTTCAGTGTTGAGAAAAAAAAATCCGCGATGAAAACAATCAAGAACATGACGTTTATAAATAAATAAAAAATTAATTAATTTATAAAAAAATTCTCTGTGTAAATATTTTGAAAGAAAAAAAGTGTGAATGGCTTTACAGTTCGGGTTTAACAACACTAATGTCTTCACAATGCATCGACATACTCACTTAGGTAAGCATTTTTAATCGATATATCCCTATTGCTATTGGGCACACCTATATCAATTTATTGTAGTAATGATTTGAATAATTGATAGTTTTGGTTTTTAATAAGGTTTAGGTGTAGAAAATACCTTTGTGGCCCGAGGAATATTTTTTTTTTTTTTAAAGGGGATTTTCCTCGCGTTTTTAGTATTTGGCTTCTAATGTAAATAAGGATGGTAGAGAGATTATTTAAAAATGAGTCGTGTCATGGGAAGTCCCGGTTTACAGCTGCAAACGAGATATCATAAATGTTGCTAAATTTAATGTTTTAGCAATGGCGAAGTTGTGATGCTTGACCAGGGGATTTTTATTTTATTTTTTATTTTTGAAAGGGTAATCAAGTTTTAGTTTTTTTTTTTTTTAATGAATATATTGCATGATTGTTTTGACTTTAATTATCTGAGGTTTTCCAGTATGGAGAAAAACAATGGAAATTTTGGGGTTTGGAAAAGATATAAAAAGTTGTGGAGGGATTTTTAAAAAAAAATGAATTTGTAAGAATTTTTTAAGAATAGGATAGGAAAATTTTGTTGAAAAAATTTTTTCGCTCAAGGTTGGTAAAATTTTCCAGGAGTTTGAAAATATCTATGAAAAGTGCATTTTTTTGAAAAATTTATTCAGGACTGTTCTAGCGATAAAAGTAACATTGCATAGTTAAAAAATAAGCGAATTCCCCTTGTATCAGAGCTATTAGAGAGTATAATTGAAATAAATAGGTCTACCAATTAATTTATCTAATTAAGATAATCCAGGAAAATATTTTTGTGGCCAAGCTTAAAATCGATACTAGCATTAATTATTTTTGATGTATAATTTTTAATCGCTCACCGCAATTTTTGCACAAGTTTTGCTAAGCTCAGATTGAGTTTACAAGTTGAACTACAAGCTAGATTTAATCCAACCCCTGAAAAGAAATTTTAGAACTGAAACTGGGAAAATTCTCGTTGGCCAAACTTTTTTGATAAAGAAAAGTTCTTGTATTTTTTTTTAATAAGGAAAACTTTTCAAACGGGAAATGTTGGAGAAATATTTCTAATTTAGGAAAATTTCTGAGAATAATTTTTCATCGACCAGGAAAAGTCTGGATATTTTTTTATTATTTTTTTTTTTTTTGACCAGGAAAAGTTTTGAAAAATATTCTTTTAATCGTCGAAATTTTTCTGAAAAGGAAAACGATTTTTTTAAAACCAAAAAAAAATCTGGAAGAAATTTTTTTAGGTTCCAAGTAAAACCTTATCCTTTCAAATTAACAAGTTTAGAAAGAATTTCAACGAAATAAATTAAAATTTTTTTAGCCGAGAAAATTTTTATAACAATTCTTGAAATCCTTTCAAATTAGAAAAATGAAATTCTGGAAATTAGACCCCTGCACGGGCCGGACCGAGCCCTTCTTGCAAAAATATAGACAGTATACAAAAATAATTTTAAGAAAAATACATATAAAAAGGAAAATATAAAAAATAAAATGAAAAAATAAAATAAATGAAAAAGGAAATTTGTTTAAAAAATGTTTGTTTACGTTTTTTTAATGTCGATCGTATTTTTTTTGAATTTTGTTTTGGCGGAAAATCTGCTAAGTGAACCGGAAAAATTTACCCGGGCCGAACGGGCCGGCTCGGTTTTTAAAAATTCTAGCCCGGCCCGACGCGGCCTTCAATCGGGCCGGCTCGTAGCTCCTTGCCCCATGCAGACCTCTACTGGAAATCTTCTACATTTTTGGCCAAAAATAACATGCATTAATCTTAATAAAATGAATCCACATTCTAGTCAACAGCATGAATAGGGCAGAACTAAAACTTTTCTTCTTGAGCTTTTTTTCTATTTAATTTTAAACCTCTCCTAACCTCTTCCATGTTGTTTGACCCTCCGCTTCTCAAAATCAGCTCTCTAAAAAATTTAATAAATTGTGCACCTTTCTTTGCTGTCCTCTGATCGTCGTCAAACTCACGCTTAAAAAAAAAATCGGCCTACTAAACATTATAAGCCTGTCCCTTCCATTAAAATTTAAAAAAATTTATTTATTCGCTGTTGCTATGAAAACAGGGTTTTCGAATCTATAAAAGCTGTAAATGAATCGTTCTCAGCCATGTATAACCTTGCACTTGATTATCTTTCGACATTGAACTTCAACTGTCGCATTTAATAATGTAGCCCCTGAAAGTGACACGAACCTGGCTCGTTTTCTATTTTTACATTTCCAAAAAAAATAAATTGAGAAAATATTTTCTCTTTTTATTTATATTCATTTTCTTTTTTTCGATCGAGATTTTTTTTTTTTCATGATCATCGTTTTCCTTTATAATTTTGTACAGTACCGTGTTGGGAAGAAATCAAACAATCATTTCATTATTGCTTGATGAATTGATTTTTTATCTAATTAATAGGGATCCTAAAAAAAAAAAAACAATTAAATTATTGGGTTTTCCCTCCCGTTCCGAAAATACAAGATAAACAGAAAAACTATTGACGATACCAAATGGTCTATTTTAAAAAACGAAAAGAAAAAAAAATCGGAGTCGGAATGAATGAATTCGGTCAAGTTAATGTTGTGCTAGTCCGCTGACGTCAATTGGCCAGTCCAAGACTGTTTGGCTCATCAATTTTATGTTAAAAGCATTTGTAACTTTCAAAACTCCTGTCGTCGCGTTTTCCCCCTTTCGACTCCTTCGACCAAAGTAAACAAGGAGTAAAATCGTAATTTTTGACATTTGCATCAAATCAAAAAAAAAACATTGAGCGGGAATTTTTTTTTTTTTTAATTAATGAAATTTTCTTGGGGATTGAAATCGGGAAAGTGGGATCAAGCTAAAAAATATTGGAAATTAGGCAAGGCATGTATAAGTGCAGGTATCTTCAAAAGTTCACACCCTAATCTATATTTAGCAATGAAGTCGTGCTTGTTGGTTATTATCAAATTATAGCTTTTTGCAATCGATTTGCGAAGATAATGCCTCACCCACAATGGGTTTTCTTTGTGACCTTACTCTTGACTCAGCTTAATAAGTTTTTATGAAAAATATTTCGTAGTGAGTTCGGTTTCTAAAAGGATTTGAGAATTGTAGTTTTTAAGTAAAAAGATTATTTGAATTGAGTTTGAAAAGGATTTAAAAAGATAGATGAATGTCTCCCAACGTGGAGCTCCGTTTTGGCCTCAAACTCAAAACCGTTTTCGGCATCAGTGCTGGAGTTGTTGCACACGGGAAAAACTTTTCACTGTGAAAATTAAGTGTTAAATGTAAAACAAAGAAAACTGACAATTCATTCATTTTCCCTATTAGATTATGTAATTAGTTGATCTTATAGATATCACGAATCATTCGATCACTATTATTTTTTGCAAAATTCCTAAGAATGATTATTATATTTTTTTAAAAAAATTTATTGATAAGATATAACTTCTTTTAAATCCACTTAAAATTTGATCAGTACAAAATGAAATTTTTACGCAATGATGATTCGTTAGGAAGAAACTCCGCAGCGGTTACTTGTAAGGGAGAAACTCCGCCTCGCCACTCCTAACGGGGTTTTGCTCTTAGTAGCCAGCTTTGGCGCCGTTTCTCTCTTTGAGCAACCGTGACCGAGTTTCTCCCTTACGAGCAATTCTGGTGCGGCAAAGTTTCTCCCTTACGAGCAACTGCAGTGCGGCGGAGTTTCTCCCTTACGAGCAACCGTGACGGAGTTTCTTCCTTACGAGCAATCGTGACGGAGTTTCTTCCTTACGAGCAATCGTGACGGAGTTTCTCCCTTACGAGCAACCGCGGTGCGGCGGAGTTTCTCATCTACGAGCAACTGCGGTGCGGCGGAGTTTCTCCCTTACGAGCAACCGTGACGGAGTTTCTCCCTTACGAGCAATCATGACGGAGTTTCTCCCTTGCGAGCAACCGCGGTGCGGCGGAGTTTCTCATCTACGAGCAACTGCGGTGCGGCGGAGTTTCTCCCTTACGAGCAACCGTGACGGAGTTTCTCCCTTACGAGCAATCATGACGGAGTTTCTCCCTTGCGAGCAACCGCGGTGCGGCGGAGTTTCTCATCTACGAGCAACTGCGGTGCGGCGGAGTTTCTCCCTTACGAGCAATCGTGACGGAGTTTCTCCCTTACGAGCAACCGCGGTGCGGCGGAGTTTCTCATCTACGAGCAACTGTGGTGCGGCGGAGTTTCTCCCTTACGAGCAATTGTGGTGAGGCGGAGTTTCTCCCTTACGAGCAACCGCGGCGGAGTTTCTCCCTTACGAGCAACCGCGGCGGAGTTTCTCCCTTACGATCCACTGTAGCAGAATTTAATATTTACGAGTGACCGTGACGGAGTTTCTCCCTTACGATCCACTGTAGCAGAATTTAATCCTTACGAGTGACCTTGACGGAGTTTCACTCTTACAAACTCCTTTCTTTCGCGCACAACATAGCTCCTCTTAAATTCAGAGAGTCAGCTGACGCATGAAAGGGCAAAAAAAACAACAAACGCATCTTAAAAAAACCATAATAAACAAGATTGTTTGATCACAAGTTACGGCGACGGCGAATTATTCACCTGACACTTGTTTTAAAGATAACGACAAATGAAACATACGTCACTTAAATCGCAGTTGGGAAAATATAATATAAGAGAGAGAGAGATATATATTTATTACTGCGTGAATGATTCAGTAAAAAATTTACTTATCTTAAAAGATATTTTAAAATAAAGAGGATCCTCTTATTGAATCCGTTCCAATTTTGACTACTTCGCCGGCATTGTGTTATTTCAAGTAGGCGGTTATTTCTCGGCACGCTTCGACACTTTCTTGCATAAAACCTTAACAATGACCAAGCTGATTTGGAGGACATTTATATTTTTTATTTGAGAAAGACAATTTTGCAAAGTGCCAAGATGTAGTAGAAAATAAAATGAAGATTGAAAATGTCTTTGGGGAATGTAGTTGAATTGAAGAGATTGATAATGCTCTGTGAGTGATGTTTTCAATTTTTTTTTTTGAGTTGGAGGCCGATGGTTTGGGGTATAAAATTTTAGCTTCAAGGTTTGGGCATCAATGAATTTTTGCGAATTACCCTTGCGAATGGTAGAGATCAAATTTAGTCTCTATTTATTCAGAGTTTTTCAAGTGTCACAATATTTTCTGAAATATTCTTTCCAGAAAAATTTCTTCTAAATTTTTTAGTAATTATGGAGTATTTCTAGAATTGTTTTTGGAAAAATTGATTTGATAAGAAAAATTACCAAAACATTTGTTCGACAAGAAAAAATTGAATTATTCAAACATTTGTTCGACAAGAAAAATTAAATTATCAAAACATTTGTTCGACAAGAAAAAATTAAATTATCAAAACATTTGTTCGACAAGAAAAAATTAAATTATCAAAACATTTGTTCGACAAGAAAAAATTAAATTATCAAAACATTTGTTCGACAAGAAAAAATTAAATTATCAAAACATTTGTTCGACAAGAAAAAATTAAATTATCAAAACATTTGTTCGACAAGAAAAAATTGAATTATCAAAACATTTGTTCGACAAGAAAAAATTGAATTATCAAAACATTTGTTTGGCAAGAAAAAATTAAATTATAAGAATATTTGTTCGACAAGAAAAAATTGAATTATCAATTTTTAATTCCACAAGAAAAAATTATCAAAAAATTTGCTCAGAACAAAAAAGTTTGTCTATTGCAGATGTTTAAAACCAATTTACCGCTTTTTTTTTTTTGCAAAAATTAATTTGTTCAGGAGAAAAATACAAAACCTATGTAAATTTTTGGCTTGTATAGAAAAATCACAACCAACATGACTGATATTTCCCTATTCATAAAGCGCGGAAAATTCCTTTCCATGTTTTATAAATGCCAAGCTATATATCCAATCTTGTAAAGAGTATTTTTAAATGTTACCTGGCTCGTAGATTTCATTTATATATTTATTTTTATTCCCTTACCAGCTAAACCCGCAGTTTATTTAAATTTAGGCAGGAAACTTTTCCTTATAAATCTTAACGAGAAATCGAATAATGATTCGTGAAATTAGCTTTTAAACCTGAATATGCTGCTGAAAGGTGTTTTTCTATTTCTCCTATTTTTTTTTTTTTTTAAATAAACGTTCAATCACGAACGTGTGCGTGCCGGCATTTAATGCTATCCAGTAGTAAATCTTGTTTTGAGTAAATGCGTAATTATTTTTTTCTTTAAATAAATAAATCCGTCTAGTTCTATTTTTTTTTTTTTTAGTTTTTATTATTTTAATTTCGTGTGTTTTAAAAAAAAATTATTTTTATTGCAAAGGGGAAAAAATTAATATATGTCCGGCTTAACGAGGTGTCATTGCCACGTCGGTGTATATCTCCCCTATAATTAAAAAAATAAAGGGGGGGAGGGTGCGATCTGCCCTTTTCATATTTTCAACTATACATACAACCAAGGTTGATGAAATTGAAAAATCAATTTAAAATTCATTATCATTACGTCCTTGACCGTGGTCGACGGTTTCTTTTTTTCTCCATTTTTTTTTTTTTTTTTAAGAAAACGGTCACGCGATATGATTCAGTTGTCAATTTTCAGGGGTTTTAAGCTAGTCTACATGCCAAAATATTTCATTCATGGGTAAAATGTTTTGAAAAGAGAGTTTAGTTAAAGTGCTTTGTTCGGGCCATGAAAAAAAAAATTTCTTTTTCAAGGACATGGCCAAAAATTCTAAATATTATTTGGGAATCCCTTTTCTTTTTTTAAGGCGTGAAAACTAAATGGCAACACGGATCTGATCTGATTGGTTGGCGAAAATGGAAGAATTTCGGAATTCTTTAGGTCATCTTTTCTTACTGCTATTTAATGCCCCATGGTCTTCGCAAGTTTCCAGCTAAACTTTGCGATTTATTAAGGTTAGGTTAGGAAAAGAAGAGAGCTATGGGCTCTACCACATCTTCTAGAGTTGACGAAAATTCTTAGAAGTGAAATTTTAGCTAAAGGCTCATTTCTTTGGATTTCATCGAGTGAAGAGTTAGATATTTAAAAGAACGAAGCAAAATAATCCGAGAATTCAATGTCTTGTCAAAGAGTCTTGTACGAAAATCAACGGATTTCGATTCTTTAAATTTCTAACTGGTATAAAAATTATTTTTGAACGTGTATTCTCATCGGGCCCTAGTGATCCCTATTTTAAGGACAAACGAAATACGAGACAAACGAAATAAGGACAAACGAAATAGAAACTCTGGAGAGAAGCTAAATTCTGGAGAAAGCTTAGTCCTTCAGTAAACTGTTTCTAGAAATTCCCTTTTCTAGTTTTTTTAAAAATTTTCCCTGAGCTATTGGATTTTTCTGGCCCTAAAAACAAGTACCTCAATTTCATTTCCTTCTTTAAAGCTTTGAGGGCTCCAGGCATCCTTAACAGAAAATTCTGCACCTTTTTTTAACCTTTCACTGCCACCAGAAATTTTTCTACCTGAGATTCTTACCAGCAAACCGGATTTAATTAGCAAATAAATTCAAAGATGGCTGCTGGATAGTCTGGCTTGGTGCTTACTAGTTCCAGCCATGGCCGCTTCTAGGCGCCATCTAATGATCATCGTTGGAAATAACTAGGGAGCCTAAATGGTGGACATTTCAAAGAGTTGTTTGCTTCTTAAGCGAAGCATCAGCCATTATGGCAACTTCCAGTTCGAGAACATGGCAGCTGCGAGAATTGCAAATGGCGATCTCGTAAGTAGCAGACGATTCATTGAAGTGTTCATTCGTTTAGATGGGGATTTTCTTTTTTGGTAGTTAATTTTTCAGCCGGCAGATGGCGAACTAGTGTAAGACGGACTAACGGCAATGGCGGTGAAAAATTTGAATGTTTGTTTGTTTATTTTGATTTAAGAAACTTGAAAATTTAATCGGAAAAACGCATTTATTACTTACTCAATCTCGTATTTAACTGAAAATGAAAAAAAATTCAGTTTTTCTTTCCTAATTTTGAAGTTTGGAAATCAAAATAAACAAACCGATATGCAAATGTTTACACCGCCATGTTGTTAGTCCGTCTTACACTTGTTCGCCATCTATCGCTGAAAAAATTAACTACGAAAAAAGAAAATCCCCATTCCCTAGAAATGACAGCAGCGCTGGCGTCATTAAGTTTGGCCACGGCTGAAACTAATAACACGTGCGGCACTAACGACATCTAGCGGCCGTCTTTAGAACTACTTACTTTCTAAAAGAGCCATTTTTAGCGCAGCTTGTGTGGCATGGTACCCGAGTGAAAGAGGCTCATATTCTAGACCGAGGAGTTGAAAGTTTGGCTTTTTAGCCGGGTAAAATTCTTTTTGCCCAAAAAATGTATTTTCACCTCTGACTAGCAACTAGCGAGTGAATGAATGGAGAAATCCCTTTAAAATCTATAAAATTCGCCACCGGTAAAACTTTACCTGGGCCTCTTTTAAGGGTGAAATTCTTTCAAGGCCATTCATAAGGGGGAAATTCCACCTAAGGTGAAATTTCGCTGGTGTTGTACTTTTTCAAAAACTAGAATCCTGAGAAAAGGGGACTTAATTCGTTACTGATGTACCCAAAAAAAAAACACAAGTTAAACAATAATAGCCGTAAAATTGAACAGAGTTTCATAAGTAATTACTTTGGCAAAATTGTAATCGAAGTATATTTTTTTTTTATCATCCTTCGGATATTGCAATCGTGACTCGTAGAAATTGATTATATATTAAGCAAACCCATTTACAGGGTGCTCAAACAAAATTCTCAATACCTCTCGAGCATTGACTTTTATTATAACAAAATCCCCCCCCTTTACTTTGAATAAATTTTCCCGAAAACTCCCACTTTTCAATAAAATGCTCTTGTGTATAGTAGTATGCTTTTGATAATTTCGTGGAGCGGCGGTTTAAATTAGCGGTTAGATATTCGTGATTTTGATAGCCAAGGTCAAGGTGAAGGGGGGAGAAAGTTCCATTTTGACGGGGGTTGTGCCTTGTGTGTATGTTGTCGAGCTTGTTCGATGTTTGGATTTCCCCATAACTAATCCCTTGATTTTTTTTTTTTTTTTTTTTTTTCAGAAGACGTTAGCTCGTACCGAACAGTTGAAATAACTTCCACATTTCCGCATTTACCTCCGAAAGGTAAGGAAATCATTTTTTAGAAAACTTAATTTTTTTTCCCCACTACGCTTCGTATATATTTAGCTTTCCCCGGGGTTGAAAGTTTAAGGGGGAGAAAAAAAAAATGTTAGAAGCGAGAGAAGGGAATAAATGTCAGCCCGGGTTGAACTTTGGTTCAGGGTTAAAAGAAAAAAGCACTTTTCAAGTTGGATCTGGATAATTAAGCTCGTTAATTTTATATGGGTTCATATTTTGCATTTGCTTTACGGATTTCCTAGAAAATGCTTTTTTCTTTTTCAACGTATTTTTAGCGCAATTTTTAATTATATAATATTTTCTTTTATAGTTTAGGAAACTGGGTATGATGGGGTTTTTTTCTGGGTTTGGATTTTTTGCTGCTTCAGCTAAAAAAAATTGTACCGGTAATAAAGTTCACGTTATTCCTGGAAATTGGTTAAGATAAAATTTTGTTTTCGCGGGAACGAGCTATTTCTGCGAAAATTCCCACATTTGTAAAAGGCTTAAGTGCGATATAGAAAATAATTCTGAAAATGTAATATTTTCTGCTCAGCAAAATTCAGGGCAAGCTTTATATCGGGAGAAATACAGCAAAAGAGACATTTGAGTTTAATCAGGTTAGGTTAGATTAGGCGTCCTAAGCTTTGTATCTGGAGAAATAGAGCAAAAGAGACATTTGACTTTAACCAGGTTAGGTTGGGTATCTCCAAAAACAAGATTCTATCTATAAAAGAACAAAAGAGCCATTTAAGTTTAACCAGGTTAGGTTAAGTTAGGCATCCTAAGCTTCGTAACTGGAGAACTAGAGCAAAAGAGACATTTGAGTTTAACCACTTTAGGTTAAGTATCTCTAAAAACAAGATTTTATCTAGAAAAGAGCAGAAGAGTTTAAGTTAACCCAGGTTAGGTTAGGTTAGGCGTCCTAAGCTTTGAATCTGAAAAATAGAGCAAAAAAGACTTTAGAGTTTAACCAGGTTGGGTTAGATATCTCCAAAAACATAATTCAATCTAGAAAAGAGCAAAAGAGCCATTAAATCGGGGATCTGGTTTGATTTGCTTTGCTCATTGATCTTATGTAGACGTTGTACTCTGTGATCGCTTGTATTCTTTCTGTATTTTATTTTTGGTTTTTTTGTACTCGTTTGATGACTTTTATGGCATAAGGCCAAAAAATAAATAAATTCAATTCAATTCAATTCAAAGTTTAACCAAGTTAGGTTAGGTTAGGCGTCCTAAGCTTTGTATCTGGAGAAATAGAGCAAAAGAGACATTTGAGTTTAACCAGGTAAGGTTAGGTTAGGTATCTCCAAAAACAAAATTCTATCTCATAGAAGAGCAAAAAAGCCATCTAAGTTTAACCAGGTTGGGTTAGGTTAGGTATCTATACCAAAACTACCGCCTTTGTGTTACTGTTGCACTCTAGCTCAGCTTTTCGGCAGTTTCTCAAATTTTAGCCTTATTCATCCTATTTTTCGCCAAACTATCTATTGAAAACCTAAAACTTCAAATATTGCAGTGAAATCGATTGCAAGCTTGCACATGTAATTTATTACATAATCACGATTGTTAAATATCCCCCCTGATATCGTACAACTTTACAATCATTACGTTATAGATAAGTATAAATAACATTTCGAGGCCGATCCCTTTTTTCCCACCGGCCAGGCAACGACATTATCGATCAAAAATTTTTCTCATACTTTTTGTTTTTTATTATGCAGAAATGGTACGAGACACAGTTGCCGGTTCGCCGATCATATCAAGGCGAAACGACGTCAATCATAGCTTCCCTGTCGATCCAAGCCTCCATGCTCAAGCTTTTCAACAGCAATTGCTACAGTTGAAAAAACAGCAACAATTACAACAGCAAATATTATTGCAAACGTATCAAACGCAACAACAACAATTGGCAGAGCAGCATGAACAGCAATTGCGTCATCATTTAAAGGTGAATCTCATTTCAGTTTCTTCGAATTTTTCATTCATTATTACTAAAATGCTTTTAGGATTAGATTTGTTTTTTTTTTTTTTTTTACTGCGATCAAAGTCAAAGAAATTTGACTACGTACAAATTTCACATAAATAGGGTGTAATTGATTTCAGGAGTTTCGGGAACAGCAAAAAGCTTTAGAAGAACAAAGAGAAAGAAGGGAAAAGGAAAAACTAGAAGCTTTGAAGAAAAAAGATAAACATGAACAGAGTGCGATTGCGAGTAGTGAAGTCAAACAGAGATTACAGGTAAATTAACGAGTTTGTTGATGAAATAAATTAATTATCACCTTTTAAATATTTACGAGCGAATTTCTTTCTTTTTTTTTTTTAGGGTTTTTTGTTAAATAAAAAACAGAGAGAAGCAGCGGCTAATGGCACGGGAGCATTGCCCGGATCGGCTGCAGGCTTTAATAGATCAAAACCTTGGGGCGAGCCTCCTACCACCGGCCCTGCGCCTCATCCATATCATCTTAATCATCTTGTGGCTGCTAAATATGATGATGATTTCCCCTTAAGGAAAACAGGTGAGGAAAAATTTGCAAAGGAATTTGATGTGGCATGTTTTATTATTTTTATTCCCCCTCCCCTCCTTCCATTCGCTTTTATTTCATTCAGAAACTGAGATTTTTTTTAAATATTTGAAAGTGCATGCACTAACAGATAAAAATACCTTTTAATGGAGTAGCGTTTTTGTGAAAAGAATATTCTTGAGGTAAAAGGTTTCGTTTCATGGAGATCGGGTTGCGAAAGGTTTTAAATTTAATTGATTTCACATGTTGAAGATATATATATTTTGAAAGGAAATAGAAAAGGTGAAGACTTGGTAATATAGCCTTTAAATTTGTTTTTCTTAAAAAAAGGATCAATTCTCAAGGTTAGGAACTGCACCAAAAAAAAAAACTTCTCTCTGATTTTCAATACTAAGTATAATTTCAATTTTTATTCACTTAAAACTTGAGAGATTAAGAGTAACCAATTTCAGCCTTGTTTGTTTTCTAATTATTTGTATTCACTTTTTCTCCCATTTTCGATTAGCCTTATTGTTGTTGACTCTCTGATTCCAGTCTCTCTTTGTCTAATTAACAAGCATCAGCTGTTAGCTATTACTTTAGCTATGCCTTACTTTATTAAAATTCCTCCCCAAAAAAGTCGTTATCTTAATTCATCACACGTTCTAAGCGATTTAAATGCGATAATTATTCAAATATCATCCTTTTTTTTATTGTGTTGCTCGTACTTGGACTTAAGTTACCCTTCCCTAAATCTCCTAGACAGCCTACAATGAGTATATTACCAACTCCATCAGCTCATAGCTCCGGCTTTATGCATAAGAAAAATTATACAGCATAATCGACCCTAACCTCAAATGGTTAGAACTGGAACCGTTAAATTAGAGAAAACAGAACGACTAAGATAAAGTTGACGATCTCTCATTATTGGCTCCTTAAGATCTACCTAAAATGTGCCCGATCAATTAACCTAAAGGGGAGGCGGTGGTGTGGTGCCTAGAGTCGTTGACTCATATTCCGTAGGTCCCTGGTTCGAGTCCCACTCGGACCGAACAGAGCGTTGTCTTATTTAGACAACATCTGTTCTTCTGTTACTAGAATAAACATAGGCTTGGAGAAGAACTCAGTAAAAATATGGTATTAATTAGAAAAAACCCAGTTATAATTTAAAAAAAAAAAAAAAAAAAAAACCTAAACACTTCCCAAGAGTGGCATTAGTTTAAATCAATCGACAATCAAAATCAAGCCAAATTTTAAAAAAACAAGAGCTCGACTATATCTAAAAACTAATTATCAGCTTCCGCTATATTTTCATGTTCTAAAAAGTCGATTAAAAATTCACGATATTTTGTAAAACGCCATTTTAAATAAATGATGGCGGAATGACACGTCGCCAACTGATCATCGTGGCAGCAGTTGCATAAATTTACAAAAGCTGCGCATTGTTTACATACATTTGTGTCAATTGTGTCCGTGAAATCTCCACTGTTTTCGTGTATTTTTAACCATCACCCGCTGCTAATATTTTTCATTTCAAATCGCTTTCCGGAAATTAAAAATCTGTATTTTGGTCTACCTTTCATTCTACAGGAATGAACTTTAAACTAACATTCTTGTAACTTCTTTGCAACCTGTTTCTAATGCAACTCGTCACCCTTTAACTTCATTTTTTTAAAAAAGATCTCAGACTGATTTAGTTTTAAATGAAATGTTTTCAGATCTCAGTAAACATGAACGAGGAAAAATATATTGCACTAAGCCAGTTGCATTTACCTCGTATCATACTTTTGTCTTATTTACTATTCATAAAAAAAATAGAACTAATGCCTTATGCAAACAAAGATTTCCTTTGAAACATTTATTTTATTTAATGATTTAATGCACCGGAAAAAGAATCCCTAGTGGTAGACAAAATCAGGAAAAATTGAAACATATATATAGTTTTGCCTTTTTTTATACATAATGCTATCTTGTGAAGTAGTTTGAAACTAACTGCAACCGTGTGTGCATGTCTGTTAACAGCCTCGGAGCCGAATCTGCTCAAAGTGAGGCTAAAGCAACGTGTTATTGAGCGGAGAGCTTCACCCATGGCGAGAAGGAATCAAAGATTGATCACAACACTCAAGAAGAAATCAGCACTTGCTAGTAAGTCACTCGCTTATCCTAACCATGTTTTTCGTTTTGTTTTTTTTTATATAAATCAGGAAATGTATTGAATAAATATTACAATAAAAATTTTTTACAGATGCCAGTAATAACAATTCTGAAACTGGTCCAAATTCTCCTCCTGTTACTACGAATATGAGGACTTCACCTTCAGCTGCAGGCAGCACTCCTATTCGAGAGGTATTAAAATTTTATTTTGATTGTAGTTTTGTACGTTTATTAATTTTTGATTGTTTAACAGGAACCTGAGTCCCCTACGTATGGTCAGTTGAGTAATTCATCTCAGCAAGGCTCTATGTCAGATTTATCATTGTACAGTAGTCCGTCCATGCCTAATATCTCGCTAGGACGTCCACCCTCATCTCATAATTCAGCACCTGAAAGTAAATTGGCTTCTGTATCCGAAGCCGAAGTACGAGCTGCCTTTACTGCAAGGTTAGGAATGCCCCTTACCGGCCAGATGCTTACTAACACGCTTCCGTTTTATCCAACGTTACCTGGTAAGCCAAAAAAATAAATTTTTAAGGCTAAAATATTTTTTAATTAATTTTTTTTGTAAATTAGCTATTGAAAGTGAGAGTGGAGGGAGTGCAGACGTTCATAAACAAATGCAATCATTAGAACAATCTGGTAGCCCGGTTGGTCACGGCTACCCGCAAATGACAGACGGTCAAGTTGCGCATGCGCGTCTCACAAAGCACGGGCACAGACCGTTAGGAAGGACGCAGTCTGCTCCTTTACCTTTAGGACATCCTATGCTAACCTCTCACAATGTACTCAGCATTCCTCAACGTTACGAAGAGCAAAGGATACAACATAATTTCCTAAAGCAAGTGAGTATTTAAAAAAAAAATTGTTTCGTGGATTGATTGCAAATTTTATAAAAATTTTTAATTTTTTCAGCAAATACGACAAACGGTACTGACAAGAGCCGGGCGACAGTTGGAAGAACAGCCGGAGATTGTAGATGAATCAGCAGAAGTGATCGATCTAACGGAAAGAAGGATAAGCAGCGGAGATGACATTGAGGAGTCTGAGATGTCGCGGCAGCAAAAGGATAGAGAACAGTTTTTACAGCAACAAAGGGACTTGATGATGAGGCATAATTTACAAGTGAATGAAGGTTCGGCTTTTGTTCCAAGGAGCTCAGCTCATATAGCCAGACCGTTATCTAGAGCTCTTTCAAGTCCGTTAGTTGCATTAGGTGGCTCAGACATTCCAATAGCACCAGTCAATTGTCATTCATCTCACGTACCTAAAGTAAACAGGTGAGTCCATTGGTCTGGTTGTTGTAAAAAGAAACGAATATTGAAAAATAGCAATCTAAAAAAGGAAAATTTAGAGATGAAAATTAAAAACTTGAAATCTAAAAAATTAAACTCAAAAAATTTAAAATTGGAAAATAAAAATTTTATTTAATAATTCATTAATTTTTGTTTCAGCGGGGTTCACCGCGTAACAACGGGTTTAGCATTCGACAGTCTAATGTTGAAACACGCTTGTGTTTGCGGAGACAATTCCTCTCATCCTGAGCACGGTGGCAGATTGCAAAGCGTGTGGGCAAGACTGGTCGAAACTGGTTTAGTCTCTAGATGTGATAGACTTAGGGCTAGGAAAGCAACCGTAGAAGAAATTCAAAGTTGTCATAGTGAGGCTCACGCCTTACTTTTCGGTACAAATCCATTAAATAGACAGAAATTAGATATGAATAAAATAGCGGCGTTGCCCATTAAATGTTTCGTCCGGCTCCCGTGTGGGGGCGTTGGTGTCGATTCAGACACCACGTGGAATGAACTTCACACGGCTCCAGCTGCGAGGATGGCTGTTGGCTGTGTCGTCGATTTAGCCATGAAGAGTGAGTATTTTTTAAAGGGTGAAATTCTTTTTTCGTGATTTTATTTTTAATTGGGGAAAATTTTTTTTTTTAGCTGCTACGGGTGATATGAAAAATGGCTTTGCTGTCGTGCGACCGCCTGGTCATCATGCTGAAGCTTCTCAAGCTATGGGTTTCTGTTTCTTTAATTCAGTCGCCATTGCAGCTAGGTTATTACAACAAAGACTTAGGGTTAGGAAAATATTTATTCTCGACTGGGTAAGTTTAAAAAAAAAAATTGAAAATTATTTTTTTTTGAGAATTGAGCTAATAAAAAAATTTTTTTTCAAGGATGTACATCACGGTAACGGGACGCAACAAATGTTTTACGATGACCCTAGAGTTTTGTACTTATCACTGCATAGGCACGACGACGGTAATTTTTTCCCTGGTACTGGAGGGCCTACTGAGTGTGGGGCCGGCGAGGGGCTCGGGTACAACGTAAACGTCGCTTTCTCAGGCGGGCTACAACCACCAATGGGCGATGCGGAGTACCTGAGTGCTTTTAGAACTATTGTGATGCCCATAGCTAGGGTAAATATTAAATAAAAAAATTTTTCGCTTTAAATTTTTTTTATTAAACAATAATTATTATTTTTTTTAGGAATTCGATCCGGACATTGTTTTAGTTTCTGCTGGTTTCGATGCTGCTGCAGGACATCCGCCTCCATTAGGTGGCTATAAAGTATCCGCTGCATGTTTCGGTCATATGACTCAGCAGTTAGTACAATTAGCGGATGGGAAAGTAGTTTTGGCTTTAGAAGGAGGGTAAGTTAAAAAATGTTATAGTTAATAAATTTTCCTGCTTGATTAAATTAATTTATTTTAAAAAAATATTTCTAGATATGACCTGCCGTCCATCTGCGATGCCGCACAAGAATGCGTCCGAGCTTTATTAGGAGATGACCCTACTCCGATATCAGAAGAGGAATTAACTCGACCTCCTTGTCAAGCAGCAATCGACACGATGCAGAAAACAATTGCCATTCAACTTTCCCATTGGCCTTGCTTAAATAAATTAGCGCACACGGTCGGGCTGCCATACGCTGAGAAAGACAAAGATGATTCTAGCGACACGGTCACTCGTATGGCCGGCCTTTCCATGCAGCAAAATAAATATTTGCAGTGAGTTTTATTTTTCATTTTGAAAATTTATTCCAAGAATTTATTTAACTAAAAATCTTTCTTTTCCAGATCTCCTGAACATTCTCAGCACGATTCAGAGGAACCGATGGAAGAAGATGAAGGAAAGTGAATAGGCAAACATTAAAAAATTTTTTTTGAAAAAAAAAAATGAGATTTAGGATTATTCGTTGAATGGTCAACGTGCGGTTAGTTTAGATATTCGATTTGAATTTGTAGGTTAACGCTAACCGAGAATTTTTTTTATGAAAAAAAAACAAAGAAAGGAAATTTAAAAAAAGATCGAATTTTTCAAATCGATCAATTGTAAATAACGGCTTTTTTTAATCTGCATTTTTTTTTTGAAAATGCTATTTATTTTAGAATTAGGATTTTTAAAAAAAATCAATTTTTTTAGCTCATTCCGATATCATATTTTTCCCCCTCAATTTTTTCTGCTGGCAGAAAATAACTAAGCAGATTTTTAAATAAAAATTCAGTAGCTTTTTATTATTAGCCGCCTTTTCTGTAAATTTGGTCTTTCCAAGTAGGTGCTTCCGAGATCTCATAATATTGCTTGATTTACACTCGGCCGATCTTAGCTTAAGGAAATCAAATTCGCAGAATACTTAAAATAATTTAAAAAAAAAATTTTTAACAAATGTTTTGCAGCCGGTGAAAGAATTTTGAAAAATTCGATTTTTTTATTGGAATGTAAGTTAGCGTTATTGCTGAAATGGTTTTAAAAATAGAAAGGGATTGGTTTTCAAGTATTGTTCGGTACCAAAGATGTTCTGGTTTTTGCGGCATGTCATAATCTATGACTAATGCCTCGAAAAGCATCTTCCCTTGTATAGTTAGTTTTTTTTTTCGAATGTAGGCTGCGAGAAGTATTTCTGTGATTTTTGGTTTATATTTTGTACAAAATAAAAATTGTACCTCAGTTTTTGTCAACGTTTTTCAAAGAAAAAACGTTAAATGAAAAAAAAATTTGTTACAATGTTAATTAATTTAAAAAAAGAAAATGTAAATTGTCAGATTTTATAGATGAAACGCGTAATATGCTTTTGTTATTTATTAAGTCGGGGGTTTTTTTTTTTTTGATAAGAAAACAAATCCCCGATGTACGAAAAATATGATTGTTGAAAAGTAATGTTGTTGATATGTCTCAGGGCTTTGTTGTTTTATTGATTCTGGAATTAAATGTTATATTAAAAAAAATTGTTGTAAGTTGTGAAAAGGATTTTTTAAACGTTATTGAGGATTACGAAAAAAACTGTTTTTGATGTTGTAGTATTTGAAAATTTTAAAATTTTTGGATATTGTGTAAAATTTTTGGTGATTTTATGATTTTAAAAAAAAACATCAAAGCCCCTGTAACATAACGGATTTTTGTTCTGTTCAATGTTAAAGTTTTAATCTTGCGACAGAACTTATAAACATAAGTGTTGGATTTATTTTCTAAATTTTGATTAGGATTTTTTGATAGTTGTAAAAAATAATCAATTGCAGACATTTTTTTAAATTTTAAAATAGGTTTCTGCTTGAAATTTAATTCTGCTAGCGCTTGATCTCTTAAAATATTTTAAATTAAAAGATTTTCAGACCAGCGCTATTTAACGGCCAATACCCAAATTAAAGAAGATTCTAGCGTCCTCATACAAACTTTTCACTAACTAATCAAAATTTAGACAAATAAACAACACGTCATTTTAAAAAAAAATTTAATCGGACTTAAAATTTTAAATGTCAAACCAAATCCTGTTGTTTTTTTTTGGTAACTCGGACAACGAAATAATCAGATTTTTATCAGTTTGATAAAAAAAAACTTTTCATCTTTTTCTTTTTTGATAAAACTGACAAAAAAAATGAACAAAAAATATTTTGTAAACTTTATGTAAATTAGCGGACCATTCTAATTATTATACGTTGCATGAAAAAAAAAAAAAAAAAAATACGTTGTTGTTTATATTGTAGCAGTTTATTATAAATATTAAGAAAAAAAATTGGCAGTGCTGGTCACTAAGTAAAAAAAATAAAATGAAATAAAATAAAATAGCTTTTGGTTCCATAAAAAAAAAAGCACAGGAGCTCTTCAAGATTTTGTAAAATTGGCCTTTTTTGAAAATTATCAAGATTGATTAATAACGGCCTGATAGAATTTTTTGTGTATGATTATTTTTTTTATCTTGTTTGTAGTTTACGATAATTTTCAAAAAATAGCCCGAAAAAATGTGCACTTTGCTTTATTCATTGACGATGAATTTTTTTCTGAGACGTTCCTTTTTTTTTTTAAATCATCACGATGAATAATGCAATTTTGAAAAAAAAAGAGGCTTTAAGATTATTTTGTTAAAGATACAAAAAAATATCCAAAATAAATTTTTTCGACACCTTTTAAAGGTTTAATGTAAAATTATCTATATATATGAGATGAATATAAAAAATCACTGTTGAGTATAAATTGAGATTATTTCAATTTTTTTTAACAGTTGCACGAATAATAACATTTTTGCCTGACCTAATCTTGAACAGCTCATGCATGAATTAATTTAATAAAACTTCTTTTTTTAACAAAAAAGAATTTGGCTATTTTCAGCAGGGATGTGTCACGAAGGGATATTGCATGTGTATATGTAATTTGTTTCAGGAATGCCATCATAGCACGAATTATCAAATTGTTATTCCCTCCTTTAATTGGCATTTTTGGAGCATATTAAATGTATTTTATTTATTGGCCATCTGTCCCTTTTGATGATACGAGCAATTTTTCAGCATGTCATTAACGGTATGCAAATCATTTCCTAATTAGAAAATATTATATATTTGAAATTTCGTAGCCCATTGGGGCATTAGATTTTTTTGTGAATATCAAAAAAAAAAAAGTAAAGCTGTGTACTGTGATGTCCAGATAAATGAGAAATTTAAACAGTGCAAGGCCATTTACATACCACTTTGTCATTGAAGTGTTCTCGTATTTCTGTGTTCTCTTGTCTCTTACTGCAGGAAAGTAAGAGAGTAAAATTTTTTATTACTTCTTTTATCAAAAATATTCAGAAGTACTATACTTAATTGGTAAAATGTTTTTTTTAATCAAGATTTCTAATAATAAAAATAATGAGGTGAATGTTTGGTTTTTTAAAAAAAAAGGAAAATTTTTTATTATGTATGATTAATCACTGATTGTGCAAAATTTTTTATGAACGAGCTCTATTAATTAATAGCATGACGAAAATTATTCCCCGAAAATCACACACAAAGGCCTAAGAAAAGGAGAATTGAATTGAACACGTAACAACGAAATGTTTCCTAACCTAACCTTAATAAAATTTGTATTGGTTTATGTGGAGCTTTTAAAAATCTTGCTTATTTAATTAATAGAGATCCATTTTTTAATCTTTCAGAAATAGATCGTCGATATTGCAAGTCAGTCACACGTAAATTTAAGATTTTTTTCATAACGTAAACAAAAATATTTGATTTTAAGTCAAGATGGCGGTTGTCGATTTATCAATCAGGCTGTGACTTTTGGAGCAATTTCGTTTTCAGATGATTTTGTTGTTTTGTAAGTGTGTTTAGTTTTGCTATAATTACTCGGTTGTTTTGTGATAAAAAGTGGGTAATATAAATGCTTTACGTTTGTTTTGCATGAGGGAAGAAGGAATTCGTTCAACCGGGTTAAATTGTCAAGGTAATCACACTTTTTTTCCTCATTTTTACGAGCGACAGTTTGAGGTTGTCCGTATCCGTATGTAAAAGATGAAGATTAGTGGTGTAAATGGTATTTATACGGGCAACTGGGTGTTCAATTTTTCGATTAATATTTCGTGCCCGATTTGATATACTGAATGATGATCAGATTAGAGATGTGGAAACTGTTTGAACCATTACAAAATGAGAAGATGTTTTGGGGGAAGTGCAAGAATTTTTTCATCCCTTTGGGTTTTACTCGATTCTTCTGCAGAATGGTTTGTTTACGAATTCAAATATTTAAGTGGTCACAGCCTGATTTCTTTAAAACTAAAAATCACAATTTCATTTTTAATATAATTTAATTTTATGTGTAAAATCTTCCGGATCATTGAATTATTTTTTTTTTTTTGTACAGAGTTAAGAAGTTTTAATATTAAACAAATAAGTATATTCAAGATTTATATTTGAAAAACATGGTAGTTTTAAAAAGTTTTCAACCGGCAGGCCGGTTTTATATAACGTTGTTATTATTATAAAAGTAAAAATAATTAATTTAAAGAAAAAAAATAATAAGATGAAAGAGAGAAAAAATATGTGTCTTATAATACAGTAAATATTAAAAGACTTAAAAATTATTGCACATCCTGCTTTTTAAGCGACACACAGTTGAATTCTAAAGGAAAAAAAAAAATGGTAGCATATTTAGTTGACAATGATATATAATTACTAGATTTGAGTTCGTAATAGAATTTTAAAAGAGAAAAAAATGAAATTAACGGCTTTTCTATTAAATTGGCAATTTTTTTCAGAAAATCTGGTTAAACCGGATAATATTCAGAAAATTTTTTTTCCCTTGGCAAGGTAGAATTTACTACTTCTTGTAACGTACAACTGTATACTTTTGAGTTGCATTATTATATTAAGGGGAGGCTTTGGCCAAGATTTTGGGAAGGTTAATAATTTCAAAATAATTCTGAGGCGAGTTTGAAACATCCGATTTTCGCACCACACCGGAATGTCGTGCGACTTATTCAAAAAATATTCCGCTTATTTATTTCACGTTGAATTAAATTATTTATGTGTGATTCGTAAATTAGCTTTTTTGGGGATTTGCGATTAAAGCTATATTTAATTCAATTTGGCGTTAAATATTGTAATTTTTTTTTTTCAAAACATATGAATATAAATGTTTTTACGTATTAATGTCGTGTCGACGTTAAAAAATAATAAAATTAATCAAAAAAAAAAAACTTCCGGTGTTTCAAATGCTTTGATTGCTCCGTAACGCGTATGTATACGTATGTTATATTTGTATGTGTGTATGATGTATCATCCCCTGTACCTTAAAAAAAAATCGAAAAGAAAAACGGTTGTAATAAAACAAAAAAATATTTGTCATATTTAAAATAATTTTTTATATTAATAATCCTTTCAGTTCGAGATCTTTGAGATTCATAGTTAATTAAATTTATAATTTTTTCCAAATTACTTTCCCATCTGCGTCTAAGCTTACTCTCCCAGACGCTAATAATTCTAAGGCTAGTGGGTAGGCTTTGTGCTCGACGGTTTTAACACGCTCTGATAATGTTTCTTCTGTATCGTCGTTTTCGATTGGCATGGCTTCTTGTGCTATAATACCGCCTGCGTCCACTGCCGCCTGAAAAATAAGTAAAAAATTGCTTTAGCTTAAATATTTTGGTTTATTAATAAAAGTTGGGGATACTTACGGCTACGAAATGAACTGTGCAGCCTGTGACCCGAACGCCTGCTTCCAGTGCTTGTCTGTGAGCGTGAGTTCCTTTAAAACTGGGCAGTAAAGCAGGGTGAATATTTATCATTTTGCCGTTCCATAGATTTACGAATTCAGCGCTGAGAACTCTCATGAATCCAGCCAGGCAAATTAATTCGATATTTTCTTTTACTAAAACTTTATGGATTGCCATGTCGAAATCAACTCTTGATGAATAGTCTGTGTGCTTGATGACCTGAAAGAAAATTTTAAATCAAAGAGCAGTTTGTCTTTCATCATTGCTTTAAATTAAAAGAAAACACTTACTAATGTAGGAATTCCGGCTTTCTTAGCCCGTTCTAAGCCTTGCACGTTCGGCTTATTTGAAATAACTAATACGATTTCGGCGCTGGAATTTTTATTAGGATTTGTAGTTGAGTCGATTAATGCCTGAAGATTTGTTCCGCTGCCTATTATTGCAAAAATGAAATTCTAATAATATTTTTATTGAAAAGAAAAACTCAAAATTCGATTTAACTAACCAACATTATTTTTTTCAGGTTCAGGATCTTGGGATTCTTCAGGTGATCGGGGAATTAAAAATACCTGAGATAAGGACTGCCACTCGTTTTTTATCAGTTTGCGAGGAGTCGATTAATTCCGGTATGTATTTCCTCATTTCTTGGTCCATTTTATCGACGAATCTATCAACGGTGACTCTCTCTCCATCTGGAAGACCAAAAAAATCATGAATAACAAAAAAGACTGATCGCTAAATGTAGAATGATTAAATTTGGGGTGAAATATGGCGACCGTAATTTTGCAGATAATATTTCAGAATAAAATTTATTAATGCTCACCGCTAGAACTACTTTCCACGTGTCCTATGACGTAAGCGTTTTCCCCTTGAATAGACGATAGAACGGAAGTGGCGTCTTGAGGGCTTACGATAAGAATGGCACCGATTCCGCAGTTAAACGTTCGGAGCAATTCGTGTTCCTTAATTCCGCCTGAATTAGAAACAAAAATTCAAGAAATTTTTTGCCTTGGAAAATATAAGAAAAGGGCTTAAACTTACCGAAAGCGGCTAGCCATGAAAAAACTGGCAAAATTTCCCAAGAACAGGCATCTAATCTGACTTTGACAGCCGCTGGTAAAATCCTTGGAATATTTTCAACTAAACCTCCTCCGGTAATATGAGCAAAAGCTTTAACTTTCCCACTTTTCAAAGCTGGTAATACACTTTTTACATAAATTTTTGTTGGCGTTAAAAGTTCTTCGCCTGAAATTTAAAAAACAAAAATAATTGTATGATTATTTGTAAAGATTAAAGTTTTGCAAGGGGCTGCAGTAAGATTGGTCCAAATGTTGCGCCCTAGCCATCAAGCAAAGCACGGTTCGTGCCCCATGAACATTTTTTTGCGGAGTTAGGCCTTATTAAAAATTAGTTCTTGAGCTTCAGTCTTATTTGCAACAAGTTTAGGCCTGTAGCAATTTTTTTTAAATCCCTTTCTAATCTTAAAAATAATTTATTTAGATTACCGAATGTTTTATTATTTTGACTGAACGGAGCTTTATCTGTATACTGATATCCTGATTTTTCCATAACCTTCCTCACAAGGCTAAATCCGTTACTGTGAATACCACTCGAGGCCACTCCAATCACTACATCTCCAGGCACGATCCTATCAGACCTCGGCAAAAGATTTTCCTTTTCCACTGCACCAACTGAAAATCCAGCTAAATCATAATCACCCGGAGCATAAACTCCCGGCATCTCGGCAGTTTCTCCTCCTAAAAATAAAAAAAGCATTCCTCATCTCTCCAATTTTCAAAAAAAAAATCCGATCAACTTACCAATTAATGCACATTCCGCTAATTTACACCCTTCAGCAATCCCCTCAACAATTTTACAAGCAACCCCAAGATCTAAACGACCACAAGCGAAATAATCCAAAAAATACAAAGGTTCAGCACCGTTGGCCAAAATATCATTAACACACATCGCTACTAAATCAATTCCGATTGTTGAATGTATATTGCAGGCCTGAGCGATTTTTATTTTCGTCCCAACGCCATCGGTCCCGGATACAAGAAGAGGATCCTTGTAACCAGCCGCTCGAAGATCGAATAAGCCACCGAATCCGCCTAAAGTTCCTAAGCAGCCTGGTCTGGTAGTTTGTTGACTTGCGGGTTTTATTTTGGCAACGAATGCATCGCCTTCGGAAATGTCGACGCCGCTTGCTTTGTAAGTAAGTTGACCACTAGCTAATAACGATCTAAAAAATGAAGATGTCATTAGCGCCGAATGGCCATTTATGTTCATAAAACTCTTGAAAAAATTACCTGGCTATGCCCTTAAAAGCAATATCTTTCCTAAATTGAGCTCCGGTGAATTTAATTACTTCACAAATTTTCCTAGCTTTAGCCGCAGCACTTGCAAGCTGAGAGGATTGTGCTACTGCAATTAAGACTCTTCCGCCATTAGTTACAATGTCGTTATCATTATTTTTGGCAGTTCCGCTGTGGAAGACTAAATTGTGAACCTTGTCCAGGCCTAAGAAGGGAACGAAGAAATGAAAGCGTCCGTTTTATATAAAAATTTATTAATTAGTCGAAGAATTATACCTGAAATAACGCAGCCTTTAGTAGATGACTCAGGATACCCCGCACTTGCCATAACTACACCAACTGCGAATACATTTTTCTTCCATGATAGTTCTTGTTTGTGCAAGGTTTTATTACAACAAGCCTGCAAAGAGAAAAATATATTAATTACTTTACTTGAAATCGAGTTAAAAAATAGATACATCGAGTTTTTTCTTGTCTAGAAAGCTTGAAAGTCGCCAACTGTATTTTAGCAGTTCTGTCCTCTTATTGGTCACGATTGCGATTCTAACCATTTGAGGTTAGGGTCAACTGTATTATTTTTAATCACACAAAAAGTGATTGACTTAGCGTCTCTCTTTCTTTATAGGCTTTTTTCGTAAATAGATGCGAATAAATTAGGGTGTCAAGCATCAAAATTTACAAAGCTGTGAGGACGCTTACTAATTTGCGCCACCGCCTTCTAAATTAATTAAAAATATCATTAGGCTTAATCGTAGAGAAACTAGATTAGTAAAGAGGCAACCACAACTGTAAAATGTGCCAGAACTCGAGTCTATTTTCTTACAAAATGACATTTAGTTTGTCATTACATCCGGCCGGCCATTTTACTTACCAACATTACATGGTACAAATCCGACTCCATTAATGGAAGAATTACTTGAGTTTCTGGGTCTCCAAATCTACAATTAAATTCTAGAACTTTAGGTCCGTATCTTGTAATCATAAGCCCTGCATATAAAACTCCTATAAAGCCCAAAAAAAAATACAATTTTAATTTTCTTTTCCATATTTTTTGTTTATTGGCTAAATTTCCAATATTTACCAACGTAATTAATATTTTCCTTCTGCAAGCCATCAACTGCTTTTTGCAAAACCTCCGTAATTACATAATCCTGTAGCTCAGGAGCTAAAAACGGACAAGGGCAATATGCTCCCATCCCACCTGTATTCAATCCCTTATCTCCATCTAATATCCTTTTATGATCTTGGGCCGGTAACATTGGTTTTACTGTTCTGCCATCTGTGAATGCCAGCAGCTAAAAAAATTTATATTTATTAGCTTCAAGTTTATTAAATATTTTTTTTACAATTTCTAAACTTACAGAAACTTCTTCTCCTTCCAGTAATTCTTCGATAACAACCGTATCTCCAGCCTCGCCGAATTTTTTTTGGATTAAAATATCATCGACTGCTTTGGAAGCTTCTTCTCTATCTGAAGCAACAATGACACCTTTTCCAGCAGCAAGTCCACTGGCTTTAACCACAAGTGCCGGGTAGTTAGCGCTAAGGATGAATTTTTTGGCTTCTTGGGCGTTTTGGAATGAACCAAATCGAGCTGTCGGTATGTCATGCCTTTTCATAAATTTTTTAGCCCATTCTTTGTCTGATTCTATTTGAGCTGCTTGTTTTGATGGTCCGAAACAAGGTATACCTAAAAAAAGTAACAGAATTTTATTTAACCAAATCTAAAAACTACTCGTTAATTTATCTACCTTCTGCTGTTAATTTATCAGCAATGCCATCAGCTAATGGATCCTCAGGCCCAACAACGACTAACTTAACATTTTGATTAAGACACCATTCAGCAATTTCTGAATGATTCTTAATATTTAATTTTACGATTTCAACTTTATCAACAGTTTCAATCCCCACATTTCCAGGAGAAACATAAATATTTGCAATATCTGGTGACTGTGATAGTTTCCAGCAGATTGCATGTTCCCGTCCTCCACTTCCAATGACTAACGCATTATCACCCATGCTTTTGCTTATCTAGAGAAAAAAAAAGAGAAATTAACGAATGCATTTTATTAATACATGAATCATTAAGCGAGAATGCTTTAGGGATCAAATTCTCAATCATTGCTAAATTTGATACATTTAAAAAATTTGATTACGAGCCATTTGCCGGCATGTGGAATTGATTTTGTTTATAATTATCCACGCAGGAATCGAATCACGCCGACGTAGAAAACCTAACCTAGCAAATTTTTAAAACTCCTCCAAGGACGTATTTTTTCAGGTATTGAAAATTTATCAACGTCCCCGTTTACCTTTTCGATCATTTTGTAAATTTAAGTAACTTTCCGTTATAAATTTTTATACTATAAACGTGATTAGGGTATTTGTTGATATTTACAAACGTGGTACCAGAAAAAATTTTGACGATTCGTCGACCAATCAGCCTGGTTTATTTACTTTGAAAACCTCGTGGGTGCTCGTGCTTTTTTTTTTCATTATTCGTTTATTGTGATATTTATAATATTCTTGCCTTTTGTGACAATTTCTATTTCAAAATAGCCTTAGTAAAAATCGATCATCGTTTATATTTTGTAGAAACCATTTGAATTGAATTGTTTACTGTTCTTTGAATTGACAATCAAAATATCTTTTTGCATAAACAGTTTAGATGTTATCAGGTAGGTTGATCTATTTGTTGAGTATTTAGATGTTAAGAAATGACACCTTGAAAATGATGCATGGTTAGAGTCAAATAACATCCAAGGAAAAGGTAATGCTAATCAAGTTCTCGAATTCCAATTCATTTATAACAATAAAGAAGGAATTTCAAATTGAAAATTTGATAAATTTTCAGCAAATGAAGTGATATGGGAAATGAGTTAATACTTACGATTTACTCTTGTGTCACAAGCCCAACCTCCATTAACAATAGCAGAAAGCACAGTAAGAGCAAATTGACGATATGCTGTAATCTTTATCTGCTGGGGGTCTTTCCAACTAACCCAATCATTTGATATAACTTGACCCATTCATTAAAGGATATAAACATGCAACAGAGATCTATTCTTGTCTTTTATCGTTTAATTAATATAATGACTTTATTAAATGGAATTTGAATCTTGAAAATATGATTTTTGCGTAAGCTACAGGTGTTGATTAAATTTGACGAATGATTCTAGAGCAGGATTCAGAGGGTTAGTTATTTTATTTTTTAGCCAGAGAGGATTTTGGAGCAAGGTTTTGTTTGAAGCGATAGAAAAACTGAATTTTTAAGACTAAATTTTTGAATATGCAGAAAAACGAATAAAGTGAACTAATAAAAGCTGCTGGGGGTTTTGATGTGGTCAAAGTAAAACTATTTCATACACACACACCTTGTTTGTTTTTAATGTGACTAGTTTCTCCTGGAAGATAAACCCAGGAATCAGTTCTCTGAATGAAGAATATGAAATGGAAAAACTAGGGAAATTAACTGGCATAATTATTTGTATTTTTATGAATGTTCAGCTAATAAATCTGACACTAAAAACCTTGCGGGCGATTCTCCTAAATCGAAGTGGCATTTTTACGAAGACGGGCAAGCTGGAATGTTTTTCCCATAAGCTAAAAATTGGTGATGACGTCAGTGGTGGCTCCGCCGCCATTACAACAAATGAATAACACCTGTGATCATTTTGTAAAATTTTTTATATTTGTCGTAGCAATTTTTCGTATGTTTTCCGTTTTTTTTCCCCCAAAGTCATTCCAATCAGAAAACTACAGCTTGAAATTGCAACTGTTTAAGCGCGGAAAGGAAGGAAAGGCGAAATTATAATGATAATTATTCAAATGCAAAGAAAAATATGGAAAATCTGGAAACTAAACGTTATTCTTTTTTTTTTAGTAATGGCGGAGCACTCAATGACGTCACGCGTTAATAACATTGAAAAATATGAAGGAAGAAGTCGGTGACGATTTTTAAGTTTATTCTGGCTAAAACTCAGCTTGTTTAGCTTAAGATTGACTTATAGATTTTCGTCCTCTGTATTTAATGACGAAAAAGTTGCAATTTTTCCTTTCAAAACTCGGCAGTATTAGTTTGTTTTAATGCCACTGGAGAGCGCCAATGACGAACTCCAATAATGATAAAAAGAAACTAAATTATGAATGATTTGAAAATATATTTTCGATTTTTTAGTTAAAATATCGTATCGTCCAACAGGGGGATTCGATTTTCCAGGGGCCATTTTACAAAGCAAAATGGACGCTTATCGTCTATAATATGACCGGCTTTGCCATCCGTATTTTTTTATTACACTTGTGTCAGTCAATTAAGATAATTTTTTATTGAAGTATGCTGTGTATTGTTTCTAGGGTCAAAAATCAAACGTTTGCCGAAAACTCGTGCATTGCTCCAAGGTCCCCGCATCTGATAAATGATTAAAAAAGTACACCTGCACGTTATCACTGTCCGACCCTTCAAATCATCCGAGGCGATATTACATGAATCATCGGGAACCACCTTCTCTTCAAAAAAATATTATGGCTCGTTGATATTTTTAGCAATCAAGAGGATGTTTAAAAATTTTCAAATTAAATAGCAGGTCAGTTGAACTTTTTATTTCTTTTTCCTTAGAATTTAAAAAAAAATGACTCATTTTACAACGGAAAAAAAACTTTTAATGAGCGCTCGTGCCTGATTTTTTATTTGATTGCATATTCCCTAATAGAAAATCTTATCAGCTCCGTCAACTAACGATCAAACCTATTATTTCAGGACCCTTCAACATGGCTTCTACGTGTCTGCCAAACTTGACAAACTACAATCTCCGCTAGTTTCCTCGCTTGTGTCACGGCTCATACAGTTTCGAGATTTCAAGCTGTTAAATTTATTCCGTAAGTTTAAATTTTTTTTAAAAAAAATCATTTTGAAGCTAAATTTAATTTTGCTAAATAAAATCATAACTGAGTTTTTTAATTTCTTTTTTTATTTAATAGAAGATTTTTAATGAAAATAAAATACGATGAGGTTTTTAAGGTACTCTTCTTCTAAAATGGGCTGGAAGGTGTTTAACGACTCTGTCCATGGCCACATGTCATTTCATCCGTTAATCGTCAGCATTATCGACACTCCGCAATTTCAGAGATTGAGGAATTTGAAGCAATTAGGACTTGCTTATTTTGTTTATCCATCTGCTTGTCATAATCGATTTGAACATTCTTTGGGGTAAGATTTTTAAAAATTTTAAATATTTTTTTGAATGAAGATTGTAAAATTTTTTTGAATTTTATTGCAGGACTTGTCACTTGGCGGGAAAACTTTTAGAAGCTTTGAATCGTAATCGGCCAAGACCTGAAACCCAAGAAGAAATAGCGGAACGGGAAAAGGAAAAGTTGTGCGTTCAGATAGCTGGCCTTTGTCATGATTTAGGTCATGGTCCTTTTTCACACACTTGGGAGTTGTTTTTGCAACGGATTGGAAAATCGTGGAAAGTGAGTAGGGTGAAAGTGTAAATTAAATTAAAGGCAATTTGGTAAAAAAGGTTATGATAGGTGCTGTTAAAACTTTTCAAGAAAAGTTTTAGGGGATTTTTTAATTTCGAAAATTTTTTTAGGCTGTTTAAGATTTGTGAAAATTCTTAAAAGAAAATTTGGGTGGCAATCAGTCTTTGAAAAAATGTTTAAGTGCCTTGCTAGGTTTAAAAAAAAATTTAGACAGTCGCCCGATTCGAGAAAAATATATTCTAGCACTTAAAAAATTTTTCTGGAAGAATTTTTAGAGCTATCAAAGTAGTTGATAAACTTTTTAGGCCTCGGTTTATTTCCAGATTAAGTTTTCTGGGTGCTGAGAAGTTATCTGAAAAAATCCTAAAGGCCGCCAGAACTTTAAAAAAAATTTAACGCTTTCGCTAACCACGAAATTATTTTATTGAACAGATTTAGAAAAAATATTCTGGGCGCTGACAAAACTCAGAAACATTTAGGTTCCTTCTTAATTTAAAAAAACTTTTTAAGGTTTTAAAATTCGATTAAAAATTTTCCAAGCACGGCCTAGACTGTGTAAAAAAATTTAGTTTAAGTGCCTTGCTAGGTTTAAAAAAAAATTTAGACAGTCGCCCGATTCGAGAAAAATATATTCTAGCACTTAAAAAATTTTTCTGGAAGAATTTTTCTATATATTTTTCGAAATATTCTGGGCGCTGACAAAACTCAGAAACATTTAGGTTCCTTCTTAATTTAAAAAAACTTTTTAAGGTTTTAAAATTCGATTAAAAATTTTCCAAGCACGGCCTAGACTGTGTAAAAAAATTTAGTTTAAGTGCCTTGCTAGGTTTAAAAAAAAATTTAGACAGTCGCCCGACTGTGTAAAAAAATTTAGGCTACTTAGTTTTAGAAAAATGTTTCTGTTTCTTTAGTACTTTTCAAAAAGATTTTAGAAAGTTGAAGAATTCTTGAAAAAATTTCTAGGTAGCACTTTTTTTAGTATTATTTTGGCCCCTTTAATATTTTTTTAATATTTTTATGCGCTAATAAGTCTCTTAAAGTTTTTAGAGAACAGTTTATTGTAAAACAAATTTACAGACACAATAGAATTCTCAACAAAAATTATTGGGCACCAACAGGACTCCTAAAATATTCTCTAGCTTAAAAAAGCGTTCAAAAAACTTCAGTGGGGGCTGAAAATGTCCTTAAAAAATATTTTAGAGCCGCAGAATCTTTAAGAAAAAAAAAATTTGAGGTGTTCAGCTGCAGAAATTTTTATTAAAATTTGATTCCTAGAAAACATTGAGCGCTTACGCACAAGGGGTATAATGTGAACTTGACGCCAGGTTCCTGGAACTAAAAATGAAAATATTGTCTGTCTGTTTTTTTTACTACATTTAATTTCAATGATTACTTTGTTCTTTAAAGTGCTTTCAAAAAAGTTTAAATATTGTTTATTTACTGATATAAAAATATGGTCTCAAACGTTTAAATCAGTTGTCACCTACTTCATTTTTTTTCTAACCTCTTATTATTTCTATAAAAAAAACAAACCATATTTTCCCCTAAAAAAAAATTTTGTTTAACTCTTTTGTCTCCACTTTCGAATAAAGTACCCACGTGCAGTTTTACTTAACACACTTCAACTTGATTAATGCATTATTTTTGTCACTTTTATGAGCTTAGTTCCCATTTAAAATCCCTTGCCTTAAAAAAGAAACCTTTTAAAACATAAACAATCTACAATAGTGAGTGACCTTGTTGAAATTATTTTTTCACTTCACCCTCTTTTAATATTTTAAATTTTTTTTTTTACAGCACGAAGAATGTTCAATCGAAATATTCGACATGATCTTAGCCGAAAAAGTAATCGACAAGCAATCCGAATTCGGTGGTGAAAAATCCGTCTTCGAGCTTTTTCAAAAATACGATTTAGAAAAAGAAATCGAAACCATCAAGCACTTGATTCGAGGAACGAAACCGACGAGTAATCCGCCTAAATATTTTTTATATCAAGTTAGTATTTTTTTAGGGGGCATGATTTGACCTGAGATCGACCGATTCGTATCGGAATTTGCTTTTGTTAGTAAGTTCATAGCGAATTAGTCATTTTTAGCGTTCCGGCTAATTTTAATTTTTTTTAAAATTTTATTTTCAGATTATAAATAATACGGATAATGAAATCGATGTGGATAAGTGGGATTATTTATCGAGGGATAAAGCGATGTTGAATTTACCGGTCAGCTTTGATTATTTGCGCCTTTTGGAGTATTGTCAAATTTTAACGGTTGACGGAAAGGAGCAAATTTGTTACAGGTGAGAGAAAACATTTTTTTAAAAATTTAACTGCAATAAAATTAAAAATCTCTTTTTTTTTAGGAAAAAAGAATGTTCCAACATTATGAACATGTTCATAACTAGAGGAATGATGCACGATAAAGCCTACCAGCACGTAAAAGTTAAAATTATAGAAGAAATGGTAATTGATGCTTTCATTCATGCCAAAGACAAACTCAATTTGACTTGCTGTGATACTAGTAATATTGTTAATTTAACTGATCATATCTACTATAAAATAATGTACGATAATTTTGATGATGATGATGATGATATCAAAAAAGCCAAAGAGATTTTAATGAGAGTACAAAAAAGGGATTTGTACCCATGCATCGCCAACGTGGAAACCGATGTTAGTTTTTTTAAATTTAATTTGCCCAAATTTTAATACCTGCACCAATCTAATTTTTTTTTTTTAATTTTTCCAGACAGCTAAACGATTAAATCTAGATACGTTAAAATATTTAGAAGATAAAATGTATTCAAAATTAAAATTATCAAACAACTCCCTCAACAGAGATGATATTAAAGTCACTAAAATCGATATTGACATGAAAATGGCGAACAAACCACCGAACAAGCCTCTTCAAAATGTTTATGTGTTTGATAAAATGAAATTTGGGGAGAAATCGTCGAAAGCGGAAAGATTCGACTGGGAAAATTTTCGCCATACGATAAAGCCTGATTTGTAAGTAAAAGCTTAGGTGGCGATTCATTTTTTTGAAGTAATGTCATTTGCTTACAAATGCTAATAAATCATTTTTTTCATTTTAGTCACAGTTTTTTTAGAAAGGAAATATTGATCCTTTACAAGGGGAAAGATCGTTTGGCTTTTTCCAATCAGGAATCAAGCAATACAGTATTAGATATCATTAATGAAATGAATGGCGAGTGCTGAAGTTTTTTAAATAGTACTTAAGGGCATAAATGATATTTTATGATTACCTCTTTTTAATCACTGCCAAGTATTAATTTGAAACAAAAATTTACTTTTTATATGTTTTGTTTAAAAATTAATTTTAAATAAAATTTTTTATCTTAAATGAGAAGGTTTTTTCTTGTATTGAAACAGCAATGAGCATAAATTTAATAGCTCATTCCAGATTTTTTGTTAAGAGGTTGTGGCAGGCTAGTGTTTTCAGTTCTGTACTAGCCTGCTTTAATGTTATTGGTCCAGCCCAATTCAGACCCGCAGTTCAGCTTACTTAGAGCTTGGAAAGCCCATCTCTAACATTGCTGAGTAACAAGTGACATGGCCAAGTTTTTATAATGAGATCTCTGAATGAACGGGCGCTAGAATCTCATGAAATAAACAGCAAAACCCTTGTAGATGTATGAATCTCTTTTAATTTGACTTTAGCTGTAGTCGGTTAATCTTTCAAGATGGTGGTGATTGACCGGTCGGATTTTTATTTTTATTCTTATACTGAGTGATATTGCGTATGTATAAGCGACGGGACGGGATGTTTAGGTTAGTGTTAACCTTTAATTTAATTAAAGGTTTTAAAATTAAGGTTCAAAGGTTCGTTGTTAAAATTTTAAATTATGTGACTCTACATGTTGGGTAATTCATGTTGGGTGCTTTTTTAATTTGTGACTAAAATAAAACATTTCTTTTTGCCAAATTAGAGGGGAGAGGGAGGAGGAATAATAAATCGTAATTTGTCGAACCTGAAATCTTATAAGGGCGTTCTATTCATTTGAATAATAACTGCAGTAAGGGTTTTTTTGATTTATGGTTTTATACTTGCGATTTCGTTTCGTTTTTTCGACCTTTTCAAAGTGACTAATAAGGGAGGGCGGAATTCCAGAAGAACTATTTATGATCTAAATTCAACAAAGTGAAGGCCATGTAGCATGTAATTTTGTTTTTGCACTTGGGGAAAAAATCCCGTGAGTATTTTTATGAAATATATGAGCAGTGAATTTTTTTTTAATTGCAAGATAGATTGAGGAAGAATTACTCAAAAAGTAAAGTTGCTTTCCTGAAAAAAAAAATGTAACGAATCGAGTAACATACCGTGATAATTTTCTAAAAAAAATTTATATTAACTTAACGAGGTCATAATTTATCAACAGGTTCAATTTTCTCTATATATGTAATTAGAAAAAGAAGAAAGCCAGCCGGTGGTATTTTATTTTTTATCTTTTTTAATCGTCGTGTTAAATAGATTGATGCGCGCGCATGGTCGGCCATTGCCATTGCTCTCATTAAATTAGATAGAACCACGGTAATAATGCTGAATAATAATCGGATATAAAGAATTAAAATGCATAAGTAAAATAAATTTATCGTAAAATCCGTATGGTTTACTCGGGATTAAATTAGTTTATTATGTTGCAGTCTTTAACAAAATGGGAAAACTGCGCAGAGAACGAAAATATTTATCAATCAACCAAGAATTACTTAAAAAAAAAAACGAAGAAAAATCCGGATTTGTTGAGAAATTTTTTAAAAACAAAATTACGATCCTTGGATTTTTCAAAAATGCTTAAAAATAAATCCAGGAATCTCAATTTGTTTAAAAATCGAAATTGCCGAATATCGACATATGTATTTCCTCTTAGAGAAGTTAATTCATGTTAATTTTAGTGAAACAGCTCAAGTTGAAATTCAGGCATTTCCTCCAGTGAACAGGAAGCAACTATCGGCCCGCCCTGCCTTTTTCTACCTTTTGTTATTATTTGTTTATTATTTGAAATTTTTTTTCCCCACAACTGAGGGTTGTAATATTTGTGTTAGAAATTTTATTTAAGTCAATAAGGAGGACGGTGGCCCTAATTCAATTTCTCATCAACAGTTCAACAAAATAACTCATCAACACCTCTTAATAAAATAATCAAACAGCAACTGCTTAAAAAATATTCAAAAAGTAGGGGAATAGCAGTCCGGGAAGGACTACTCACTTTTTTGCTCAGTCGGGGTGTAGCTTCATTCGATTAAGGCTTGATTGGGGACTTCGGAGGTCGGGAAGAAAAAAATGTGAAACAAAAGAAGAAACAAAATGTGCTTTCACGTTCAGTTTTTTTTTTATTATTTATGGTTTACTCGGGATTAAATTAGTTTATTATGTTGCAGTCTTTAACAAAATGGGAAAACTGCGCAGAGAACGAAAATATTTATCAATCCACGAAGAATTACTAAATCGAAATGTACAACGAAAACAAACAAAACTAGGGGAATAGCAGTCCGGGAAGGACTACTCACTTTCTCGGTCAGTCGGGGTATAGCTTCATTCGATTAAGCCATCATTGGGGGTTTGGGAGTCGGGGGTGGCTTGAAATCAGTAAATGGACCGAAAATTTGAAATCCCTAACTATTAATTAGTCGAAATCGAGTCCCATATCACCACTATTTGTAAAACTTCAAAATTTTCGGATTTTCCGGGGAGGGCGAATTTTCACGGAAAAATGTCAAAGGGAAAAGTTGTTCAAAATAGGGTCAGGCATCTCCACACAAAAAATAAGAAAAATCGTTAGAGCCGTTTTCGAGAAAATCGTTGAAAATTCGTGGTTTGGCCTTTTTTGGCCTCGCCAAAGCCGTGAACTGGGGCAAGTAACATTCAAATCACAAAATGGGCCAAATTTTTGAAATGTCCGACCATTGTTCAGTTGAAATCGAGTCCCATGTCGGCGCTGTCGGTGAAACTTAAAAATTTTCAGATTTTCCGGGGAGGGCGATTTTTCACGGAAAAATGCCAAAGAAAAAAGTTGTTCCTTGTTGGGTCAGGTATCTCCACACAAAGAATGAAAAAAATCGTTAGAGCCGTTTTTGAGAAAATTCCCGAAAACTCTAAATTTGGCCTTGTTTGGGTCTGCCAAAGCCGTAAATTTGGCCGGATGGCCTTGATGATGAAATAACAGTTTTTCCTCTTCCTGAGGAAGGCGGTTGCCAATTTTCTTCGAGTTATCTCTTTCGGTTTCGGAAACACAGGCGAAAAACGAAAGTGCACGAACAGACGAACGGACGAACGAACGGACGGACGTCAGCCGAAAAACCATTTTTTCGGTTATTTCTCGCCATTTCACGGCAAAATACGCAGTTTGGCGAAATTTCATTTTTGACACGACCGCAATACTTTCTCACTCTAGGGACCTCGAAAGTAAAAAAGAAGAAACAAAATGTGCTTTCACGTTCAGTTTTTTTTTATTTATTATTTATGGTTTACTCGGGATTAAATTAGTTTATTATGTTGCAGTCTTTAACAAAATGGGAAAACTGCGCAGAGAACGAAAATATTTATCAATCCACCAAGAATTACTTAAAAAAAAAAACGAAGAAAAATCCGGATTTGTTGAGAAATTTTTTAAAAACAAAATTACGATCCTTGGATTTTTCAAAAATGCTTAAAAATAAATCCAGGAATCTCAATTTGTTTAAAAATCGAAATTGCCGAATATCGACATATGTATTTCCTCTTAGAGAAGTTAATTCATGTTAATTTTAGTGAAACAGCTCAAGTTGAAATTCAGGCATTTCCTCCAGTGAACAGGAAGCAACTATCGGCCCGCCCTGCCTTTTTCTACCTTTTGTTATTATTTGTTTATTATTTGAAATTTTTTTTCCCCACAACTGAGGGTTGTAATATTTGTGTTAGAAATTTTATTTAAGTCAATAAGGAGGACGGTGGCCCTAATTCAATTTCTCATCAACAGTTCAACAAAATAACTCATCAACACCTCTTAATAAAATAATCAAACAGCAACTGCTTAAAAAATATTCAAAAAGTAGGGGAATAGCAGTCCGGGAAGGACTACTCACTTTTTTGCTCAGTCGGGGTGTAGCTTCATTCGATTAAGGCTTGATTGGGGACTTCGGAGGTCGGGAAGAAAAAAATGTGAAACAAAAGAAGAAACAAAATGTGCTTTCACGTTCAGTTTTTTTTTTATTATTTATGGTTTACTCGGGATTAAATTAGTTTATTATGTTGCAGTCTTTAACAAAATGGGAAAACTGCGCAGAGAACGAAAATATTTATCAATCCACGAAGAATTACTAAATCGAAATGTACAACGAAAACAAACAAAACTAGGGGAATAGCAGTCCGGGAAGGACTACTCACTTTCTCGGTCAGTCGGGGTATAGCTTCATTCGATTAAGCCATCATTGGGGGTTTGGGAGTCGGGGGTGGCTTGAAATCAGTAAATGGACCGAAAATTTGAAATCCCTAACTATTAATTAGTCGAAATCGAGTCCCATATCACCACTATTTGTAAAACTTCAAAATTTTCGGATTTTCCGGGGAGGGCGAATTTTCACGGAAAAATGTCAAAGGGAAAAGTTGTTCAAAATAGGGTCAGGCATCTCCACACAAAAAATAAGAAAAATCGTTAGAGCCGTTTTCGAGAAAATCGTTGAAAATTCGTGGTTTGGCCTTTTTTGGCCTCGCCAAAGCCGTGAACTGGGGCAAGTAACATTCAAATCACAAAATGGGCCAAATTTTTGAAATGTCCGACCATTGTTCAGTTGAAATCGAGTCCCATGTCGGCGCTGTCGGTGAAACTTAAAAATTTTCAGATTTTCCGGGGAGGGCGATTTTTCACGGAAAAATGCCAAAGAAAAAAGTTGTTCCTTGTTGGGTCAGGTATCTCCACACAAAGAATGAAAAAAATCGTTAGAGCCGTTTTTGAGAAAATTCCCGAAAACTCTAAATTTGGCCTTGTTTGGGTCTGCCAAAGCCGTAAATTTGGCCGGATGGCCTTGATGATGAAATAACAGTTTTTCCTCTTCCTGAGGAAGGCGGTTGCCAATTTTCTTCGAGTTATCTCTTTCGGTTTCGGAAACACAGGCGAAAAACGAAAGTGCACGAACAGACGAACGGACGAACGAACGGACGGACGTCAGCCGAAAAACCATTTTTTCGGTTATTTCTCGCCATTTCACGGCAAAATACGCAGTTTGGCGAAATTTCATTTTTGACACGACCGCAATACTTTCTCACTCTAGGGACCTCGAAAGTAAAAAAGAAGAAACAAAATGTGCTTTCACGTTCAGTTTTTTTTTATTTATTATTTATGGTTTACTCGGGATTAAATTAGTTTATTATGTTGCAGTCTTTAACAAAATGGGAAAACTGCGCAGAGAACGAAAATATTTATCAATCCACCAAGAATTACTTAAAAAAAAAAACGAAGAAAAATCCGGATTTGTTGAGAAATTTTTTAAAAACAAAATTACGATCCTTGGATTTTTCAAAAATGCTTAAAAATAAATCCAGGAATCTCAATTTGTTTAAAAATCGAAATTGCCGAATATCGACATATGTATTTCCTCTTAGAGAAGTTAATTCATGTTAATTTTAGTGAAACAGCTCAAGTTGAAATTCAGGCATTTCCTCCAGTGAACAGGAAGCAACTATCGGCCCGCCCTGCCTTTTTCTACCTTTTGTTATTATTTGTTTATTATTTGAAATTTTTTTTCCCCACAACTGAGGGTTGTAATATTTGTGTTAGAAATTTTATTTAAGTCAATAAGGAGGACGGTGGCCCTAATTCAATTTCTCATCAACAGTTCAACAAAATAACTCATCAACACCTCTTAATAAAATAATCAAACAGCAACTGCTTAAAAAATATTCAAAAAGTAGGGGAATAGCAGTCCGGGAAGGACTACTCACTTTTTTGCTCAGTCGGGGTGTAGCTTCATTCGATTAAGGCTTGATTGGGGACTTCGGAGGTCGGGAAGAAAAAAATGTGAAACAAAAGAAGAAACAAAATGTGCTTTCACGTTCAGTTTTTTTTTTATTATTTATGGTTTACTCGGGATTAAATTAGTTTATTATGTTGCAGTCTTTAACAAAATGGGAAAACTGCGCAGAGAACGAAAATATTTATCAATCCACGAAGAATTACTAAATCGAAATGTACAACGAAAACAAACAAAACTAGGGGAATAGCAGTCCGGGAAGGACTACTCACTTTCTCGGTCAGTCGGGGTATAGCTTCATTCGATTAAGCCATCATTGGGGGTTTGGGAGTCGGGGGTGGCTTGAAATCAGTAAATGGACCGAAAATTTGAAATCCCTAACTATTAATTAGTCGAAATCGAGTCCCATATCACCACTATTTGTAAAACTTCAAAATTTTCGGATTTTCCGGGGAGGGCGAATTTTCACGGAAAAATGTCAAAGGGAAAAGTTGTTCAAAATAGGGTCAGGCATCTCCACACAAAAAATAAGAAAAATCGTTAGAGCCGTTTTCGAGAAAATCGTTGAAAATTCGTGGTTTGGCCTTTTTTGGCCTCGCCAAAGCCGTGAACTGGGGCAAGTAACATTCAAATCACAAAATGGGCCAAATTTTTGAAATGTCCGACCATTGTTCAGTTGAAATCGAGTCCCATGTCGGCGCTGTCGGTGAAACTTAAAAATTTTCAGATTTTCCGGGGAGGGCGATTTTTCACGGAAAAATGCCAAAGAAAAAAGTTGTTCCTTGTTGGGTCAGGTATCTCCACACAAAGAATGAAAAAAATCGTTAGAGCCGTTTTTGAGAAAATTCCCGAAAACTCTAAATTTGGCCTTGTTTGGGTCTGCCAAAGCCGTAAATTTGGCCGGATGGCCTTGATGATGAAATAACAGTTTTTCCTCTTCCTGAGGAAGGCGGTTGCCAATTTTCTTCGAGTTATCTCTTTCGGTTTCGGAAACACAGGCGAAAAACGAAAGTGCACGAACAGACGAACGGACGAACGAACGGACGGACGTCAGCCGAAAAACCATTTTTTCGGTTATTTCTCGCCATTTCACGGCAAAATACGCAGTTTGGCGAAATTTCATTTTTGACACGACCGCAATACTTTCTCACTCTAGGGACCTCGAAAGTAAAAAAGAAGAAACAAAATGTGCTTTCACGTTCAGTTTTTTTTTATTTATTATTTATGGTTTACTCGGGATTAAATTAGTTTATTATGTTGCAGTCTTTAACAAAATGGGAAAACTGCGCAGAGAACGAAAATATTTATCAATCCACCAAGAATTACTTAAAAAAAAAAACGAAGAAAAATCCGGATTTGTTGAGAAATTTTTTAAAAACAAAATTACGATCCTTGGATTTTTCAAAAATGCTTAAAAATAAATCCAGGAATCTCAATTTGTTTAAAAATCGAAATTGCCGAATATCGACATATGTATTTCCTCTTAGAGAAGTTAATTCATGTTAATTTTAGTGAAACAGCTCAAGTTGAAATTCAGGCATTTCCTCCAGTGAACAGGAAGCAACTATCGGCCCGCCCTGCCTTTTTCTACCTTTTGTTATTATTTGTTTATTATTTGAAATTTTTTTTCCCCACAACTGAGGGTTGTAATATTTGTGTTAGAAATTTTATTTAAGTCAATAAGGAGGACGGTGGCCCTAATTCAATTTCTCATCAACAGTTCAACAAAATAACTCATCAACACCTCTTAATAAAATAATCAAACAGCAACTGCTTAAAAAATATTCAAAAAGTAGGGGAATAGCAGTCCGGGAAGGACTACTCACTTTTTTGCTCAGTCGGGGTGTAGCTTCATTCGATTAAGGCTTGATTGGGGACTTCGGAGGTCGGGAAGAAAAAAATGTGAAACAAAAGAAGAAACAAAATGTGCTTTCACGTTCAGTTTTTTTTTTATTATTTATGGTTTACTCGGGATTAAATTAGTTTATTATGTTGCAGTCTTTAACAAAATGGGAAAACTGCGCAGAGAACGAAAATATTTATCAATCCACGAAGAATTACTAAATCGAAATGTACAACGAAAACAAACAAAACTAGGGGAATAGCAGTCCGGGAAGGACTACTCACTTTCTCGGTCAGTCGGGGTATAGCTTCATTCGATTAAGCCATCATTGGGGGTTTGGGAGTCGGGGGTGGCTTGAAATCAGTAAATGGACCGAAAATTTGAAATCCCTAACTATTAATTAGTCGAAATCGAGTCCCATATCACCACTATTTGTAAAACTTCAAAATTTTCGGATTTTCCGGGGAGGGCGAATTTTCACGGAAAAATGTCAAAGGGAAAAGTTGTTCAAAATAGGGTCAGGCATCTCCACACAAAAAATAAGAAAAATCGTTAGAGCCGTTTTCGAGAAAATCGTTGAAAATTCGTGGTTTGGCCTTTTTTGGCCTCGCCAAAGCCGTGAACTGGGGCAAGTAACATTCAAATCACAAAATGGGCCAAATTTTTGAAATGTCCGACCATTGTTCAGTTGAAATCGAGTCCCATGTCGGCGCTGTCGGTGAAACTTAAAAATTTTCAGATTTTCCGGGGAGGGCGATTTTTCACGGAAAAATGCCAAAGAAAAAAGTTGTTCCTTGTTGGGTCAGGTATCTCCACACAAAGAATGAAAAAAATCGTTAGAGCCGTTTTTGAGAAAATTCCCGAAAACTCTAAATTTGGCCTTGTTTGGGTCTGCCAAAGCCGTAAATTTGGCCGGATGGCCTTGATGATGAAATAACAGTTTTTCCTCTTCCTGAGGAAGGCGGTTGCCAATTTTCGTCGAGTTATCTCTTTCGGTTTCGGAAACACAGGCGAAAAACGAAAGTGCACGAACAGACGAACGGACGAACGGACGAACGGACGAACGAACGGACGGACGTCAGCCGAAAAACCATTTTTTCGGTTATTTCTCGCCATTTCACGGCAAAATACGCAGTTTGGCGAAATTTCATTTTTGACACGACCGCAATACTTTCTCACTCTAGGGACCTCGAAAGTAAAAAAGAAGAAACAAAATGTGCTTTCACGTTCAGTTTTTTTTTATTTATTATTTATGGTTTACTCGGGATTAAATTAGTTTATTATGTTGCAGTCTTTAACAAAATGGGAAAACTGCGCAGAGAACGAAAATATTTATCAATCCACCAAGAATTACTTAAAAAAAAAAACGAAGAAAAATCCCGATTTGTTGAGAAATTTTTTAAAAACAAAATTACGATCCTTGGATTTTTCAAAAATGCTTGAAAATAAATCCAGGAATCTCAATTTGTTTAAAAATCGAAATTGCCGAATATCGACATATGTATTTCCTCTTAGAGAAGTTAATTCATGTTAATTTTAGTGAAACAGCTCAAGTTGAAATTCAGGCATTTCCTCCAGTTCAGGCATTTCCTTCTCCTTCTTCCTTTTCCTGAATTTTGTGGATCGGCTCATATTTTATTTATTTATTTATTTATTTTATTTTAAGCTGTAACAGTTTTTTTTAAAAACCAAAAGCTTAAGTTAATTAGATTGTGTACAAAAAGAGTAAACACAATACATCCAAGATTAAATATGATTAAAGATTAAACAATTATGCGATTACAATTATGAAAAGCAAAAAATAGATTCGCATTTATCACTAATTGCAATTTTAGGTAAGGCTATTGAAATTTCATCCAGGCTATACGGTGCAAGGTTGATTAACTCCATTTTGAGTGTTATATTCTCCAATTTTCTTAAACGATTTTTTAATATCCGCCTTTTGCCTACAAAAAATTATCATCATTGACATATCATCATATATGTATTTTTTATTATTTCATAATGTGTAAAGATAAATAACAAAAAATTGTTAACTGCTAACCAAAAATCACATCGTACGTACTACGGAAGCGTTGTGGGGCCATCAGGGGGAGATTTTTCTTTACTCTTTTTTTACACACACATCGCAAAATGACACAAATTTTCGCAAAAAAAAAAAATCTCAAAAAATTTTTGTGTGATAAAAAATTTTTTTTTCCTACCAGACTTCTGGTGTGAAAAAATTTTGTCAGGTAGGAAAAAAAATCATTTTCTTTTTCCACACCAGACTTTTGGGGAGAAAAAAAAATTTCTGTCACTACCCAATTATCCATTTGGCATTGTGTTTAAAAAAATTCACCACCCAAACAAATATCTGGTTGGTGAAAAAATTTTTCGTTCCAATGTCAAAAGTATATGTGGCAACAACGCCAACGCTTTAAACAATTGTAGTCATTATGCAACATGTTAGATGGCAGCATAGTATTTTCATTGGAGAAAATTGTCGAAGCTTGACAAGTTCGGTTGTTTATAAATAAAAATATTAATCGGGAGTGTTAAACACTTTTTTTTTCACTTTGTTTTTAGTGATTTGTTTATTAAAAAAATGGATGTGAACGAACTTATTAGGCAATATTTTAATTTAGGGCTTTCCCAAAGTGAAATCTTATCATTTCTATTTACAAAACATGACATTAAAATTAGTAAAAGAACACTTAAAAGAAGATTGAAGTGCATGCAACTCTACAGGAAAAAATATTTTAGTTCTTATGCAGATATAATTGATAAAATTTCCGAAGAAATTAATGCCAGTGGAAAGTGTCACGGGTACAAATGGTTGCACCTGAAGCTAGTACAGAAAGGATTGGTCCTTACGCAAAGCCAAGTTAGAATGTGCTTGAATATATTGGACGCCGAAGGTATTGATCTCAGGAAAAAAAAAAGACTGACAAGGCGAAAGTACTATAGCAAAGGTCCCAATTTTTTATGGCACGCTGATGGCTACGATAAATTGAAACCTTACGGGTTTGGGATTAGTGGTTGTATCGACGGATATTCCCGCAAAATAATATGGTTAAAAGTGGGGCAAACCAATAATGACTCACAAGTTATAGAAGGTAGGTAAGCTTTTGAAAATTTTATTTAATTGTAACATACAAAAAAAAGTTTTATAACTACCGGTTTGTTTTTAGGCTATTACATGTCAGCAGTTAAAGAGTTTGGAGGAATTCCCGTGACGGTGAGAAGTGATAGAGGCACCGAAAATTGCCTAGTAGGAATATGCCAGGAAATTTTAAGAGAAGAATACGGAGACTCAAGCCGGCCGGCGTACATGGTAGGGCGTAGCACGGCAAATCAAAGGATTGAAAGCTGGTGGGGGATTCTGAGGAAAGAATGTTCGCAGTTTTACATGGACATTTTTGAGGATCTAAAAGACAACGGATATTTTAGCGGAGACGCCTTAGATAAAGAAATTTTAAGATTTTGCTTTATGAATATTATTCAGGTAATAATGTGTGCATTTCACAATGATAACAGCAAAAAGTAGCTGATAATTTTGTTTATATCTTATTTGACTAAATAAAATATTGATCGTTACTTTTTTTTTTAAAGAGAGAATTAAACGATGTGGTTCAAGTTTGGGATTGTCACAGAATTAGAAAAACGAAAAAAGGAAACGCGCCACACGGTAGACCAATTAACATGTACCATTTGTCTCAAGAAATGTATAATGCACCAAACTGCTTAATACCTGTGGACGAGGGAGTCATAGAGCGATTAAAGGGAAGTTGTAGATATTTAAACAAGCCTTGCGATGACGATGTTTATACCATATGCAACACTATACTGGAAGAGAAATCCTTGTCCTTGACTTTAGATCCTATGTTTGCTGCAGAAGTGTACAAAACTTTACGGGAGGAAATAAGATCATTTATACACTGAAATTATGGAAGTAACGTTATAAAAATTATTTATCTAATTTGGAAGAAAGCTCAAGTTATAATGCACGAATCCTTTCCTCACAGTCACATTCGCATTCATATTCTTTCCTTAGAATCCACCATCAGCTTTTAATCCTTTGATTTGCAGTGCTACGCCCTACCATGTAAGATGACCGGTTTGAGTGCTCGTATTTTTCTCTTAAAATTTACTGACATTCCTAATAGATATTGAATGCAATAATATATTGCAATACTACTAATACTGCAAAACTTAAAATTGGGGCTGTTCCTTCTATAACTTGTGAATCATTGTTGACCGTATTATTTTGCGGGAATATCCGCTGATGATACCATTAATCCTGTAACCCGTAAGGTCTCCGTTTATTATAACCATTTGAATGTCATAAAAAAAGGGGACCTTTGCCATTGCATTTCCGTCTTATGATTCTTCTTCTTCTTTTTCTAACACTAATGCGTTACTTTGTAACTTAACTTTTTGTGACTATCAATCTTTCCTAGTTTGTAGTCCTGGCATTTTCAACCTGCATTTATTTTTTTAGATACGTCGCCGATTAATATAACAATTGTTTGAAGCAAAAAACTTTTTCTCTTAAAACAATGAGAGACATCCTGACTATGAAATGTCAGCCGAATGTACTGAAAAATTCGTAGAATTGCTTTAAATATACTTATAACCTAAATACATCATATCAGAAATTATAAAAGCTTTGAAATTTTTCTTCGAGTTTTTTCGTTCAAATATTCATTAAAGAGCTCTTCGACTTCTAAATTTAATGTATATAAGCACCCAAATATTTCCAAAAGTTGATGTAAATTCAATTAAATTTTTTTTTTTTATACAAAAATATTAGTTTCATTTCGGCTCAGACTTTTGTAAATTAGTGTTTTAAACGTTTTTGTTTTGTTACCTTTTAAAACTTAATATGAAAATGTGAAAATTCAGTAAAACTTATAATGTAAGCTATTCACTTTAAATTAAAAAGCTACTTTTCTTGCATTTTCCAGCTGCTTTATTTTTCACCCCGAAACCCAAGAAAGAACCAAAAGTACTGTAAAATGATTAAGGGCCAAACCCACCAACATAGTTAAGTCCTTAAACCGAGTTTAATCAACTTAACTCGCCGATTTTTATCAGTTAACTTATGGGATTAAAAATTAATCTCCGGTTTTTTTCTTAAACTCGGTTGGTGGGTTTGACCCTAAGAAAGTGTTTCAATGGACTTAATTGTTACCCTTAAACTGTAAAAAAAAAGTTGTTGAAAATACTGTAATTCAAATAAGAGGAAGATAATCTAAGACTTGAGCTTGGAACAAAACCCTTCACCGGTAGACCGATCAGAAAAAACAAATGCCACACCATAACAATAATAATAACATCCTTTTTTAAAAAAATAAATATTTCTCAGTTTGTGCCGCGACTTGTGCCAGGGAACTTATGCTCTTGGCACAATTAGCTAGATAACCGAATCATGGTCAGACCATAAAAAATCATCATCAAGCCCATCATATAAAAAAGCCTATAAAAAAAGTTTGTTTAGTTTGAGGAATTCTCAATTTAGGCGGGACCATTCAAACATTACGTAATCACTTTAAGGGAGGAGAGGGTTCTTCGATTGATGATGAATGATGATAGTACCGAATAAATGATGAGTGTACCGTACAGTACAGCGGACCGACAATATTAGAAAAAAATGCAGTCAAACTTTGTTTATTTCGAACCCTGCATTAATTTTGATTTGGCCTACAAATGAGCGGTTCCTTCGCTCTCGTTATAAATAAAGCTGATTATACTTAAAAATTTAAGGCACAATTTATCCGGGAATTATAATTCATTTTACTTCCACCTATTTCGCGATGTAGTCTTTTTTGCTGTCGCTAAATATTAAATTACAAGACTATTACAAGACTGCGAATATTCAAATAAAGATCTTCCTTTTCTAAAATTGCGAGATTAACTTTAAAAAAAGTCGCAAAATTAAGAATTGAAAATTTGTCAACGATGTTTTTATTGGTGCAAAGCAGCATGCTTAAATAATACTTCTGTAAAAGTATGGATTATGTTTAGTTTAAGATAGGCACAATTATGCCCGTTACAGATCCTAGCAACGGCAACGCTGCATATCATATATGAAATATATTTCCATTTCAGAGAAGGAGGCTTTGTTCATTATTAAGCGGGAATTAGTGATTGTGTGGTCAGTGATTGATTTAATTTTTTTTTTTGTTGCCTGAAATATTTTCTAATGGATTTAAGCAAGTAAGTAATGAATTTAATTTATTTTAATTTGGTTGGGCTACTGATTTACGAATTAAAAAACTGTCAGGATCGCAATAAATTACTCCATTATCAGCTATAAAAAATTATTTTAATCTATTAAATTAAGTCTTGTAATGCAAATGGTGATGCTAATTTACTTTTAATTCTAAAATAAAAAGCTAAGTTTGAAATCATCTGTTAAAACGTTATTACATCTTAAAAATTTTTGCCAAATTTCGTAAAATATTCCACCTCGCAAAATTTCATTTTTCGATTGTCGGCGATTGTCGGACAATGAAATCATGTCATAAAGGTTTAATTTTTCCATCTTTTCTAGAACTTCATTATTTTCTTATTTAATTTTTTATAAAATACTTGTTGAAAATTACAATATTTTGAATTCATGAGAGAGATTTAAGCCAAAAACCATCGAATAGTTTTGAAGGAAAAAAAATGTTGAGAAAAGCGATCGAAACACATTATGGGTTACGGTCGATAACGATAACTTCATATGTAATTCCAAATGAGTTTACTTTACTGTATGTAAAGAATTTACATAATCTCTTTCCCAAAAAATTGCATTGGCCGAAATTTTTTTAAAATAATTGTTTTTGTATCGTATCTGTTGAATCAATTTATCATAAGCGTTTTAAAGGTGTACATTTTTTGTAACCATAAAACGTTGTCTCGGTGCCTGACTTATTAACACAACTTTGCATTTTGATCTTATTTTCGAGAAACGGTCAGATAAGGGTAGACCTTTAAACTTGATTCTTGAAGATGACTCCCAAGTGCTAAACACCTCTTTTTTCGAAGAAGGTATGGAAAAGTAGCCCGTGTTTTAAAAAAATCGTATTTAAAGTTTTAAGACTCAAATCTCTTATAGCCCCATTTGAAATATCTTCCTAATATCAATCCCTAAAATCTATTTTCAGTTTTTAAAAAAAATACAAATTTTTTTATCTACATTAATTTACTTATAAGTTATGAAATTAACAAAAATTATTATGTGTTTTACTGTATGTAAAGAATTTACATAATCTCTTTCCCAAAAAATTTTCTTTGCTTTCTTGTTTTTCTCCAGAAGATAAGATTTTTAGTTTTTCCAATAATACGTTATGCTACCCCCAAAACGGCAGGATCTAATTTGCGGAGAAACTATTATTATGTAATTATTATATTATCAGAATCTAAATAAGATTTTACATCGCAGGTTCTGATAGAATCCGTAGGAATTTTTAGGCCATAATTACTTTGTTCAATAATAAAGAACCCTAAATGCCAACAGATTCCGCATTTGCGCCCTTTTAATGCGGAATCGTCGGAAACCATGTCAAAAGAATTTCGAGGAATGCATAGTCGATTGTTTCTTCGCATTTCAATGATTTAGCACCTTAAAACTATCAAGGCGGCTACTTTTCTTTGCTTTCTTGTTTTTCTCCAGAAGATAAGATTTTTAGTTTTTCCAATAATACGTTATGCTACCCCCAAAACGGCAGGATCTAATTTGCGGAGATACTATTACTTTTGCCACAAACCTTTTACCGAGCCTAATTTTGTGCCAACAGCACCGGTCTTAGGTTCAGCACATCTAGTTAAGATTTTTGATATACCCCGCATCCCCCACGAACCCACCGCAAATCAATTGCAGACATAAAGAGCATATGTCAGCAATCCCTAACTTTTGGGGGAAGGGTTGGTGGGGGGTGGGGGGTGTCTTAAAACCTAAACTCATGTGCTGAACAAAAACCTGGTTTCGCCGTCATAGAATTCCAACTAAAAAGGGTTGCTAGTAGGGTAATCAAATACGAACTTTTAGGGGGGGAAGTGAGGGATGCTATGGCGATTATTGAACCCGATTATTCTAAGTCCGCTGTTGCTGCATCGAAATTCGTATTAAAAATCGGTTGCTGGCAGCAATGAAATATTTCAAATTTTTAGGGGAGGGTAGGTGGGGGGCATTTTAAAAAGGTTGACTCCGCTAAGGTTTAACTATGCTGAACATAAAACCAGTCTCACCGTCACGAAATTCTTACTTAATAGGGGTTGCTGAAAGAGTAATAAAATATAGATTTTTTGGGGGGGAGTTTCTGGGGGAGGTGGCGGTAGCTAGGGAAATTGTTGGATCCGAGGATTCTAAATCCGGTGTCGTTGTACCGAAATTTCTACTCCCTAATTTCTACTTTCTCTAAGAAATTTGTACTTTATAATTTCTAATTACAATCTTGTAATTGACCCCGTTTTGATGGATCAAGCGAAAAAGGCGACTAATCCGATAAAGAAAAAAAAATGGTAAAATAAATAAGAACCCTGTTCGATTTTATTTCATTTCCAATTCATTATAAAAAAAAATTATGAAATGGAAATAAACTTCTAAGAAACAACTAACAGTATTAACCATTTTTTATTATATTTTAGGTATAAGCCTAATGACTCAGCTTCGCTATTGGATTTTTTTAGAGACTATGATATTGACGCCGATGTAGCCTTTATAGTGAGAGAAAAAGTAAGTTGTACGGCATTATTTTGAGTTTTTAGTCCTGATAATAAATTGTGTATTAAAAAAATGTATGTTTCTTAAAACTGCTCTTATTTTCAGATTAATTTAGCTAACATTAAACACCTTAGCGAAGAACAACTGCAAAAAGTGGTGCCAGCATTGGGCGATCGAATAAAAATAAATCAACTTCTGAATGGAGAAGGGAATACCAACTTAAAACCAGAGGAGAAGGAAAAAAAAAGTCTGGCTTTGGCCAGATTACAAGAAAAATTCGGTTCAACTCTAGATACCGCTGATATTGGAGAAAACAAAGAAGTGAAAATTAAAATGGTCACCGTCGAAGTTGGTTGGATGCACCGCTGGTCATCCAATCAAGTTGGATATGACACTGTGCATCCTTATCCCTATGGTGGTGGAAATAGGAGGGCTGTTGTTCCAATTAACAGTACTTATTACGACTTAATAGATTCATTTAAAGATTGCTATTTTGATGAAAATGGCAATTCCGATCTAGGATCCATTACTGAATTATCGTTTACAATTCTAGACGGAAGGAAAAAACCGATAGATGAAAATTTTTGTCTGAAAAAACTCTTTGACAAGGGCCATTACAGACCGAAACTCTATTTGGCTTCAACTGGATCAAAAAACAGGCCAAAAAGAGGCAAAAAAGTCAAAGAAAGACCCCGAAAAGCAAAAGATCCTTTTTTGACTGAGTCATCAGACGATTCAAATGATGCTGACTTTGCTGTAAGTTATCTTTCATTTTATTTTATCTTTATTTTACTTCAGTTATTTGATTTTAAAAACAGTGGGGAATTTACCATGCCTAGAGCCTTTCGCCTCTAAAGAGCCCTTTCTAAAACATTATTCCCATTTTTTTAACATATTTTTTAAAGGTGTTACGTTTCAAAAGTGGGCCCGACACCCGCTTGACTTAAATTTTATTTATATTTACTTAATGAAAAATAGGAAAGCGGGACAGAATAATAAAAATTTTCAGTTGGGGTCCGTTGGAAAGTTGAGCCTAGGACCCAGAAATGAGTAAATCCCTCACTGTTTAAAAATAGCATAAACGCGAGGAAGTGAAGTGTTAAAAAGTTTTTAGCGGGAGATCTGTTCTGACATAAACATTACAAAAAACAAAACAATAGTTTCATGTTTCATTCATTAATTTGCTTCGGATGGAGACTACCTTAAAGTCATAATACGCCCTTGAAATGTCTGCAGTGTGTCGCCATGTTTCATTCGTTTTCCTAGAAATTTTAAGTTGGTCAGATTACTAAAATTATTTTTTTCTCCATCATTGCAAATATTGCAGATATAGTGCGAAGCATGTTATTCTTATCAGTTATGTGGTCATAACTAAAAAATGAGATTTTGCTTACTTAAGATTTTGTATAGGATTGTAGGTGTTATACTGCATATATATTTTTTGAAATTTTGAGTTAAGGATCAATGATCATTAAAGAAAATATTCTGTTTTTGTAAAATTTGAAGACCACAGTAACTCCGTTAGTATAAGTAGTTAGTTACTCTCATACAAAAAAATCCTCACTTTTTCTCCTTGGCCCTTAAAATTACAAATTAATTTTTTTCGGGCACTAAGAATACAAATTTTAAATTTCGGATTTTGGGCTTTTACGAGTACAATCTTACAAACGATTTTAATTTTCCATCAGCTGGATTTCTTCAATCTCTATAATTTTTTCATGTTCATTTCAGCAACCTCCGCCAAAAATACTTCGAGCAAATTATGATGCAACACGTGGAACAATAAATTACGATGCACCCCCCTCAACCTCGAACGAGAGTGTTTACTTGAGGTAAGTTTAATAGCAAACCTAACCGCAGATGTTTTGTGCAATAATTTTTCTAAAATTTTTTTTAAATTTTCAGCGACAACGATGTTTTACCGGAGCCAATTAAAAAGGAAACAATCACCGTGCGAAGAATGGATATATTTCACGATTTAATTCGGCAATTGACGGAGAATTTTTTTGAAAATGATTGCGAATTCTTTTTTAAAATAATCGGGGCGAACGGGGAGCAAGAAAATGGGATCGATTTAGGTGGAGTGGGTAGAGAGGTCATCTCTAAATTTTGGGATCACTTCTTTGAAAATTTTACAAAAGGGTGCGATTCAAAAATTCCCCACCTTTCCATAAAATTGTCGGAAACTGATTGGAAAAAGGTAGCTTTCATCTTAAAGAAAGGATACGTTCAGTACAACTTTTTCCCAGTTAGCATGAGTCAAACATTTATGGAAAAGTGCATATTCAATGAAGTTGTATCGGATAAAATTAAGGACTTAAATTTATGGCTCCCTGCAGAAAAAAGAATTTTTCTTGAAAATGTAATGATAGATGAAAGTTACTTTGAAAAAGAAGAAAACAAACAGCAGTTATATGATCTATTCAGCTATTTAGAAATTAAATCCATTCCGCAATCTTTTGAGAAGTTTATGAAAGAGCTCAATAATGTAGCTGAACTGAAAATGATCCAAGAAACGACTTACATTCGTAGTATATGGAGCGGAGTTTTAAACCAGTTTATCGATTATGAAACATTGGAGGATTTTTATAAGAAAAGTTCCCCAACCCCAGACAAAATTTTAGATATAATTAAATTAGAAAAAAACAATTTGACAGCTGACGAAGAAATTTCGTTCCTATTTCTAAAAAAATATATTAAAGAATCAGACATAAATAATTGCATTAGACTTTTATGCCACATTACTGGGGCCAACATTATTATACCGGGCAGGTCGATAATTGTTGCCTTTCACGATCAATTAGGCATAGCATATAAATCTTGTGACAACAAGATTATTTTGCCGAATACATCATCTTTAAATTACGCTGAATTCGAGCAACATTTAAAGAACAATTTGAACGACCCAGAAATGAATGATTCATAAAATTGTTTGATTATTTTTTTTTCTATTTTTCATTTGACTAAATGTTTAAGGTAATTTTATAACCCAGTTCCATAACTTTAAACTTGTCGCAAAATATTTGTTTATTCCACAAGAAGATTCATAACAAATCGCAGAAAGGGAGATCGAATAAATGTTTTATGGTTTAAAAATGATAATGGTTTAAAAATGATACTATGGTTTAAAAATGATAATTTTTCAGAAATGCACAACAATTAGAATATCACAAGATTTCAACGTAATTCCTCATTTTTAACATTTAAGAAAATCTTAAAGAATTATGGAAATATTTCAATGTTAGGTTGCTTAATGTCCAAAAGAGGTTTTAAAAAATTGGACTTTATTTCTCACCTCATCTTTTATCATATCATCTGTTTTCTTTTTTAGTTTCAAGACATTCGTAAAAAGTATTTAAAAATTTATAAGGTTTTCAGATATTTTGAATATTTTTTTTATTGTACTTTCCGTAAGCATTTAAAAATATGTGGAAATCGTTATCACTAATAATTTACTTATTTAAACTCTAAACATACTTTTGGAGTTTCAGATCAACAGATATTTTTTTAGCTTTTACTTTTCATGCAATCTAATTTTCACTAACTACTAAAATATATTTTTGTACAATAAATAAATAAATATTTTCTTCCGTGTCAAATTCATTTCAATCATTTGTATTATTATTTGGAGCTACCTCGCTGCAATAAGTAGATTTAAAGCAAAATATGAGCTACAACAGCTATAAGGAAAGCATTAGTTATTTGTTTGTATCTGTAAAATCCTAATTTGTTCCTATTCATAAGTTTTAATTCAAAAAAATTTAACCAAATGCTGCTTCGAATATTTCCTCTTTCCCTTTCCTAATTGTAATTGGTAAGTTCTATTATTCTTATGTGAAATAAATGATTCCGGGAGAAAATACTTCCAGAAAAGAAAAGAGCAAACGGATTTATGGAAGGGAAACTAGCACACTTAGTAGTATACTACTGCATTACTAGTAGCATAAATCTAAAAAATAAGATAACTAAAAAGGGTTTATGCCTTTGTTTGAAAGTCAGCCATTTCAGCTGCTAAATGAAGTTTATTGGAGAATTGGATCTTAAAATGACCATATATATTTGTCAAAAGTAAACACTCAACTTTTTAAATGATTTTAACCACCGTCAGTATTATATCTCATTTTACGTTTAGTAAGTTAAGTGTACATTTCATCTTTGTGCCGATAAATGGTTACTGTTCTATTTTAGCAAAAAGAGATCAGTTACAAAAATTAATGCCTCCCTGAATTCCATAGTAAAAAAATCCAATCTTGTATGACCCCTGTCTAGTTCTACGGTTCTGAAGAACAATAACTTATAGACACCGGCCTTTTTAAAACAGCAATGATAAAAAATGATTTCTTCATGAATGTTAAATTCCCGTGTTAAAAGTCATGATGATCATTTCGTTTCCACTGCACAGATTATAAATATCATTTATCAATTTGTTTAATTGGGCTATTGAGTGAATTCGGCTCTTGGTTTAGGAGAAACAATCTAAATCTGAACATACAAGAGTCGAAATTTACATGAGCTGGATTTGAGAACGAAATAAAAAATTCGATTTTCGAACTTTTAAAGATACCAATAATTAATTGCCTCTATTTTTAAATTAACCGCTGTAACTACTTGTCGACAATTTTCTCTTGCTGAATGACCATGCTGCCATCTAACGCGTTGTATAATAATCACAAACGCTTGAAAGCATAAGCGACGTTGTCATATTAACTTTAAAACTATAACAATGCATTTTTTTTCACTACCCAGAGATTTCTTGGGTGGTGAATTTTTTTCCGAAATACTTTCAAAGGGATAATCGCGTAAAGAAAACAATTTTTTTCTTCCCCAGAAGTCTGGTTTGGAGAAAAATATTTCTTTTTCTCCCGCAGAAGTCTGGTGGGGAAAAAATTTTTTTTTCTTGAAAAATTTTTCTGTGTGTATGAGAAAAAAAATAAAACTAGCTTTTCCCCCAGATGGCCCCAGAACGCTTCCGTATGTATCTTACCTGGTTTTTAACATAACACATGATGCTTTAATGAATAAACAATAAAACGATAAATCTAATCAATAAACGATTATCGCGGCACATTCTTCATATGTACTATACGTATCTGGAATCATCAGATACTGTAATAAATCCATTTATTTACTTTTTAAAGGAATCAAAACAAAACCCAAGTCCTGCTTCGACATCCTTGATTCGCATATAAACAAACATAAACTTTTACATCTTTCTCTTTAAGTTCAGGAAGTGTCCTTATTATATAACATAAAATTGGTAGTTCCTGTCAATATTACAAGAAACTCGTTTATGTTGGCATCACTTTGAGCTTCCTTCAACGGTCGGCTAAATATAAGAAGGAATTCATGATTAAAATTGAGAAATAAAGTGTTTTATTTAATATGGATAAGTTATTATTTGTTTTAGTTAGATGGTCGGGAGTAAAGAGTATAACTATTGTCGAAAAGGACCAAGCAAAAATACCAGACGAATCCTTAATAATTGGAAAACTCACTTCAATTCACCATGTAGATGGGAAAAACAGAGAGAAAACCTATGAGGGAAAGATACTTGGATTTGGGAGTAAGTACATCTTTGTATTATTATTTATCTTAAGGCCTTACATATGAGTAAAAAGATATAAAAATTTCTCGCATGTGGAGAAAAAATAAATCGTTTACAAAAGTAAAAATCTTATTACAATGAACCTATATATCTCTACTCTACGCCATAGTTATGATGCTATGGTGTGCCAGTTTTGCGCCATTTTTTCCCTTCTATTTCTCATTGGAAATAATGCGGATTTTTTTTGGTAGCTTTACAGGAAATGGAAAGTTTGAATGCTAATTTCAAGGATTTCGATGAAAGCAACGATCCAGCGCCCCCGCCAACACCAAATTTGACAGCAAGTGGCTTAAAACGACAAAGGAAAGTGAATTCGTTATACACCGAAAATTACTTAGATCCAAATAAATTGAGCTCAGTGTTAAACTCGGCGGAAAAATATAAATCAAAATCTGAAGCTAAAAAACAAAAGGTGCTTGAAAAAGAAGAAAAAAATGAAGTGGAGAAGGTGAAGAAAAATTTATATGAAGATATAATGAATGTCGAAGGACTTTCTTTTATAACCACCAGCAATCATGTGTTAAATTCCAATAACAATAGCCCTAATAGTAATGAGAAATCATCTGTACTTCAACAGTCTCTACAACCATTCCAACCTCAACCATTCCAACATCAACCATTCCAACATCCATTCCAACATCAACCATTCCAAACTCAGACATATATGCCCCAATTTCAACCTCATCAATATAATATGTATCCGCCTCAAATGCAATATCAGCAATACCAGAAATGCAATGAGATTACAGGAAATGAAAATTGGAATACAAGGACATTAACAGGAATTGGATCTGACCATTCTTCGGTGAAAAATAATAGTGATAATTCATCTGATTTATCTCATTTAAGCAATGAAAGTGATATTATTCCTGATGTCCAACAAGAAAAAATAAAAGATATGTTTTCATCTGGTAAAGGAGGAGAAAAAACTGTATTCTTTGATCAACTTGAAATTGAACAAAAAAATAGTGACGAGGAAAACAGTGCTCTTACTAATCATGATTCAGGTTTTCAAGATGGACCAAGGAACGGGGAAAATGATGATGAAAGTCTTAATTTACGATTTGAAGATGATGAACAAACCCCTGATGAACAGTCACCCAGCAATGGAAAAAAAAGTAGTGATAAGATTAACGCTATTGATTCTAATAGCTTACAAGATGGGAAAGATGCAGATAATGAATTGAGGAAGGGATTTTCTTTAGTTTGTAAGTATTTAAATCACATAAACTTTCACTATAATTTTTGAGGATAGTGGCATTAGTTAGTGTTAACAGATATAAAATTAAAAGCGAAAACAGTTTCACCGAGTGGGAAAAAGCTTAACCTGAAAATGTTGGTTGATTTCAAATTTGTTTATTTTTTTTAAAAAATATATCAGTTAATTTTTTGGCAAATAAAAATTGGCACGACGAATTTGCAAAGAAACCCATTTTCAAAGAAGCTCTGTTTTAATAGCAACAAAATGGCTGCAGGTTTTGATATTGGTTTATTTGCTACTTAATAAGGATGTTGTACAAGTTCTTCATATTTCGTTTCATAATTTTTTTATTAACATTTTTGAAAACATTATTTTCAGATGGAGTCCTTTCTAATGCAAGAACTAAGCAACAACTCAGCGATGGATTACAGGATGTAATCGACCAATTGGGGCAAAGCATAAGATTTCCTCTAGACAAACCAAATACTTTAAAAGCTGTCTTCAACACCGAAAAAATTAAGTTGGTGAGAATTTTTTTTTCGAGTTTTTTCCTGCCTAGTAAATGCATTTAACCCTTTGGGAACGGCAAGGATATTACTATCACTATAAGTGATATGAAGTTATATTTTCAAATAAAATTATTAATAATATTCCATTTTAGGTAGAGCTTGTACACGGTGCTGGCGTGATGGCCTCAAAAACCGAAAAAGAATTGACTGTTAAAGAAGCAAATGGAGATCAAAGATTATTGGTTACAGGGGCCTTAGACATGATTTATGGACAAGAATTAGCCACAATGTCAGCGTTAGGAACAAGAGGAAATACCGCAATAGATAAAACAGTTTACAAGGTTATTTACCGTAAGTAAAAAATCTAGGCCTATTCACCATACAGTATAGGTAACTTTTATTTTTATTATTTATTGATATTTTTTTCAGTTTTTGCAACTCACAACAAAGGGGAAGAGGACACCAACTTAACCAAAACTGAATATAACAAAATCATTAATGACCACTGTTGTGTGGTGAGAAACAAAATAAAAAATCAGAGTAAATCATCTTCAGGAGAGAATAAAAAAGAAAGTAAAAAGAATACTGGAGGGAAGAAGAATTTGAACCCGCTTATTCCAAAACCAAAAACGAAAGCACAAATAACCAGAAAAGAAAAAATGAGATCTTTGAGTGAAATTAGAAAGAGAGAAAATTTAAAAAGGAAAAATAAAGTTCTCGAATAAAGTTCTCGCTGTATTAGAGCTTGCAAAATTATTGAGATTCATTTTGAGTAAATTTCATTTTTTTTTGGTATGTAGCCTAATTTGGCAGTAAAGTTGTTTCATTTTCAATGATTCTATTCGCTCTTATGTGAGGTTATTTTGTGATTTAGATGTAAATCTCACTATTTTTTTGATGTTTGATTTTTTTAGCTTTAATTTTGCTATGAAAACTAACCTTAATTCGGTGATCACCATTGGTTCCTATTGTAATAAGTAATTAATTTGTGATTGCGAAAATAAGCTCTTTATTTTTGTCTTTAAATGTTTATTCTTTTAACCTTTTAGATAGGTAAAAGCTTTAATTGTACTATAAAGCCAAATTTTAAAGCCAAGTTTTTAGCTTTAATTTCGCTGCTATAAAGACTTACCTTAATTCGATGATTACCATTGGTTCCTATTGTAATAAGTAATTAATTTGTGATTGCGAAAATAAGCTCTTTATTTTTGTCTTTAAATGTTTATTCTTTTAACCTTTTAGATAGGTAAAAGCTTTAATTGTACTATAAAGCCAAATTTTAAAGCCAAGTTTTTAGCTTTAATTTCGCTGCTATAAAGACTTACCTTAATTCGATGATTACCATTGGTTCCTATTGTAATAAGAAATTAATTTGTGATTGAGCATATAAGCTCTTTATTTTTGTCTTAAAACGTTTATTCTTTTCACTTGTTATCTAACAAGTTTTGTTTTTGTTTTAATATAATAAAAATTTTAATACTCATAGATTTTTAACTTCTTTTTTTAAAATTCATAACGGTTAACCGCGGTCACAAAAAACTGAGATTGGAAACACACTTGAAAACGAGATGGAAGAAATTAATGAAACAATTAATTATTATAATCATCATAGCGATTTAGATAGTGGTAAATAAATTGCACATACACATTATTGTCACTGTTAATTAGTACTAGATTCAAAGCATAATCACTGCCGATGCCTCCTAAATACACTTTTAATTAATTTTTGATTACACACAAGTAAATTCCGAATACACGGTAAAGTCGCTGCCCATTAACCGCTTGTACCTCTTTTTTTCGTTTCCGATTGACTAAACATTATCTCCTTATTCTTAGTAAGTTAGGGCTTCATACATCGCGTATACAAAATTATTAACTTGAAATTAATACAATATATATTTTTAAAATCGTTTATTTACTGTGTATTATCTATCAATCGCTAGCTTCTTTTCTTCAAGTTCACTCTGAATTGAATTAAAAAATTGAGTTCAAATTAACTGAAATATGACACAATTCTAGGCAATTCCTACTTAATATTTATAGTTAATTTACTGACAATTTTTACTAGCAATTTTTGGGTTATCGTTAGTTAATTATTTTGTCTAGGGTAGAGGCATTCACCATGATGTTGTTCGCCAAAAATTAAATAAACTGATTCTTTTTTATGGTCAGTAAAAAAAATTACGACCATGGGGAAATGAAACTTTCGTCAGAAAGGCAAACCACTGCAGAAAAATGAAACTGCCAACTACGAAAAATCTAGAAGACGAAACCATCAGCAGAAATTCACATCATCCAGAAAAATGAAACTATTATGAAAAGAGAAGCAGCATAGGAAACTGAAGCCTCTGTGAGAAACCAATCAACTTTTTCTTTCCAAGATGGGGTAATTTTGATGGCATCATATTTCGATTACTGATATTACAATAATAAATTATTAAACTAGCCAACTATTTTATGCTTTGTTAGTTTTAGAAAAAAAATTTTTTTACTACTCCCATTTATGCTGGAATTTAAATGATTACTTACTTTTAAATATTTGGATATTTTACAATTAAATCGATACTCGATTTTTAAAAATAAAGTAGTATTTCCAACACGTAAACACAACAATAATTCTAAAATACTTTTTGCTTACTGCTTTATACCGAGAAATGCAGCAAGTGTTATAATGCTTACGTTTACAGATTTGAAAAAACCAAAAAAAATAGAAACGGTTACAACAACGATATTAATTTGATTTAAAATTTATGCAATCGTAAATCATAAATATATAAACTGTTCTGAGGTAAGTAATCATTTTATTATACAAATTAGTGATAATTTGGATTCTGATTTGATTTGCAAATAGGAATTGAAGTGGCTGCAGATTTGAAAATAACAGTGATACATTTCGCTAGTTTTGGAACGCACTAGAGAGACTAGATGGAAGAGAGGCGACAGATCAGGACGCCTGCTGATTGGCTGTCAGAATTAAATGGGTTGCGCCTATGTATAATATAGTGGAACCAAGTCTCGCCTATGTATAAGGACTTCCCATTGAATCTTATGGAAGAGGAACCAAGATGGCCGGATTTGTCGCCTCTCTTCCATCTATATAGGAGAATTCATTGAAACGAAAAAACTGTCTCAACTCTGAAGTGGTAAGAAAAAAGCCAAAAAAGTCTGAAACAGCACCAGCAACATTAGAATCCAGAGTTAGTAAACAAAAAATTTTATTTTTGTGAGTGTACGTTAAAGGTATTAGAGAAAAAAGGAAAAAGGAATGTACTAACTGTTGTCACGTTGTGTTTCAGGAAATTCCAGATCTTAGCCCTTGTGACGAAGAAGCAGGGTCAGATAATGCTGATGAACCAAGTAATGAGGATAGTAATACATTAAGAAACGAAAGAGGTAGCCATGATGATAGCACATCAGGAAAAAATAATAAAAGAGACGGTAGTGATAAGAGTGAAAATTCCATAAGTGAAGAAAGTGAAGACGATTTAACCAGTGATGAAAAGATAGCCAAGGAAAGAAGAATAAACATTATATCTGCTTATAATTCCAAAAGGAAAGAAGTGATTAACTTTGAAGACTTTGACAGTATTTTGGAGGAGTGGCTGCTAAATTCCGGAGATGGCTTGAAAATAGTTGGTCATTACGAAGATTGTGGTGAATTAAGTCCAGCTGTCAGAGATCATTTAGTAACTCTAATCTGCAGAAACTTGTTGTTAAAAAAAATAACGTAAGCATTTGAATTTGAATGTATCGAAAAAGGTTTAAACGATTGATTGCGAATGTATGTTAATGTATTCCATCATTTTGTTTCAGGTACTTGAAGAAGGATGATTACTTGAATATAATCAAAAGTATAATAAGACTATTTCCAAAGGAAGATGTCTCCACCTATTACATTCCAGCTAGAAAAACTACTATTAAACAAGGTAAAAAAACGGATACTGAATATTCCCAGCCAAGTGGAAAGCTCTATAACAAGTTCATGAACGAACGAAAAGAATTCCAGTCGGTGAAATTCATCCCAGTAGGGAATCGGAGAAGCGAAAATGAGGATTTGCCCCTTCCGGCAATAGGTAACTTGCTTCAATCTCTTTTTTTTTTCATATTTCAAGATTTTAAAAAAATCTGAAATGGTTTTGGAATTTCGCCCTTTAAAATTAATTTAAAAAAGAGTAGACTAAAGGTTTTTCGTTATTATTTCAGATGAAGCCGATGACGAAAAATTGAATTACCTGAAAACTCATTCGGAAGAAAATGAAAAACTAAATGTTTTGTGGGAGGAAACCAGAAAGATAAGATTGGAACTTATAACACTCCAAACTCCCCAAATCATTTTAGACTCGTATGGTGTTTTCAGAACACCTCGTGGATACAAATGGGTAAATACATTTTCCCTTCGAAAAGTGATGTTGCATTATACTAATAGAAATGAATATATTTTTTGGTCTTTTTCAGGTGGAAAAGGATTTTATTTCAAGGTATGGGGAAGATATTGCGAATGCTCTATTGGAAAAGTTTGATCATGTGTTTGATACTATTAGAAACTTTGAGGGAAATTCCTCGAAAAAAGGAGCCATTTTAAAAAAATATTTATCGCATATTGAGAGCAATAAATTGACGGAAGGTTAGTTTTTGAAATTTTAAAGTAACTTTATTTTCAGATTGTTTTATTTTTCGTTATCTTATGAATGTTTTTTATTTCAGATGTAAAGGACCTGTTCAAGTTCCTCTCTTTACCTTATTTTCTGTCTCCGAAAAATAAGGTTAGCAATAAAAAAAAGGTTACGGCAGCCGAGTGTGAGAAACATTTCATTAATATTGCAAAATCGAATGCGGAGGTAGACTTGTTTAAAGTGGAAGTTAAAAAAATATCGAAAGAAGAGAAGAGAAACAGTAACCCGAGCATTGTCGTACTTCAACAATCATCAGAATTCGAAATCGACGGAGTTTATCTGTTTTGGGAAAACCAGGAATACGAGGTGGATACAGTCAGACAAGCTGTTGATTTTTGTTTTAAATTCTATATGGTTTTCGATTTGTGTTATCCACTCCGCACAGTCATGCTGTGGAACTTTATGCAAAGGGGGGTCTATAATATTAAAAGGAGTGAAAAAGATAGACAGTTTTTAGATTTAGAACGTTTGATAAAACAACTTTAATAATCTTTTTTAATTTTCTTGTATCAATTCTCCTGGTATAACTTGATAGCTTTTGATGAATTTTTAATTTTTGTTATAATTCAGTCAGCCCGAAAACAAATCCTTATTTTTTTAAGATTGAAAAAGGTTAACTTTTTAATTTTTGTTATAATTCAGTCAGCCTGAAAACAAAACCTTATTTTTTTAAGATTGAAAAAGGTTAACAATTTTGTATAGAAAAATTGTTGTGGTTTAGAAAAATTCAGAAAAAATTTCCGACGAATAAAAAAAACATTTTTAACAAAAAATTTTTGATAAAAAAATTTGAAGAGGTACATAATAATTCTTTTTTCATACTATGTTTTTTCATTAATTGAGGTTATTAATAACTTAAAAATTAAACATGATGGATTCTGATAATAATTCGGAAAATTACGAGTGTCAAGAATGTAGCGCATCTTTTTCAGAAATTGACTTGCTTATGAAACATTTAAAATTAGTGCATGGTCGTGGGGCAGGTAGCAGACATATTTGCAAGCAGAAAGGATGTCAGGCATTAGCCTTTTCTAGCGCTTCCAAGTTTAAAATTCATTTACAACAGAAGCACCGTTTTCATTCAAGTAAATCTCTTCCTCAAGAAGCGGTCGCCATGGAAATCGATGTGGAAGCTGATTTTGACAATATTCATAGTAAGAATTCGGAGCATCCCTCATCCTCTTCAACTAGCCAGCTAAATGTATCAGGAAATGAATCAAAAGAAAAAAATGAAAAGCTTTCACCACCTAACGTAAATGAGGATTCTGCAAACGAGGCTGTCCTCGTTTTTCTGGCAGAATTATACAGTAAACCTACTTTATCAAGGAAAACGGTAGACGAAGTCATGAATTCGACTGAAAATCTTCTCAAATCCGACTTTGTGAACCTTTTAAAAAAAGAAGTGAAAGCTATGGTAGCGAATCCAGGTCGTCACTCTGAAAAGGACGTGGACTTCCTGTTTAAGCGATTCCAGGATTGTTTGAAACCGTTTTCCACCGAAAAAAGAAGACTATCCTATTTTGAAAAAAATGGGAATTTTATAAAAAATCAATCATTACCGATTGGGACGACAAAAATACAGCGAAAGATGAAAGATAAAATAATACCAAAAATTATTAGTGAACATGTGGAAGTAGTTCCTTTAAAGAAAACATTGAAACAATTTCTACAACTTCGAGGAGTACTTACAGAAATTTTTGACTATATGCATTTTTTGGAAGGAAAAAATGACGAAACGGTTTCGTCCTTTTTAGAAAGCAGAAGATGGAAGGAAATAAAGAACCTTTTTCCCGGCAAAACGGTTCTTCCGTTACTACTCTACATGGATGATTATGAGACTGGAAACCCGCTGGGCTCTAAGAAGACTAAGCATCTCATAGCAGGCGTCTACGTTCAATTATTGTGTTTACCTCCACAATATCAAGCCTCCCTGAAGCGGATATTGTTAGCACAGCTTTTTCACACGGCGAGCAGGAAGGAAAAAGGGAATTTACAAATATTTACTTATCTAATCGACGAACTCCAGGATCTTGAAAGAAACGGGTTGGAGGTAAACTTCGAAGGGAGCAACATTACGATCTATATTAGTTTGGTGGCCATCATAGGAGACAATGCTGGCATGAATGCCATCCTTGGGTTCTGCGAGGGCTTCCGAGGAGGCCATTACTGCCGAATATGCCGCAGCCCGAACTCAGAATGTTCCCAAATGACCTCCGAAAATAAAGAAACTGTCAGGACTGAGCTCAATTATGAAGAGGATGCAAATAATAAAGCGGCAGGTGTAAAAGAAAGATGTATATTTAACCGATTGAAAGGGTATAACGTCGTCAAAAATGCAACCGTCGACTTTACGCACGATTGGCCTGAGGGGGTGTGTAGAAATTCACTTCCTGTGGTGTTAAATTCTTTAATTTACGATTCGGCATACTTCAGCTTGGATTATTTAAATTTGCAAATCAAAACTTTCCCATTTTCTTCGAACCGGCCGTCGCCGATTACCAAAGAACAAATAAACAATAAACATATAACAATGTCAGCTTCAGAAATGTTGACATTTTTCAAATACTTTTCTGTTATGGTCGGAGAAAAAGTGCGTGTAGGAGATGAAGCGTGGCAGTTCTATCTTCTAGCCCGCGAAATCATGGAAATATGCTGCAGCAGGATCTTGGACAAGAACATGTACATTTATTTAGAAGATTGTATCGATCGATTTAATGTCAAATTCAAGGAACTATGTGGCGGAGCACTGAAGCCTAAAAATCATTTCGCAACTCATTACGGGAGAGTGTTAAGAGAAATGGGAAGCATAATTGAATTTACTTCAATCAGATTCGAGGGGAAGCACCGGCCCTCTAAGCAATACTCAAGAGTTACGTCAAATCATGTCAAAATTGCGTATTCTCTTGCACTCAAACATCAGTTAGAGCTATTCTCACAGTTTACAACGCACAAACAGCTTAAAAAAATTATAATCGGCTCAGAATGTCCTGAATGTGAAACATACGATAACATTGCGTTTCACGAAGCCGAGAAATATATATGTATAAATTACGCCATTATTGATGGCATAAAATTAGAAAAAGGTAACATGATCCGTGTAGGCTACGATGCGGAAAACGATGTTTTGCAGTTTGGAAAGGTTAAGTTAATTTTTTACTCCGTTGAAAAAGATGAGTTTCAAATAGTCTATAATAAAATTATTACCGACTATTACGATCCTCACTTAACAAGCTACATAATAAGTAAATGTAACGAAGGTATTGACAGTTTAAAAGTAATTTCTTTTTATAGCCTTCACCCTTGCATAGCTTTTAAGCTTTCTTCCGGCAGAGAAGTTATTGCTAAGTGGACGTAGCAGTTGTATAACATGATTAAAAAAGAATTTTGGTTAGATTTGTTTGAACATGTATAACTTTGTTGTCTGTATTAGATGATAAAGCAGATATACATTATTTCAATAATTTATGAATAAAATGGTGTATATATGTAAATGTAAAATAATGTTCACATGTTATTTTATTTATTTATTTATTGATTGATTGATAAATAATTATGTATATGTCTCTCATGTGCTGCTAGGAGGTTGCACAATGAGGTCTTTGGTCGGCCATATCATCGGTAAAAAAAAATTTTGCTGCGCTGATGGTGCTTATAGCCGGAGAAAGACTTCGCGCATATGTCATCGCAGTCCCGTACAGCAATGGCTTTCCGTTATATCGAGGCAATATCGCCATAACGGTTAGGGGCTTGCCGCAATACCCTTGCCGGAATATTGCGGCAGGCCTTTGCCCGTTATGGCGATTACGCCTCGATAGCGGTAAACCATTGCTGCGTACGGGGGGGAGATATATAACATAATTCAATCAACCTAATTATTGTTCCTATCGATCCTTATTATTCTGGCATCTACGACATAAATAATATAGTTCCCCTCTACCGATATTGAATTTGAGCGTACCAAAAAAAAATTGGTTGTCACAATCTAAATTTTGATTGAAAACGAGATTCTACGGTGGGAATAACTTTCCTCAACCGATATTTCGATTGAGCGTACACAGCCTTCTTGATTCTTGCAATAATGTATTTGGTTGTCGTAACCTAAGCTTATACTACTCTAACCCACTATTTTACGTTTACGGGAATCCACGATTTTAGGTTCACATTACCATAAAATCTTTTTTCATTCTTTATAGTTGTCGCAATCTAAAATTTGGTTGGCGAAATAGCTATCATAAATTTGTGTTTGTGTCTACCAAAAAATAGGTGTTCGGAATGCAAACGGTTTTTCGGTGTAGTCTCTCTAGAACGCACTTAAAGAAGGTTATGTTTGTTATGTTAAAACACGACCGACGCTGGTCACTGATGAAAAGCAAGGTCTCCTGGATTCGAGGTTAGAACTTTCATTCCATGATTATTTTTTATTTTCAGTTATTGAAATTAAACCTCTATTCAAAAAAAAAAAAAAAAAATTAAACCTCTAATTTGGTATTGGTTTTCAAGATTATTAATTTTTTTTGTAAAAGTGTAGCAAATTTGATTTAATTATTAATAATTAGTCTTTTATTAATTCAAATAATTTAAAAATTTTGTGGGTTTAGAATCCAGGAGGCAGCCCAGCCCGTTGTTGAACTCCTTGCTTCGTCAGCTTCGTTGTTGAAAATCATTGCCCGTTTCCGATTGAATTCTGCGTTGCTACCCGTATGAAAAATAACTGCCGGAAAATTTAAAAAAAACGAAAGTAACTGTCCATATTACTTTTGCGTAGTATATTCGGTAGTATTTCGAAGATTACTTTCGAAAAATTATAATAAAATATAAAAAAATATTTGTAGGTTGACTGATTTAAGTCATATTATTTTCCAATGTCACTAAATATTGTGTTAATATTTTTGAATTTCATGATTTTGGAGAAATTTTCTTTCAAATCTCTCACAGCTTCAAAATCATTTTTCTAATTATTTTAAATTCAGTAGTAATCCGCTTTAAAAAATTTTTCATGGATAATTACATCCGAATAATATGAAAGATAGCGCAATAATTTACAGAGCTGCATTGTTCACAAAATAATTTTTATAATACCGTCCACACTTCCTAACAGTAAAGTAGAACATTACCGAGACAGTCAAATATTTCTCCAAAATCATGAAATTCAAAAATTTTAACACAATAATTATTGTCATTGGAAAATAATATGAGTTAAATCACTCAACCCAGATATATTTTTTTGTACGGGTAATTTTGACGAGTAAGCAAAAATTATTTATTTTTTAAGTTTCAAAATCAATTTTTACAAAATTGTGTTTAAATTTGATTTACGAAGAAGAAAAAATTCTAAAAGTTTTATTTTTGGAGTATTTGAATAAGCGGCGGGATGAGCAGATTAAGTTTTGTAAAGTGAGAGATAAAAGGTTTGAAATTTTTGGGCAGAAAAGAGAAGCTAGAAAAAAGGTAAAGAGCTATTTGTAAAATTTTTTTGTATAATTGTTAATTTTAAATTTTTTTATTTTTAGGGCTCACCAATCCCGCCATTGCCATTAAGTATTCGGGAAGGATTAATAGCTGAATGTTTGGAAAGAGAAAGGCAAAAATTAAAATCGCAGTCTTTGAAATTCAGGAAAATCGCATCAGGTAAAAGAACTGGGACTGATGCTAAATCCGCCGTTCCAAAAGTTAGAGCGAGGGATCCAATTGAAATTGAATTTTCACAATTTGAGCAGGAGTTAAAAGATTTAAAGAATTTTCTCGAAAAATGGGATCAAGCCTTAGGAGTGGCTGTTGTAAGTTTAAATTTCAAATATTTTGGTCTAAATGTAGGCAATAATAATTTTTTTTTCTTTTCTTCTTTTTTTCTTAATTCACCGGAACTAAAATTAAAAAAAAGCACTTCTTCAAAAGAAGTCGGTAAAAATGTAATTGATGTAAGTTTATTGGAAGAGTGATTAGTACCCTCAAGATATTTTTGTTAAAATTAATTCTCTTTTTAGGTTTTTTTGGAAAAAATCTAGGTTAGACTTAACAATTGCAACTTCTATACATTTCTCTCTTATCAAAAATTAAAAAAGAATTGCTGTGTGGGTCTGTCGTTTTGAACACATTGATTAATACTCACATCAACTTCAGAGTCCTCGTAGTATTGTCCGTATTTTATTGGAGATAGCAGATAGATAAAATTGGATATAGGTACAAATTATAAATGATCTTTTTTTTTTTGGCTAATCTTTCTTACCCTTAGATCATCATATAAGTTAGAACCATATACCGACAAGTAACAGCTAATTCCAATTTGCTTTGTACAGCCTTCACTTTAGTTGTGTAATACAGTGTGCAAACTTAAGCTGCCTATTGACTCGACAACAGTCTTCAACATCAATATTTCCCAAAGTTTTATTGCAAAACCTTGATTGCAATTAATCCTTTTAAGTAACCATGATTAAGTATAAAGCTTGCACCTTTTTCAGTTTAAAAAAAAAAAACAATTAAGAACAAAAAGTTCATAATTTATGGAATGATTTTTGATCTTATTTTTTTTTTTAGAATGCCTTTAGAAGATTACTTTCATTGTATGCTACTTGCTACATTGAAACAGTCTGTGTTTGTATTAAAACCGGCGAGTTCTGAAAGTTTTATTTTCTTATTTAGAGTTTTGTTTGTTTATCCATTCCAAACGGTTTATTTATTTTTCCCTGCTAGTCTGCTCAATAGCTGAATTTTCTGCTAAGATAACATGATTTCGATTTCGATTAGTTCGATTAGTAGCCGATAGGAAGAGGGCTGTGTGATGTTATTAATCTCGATTAATCTCATATTTAGGTCATAGGAGTGCCTTTGTTTTGTTTATTTTAAGTAAAATCATCTCTCAAATGATGGCAATAGGCTTTGCGCATTATTATAGTTTTTGAAATTTTAAAATTTGTTTAAGCATCTGAGGTTAAAAAAAATTAGATGAGGTGATTAGCTGAATCATATTTAACACCTTTTGTTTTAGCACAAAATGGAGTTGTAAAGTTAATATTTTTTTTTAAAAATAAAAATAATAACTTTTCAGAAGGATGTTTCTCCAAAAAAAGTACAGAAGAAAAAAAAAGAGCTTAAAGAAAAAAGGAAAAAACAGAGAAAACAGAGAAGATAGTTCAAAAAGTCAAGAAAGTATACTCCTAAAGTGGAAATTACATAAATGACAATTATGTACATGTGTGAGATTGGTTTGGAAAAATGGGAATGATAGTTTTTTTTTCCAGTTCCAATGTTCTATTGGAGTGTATGGGGGCTTATATGAACAGAGAGGTGTTCGGCGAAGGCGCCTGCAATTGGTTAAGTAAAATTGCATTAATATATGGGCTCATGGCCAGCTTATTGACATGTTTGAAACCAGGTTTGAATTAAAATTTAAAAAAAAAAATTAGTTTACAGTAATGAAATTCTACAACAAGTTATGGAAGGGCATACTTTATTCTGTGCATCAGAAGCCGTGATTATTGATGTGGGAAATCTCATAAGATGAGCAGCATTTTTGAAGTAGATGTGTGGATGATAATTTGGGAACAGTGATGAGGAATTACAGCGCCCAACTTTTTCACTGGAAAGGATGATGAGAAGTCATATATGTGCAGCAGCTTACCAGTGAGACAAGATTTATCTATTAAAGGATTGAAATAAAAAAATGTGTCGCGTTTGACCCAAATCATAACCGTTTATTATTCCTTCATTTCAACTACACGACTCAGTGATGACTCACTAACTAAAACAAAGGGATTAGTGTGCCATATATTATTACATAGAAAGATCTGGAATATTCGAGATAAAACCCGACTATACTTTTCTTGGAATTCTGCAATATTGTTATGTCCCCGCTTCCTTAAGTCCGCTTACTCCATAACCCAGCTCTTCCTTAAACCCGCTTTGGCTACCTTCCCCTCAAATCATATCCGATTCATCCCCAGAATGCTCGTCCATTGCATCAGGTATTGCTTGGGAGTCGACTCAAGGTGTACCTCAATTGTTACCCAAGTGTTCACCACAGGGGGTAACAATGAGGATGCATAAGAGTGCGACTGTCCCACGCAATAAAAATGCAATGTTCGACATTTATGAAACCAACGTCTTATGGCTGTCGCCACTTAATGGCCGTTTCGCATTAGTTTCGGGTCCCTTCTCGGGACTCCGAACTATTCGAGCGAAAACGGGCACTAATAGGGTGGCATCACATAGGACTTGGAGGGGATGATTAGGAGAAGATGCGAGGTTCGAAGGAAGCCAAGCAAAGAATCCAAAGTCAGTTCCGTAGCAACTCTCAAACTCAAAGAAACCTAAATCTAAAACCTAAATCTAACTCTAGACGCGACAAGCTCTAAACATGTTATAAATATTTTTTTTCTAAATCTTAATTTAAGTTCAAGCATAATAAAATAAGAATCTAGTGAAGTAAGAAAATTCGAATAAAGAAAATATCAAAGTGAAAGTGAAAAGAATTCTAAGAGAATTCGAATAAAATATCAAAGTGAAAGTGAAAAAAATTCTAAGAAAATTCGAATAAAATATCAAAGTGAAAGTGAAAGGAATTCTAAGAAAATTCGAACAAAATTATTAAAGTAAAGGTGAAGAGAATTCTAAGGAAATCCAAAATTTTAAATTAAATGAAAGTAAATTCGGTTAATTAAATGATAAATCGGAAGTATGTCTAGTAATATACATGCAGTCAATATAAAGGAAAATATTTTACTTTAATCTAATTAAATTGCGTAGTCAATATTTCACTATCCTTCTTCATGGAACGCCCGCCGTCGCGGACGTAACATAACAATATGAAATGTTTTCATTCATTTACCGTATCTTAACATGCTCCCCTGAATGAAAACATTTTTACAAAAAAAAAACTTTAATCATTTAATCTATTTCAAAAAAAAATAATAATACTGTACTGTTTAATAAAACAATTTTAATTCATTTCGAAATTTTAAGAATTTTTCAGATCCTAAGCTTTTGGTAAAAATATCTGCTATATTTCTATCAGTAGGTACATATTGAATTTGAATAGCTCCCGATTCAACTAAATCTTTAATAAAATGATATCGAGTGTCTATGTGCTTAGTGCGCCTACTATTTTCATAATTACTTGATAAATCGATTGCTCCCTGATTATCAATATAGAGTATAGATTTAATTGGACGCTTTAACATATCTTGAAGAATCCCTTTTACAGATAATATTTCTTGAGCAGCCATTGACCCCGAAATATATTCCGCTTCTGATGAACTTAAAGATACAATATTTTGTTTTCTTGCATACCAAGATATTAAATTTCCCATAAAAAATACAGCGCATCCACTATAACTTTTTCGATCAACATTACATCCTGCATGATCACTATCGCTATAACACACGATATTCGTAATTTCGTTCTTTGCAAAAACTAATTTTAAATGTTTAGTTCCCTTTAAATAACTCAAAATTCTCTTCGCAGCCCCCCAGACACGTTCTGTCGGCTTATCTAGAAACTGACTCAAATAATTAACAGGAAAAATTATATCAGGTCGGCTATTCACAGCAATATACATTAAGCAACCTATAATCTGACGATAAGGCTTGTTCACTATTTTTTCTGTATCGCAATAACGAAAATTAACTTCCATCGGGGTTTTATAAGTTTTGCTAAGAGATAATCTAAATTTTGCAACTGTACGGTCTATCATTTTCTCTTGATCTATAAACATTTTATCATTAACTCTTTTAAACTGAATTCCCAGAAATTCACTTATTACTCCCAGATTTTTTACGTTAAATTCCCTTTGCAAAATATTAATCAATTTTCTAGCATTCGGACCCATCAGCAAAATATCATCAACAAAAATTATTAAAATGTTCTTATCTTTCACATATAAACAAAAATCATATCCCGATCTTTTGAATCCTAATTGAATCATAAATTTGTTAAAACGTTCATTCCAACAGCGCGATGCTTCCTTAAGTCCATATAACGCTCGTTTTAGTTTCAGGATCTTCGTCTTTGCTGAGACTCCTTCAGGCGTCTTAATATAAATTTCTTTTTTGAGTTCTCCATTCAAGAAAGCTGTTGGTACATCAAGTTGATAAATATCCATATCCCAATTTAAAGAAAGCGATGCCATTAAACGAATACTAGACATCCTGGCCACAGGAGCATATGTAGGATCACGAAAATTGGTTTCTTGAAACCCTTTTGCAACCAATCTCGCTTTTTTAATTCCATTATTTTTAGTTGTAAATACCCACTTAGTGTCTATTGGTTTAACGCCATCAGGTATCGTTTCGGTTTCTTCCCATGTATTAAATTTTACTAATGCTCCGATTTCCTTATTGATAGCTCCGATCCATTCAGGCCCCCATGATACTGCTTCTTCATAAGTTTCAGGATTATTCGACAAAGAATGATAAGCAAAATATAATTCATAATCCTTGAAATGCTTCGGTAACACTTTATCCCTGATCGGTCTTTCAAATACGGCATTTTCTCCGTTCCTTTCATCCATTACGTTCCTTTCTTCAACACTGTCATTAACATTTTCATTTTCTTCTTGATTTACAACAGGATCGTTGTTTTGATTTTCATTCATATTATTATCATTTATATTTTCTTCCACATTTATTGGCATGTCATCAAATTCTTCATTCAATTCTTCTAAAATTTCGTCTAACATTTTATAATCCTTTGATCCTTGACCCTGACTATTTTCATTGAAAATGACATCTCTTGAAATTATAACTTCTCGTGTTGCTAAATCCATCAGACGATAATTAGATGTATTTTGTTCGTATCCCACGAAACACATTTTTCGACTCTTGCTATCAAATTTGCCTCTTTTAATCTTTGGGATGTGTACGTAGGCATCTGATCCAAAAACTTTAACATGTGATAAATCCGGTTTTTGCCCATTCCAACCTTCGAGAGCTGTCTTCTCAAATTGGCTCGTTTTTGTTCGATTAAGAATATAGACTGCGGTATTGACCGCTTCTCCCCACAAGAATCCAGGAAGCTTTTTCGCATGCAACATACTTCTTGCCGATTCAACTATTGTGCGTAATTCCCTTTCGCTTCTTCCATTTTGTTCACTCGTATATGGTGCCGATGTTTCTAATTCTATTCCTTTGAGCTTTAAATAATCCATTACATTCTCATTAATAAATTCTCCTCCATTGTCTGAGTGAAAAATTTTCATTGAATATCCAAATTTATTTAATAATTTGCTGTTATAATCTTTCAAACATTCACAGGCGTCTGACTTGTATTTAAGAAAATAAACAACTCGATAACCAGTACATCCGTCCTTAAATAAAATGAAATATCTGTTGCCCTTCGGAGTTTCGATCCTCATTTTTCCACATAAGTCACTGTAGATAAGAGATCCCGGTACTGCCGGTTTTATACGAATTGACCTTTCAAATGGTAATCTGTGCTGTTTTCCGTACATGCATGCTTCACAAAAGAATTCACAATTTAAATCTTCTATAACCATTCCATCGACTAAATTTTTCTTGATCATCTCTTTAAGCGAATTCACATTCACATGGCCCATCCGTTCATGCCAAATTTTGAAATCATTTTTCTTAACACACGCATTTGCTTCGTAAAATACAATCGTTTCAAAATTCATATAATATAAATTATCCGCTTTTCTGTAACCTGTTGCACAAATTTGATTATTCTTTTCAACATACACGGAATTATCTTCTTTCACAACTCTGTATCCTTTTTTCGTTATGACACCTTCCGAGAAAAGATTTCTTCGTAAATCCGGAACATACAAGACGTTTTCCAAATAACTTTCTTCCCAAACATCATTAATTAATTTCCTCACATATACTGTCCCTTTTCCGAAGACATCTAACTCTTCATTATTCCCGACGCGAACTTTGGCTCCTTGCATTGGTTCCAATTCCTTAAAATATTCTCCGTGAAAAGTCATATGCGCGCTGGCTCCGCTATCCATTAACCAAAAATGATCCGAATCCAAATCCGAACTTGACGTTGACACATTAAAAGATGATCCGACCAAAATATTTCCAACAGTATTAGCGCGTAAATTTGAATTATTTCCCGTGTTAGAGTCCGCACTGTTTGAATTTGAGTTCGCACTATTTATATTAGAACCCGCATTACTTGAGTTTGCATTATGTCCGCTATTTTGATTTTCGCGATGTTGAAAATTACTTTCCCGATTGTAATTTCTATTAAACGGCGGTCGATTATTCCAACGAGGCGGTAAACGACATTCTCTTTTAAAATGTCCGGCGCGGCCACAATTATAACACGTTTTATTTTGACTGTACCCGGTTCCCGATTTATCACTTGATTGTCCATCTCTTCGTTTTCTAAAATCACCGTTAAATGACCTTTTATTATGTCCATATGAATTTTGAAAAAATCTCCCACGATATTTTTGTCGAACAGTTAACGCCTCCATAGCTTCACCGGTTTCTACCATAGCTTCTTCATCTATCAAACGCGACCGAAGATTTTCTAACGTACGCTTTGAGTCTTCCACCGATAACCAAGCTGATCTAAATGTTTTAAATTTCGACGGCAAAGTACTTATTATTTTTGTCATCACCATTGTATCATCCAAAGTTGTCCCGGCATTTTTACACCTGACCGCAAGATGTTCTATTTTCGCAATATGTTGAACCACACTTTCTCCTTCTTTGTATTTGTAATTGTGGAATTCCTCTGTCGCCAACACTTTATCCAAGTCTCCTTTTTTCCGATATATATTATCCAGTTTATCCATCATATTCTTAGATGTTGCACAATCTTCGACAATACTGACCAAATCTAATGTCATACTCGCTGATATCATGAATTTAGCTTGTGCATCCTTCTTAATCCATTCTTCCGGTGCAGTTCCAGGTTTCTTCACAGTCCCATCAACAACTCCAAGAAGCTCTTTTCCTTGCAGATAATTCGTAATCAAGAATCTCCATTGTGAATAATTTTTCCCATCGAATTTCGATATCGCATTTAAAGTTTTCCCTTCCATTTTTTTACTCTTATTTTTCGCCGTACGAATCCCGATAATTAATCCTTTTAACCGTTTCACTTTACTTTTCTTTTAATCACTAATTTTCCGTACTATACTTCTTTATTATACCGGATCTGGGCCCATAACCTATTAAAGGATTGAAATAAAAAAATGTGTCGCGTTTGACCCAAATCATAACCGTTTATTATTCCTTCATTTCAACTACACGACTCAGTGATGACTCACTAACTAAAACAAAGGGATTAGTGTGCCATATATTATTACATAGAAAGATCTGGAATATTCGAGATAAAACCCGACTATACTTTTCTTGGAATTCTGCAATATGAAATGTTTTCATTCATTTACCGTATCTTAACATTATCAACCTCAGAACTTCCATAGTAAACAGATACTATGGTATGAAGCTTTTTTTTTGGTATGTGAAAACTAATTTCTTGGTTTTGGGAAAAAGTAACCTTTTATAACAAATGAAAAGTTTGGATGTTTCAATAGCAGTGTTTAAGTAACAAGCACACTGTTAGTGAAAGGTGCCTGTCATCCTCACCTCACATGTGCACGTGAAGCTAAAGCTTTAGAATATTTACTATGTAAGTAGCAATTAAGGTGATATTTGATGAAAAATTAAGGAATGATCTAAACCAAGCTAGTTCATATAATCCATGTTTACAAACCATTTTATTGTTATTATCAGTAAACCAAGACGAAAATTCCAAAGTTCCAGTATTTTACTATGTTTTACCTACCTCGAGGCAATATGGCGAGTAAAATATTTGCTAAATCGACTATAGACAACTTCAAAATTTTTTTGAAACTGCTTTTTGCATCATTATATTTTTAAATTTAATAACTAAGGTTTACTAAGTATTCAAGCAGGACAATATAAGAGAGCCAAATAATTTACAGCTGGGCCACATTGCCTCGTGGTATCGTGATAACTCCTTTAAACTCTATTTTTTGTTTAGGTTAGGAGCAAGATGTCTGTACCATTAGCAGGGACAGAAGATCTGATCGAGTTGTTAATAAACAACAACATAATGGAAACTTCGAAGAACTGAGAAAACGAAAGGTTGGTTTGATTTGAAAAATTTTTGTTAATGCTTTCAAAAGCAATAAATTTTTGACTTAAAATTTTGTTTTTTGTTTAACTATTTTATTGATTATGATCAAAGGAGTGATAAAAATTATAAAATTGAGTCTTGGAAAACGGCCTTTTTAGTATATGTGAATTCTTGCCTAAGTACTCCAGCTAATGTTCATGTTCCCTTTATTCAGATAACGCTTCAGAACATAAATTTGGAAAGGGGCTACAAAAAGCGGTTCCTAATTGGTTTATAGAAGAATTTTTGAACAAAATTTTTAATTGGTTTCATTCTTATCCATCAAGGAAAGAAGATCTAGCTGAATTGCAATCAGAATTAGAATTATCGAAGGAAATGATATTGAGATTTGTAAGCAACCGTTGGCTGTCCATAGTACCCGTTATCATAAGGGTATTGAAGCACATTGAACCTCTTCGTGAATACTTCATAAATTATTTGCCTAAATATCATACTGATCTCACTAAAAAAGAGCCTTACATTTTTTTGAGAAATTGTTTCAGCAATGTTAATTTATTGAAAACAAGATTACTATTTATTAAAAGCATTGGAGAGATTTTTAACAAAATTCTGACTCTTTTCCAAGCGGATGAACCTTTAGTTCACCTGCTGTATACTGAATTAGTCGAATTCATAAGTGTTTTATTGAGTAGATTTATCAAAGCAGATGTTATTGAGAATGCGAAGAAAAAGAATAAATTTGAAAAAATAGATCTCAAGGACAAGCAGAATTACACCGAGAAATTAGAAATTGGATTTGAAACGGAAAATTATTTTAAAGAACTTAGTAGTAACGACAGAAATACGTTTCGTATCGAAGCCCGAAAAATGTTAATCGAAATTACCAGTTATTTAATTAACAGTTTACCTTTAGATAATGTCATATTAAAAAGTTTAGCGTGTTTAGAGCCCTCATTAAGGAAAAAGGCTGAATCATTAAAAAATATCACCAACTTGGCCGAAAGAATGCCGATGGTAATAAAGAAGGAAGATATCGACAAAGTAGTAACAGAATATAAACTATTTTCCACTACTAATTTAGAAGTAGAATTAGAAGGATGGGGAAATATTCACTCTGCCACAATTCAGAATAACCAGAATCAGGACAGTGACGACGATAACTTAAACAATGATGATATTGATATTGATATGGTTGACTGTGAAAAAGACTTGACCATTGGCAAAAGAATTGATCGTTTTTGGGGTAAAATGTCTTCTGTCGTGGATTCCACAGGAAAAACTAAGTTTCCTCTTCTTACAAAATTGGCTAAAGCTTGCCTCACCTTGTCACACGGACAAGCACATGTAGAACGCGGTTTCAGCTTAAATAAGCAAATTGTAACGGATGTACGAGGCAAATTACATCAAAAAACGATAACTTCATTAAGATATATAAAAGATGAAACTATCATTTGTGGAGGGGCTGCGAAACTCAAAATAACGCCAAAAATGATATCTGACTATCAAGGATCTCATACGAAGTACAAAAAATATTTAGAAGGTTTGTATTGCATTTATTTTCTTTTTTTCTATGATTGCATTTCATTTCTTAGTTTTCATGGGTATCTTGTTCTTTATTCTAACTAAATTAACTTTTCGTTTCTTTTTCCTTTCTTTAAAAATTAGATATAAGTAATCAGAAAAAAAGGCAGCTAGAAAAAGATAAATCCTCGGAAAATACAGATATAAAGAGGCTGAAATCCGAATTAGTAAAGAAAAAAAAAGACCTTGAATCGGATGTGAAAAACAGTCAAAACTTATTACAAGAAGCATCGAAAAGATTAAATACAGGTTTGCTTATCTGCAATAATTTTCGAAACGTAATCAATCAATAGTTCTGGTTCCCAATCTAGTCTGTTGCTTAGCAGCTGTCTACTCTTGATTACTTTTAATAATCTATAATTATTTATTAGACTTAGTCTGTTAGTTACGGATAAACTTACAAATATTTAAAATTTTCATTTCAGCGACCAAGAGAAGAGACATCAAAGAAATCATGGCTGCGAACGCTATTCTAACGGCAGCAAACGAAACCCTAGGGAAGTCCTTAGAAGAGATTAAAGAAATTGATAAGCAGTTAGCTAACAAAAACAGGCGCCAAAAATAAATATTTTATAAATAATAAATTTTTTTAGTTTTGCCTAAAATTTATTATTAAATGTTTTAAAATTTTATTACAGTATCATTTTTTTGTCCTATATTGTCCTATTTTTTGGGGGAAATCCGTCCTATGTTTTTTCTTAGGAAGTCCTATATTTTTTTTTTAAGCACTATACAGCCTGGGTATGCAGTGCGGTCGTGTCAAATGGTAATTTTTCATAAGAGAGTTTTCTTCAATAGTTTCGTTCGATATTAACTTAGAACGACAAAATATGGACCGATTTCTTCGTTAACTCCTCTTCTATCATTCTATGTCGCGTTTTTGCCATATTGTTATCAGAAGCCCCAAAAATCGACGAAAGTAAAAACGGAAAAAATGGGGTTTTTACTCCTTTTTTCAACTTCAGTTTTCTCGCAAAATATTAACAATTTTGCGGATTTTTCGACATAGAATTGTTCGTTGGATCGTGCAGAATCTTAAAATACCAACCGAATTGCTGAGAAATGATAAAGCTGGAAGCTATTGAAGCTTTTCGTTTTAGGCTGATAAATGTAATAAGGATATATTTCCGAATTTTAAAATTTTTAAAATCTTGAAAAATGAATGTATTGTTACATTCCTTCAAGTGGCATAAAAATGACCCAGCAAAAGGCTTAAAAAAAAAGTTTTTGGTAGTCATAAATTAAATTCTGCACTTAAAAAAGGTTTTGTTGGTAATTGATACAATTGATCCAAACATTACTAGGGTCCGTCACAATTAGGGAGCCTAGTAGGGAGTGGACACTTCGATGAGTCGTCTGCTACATAGGGGTACTCCATCTTGAAAACTGGAAGCTGCCATGATCTCGAATTTGGTGGCAGCCATTCTCGAATTGAAAAGCGAACATCGCGATTTGCAGAATCTTGAATCTTGAATCTTGAATATTGAAACGCGACGTAGAATGATAGAAGAGGAGTTAACGAAGAAATCGGTCTAAAAAAGCCTTTTTAAATCTAAAACTTTGTTAAAAACTTAATTAGTGTTAATAAACATGTAAATATGATTCTGATTTCATAAAATGCTAATCAAAAATTTGCCGCCGAAATTCGTTTAGAATAAAAAATATGCTAGTAACACTCACCAAATAACTTTTTTAAAGCCAAATTATTCAAGTTAAAAATTAAGAAATAATTTTGTAGCCAAATATTTAAAACCAGAAACTGTAATTTTTTGTCAAGTAATAAAATATAGGTTTATTGAATTATGTGCAAGGTTAAGTTTTTGTTTTTAGGAACATACAGTCTTTTCCTTTAATTGATCTGAGAATTTTTCGGAAGTTACCTACATAATATTTAAAATAGATTCGTTCAGTTGCTCTGAAAACCGTAAATTAATTTCAATAACTTTTAATTATTGCCCTCCCCACTGCGTTAGGATAGCTATCCGAAAATAACACTATGGCGTCCCATTTCTCCAAAAAGTCTTCATTTTCGTATTCTCATATTTTAACAGAAGGATAAAAAAAGAACGATAAATCCATTGCATTTAAACTATTAAAAGAGCTTTCATCAGACTTATTATTAATTTATAAAATTTTTGAATTGACACTAGGAAAAGAATACTTTCGTTAATAGACCCTTTTGAAGATTTTTTAGTTGATTACCCAAGTAGTTTTATTTATTTATTTATTTAACTTTGATTTATTTTCAGCCATTAGTTAAACTAACCAGTTAAAGTAACAAGAAATTCTTTGCACTTAAGATAATTTTATCCATATTTCAAAATTATTGTCAAGCGAAAAAAAGGCGAATATGAAAGCTCATGCCCACTTAATTCAATGATACTAAAGGGGATAAATGATTAGCAGCGAACGTACAGAAGCAGGAAAGACTTGAAATGTAAAAAAATGATTGAAATTAAGCTTTCACCCCTAAGATCATAAGCCACTGAGGTAACGAGTACAATTATTTTCACGTTATTTGTTCAAGAATTGCTTTAGAAGGGCAAGTAATAAAACAATCAAGAATTTCACCCTATTTTATAAAAAGATCGAAGATGAGTGGCCGGAAAAAGGTCGACGGGGAAAAAGGTCGATAACGATTTTCAACCTATTTCCTTCGACCTTTTTCCGAATTTTTAAAGAACGACCTGGAAAAAGATCGATTATTTATTTTTTATGTCGATCTTTTTCCTAACGCTAAGGAAAAAGATCGAATATTAAATTATCGAAATAATATAAAAATTGATGGGGAGAAGACATCGATTGAAGTAAATAATTATTTTTTTCTAAGTCGTAACATCAAGGAATCTGTGGGAACCTTGAAAGTAGTCAGCACGGAAACTGGTGAACTTTTTTTTGACCAGTTTCCAAAGAAGCTTCCAGAGTTTCCAGCTACCAGTTTCCAGAGTTTTTAATTTTAGCCTGTTTGATTAAACAGGCATAGAGTATTGCATAGAGTAGACTTACAAGAGCCCCTCATTTACATCAAATTGAAATCTACGTAGATTTGAAGAGAAACGTAGAAATTGAATTTGAATCTACGTAGATTTTTCGGGTGGAAATAATGTACACCCGTTCGCCAAATTGACCAGTTTCCAATATTTATTTCTCAATTCTTGAAAGTGGTCAAAATGGAAACTGGTCAACTTTTTTTTGACCAATTTCCAGAGACTAGTTTCCAATTCTTGAAAGTGGTCAACATGGAAACTTGTCTCTGGAAATTGGTCAAGAAAAAGTTCACCAGTTTCCGTGTTGACTACTTTCAAGGTTCCCATCCCACAGATTCCTTGATGTTACGACTTGGAAAAAAATAATTATTTACTTCAATCAATGTCTTCTCCCCATCCATTTTTATATTATTTCGATAATTTAATATTCCACGAGTCCTAAATGTCCAAAAGCTCCGCAATGGAATTTTTTCTCTGAGATTTCTAGGTTGCATTGTAAAGTTTCCACGATGACGAATTTCTTCCCGTGGAGAATTTGAGTAATGATTTCTTTTTCTTCTGCTTTTAGTCTGGGAGTCGTGCATTCGGCTATAGCTGTTGTGCTGTAACTGGCTGTTTTCGTATTTCCTTTCCTGCAGTCATATCCGGTGAGTCCGTTTGTTGATGATATAAGCGCGATGACGCATAAACTTTGTACCAAGTTCATTTTGAAGGTTTGGAGGTTCCTTGCCTCTGAAATTGATATGATAATGGTAGCGTTGTAAAATGTAGTTTTATTAAGGGTTTGGTTCGCGAACCGAGGTAGCTTCTGGTACGAATGTGGCCGCATTCTTCTAGCTTTGGTCCACTCTAATCCATTTAGAGCTTCTCTCCGCTTTATGTACCGTTGCTTAGGGTGAAATTCGTTTAGATAAGGGTTTTTACTACCCTGTACGTTCTTAGTCGACTAAAAAAATTTTTTCTTTGTTGATGTTGCTGCAGCTTATGATGAATATTTTATTTAAATGTTTTCATCGCAGGAAATTTTTAACGAAGGATCTAGGCGTCTGTTATTCGATTTAACGAAATTCGTCTAGGCTTTGTCTTTCCCGCGGCTATGTTGACTTTGATATTTAAAAGTTGAGGGACTCGGATAAAAAGTGCAACCGGGTCTTAATTATAAATTTATTTTCCGTGTCGCTGATCTCTCTCTTTTTTTTTTTTTTAATTATTATTGACTTATATCTCATTATCTGATCAAACGAACTTGTGAAGTTCGATCAGAATTATACGAGACGTCTCGTTTCTCGAGATTCAGATGTAGTTTGTCCTCTGGGCAGTGCTACCACAACATTTTTAGAGGGAAAGAAAAAAATATTTCCCTCCAGCTTGACCCACTGCCACCCTAACCCAAATAAATCATTCTTTAGAGAAAGGGCGGAAGAGAAATTTTGAACGCTATTGGGAGGGGCAAATTAAGAAATAAAGCCAACAAGGGCGGGAGTAATCTCGAGAAACGAGACGTCTCGTATAATTCTGATCGAACTTCACAAGTTCGTTTGATCAGATAATTATACTTCGAGTCTCGTTTCTCGAGATTCAGATGTAGACGTTTAGAGGAGAAAAAAAGAAAAAATTTCTCTAAGAACGTAAAATATAAGTACGTTGAAAATACTTGAAGAAAACTGTACCTGATCTTTACAAAAATACAGTTTGAGCAAACAGAGCCCGGTCCGGAAATACCGGCCTTTTATAAAACCGGGCAAATACGGAAGAGTGTTCCGACCAGCCGGCAGTTTTATGGATTAACGACATATTGAGTCCGGCAGCCGCAGCCTTCGATGTGGACGCGTGCCGCGTAGACTGGGCTTTGAAGATGTTAGTATCAATTCCACTCTTTTCCATCGCCTGTTGGAGCCAACGGCTGATCGTTTGCGGAGAGGCTTTCCGGAAAGGAGAAATGCAGGCGATAAAAAGAGCACCATCTGAGCGTAGTGAAGCGGTGCAATTCTAAGACGGATCTGACACAAATCGCCGGGTTGGCAGGAAACCGAGGCAAGACCAAAAGAGGCTGACAACGGCCAAGTTGCGACGTTTTAATGAGCGAAGGAATTTTGATGTAGGCTGCGTCGTCCGTCCAGGAGATGTTCTCGGTGGATATTGCTGCCAGAGTTTGGATCCTATGAGCCGAAGCCAGAGCCAGCAGTATCACCGTTTTTTTGGTGAAATCGAGGAGCGACGCAGAAGGAAGCGAAGCACAATAGTCGAGGACTTGGGACACATTCCAAGTAGACTCGTAACGAGGGCGGGAAGGACGCAGGCGAAAAATGCCTTTCATGAAACGCGACACATCCGGCGCATTGCCAACTTTAGACAAGGATAAGAGCGGAATAGCAGACCGATAAGAGTTCAAGGTTCCATAAGAGGCTCCATCGGTGAAGGCGGCCGTTAGAAAATCCAACACAGGTGAGACTGGCGGGTCAAACATACTAATGCGCTTGCTGGAGCAAAAAAATTGCCAACGAGAGAGCCCCGAAGCGTATTGCTTGACCGTAGAAGAAGCCAGAGAAGCAGCCATGATGCGAGCGGCGTCTAAGGAGATGTTGCGGCGGCGGAAGGCTTCGCATATAAGATCGCGGCAATCAGCTTCAGAGAAGCAGCTAGAGGATGCGGTGACCTGTCGGGAGAAAGTAACAGATCAGGCGCTGGAGATAGAATAATGGAACGGCCGGAAATCAGTGAGAGAAACTTCGGGAACCAGGCTTGGTTCTCCCAGACAGGCACCACAACAATACCCCTCCCCCCCCCCTCGTTCGAGTTTGGCCAAGACCCGAAGAATGAGGGAAAAGGGAGGAAAAGCATAAAAGAAAACCGACGACCAATCGACGGTGAAAGCGACGACCTGACGAGCGGAAGAATCAGGAAACCACGAAACGTAACTATCACATTTGTGATTCCACTTAGAAGCGAAAAGGTCGACTTCCGGAGAGCCGAAGGAAGACACAAGGTGACGAAAAACCGCAGGCGACAATTCCCATTCGGTATCGTCGTTTCGGAGACGGGATAAACGGTCCGCCAGAAAATTATCGGCCGATGGAATGTATGACGCTACTAAGAAAACGTTACGTGATTCAGCCCACGACCAAATAGACTGAGCAATGTCGTCCAAGTTGACGAGCCGGACCCCGCCCATTTTATTGACGTAGGCGATAGCCGTGGCATTGTCGATCCGTAAAAGCACTTGACAATCGGAAAGATGAGAGGCGAGGGAAGTGAGCCCACGAAGAACGGCCAAAAGTTCCAAAGCATTTATATGCAAGGAAAGTTCGAGAGGAGACCAAAACCCACTCGCGCTATCGGTCTCCGACGTAGCGCCCCAACCAGTGGAAGAAGCGTCGGTGAAAACGGTCATGGCAAAGAAATCGTGTGGAAACGGACGAGATGCGGAAGGGATAGCTTGACGCCACCACCAAAGTTCGGATTTGACTGGGTCTGAAAGGAGCATGACTCGACGATAATCGTTAGAAGCAGCGTTTAATGCGAGAAGTTTGGCACGTTCCAGAAGTTTTGTGTGACGGAAACCAAACTGAAGAGCCGGACAGGCGGCGACTAGCTTGCCGAGGAGCTGAGCGAAGTCACTGATGCGGCAGCGGTCCGTCGCTTCGACCGAACCAAGGAGGCGAAGGAGGTCAATGGATTTGTCCCGCGGTAAGCTGACGGATAACGAGAGCGAATCAACACAGAAACCCAAAAACCGACACGATTGGGACGGAGTGACGACACTCTTCGTCCAATTAATGGTAAAACCAAGAAATTGAAGAAAAGAAGTCGTGGCTGCAACATTCTCGGCGCAGTTGGGGGCCGACGAGCCGATCATAAGGATGTCATCGAGATAAATAACCGAACGAAAACCGAGGCGACGAAGGTGAGCCATAACCGGGCGCATGATTTTTGTAAAAATATATGGGCTGACTGAAAGACCAAACGGTAAGCAAGTAAACTGATACATTTGGCCCCCGAAAATAAAGCGCAAGAGGCGACGGCTCCGAAGAGCAACGGGAACGGCAAAGTATGCGTCCTTTAGGTCCACGGTGGCAAGAAAATCGTAAAGCGAGATTAATTTTGTAGCCGTGCGTAGATCCTCCATCTTGAAGTGAGGAGCGGGGAGAAACCGATTAAGGCGTTTTAAATTTAGGATAAAGCGATGAGAGCCGTCGGGTTTGGGCCGAAGAAAGAAGGAAGAAACGAACTGGAGCTGAGACGAAGAGCAACGTTCCACGGCCCCTTTGAACCGTAAACCCGCGACGGCTTCCTGCATGGCTAATAAATCCGATCCAGACAGCGAAGGAGAGGGAGGAATGACCCCTTGGATCACCCGAATTGACGGTTGAATGACATAACCAGAAACACAATTTAATATAAAAGTATTGTTCGGGCAAAGAGTTTGCCAAGCCTGGAAACAGCGCGCTAAGCTTCCCGCAAAAGGACTTACTAACGTTGAGGTTGTCGTTTCTGCCGTTGGTCGGGCTTCCAGCGCTTGCCCTGTCCGGAGTACGATTTTCGTCGCCGAGGAGCGGACGACTTCGAGGGTGCCGGCTGGCGACGGGGGCCGGCACTCGCTTTCGGGTTTTTTGGCTTCTGTTGTCTGACGGAGCTTTTGACTACTTGATTGGCGCGAGTGTGTGAAGTAACCTCTTTAAACCGTTCAGCCAGATTCGATCCGTGCAGGAATTCAGATGGCACCGTATCTTTCATAATTTGAACCATTTCCAACGGAAGGCCCGGTTCGATGAAAGATTTCCGAGCGGTAGTTTGTTTTGCATAAATCTCCGCTAACAAACGAGATGCGTCCGCCAATAAGTGCACGCCTTCGGAAAGGGGCATTGCCACGGAGGTATCCGACGACATGGGAGACAGTACAGCACCCACTAATGCTAGAGCCAGCCCCGCTAAGTGTTGCGTCTCGGCAAAGTGAGAGTCACGAGTTCTGGCCGACCCAAAAACATCTGGATATAATTCAGGATTCAGTTTGAGTGCCTTAAAAACCACTGGAGGAGAATAACTGCTTATGATTGAAGCAAGTTGATCCGCAGGCAGACCTTGTTGAAGGATAGGAGTCCAGCGAGACTCCAGGTCTGGTAATAATGATAACGGCTTAGATTTATCAATGGCAGGATCTTCACCAAACTGAAAAACCAATACGAAGATGTTAGGAGGAAAGAACATATATTTTGCCTCTCGTGCAAACTTATAGAACTAAGTGGGTGTCAGACCTCTCGTGTCAGCTCAACCCCAACTCCTGGATCATGAAGTAATATGAAGATCATGTCTTGCCTCTCGTGCAAGCTTAGATCTGAGGTTTCACCAAATTACTTACAATGGCATCAAATTTAGGATTTAATTTAGCCACAATTATAGGAGCAGCTGGAATCGGAGGATCAGCTGGCACAGGATCAGTCAGAGGCGCTGGAGCCGGCGGTTGTAAACGTGGGCAGCGCAATTCCTGACGAGGATCTAAAGCCGATGAATTCGACTGTCGGCTGGGACTGCGGGACTCCCGCGGTCTAGAAATTGGCGGACGAGATCTATATTTTCGACGTTGTTGTTTACGACGGCCAGGAGAGGATGAACTCGATGACCGAAAAGATGTGGACGAGGTCGATGAAGCGGACGAGGTCGAGGAAGCAGACGAGTCCGTGGATCGAGCACGCCGACGCCGTTTACGAGAGCGGCGTTTTGCATCCTTACGCGAACGTTTTGACACACGTGTATGTTTTCCCATTGAGGCAAAACACTGAAACTATGATACTGGAAAAAAGATGCTATAGAAAATCAGATATAATCACTTAATTGGGAGAAAATCGAATATAGGTCAAGGTCACACATGTGATGTGGAGCACAACTAAGAAAACAATGATTTATTTGGGTTAGGGTGGCAGTGGGTCAAGCTGGAGGGAAATATTTTTTTCTTTCCCTCTAAAAATGTTGTGGTAGCACTGCCCAGAGGACAAACTACATCTGAATCTCGAGAAACGAGACTCGAAGTATAATTACTATTTATGCATTAAATCTCAGGTTCGTTTGACTTGTTTTGTTGTCTTGTTTCATGTGCTATTGATCCTGCATTTTGTTGTTTTAAATTCGGTGAGATGTGTAATTGAATCCTTGGCTGTTAAAAGTGTGTGACTTTTCTAGTTATGAAACAGGATCGATTTGTAAGCGGGTTTTAGGTATCGAGTGCAATAACTCGTTATAATTTAATTTATAATGTTGAATATTTTATCATGGGTTTAGCTTCCCTTTTTTTTCTTTTTTTTTTCCAATAATTTTTAAAGTTCTGTTTCTTTGCTCAATTGATATAGCCTTAAAATCTTTGTTTTTAATGTGTCGTCTTCTTCGTCGAACTTTCTTTTCTCGACTTTCTCTTTTCCATTTTTAAATTCGTTTGATTCTTTCTCGAGTCCTGTATGCGTTAATTTTATCAGTTTTGAATAGAGATTCTCGTTTTCCTCTTGAAGTTTTTTATTTTGATGATCTATTAATTTGCCTTGCGTGGTTTCGTTTTCTATCTCTGGTGACCTTTTCCGAAGCGTCTTTTGGATTTTTTCCTTTATACTTTTAAGTAGTGGCATTTTTTTTTCCGTTTTCTTCTTTTTAGCAGGCAGTCCCCGTTTACGAGTTATTTTTCCGCTTCCTTCATATTCTTCGATTTTGCTTGTGTTTGGCCTTGTTTCGGGTTCAAAGGTGCTAGTGGTTCTTTCTCTCTTTTTTAAGTCGGTAGCATGTGGCAATTCGTTGGGTTCTGTTTCTTTTTCTTTTCCTACTTCCATTTCTTCTGTTGTAAATTCCGTGATCGTATTCTGCTCGTTTTCTATAGTGCGTTTTTCCGTTTGACTGCGTAATTCGTCGTTCGTTATCCGTTCTTTTGTTTTTTCTGTGCTCTTGGCTTTGTTTTTTCTTGGTCGTCCTCTTTTTCTTTTAATTGGAATTTTGGTAGTTCCATCAGAAATGTCTTCTTTTTCTTTTACTACTTCGCTCTTTCTTGGTCGTCCTCTTTTCCTTTTAATTGGAATTTGTGAGGGTTGTTCGGTTACCGTTTGTTCTTTTTGTTGATTTACTATCGTCGCTGTTTGCGTTTTAATTAATTTCAACGGTTTGAGCCTGTTCACATGTATTCTTTTTATTTTTGCTTTCGAATCTTTTATATACGCTGTAGTTTGATTTATTTTTATTATTGTGGCTGGATCCGAGAATTTCGTTTGATAAATTTTTGCTAATCCTGGTTTTAAATTCACTCTTTTAACAAGGACTCTTTGCCCTACTTGTAGGGTATGCGGTTTACTGGTTTTGTCGTACCTTTCTTTGTAGCTTAGTTGGTATTTCTCGATGTTTCTTGCCGCAGTTTCCCAGGTATCTCTCCAGAGTTTAATCCTGGTGTCCGGATCGTCTATATCCGTCATTTTGTATTGACTATAGGTCAGTTGGGCATCCGTAGGCAATTTCATTTCCCTGTTGTATAGCATTTGGACAGGTGAGAACTTTGTACATTGGTTTAGTTGGGATCGCACGGAGATTTTTATATAAGGCAAACATTTATGCCACGGTATGTTAGGGTGATCCTGAATTACGCAAGCTAAAGTTGTTTTCGTTATCTTTACTGCGTTTTCGACCATTCCATTTGATTGCGGCTGGAATGCTGTAGATTTTCGAATTTCAACGCCAAATTTTTTGCAAAGGTCCTTGAAGTCTTCAGAGATGAACTGTGGTCCTCCGTCAGAAACTATGACATCCATTAGCCCATGGGTCGGAATAAACTTGCTAACAAGAGCATTTATTAGGGTCTCTTTTGTGATGTCTGTCATCGGATACAAATTTATATAGTGAGAAAATCTACAGGTGACTATGAGCAAATGTTTGTAGCCATCTGGATCACTTTGTGTCTTCATTGGCCCCGCAAAATCGAAATGTACGACAGACATAGGTCGTGTTATTTCTTTATATAGCTTCATTGGGACTTTATATGGTCGATTTAGTGGTTTTACTTTGGTGCATGTGACGCATTGGCTGATTGCATCTCTTATTTTCCTGTCCATTCCCGGAAAAAATACTCTGTCTAGCATAAGTTTGTTTAGTTTGTGGACTCCAGGATGTCCCGAGAATATCGTTGAATGATATTTATTGATGGTTCCTTCTTCTAGCGCTTCCGGAATATATACCCTTAGCTTCCCGTTTTTCCCTTTCATATAGAGGAGATTATCCGTATCGAGTATATATTTAGTTTTAATTTTGGTGTTTTCGGGATCAGCCATTTTCTTGTGTATCACGAGGATTTTTTCGTCTTTTTGTTGTTTGCTTAATATCTCGTCTCGTTCGAAGATGTCGTTGTCGGTCCAAAGTGGTTTCTCAACTTGTTGTACGGTATTTATACGAAGCATAGGAGTGCCAGAAACAGGCTGGATTTTGACTAGTGGTCAAAAAAGTCGACACCTATTTCGGCGATTTACTTAAAAAAATTTTTTGAAGCTTGGGGAGGCTTAAATATCGAGTTATTCAGAAAATTCACCCATAAGCCACACAGTTTCAGGGCTGGAGTGCCGGAAACAGGCTGGATGGGTACTAGTGGTCTAAAAAGTCGACACCTATTTCGGCGATTTTCTTAAAAAAGTTTTTTGAAGCTTGGGGAGGCTTAAATATCGAGTTATTCAGAGAATCCACCCGTAAGCCACACAGTTTTAGGGCTGGAGTGCCGGAACAGGCTGGATGGGTACTAGTGGTCAAAAAAATCGACACCTATTTCGGCGATTTACTTAAAAAAGTTTTTTGAAGCTTGGGGAGGCTTAAATGTCGAGTTATTCAGAGAATCCACCCGTAAGCCACACAGTTTTAGGGCTGGAGTGCCGGAAACAGGCTGGATGGGTACTAGTGGTCAAAAAAGTCGACACCTATTTCGGCGATTTACTTAAAAAAGTTTTTTGAAGCTTGGGGGGGCTTAAATGTCGAGTTATTCAGAGAATCCACCCGTAAGCCACACAGTTTTAGGGCTGGAGTGCCGGAACAGGCTGGATGGGTACTAGTGGTCAAAAAAATCGACACCTATTTCGGCGATTTACTTAAAAAAGTTTTTTGAAGCTTGGGGAGGCTTAAATGTCGAGTTATTCAGAGAATCCACCCGTAAGCCACACAGTTTTAGGGCTGGAGTGCCGGAAACAGGCTGGATGGGTACTAGTCGTCAAAAAAGTCGACACCTATTTCGGCGATTCACTTAAAAAATTTTGTAAAGCTTGGGAAAGCTTAAATATCGAGTTATTTCCATAATGCTAATCTTTGGCCCCTTTGTGGCCTGTTTGGTGGGGAGATACTAATGTTAACCTTATGGCTGGCAGATTCCTTTTCACTTTTAATCACTTTTCAAGTAGGGAATTTGCGAAAATTGATTAAAAAATCCCGTTTTTTTTTGCATAGGGAAGATTGTAATATCATAATAAAACGATTTCTACGATTTAAAACCTTTGGAATATTCATTTCATGCCATAAATAAATCATTTTTTCGTCCCGAATTTTGTTCTGCAATTCAGTCAAGATAAACCAAGATGGCGGCTGTTTACATTGTAATCCGTATGATAAAGTCACACCGCCAATCATCATTTTTTTCTTCAACTTCATTTTTTAGATACATTACCGTTCTTAATTTCATTTAAACTTCACAGATCTTTGATCCAAGATACAAACAACGTATTTAGCACGATTTTGGTGAAATTTAAGGGTTAAAAGGGTGTTATCCAGATCTTAGCATTTCGAAATCAAATAATTTTTTTTCCACAAAAAAAATTTGAAAATTAATATCTCCGTAATATGGAAGATTTATGTGACGAATTTAAGCAAAAATGTGGATAATTATGTCAAGAATTAGGATCAATTTTTTATTTTATGAATTTCCCCGTAAGATTAAAGTAATTCAAGATTAAGTAAAACTGATAATGTTACTTGCCATTTTTAAAGTAACCCCATTCTACGGTACACAATATAAAAATTATCGTTTACCCAGCCTGAATAAGGTATAGGAAAGGTTGTTTAATTCAGGGGTTGACTACACACATACAACTACCTGCTTTGTTATTATGGTATTGTTTATTAAAATAAACCTTTTCGGTAGGTTTTATATCCAAAACAAGATCTTTTTATGATAAAAGTTTTAAATGTTGTCAACAAGTGTTCTTTTTTCAACAAGGGTCAGGTTCACCCTCCCTTAATTTTTTTTCCAGTCAGCCTGGTCAGTAACCTGTTTGCTAATTTGAATACTGGTATCAAAAATTCTAATTTGTTTAAATTTTTAATATTTAATTAGAATTTATTAAGGGAAATCCAGGGCCATGTTTGTAAAAATTAATGTAAAAATAAATGTTTCATTTTCGCAAATCCAGATAAAGGTAAAAATCCCATACTTTGTTTCTCCGCAATATTGATGAATTACCTGCATAAATAGGTATCTTATCAGGAGGCATGGTTTTACCGATACCGTATTAAATGGCTGCTCATAAAACTCATAGTTTTCTAATTTTTTTATAGCGCTCATAAATCGTCCGAATCGTAACATTTTATAAATTTTAAAAATAAAAATAGTCATAGAAATTTATAAATTTTCGTATTTCATAAGACTACCTTAAATTTTACGAAAATCCGTACGATTTTATATAAACAAAAGATCATAGAAATTATGAGTTTTCGTATTTTATACGATTACCTTACAGCGTACGAACATTCGTAAGAATTTATAAATTTTATGCTTATAAGACATATAGTAGCCTTCAAAAACAAAAGTAAAGTAGACCTTCCCGGGGGAAAATCTTTTTATAAAGTCTTATAAGGGATTTCGCCGGGCGCCCTGATAAGATTTTATAAGACATTATAAGATTCAAATGAAATTTTTTTAGATATTACATGATTTTATAAAATTTTTAGTCGATTTTAGGCCGAAAATAATCGCCATCAGACTTTATCGGGGCGAAATTCGCTATAAGACTTTATAAGATTTTCTTAAATTTTGCTGGAAGTATTTACAAATAATTTTATTTAACATGATCTTATTGGAACATTTTCCCCCGGGTTGTTATAGAAAATATAACAGACATTTAACAGAATTGAAAAAACAGAAATCTAATAGCTTTTTTTTATAGCCCTCAATCAGACATCTAACAGCTTTAAAAAACCTACATATAATAGCTTCTGCAATATCCTTCTATTAGACGTTTAAAAGTTGTCAATTTTGAAAGCTATTTTTTTTAGCGATAGGTAGATATCTAAAGGCTAAAAATGTCTATGTGGGTTGTAAGCCCCGTTGACCTCGATTAATTGACAGGTATTAAATCGAATAAAAATTCCACGTTGACCAGAAGGTGATTTTTATTCGATTTAATACCTGTCAATTAATTATTTGTGGTTATTTCAAATTTCTCTACCTTTGAACCAAATAAAAATACCAAGCTACAACTTACCGAATGATTAGGCGAGGATAAATAATAATAATAAACTCCACTTTAGACCACATTATATTTTTATTTTTGTATAACATTCTAGAGACCCTGAAAGGAGAGTGTCGCCAACTAAATCGCTGGTTTTTGATTGGCTGTGACCAAACGTAAGTTAAAAACCGAGGGGTAGAAGACGTCTAACTCCACCACCAATCAACGGAAATCAGTTGAAAACGATTTTGGTCACAGCCAATGGGAAGGCTCGATTTTGATATACAGAGTTGGTGACTCAACTTTTAGGCCACGGTCCGAAACACGCTTTTTTTACTGCACAGTAAAAACCGCCGATGGTTAGCTTATGTTACGTTTTACTGCACAGTAAAAAGAGCGTGTTTTGGACCAGGGTCATAGTCTCTCTATAACATTCCCCTAATCACGTTTTCGGCACATATCTTGACTCCTGAAAACCGTTACAAAACTAGGAAGGTTCTGGTGGATTTTATAGTTCCTACTTGAGAATACCTTACAGGGGCGAAAAATATCAAAATTCAGAAACCCACCCTCAAATAGGTCATCAAGTAAAATATAAAAATAAACAAACCTTAAAATGACAAGGTTCCCGGTTTTACGCATTCCTTGAAACCTCTTTTTTAATTAAAAAGATATATCAATCTCCGAGTATAAGAAAGGCATATCTTATACTCTCCACAATTGTCAATAAACCTTTTTCTTCTTTCATGCAATTTATGCAAAATGACCAATTCTGAAGGGTGAATTTTCGTTTGGTTCGACTTTTTAAAATTGCTTTTAAATAACTGAAACCCATTTTTAATAATTTCCCGGAATAATCTTTCTGTTTTCTACTTCATGCCCACAACATGAGTCCTTTGTTTTCGTTTTTACATATATTCTTCCTGCGAGAATTTTTTATTTTACTGACTTCAAATGTTTACAGGGTTGTTTCCAATGCCTGATTGAGTCCAATATTTAGGAAAGGGTTTCTGTTCATGAACAGTTTGTTTTGATTTCTTTGTTAAATGGCCTTCATTTTAAAATTATGCAATTCCATTCAATTGAAAGTAGGTTTTCTCTTTTGCCTTTTTTTTTTTATTTTGAATCCTTTTCTTCCTAAATTTTTTGGACTAGCTTGGCCCTGAAGTCCTTAGTTGCGTAACAAAATCTCGATGCGATAGTTTCGTCTATTTTGTTTCGGAATTTTTTTTGAAATCGAGATTTTCTAAGGTAATGGCTATAAGGTATTGGTGTTGGTGTTTGTGTTGGTGTAGGCTTTCTTAGGTGTAGGGAAGAAGGTGTCCGAGAAATTACCAAATAGCAACTGGAGGAAGGGAGATATCGAGATATGCAAACTTGGCTGAAAGAGAAAAACATTTCGTATGAAAAAATGCTGAAGGTACAGCTTTATGATATTATAAAGCGTCACAAAGCTGCTCATTCTAAGTTTTTAATCGATGAAATTTTAGAGGAATTCGGTCATACTGTTCTAAGACTTCCACCGTATCATCCGGATTTAAATCCTATTGAAATGATCTAAGCTACTTTGAAAAATTGGGCTGCTGATCGAAACACAACTTTTAAGTTAGGGGATGTTTTGGAGTTAACTATAAAATGAAAATTGCTGACATGGGGGTGAAAGATTGAATCCCCATTTGTGAGAAAGTAAAAAAAATTGAGCAAGAATATATCCAAAAAGACCATATAATGGATGTTACCAAAAGTGACAGTTTAATTATTCATTTAGACAGCGAAAGCGATAGCTCAGATTCTGATTCGGATTTAGCTTCGGATTCTGGTGACTGTTGTTTCGGGTGTTCAGGTCATGGAATAATAACTTTCGTTATTTTAAAAGGTAAAAGTTTAAAATTTGCTAGATCTGCTCTTTTCTTCTCTAAGCCTATCCTTTTTACGGTTTTGATATTTCACCTTTTTCGTTCGAACACTATCATAACTTTGAACTTCAAATTTTCTATAAATTGTAAATATTTATAAATTTTAAATTCGGCAACTGCAGTATTTTCAGTAACTTCAAATATTTTTAACATAAAAATATTTATGATGAATAAATCATTATGCTCAAAGGACTAACAAAAATGCAGTAACTCAGGTTTCTCGTGACGTCATCCAAGAGTCAAGATATGTGCCGGGATATGTACAGGATTGACATATTGTTACTATGAATCTATCCAATGTTGCCATATCCATATCGATCGTCGTGGCACCGTATTTATGCGATAATGTACTTTTTATATCGCTCAGTGTCATAAAGTCCACATTATGATGGCAGGAGAGCGGTCAATAATAATCGCAAAGATGCGCGTCACTAATAATGAAATTTTTTATTTATTTATTTATTTATTAAGTCATTAACATTTTAACAAAAAAATGCATTAGACTACGTAAATTACAAAGACCCTACCATGACAGTGACAAGACTGAAAATATAATAAAAATAATAGTTTATACCTCCAAACTACCAAAGTGAGCAATGGCCTCCTCAACACTGTAAGGTGCAATAGCAATAAGGTACTCTTTTAGCCGAACTTTAAATTTTTTAAGATCTAGGTCAAGTACAGGCTTAGGCAGAAGATTGTAGTAAGAAATGCCCACAGATAAAACATCATTTGAAAGAACTACCTGAGATTTGGAAGAATTTACAGGCGCCAGCAAGTGGGCATGTCTAGTTGAATATGAATGCCTGCTACCCACAGTGCTGAGAGAAGACTTACGCTCATGTACATATAAGAGTAACTTTAAAATATATTGCGCGTACAAAGTTAAAATTCTGTGCGTTTGGAAGTGAGGCTGACAATGAGAGCGACGTTTCAAAAAAAGGATTGTTCTTAACGCCCACTTTTGTAGCTTGAAGACTTCTTTCATATTTGTCTTAGAAGTACTGCCCCATATAATTAAACAGTATGAGATGGAAGAATGGAAAAGAGCGTGATACGCCATGATGCGAGCAGGCAAAGTCAGAACCGAAGAAACTCTGCGTAATACGAAAATTGCCGATGAAAGTTTAGGCAAAAGATTTTGAACATGCTCTCCCCAATCAAGGCGTTCATCTATATGCACCCCTAAGAACTTAGTATAGCTGACTTGCTCCAGCTGATCCTCATCCAGGAAAGCAGAAATGCAGGCACCCTGTTTATTGCCCCGCTTGAATTGGATAAATTTAGTCTTGTCTCTGTTTACACTCAGATTAAAACTAGATAAAACTTGAATATAATGATTGAATTGTTCATACATAGCAATTTCTGTATCTTGCTCATGATTGCCCCTATAAATAATCGTAGTGTCATCAACAAACAAACAAACATCTTCATATTTGGCTATAAACGGCACAAAGTTTACATAAATAATGAAAAGAAGGGGACCCAGCACCGACCCTTGGGGAACTGAACAAGAGGGACTTATAATATTATTGAATATTATTAAATATTATTGCCCGCTTCTTTTCATTATGTCACATTTAAACTTTTTGAAACTGATGGATTATTCCCGTAAAAAATGAGTAGAAAAGAGAGAAATGTGGCAACAATCCTAAACTGGTTTAGAGCATGCGGAAATGTAAGAAAACGCGGTTTTTAATAAGAAAGAGTAACACGAGACGTTCTTCTTCCCTTCTTATGTAATGAAAGGAAAGAGTGATCGGCAGTCCCCGTAGATGGCGTTAGGTGATATCGTGTTATACATATAATGTTAACATCTGAAACGTCTTCTGTGACATTTTGACTACGCAGTTTATTTTCATACCAAATCCGCATGCGCAATCATTTTTTTTTTTTTTTTTTTTTGAAATATAACTGATTAGTTACAATTTCATACACAGAGTGCTGGGAACACATTTTATCCCAACTTGGCAACCTCGCTTCGCAATATAAAGTTGCTTATTCAACTACGATTTGCAAAGATGTGTTTATTCTCGATTGTCGGTCTTTTTATTGGGACTTCAAACACTGTTTAGTTGAATGGTTTTATGTCCAAAGGAACAATAACAAGTTCTAGGTTTTAGTTCCGAACTCCAGTCTTTTTAAGGATCACGGTAGTTCCTATCAAGACGACATCTTCTTACAGTACCCGATTGACAGGTTCACAACATTTATAAAATTCGTAAAAACTCCATAAGCGGCTCACGGTTTATTACTAAAATGAAGCAACCAACGAAGTGACATTTTTATTGCTTTTACAAGTATTTACATTTTTTACCTAATTTTTTTTTTTAAAAATAAGGATTGTCTGGTTTGCAATTGTGGGTTTTCAAATCAAGGGAGGGACGTTGAGATCATACAACTTTTTTTTTTTAAAAATCAAAATTCAAATTCTCGGCTCCTCAGCCGTCCTCTTAAGTTTTAATCAATTTCTTTAAAAAGTAACTAGTTAATTTGCACCTAGCACAAATGTAGGAGGCTACAGTCCCACATGGAAAAATATGTTATATTTAAAATATACTTTAAGGTATATTCGCATTTGCGTTGCCCTATCTGATTCAGTCGCAAGACCCATGTTGCGGGGGTCAACCCAATTCAATGGAGAGTTCGGTTGTGACTTTTGCCTTCATCCGGGTAAGATTTGTCGTTTTAAACATGGTACGAAAAAAAGTAGAATTAAATGACAAAAAAATTTATTTCAGGAATTGTAGTTGAAAAAGGACGTGGCACAGTGCGAGTTTATCCCGCCCCTGAAGGTAGCGATAATTATAAACTGTAAACCGTTTAATCCATTCCAGATGGCGGCATTTTATATAATGCCAATAAATTGCATTCACCCGACGGCGGCATTATATATAATTCCAATAATTGCAACCTTTATATTTTATGCAATATCCGGCTGAAAATTGGCTTACATATGGCAATGTGTATTCAGTCATGTATCATCGGTTGCCTATTCACGTGTTGAAGCGTATACATTTGGTTTCTTTCTAAGTCCAGCTCTACTACTTCAAAATTAATTGCACGCAAAAATGCACGCAATTGGACTCTTCATATTAAATGTTACTTGGGTTGAGTTAAAAAATTAAAAAAAATGTCATCAAACCAACGCAATTACCTTCTCACTGCGCTTAAAAGTAAAATTTAAAAACTTTATTTATTCTCATTTGTAGGCAATTTTCTAAGATGTGGTTTGATCCTTGCAATCATGAAGAAAAGTTCTATATGGGAAAGAATATTGATACCATTGATAAAATTTTGCTTAATTTAAAACCTACGGCTGAAATTTCGAGGACACCGCGTGCTATTTCGGATAGAGCTCATTGGAAGGCACATGAATGGTTTTCCTGGCTGCTTATATACAGTGTTCCAATCATGAGTGTCCCTGGGATTTTTTCAAAAGAGATGGTAGACCACTGGAGTCTTTTAGTCAAAGCAGTTGCTCTTCTTATAAAAAAAGGTTCGTTAAAATCTGACATATTTGAAGCGGAAAAATTAATAAAAAAATTTATACAACAAACGGAAAAAATTTACGGGATTGAACACATTTCATTCAATGTACACCTTTTAAGCCACCTTCCAAGATCTGTGCTCAACTGGGGCCCTTTATATGCTCATTCATCATTCGTCTTTGAAAATAAAAACGCAGAACTTCAAAAATTTGTAAAGAGTTCCAATGGAGTAAGTCTGCAAATATATAACCTCTACCGTCTTCAATTTTTACGAATGAAACTCGAGAACATGTGTAAAAAAGAACTAAACGAAAAGGAGAAATTATTTTTGGATAAATTAGAAGGAAGAAAACCAAATGGTGAATTAAAAATTGGGTCTGCTACATTATTAGGTAAAGGGCACACTTCTGAGTTAAAGCACGAGTATTATTTAGCACTTCAGCGGTCAAGAATCTTAGTTGAAAAAAAATCAGAGAACAACAATTTATAAGAGATTGAAAATTAATAACGAAATCGTGGAGTCTGAATTGTATTTGAAGTCAACGAAAAAAAGGATAAATTATTTCGTTGAACTAACCCAAGTAGCACAGACGCTCTTCTAGAGCTTCTCGAAAATCTTGAAATTTACTTCAATATCTTGACTTCTGAACGCAACTTGTTTACATCTACAATACATCTTTTCAAAATGGCTGCGGCGCGGTTATTTTTAAAAAAAATCTTGTAAATGAATTGTAGATGAATTGTAGATGACTAATTAAATGCGTTCTTTAAAACTTCTGTAATTTGTTTGTAAGATGTCTTTTCAAGATGTATTGTAGAGTTCTCGTTGAACGGACATTAGCGTAAAATGAGAACTATACAAGATATCTGCAAGAGACATCTTGTAAGTAAATTGAAGAAGTCTAAAAGTTGTGTACAAGTTATTGACAAGTTTTCGCGAATTCAAAACAAATGAAAATAAAACTCAACTTCATTATTGTGAACTTTTTCGATCGCATGGCTGTTTAATTGTTTAGGTAAGTAAAATTAAATTAATATCTTTTAATAATGTTATTGATAGCCAGTAATAATTTATTTTTTTATTTTAGATTTTGACTTAAGCATTTTGAATTAAGATTTTGACTCAATTGGATAGGTGCATTAGCTGGATTGGATAGGTGGATAGCTGGTAGAAAAAAGTATTAGACGATATAATAATCGGCCCCCCTTGAAGAATCAACCTAGCGTCGTCACTGATATGAAGATGAAAAACATCAAAATGAACACGAGCAAGATCAACATTGTAATTGTATGCTATAATTTTTAAAATATAGATTAAATCTTTTTTTACACAGTTACATTTTCCTAATCCTTTCTCTAAGCATCTCAAAGACATTTAGAAAATGTTTCCGATCTACAATCCATCTTCCATGGTAATAATTCAAATGACTTTATGAATTCTCTACAAGAGGTTTAGTAGAAAAAAATTAAGAGCAAGTAAATGTTTTTTATTGCATCTTTAATAGATATCTTATAGACTTGTAAAAATCCACTTTCCAAGCTGAGTACAAGATATTTACCAAGACGGACATTAGCGGTATACAGTCCTCTTTGACACATCTTAAAGATGATTTTTAGACAATCAAGAAAATTAAGATTTCTTGTGGATCAACTTCGAGAAAATTAAGATGTCTAGTAGATGTTGGCTACACTGATTTGTGCTACTTGGGTAAAAGACGACCTATGTTAGAAATAGTTTAGTGTCACGTTTTTTTCTACTGCCACGATGTTCAAAGTACGATATTATAACCATATGAATATTGAAATGAATAAATAAAGTGTTTTTTGATAATGCAAACTGAAGTTATTTTAAATCTAGTAAACGAAAGGTTTTTACAACCTAATTTTTTCAATAGAACTGTTCATGGTTTTATCACATCCTAGGAGGTGCTACGCTTTGGGCTATTTCTATTTTCATGAAAAAGTAAAAAAGGACTCTTCTTTTCCACCTCATATCCTGAAATTAGGACGAAGAGATGTACAATTGGCAACTGTTAATGTGGAGAGAATAAAACGTAAAGTTGTGTCTCTTTTTGAAATAATAGTCGCTAGGTGGCTCGGATCCCTGGAAATGTTAACCTAAAACCCATAAAAAAATCCAATTATAAAATTAATCCAAAATAAAATTAATTGATCAGACATCAATTCCTTTTTCCATTTTCTTTTCTTCTTCTTCTTCTTCTTCGCTACGAACCTTCTCCTCGTGGGCGTGGACGCTCAATTGCCTAAAAAAAACCAAAAATTTAAACACAAAGCATCGAGTTAAAACTTAATGCTTTTTAATAACAAAATACTTATCTGACATGAATCATCCAGAGTTGTAACACCTTTTCGGTTCGCGCTAGGGATTTTTAACATCACTTCGGATTCGGAGTGGATCGGATCGGGTTTGGTTTTCTGTAAGGAATAAAGGTTATAAGTAGGTAAATAAACAACATTGCCGACCATTTTCGCGAGAGAATTTTGTCGCCAAATGGAGTGGAAGCAGAAAATCTAAACACTCTGCAAGTTAAATACAAATATTTAAGCAATTCCAATAGCTTAGGTGGTGGCGCAGGAGTTAGAGTCTCAGACTTCCACTCCACTGGTGCAGGTTCGAATCCAAGTCTCGGGAATTTTTTTTTATTATTTATTAGAGTCTAAAAGTACAAAAAAAATATTTTTTTTAATATACAAAAAATATATTTAAGGTATAAAAAAGGTATAATGAAGATATGCGAAATAGTTATTTACATGGCAAGGGTTGAAAGCGAGGTACATCAAATTGAGACGAATTTGATGCCCGAGCGAAGCGAGGGCAGCAAATTGTCGAGATTTGATACTCGCTTTCAATCCTTGACTATGTAAATGACTTTTTTATTACGAGTAAAACGCCAAATATTTGTTACTTACGGAAAAAATTAAGATTTTTGAAATTTCCCTTTTGTTTGTAAATGTTACGGGTAATTCCCGTTTTTGGGCAATTCTCAGAATTGCCCAGTTAAATAAAATTGTTGGTCAATTCTGAGAATTGACCAAAATGTTGCTGGGCATTTCTAGAACTGCCCAACCGCTGGCTAATTCTAAAATTGCCCAAAATATTTTCCAGGCAATTCTAGAATTGCCAAGTGTTGGGCAATTTTAGAATTCTTTTGCTAAGACTAATTTTGGTTTTGCTCATAGCAATAAATAAATATAATAAGTAGAGAAAGTGATAACTTTTTCCCATTTATTTTGCAGTTTTTTCCGACTAGTGTTAAAATAATGGAAGGAAAAACTGAAAAATAAATTATGTCAAATAAAAGTATATTAAAATTTTTGCAAAAATATCACAGTAAAATGAAACGTTTAAAGCTTGAGAAATAAAATAATTAAACTACAATATCCTAATTCATTGAGGTTTCCATGGGGGCATTAAAATTTTTAACCCTTGAACCTCTTTGATAATTTTTTTGTGCGTATTTCACATTGTAAGTTGATAGCCTCCGGTAGTGATTAACCTTTTCCAGACGGCGGTATTATATATAATACCAATAATTTTGCATGTACCAGACGGCGGTATTATATATAATACCAATCTTATATATGTAATATAATTTTTTTTTCAAGCCGTAAGTTAGGAGAGTACCTATGATCGACTGCCAGACATAGTCGCAAGTAAAAATAGACTAATGCGAATTAATTTGGAAAACGGCTTTCCTATTATTAGCTTATGGGGAAGTCATCGTTAAGCAAAGGCTACACTAGTATATTCTTAAAATAAGAAAAAACATTCCCTTTTGAGTTCTAACTGCCTGAACATATATACAAGGTCAAAACAAAACAACCCCAACTTAAAACTCCTTCCAAAATCGAGTTCGGCAACTTGTAGTACTTGAACAACCCTTGACAAGTCAAAAAAATTCTAGCTCCTTTATCCCCCTGATAAAAAATTCACAAATAGGTGAACTTTATGTTTTCGAGGTCGTAGATTCCAAATTTAACATTATTTTTTAGGTGGAGGGCCGCTGGGAGCCAGTATTAAGGACCCTCAAATTTTCTTATCCGAAAAATGAAATGTGGGGCTCTTTTTCAAGGTTTTTGATATCGCAGATGCCAAAAATGAAACTGTTTTTTATCTACATTGACTCCTACCTAAAAAATAATATCATATTTGAAATCTACGGCCTCTAAAATGTAATAAATGAGTACCATGTAACATTTTTTGAAAAAAAAAATTTTAGGGATCCTAATATCTGGTTTCCTGTGTCCCCCACATAAAAATTAATGCCAAATTCAAAATCTACGACCTCAAAAATATAAAGTCTACATAGTTTTGAATTTTTATCTGGAGAATAAAAAGGGCTAGAATTATTTTATTTCTAAACAGCTTATATACTGCCGATTGCCTAGCTTCAATATTGAAGGGGGTTTTATAGTCTTGAACTTTTTTAGGGTCCTCAGTACTTGGTATACCTTAACAATACTAAAAAATAACTAGCCGTCGCAAAATGCGTCTCCTACAGGAGGGGGGCCGATCGGAATCGGTTAAAAATAGTAAAAAATATTCAAAACTGCAATACTCTAACAAGTAGAAAATGTTAACCTACCCTAATTCCATAAAAAGGGGAAAAAAGTAAAATGAACCAAAGAAAAGATAAATCCCACCCCACTGTGCAACGTCCGTGTGGTAGTAGGATTTATATCTGCTCTTCGTTGCAATTATTCTGTCATTTCTTATGAGTGCTCCCTTACAACCGGTACTTTGTTAAACTTTTTCATAGAAAAATCGGCCAAAAAAGGCCGCTAAAGAGAATTTTTTCTGGATAGCTTTTTCAAAACGACACCATGGAACCTGTGCACGAAATTGGAGCGAATTCTTAAGTTATGATTTTACCCTTAAAGTGGCCAAAATAGACGCATAGGCCACATCTGAGCATTACTGAACATATTTTAATCCCCAATAACAAAAACAACCAAAACGTCCGAAATTTTTTGTATTTTGACCAAAGTTGTGTCCATTGCGGCCCCATTCGAATTCGGCCAGCCAAACCGCCGCTGGGGTGTTCATTGTCACGGCCTCTAGTATGGCTACGCGAAATTGAGAAATATCGTAGGAGCTGTTTTCAAGAAAATCGGGACTTTGTGTACGGATGGACAGACGGAACCACGGACGGAAGTTTGCTGTTCAAAATCTGAAACGGATTTCCCAGTTGAAACTTTTGGATGATCAGAAATAATAATTCGTTGCTTAATTAAAAATTATGAAAATCTTTTGCCTTGCGCCTTTTTCAGAAGTATGTATGAACTTTTGATTATACAAAAACCAAAGCCGAAAAAGATAACAATACAAATGCAAGCTGATATGAATTTTTCTACATTTGGAAACATTATACAGTCGAACTCGGTTATAACGAATTTGAAGGGACCGGGAAAATTGGTTCGTTATAACCGATCTTCGTTAAAACCGAGATTGGAAATTTTTTCATATTTTTTAAACTTTAGCTTACCTTACTTTTGGAGGTCAAAATACGTATCCAGAGTTAGTTGCTTAACATGTAAAGTTTGAGTTTTGTTAATTTTTAAGCCTAGCTGGTAAATAAAATATTCGAACTCCGATCTTCGTGGCTTTGGAATGGAACTAAACATCGTGAATGGAACTTCGTGAATGGAACTAAACATTGCAGCAGTTAGCCTGGTTTCATTGTTTGTATTTCAGCAAGTTGAAACTTTGATTTAAATGAAATATAAGTAAGCATATTTTCCAACAAGAAGAAAAAGACTTTTTCAAACGGAAAAAATTAATTATTTGTCAATTTTAAGCAAAAAGAAGCGGTAATTTTGAAATTTGTTCGTTATAAAAGAGTTGTTCCGGTGAAATTGTTATGTTTGGCAACACTGCATGTCAGGTGATTGTAATTCAAGATGTCTGATACTTAATAAACTATGATTCTATCACGATATTTGTGTATTTATTATACATCATAACATGGCGCTGCGGCCGGACTTTTGCAGTGAAACAGCGCAGTTTGAAGTGCAAATTTTGAAATTATCGAAAGGTTTAAGTGGAATTTTGCGTATTCATTAAGGATTCTGGTCGATAAAATAAAGTATGAATACGACCGCGGCTACCACGACTCCGAATGCAATAGTCACCACTGCCCAGGCAAGTGGTTCGGCATCTACCAATTCTGTTTATACGACGAATATGTATACGTCTGTAATGTCAAATTTATTGCCGCCTCCCCCGCTGGACAGAAACGGGGATATGAATGACAATTGGAAGCGCTGGAAACAGAAATTCAGTAATTATTTGATCGCATCACAGGCGATTAAACACACGGATGAAGAAAAAGTGGCTTTGCTTTTACATGTGATCGGCGATGACGCGATCGACCGTTTTGATACATTTGTTTTGACAGATGCCGAGAGAAAAGATTATTCTAAAGTGTTGGATGCATTTGAAAAGTATTACGCACCTCAATGTAGTCCTACAATGGACCGATTCAGATTCAATACATGTATGCAGGGTTCGGACAAATTTCTAGATTTTGTGCAAAAACTGAAGACCCTGGGTAACAAGTGTGATTATGGAGCTTTGAAAGACACTTTGATAGCCGATAGAATTATTTTAGGGGTGCGAGATGTGACAGTAAAGAAACAGTTATTAAGGGAACCAAATTTGACTCTCGACAAAGCCACATCGATAGGTCTGGCTCATGAGCGAGCACAGGAGCAAGTTCGTAAGATGAATGCAGATTCGACAGATGGAGAGATTCAACAAATCTACAGGAGAGGTCGCAGCAAGGGCAGGAGAGATGGACGAGGAGCTAGGAATATCAAAGATCAACAACGAGGCAAGTCAGGGAATAGAAGGTCTTCGGCACAAAGAAGTTCATCCAGAGGTCCAGCTTGTAAATATTGTGGATTTACTCATGACAAAGGCAGGTGCCCAGCTTATGGTAAAGAATGTAAGATATGCAAAAAGCAAAATCATTTCGCAAAGGTTTGTAAAAGTAGAAATAATGATAATGATAAGAATATACGTGCTCTTTTAAATGATGATAATGATCATGATTATGATTATAATGAGGATGTTTTACCTTTACCACTCGATATGATCAGGCATGTTGACTTGGTTAAATATAGTGATGATTGGATGGAAAAATTATATGTCAAAGATTCTAGTAAGTCACTTGTGGTGTTAAAAGCTAAAATTGATTCAGGGGCAGATGCCAGTTGCATTTCGAAGTCTGAATTTTATAAATTAAAAATGCCATTGTTACCAAGTAAGGTTAAGTTATGCAGTTATAATAAGAGTCCGATACCTGTCATAGGCCAGATTACTTTGACATGTCAGACTGATTACGATACTAAAAATAGATTATTAGTGTTTCAGGTTGTTGATGTGGATAATGCGCCTACTGTAATTGGTGGTGAGGATGCTTTAAAATTAAAATTAATCATTAGGAGACGTGATATAGAAGCTAAGAGGATTCAAATGGTTAAAGAAAAAAAAAGTGGATCTCAGGATATCGTTAATGGATCTCATGATATTGTTGCTGAATTTAAAGATATTTTTGATAAACTTGGTGATATTAAAACGACTCCATGTGATTTTACTTTAAAGGAGAATACTAAGCCTGCAGTGTGTATTAATAGGAGAGTGCCATTTGCTGTTAAGGGGAAATTAAAGCGTGCTTTGAAAACTTTGGTGGACCAGAAGATTATCACTCCGGTGCAGGAAGCTACCGCATGGGTTAATCCAATAACAATTGTCAATAAGCCTTCGGGAGACATCCGAATCTGTTTGGATCCCCAGGATTTAAATGAAGCGATAGATAGACGGCATTATACCTTCCCGACGTTTGAGGAAATCGCGGCGAAGTTAAAAGGCGCCAAATATTTCAGTGTTCTGGACGCCAATCAAGGATTCTATCAGATACGTTTGACACATCAGGCTTCTTTATTAACGACTTTTCAAACGCCGTTCGGAAGATTTAGATTTCTTCGGTTACCCTTTGGCTTATCTGCGTCACCGGAGATTTTTGCAGAAACATTTACGAATATTTTTCAGGGTGTAGATGGCGTTCAGATCTACATAGACGACATTCTGATTTGGGGTAAGACTAAAGAAGAGCATGACGCAAGGCTTAGAAAAGTCTTACTACGAGCCCGTGAGTACGGAGTGGGACTCAATAAAAAGAAAAGCAAGTTCGGAGTTCAGGAAGTGAAATATTTAGGACACATTATCAGCAGTAAAGGCATTAAAGTTGATCCCGAAAAAGTGGAAGCTATTAAAGTAATGAAAATTAAAAATATTTCAGATCTCAGAAGATTTCTGGGGATGCTTAATTACGTTGCGAAATTTGTTCCGAATTTAGCTCAGAGAACGTCGAAGTTAAGAGAGCTTCTCCACAAGGACGTTGATTGGAATTGGACACCACAGCACGAGGAGGAATTCTTAAAATTAAAGGAAGTTCTGATATCAACGCCCGTATTAAGCTATTTTGATGAGCAGGCTCAGATTACTTTATCGGTAGACAGCTCGAAAGAAGGCATGGGAGCGGTTTTACTTCAGAATGGCCAACCGATCGCCTATGCTTCAAAATCGCTCAATGAAAGCCAACAGCTATACGCACAAATAGAAAAGGAGGCTCTCGCCATTCTTTATGGATGTTTGAAGTTTCGCCAGTATTTATATGGTCGATTTTTTATAGTGGAATCCGATCATAAACCACTGGAAGCAATTTTCCGCAAACCGTTAGAAAAAGTTCCGGTTAGATTACAGAACATTAGGATGTACTTGCAGGGATATCGGCTTCGTGTGACTTATAAGCCGGGAAAGGAATTATGGATAGCTGATGCTCTTTCCAGAGATAGTCGCCGAGATGATGATTTAGATTTAAAAGAAAGAGACATTCACGCGCAAGTGTGCTTTATTAGGGCTTCGAGTGCCAAGTTAGAACAGATTCGAATGGAAACCCAGAAAGACAAGGAGCTGAAGATAGTGGGGACATACATAATGGAGGGCTGGCCGGAACATCAAAAGTTAGTGAATGACATGTGTAGGCAATATTTTTTATATCGAGATGAATTAGTAATTCAGGATGGGTTGATTTTCAAAAATAGACAGTTAGTTATACCGAAGTCATTGAGAGCTGATATTTTGAAGAAAATTCATTATACGCATATGGGAATTGTCAAGTGTAAAAGTCGTGCGCGAGAAACAGTCTTTTGGCCTTACATGAATAAAGAAATTGAAAGTCTAGTGAGTAGTTGTGCAATTTGTCGAGATTTTGATAAACAAAATGTTAAGGAGCCTTTGATTAATCGAGAGTTACCGACAAGGCCGTGGCAATATTTGGCTAGTGATATTTTTACTTTAGATAGTCTGAAATACTTGTTGATCGTTGATTTGTATTCTAAATTTGTGGAATGTGAGAAGTTAGATGATATGACTAGTGCAACAGTTAAAATGAAGTTTAAGGACAATTTTGCGCGTCATGGTATTCCGGAGATGTTATATTCAGATAGAGGCATGCAATACATTAGTCGGGACATGCAGGAATTTGCGGATGAATGGCATTTTACTTTACGTCAGTCCAGTCCACGGTATCCTCAGAGCAACGGTTTCGCTGAACGCACTGTTGGCTCAGTCAAGACAATGTTGAAGAAAATTTTGCGGGATAAAACTAAAGATTTTTACTTGGCTCTGTTAGAATATCGCGCTACACCCATAGGAGATGGTCTCCCATCCCCGGGTGAACTTTTGAATAGCCGACGATTAAATGGTCTTCTTCCAGTGACTACAGCTCGCCTACGCCCTCAGATGCAGCCCGATTTAATGCCAGAGTTGCTGAAACGGCAAGAAATACAAAAGAAATATTACGATCGAGGCAGTAAACCGCTTCGCGAATTACAGACTGGAGAGGATGTTCGCATTTGGCATCGCAATTCTTGGATGCCGGGCAAAGTACGGGCAAAAGATGAGTCGCAACCACGATCTTACGCAGTGGAGATTGGCAAAAACATGGTATTACAGCGCAATCGTCGACATATTCGACCTGACCCGTCGAAAACTTGGAGTAAGCGACAAATGTCTGATGCAGCTATTGAGGATGTGCTTCGTGCTTGTGATCAAGTGCCTAATTTTGAAAATTTAAATCGTCAACTTTTAACTGATTTAGATGCCGGTCCAGTGACAACCCCTGTAATTGACGCACGGAGCCCGCCCAGTCCTAACGGACCTAAGACGTCCTTGCGCCAGAAGACGCCTATGCGAACTTCGTATATGAAGCAGCATACGACTGACTTACCGACTGACATTTCGACCCCTCCCCGGCCTCGTCAGGTAACTTTTAGTCCGCAGGTTGAAGTTCGTACGCGCGTGGGTAGATCTGTCAAGCCACCGGAATGGCACAAGGATTATGTTACAAAATAAAAGCTTCCAGGTCCTTGAAACAATTTTGGTTTCCTTTTACGATTCTTTTTGTTCTGATATTTTTTTAATTCATTTCTTTTTAGTGTCCGCTCAATGCGTTCGTTTTGGTAATTTGTCAACACATTTTTTTTTTACTTTGTAAAAGCGACATGCCCGAGTTTTCTCATTAATTTTTTTATCGGGAGCACGCTCTTTTTATTTCATTATTTTGGCTTACGGGTCATGTATTTTTTTTTACCGAGTCTTTTATTTTAGTCATTTCTTTGTACTGATGTTTCGTTTTGTTGCCTAAAGGGGGAGATGTTATGTTTGGCAACACTGCATGTCAGGTGATTGTAATTCAAGATGTCTGATACTTAATAAACTATGATTCTATCACGATATTTGTGTATTTATTATACATCATAACAGAAATTTCGGTCGTTATATCCGAATTTTCGTTATAGCCGAATTCGTTATGGGGCCGTTCAAGTATTACGTAAGCATATTAGGGGGGGGAGGGGGTCAAAATTAACCATATTCGCCATAAGCTAAGTATGGCGAAATGTGCTTACACCCCGGGGGAGGGGGTCAAAATTCACCAAAATCATGCTTACGTAATACTTGAACGGCCCCTATAACCGAATTTTTTTACATTACTAAGATAGCGGGCCAACCAAATGTTTACAATTTGTTCGTTATATCCGGGATTTCGTTATAAGCGTGTTCGTTATAAGTGGGTTCGACTGTACCTGATAAAAATTTTTCCCCCAACTTTGTCATCAATATACTTACTCGGGACAATGCAAATGATTTAATTTATGATCCTTCATCTTAATATTATAAGATGACACCTTACCAAGGCTACAAGTTACGATCACACATTTCTTTTAAACGATTACTTATACTGGTTTTTAAAAAAGTAAGATAGTTCACATGAACCGTTTTTGCATATCACCGATCGAAAAGTTTTTTAAGGGGATTTTAACGATTTCCACTCAAAATTATTTTATTTCAATATCACAGTCGCATTAAGCTTAAAATTCCCTATCATATTCTTTTTTATAACGTCTAAAAATTCCAAAATTACGCTAAAAAACAAAAAAAATGATTTATATGGATATATTACATTTTGAAACTGAAACCTGGGATTGCAATGCCATCTATTGAGTGCATCCTTTCGATCGCAGCGCTCCATAGCGGCTTCATCCTTTCAGGCGTGTATCGCATATTTACTATTATACTGGCTTTCTGTATAAATCTTTTTTTTTTTTTTTTTTTATATTTAATGACTATTGGTTTACACCTTTTGCCAACTTACAACGTAACACTGTCTAACCTATCAAATTTTAATAGAATGTTGTTTTAAAAATTTTAACACAGAATAAATAATATCAGATTTAGGTTCTTCTATAAAATCCATCAACGTTGCCACCTCTCTCTTTAATACACTGCTGACACTCTTTATTAGTTCTTTGCGCCCATTTTCAAACTGTTTACATTTGAACAAAATATGCTCAACCGTTTCAGACTCTTCTCCACAAGAACACATATCATCAGTTATAATTTTAATCCGCTTTAAATGAGATTTCACACTACAATGTCCTAATCGGATCCTACTAAAGGTACTTATCAAATGCCGCGAAGCATGTATTTTATGAAACCACGGTGTTTTAAATGGAGCACCTTTGAGAAGCTTATACTGATTACTGCTAACTTGGGTATCACGATGAAATTTAATATGCCAGTCCTTCCAGATATCCTGCTTAATCTTAGGGAGGAGATCACCTGTATAAATCTATATTCAAAGTTTACCTGTCTACTGCCACGAAAAAAAAATTCCGCCTATGTTTAACTTATGGATCGATGAACGCTTAGAGTTCCACTGATGCGTACTCTTAATTAATCTTTGTATGTTTTTTGGACTTTTCCATCGATTTTTCCGGATTTTTGCAAAAACCGGTGGAATGGGTCCTTTGGACCTAAACTAATTGGGAAACACCAAAAAAGCCCAACCAGTTGGCTCCAAAGGCCCATTTTAGGCATAAATGAAAAAATACAGGATTTTTTTAATTAGAGCGTTTTCTGTAATATTTTGGGGAGCTTGAGGTCTTAATTAACATATTTAGACTTTCTTTATCGATTAACACATAAATCATCTGAAAATTCGTACCGAAAATGCCATTTACAATTTTTTAGTGTATGGCTCATTTTTTAAATTTTGGCGCGACTTTTTTTAAAATTCAAAATTGTTAAGGTGCGTTTTGACGCATTCCCAGTGGGAATTTCGGGATGATTTTTGCGTCAATCGATAAAGGACGACAATGGGTGCATTCGTTTTGCGGTCCGGCCGCGGCCGGGCCGATGTGGAGCCTCTGCTTAGCTTATGTGTTCTGATAAACGAATGCACTCTATAACTATCACTTAAGACCAAAAGCCCCTAAAATTTCAGCATGGAAAGCTAATTTTTTTAAAATTAACTAATTAGTTTCAATTTCAGGAAGCTAATTAGTTTCAACGAACTCCCAAAGATAGCGCCCCAGGTCTACTGAGCTCTTTTCTGTAATGTGCTGTTGCCTGCTACCTATATATAGTGATGTCGATATTTTTAAAAACCTCGATATTTATCGATATCGGTATCAAAAATTGTTGTATCGATATCGATATTATTAAAGGAAAGAAAAAAGAAAAGTAAGAAAATAGCCGGCATATGAATAATTTTTAAACAAAGACTTAACGAGGGTGACATTACAAAAAATAGAAAAAAAGATCATCACCCGTTTTGCCTCTTGAATTTTTTTGTAAAATTTAAAAAAGAAATTTTAAATTGGTAAAATTATCTTTTAACGGGAACAAAGAGGCGAGGCCATCTTGGTTCCTCTTCCATAAGATTCAATGAGAAGTCCTTATACATAGGCGAGACTTGGTTCCACTATACTGTATTATACATAGGCGCAACCCATTTAACTCTGACAGCCAATCAGCAGGCGTCCTGATCACCTGATCTGTCGCCTCTCTTCCATCTAGTCTCTCTCTCTACTATATATCATTATTTTTTTGGAACTAACGGAAACGGATGGATCATGAACGTTTGTTTTCGTAAACAATACACTTACCGGTAACAAATTATCTTTTTATTTTATTATTTAAGGACTTAAAATGCCTACTTGGAATCAAATTCAGTCGCAGTTGCGAAATCCTAATAATCCAGTTGTTTTTTTCGATGTCAGTGTTGGCACAACAGTAAGTACTTCGTGTAAAATTTCAGAACGTGCAACTGCAACATGACAGTTTTATTATTATCATTTTGCTTTTAGGAAATAGGTAGAATGATAATGGAATTATACGCTGATGTAGTGCCCAAAACCAGCGAAAATTTTAGAGAGTTTTGTACTGGAGAATATAAAAAAGACGGAGTACCGATAGGTTATAAGGGAACAAGTTTTCATCGTGTTATTAAGGATTTTATGATTCAAGGAGGAGATTTTGTAAATGTAAGTATTGTTTCACATTTTTTATTACTACCCCTGCCATAAATAATTAAGTCATCAATGAGTTGTAAATTTTTTGTGACAGGGAGATGGAACAGGCCTAATGAGCATATATGGGGGAGGTTCATTCCCTGATGAAAATTTCACGATAAAACATGATTCACCAGGGCTTTTATCAATGGCTAACAGTGGTAAAGACACAAACGGTTGTCAGTTTTTTATAACATGTGCCAAGTGCAACTTTTTAGATGGTAAACATGTTGTTTTTGGTAGAGTTATAGACGGGCTTTTAGTCATGAGAAAAATAGAAAATGTTCCGACAGGACCAAATAATAAACCAAAAATACCAGTGACAATATCACAGTGCGGACAAATGTAAAAACTGGGTTTTAGTGAATGAACAATTTTTAAGATTTTCAAAAACAAAACATCCATTTTATTTAATAATCAATATTTATATAAGTTACACATAATAAAAAATAATTAATGTCAAGAATCTTTGTTCTGAATATGAAGTTTTTGCATTTTTAAAATTGGTTTCCCATACCTAGATTTAGCTTCTTCGTAAAAAGCACCTTCCATTTGTCTTACAAGTTCATTAAAAAACATATTAGCCAGTTGCGAGTGAAAAGATGATCGAAATGCAAAAGATACAAAAAAATCGATCAGACAAGTTTGAGGTACATTGGTTAAACCTGGCGAAAATTTCCAAACAGTTAATAAATGATTAAATAATTTACCATCTGTACACACAGCTTTGACTAGATTTGGTCTCACTAACGTTACATTTGATGTATAACTTTCTACGATTGGAGGAAAACCTATAATTAAATCAGCTTTTAAGTTGTTGCTTGACTTTGAAGTCACTAATGATTTTTTACAAAAAGGTATGAAGGTGTTATAATGTTCTACATCAGCTACAACATCAAACATTTGCTCCATTGAGTATCTGTAAAAAAAATTAATTGAACTTCAGCATGTAGTTTTTTGGGAAAAGAAGTCGTGAAAATATTACCCAACTAATTTCCTTCCAGCGTATTCTTTTTTCATTCCCTGTTTAGCATTTGAAAACGTTAAAAACGTTCTGGAAAATTCTAGGTCAACTGTATAATATTTCTGTGCTGAACATTTTTTATGATTTATGGAACTATCTTCATTTTTTATTGATGAAATTTCTATTGGGGGGAACCTGGAATGATTTAAAGTGTGACAAGATTAGGTTATGTAAAGAAAATTTTAATTCTACGGCCAGAACTTTTACGCCGCCGTGACGACTAACCTGTCTAATGAAAATGGTCGAATAGTCATTGAAAATTTATATAAATTTTTTATTTTAAATGAATGCATTTTAACCTAAAACTACATTTTTTTAGTAACCCAGATAATTAGCCAATCATTGAATCATTGAATCATATCTCTCGAATTTTTTTTCTCGTGTCTGCTGCCACGACGATAATGAACAACAATAACAATCATGGAGGTGGAGGAACGTTATGGATTTTTACAAATTAATAAATTTTCAGTTGTTATATACATCGGGAATTAAAATTGTGTTAATGATCGTACCGGGGACATCATTATGCGCATTAATTTTAAAATAATATTATCATTAATATGTTTTACCGTGTTGTTTCTTATTTTATCTTTCTGGACCAAATGTACAGATTTTCAACAAAGCGTAAGAAGATTCAATCCGAAATTGGGTGATTTTGAGCAATTGAGACGGTCATCCAACGCTCAGGTGAGTGCAATTTTTAATTATTTTTTGAAAATTAATCGATAATTGAATTTATCAAAGGATTTTTGAAGAATAATTAGTGAAATTTTTGTGAAAAAAATGTCAACCATTTTAATTGGGAACCACACCTGCAATTTTATTTTATGGCTATATGAGGTATGCAGGCTATTAATTTTTAAACAAGATTTTTTATTTTTAATTTTAATAACAGGGTGATAAATTCAGTGATAAATCAGGATATGAGGAAATAGAATGTGTTATAAATCAAGAATACTCAGTAAGCTGCAGAAAGGAAGGCGAAGAGGTTTATTTGCCATTTTCATTTCTTCACAAATATTTTGAGGTTAGTGTTTAATTTTGTATGAGAGTATCCTTGATTTTCACTTTTTTAAAATAATTTGTTTTAATTACAGGTTTATGGGAAATTAGCTAGTTACGATGGGCTTGAAAAATTTGAATGGTCGCACAGCTATTCAAAGGTGTACAGGCCAAAAGCTAGATATGATCCTAGAGGTGTTTTTATGTATTTTGAAAAATACAATGTGGAAGGTAGAGATAGGGTTAAATGTCTTAGTGCAATAGAAGGTGTCCCGATTTCGACACAATGGGAAAGTCAGGGTTATTATTATCCAACGCAGATTGCTCAGTTTGGTCTCAGCCATTACAGTAAAAATTTAACAGAGCCAGAACCAAGAAGAAAAGTTTTAGAAGATGGGGGGAAAGAAATGGCCAATTGGGAGACTTCAAATACAGGCGCAACATACAATAGAATTGTACAGCCTGAAAGTAGTAATAATAATGTCTTGGAGTTTCAAACTTCAGGTATGATATTTCATTTTTTTAAATTAATTTTTCTTGAAAAAAATTAAAAATCAGACTTTGTTTAATTTGTTTTTTTTTATTTTATTTCAGATTCTTTGTCTAGTCAGGTATTATTAAAACTCGATCATGTATTAGATTTAATACTCCAAGTAGATATAAAATTATCAGCAAATTCTTCACTTACTGTCACATTACAAAATAGGGAGAGTAAAGAAATGTTTTACTTACATTATATCGCATCAGATTTACATATCTCAGCTCAGAAGGAACATACTTATCATGGATTGGGACGTAATAATCATTGGACTAAAATCACAAGAGATTTAGTTATTGATATACAGAAAGGGATCACATTTCAAGGAAAGCCCAAACGGAAAATATCAAAATCAAAAATTAAGGTAAAACACATATTGATTTATATTGGAAACACCTTAACTGACATTTTACAATTTTTTTCATAGATTGTTGAGATATCACTTCAAGGATCAGGGTACATAGACAACCTCACATTATCCTCAAGCGAGCATTTATCCCATTTTTATGATGCTGCTGAATGGTTTGTAAATCACCAAGATCCAAACACAGGAGGATGGGTTAATCCAGTAACAAGAAGATTAGCGTCTGGCATGGCGGAATTAGATCCAGGATGGTGAGATTTTTTAAATATTTTTTAAAGACATGTTGCATATTGAGGGGGAGGAGGCTTCCACGCTTCAATTTTAGGCTTTGTAGTAGAATAAGGCACATATTCACATCGTGTACCAGTCTGGTTAACCTCTGGGCATAACATCCAAGGATAAACCGGTCGATTTGGATCTTCGTAAGGTAGATAATCAGTTGTATGATGTAACCATCCAAACCATTCAGGTGGAATCATAGTTGCATCATAATTTAGTCCAACTCTCTCTGCATAAATCACCCATCTATCCCTCGGGACGAAATAGTAAGAGCTTTCGTAGTATTTATTACCCATGAAATCTTGTCCGACTAAACGACCGAGTTTAACATCATCGGTGTAAAATAAAGTTAAAATGAAACCTTTAATTCCATTATTAACTTTTATCATTTCACGAAGTCTGTGAAATGGTTGAAGAGAACGTTGAACGAAAGTCATGATTTATAATTTTTGTTTACTAAACATTGAAAACAAAAGCCTAACTGCCTAACTGCATCGCAAAGCAAAGCATTATGGGAATTACAGTAACAGTTTACAGTTAACAGTTGTTTCGAATTACTTGTTCCTTAACCTCAACTGGTTCTCGTTTTAAGTGTTTGTTCTTATTAATTGTTATCAACTCTAAATATAACTTTTTTAGCCGTAATTCGAATTTTTCGGTCAATAATGCTCATTAAATAATCGACCAGACATTTTTCTTAAATGCAACCAGTTGAGGTTGAGGTTAGGTTAATCCTCGCCATCTTGTATAACGTGAAAATAAACATTCATTTTGTTAATTTGTGATTAAAAATGGTTTATTTCGTTCTGATAAAGCTTTAAAATGTGTTTTCAATCAAATAATGTGTTGTTAGGTGAGTAGTGTTTAAATTCTAATGACAAATTTTTTAGGTGTTCTGCAATGGGCCAAGGACATGGAATATCCGTGCTAGCTCGAGCTTATTATCATTCTGGAGGAGACATGAAATATTTAAGAGCAGCTACAGAAGCTCTTCGACCTTTTAGGACTCCGAGTCAAGATGGCGGAGTTTTAGCTACATTTTTAGGACAATACCCTTGGTACGAAGAATATCCGACGACACCGTCCTCCTTCGTACTTAATGGATTTATTTACTCTTTACTAGGTAAGTTAAAAGTTTTACTTATCTTTTTGTAAATTATTTTATTAAAACAAAATCTGTTTACAGGTTTATACGATTTGAAAACAATCGCCCCAGCAAGATTTTCAAAAGAAGCAACAGCCTTGTTCGAACAAGGAATGCGTTCTCTTAAAAAACTTCTCCCTTTATTCGATATGGGAAGTACTACGAGCTACGATCTTCGACATTTCACGTTAAATGTCGCTCCGAATATTGCTAGGTGGGATTATCACGCTACGCACGTCAATCAGGTAAATATTCTTTCACTAAATGATTCTGTTTTCAAGTAGAAACTTTATTGAGAAAAAATTTTTTTTAGCTTTTATTATTAAATACAATCGACAGTGATCCTTTGTTGAGCACAACTGCCGAAAGATGGTTGGGTTATATGAGTGGAAAAAGAGCAACTCACAATTAAACTACTCATTTATTTTTTAGTTGATTGTGGTGCGACCAAAAGTTTCTTGTTGGAATTAAAATAGCCATTATTAATTTTAAAAATTTATTTATTGATTTTAGACTGCTTTAAATACTTAATTGAAATGTGATGATAGTTACGTCCGTTAATTTCGTTAGAGACACGAAATTCAAAGACAAAGTATTATTTTTTTTTTTTTTTTGTTTTTAAAATGGCTTTTATGATTTTATTATTAAGATTGTGTAACTATTGGTCGCACTACGATCAGAATCGTTAATTAATTTTTTTCTTTCTAGTAGAAGAACGTAAAAGACTGAAATTTGTACTGTCGACTTTCTTAACTAAACTTTTTACACGATTCTTTTTTATACAAAAAAAATTGGTTGAGGGATGTAAATTGGTTTGATCGCTTTTTTCAGTCTTTAAATCAGATTTTTTAAGTACAAAAAGCGCTGAAAATGGAAGGCGCTAGAAAAAATTAAGCTTTAAAGTTATGGTTGGTTTTTATCACAAAAAGAAAGGTTGAAATTTTATTCAGCAGCGGCGTCATCAGGTTTAGAAATCTGAGCGCTGGTGTCGCTGCTGTTGATTTGAATAACTCTAGTCAGTGCTTGCCTCATGCTTTCCGAATTTTTTTCCCATAAAAAAATCAAACCTAAAAATAAATTCAACCGGAGTTTTTTTTTAGCTTTAGCGGCAATTAGAATAAATATCCTTGCAATAAATTTCCATTTAAAGACAATTAACTGTGAGCGTATTCGAATAGATTTTTAATTATTATTTGCTTGTTTAATTAAAAAATTGCATTCAGTGCAATTAATTATCTATTTATAAACATGCCTTATCTCCTGCATTTATAATCATTAGAAATGATTCTATACACATGACTTTACGCATTAATTCCGGTTGAATTTATTTTTTTGGCCCTGCTTTAAACCGCAATCCCGCGGTTTTATTTATTTAAAGACGAACTCAAAGTTTTATATTATTTCGTTATTCAATTAAACTTTTAACTTGCAAAAAAAAAAACATTCCTTGTAAAAAAAGTACAATATTTAAGTTGTTAACCCTTTTAAAAAAAAATTGTAAAAAATTGTTATTCGATGGTAAGTGGATTAAGATGTTGAATTAGACAATATTAACTTTTTGAAAATCTCATTAATTTTATATAATCTTTTCAAAGCACGTTTTAAGTTTTGAAATTTTCTAACTCTAATATACTCAAACCCCCCCTCATGAACTCCCTTTCATGTAACTATTATTTTCAATCAGATCTAGAAAATGCATTTTAAAATAAAATATAAGACAGTAAACAATAAAAAGTTTCATATATTTTTTTCAAAAAAAAAAAAAATTCCATCGTAAAAAATTTTTAAACAGGTGCTTTTGATCCATCAGGTGGTTTATAATTATAAGCATAAATTGAAGAAATAACCAAAGCTACCCCGACAACAAATTGAAAACTTAAAACAAAATTAAATAAATAAATGGAAGCTATGCAAGAAATAATAATAGCTAAGGAGGTAGCAAAACCTTTCAGGATATTATCTGCGTATTTCACAACCATAGCTACTATCAGCCCACCAACAGCTTGTAAAATAATAACATATATCACAAAACCATCATAACCAAAAAAAAATCCATTTTTCTTAATGGATCCATAATCTGACACAAGAGTTGTAAATAACCCTAATGGAAGAGATAAAAAACTTAATTGCACATTTCTAACCCAAACTGAAATATCAGATCCTTTTAATACTTTTTCAAAAAATATCCCTGCATACCCAGATAAAGCACAAGCAGCCAATGCTGCTGAAAAACCCAGTAGACGATTTTGCTCTACTGGTAATTTGGCCGCAGATGCTGATTGTGTATCTGCTAATTGTACACATACAACACCAATTAATAATATCACTAAGGCAATCCATTGTGTTGAAATTAATTTCCTTTTTAATATTATTACACTAAATATTGCTGTTGTTAAAATTTTCAGCTGATAAGTCACTTGATAAGTAGCTGCATCTAGATTCGATGCAGATGTGTAAAGTAAATTGTTTTGTATAACATATAAAAATGATGGCACACAAACTTTCAGCGTATCCCATGGCTGTTTAACTACTTGCATATTAAGGGTGGTTATTGTCTTGCTAACACTTTTTCCCTCTTCAATGTAAACAACTATTAAGCATATGATAAGTTTCACAACCTCAGACATAACAACAGCGGTTGAAGATAGGAACATATCCCCCGGTTTAGTCCTTGCATATCTCATACTTAATCCCAGCATTGCATTTTGAATGGTTAATACGACCAAACTAACATATTTCATTGAATTTTCCTTTTGAGCAACCATTTTTGAGGTTATCACTTCTATTTTTAACTAAAACAAATCTTCGGTTGCGGTTTGTAGAAAAATGTGATTGAAATTGATTTCGTTGTTATTTTCATGATTTTTCATTCATGATTATTTCCGTCTACGAGATATTTTTATTGCTTTTATATAACATTTTCGTGAACACGTCGGCAAACTCGATACAAACAAACAAAAAGCAAAACACGCCCACAGTTACCAATCATCTTTCGAAGTTTTCAGCAAAATTTTAAGGCGGGGAATATGAAAGTGAAGTAAAATTAAAATAATATTAATCGGCAGTAAGTAATTTTATTTGTTCAAATATAATTTTTTAGATGAACATTAACATAGTCGAATCAATAGAGTGAAAATTATTCGAAGTTTTCTATTTTTATAAGTGAATTTCTTCATTTTTAAAAATCGGGAATGCCTTTTAAATTTTCATAGGTGGAAAAAAATTCCGATGCAAAATGACTACAGCGACATTGTTATCTAGCGGATTTCGGGTGAACTAGATTTCAAGTTGGCAAAATTAAATTCCCTAAAGTAATGTTGGCACAAGGAACGAAGATGGCTGCCGTTTAACTTTGAACTTTACTTTGAATCGTCGAAAAGTTATCTATATTTTTATTAAGGTTGTTTTTTGCTTTAGAATAAGAATGGTAAGTTTTTTAAAAAAGTGCTGTGGTGCTCTGTTTACATATGTAACAGTAACTGCAACCGCTGTGTCACATTTTTTTTAATAACTGAAAGACAGAAACGAATTTATTGTTGTTAATAAGAATTTAGCTAATTCTTTGTTTTAGTTTACTTAGTTTAGTAGTCACCCTTTACCTTGGAGCTCCAGAATTACATTTCCCCGTTTATGCATTAATCAGACAAGAAAATGTTTAAGTTTGATTTTTTTATGATTTGTTTTTGATTCTTCATTGTATCCTTTTAACCTTTTGTCAACAAGAGTTTTTAACAGTAATTATGCTTTTGATTTTATTCTTAGATAAGTCATGCTAGGAATGATGGTAGATATTAGAAGGAGACAAATTAGTACCAGCTTGAAGCTATTAATCAAAAAAGGTAAGAATACTTTTTATATTTCCCTCATTGTTGCACTAACTGCTCCAAAAACGTTATCTAATATATTTGTTTTCTTAATAAGTTTGCCTTAATTTAAGTAAACTCAACAAGTAAATCCTCTTAATATTTTTTTGAATTTCTGTAAACATGTAAATTGTCCCTTTTCATGATTATTTTTTTATAAAGGCAAAAAAATTGTGTCACTACTGCTAATAACTTTCAAAAAAGTTCGTATTATAAACAGCTGTATTATATTTATATCTTTTCTTCAGCCATATAAAAGTGATATCATAGGATGCAAGCGAGGTTGATGGTATGTAGCAGTTATGTAAATAATCTGCAAAAAGCTATGCTGAAATTAATTATACCCCATTTGATACTAAGCATTTAGATAGTTCGTAACTATTTGTGATCAACTTTTTTTTTAAAATTGATTTCCTGAGTTGAATCGTTTTTATATTCCTTTTTAGGCTTAGTATAAATCATTTCATCATTATTTCCATTTTTTTTCATTTAAATCTGTCCACCTTTCTCATTTGTTCATAAAAAATTTGCAAAATAGAATTATTGAGTTCCTTAGTTATTTTCAAGAGTTCCTAAGATGATAATAATAATGACTAGACCTTATAATTATTGTGCGATTAATTATTAATGACTGCAACAGGATAAGGGTATCAATAAATGTCACAGCTGAATAAAATGCATTTTAATTATTTTTATTTACATTCATTTTTTTTCGCATAAATTGATATTGACAGAGGCTATGGCTAAAATAAGCGTTTGCCCTCAATTCAGTAACTTAATTCCACTTAAAATTTTTTTCATAAATGCAGTGTCAACAACATTCAATATTTTATCTGGAAGCTATTAAGTTGCAGATAAATAGATGCTGTAAAAACAGATCTTTGTTTCTTCTTTAACGATCATTTATGTAGTTGTTACCAATATTCATCGATTCCATTGATTTTCATATATTTATTCCCTCTAATGTATATGTGTTGCTTTGAAAGCCTCAGTTATACTTCCAGATGCTTTTGGAGTTCCAGAACTTTTACTGGACAACCTGCAAAACTCGTAATCACCCTCCCTTGTCAGAATTGTTAATAAAATAAACCACTGTTTGAGTACGATCTAATTTCACAAAACTTCCTTTTGATAATTACAACTTTAAAAAATGTTCACTGGTTTTAATATCTCCTACATCCATAATTCAAAACATTCAACGTATTTTGTTTCAGCAGCTTAAGAAATGGGCATCAGCCCATTTACGATTTCTCATTAATGTTTCTTATTAACTTGAGTCATGGTTCTCAGCTGAATTAAAACTTGTTTTCTTCTTATTCCAGATGTCTTTCGAGTTCCAGAGCTTTTACTGGACAACCACAACCTGCAAAACCAATATTTTCATCACGAATCTGCGTTATCATCAACTTGGGAAAAAAAATGAAACCCATAACCTCAAAAATGTATACTTGCAATGTTATTTTTCATGAAAATATAAAGATTTTTATTGAAAACATTTGTTTTCTTATATTTATTCCTCATATCCTTCCCCTCCAGATCCAAAACTTGAATTATAATATTCGGATTAATCGATTTACTATTAACAATATCAAAAATAATATCTCGTAGGAAAAAAAAGTAACTGACCTACCCCAACTGAGTCATTTGACGTCATTAAGATACATACAGCGCCGTCCTATCGGCAAAAATACTAACTAAAAGTAGTAGGAGCTGAATAGGTTTCGAATACCTCCTGCAACTTATGTTTAACTGATACTCCTCCTGGTAAAATGCCCACTTTATCATTGTCAATTTTCGGATTTTACTCCGGATTTTATGAAAAATAGGAGGTATCAGGAGTTAGTTTCTGATACCGGGATATGAACTTTTGACGTTCGGCCATAAGCTAAGCATGAAAATTATGTGTAAATTTTCTCATTCTATAATTAATACTTCCTTTTTTTTCTTAAACGTTCGGCCATATGCTAAGTATAAAGAAACGTCTATATAATCGATCTCAATCCAACTTTAATTTTCCAAATTTAATGACTTTCTTATTATTTCTTTCAAATTCGACTTCGAGGGAGGAGTCGTCTCCTCCCGTCCTATTTCTTACACTTATTTCAATGCTTAGCTTATGGCCGAGCGTCTAAAATCATATTCCGGTATCAGAAACTGACTCCTGATACCTCCTATTTTTCATAAAATCCGGAGTAAAATCCGAAAATTGACAATGATAAAGTGGGCATTTTACCAGGAGGAGTATCCGTAAAACATAAGTTGCAGGAGGTATTCGAAATCTATTCAGCTCCTACTACTTTTAGTTCGTATTTTTGCCGATAGGGCGGCGGTGCATGTACTTTAATGACGTCAAATGACGCTATTGAGGTAGGTCAGTTGATATTTTTTCGTCCCGAAAGTTTATTTTTTAATTTTTAATGATCAGTTAATTAATCAAATAACCTTTGATAAACTTTTCATGAGAAAGGAATAGGATGGAAGGAAAAAATAATAAATCAGACGTATTTTTGGTTGAAATCATTATATTTCTTTGAAAAATAACAGTGTAATTATATTTTTTTGAGGTTATGTGATCCATTTTTTTTTTTTTTTTTTTGAAGATAATCATCCCTCAGTTTCGTGATCCATTTTTTTCCCCCAGGATCTCCAGCCACAGCTCTAGTGCTCCGAAGTCATCTGAAAGTAAAAAAAACCAAACACAAGGCTTAATTTTGAGGAGGTGATTACTAGATTTAATGGGAAACACTAATTGCAAAATCACAAACTGGATTGATCAACTTTGAAATGCGAGGACAAAATACATAAGCTGGCTTTGAACTAAGGCGTTTAAAGAAAGATAACATTAAAATGAATGAAAATGTGGAAATCATTGGAATTGATGAATACTGGAATTAACAAAATGATAATGGTTCGTGAAATGAAGTAAAGTTCTTTGCAGCGGCTTATTATCTGTTATTAAATGGCTTTCGTATAAAAGGTCATGTGAATGTTGTGAATGTTGACACTATATTCCAGAAAATTGTCTGACATGTTAAGTTACTGGATTGAGGGCAAAGGCTTTAGTAAAAAACGCTTTTGGAAAAAAAAAGAACCTTGAAGAGACAAACGATGAGTGGCAATCTTATCATGGTATGAGAAGTTAAAATTAAAATTAGTGACTGTATTAGTTGATGCCAACAAAGTTATAAAAATAAATGATAAATAGAAATAATTAAATTAACTTTCACTCAGCGGTTATATTTATTCATGTCCTTATCTTGTTGAAATAATTAATCGTTACATAATTGAGGCATATGCATATATTTATTATTTTAAGAACTCTAAAATAATTATGAGGAGTTCAATTATTTTCTGTTATGCTAACATTTTTTATATACAAATGTGGAGCAAGTTTAACCGTTTTTATAAAAAAATCAAAATGATGATGAAATCATTTAATCTGTGCTTAAAAAGGAACAAATGAACCTTACAACATTTTAGGTATCTGCTAAATACATTTAATCTGACTCAAACTCTTTGACATTATTTTATTAATTGAGTTAAGAAAAGGTTTAATCAATGGCAGCTATTTTTAGAAATATTCTTGAATTGGGAAGTTATGAAAATTTTCATTAGTGGATACAAACTAAATTTTTTTTAAAGCAAAGCCATATTTTTACAAAAAAATATCCATAATAGAAGCGTAAAATGTTCCTGCCTTCATGAAATAATGATTATGAAAAGGGTCAATGTTTAAAGATGTTCATAAAAGTATTAAGAAGATTCATTAGTATAATTTACTAAGATCAACAGGAGCATTAAATGTGTCTATGAGGCAAATGTAAAAAACATTCTTACCTTTTTGGTTGCTAGCTTAAAGCTTTTAATTTGTCTCCTCCTAGTCTGAACCATTATTCCTAGCATGACTTATCTAAGAAATAAACAGACAAAAAAAAACTCGATTATTGTTAAATTATTTTGTTGACAAAAGATTAGAAACACATTGAAGAATCAAACCAAATCACAAGTAAACCAATTTAAACATTTTTTTATCTTCTTGGAACATAAAAGCAGAAATATAAAAATAAATTCTGAAGCTCCGAGGTAAAGGGTGACTACTATCTTTTGTTTACATAAAGTGAACATTGAAACAAAAGCCAACTAGGAACCCTTTACCTCGGAGCTCCAGAATTATAAAAATCATACTTCAATTTTTTTCATATCAACAGACTCAAATGGTACTGACGTTTCTAGCTAAAAATTACATCAGCGTCATCTGATAGGACCAGTCAGGAATTGGGAACCAGGGTACCAGCACACAAATTAACTTCATTTTGATGTCACACTATTTGCGCTATTTTATTTTAATAATAAATGTCATAAAAAATTAATACTTTAAATTAGCATCTTTTCAACTGGTATTTCCCTGTTTCCAACTGCAAGATAAGTCTTCAACTTGTTGTTGAAACTGCAAGCAGTTCACAAATTTAAATAATATAAAATTCTAATGGGCATTATTACCTTCTCACAGATTGTGATATGATCCTTTTCATTTTCGGTTCACATTTTTGTACTGCTAAAAGCATCCTTCTCAAAGTCCATCTGAAAAAAATTAAAATTTTTGTTATATTAACACGATGTCATTTTTTTCTTTTTTTCCGCTAAACCTTTTCATTTTCTGGCATGATGCACGGAAAAGATAGCCCCAATACAAGCTTTTCAATTAAAAAAAATCCATCTTTTATCTAAGAATTGATAAAAATTAATAAGGAAGTAAAAGTCGTTTCTCAAAAATCAAGAACGAACGTAAATATTGGTAATGAATAAGGTGAACTCGTAAGTATCGACAATATAAATCATTTTTGCGCTTTCAATTATTGAAAGCAATTTGAGACAGCAGTAGCAATCACTTTTTTACATATCTAAACTAAACTCCTTATCACTTCTTTTGGAAACTTACCATTCTAAAGCGAAAAACAACCGTAAATATATTGATAAAATAATTTTTCGACTATTTGATATTTTAAAGCGGCAGCCATCTTAGTTATTTATTTAAAAATGCCAACATTATTGCAGGGAATTTAATTTTGCCAACTTAAAAACTAGTTCGTCTGGAATCCGGCAGAGAGCGCTACGTTCTTTTGAAGTTCTGCAAAATTCCGCTGCACGACAATGTCGCTGAAGTTAAGTTAATAAACAATGAAGATGGCTGCCTTTTAAAACTTTGAATAGTCGAAAAATTATTTTATCAATATTTTATCGTAACGTTTTACTCATTAGGAAGCTTTTCCGCTACCCTTTCTCTTTTATACATTCGCATTAATAATAAAGCAATATTCTATGGAATTATTCTTGCAGGTTTTCTAGTACAGGCACACCAAAGGCATCTGCTAGTAGAAAACAGAAGGCTTCATTTAAACGATGACAAACTGATACCAAATCATACACTCAGCTGATTAGTTTCAAACTGGAGACACTAACTCAATGTTTGAGCAGATTCTAAATTGTGACAATTTAAGAAAAATTTTATTGATTGAAGGAAAAATGTAAATATTCTACCTAATAAAATGATGATTAGATTAGTGAATGTAATTTTTTTTTTACTCGACAACTTCTTCATTAACAGCTAGGGGCTTTTAACAACAAATCACCTCATGTGATAATTAAAACGGAATTGTGATAAGATTTTAGGAAAAGATTCTCAGCATTTATGAGCTGTTTCATTAAATGAAAATAATATATTTCCTGTTGAAAAGGGGTACTTTACAGGAAAATGCCTCTTCTACCACGTCGTCTTCTTATATTTCTCTAGCACACGAATGCATGTTAATTTCACACTAGAACCTACGCCCGTATACCGAATCTCCCATAAGACGAAGAGAAGAGAATTTAAAAAAGAAGCCCCTTCATACCTTGCTTTGAGGATAAATGGTTATCCGAATTTATTTAAACCCTTATGAAAAGGAAAATTTTTTACTTTTTGATGAGGTTAATAAAATTTTTTAATTATTTGGTCCATTTTTAGTCTCGCGTAAAAAATGTTTTTATTTTTAATGTGACAACGTCCCATAATAAAAATCTCAAACTGATACTTTTGATTTGTTTACTGGTTTGTAATTATAAATGTATATTGAAGAAATAACTAAAACCATTCCAACAGCAAATTGAAAACTTAATATAAAATTAAACAAATAAATAGATGCTGTACAAGAAATAATGATAGCTAAGGAAGTAGCAAAACTTTTTAAGATATTATCAGCATATTTAACAACCATAGCTACTATCAGCCCACCCCCAGCTTGTAAAATAATAATATATATCACAAATCCATCATATCCAAAGAAAAATCCATTTTTCCTAATTGATTCATAATCTGCCATTAGGGCGGTACATAACCCTAACGGGATAGATAAAAAACTTAATTGCACATTCCTAATCCAAACTGAAATGTCTGATTCTTTTAATATTTTCTCTAAAAATATACCGGCATAACCAGATAAACAACAAGCAGCTAAAGCTGACAAAAAACCCAGTAGTCTATTCTGGTCTACCAATAGTTTAATTGTAGATTCTGATTGAGCATCTGCAAGTTGGACAGAAACAACACCAATTAATAAAATTACTAAAGCAATCCACTGTGTTCGAATTAACTTTTTTTTCAATATTAATACACTAAATACTGCTGCAACTAAAATTTTAAGTTGATAAGTTACTTGATGAGTAGCTGCATCTAAGTTTGATGCAGCAGTGTAAAGTAAATTGTTCTGTAGCACGTATAACAATGATGGAACACAAACTTTTAACGTATCCCATGGTTTTTTAAATACTTGAGAATTGAGAGTGTTTATTGTCTTTCTAACGCATTGCCCTTCTTCGAGGTAAACAAATATTAAGCATATGATAAGTTTCACGATTTCTGGCATAACAACAGCGGTTGATGACAAGAACATATCTCCAGGTTTAGTTCTAGCATATCTCATGCTTAATGCCAGCACTGAGCTATGAAGGGTTAATACCACTAGGCTAACATACTTCATTAAATTCTTCTTTGGAGCAACCATTTCGATTGTTTTAATTTATAAAAACTTAAATAATTCCCCGATTACGGTTTCGTTAAAAAAAAAATGGCAGATTTTGATTTCGTGGTGTCTCCATTTTATTTGAAAATAAAACGGATTAACTAGCAGTAATAAATGATCGTATTTGTTAAGTTAAAAGGTTATAGGTAAGGTTTAACTTAAATAGGGTTGTTGTTCAACACTTTTGTACAACTTTTTCATTTAAAACACGAATTTTTAAAAATTTTCATGAGATAAACTAAACTTCGATATATCGAATTTAATTGGCTGATTCCACGTCTTTTGACGTCACGACCACCATGCCATCTTGTTACGAATTTAAAATGTGAGATTAACTATTGAATAGTTTTATTGCACTTTTTATCTTTTATTGGCTTTATAAGTGAGTGATATGAATGCTAATCGCTACAGATGATAACTGCAGCACTATTCCCGTGAGTATTCAAGTAGTCTAGAATTTTAATTTTGTAAAACTTCAAAAAGCCTTTTTAATCTAACCTGGATCCAAAATTCGTGTTTACTTGCCTATAGTAAGCGAAAGTTCACTCGAGCGAGATCAATTGATGATTTTTTTAAAATCTTTTTTAACAGTGCTAAAGGTAAATGACTAGTTTTTAATAAAAACCGATATCACGTTTTTTCTCAAAATGTATGTCATCGTGACTGCATGAACATATAAAAAAAAAATCTCGAACATTGCACGTTTTAAAATCTATAGTCATTCGTACATACCATCGTCGCATGTACGTAATTATTTAAGTACAATGTCATCCTTATCAGGGTCCAAGTATCATCGTAAAAAACTCGCGAAAACCAAAGTCCTTTCACACCTTCTTATGATGTCACAAAGCAAATAGGCATAAGGAATATTTATTTAATAGATAAAAATACTGAAATACTAATGAACAGTCATTTACTTTGATTGCATTGAACAGGGCAGAGGCATTATTTTTTTTTATTGACATCATCAATCGATCAAATCCCGCGCATTTATTTCCACCATCTTGTTTAGTGACACGATCAGCGTGGCATTAAGAATTTTTCGCAACAGTGCTTTGATAAATTTAGATCCGATAACGGTAAGAAAATTACAATCAATTAAAATTAAAAAGGTAAAAAAAAATATAAAAACGTGTTAAGTTTTAAAAAAATGTAAATCGATTCGTTGAGCACAAGATTAGACAGAAAGATTTTGGAATTTAAAACATTGTAAGTAATATTCTTCATTTATACTTCCGATAACATTTCGTTTATCGCATGTATTTACTTAGGTAATCCATTTTTCGAGTCATTATTTCCTTATAATTTTTTTTCTTGACATTGAAATATTTCTTCCTTCAGTTGATTTAGTGAATGACGTTGGTATGGTACGATTTTAATATATCGATTTTCATCATTGCTTTTTTTTTCGAATGAATCGGTGACCTTTAGAATATGTGTAATTCACTGAATATATTTGACATGTAGGGCAAGTTCACGGTTTTCGTCCTCGTCCGCTGATTTTATAGAGTTTACTAGGGTTTTCATTTAATGAATGGTTTATTCATTTTTGAAAATTTTTTTTCAGAAATAAGTGAATTAAAAAATGGCACAAACTCAAACGAATGGTAATCAAAACGGGAGAAGTGAAGAAAATTTAAATGGGAAATCATTTGAAGATATCAAAATTCCAGTTCCCCATGGACATATAAGTGGTAAGTATTAGGATTTATGGACTTAAATATTTTTTATTGATAAAATTTTTTGTTGAAGGTAAATGGTGGGGTCCTACATCGGAACAACCAATAATTGCAATTCATGGATGGCAAGATAATGCAGGTACATGGGATAGATTGATACCATTATTGCCAGGAAACATTCCAGTTTTAGCGATCGATTTACCAGGGCATGGATTATCATCTCATTATCCTCCAGGACAGTTTTATTATTTATTTTGGGATGGAGTTTCCTTAGTGAGTTTATTTCTACAAAAGTGCTTGATGTTAATTTCAGGTTCATTTGGTGCTTTTTTTTATTTATCACATAGCAACATTGATTTATAATTTCATTTTTTTCATGTTTCAGATAAGACGGATTGTAAAACATTACAACTGGAAAAAAATAACAATTTTAGGTCATTCGTTGGGAGGTGCGATTGGTTTCTTGTATGCAGGGGTTTTCCCTGATGATATCGAAAAGCTTATACAAGTTGATATTGTAAGCCCAACAGTTCGAGAGCCGTCCATGATTGCAGAATTATCAGGCCTTAGTATTGATAGGTTTTTAAGATATGAAAGTTTGACCGAGGATAACATGCCTTGTTATTCATATCAGGTAAGAAATCACAATTTAAGGATTGTTAAAAATCTATCAATTATGCAATAAAAAATTTTTTTGAAGGAAATGATAGATTTAGTTGCTGATGCTTACAAGGGATCTGTTACAAGAGAATCTTGTGAAATTTTAATGAAGAGAGGAATGGCTCCGTCTCCCAATGGAAAGGGGTATCATTTTGCAAGAGATGTAAGATTGAAGGTAAGATTGAACTGATCGATTTTTGGGGATTTCTGAGAAGATTAATTTTTTTTTGGGTTTCAGGTTGCAGGTTTAGGCTTCCTTTCCTTAGATATGATTTTACAGTTCGCAAGCAGAATCAAGTGCAATGTACTTAACATTAAAGGTGACCCAGGGATGTCTTTTGACAAACCAGAATATTATAACATTATTTTAGATAAAATTAGAGAGCAAGCACATGTAAGTTTAAAAATTAAATTTTCAAGATTTCACGTTAATAATTTTTAAAAAATTTTTTTCGATAGGTCGAAGCTCATGTGGTTAACGGAACTCATCATCTCCACTTAAACAACCCCGAAAGAATCCGTGATATAATCGTAAAATTTATCGAACAACCTTTTATAGTAAACGGGATACACTCAGACGAACCTCATCCCGTTTGATGATCGTTATTTCTAGTCTACCAATTTTCCAGGTTTTTATAATTTATTTTTCTCCTTATTCCTAGTCTTCTTCTGTAATCTTTTTTCTTCCTTTAATTCTTTTTAGTCTTGCACGGGCACTTTTAAGCCGAGCAGGACTCAGGCCGAAAATTTTTAAACCCGTGCAAGATTCTCAACTTTATTCTTCCTTCTCTTTTTTTTCTTCCAATACTTTCTTCCGTATTTTGTTTTTAAAAAAATAATGTATATTTAAGAAATTATATTTTAGCATGCACAAAAAAAAAAAATAGATTTTTTTGCGACACATTTTAATTAGGAAATTCCTTTACGTAAAGGAATTTAGGCTATAAAAAAATATTAGGCAAATTAATAACAATAGAAACATGTTATTGTTTAAAAAATAATTATTTCATGTCATCGTTGATTATTATTAAAAGCAAAGTCACTACTAACAAAATCACTATTCGTCACGTTTGTAAAGTCCAAGTTTTTTAGTCTTGGCAAGACGGATAATATTCTTTGCCTGTAGCCTCGACGTTCTTCAATGGGGTTTCCATGAAGAGTGAGGCTGTAGAGTTTGTTCAAAGGCCTAAAAAAATTAATTTTATTATTTTATCGTGCCGCAAAAATAAAATGCCAATTTTTTGAGGTTATTTTGCTCTCGTATAATTTTTTTAAAGAGGAACTTACCTTAAATGATACAATACTAATTTAAATTGAGAAAATAAATTTCCATGAAGGTATAAAATTTTTAAATTGGTCAGATCGGAAATTTCCGGAGTAAGGAAGGTTAATTTGTTGAATGATAAGTCGAGCCATGTTAAATTTTCAGGTACTTCGAATATCTGGAAAAAAAACATTTTTTTAGAATTCCTTTTTCAAAAAATTTTATTAATTACTATTTAAGAATTACCTGATGTACAATGTCATAGATTCCATGTATAGTTCGGATGTTATTGTTATTTAAGCGGAACGAGCTGCACCAAAATCTTCCACTAAGTGATCTTTTATAAGGTTTTAGTCCTTTTCGTGGCCTTGTGTCTCTTATGTCGGACATGTAAGTTATGCCTCTGTAGGAATAATCTAGCGGTGGTGATGTCATTCCTGTATTTAATGAAAAAATAATTTATTTTGATTGTGGTGAGAGAAATAGGCGTGAAAAATGATTAGCTTCTTTTTCCTGACTCAATTATTCTTGAAAATAAATTTTTTTTTGCCATCTGGATCATTCCAAAATTTTTTGGCCTTTAGGACCGTTTATAAATTTGCTCGTTGCTGTCTTCGTCATTCTAAGGATTTTTTTCTCGTTGGAGTCAGTCTTGAAAATGATTTTTTGCTTTTTAAGTCAATTCCAAATAATAATTTTTTTTGTCTGGCTGAGTCATTTGTAAGGTTTTGTTTGCTGTCAAGGTCGTGCTTGGATTTGCTTTCGCTGTCCAAGTCATTTTTTTAAAATTAGCTTTTCTTTGTCAGGGCCATTCTCAGAAAACATTGCTTACCTCAAAAATTTTTAATTATTCTACTTCCGGTCTTGAAAGTATTTCTGAATATTTTTGAATCATTCTGTGTAAATTATCTTCAGCGGGGCTGTAGCATCTTTTTGATCTCAGTTTTCCCATGGAATTATCTAATTCCTAAAATATTTTAAACTAGTTAGATCAATATTTAATTTAAAAGATATCAGAAGGTTAAATTTCACTGTGATTTGTTCAATTTAAATTCTGTTAAGTTGTTTTGCTTGAGGGAGATTTACAAACTCCTGGAAAAATTTTTTTTTGGGTTTGAAGTGACGAGAGAAATTCTAGGAACTTGGGAAACCGTTTTGTGTTTGGTCCCAATTAATTTCAGTATGAAGACAAGGTATAAAAAATAATTTTTTAAAGCTGCCAAAACCTTTAAAAAAAATTTTATGTGGAAATAATTTTGCAGGAAACCCCAATATTTTTTTGAGAAGGTTTCAGAAATTTTCTGGGTCTAGTTGCACTGATAAAAGCTAAAGCTAACTTAAGCTTAAGCTGTTTAAGCTCACTCTGAAGTAGGATTAAGAATCGCACATTAGGCTTCACCGTGGCCATATTTTTAGCAATAAATGTTAAAAATTTCCTGTATTCTCCCTTTGTTAACTATTATTATATCAATCAAAATTATTTTTATTTATTTATTTTAAAAAAATTAAATAAAACAGGAAACGTTTGAAATTTTTAAAATAATTTTTTAACGCCTTCCATCTTGTGTTTAGGCAAATACGTTAGAAACTATTAATGTATTTTTTCTAGTCCTTTCAAATTTTTTTCTTTTTCAGCAACTTATAGAGTTTTTGGCTGCTTTAATTTTACAATCAATCAGTAAAAACCAAAAATAAATTACTCAACCTTTTTCAGATCTTTATTCCTCTGCTCAGCCAATTCTTTGGTTTTGATCAAATCTCGATGCGTATCAAAATTCAAAGGTATCTCCCGATTCCTCTTCCCGTTGTCTGTCCTTTTAGAATGTCTAAAAATAATCTCCCATTAATTCTCATTCCCCGATTAATGATTTCCCAATACAAACTTACATATTACGTAATTTTTCTTCGATCAATTCTTCTTGCGATGAATAATCCGTCAAAACTTTATAAACTGCGTCTAAAATGTCATTTTGATTGTTCATGCTACTCCTTTTATTATTTCCCTTTCTTTTTCCTCTTTTAGCTGAAAATAAAGATGTCAAACACGCAAGTTGGCAGGTCAGCAAATTTCAAAAGAAAAGCAAAAATCATTCGAACAATGGATCTTTTTCACTTTTACCCCGGGGCCCGTCTTTTCTTCGCGAATTTTGATATATCGTTGCCGAAGGATTCCTTTCTACCATTCATCCCACCCCTTTCATGTCCGTGGAAAATTTTTCAGGAGTGGCCAAATGTTATTTTCGTCCGTTGGCGTTCTCAGGTCAAAGTCCCGTAAAATTTATTTTCGTTATCAGGAAAATAAAACCGTTGTGAAAATTATTATCTACCCCTTTTCAACGTCGAAAACCGAAACTATCACCCGTGAGAATTTAATTTATCAAAAAACTACACTTCCGTACTTTTTATCTGTAAAATTTACAAAAACCAACGTCCTGGAACTATGAACGAAAAATTTTTGGGCACCAATGAATTATTTTTTCAGAAACTCCCTCTTGTTCTATTTATTGTTTAATCGATATTATTTTTTTCATATATGAATATTTAAACCTATCTTTGCCTTGTGTAAACGAAAGACTTACGTCAGTCCCGTGCTTAGACGTACTATTTCATTACGTCATCTCACCAGTTGGTCAAATGTAGTTGCCATGGTAACCTCAAAAAAACGTTGAAGTAAACAAAAAACTTTTCTGATTTCCCCCCTACTTTTCATTCATAGATTTTCCCCATGACAAGGTAAAGGTTAAAGGAAATGAATTTTAATTTTTCCTCTCGCTTTTTTTTCCTGTTGTAATAAATTCAGAAGTTGAACCATTTTTCCGACCTGATTAGCGCCAGACGGGTTTTATTTTATTTGCACAGCGTTTGGTTTAAACTTGAGGTATATATTGCACAACTATGTTTGTTCTGGGTTGTTAATACGATTCCACATCTGCTGTTTTTATTTAGGCTTTTTTTAAAAGCGTGGCAGATTTTAAAGCGAATGGTTTTTAGGTTCGAGGAAGGGATTATTAAAGATTCGGCTGCTAAGGGGTTTCGATATGGCTGATTTTGAATTTTTTCAGCTTAAATAAAATCTTTAGTAGGATTGGGTTTGACCCAGGATAATATTTGTTGGACATCGTCCCGAAAATAATGTTGGAAACACGTTTGGAAAAAAATGTGGGGTACAACTATGAAAAAAAAATTGAAAACATGTTTGGGGAAAAAATGTTGGAAACATGCTTAGGAAAAAAATGTTGGAAACATGTTTGGAAAAAAATGATGGAAACATGTTTGGAAAAAAATGTTGGAAACATGTTTGGAAAAAAATGTTGGAAACATGTTTGGAAAAAAATGTTGGAAACATGTTTGGAAAAAAATGTTGGAAACATTTTTGGAAAAAAAATGTTGGAAACATTTTTGGAAAAAAAATGATGGAAACATTAAAAAATTGGGGAAATATAATGTTGGAAACAATAAGTAAGTGTGATGAAAACACATGAAGAGAAAGTGAAGAAAAAATGTGAACTGAAATAGGAAAGAAATGTGGGATAGAAAGCGGGGGGGGGGGGGGGGGGGGAATGTAGAAACTTTGGGCTAAACACAGTTTTATTTTCTTCAAATATTCATCAGTAAACATTTTTGTCACAGTGAAATAACCTTCAAATTGGGCATTCATGCTTGTCCCTTAACCGTTGAAGTCCTGTAAAACCTTTTGGGCACTTTGTTCAATAGTCTGCAATTCTTCTTATTAATTAACCCCAGTAACCTTCCCTCAGATTCTACAATTCATGACTAATTAGCAACATTACAGACAATTCTTTGTTTCCCATATTGCACTTCAATCTTAATTTAACCTTACACCAAATCTGAGATAAAAACTATTTCTATAATTTCCGATTTACCTTTTTAATCCTTCCCAAAAACTATATCCATCTTGAGTCGAAAAGCAGAACATGCACTAACTCGAGCCGAACGAACAAATTATTTTACAAACTTACAAATTTGTTCAAATGGCGCGGGTTGGCGCACATCTCACCAAATAACCAAAAAATGCTCTACCAACTGCAATTAAAAAAACCCCTCATCATCAACGTTTTCTTCCTACAACACCCACAATCCTTATTTTTTTAACAAACATACCTGTATAATTAAAATCCTCAACCTGATGAGCTTAAGACTTATCAACTGCACCACATTTCAATCAACTAAATTGTATACGGTAAGTTCCTCGACTGTTAGTAACCCTTTTGCCAAGACTGATAAGGGACCTCGTTTGATATGTTTTAATGACATGTACACAAAATTAGAATATACAACTCCAAATATTGTCTTTTGGTGAAGCTTATATTTAGCTTTCTCTTAAATACATTCACACATGAGCGGTTCATGTTTAGATTGTAAGTAATGTATGTTACACCTGGACAAATAGGCACATACCTGTTTCATATTTACAATCAGTTAATTACAGCCATTAAGGATACTGTAAAAAGAATTAAAATGTGTCGCATGCAACCTTTTTTTTTCATCATTCCCTTTTGTTAAAAGATGCATTTTTATTTAAAGTGCAGATGGGATATATTGTTGCAATTATTGCAATCTCTGTTTAATTATAAGTTACCATCAAGGTTACTGTTTAATAAAGTGGTAATAATTTTCTCGAGTGCAATTAATAGGAAGCATCTTTGCTTGAGTTTTCAAGGAAACTGATTAAGAAATGTTTCACGGCGTCCTAGTAACTGAGTTTTTTAAAAGCGATTTTTGCATTGATTACATCAAAATATCAAGGTTTTTACTATCGAAGCTCATAAAAAACCGTATAAAGGCAAAATATAACGAGCAGATTATCATACAGAGGTTTTAACTGCATGAGAAATTGAAAATTCCATCAAGAAAAAAAATCATTTGATTAATTTAAATTCGAGCAGCCATCTTGGCTTCTGAGAACGAAATAATCGTCTTGTTGCCCAGATTTTTTGTTATCATTTTTTTAACATATATTTTAATAATTTTGTATAATTTTTAATGAAAGGTCCAGAAATTTTATTGAAATAATCGACAAATGTATTGATTTTTCGTTTATTTGAATTATTTAACAAAAAAAAATACGATTTTTTGAAGCAGCAGACGAAATCAAATATGATATGGCAACCTTTGTTCTCAAAGGAACGCTATCAGTCTAAGTCACAAACAACACTTTTTTTTCCTATTTTATTAGCATTTTAATCGCATATTTTAGTCATATAAAATGCAGAAATACGAAAAATTAGAAAAAATCGGAGAAGGTAAGAACGAAAACATTAATCGCTTCGTTATATTTCATGCAACGACCTTTACATAAACTTCACGTACATTTTCAATAACCTTACTTGGTCATCAAACAAGCTTCTTATATTATTTACCGCTTTTTTATGTTTCAGGTACTTATGGAACCGTGTTCAAAGCGAAAAATAGGGAAACCCATGAAATCGTAGCTTTAAAAAGAGTTAGACTCGATGACGATGATGAGGTAAGTATTTATTGATCAAAACTAAAAACAACCAGTTTGAACTCCCTAATTGCATAATCCATTTTCAGGGTGTCCCGTCATCAGCTTTAAGAGAAATATGCCTGTTAAAAGAACTAAAACACAAGAATATTGTGAGATTATATGATGTTCTGCATAGTGATAAAAAATTAACATTAGTATTTGAGCATTGCGATCAAGATTTGAAAAAATACTTTGATAGTTTGAATGGGGAGATTGATTTAGACGTTGTTAAAAGCTTCATGTATCAATTACTTAGAGGTCTGGCATTTTGTCATAGCAATAATGTTTTACATAGGGATTTAAAACCACAGAATTTATTAATTAATAAGGTAAGTAGTTCATAAGTAATTTGCTGGATGTTTTGATTTCGTTATTGATTTCCGGTTCTTTTTCTAGAACGGGGAATTAAAATTAGCAGATTTTGGTTTAGCTAGAGCATTTGGTATACCTGTTAAATGTTATTCAGCTGAAGTAGTTACGCTTTGGTACAGACCACCTGACGTTCTTTTTGGTGCCAAATTATACACAACATCTATTGATATGTGGAGCGCTGGTTGTATATTTGCAGGTAAATTATTTTTAGAGAAGTAATTCAATCAAAGATGATTTTAATAAGAGAAATTTTGTTTTTTTAGAACTAGCCAATGCAGGCAGACCATTATTCCCTGGTTCTGATGTTGATGATCAATTAAAAAGAATCTTTAAGCTATTAGGAACTCCAACTGAAGAATCATGGCCAGGATTAGCTCAGTTACCTGATTATAAACCATTTCCAGTGTATCATCCATCGATGAGTTTTTCTCAAGTCGTTCCTAAATTAAATTCGAAAGGCAGAGATCTACTACAGGTAATTTTGCACGTCTGCATGATTTTTCTTTAAGTTTTTAGAAAATGGGGAATTTTAAAAAAAATGTTTTTAATATGCAAAACAGAGGCTGCTAGTTTGCAACCCTGCATTGAGATTAGCTGCTGAGGAGAGTATGTCTCATCCATATTTCTGTGATGTTAGCCCCGCTTTAAAAAATGACAGACTTCAGTGACCAAAAATGGCATCGACTTAAGATGCCATCAATTGCCACAGGCCTAACGAGCTACAGTGATCAATACATCATATCAGTATTGGTATGTCTTTTTAAAATAATCGCGATTTTAGTGCCATTGGTCGATTGCAAAAACGGTCTTAATAATGATTTGTTTTTTTTTCCTGCTGCTCATTTGGGATTTAAAAAAATGATGCCAATTTATAGTTCCTTCTATTTCGGTTTTATGCTTTAAATTGTACAGAAATAAGTTATGAAATATTAAGAAGGTTTTACAGCGAGATGCTGTTAATATTGATGGACATTCCAGTGGTTTCGTTGTTTTTTAGATTTTTAAGCAATTTTGTGAAATGATGTCGAATACTCTAAAATTGTTTTTCCTCAGTTTTTTGTTGGAGGAGTTGATTTTTTAGAATTTAATGAATCTAAATGAGTCAGCTTAGCCGATGGAAAGGTCTAGGGACCCTTATAGGAGTCTGGATCCATAGGAGGACAATTGTAGCCATTTTGGCATTCATAGCAAGCGAGCTTGAAATTTACTATTGATGTTGTATTTAATATTTTAAGCTGATATCATTTGTTTTTTTAAATTCTAATAAGATGTCAACTCGTCCTTTTTAACTGAGGCTTTTTTTAAACGTTTTGTGTAACATTTTAGCTGAATTAATTAGAAAAATTATTTAAATAGGTCAATCAGTCGTTTTTGTATTCTCATATAAATGTTTTAATATTTTTTCGTTAGTACAAAAAAAAATGTCTTTTGATATTTAAAAAAAAATTAAAATTTTTTTTCTTAAATTAAATTAACTGTCTGGAATATCCAAATTAACGAAACCTAAATTTCAATTTGTTTTTTGAAACAAAACGTGTTTTTTGTTTCAAAAAAATTTTGAATAGAAACATTTTTTCTTCATTTAAAAAATTTTTAATTCAAGAAAAAATTGAAATTTCAATTGAAATCGTTAAATCTGAGTGAAAGGATTTGTCTTTTTTCTTCTCTGTTAAATCTTGTTATTTCAATCGTGTTTTTTCATAAATGTGAATGTTTGTGAAAAATTAATGGAAGAATGAATGGACTTGAAAATTTTTAAATTGGATTTATTTTCACATGAAAAAATTGTGGATTCATGAATTTAATTCGAGGTAAGTAAAATTTTTAAATATTCTCAAGTTTTAATTTTTTGAAAAGTTATATAAATTATGGAAGTAATAACTCTCGAGCTCAGATGGGATTTTTTTGTGGAGAAAAAAAATTGAGTATAAAATGACCAACGTTGTTTTCTATTAATGAAGAGAAGGATGAATAGGTGGAGCCTCAACAACGAAGGCATTTGATTTGCCAAAATTAGTTTGGCGCGTCCCTTTCTTTTCTTTTCTTTAAAACTTGAAGCTTTGTTAAACAACGTATTTCTGTCTCCCTTGAATTTAAAACCCAGGATGACGTACGAAAATGGTTAGTGAGGGGAAGAATAAGGTACGCTCTGGTAGTTTAACTTTTGTCCAATTACAAGTGAAGGGGGAGGATCTCTTTTGATGTAAATTTTCTTGTTTGCGAAGCCACGCCTTTTATTGAAAATTTTTTTATTAGTGAAAAAAGAAGTGAAAGCTAAAGGATGTGATTTTTAGGATTGATTTTTTTGCCCTAACGTTTCTGAGGGGCATGATTTGCGTTTGAGGTAAGTGAAAGTGAAATTTAACTGGCATTAAGACATTATAGAAATTTTTAAAATGATAAAGAAAAATTGAGGGGAATAATTAGAAAAGTCAGTACTAAAAAAATTCGAGAGAGATTTGAAATTAATTAAGGAAAGATAAATTTAATAGTCCATTGTAATCAAATAAAATGAAATAAATTTTTGATTTTAGATTGAAGTCTTTGTCGTAATTAACGAGCTATTTAATTAGAAAGAGGATAATGACCTCGCCTGAAATGGAAAACTCTTCTGTAGGTAAGAGCAGCAAAAAAAAGCACTAATATTTTTTCCCTTCGCCATCTATCCGACGACAAGGGTGCATTTATTTTTACAATCCAATTTTCATCCATTTAAAATTACAATCTTAAAATCAAAAATATTTTAATTTAAAATCTATTTGAGATTTAAAAAAAATTCTGAAAAAATTTTTAAAAAAGAAAATTTTGTTTTTTAGAAATTTTATTAACAGGAAAAAAAATTCTGCCCTTTTCCTTGTTGTTAAGTCATGATTATGCTACTTGTTATACATGACCGCAAAAACATTGACTAGTAAAATCCTTAATATTGCTGTCACTTGACTTTCATTTTCAGATTTTTCATTATTATTTTCCTTTGCAGAGAGTTCAGAAGATGAATTAATTCCATACAAATGCCATGAATGCGGTATTTACTTCTGTAATAAATATTTATTAATGAGACATATTAAAACTAATCATGGCGAAAAATCAGATGAGAAATATAAATGTGAAATGTGCGAGGGGAAAGAATTTAGATATTTAGAGGATCTTAAAATCCACACAGAACGAGATCACACATTAGATCTAATTATCGAATTCCAATGCCACATCTGCGAGAAAAAATATGATTATCAATACAGATTGCACAGGCACAATTTGTCTCATCATTCAGATTTTGAACCCGACGAACTTGTTCATAATTACGAATGTTTTTATTGCGATAAAAAATCCAACAGCAATATCGTTCTGTATCGACATATTTTAATAGATCACAGTAATAAATGTAAATTGAAGGCGAAATGTCCGTTCTGCGAGGAATTTTTCCATAGGAAATACAAATGGCTTGAGCATGTTGTGACTTGTCATCCTGAAGTTTATCCATTTGAATGTCATGTATGTGGGGAGCTGTTTGAAAAATTAGATTGCTTTTTAGATTGTTTAATACATCATGCTGAAATTGATGAAAATCGAAAGGAGGAATTAGGAGAGGAAGATGTGGCACAAAAAGAAGATACGAAAATCGAGGAGAAGCCTGAAGAGACAGTTTTTCGGAGATCATTGTCGGAATTACAATCGCAACCAAAAGATTCTTTGATTAAGATGCAAAAACATGGACGAGTTGATGATGATGGTTTTATTCGTGTGGCTACGAAAGCTGAGCAAAAATTATATCCTGAAAATGTTCAAGAAAGTTATGGTGATGAAGCTGCTGGTGTGGAAATCCAAACACCATTTCCCCGTGTTAAATTTTTGAAAAATAAATTCGAATCAAATGAAGGATTGAAGCCACGTGAAAAGCTTTCAAAATTTCAATGCCTCTCAGGCGAATTATTTACAGCTGATAGGCTTAAGAGACATTTAATTGGGAATCGTTATACATGCAAATATTGTGAGAAGATATTTAAAGATGCTGATGAAATCCAGAAACATAAAGCAGAAGAACATCCAAATGAAAATTGATTAGGATTTTTTAAAAAAAATGACAAATCGATGGCTTGATAAGGATTTTCTTTTTATTTTGGATTTTTATCGAAAAATTTAAACGTTGGAAAAATGGAAAAATAAACTGAAATTACTTGGTTTGGATCGAGTTTTTACAAGGTATAACAATGTTGTTGACTTGAATTTTTTCGTTCATTGTTGCAACTTATGATACATTGTATAAGGATTTAGTGAGAAAGAAGCATAAGGAGAGCGAGGATTAAAGTTCAGCAATATCTGTATGGAAATTCTCGAAAAACAAAAAGTGCATTTGTGCGTGAGTACCATTTTTCATTTTTTTTCTTAAATCTGATTATTGAGTTTTTTTTTCTAAAAAAAATCCTGGTTTTCCTTTTTTTAAAAAATCGATTTCTGAAATGCTTGGAAAAAAATATAGATGGAAATTTTTTCACTCAGAAACCGAAAGAAATCGAAAAAGCACATTATTAAAAAAAGGGAAATTTAATCTAAAAAAATTTTTTTACAAAATGCGAATCAAGAAATAAAAAATTTTTCCAAATTGAAGATCTAATACTTTTAATTGAAGTTTTGATTTGTCGATAAATTTGAACAAGAAATTAAGATTATTTTTTTTTGAATTTTGTTTTAGAATGGGGGGAATGAAGTAATTTGTTTTTTGATAATGTACATGAAATTCATGTTAATTCGGTTTGGTGCCGAAAAATTTCGGGTTTTTTTTTAAAAAAATATTATTTTGTTGAAGCATTTCAGAATTCGTTTATTTTTACTTTTCTAGAATCAGTCTCTTTTTGTCCAAAAATTTCAGAGTCAGATCCGAATCGCAAAAATTTTTCGAGGTACTAGCTGATTTTTTAAAAAATAACTTATTTTTTCAATGTTCGGATAGGGAAAAATGCCAGGTTAGAGCTGACAATAAAACTTTTTTACCAGGCCCGAGTAAAAATAACTTTTGGTTTTAAAAAAATTAATTTTTGTGCAAGGTAAAGCTCGAAATCAAAATTTGCCGCATGGGTAGAAACTCTAAAAAAATATTACGAAAAAAATTTAAGTAAAACTAATAAGTTTCAAATTTCTTACCAGAAAAATAAAGTCTGTGCTAAACTCAAACCTAAATAAAATTTTAATGTTCGGTTTGAGAGTATTTGAAGAGAACGTTTTCCGCTGAACTGGTAGAAGCATTTTATGGTAGGTTTGAGCTAAGTCCGAGTCCGAAAGTAGTTTTCAAGCTGGGCTAAACAAAAAAAAAAAAAAAATAGTATTAGTTTAAATAAATTTCTAACCAAACAAGATTTTTAGAAAAAAAAAAAATCGGGCAAACATCGAATCAAATATGAGGAATTTTTTTACCAAGCTAAAATCATTAAAAATTAAAAAAAATTTTGGGTCAGTTCTGAATTTGGAAAAAAATGCTTCAGGGAAACTAAAATTCGAATAAAAATTCGAGCTGATAGTAACAAAAAAAAAAAAAAATTATTGAGCTTGAATTTTAGATAAAATAATTTTGGGGTAGGAAAAATAATTTTAAAAAATTTCTCCGTAAATTAAAAAAAAAATTTTTTTAAAAAACATTTTTTTGTTTTTTAGATCAAAACTGAATTTATTGAGAGCACACGGAATTAATCAGAAAAAATAAAATGTCTGCGGCTGAGAAAGAAAGTTCCTCTTCAGGTAAATACAAGAAAGTGAATAATTTCCGTCGCTTTTGTGCTCAACTCAGATCTTAACTAAGTTAATATTTCTTTTTTCAGATGATACAATGGAAGCTAAAAACTATTACGACTGCCCAGATTGCGATGCTAGTTTCGAAAATGAGGAGGAACTAGACCACCATAGAGAATCTAAGCATTTATCAGAACAGACCGTTTGTGCTTCAAAAAAATTCAGATGCGAGCCATGTGACGTAGGTTTTGACACTCAACAAGAATTGGATATTCATAATGAAGACCATCGTTCACCACCTGAAACTGAAGGACCTACTCAACGATGTAGAATTGTGGTTGTGTGTGAAATTTGCTCCCTTGTTCTTTCAACCAATGAAGAACTAGCGCGACATAAAGAAATAAAACATTCCATTTTTAGCTGCCCCCTTTGCGGTGAATCTTACAGTGACGAAACAACTTTAAAACGTCATTTTCTGGGTCACGGCTTTAATTGCTTGTTTTGCCAAGAATCATCCGAAGACCAAGCGAGTTTATTTTCACACATTATAAAACATCACGATGATCGTAACTTTTCTTCAGGCAAGAAGTGTCCTCTGTGCTGTAGCCCAGATAAATTTTTTTATTTATATGGATTTGTCGCGCATTGTCAGGCAAATCATCCCGATGTGTATCCTTTTTCATGCAATTTTTGCAAAAGGGTTTTTAAGAAAAATACAGATTTAATTGAGCATTTGGTTACTCATAGTCCTGACGTAAAAAAACGGAAACGTTCAGAAGAAACGACAATATTTAAAAGACCTTCAAATGTTTTTACTCGCTGTACTACTTCTACTCCCCGTTCTAGTCCTTCCGTTTCCGGTCGTCCTAGATCGTCGTCTACCACGGTTTCTGTTTCTTCTACTGAGACACATCCCGTAGCTCCCGTTGCCCGACTTCCTGGCACTTCTTCATTGCCGAGTAGCCCAGTACTTCAACCATCGCCCCAAGCTGAATCTGAAGAAAAAAAAACATATTTATGCCTTGATTGCAGACGAATTTTTCCTCACGGAGTAAAACATACTTGCCTGAAAAATCCAGAAATAAATAAATGCATTTTTTGTTATGAGATATTTCCAACAGAAGGAGCATTGAAAGATCATTATGTTCACTATCATAATTATTGTCCTCAACACAATATAATTTTCCCACCTGGAAAAATAAGTCGTCATTTTATTGAAGAACATTAGGGCTGAAATAATTTTTGTTAATAAATAATTGAAAAGGTTTTCTCATGATGCATTTTTTTTTGCGGCCTTTTTGCATCATGAAAATTCTTTTTCGATTATCGAAAAATTTTTAGGATAATGACTGAACGTAAATTGTTGAAATTTACTTCTCCCCGTTCTACAAAAGTACTAATTTAATTTTTTTTTATAAATATTGAAAAATATTTATGAATTGCTGACGGAATTATGACGAGTTTTTTTATTTTTATATTACTTGCTTCTTTCTTCACTTTTGTTTTTGGGGCCTCTTGATTTTTTTTAAACCCTAAAATTTTAAAATGTTGATTATTTTTTTTTGAATTGTGTTTATTTGTTTAAATTTATTTTAAGTGTTTCATTTTATTCGTGTAAAAATGTAAAAAATAATCCGAACGCAAACTAGAAAACCAAAAAAAAAAAATATATATTTTCGGATCACAGAGTTAAATTTTACATAATTCTTCTGTAGACTGTAGCATTTTTTAATGGTATTTTTTTTAAAGTTGTAACTTAAATTTTTATAGTTTTGGTTGCTAAATCGTTTTCTATTAAGATCTTTGAAATTATTTTTTTATGACAAGCGGGTGGGGATGAGAAAAATATTTTTGAATCAATTTTTAGTACACATACAATCATTGGACATTAAAGTCCGTGTTTTTTTGGGACTGTCAAGGGGATGAGATATTAATTTAAGAAAATAAATTGTTGGCGGTTGCCTAGAGAGCGGAAGTTAAAATTGAAAGTCGATTCAATTATTCGCATTTTTAGAAAATTTCTCAGGTTTAGGATTCAGGACAGTCCTTCTAGGACAGTCATCCAAGCAATTTATAAATTGTTCCTTGAATGAAAACTGAAAATAAATTGCGAATATTTTAGATGGCGGTGAAATTTGTCGTTGATAGCTCTGATTTTCAGAAAACTGGAGCTTTGACAAATCAATTCGGTTTTAGAATCCGTAAAGAGCTTGGAATTTTTCTCTGAGCATAAAAAACAACTTTTTCTGGGCAACTGCCAAGTAAAATTTTACTTTCTTGTTACAAATTCTTCCCTTGACGGTCCTTAATAATTTTTCAAATGACTAAAAGGTCAATAAAAAAATTACCGAAACTCTTTTTGGGCCAGTGAGAGTTGTGTGCTAAAAAAAAATCCAAAAATATTTTTCCCATCCTCGCTCCTTTTCTAAAAAAAATTGTTTTTTTGTGATAACTTTAAAAATATTGAGTTTACAGCTAATCATTTTTTCATTTTTCTTGCATTTTTTATTTTATTACTAAAATGTCTAAACTCTTTTTTTTACTAGAATGAAAGACCGAAAATAATTGGAATCGGGATTTTAGACATTTCAAAAATATTTTTTTCTTGCGACGACTGTCCTTCATTAAAATCGCTAAATAGATTTAAGTTGGATAAAAAATATTTATCGGTCGTCTTTTATATGTTTGTGTTGATTTTTTTATTAAATTTGACTTGTTTTTTGTAATGGTACCGGTATGTGTTATCATAATTTGTATATGTGAAATTGATATTCATCGTTGCCTAATATTGAATTTTTTTATAGACTTAAGTTTTTTTACTACTAGGGATTCGATAATTGCTTTGAAATTTGGCTGTGAGAATTGAGTAAAGATTTTAATTAAAAAAAAAAAAATGCCTGATTTTACTCAAGATGTAAATATTTTTGATATATTTTTTGATCTCTACATTTTTTACGGTGAATATTATTTGTATTGATATTTTGTTATTACACACCACGTGTAATTCTTTTTTTTGATTGAATATAAGTTTTTGAGCATTTAACTGCATTAATAATCAGTTCCTACCTTTCCTTGTAAAGATATTCCGGTAAAATATATTTTTTTTAAACCAGAAAGTTTGAAGTCTTCTTGAAAAGAATTTTAGAGGGCAAGAACAGACTCATCATCAGATGATTGCGGTCTTAAAGAAAATTTTCAAAATACTGTCCTCCCCTGAAAAATTTTTTATACCCTGGTGTAATTTTCTAAAAAATTGAGTAACTTATTCTTCCTTTTCAAATATACAAGATGGAGTATTGAATGCATCTCTATTTTCTGGTTCACAAAAAAATGATTGTATGATCTTTTTGGGGCTCTGCTAAAATCACGAAATTTGTTGTTTTGCCAAAATTTTCCCCACCTCATTCACCTTTAAAGTACCTTCGGGTTCATAAAATTTTTCCCGCTTCTTGGATTTCAATAAAGGCCATTTTATCGTGTTTTTTTTATCGGTGGAATTCGGGGAAAATTCGGAATTTGGCAACATGGCGAATGCAGATCGATTTGGTTGGTTTTCCAGTTTGGACACGAAGTAAAAATGTATTTGGCTTGAATTTTCTTGTTCGGTTTTAAACTTACCGTGTTGAATTTTAAGGTTTTAGTGAGAAAGAAGTGAGAGAAGAGTGAGGATCAAAGTTAGCTGTATTCCCGTCCAGAAAATTTTGCAAGGACAAGATTTATGGGTAAGTAATATTTTTAAATTTTTAAAAAATTGGATTAGTTTTTTCTGCGTTAAGAAAATCTTGGGATAATTTTTCTTGAAAATGGAAATTTTTCGAAAAAATGCGACACGTGAAATTTCTAATTTTAAAATTCAAATAAAAAATCGAAAACTAATTTTAAAAATGAATTTTTTTCAAAAATTTTAATTATTAATATGAATTTTTAAAAAAAAAATCGAGCAAGGTTCGTGAAAATAATTTTTAGGGTGGATAAGCTAAAATTAAAAAAAAAAAATTTTCTCTGCCGAGAATTTCAAACGAATTTTATTGCGGTATTTGAGCTGAAACGTTAGAAAAAAAATAATTCGAGGTACTGAAAGTCATAAAAAATGTAGTTGCCAGGCTTAAACCTGGATTAATTTTTTTTCCCGAGCTTGCTGTTTATAAAAAATTTAGTGCCAGATTCAAATTAGGAAATAATTGAATGCTTAGATCTCTCATGGAAATATTTCTTGCCGTAACTGATTAAAAAATAAAATTTGAAAATTTTAATTTTAAAAAAAACTAGTTGAACTTAAGAAAACGTATCCGTATTATTCTAGAGCCAAAGAAATTTATGTAAAAACTTTTTGCTAGAGAAAAATTTTACTGAGTATGTGCAGTTTGAAAAAAAAATTCTGTGTTAAGCTCATGCCAGAAAATGTTATTTCTTGAATTTGAATCAAGAAAAATTTCATGTTTGACTTAACCAACTTGGGCTTAAAACTTCTCCAGAAAACAATTTTTATGTTCGGCTGAAGCTGAAAAATTTTCTTTAATAAGCTGAAATCCCGAAAAAAAATTTTTTTATCATTTCATAAATATTTTTGTGCTAAAATAAATTTTATCAAATAAAAAATTTGGCTTCAAGCGTGAATATAAAAAAATATGCTTGAGATGAATCGCTGCTTAAAAAGTTAAGTGTTTAACGTTGTGCGAGAAAAATTTCTATCTCAGCTGTAGGAAAATCATTTGAATGCTGGAGCCAGGGAAAAGATTTTTGTAACAAGGCTTGACCTTGAATTAATTTTTTAAGTGCAAAAAATTTGTACGCCAAGAAAATTTAGAATTTTTCTAAAACGATGGAAAGAAATCATAAAATCCGGATAAAAAAAATTTTCTACATTTTTAACATTTTTTTTTTTACTATTTTAGGTACAATTGTGGCTTATCAGGAACTCTAAAAATTTGAAAATCAAAATAAAATGTCTACGCCTGAAAAAAGCGACCCTCCATCAGGTAAATACAAGTTAAAAAATCATCTAAATTCTTCTTCTTAAATTCATATCTGAATTTGCTAAGTTTGAAATTTTTTTTCCAGACAGAACACCTGAAGAAGAATACATAAGCGATTGCCCAATTTGCGGGAAGTTTAGAGGAACTGCGTACGATGTACAGGCCCATATAGCACAGGATCATCGAGATATTCCATCTCCTCCTCCACCCCCGGAGTTATTCCAGTGCCGTTCGTGCAATGCGTTTTTCAGAGCTCAACATGAATTAGTCCGACACATCAATGATTACCACCGCGTACACAAATGCAACATGTGTGAAGAGCAGTTTTCGGATAGAGATGCATTATCACGGCACCGAACGATAAAACACAATCAGTACGAATGCCCATTTTGTTTAAACATTTACAACACAACTATTGGTTTATTTTTACATGTGATGGCACAATATGACGATTTTCATTTATCTGCTGGCATATTGTGTCCTATTTGTTTGGGCGGGAGAATTTTTTATTCTTTACAAGATTTTATTACGCACTGTCAGGATGCCCATTCTGAAGTATATCCGCATCAATGCCGGTTTTGCCATCAGGTTTTTCGAACAGCTGAACAGCTTGAAGAGCACTTAAATTTCCATCGTTTTGGCGGATCTAAACGGAAACATTCGGAATTAGAAGATGAAAAGAACGAAGAAGCCACTAATCTTTCAACGGCTTCAACAATTGCTGTTTGCGGGTCGGGTTCCCCAGAACCTAGCCCCCCGGATACTTCACGACCTAGCACTTCTTCTGTTTCGGTTTCGGTTCATCGTCCTGACACTCCAACTGCAACTCGTCCTGTTTCTTCAACTGTCAATCGATCTGATTCTCCTACTTGTATTCGTCCTAGCACTCCACCTGCTGGTTCTTCAGCTGCCACTCCTCCAGGTGCTTCACAACCAATTGGAAAAAAGAGAAAAAAATCAGTGGAGCTCATAGAGTGCGTCGACTGCGGTCAAAGTTTTTCTTCTCGATCCTTGTACAGTCATGATTGCCAAAAAAATCCAAACCGATTTAAATGCCGGATTTGTTCACAGACATTTTCCAACGAAACTGTGTTCCATAATCATCTAATATCCGTACACAAATGCTGTCCTTATTGCTTTTTAAATTTTTCCAGTCAGTATGCTTTGGAAGATCACGCGTTAAAAAAACATAGAGTACGATTATAATTAATCGTAGCGGGAAACTATCCTCACGCCTAATCTAAAAAAATTTTCTGTACCTCAGAGCTAGAATGTCGAATTTGAAAATCTCAAAATGGCGATTTTTAGTGTTTACTTATGAAAATCGGCCATTTTGGGATTTTCAAGTTCGACGATCTAGCTCTGAGGTAAAAATTTATAAAAAATGACACATCATAAATTGTTAAAATTTATTTTTCTTATTTGACTGTACTAAATGATCATTTTTTATAAATATTGAAAAATATTTACGAATTGCTGACGAAATTAGGATTAAGATTTTTTTATATATTATTCGCTTCTTTCTTCACTTTTGTTTTTAAATGTTGAATTAGGTCATTCTTAAGTTAAGCGACAAAAATTTACTAAAACTCAATTTCAGATTTCAGATCTCCAAAAAAATAAAAAAATCTTTTCATGGAGCATTTTTGCGGCCGCTCTGCGCCATGAAGATATTTTTTTTTTTAATTTTTCTCTGCTGCAGAATGACCTTTATTTTTTGTGTTTTTTTGTTTATTTATATTTTAAGTTTTTAATTTTTATTTGTTTGAAAATATCGTAAAAATATTTCGGATTATAAATTGCATCCGAAAAATCGTGACTAAAGAGAAAGAGATATATTTTACTTCGTCTTGAAACTAGCATGATTAGGGTAAAAAACGTACTTAGCTATAGCTCAGAATTTTTTTAATTTTTTCATTGCCTAAATTATTTTTAATTAAGATCTTTATATTTTTTTTAATGGGGGAAGCGAGGGTGAAAAAAATATTTCTAAAATTAATTTTTAGCACATGAACTTTTTTTTTGCTCGGGGCATCACAGCCTTATTGCCCTAGAAGAAATTTATTTGTACCATCGAGGGGATATAATCATGTTCTTGGAAATTTTATGGCGGTTGCCTGGGGACGGAAACTTGATCCTGTTTTGTCTCCAAAGAAATTCTTATATTAAAGAATTTCCTAAAGCAATTTATAAATTGTTTCCTGATTAGAAACTGAAAAATAAATTGCAACTTGCCGATATTTTTTTTGGGCTACAAACAGCCTCTGAAATGAGTTTCTTTTTCGAAGCTCGTTGTTCATAGCCCTGATTTTCTGGAAATCGGGGCATTATTTTGCCGCTGTTTTTAATCCTAGAAAAAACCATTCGGTGATAAAATTTTTCCATCGTGCACATAGCCAGGTTTTCGTTTTCCGGGCAACCGCTAATTTATTTTCTTGATGTTCGCATTTGTTCCCTTGATGGTCCCAACATTTTTGAAATGGCTGAGAAGCCAACGAAAATTTTTTGTAAGCATATTTGGCTCGACGAGTGTCGTGTGCTGAAAAAAAATCTCAAAAATATTTTTTTCATTCTCGCTCTTTTTCCTAAAAAAATTGCCTTTTCGAGAAATTTTAAAAATGCTGGGCTTTTTCCTTTTCTAACTTCTCTTTCATCGTGCATGTTTTATTGTAGACAGAAGAAGGTTTAAAAAGAAACCGACAATATTCAGTGTTGAGATAAATTCAGACAGTTTGAAACGTTTTTTTCTTTCGACGACGATCCTTCATTAAATCGTTAAATAGATTAGGTTGGATAAAAAACTTTTTCTGTCGTCTTTGTTGTTTTTTGTTAAGAATTAAACGTCGGTTTTAGTTGTAGGTTTGTAATGTAAAAATTGATATGAATTTGGTTTTATATTCATGACAATCGTTGCCTATTCCTGAATTGTTTTTATACAATTGTGTTTTATATTAAAAAGGATTCGATAATTGCTTTCGATTTTGGCTGTGAGAATAGTGTGTATAATTTTATACAAAATGATGTCAATAATTTTTACTTGTGTGTGAATCCTTGAACTTGTTTATTTTTTGAATTTAAATATAAGATTTGAGCAATTAATAAAATGGAATATTTCACATTTTCCTTTAAAAACATATCCTGATATGATTTTTCTTTTTCAAATTGTTTTTAGAAGAAAACCTATTTCCACATGTTGAAATATTTTTAAAAAAACCAAAGAAAAAAAAGATTTTCTTGCATGATTCCTCTTTGCGATTAGCAAAACAACAGTGCATCGTAATGACAACGATTATATGCCTTTCTTAGGGCTGCAGGTAATGCGGAATAATTTATTGTATTAACGGCCACTAGTCATATTTTTTGAGACAAAAAAAGGGTTCTGAGAAACGAATTTTTCTGGAAAATTTATATTTATTTTGACAAAGATTTTGTGAGCTTGCTTCAGGCAGAATTCTGCTCTTTCCCTATGGACGAGAAGCACCATTTACAATCCAAAATGCATTTTGCTTTAAATGAAATTAATGAGATAATTTGGTTTGGATCGAGTTTTTACTTGAAATAAAAATGAATTTGACGTGAATATCCTTGCTCGCTACATATCTTGGTATCGTACGGGTAATTTTAAGGTTTTAGTGAGAAAGAAATGAAAGAAAAGTGAGGATCGTAACGTTTTTCTGGAAAATTTTTGAAGAACATAAAGCATACTTGAGGGTAAGTAATTTTTTTTTTTTAATTTTCTTTGCGTGATGAAAATTCTGAAATATTTTTGTCAAGAAAACGACGAATCTTTCATAAAATTTGTTTTTCAATTCGGTTTCTGAATTTTTTTTTTTTTCCGGAGTTATGCTGAGTCTTCACTTGTGAGTTAATCAACAACTTTGATTAACTTTTCTTGTGCATTAACCTTCAAATCAAAAGAAGTATGGTTTTTTCTAGTCAATGGCGTTGCTTGTCCTAACATTTTTCGTGTTTTTAGATATTCGTTGATTGACAAAGTAAAAGGAATTCGATGGTAAAAAAGTTAATCCACAAGGAAAGTTAATGAAAGTTGTGGATTAACTCACAAGTGGAGACTCGGCATTAAAAATAATAATTATGCCACATTTCACTTTCAAGTTCAAAAAATAGTTTGTGCTTAACCCAGAATATTCATAAAAAGGAGTTTTTTTGTCGAACGATCTTTTTTCATGGCTCAAGTGAAAATATTTCGCTAACATCCAAGGCTCCTGCAAAGTTTGTTTTTGAAGAAAATTTGAAGATCTTGTACTAGATGAAAAATTTTTGCATCAATGTGTTAAAAGAAAAATCCTGGAATCAATAAAAGCGAGAAAAGAAATGTGCGAAGATAGAGTTAGGTTGAAAATCCTTGTGCGTTTTCCGAATTTAAACAATGAAGTTTTTTTTTTGTATGATACTGAAAATGTTCAGTACTCGATGAAAAATTTTTGCATCAATGCGAAGTTTAAAAGAAAAATCGTGGAATCAATAAAAACGAGAAAAGAAATGTGTGCCAAGATCGAGTTAGGTTGAAAATCCTTGTGTGTTTTCCAAATTTAAATAATGAAAAATTTTTTTTTGTATAATACTGAGAATGTACTTTAAAAATTTTTTTTTCCAGGCTGTGTTGAACAATGGAGAGAAAAAGTTATGTCGAATGCTCGATTTGCAATGCACGTTTCGAAAATGGAAATTTATTATTAGATCATTTGGAAAGAGGTCATATACATCCTTGTGATATGTGCGACACTCAATGCGAATCTACTGAGGCTCTTAATGATCATAAAAAAATGCAGCATCCCTCGAACAGATGCGCAGCTTGCGACTTAGAATTTTGTAATCAGGAAGAATTAGATGAACATAATCGAATTTACCATGCGGATCTTGAAACTAACGAAACGAATTATCATCATGTTGATTCTCCGCAGCCATCACTCTACGAATGCGGTACTTGTTACGGTTTTTTCCGAACCTTAAGTGATTTACACCGACACGTTATTAACTACCACCACAACAGGCAACTTCCTTCAGGCCTCGGATATTGGCCCATCGGAGAATCCTTAAGATTAAACGAAGCGAAAGGAGTAATAATTTATATTTGTACTTTTTGCGATGCAAAATTTTCCGACGAAAAGTCAATGAAAACTCACAGGTTAATTCATGGGTTCGAATGTCCGTTTTGCCGTGCAATATTTCGCAATAAAATCGATATATATTTACATTTAAAAAAAGATTGTAAGAATAAGAATTTTGATGAAGGCGTAGTTTGTCCTTTGTGTTTGTGTAAAAAAAAATTTAAATCTTTTCAAGAATTTGAATGGCATTGTCAGAGTTCTCATCGCGATGTAACAACCCACACCGGGAGATGTTGTAATGATTTATATCGACATGCCTCGAATTTGGGTAGCCATGTTGTGACTTTTCGTAGGAACGAACAACGTAGATTAATATCGGATGGTTTAGTGAGTGATGAGGAAAATAGAAAACATACGGAGCAAAGAGTACCCGGATCGGTTCCTTTATTTAATTTGCCCGCTGGCTCTTCAGGCACTAACCGTACTTTTCATTCAACTCCCTTGCGTTCTAATAATTTTTTGCCTAGAGCTCGTCCTGGCTTTCCAACTGCTTCGAGGCCTGTATCCTCAACTGTCTCTCGTCCCATTTTTCCACGTGCTTTGGGCCCTGCTTTTTCGACAGTCCCTCGTCGAGTCCCTTTGACCGGCATTCGTCGTGGCTCTTCCACTAATCGCCACTTTTCTACTAACTCAATTTCTGAAACTTCCGCCGATAAAAGTGATTCAAAACTGCCCGCTACAAAAACACAAAAACAATCCTACGAATGTTCCGAATGGGTCAAAAATCTTCAATTAAAATTAAAATCTAGTTTAGATGAAAATGAGCGCTTGAATCCGGAAACCTCTTTATGTTCTTCGGAATTTTCCAAAGAAAACGATGTGAATGATCCTTATGTCATGGATCATTATTATTGCCCTTATTGTCATATTGAATTCCAAACTACAGATGAGGTCAGCGATCACATTAAGGAAAGTCATCCAAATGAAAATAATTAGAAGCAAAATTTTAATTTTTAGTAGTGCTGCGTGAAAATTAAAAAAAAACATGATATTGTTATTTATCGATTGCTGACGAAATTGCGGATCTTTTATCGTTTTTATTTATTGTCTTACTTGATTCTTTCTTCACTATTTTTTATGACGTAGAAAAAAAATTGCGACCTCTTTTCGAAGTAAGAATAAGACAAATTAATCAATGTTTGCCCAAATACTCAGAATGTTTTTTAAAATTTTTTAACCGATCAATGATCATTTTCTTTGTCCTCATTGCAGCACTCGTACTAAATTCAATACCGAAAGAGAAATAATTAATCAAGGAAAATAATCATTAGCATGAAAAATTGAAATAGTAGCTGCAAAAGGTTAAATGTTTTTATGTTGAATTTTTATTTTAAGATATTAATTGTAAAAAATTTATTTTCTTAATTTTTATCATAGTATTTAAAATTATTTTTAAATATTTACGGACTGAATCGTGACTAAAAATTTTTGTAGGTTTTATTACTTGATTCTTTCTTCGCTTTTGTTTTTAAATGTTGAGATACTAACGCCTAATTTCTACAATACGTGTCCAAATTTTTTATGCGATAGGACGGCGTTAGATTTTATTGAGTGTTTTTTACTTTGTGTGTGTTTATTTAAGTTTTTGATTTTACTCGTTTAAAAATATTGTTTTTTTTTATTTTTTAGAAGAGAAGCGGGGATGGGAAAAATATTTTTTTTAAATATCTGGTACATTAACAACTTTCCTGAAAGCAGAGAAAATTTTTGTCTGGCCTTGTAAGAGCTTTTTTCTGGACCGTTGAGGAAATAAGATCACGTCCGAAAATTGGTGGTTGCCTTGAAACAAGAAAAGAAACATGATGCCGTAGACGGCAGCTTTTATGTAGATCAGTGACTTTGAAGATTTCAAAGTCATCAATGCAATTGTTTCCTGAAAATTGAATTGGAATTTGCTGATGAATATTTTCGGGTCGAATAGCCATCGAAATAAGTTTCATTTTAGAAACTTTTCGCTCTTGAGGGGCATGATAAATTTTCGATGGTTGCTAAGTCTGGAAAAAACAAATCGGCAGTAGAATTCTCAATGACGCTCAGGCAAGCACAAGCAGTTTTCCGGGCAACCGCCAAATAGGATTGTTATTTCCTCGATGGTCCTATTATTTTTTGGGGGATGGCTCAAGGGCTAATAAAAAATTTTCGTAAGCTTTTTGGATTTGTAAATGTTTTGTGCTAGAAAAAAATGTTGCGAATATTTTTCTCACCTTCGCTTCTCTTCTTAAAAATTTTTTTCTTTTACATTGATTTGTTTTTCGCACTGTACATGTTGTATTTTTTTTTTTTTTACCTTAAGTGCGAAGGAGATTGGAAAAATTGGTTTAAGGTGAATTTCGGCATTTTGAAATATTTTTTTTAACGGCTATCCATCATGAAATCGTTAAATAGATTTAAGTTGGATGAAAAAATTTCCGAAGAATCGGACAATAATAACGTGCCTAATTTTACTCGAGATGACATCGATGTATTTTACTTGAATTGTTCTGCCATGAAAATGAATTGATTGTATCTGGATTATTTTGTTATTACACATCTTGTGTATTCTTTTTTCAATAAAGTATAAGATTTGAGCATTAAATAAAATTTTCTCATTGAAAAAAATTACCTGGCCTAATTTTTTTTTTTTTGATGTAGTTAAAGAAATATTGTTTAAAAGAAATTAGAAGGAATAATACTGATCATTTGCCTTAGAACCTTATTGTTTATTAAATTTGGGGCAGTTTATCGCTGTAGGTAGAAGGGGAAGTCTCAATTTTGAAAATTGGAATTGAAGTTGTTAAGAAAAAAAGTTTAATGAGAATAATTTTGGAGAAAATTGTTGACTTCCTTGATTTATTCCCATTAAAAAGATTGTAGTTTTGTTTTTTACTTAATAATTCTTTTACTCTCAGGACGCGAAACAAGGCATCATAGCTAAAATTTAACAATCGGTTAGCTTCAAACCATGTTTGCACACGGCGCTCAATTGCTTCGAACATGAATTGTCTTGCTGAAAACCGATTTCCCTTACACGCGCAAAGTCATTAGTGAAAAAACAGTGCAAGAACGATGATGGTGTGAAATTTTAAAACTTTTTATCCGCGAATTTTTTCGATGTGGCATTTTGGTGCGGGTAAGTAAATTATTTTTCTTTTCGTTTGATTTTATCGGAGAAAATTTTTATTTCAAGAAAAGGCAAACAACATTTCTGAATCGGATTTTTTTGGTTAATTTTTTAACATGACATTGAAAGAGATTTAATTCTTCGAAGAAAACGCAACGGAAATAAGTTCTAAAAAATTTTTGAATAGGAATCTTTTGAAGAAAACGTCCAAATCCATTTTTGTTGAAATTTACAAAAATTGTCTCTGTTTCCTGATTTTCCATTGTTTGGTTTATATGACATCGTGCATTGATAATTGCAGCCATCCTGATTTGATTTTGTAGACAATTTTTAAGCTAAATATCAAAAATTTTTGAATTAAAAAAATATTTGCGATCAGGAAAATAATTGTTCTTGTTTTTGGTGCTCTAGACTTTAGCTGTTTTTTTCTCTTTCGGTTTTCACATAATAAAAAATTTGAGGTGGAAAAAAGGAAAAAAAATGACATGAATTTTTATTGCTCTTTTTTGTATTTTTTTTTAAAAATCCTTGAACAGAATTTTTTTAAAAGTTTAAGCAAACATTTTTTTCTTTTGATGAAATTTTGGCTGTAAAGCGTTTTTTTATCGAGCCAGTTGAAAAAAAAAAGATATTCCTCTTCAAATATTAATAATCATAAATGTTGTTGAGCCTTGTCACACTCTTTAATGAAAAAAAATTAATACGTAAAAATTTTAACGCCATCAGAAATTTCAAGATATTGATGAGAAAATCTTGGAGAAATGTTTCCGCCCTCTTAAATCTTAATAACATGTTTTTTCAATCAAACGAATTATGGAAAATATTCGCGGACGAAGAAAATTCATGGAAAGAAAATGATTTTGATGTGGGGAATTTCTAAAAAAAATTTGTGTGATAAAAATTTTCTTCGGAAATTTTTGGGCTGTGTTAATAAATTTAAATTCATCGATTAAAAAGGTTTTGTGCTGAAGAAATTTTAGAAAAAATATTTTCTTCTTGTTAACTAGTTTTTCTTTCGCAAAAAAAATTAAAAACAAAATTTTTCGAGATAATAGATCACGAATAAAATTTTTTCAGGAGGAGAAAAATCGCTTCTTTTTTTTTTAAGAGTGAAAATTTTGAAGAAAAAAATTTTTTTGATGAGAAAAGATTTAGGTTAAAATTTTTTATTGGTTTCCGTGTAAAGTTACTCAATCCGCTCGTGCAAAAATGTCACAGCTGCTTTTTGTTAGCTGACAATTATTTTGAGTAAAAAAAGTTTAAAATACTTTTTTTTTTTGAAAATTTAGAATTTTTTTTTGAAGAGGGGAAATTTAGAATAATCGTTTATAATTTTTTAAGCAAGAAATTAGTAAGATTTTTGTTTATGCAACGAGTTTGAGTTAATTTGGCGTTAAAAATTTAATTCATTGATTAATAGCTATCACTTTAATTTCAGGTTAGCATGTATTATTGAAGATGTACAGCAATATTTAATAAACAAAGATGACGATACAGATGATGCTTAGACGATGCTTGTAGATGAATGATATTTTTCACATAAATGATTTTAAAAATAAATTAATTCAGCATGGCCGAGGGAGGAAACCGGCAATCTTTTTCAAGTAAGTTCATATTACATTAAGAAACACTGAATAACATGTATTTTTAATCCTTATTTTATTAAATGTTTTTTTTTTTGTAGTGAGATCCGATGACGAAGAACTTTTCGAGGGTGAGGGACATTTGGAAAGCAAGACTTCTGCACCAACTTCTAAAAAACAATACCCGTGTCCGGTGGATACATGTAAGAAGAAAGCTTATACTTCTAGACAATATCTAAGATTCCACCTGGAAAAAAACCACCCGGAACTTAAACTAAAACCATGGAGCAAATGTGAGATTTGCAGGGAAACTTTTAAATTTAAATTATCATTTAGGGCGCATTCGCGACGAGATTGTGAACCTAAGCTAAAACCGTCGTCAGGTGTCCGCATTCGTGTTGTTGAAAAAAAAAATACGATTTGCTTTGATTGTGAACCGAAGAAAATATTTGAAAATAAGGAAAAGCTCGAAGAACATATTTCTTTAATGCATCTTGAAAAATATCGTTGCCCAATATGTAAAAAATATTTGTCTTCAGAAAAGGGTGTAAAAAATCATAATGGTCTTGTGCATAAATATAATAAAAAGAAGAGTGTATGCAGTCAATGCAATAGAGAAGACAACGACCCTCGAGCACATTATACGCATATGATGAACGAACATGGTTATTCATGCACGTTTTGTAAAAAAATTTTTTTTAATCAGATATTTTTCTATCGTCATTGTTTATATTCTCACTCAAGAGGGAAAGAAGCAGTAGCATCGAAAGTCTGTTTTTTTTGTCATGAAGAATTGTCCTCAAGATTTGATTGGGTTACGCATGTGAGGCTTGTACATCCGGGTGCATACCCTTTTTATTGTTATCAATGCAAATTTTATTTTAAAACAAAAAATGATTTAGATAAGCATGAAAAAAATAATCATGAATGTAATTTGATTTCTTGTGTGGGTTGCCGTGAAGAGTTTAAAAATTATTCAGATTTGGATATACATTATTTTGAAGATCATTATGACCTGTTTTGTGTGATATGCGGAGAAATGTTTTTAACGTTGAACGAATTGGAAGACCATTTTTTAGAAAATCATGAATATATCTGTAATACTTGTAATGAGGTTTTCCCAAATAAAAAAGATCTTCAGAATCATTTCGTTACTCACAGAAATATTAAAATTTTTCAATGCCTTCGATTTTTGTGTAGAGAAGAATTTAAGAATAAGGAAGAGCTGAATAATCATTTTGAAACTCATGATGATTCTATATGTGTCTTATGCGACTATGATTTTCGTTCCCATGAATTACTGAATGAACATATGAAAGAACGTCATTTGATATGGTGCCATCATCTTGGTTGCGAAGACTATTTTTTTACAGAAGAAAATTTATGTGAACATTTAAAACAGCACGAAGACCTAACTTGTGAAAAATGCAGCAGCGACCAAGATCCTCCCCTAAGTTTTAACTCAGAAAATGACTGGCGTAAACATTTGGAAGATCATAGAAAACTTAGACTTTCAAAAGAAGACCGAAAAGAACAAGATAAGAGAAAAAAATATCAATGCTCCGTAACTGATTGTAAAAAAATTGTTGACTCCGAAGAAAAATTAAAAGCTCATTCGGAAAGTCATTATAAGTTCAAATGCGATAGGTGCAATAGGATTTTCAAGACAAGTTACGACCAGCGTAAACACATTCTTCAACAACAAAGGAATTGCCTTTGGAGTAATTGTAACCAGATGAAAGACAATTATACTGAAGTTCGGGATCATGTACTTGATGATCATATACCAGATTGCTGCAGTCAATGCAAGGAATATTTTAAAACAAAACACGATAAAACTTTGCATAAATGTCAAAAACAAGAGAAATTTAAATGCAATAGATTTGATTGCCGAAGATCGTTTTGTAGTTATCGTGAACTTAAGATGCACTTAGACTTTCATAATAAGTTTACATGCAACATCGGTGAATGTGAATATACATGTGCAACTGTGGAACAATTTAACAATCATAACCTAAAACACAAAACCACGTGCAAATGGTATCAATGTCATAAAAAATGCGAAAATATTTTTGATTTACGGGAGCATGTCACAACGGATCATTTTCCATATATTTGTTGTGTGTGCAACGTAAAATTCACAAGCGATAAAGATTTAAAGGATCACATTTGCTCAAAACCAATGCACAAGTGCAAGTTTCCTCAATGTGCCAAGATTTTTAAGAATCTAACAGAAAAGCTTCAGCATGAAGATGTTCATGAAGAATTACTACAAAGAAAAAGAAGGGAAAGTCTAAAACGCCGATCGGACTCACAAATAAAAGCGCTTACTAAAGAACTTGGTATTAAAGCTAGAATTAAAAGTTCTTCAATGGAAGTATCACCGCCAGGAACAGAGAGCATTGTATCTTCAAGGACAAGCGAATATTCCGTGGAAAGTGTTATTGAGTCCGTAAATATCTCGCCAGGACCATCTCAGGAAACAAGCGCCACAGGAGAAAGTCGTTTTGAAACAAAATCACAAGATACTTCAAAACAATTTGTACATGAATGTTATCTGTGTCGAGTAACGTTTGGAAAGGAGATAGACTTAATTACTCACGACTGCGTAATTTATCGTACTTGCAACATATGCAGAAAAGTCTTAAACTCGCCTGAAGATTTGAATGTGCACAGAGATGAGCATAAAAGGATCGGATTTAGTCGTGAGGAATCTGCAACAGGAGAACATTCGAAAATCTAGGCTCTCATCTTCAATAACACGTACCGCATATGCTTCTATTAATCTATTTTTCTTTTAATCGAACCTACTTAGCTCAGTGTTTTTGAAACGTTCCAGAAACCGTAAAATGGCCGCATCTTTTGCCATTTCAGAATCGTTTCAGGGGCCGCAAGATTTGAAACCCAAAAGATTTTTTACGGTTTCTGGAACGTTTCAAACCATTTTGCTAAGATTTTCTTCGAGTACTATATAAATATTTTTTAATATTTATAATTTATTTTGATGACAAATTTTCGCATGTATTTTTTAAATTTATTTTACCTTGCACTTTTTTTCACTTTTTTCGTATGTAAGAGCGCGACTGAATATTTATGAATGAATGTTGAATGAATGTAAATAATTTTTACCCTAAATTTTAATAATTACAAAGACTTTTTTATACTCGTGAAAGGCCGCACTAGCACGCTGTAAGAAAATCTTTGTGCTGTTTTAATTTAGGCCTAAAAAAAAAATCTTTTGTCTAAAATCGCCGGTTTTATCGTAAATTTAAAATTGAGGGCGAGATCAATATTTTTGGAATTAATTTTGAGCATATTTAAGTTTTAATTCTTGTGGTTTGGGAGAAATTTGTTTTGACCGTCGAGGGGGTTAAAATTAAGTTAAAGGCTGTGACTTTTATTGAGTCCGTTTACGAATTTTAACATCTATTCCAGAATTTTCTAGGATTTAGGAATATCCTTGAAGGAGAGTCCTGTAAGCAATTTAGAATTAGGCCCCGAAATGGGAACTAAAAAAATAAATTGCATTTTTCACGATTATTTTTGTGGGTTGTAAAAGACCATTTTTAATAAGTTTCGTTTTCGGAGCTAATTGTTCTGATTTCATGAAAATCGGAACGCGATAATGTGGTTGTTGAAACCTGCGAAAAATAATGCGCTACTAAAATCCTGAATAATTTTTGGAATTTTATTTAAACACCAGAACACACATCCCAAAGATGAATCTCAAATCTTTGGCCAAAGTTCCTCGACGGTCTAAGCTTCCTCCAATCGTTATGACTGCCCGCGATTACAGTGTACTGAAAATAACTTCCAAAAATATTTCTCTCGCCCTCTTTTTTTATCCATGAAAAAAAATCCGTTTTTTAAATTTTGAACCGTGCTAAATATTTTTGTATATTTGTTTCGTTTTTTAATTTTTTTTTACGATGAAAATGTCTAAATCGTAATTTTTTAAATGATAATATTGCAACAAGATTGATTAGACATAATTTTTCTTACAATCGTTAAATAGATTGATTTAAGAATGATTTTTTCATCGTTATTTGTTTTGTGTATTTTTATGTTTTTTTAGATTGTAACAGCAAATTTTAGATAAAAAATTAGGTGTATTTGGTATTCATGAAAACGTTTGGCTGTGAAGAAATAAAAGGACTGAACGTATTTTGCTGTTTTATTTTAAAAGTTGAAATAATATTTTTGATATAAAAAAATTTTACTTGAATAAGTTGCTGATGTTTTTAGATAACACATACCTTGTACTTTTTTTTTGGATTAAATATAAATTTTTTAGCAGTTGAACCAATTGTTTATTCAATATTTTAGAATGCCTTTAATTTTTTGAGTAGAAGATTTTTTCTCTCAATAAAAATTCGAAGCGAAAAGAATAAGAATTTGAACTGATTTTTTTTTTAGAATATTTGGTGACTAAGAAGATGAAGGGAAGGGGAAGAGCATCCAATTCGGAAATGACTCGTCACAATTGTAGGTTTGATCGTACTTGTTATAAACACGGAAGAATCTTAAATTCGGTGGAAGATCTGAGGAAACACATGCCTGAACATGAAGGAAAGATCCACTTGCCTGAACATGAATGCCCTTTTTTCTTTGTAAAAAAAGATTTGCAACAGAAGAGCAATTAATTGAACACCAAAAGGAACATGATAAAATGAAATGAAGTCTAGTGACTTTACAACAAAAATATTGAGTATCTTAAAATTTTTTTATTGTTGTTGGGTTGGTGAGAATGGTCTGCCTGGCAGACAGCTGCCCCTTTTCCCTGAGACGGGCTGTTTGCGACGGTTTTCCGCCGGGCGATGGGGTCGCCACATCCCTACGCCTATTTTCAAAAGAAAATCGGGAGTAATTTTTTTTTTGCCGGAAAAATGAGGATATTTAAGAAAATTAATATTTTTTCGAATTTGAAATATTCTTAAAGGAAGATAAATGTGCAATAAAACCTGTAACTGTTTACAGCATGAGATTTTTCGGTATCCAACATCAATAGCCGGTGATGATTCTGAGCTGACTGATCCAGTTTCATAAATTTAATGTTAAATTTTTTGGGCTTACAAAAAAAAAAAAAAATATCAGATGCTTAAGGCAGGAGAAATAAATCGATGAATTTAACGGGCTTTCATCGAGAAGTTGGGCCCAGAGAACTTAATCCAGTGCTTGAAAGTAATTCTTATTGCCCTGAGAAGCTCCTAGCTGATGTTAAAAATTCATATTTTTCTTACGAAGAAGTATTAAATAAGAAAATGATTCCAAATAGTGGATGGATGATTTACAAATATGAATCCGTACCTGATTTTAAAAACGACAAGCAATTAAGTAATATAGGAAAATCCATTTTATTGCTTTTAAATTTCTCGACATAAACTTTTTTAACTGCTGAGTCACATCGGTAAAAAAAATTCAGGAATTTTAACTTGTTTTTCATAAATTTTATAAAACTATCAATTAATAGTCAGTCGTTGTTGAATAATTTTTTTTTTAAATTCGAAGATACTCTTGAGACTCAAGAAACTTTAACAACCTTAAATTCTTAGAAAGTTGAGACCTTATTTTTTTAATTTGATTTATTAAATGACTTGTAAATTTTCAAAATCCAACGTATTTAACGGAGGATCTGATTATTACAAGCTATAAAATACCCACAACTGAGGCATAAAATTGAGTTTAAATTTAACCGTAGTTATTTTCATTATTTAGCAATAACGATTCCATAGAAATCATCATTAATAAATTCGCCCACAACTGAGGCACAATTATTATTACAATTATCCTTATTACCAAGAAACGGTTTAATTTTGTTGGCAAGCCTTTAAAAAACCAAAACACAGAAAAACTCAACTCAACATTAAAATACCCAGACCGATTCGAAAAAGTCTTGCCCAGAGACAAGTCCAAATTTTGAAAATAATGTGATTTGCACATTATTTTAATATTTAATAAAAAGACAAATCAGATATAAACGAACGTATTTTTCTTAAAAAATTTGAACGACCGAAAAAAATCAAGTCAAAATAATTGAGTTCTGGATTGTTTTTTCTTGAAATGAAACTTCTTTTCTTCCGAGTTTTTTGGGAGTAATGTTTCACTGTAATTGGAGCCATTTATAAATTTACAAAGCTTCCTTCTGATGCCTCCCTAGTCCAAAAAATTTCGTATGAAACCTCTTTACCGGGAAACTCCAAAAAGCAGCTATTCCATGTAAAACTTTTATAAAATTTTCTCTCTAGAAATCTTTTTCTCCCTGTCATTAATTATTAGCTCTCCCGCCCTCACATTTATAATTTTTAAAAATTTCAGAAATTTAACTAGCTCTTTGTTTCATTTGCTTTTGCCTAATAAGAAAAGCCCAAATTTTTTACAATAAAACCCGTCGTCTAAAATTTGTTAAGATCACTATAGAAACCCAGTTCCTGACCTAGAAAAGAAATTTCACTTCAAGATAGTTTACGAGACGCTCTTTACAACTAAAAAAAAAATTGGCACATACCTTGTCAGCTGATTTTGTTGCTCTATCGCCGAGGCCCGAGATCTCGTTATTTTCATCTTGAAGCTGCAGTAATTTTTATTTCCTAATCCTGCTTTATTGAATGTAAATTTTGACGAGACCTTTCCCGCACTTCCAATTTTTATATCATGGATTTTCGGTCTTCTAACACGATAAATTTTTTATTTAACTATAATGTAGTAGTGAGTAATTAATAACCCTTGACATCACGGGAACACAAAAATCTATCTCCGAGTTCAACATTAGACTAGCAATGGAATTCAGTATTTTTTTAATTAATTTGCAATTTGAAATGGCAAAAATGTTTTAAAAATTACGTTAATTAATAAATAAAGTAAATAGTTATTGTTTTTGGGATGAACTTTGATAGTGGTCAACACGGAAAAAAATTTCTGCAGAGACCTTTCCAATCTGTAGTTTGAAAAAGGATTGGGAAAAAAATTAGATATTTTAATAAAAACTCTCCAGATGTTCATTCAAACATTTTTTTTTGCTTTAGCGTCATTGATGACTGAAAAACTCATTCAATAATTAATCCGCTTGCTATTGTTGTATGCCTTTGCTTGGGGTATTTCAACAGACTTTAAGTAGCTAGTTTTGCTAGTATTTAAATTAAATTTCAAACAAGTCCAATATCTTTTAAATTATGATAAAAATAAAATTTTGCAAATGGCGAATTAAATTTAAAAAATATTTTTGCCATTTTAAATTGCAAATTCAATTTAGAAATTTAATGAATTCGAGTATTTCTTTTCTTATTAAAAGCACTAAACTATTTAAATTCATAAAAATTTTAAGAATATTCACAAACAAAAAAATAAAATAAAATTCACTTTAAAAAAAAAAATTACTTCAAATAAAAAAAAATCCAATAAAAATGTAATTTAAAAAACGACGACTTCACGACGCGAGTTCCAAAGATCAACTAACAAGCGTCCTTTGGTAAAGTGTGTACCTTGGTACGCACCCCTGTAGTTAGGGGTAGGGGTGGCTACGAACCAATAAGAAACTTGTTTGGCTCGGTTCCCATTGGTGCACATTATTGGTTCAAGATTCTAAGCCATGATTGGTTGTTTTTCGTGGATGGATCAACCATTTCAATTTTTTTTAAAGAAGATAATAATACCCTAGCTGACCTTATTAAAAATCTGTTTTTCTAAATTTCGGTGTATAGCTTCGGCATATTTTATTTTTTTTTCAGGCGAATATTGGAAAAATTAAAATTAATGAATTCGATTTAAATTTCCACAAAAGTTTGAATTCATTTTGAGGAAAGAAACTTTCGAACTTTCAAAAAGAAGCCGCGCGGGAAAACGAAAGGAAAGTAGAGAATTCCTTTTACTCCAATGGAAATTTTTAAATTCGAAAGTTGGCAACGATCAGTTATTTCTGCCGCGAAACGGGATCTTGTTGATTTTTTATTTGATTCGATATTTTGAATAAAATTCCGTGTTCGACAAGCCTAATCTTATTACAAATCCATTTTCTTTATTATAATTAAAATCCGTTGAGGAGGATCATGAAAATGGCGCTTTATCCGATGTAAGAAAAATGCCAATATGGATGAGATTGATAGGAAAGAAATTAAAAGAGGATTTAATTTGATTTCAATCATTATTTTTTATTTATACATGACTTTTTCTTTTGTTGCAGCTCCAATTCATAAAGTTATGCAATCCAGCAGTGTCTTCAATGATGCAGCTGATCCCTCTGCAGCAAATGAAAGTCTGGATGATGGGATGATGCACAAATGGACCGTGGAATTATTTTCTCAGGTAAGAATAGCTCGATACTTTATCTCTTAATTAAGGCGCAGAAGCTTGGGATAATTTTAAAGTAAATATTTAATTAATGAATTATTACATGCAGAATGCATTAGCATTTTTTCTGATTTTTTGATGGGCTCTTTAGAAAGTGGCACACTTTTTTTTTGACCAGTTTCCATGTTGGCTACATTCTAGAATTCAACCAAAAATTTTGGACACTGGTCCAACATTTTATACAGGGCCGGCGTGAGACTGAATCGAAGAGGCCAAAGCCAAAGCAGTTTTTGAAAAATGGAAAAACCAGTTGAGAATTTGTTGATAATTTCGGAATTATTAAATCTTAATTATTCGTTCGTCAATTAAGTCATTGATCTTGTTGGCAATTTTTTTTAAAAAATGTTTCTTAGCAATGCAAACAGGTCATCAACTTGAGGGTTGTCTTTTTAAAATCTTAATTTTTTTCGCATGAACAGATCTCTTGTAGTATTTTTCTACAGTAATAGTTAACCTGAATTTGCTAAAGAGTCCGTTATTGTTAAAATTTTCCAAAGAAAGAATAGGGAAAAGGAAGTCATAAAGTAGTGAGATTACTGCAAATGCAAATAACAATAACGGGCGGATTAACTATGGAAGAGTTTTTTTTTCAGCCGGTTTCTTTTGACAACTAGGGCTACCTGGAAAAAAAAAAAATGTGTTTGAATGAATATCTGGCAAATTTTCAGCACTGATGAAATTCTCTTTTTAATCTAAAACATCTCATTTTTTCCTAATCTGAAGTTTGAAAATCCTACGCAAGAAAATTCAAATCAGCTGGACTATTGTAATTTCCTTCGATTTGTTTTTAAAAAAAGTAAATTGAAAGTCATAGGAATAAAGCTTCAAATTGAATTGATTAAGTGATATTCGATGCATGTTTGTACGTTTCTATTACACGATTGCATCATTAGTTGCTTGAATAAACACACTTACCGCCATTCCGGCGTTATAACACGCCGCTCCTCAAATTAGTTGAGTTATAATTGAAACCAAATAAACCATTGTTGCTTCGAGGTAATGAATGATGTGTGTTGATTGCATTTTAGCAAATGAAGTAAAGTTAAATTCGATTTTCTTACCTTTCGAGAAGTAGACTTTTTGCAGAAGTTTTAGATGAAATTATTAAATTAGGAATTTTTCTTGGAGTAATTTATTTATTGCCCGAAAAAATTATAAGGGAGAAATAAGGCTTGTCAGAGGCGCTAGATTGGATTTTTTTCTCAGCGCCGTTTTTAGTGAAATTCGCTTAGAGATCAAAAAAAATGTTCTCATTATTTTCAGCTTACTTCCGTCGCAACAAAATCATTAGAAATGACTTAGGAAGTCAAAATACTAAATAGAAAATAAACGGCAGCTGTTAGAAATAGTTTATATACTCTGTGACTACTGCCACGATGTTAAAAAGTACGATATTATAACCAGATGAATATTGAAATGAATAAATAAAGTGTTTATTGATAATGCAGACTGAAGTTATTTTAAATCTAGTAAACGAAAGGTTTTTACATGTGGCATCCCTTGTGGTTTAATTACACCAAAGTTATTCGTCGCTATTAGTGAAATTTGACGTGCAAAGTAGCATCATGGCAGTTAACCTTACCTTGATCAAACGAGAACGAGGCGCCGTTCGCCGATCTCTTACGATTCTCTCAAAACAATCAGATGAGGAGCTAGAAACAAGCGTTTTAGCTATTCGAGATGCAGGTGACCGTCTTGTTAATTTGAACCAACGCATTTATGAAGAAATGATGAAAGATGAAACCATTAAGGAAGCAGACTGGGAAACCGAGTTTGATTCCGTAGAACAGTACAGGCGTTTGTATTTTGAATTGAAAACCAGAGTTAAAACCCATGAACCTGAACCAGTTAAACCAGAGCCAAAAGAGAATGATAGTGATATTTTTGGAACCAATTTAACCAAAGACCATGCAAATGCTGGAATGAAACCTATCGATGCTTTTAAGATGCCAAAGATTAATTGGATGCAATACGACGGTAGCCTTGACAAATGGATACAATTTTGGGCATTCTTTCAACCAATCCATGAGAATGAAACCTACTCCGAGTTCACCAAATACCAGTATTTGTTGCAGTCCACTACAGGGAAAGCCAAACAGCTAGTAGAGGGCTATCCACCTACACCAGGCAACTACGATAAAGTGATTGATGTGATAAAATCTAGATATGCCAAAGAAGATGTGTTAATTGACCTATACATTCGCCAATTATTAAAAATAGTTAACATGCAAATTAGTGGACAGGGTAAAGTTAGTTTGAGTGAATTATACGATAAATTGCAGTCAAGTATTAACAACCTAGAGTCGTTAGGTGTTACATCAGATAAATTTGCTATTGTGATTTTGCCATTAGTGGAATCTGCCATTCCATCAACAGCATTACAGGAATGGGAGAGACGTAAAACTGCTAATTCATTTTCTGTTTTAGATTTGAGTGCCAATGACTCCACGAGTACTCTAACCAAGTTAATGTCATTTTTAAGGCTGGAAGTTGAAACCGAGGAAAAAATTGCCTTTGCCCACGCACCCTTGCAATCTAGTGTTGTTAATAAACCAGAACCAGTTGCACAGAACTCCACTGCTTCAGCGTTGTTTAATAATAGCTTTATTAATCATCCACCAGGTAACAAAGATTATAGTTGTATTTTTTGTAGCGGGCACCATTATAACCATCAGTGTAGGAAGGCAAAAACCATGAGTTTAGACGATCGAAAGAAGGTTGTACGTGATTCTCGTGTTTGTTATATTTGTCTTCAACCTAATCATTGGGCCCAGCGATGTACGTCCAAAACCACATGTTCGTCATGTTCTGGGCGTCATGTTCTTCTTATGTGTCCGGACGCTAAGCCACCTGACAAAACCCAGCAGCGTCGGAAATATCGAAACGACAAGCAACCTGTCTCACCACCAGCAGTACCGTCATCAAATGTACCGCCTCCTCCTGCAGCGGAGAAAACCGGCAATTTTTTGACAACCGTTATGACGAGTCCAGTTTGCCTGCAAACTGCTACGATTAGAATCCGTTCACCTAAGGGTGACAAACTTAATTGTCGAGTTTTATTCGATCAGGGCTGCCATTACTCGTATTTGCAGGACGATTTTGCTAAACGTCTTGGACTGCCGCCTCAGGGCGTTGTTACGCTCTCTCACAGTTTGTTTGGTGGTGTTGAAACACCCGGAGTGCAGCATACGCAATATTTTGTTGAAGTAGAAAATCTGGACGGCACTTTCAAAGACTCGTTTTCTGTTTTAGGCCAGAGACAAATTTGCTCCCCGGTTCGGCAAGTCAAGGATCCGTCGATCTTGGAACTTTTGGCGATGAAAGGACTAGTTTTAGCGGATGACGGCGGCGAGCAGATTGATATGCTCATCGGATGTGATATTTATGCTAGTCTTCTTACGGGAGAGATTATTCCTCTTAAAGGCCGCTTGCGTGCTATGAATACGCATTTTGGATGGACGTTATCCGGCTCTTCTCAACCACCGTTTTCAGTTAAATCCTGTTTGGGTTTTAGCACCGCCGTGACGTCTTCGTTATATTGTGCATCAGTTGAAGATTTTTGGTCTCTAGAAATTTTGGGAATCAGAGAAAATGAAACACCGGCTCATATCGACCAGTTTCGTCAGACTTTACGGGTTACCCCAGACGGCCGTTATGAAGTTTCCTTACCATGGAAAATTTCGCAAAACAACCTTGGAACTAATTGCAGGCAAGCTAACGCCCGATTACAGTCTTTGCAAAAGAAATTTCGAGGACAAGACGAGATTTTACAGCAGTATGACGCAGTTTTTAACCAGTGGGAGCGAGATGGCATCATTCAACAAGTGAATTCGCCGGCATCTTCAGGCCATTTTTTGTGCCACCGTCCTGTCGTCCGCGACAGCGAGACGACCAAAGTTCGCCCTGTCTTCGACGGCAGCGCTCGCAGCGAAACAGGTCTCTCCCTCAATGATTGTTTAGAGAAAGGGGAAAATTTAATTGCCAAGCTTCCGCCGATTTTGTTACGGTTTCGTATGGGGAAAGTTGGCGTCGTCGCCGATATTAAGCAAGCGTTCTTACAGATTAGTGTTTGTGAACCGGATCGCGAATATTTAAAGTTTTTGTGGCATGATAAAGTTTACCAGCATTGCCGTGTGGTTTTCGGGTTAAGCCCTAGTCCTTATTTATTGTCAGCTGTTTTAAAAATTCATTTAGAAGCTTTTTCCGATACGTACGACGTTACAACCTCGAAATTATTACAAGCTTTCTATGTTGATGACTGTGTCACGAGTGTCGAAGATGTTTTACAGCTTCAAGTTTTTATCAAGGAAGCTAAGTTTATTTTAGAACAAGGCAGGTTTGAGCTCCGAAAATGGCGGCATACGGCTGTCCACCATGAGGCCATCGACAGAGTCGATTGTTGTGAACCGCAGTCCGACATCGTTTCTGTGTTAGGTCTTTTATGGAATGTGTCCAGGGATGTTTTAACCTGTGCTTTAAAACCGCTTGAACCTTTGTCGGTCGTTACCAAGACTGTGATCTTATCAACGACAATGAAGATTTTTGATCCTGTTGGCTTTACGGCTCCCATTACTGTTTTACCTAAATTGTTGTTGCAGCAAACTTGTCAGCTTAAGCTACCTTGGGACGCGTGTGTGCCTTCTTGTATTAGTGAGCCTTTTCGCCAGTGGTACGAGGTCCTACCTATGATAAACCAGTGTGCTTTCGATAGATGTTTGTTTCCGAACGGGATTTTGCGCAGCACGTTACATGTTTTTTGCGATGCGAGCCAAATAGCCTACGCGGCGTGCATTTTTGTGCGATCTGTTGACCATGAGCAGGTGGTCGTGCGTCTGGTATCCGCGAAATCGCGCATTACACCTCTCAAACCGAAATTATCGATTCCTCGTGCGGAGCTCATGGCTGCTGTTCTCGCCGTTCGCCTTTATTCTTCAGTCTGCGACGTGAAAGAATTTCGCTCTTTAGATGTTCGTTTTTATTCTGATTCGATGGTAGTCCTCGCCTGGATTGAGAATTTACGATCATGGAAGCCATTCGTATCTCATCGCGTGGACGAAATTCGCCTTGTAGCCGATTTTTCCAAGTGGTGTCATGTACCGGGCATTCACAACCCCGCTGATCTTTTGTCACGAGGATGTGATGCTGCGACTTTGCAACAACAGCGATGGTGGGACGGACCTGCTTGGTTGTCTCGACCTCCGACTGACTGGCCCATCGGCTGCCGAAATCTCACCGAGGATGACGCACAGCAGGTTTTAAATGAAGCGAAAGCCATTAGTATGGTCACCGTTGAACCGGAAAAAACCCCTTATATGTTTCAGCATTATTGGGGGGCTGTGAGATCAGTTGTTTGGATGTTACGCTGGAAAAAATTAATCAAACCACACCAATTTCCACCATATTTCACCGGAGCGGAGTTGCGCCACGCCGAAGTTTGTCTTATTCGACTTGTTCAAGCTGAAATGCTTGAATTGCATTTAAAAGAATATCAGCAATTGAATTTAATCCAAGACGATGTGGGCATTTATCGTGTGAAAACGAAACTTCTTTTTGGAGAGGCTACGCATGATTTTAAATATCCCATATTGATGCCGCGTAAACATCCGGTGACAAAAGCTTTAATTGTCGAAACGCATGAAAGTCTCTTACATGCTAGCGTTACTACCACCTTAGTCGGTTTAAGAGCGCGTTACTGGATACCGAAAGGACGAAAAACGGTCAAAGAAGTTTTAAACCATTGTGTTATTTGCAAAAAAGTCAATGCTCGGGCCGTCCGTCTACCTACAGCACCGCTTCCCGTTGCGCGGATTTCCACCAACTTACCTTTTCAAGTCACTGGAGTCGACCTCGCCGGTCCGCTTTTTGTTGTTGGCAATGAGAAAACCTGGATCGTTCTATTTACATGCGCCGTATATAGAGGCATTCATTTAGAGCTTGTTCGCGCCTTGAGCACCGATGATTTCATTATGTCGCTACGCCGGTTCAGTAGTCGCCGCGGCCGACCTGAAATCGTTTACTCCGACCACGGTACCAATTTTGTCGGCACAAATAACGCCCTGTTAGCTTTAGATTGGGAACGCATCGAACAGGATCCAGCTGTCCGAGGCATTGAATGGCGTTTTAATCCTCCCAGCGCTCCATGGTGGGGTGGCTTCTGGGAACGCCTTGTACGCGTCATCAAAGATTTGTTAAAGAAGAACGTGCGCAATCGCACCTTAACGTTTGATCAGTTACACACCATTGTTACCGAGATTGAAAGCGTTGTTAATTCGCGACCGCTCACGTATATGGCTGATGGAGATGATTTTGTACCTTTAACGCCAGCGCTTTTTATGAACAACGTGTTTACTGCGGAAATGCCTGATTTGGATGAAATCGATCGCCAGAGTCTCGTCACTCAGTTTCAGCAGACCCAGGTCATTCGAGAAGATCTGAAACGTCGTTTTCAGAACGAATATTTAGGCAAGTTATTAGCTCGGCGCGATAAGGAACCGTCTCGGCAATTACAACCTGGCGAAGTAGTTTTAGTCGGGTCGGACAATCAGAAACGTATTAAATGGCCTTTGGCTCTTGTTTTGGATATTTATGACGGCGCAGATGGTGTCGGTCGCGTCGCCAGAGTCCGCACGGCTTCAGGTGAGCTCGTACGCCCGCTTCAAAGATTATTTCCGCTAGAAATCCGTCATGATGATCCGTTACTCATTGAGGGTCTTCAACAACGTCGGCAAGTGCGTCAAGATCGTGCGTCTAGGGTTGTTGGTCCTCCCGTCCCTCATCGTCCAGCACCTCCACCCGCCCCGGTTCAGAGTACTCGCACCCGCACCCGCGAAATTCAGTTACCTTCACGTTTCCGAGATTCCTTACCTAAGAAGTAATTTCCTATCTTAGTTTTATTCCATTTTTTTTAAATAAACCGTTCCTTTATTAGTTTAATGTTCCTCACTTTTTTCCCTGTTTTGGGGGGATGTTAGAAATAGTTTATATACTCTGTGACTACTGCCACGATGTTAAAAAGTACGATATTATAACCAGATGAATATTGAAATGAATAAATAAAGTGTTTATTGATAATGCAGACTGAAGTTATTTTAAATCTAGTAAACGAAAGGTTTTTACAGCAGCCATGACAGTTTTAATGGACGCCATTACAAGTGCAACGGCGTCAATTTACGGTAATTATCTGCTTTTTTAATTGGCAAGTTTCGTTTTGCAATGAATTCTGAGATTTTTTTAAAAATTATCTGTAAAAAAAGCTGATAATTGTTTTTGGGAACTTTGATAGTGATTAACACGGAAACAGGTCTCTGCAGAGACCTTTCCAATCTGTAGTTTGAAAAAGGATTGGAAAAAAATTAGATATTTTAATAAAAACTCTCCAGATATTCATTCAAACAAACACATTTTTTGCTTTAGCGTCATTGACGACTGAAAAACTCATTCAATAGTTAATCCGCTTGCTATTGTTATTTGCATTTGCTTGGGGTATTTCAACCGACTTTAAGTCGATGACCTGTTCGCATTGCTAAGAAATATTTTTTTAAGAAAAAAATAGGGACAAGATCAATGACTTAATTGACGGACGAATAATTGAGATTCAGAAATTTCTAAAATCCTGTCAGTAAATTAAAAATCTAATCATATTGTTTCTTGAATATTGGAACAACTTTTTAAAAAAATCACTGTGAACTGGTGGCGGGAAAAACTTTAATTGTCATGGATTGGAAGTGAAGAGGACTATGCTTTGTTTGATAAAACACCAAAATGCAGGCAATTAATCCTGAAATTATTCTAATTTAACTATAGTTTTATTTTTCTTCTGCTAGAAATTCCATTATTTACATGCGTAATCACATGATTAGCCTTTGTTTCCGTTGTTTTGCTTCCTTTGTCAATAGTCACAAGATGGCGTCTGTTTATTTACTCAAATGAAGTAATTAATCCACGATTGGATTATTTACTTTTAAAATCGGTTTTATTTTAATTATTAGTAAGTAAGTACTCCTCGTGTAGCTAAAAAACCTTTAGTGACTTCTTGTTATTTTTTTACGCAACTCCTTGTGATCATTTGTATATTATTGGGATACGTGATCGCATTTTTTTTCCTTCAAAACCGACACGAATCTATCATGTGTTATTTATTTGAAGGTGCTATCTTCCCTTTAAAACCAAATCGAAGAGAAGATTAATTTTTCTTTGTCATTTCCAAAAACTGCGATTCTTTTTTCATAAGCTAAATCAATTCCTAACCTCAATTCTGACTTGCACATTTTTGTACTTGATCTGTGTTTAGCGACTATTTTTTACAGCAAGGTGAGCTTTTAAAAAGAAAACAGTCAAATTCAACTCAAATCTTTTATCGTTATTTATTCATAGACTTTTTAAAACTTAATTTTAAAACATTTTTTTGACATGAGTAACACTGAATCCACTGATATAATGACAATTCTCTATAATGACTTCATTTGTTTCAAAACATGCTAATACATATGATTTTTTTGTTTTAATATTGATGCATCTTTATCGAGATTACAGAGAAGCATTTCATAATATTTTAAATTTGATTACTCAACAGTTTTTGAATAATAAAAAAAAAATTGGCTGGGAGGGATAAGTAATTGAAACGTATACAAGTGATATTAGACAGTGAAGCATGGGTAATTTACATTAACTATCAGCGAATTGGGCCTAGTCTAAGGATACAGGGGAAGGATGAAAAAAATGGTGGTGACTGAACCTTATTTTTACCAACGTTCTGACTATTATCATTTTTCACCATTTAAAATCACACTCGCTTGCACTCACACTAAAATGGTAAAAAAGAGATCATTTTTTTTTTTTGAAAATAATGGCCGAATTGACTAATTGAGAAAAAACAGTCCAGCATAGGCCTACAAAAACCAATTGATAATGTCAGAACAATTTGGTAATTTCTATGTACAACGAATAGTTTTTAAATACAAAAAATAATGTTTATCTTTTTTTCTTTTTTTTTTTCAGCAGGCCAATGGTTCATCGTTAGGATGTAATTGAATTTTAGGCAGCCTTCCACCGTTTTCATTTTAATTTTTGGGCTTTTTTTTGGAAATATGTGCTGAATCATTGGCCTGATTGCTATTTTTAAAAAAAACACTAGAAATAAAAAAAATTTTTTGTTTTTGTGTTTTAATGGTGATTTGGTAGGTAATCCGGGTTTCTCTTGACAAAACTGTTGAATCCACTCCTGTCAATTTCATCGAAATTCTTTTTTACAAACGAATTGAAACCGCTCCTGTCGATTTCATCAAAATTTTTCTTGATAAAGCTGTTAAATCCGGATCGGTCAATTTCGTCGAAATTCCGCTTCTGGCCGCCAAATCCCACTCCACTGAAAATAATAATGAAAGAAAATAAGGTTAAATAAAATGTATGAGTTTTTTTTTTCAAAGCGGAGTGAAAAAAAACGATTATCACAGCAATTATTTTCAACGAATTGAAAGTGTACGTTGATATTTGATTTGATTTGATTAATAATTGATTAATTTGGGTGTCAGGAGGAATTTTAAGCCCAGCTGGGGCTACCTAACAAGGACGGCGCCAAGGCGTAGGGCCGTAGCCCCAACTATTTTGGAAGAACAGTAATATTGCTGTAATGTAACTCTGGCTTTGGCCCCATCCAGAATTTTTTTCTGGCGCCGTCACTGCTACTTAAACCAATGCTGTGTATTATAGTAAATTTTTAAGCTAAGGACTTTTGAGTTTTTGACCACAGCCATTAGCTCTGGCTCAAAAAATCTTGAAATTTTTTTTGGGCCTTGATTTAATTCCGCCAGTTCTTTCATTCTATATGACTACGACCCTGGCTAAAGCCAAGTATGCAACCCAATTTTTTTTTCTTAATAAAATCCGGTCAAAAGCTTAAATGAATAAGAAAAAAAAGGGACTTTCATCTTTTTTTAAGGCGGTAATAATGGTGATCTTTTTACAGAGAAGATTTTATTTCTTTGATAGGAGATTACTGTGAAATGAGAAGTAAAAGAACTTCCAAGAAGATGCAGAATCTTATTACCTTTTCTTTTGCTTCTCATATAAAAATGATTAATTTTCGAGTAAGTCATCTAATAAGCGTAGTTTACCATTTGGATTTCTTAATTTTTTTTTCTTTATAAGGGAGGAACCTGCGTCCGTATATATTTTTTCTTTTGATGATTAATTTTTATATTAAAAAATATCCCTGTGTGCCCATATCAAAAGAATCCCTGAAAATCTTTCATTAATTAAAGAAATAGTATCCTTTCCAAGAAAATTCCAGGGCTTACATCTTAAATATTTTTACTGAATCCATTAATTGATTGAAAAGATTTTCCTTATACATTTTTTGATTTTTTGGGGGAAGGAATCCCAAAGAAAGAATTTATAAGGAAACATTTTTTAGAAATTCAGGATGTTTCCTTTGACCAAGGAGTAAATCTACTGTCGGGCAGAAAAATTTGGGCCTATTCTGTTTAAATTCGCCACTGATTTCGTATGCAATCTTATTGAATGAATTTTTTTTTTCAAAATTCTGTTGGGAAAGTTTCCTTTTCAGGTTTTTATAAAAGACACGGGTTGCCGATTTACATATAGGGCAACGCTGGAATTAAAAATTCCGTTTATAACGTAGTTATCCTTTTAAAAATTATTTTTTTTATATCCCCTCGTTCCTATATGCAAATCTGGGTTTTTTTTTGTGTAGAAAACCGAGGGAAAATATTTTATTAATGGAAGTGATAAGTGTAGTAATAAAAAAAGATTGATAGATACGTACGGGGGATTGGTTTTATTAGAATTGGGATTGACACATGGCGACATTATAAATATTTAATCGGTTTTGAAATGTTTCTGTTGAGAATGTTACTGTTGATTAGAAAACATTTCAAAAGCACTAGAGGAATAATTGAGTAAGATTGCGTTAATTGGGAGAATCGGAGGCTGAAGAGGTTTGGAAGGGAAGAGGGAATTGGCAAGGAGGGATGTGGATGTTGAATGTTTGATTGAGAGCCGATATGATTTTTAGACTTTTATAGTCTTTTGAATATTTATCAAGTTTAGGTTTCATGTTTTGATCGAATTTTTGTTTTATTTTCAGGTGTAAGTGATAATTCAACAGCATCGTAATTTTACAAAAATGAAGATAAAAATACAAAGGACACTCCCGGAAGATGATAGTTCTAGTCATATTGTTCCAGATTCGGTAAGTCGCTTATAGACAAAACACTAATATGAGTTAGGAAAATAACCCTTCGCCATCTTTGATTTCGGTTTTTTTGGAAATTTCGACTTTATATTTAAAATCCACCCTCAAAAATTTTCATACGGATGAAAAATAAAATCGGGGATTACACGGTACGGAAGGGGTTAAGCTTCGAAACTGCGGGTATCCCAAAATAATTTGCCAAACTTTCTAGAAGTCATTATTTTGTTTACTTAAAAGCGAAAGAAAAATCTTTTTAAATAAATTAAATGCGGAAATAAAATGAAAATCAACGTTAACAATTTCTCCAAAGACGAGACAAAATTTTTTAATTAAAAAAATCAATAAAACGAAACGAAAAAAAAAAGAAAAATATTACCTGAGTGGGTCTAGCCTTTTATTTGTGCCAAATGAGATCCCCGAAATCGAATCCAATGTTGAAATTTTCCCGTTATCTGCTTTTCTGTAAACAAAAGATAATAACTTCTGTTTTGGCATTTGGGACTACTATTCCTCTTACATATCAGCTATATTCTTAAAACCCCTTTTATTAAACCGTCACATATGTCTACACACTCGGGAAAATTCATTTATTTAGGTCATGAGTGTTTGGCACACTGATTTAGATTTTTTTTTTTTGCCTTACCTGAGTGCGTCGAGCCTCTTATTCGTCCCAAACGAAACTCCGGACAAAGCATCTAACGTCTGCCTGGCTCTTGTCTGTCGGGGATACCACGATGCTATCGGTACTAAATCTCTCAAAAGATGTCCGCCGCCTGAAAAATAATTAATAGCTCTTTGTTTTCAAAAAAGGAAAAATATTTAATAAAACGAGAGGGAGGGGAATTTTCTCTCGTGTTATGAGGGAATTCTTAAAGCCGGGTTTTCCCTTTAGCTTGTCAGTGGCGTGTTAAAGCGGTGAAATTTTAGGGATTTTTAATGGGCTGAAGATTAAGGCAGGGTCAGTGTAAGGAAAATGAAGTTGAGGTCAGTTTGGGGCCAGAGTAACCCAGTTGAAGAATCGAAGAATTATTGTAATTTTGGAATCGACTGCAAACCGAATTTTGGGCCCCTTTAATTTTCTTTAAATAAATTTTGATTTATTTTTTCCCCCAATAATTTTTAATGCGCGAGATATTTTTACCTTGTGTTTTTTTTCTTGACAAACAATTCCTTTCCAACAAGTTCTGACAAGTTCTGACACGTTTGCTTAACCTTAAAATCCTAAAAAAAAATACTAATTTTCTATCATTTAGTGATGGGTTTATTATTCGAATACACTAAACTCAGGAACAAATTTTTTCATTGATCAATATTAAAAATACTGGTGAATTCGGATTAATTTTTTAAATTTTTGCGGGATTTAAAATGATTGGTTGATCTACTTCCGCCATTTTGAATAGTTGACTGTCATAGCGTTGTTGTCGCGCCTGTCAATTTGACAGTTCGGTTTATCTCGAGAAAAATCATTATTTACCTATTAAAATAAGAATTACTTCAATGTGTTATTAAATTATCGGAAACTCAAAAGCCTAAAGTAAAGTTCGGTGTAAAAATCAAACGCAAACATTGACAATTGAAGTAATTATCACGGGGAAAAAAATGCTCGCCTTGTCAAATGTCATCTTTGCCGGTATGATGTGATAATCGGGTTATGTTCATGAAAAAATCATTATTTATCTGTAAAAATGGAAATGATTTGAATGTGTTAGTTAGTAGACGAAAAGTTAAATGTGTCGAGCAAAGTTCCGTGTGAAAAAGAAACGTTAGTTCTTAATATTCGAGGAATTATCACGGGGAAAAAAATGCATTGGCTTGTCACTTGACATCTTCGCCGATGTCACGTAAATTTCTGCATTTAATCGTTTTATGTAAGTAAATTATACTTATTTATTCTAAATGAACGGTTTGTTATCGAACCTATGAGTTTTTAGTGGAATCAAATCGAATTTAGCAGTGATTTTAAGGAAAAGTGAAAGGGTTGCATCATAACCTCAACTTGATAAGCATATGTTCATTGCTCATAACGTTTCTGATTTTTAATATAAGAAGACATAAGAAAATGATTTGTGTTATGCTCTAGAAATGTTTCTATAATCTTCTGGGTTTGATTTGCAGAGATGCAATGAGATTAAATTAATCGCATAAGGATACAGAATGTAGATTGTTGGAGAATTTTTTTTTTGGATTGCGATTATGTGCTTACTCGTTAAATTCAAACTGATTAAAGCTGAATATAATGTCGGAATAGTCAAACGGCAAGTTACGTTGGGATAAATCAGTTTGAAAGATTGGACTTTAAAGTACGATCAATTTTTTTTCTTGGGAGAAAAAAAATGATTTCTTGATGAGATATTTGCAAGTGATATCTATTTCATTTGTTTTTAAAGCAGAAATTCACTGAAGGTAGGTTTCCTTTAGTTGATATTGTAATGATTTGAGAAACTGGAAGTTCTTAACATTTGTGATTGAGTTGGTTTGATGCTAAAATTAGGACTGTGTGATTTGAACGTTCAAGAATGTCATGTTGTGATTTTAGTAAGTGAGGTGATTCGAATTAATTTAAAATTGCTTTGACAGGTGCACTTAGTACTGTATATCGTTATGGCCTGGTGGAAGTAAAACATTAGGCTAAGTTTGCACTTTTCATGTGAAGCTTTTCCTTTCGGGTAAATATGTAATGTATTTGCTGTTCTGTGGTTGCAAATTAAGTATTATGTGTATCAGGTTTTACTATCGGGAAGCAAATATGTTGCCTTTGTCAAAAGGGAGTTTATGAGGTTTGATAAGACTGTAGCGTATAAGGCTAGTAAGTTTGGTTATCAATTTTTGTGTTAAATAACTTTAAACGGGAGTAAGCAGTCAAATGGGAGATAGAGCTAATAATCGTAAACTTGTTAAAAAATTTCAGAATTCTTGCTGCCAAAGAATTTTTGCCAGAATTTTTCTTGGACAGAAAAACTTTCTTGAAATGTTTTTTATCCAGTCCTTCCCCTAGTTTTGTCGAGGATTTCAATCAGTTTTTAACGAGAGTTTTTTTCGGCAAGAAATTATTAGTAGTAAAGTTTTTTATTAGCCATGAGCAAAAAATTTTTTTTAAAATTTCTGAGTGAAGACGTATTGCTCTGAAATTTTTTCAGGGAATTTTTCTCAAAGTTCACGGTTTCCCCTCTCAAGATAATGTGGGAAAACAAAATTTGGGAGTAGACAGGAAAAATTTCTAAAACTTTTTGAATTGCCCAAAATTTTTTTTAGGGAAAAACTGAACTTAAAAAGAAAAAAGAGATTAGGAATTTTATGATCACCCTGTGTTCTTTCGGCGTGGTTCTTTACCAAGTTTCGGTTGACTCTTTTGTCAACCACTCTCAGGCAAGAGGCGAACGATCATTAACCCCATGAACTGACTACCTTCATCTTTCAATGTTTGCTATACCGCGTTTTCTATTGTCCACTTTCCCATTCTTTAATTTATTCACTTTTTAAGTATTTCATGACTGATTTCATTTTCTAAAGACGGCTACTTCTCCTTTCATACAACGCGCCCAACCGAATCCTTGATCCTCGGTAACTGACCTCTTCGTTTGTTCAGATCAATTTTTAGAAAAAAGTTTCAGTTTTAGGCTTATAGATATTCGGATGTGCAAAAATTTTTTCCTACTTGATAGGACTTTCAAAAAAATAATTCCTGCTTGCCATTGTTCACTTTTCCACAAAAATACAAGAAGCGGCAATCTAATGTGACTGCAGAACTCCAGTGTAGCATTATTTATTTAAAAAAAAATTTAACCCACACTCTAAAAAGGAAACTTTTAAGTTGTCGTATTTTTCTATGAAAAATCTGCCCATTCCGCTTTGTATAAATTTTTATTTCTAAGATAAAAACCCACTAAAATTTTGGGCAAAAAAATTACATCTGCTGAATCCAATATTTCAGTCCCATTTTTAAAATCCAAGAGCTAAAATGCGATTTTGCTTGAGGGGCGCACTGAAATTTTTTATGTATCCTGGTCGCTTAATCCATGCCTGGCCAGACCGACTTTTCTTCAATCCTCCATTTCGAAATTTTCCCCTATATTTTTACTCAAATATTCCAAAAACAAAATCCTTAAATTATGATAGATATTGATGCGTTGGGGACCGTAAGCATATGCGTTGTTATAAGAAGTTCCGTGTTCGTATATTAATTTTAATCAAAGATTTTCACGGAGGAAATGGGAAACCCCTTCAGAGGTATATAAGGTCCTTTTAATGACGGGATTTTAATTAGAGGAATTAACGTTGACCGAGAAAATTATTAGATTTTAGATGGATGAATATGAATATTTATGTTTATGTTTCCTGAAATGTCTTAACGGAAGGGGGAAAGTTTTTTAAGGTTTCATCCTGCGGCTAAAAGCATTATAATAAAGGGCGATGATAATGTTGTCGGACCTTTATTTCCAGTCTTCTTTAATTAAAAAAGGTAATATTGATTTCCATTAAGGGATACTTTTTTTTTTTGTTATTAATTAATGGAATAAGTCGTTGGGCTTTCGATAAATTGGAGAATTTTGAAATATCGAAGGAGGTAACGTGAGTAAAGAAAATGGGGGTTTCGAGGTATGTGAATATTTTTTTTTAATTGGTCATGTGAGATTTTGTAAAATCGCTCCAAGGTTTTTTTTTTGTTTGAAGTGAATAAAAAAAATTTTCGTTTCGATTTTTTGAGATCTCTAGGAAAAATTTAGTTAAAATTTTTTTAGGCGTGAAGATATTTTCTTTCCAAAAAATTGTTTTTCTTTTAGAGTTTTTCCAGGATTTTTTTTTGGAATATTTTCCCTTGAAAAAATTGATTTAGCAAGAAAAATTTATCAAAAGATGCGGTTGACAAGAAAAAATTCTGAAGGAAGTTGTTCGAGAGGAAAAAATTGCTCAAAGCCAGAAATATTAATTAGCTATAAAATTTCTCAGTATTTTCTTTAAGGGATGCATTTCAAAAACTCTGCATATTCAAATTCGTTTTATTAATTCAAATCATTTCCCGCTTCATTGCAAAACTATAAAACTCTATTCCTCAACTATTTATCACAAATCCGCATTCATATCTTTGAAATCATGACAGGGGAATATCAAAAAAAATCGAAGGAAATAAAAAAACCTATAATATGATCTTTCCCCAGCCAGCTCATACGGCGTATGAAGCACGTCTGGGAATTTAAAAGCCTAAATTATATTTTCCTTTTCCAAAGAAAAAAAGCCTCCCCTTTTCAAAAAAAAGAAAACGCTTTTACTTTGATTATATTTTATTTAATTTTTTTTTCGTCGAATTTGATAACGAATGACTTATCTCTTTATCAATAATTTTTTTTTTTTTGAAATCGATCTGGGGGGAAAAAATCACGGGTCGTTATTTACCAAACTCTTCTGCGTAATATTTTCCTAAAGCTAAATGAACGATTCCAACTTAACGGATTATTAAAAAGGAAATGAGAAAAAAAAATACAATAAAACAAATATAATAAATGCAGAAAAACCGATAATCATTGAACCATTATAATTTTTTTTTTTTTTTCATTTTTTTCTCATCAGCAAAAGAAAATCATATTCGTTCTCTAAACATTTTTATTATTATTAAATTTGAAATGAAGAAACAATTTCGAGAGAGAGAGAGAAAAAAAAGAAAATAATAAAATGCAGTTGAAATTCATCACATTTGAATGAGTCTAGGCCAAATATAAAACACTAAACTCTCCCACATCATATTTTTTTTTTTTTACCGTTGAGACGAATTTTCATTTTTTAAATAAATTATTAAGTGATGTATTTGTGATTCCATCGAACGTAATTTCAATTCCATCGAATGAATTTTTAATCCCAACAAACGAGAATATTCATTCATTTGACATGATTTATCTTCTTGAGATGAATCCGGCCTAACGTCCCTTCGTAATAAATTCCCATTGCCGATCGGATCTAATCCCGATTCTCTTCTTAATAAATTACCACCGCCGATTGAGTCTAAACCGGACGATTGTCTCCTTAGCAAATTTCCACCTCCTATCGTGTCTAAATCTCGTCTGAGGATATTTTTTCCATCGTCTACTAATTGAGCTTCTCGTAGCAAATTTCCGCCGCCGATCGAGTCTAGCCCTCGACGGATTATGTTTATTTCTTCGTTGTTAGGATCGAGTTCGGCTTCCCGGCGAAGTAAATTTCCACCGCCTATCGAGTCTAAGCCGGTTTCTCTTCGGAGGAGGTTCCCCCCGCCGATCGTGTCTAAACCACTAGTTCGGTAGTAGTAGTTTGTGTCGACTAATGAGCTTGTTTTTCTTGCCGCGGTGTCTAATTTTTTGTAGGCTTGTTTTTCAGCTCGTTTATATAATTTTATCCGGGGATTCGTTGTCTTGAAATTCGTTGATAGGTTTTCTGAAAAAATGATGGAAATGGTTAGTTGTGGCAATAAAACGTAGCTTTAATCATTTAAAATAACTTTTTTGTAATATTGATTTTGATTGCAAAAAACTTTTAATTTTTTTGGGGGATTTAACTTTTTTAGGGCCAAGTTAATATCCAGAGAGGTAATTATTGCTGACCATTCAGGCCTATCTTTTTTTGATATGGCACTATGTCTAAACTTGAAGCAAATGAAGCGCCAAAATCGTAAAAATATCAGACCTTTTAAAAGTTGTAGTATAGGCATACCGCAATACACAATTTATTAATTAAGTTTTCCTCCTTTTTCGAAGCTAAATATTGTTGGGATGTATTGAAATAAGTTAAAAATACTCAAACCAAGCTGTATTGATGGATGCATATGCAAAGAGTTGCAGGGGCACGATTTCCCCTTTAAAATAAAATTCAATAATGCCGCTGAAAACGATTTTTTTTAGAAATTTATGTTGCACTTGGCCCCTAAAGCTCTTGAGTTCCACATTGACACACCATGCTCATTTTTTTCGAATGGTTTTTGAAACGATTTAAAAATGAAAGGGAACAAAAGAAAGTACCTGACTTACTGAAAGAAAAGGTTTCTCGGTCTGGACCGATATTGTTCTTTTGTCAAAAGAAATAAGAGGATTAAGGCCAAGTTGGGTTTTTTCGCAAGCAAGCTGGGTCATTGACTTAAAGAAATTGTAAAATCAATCTCACTGAAATCGGTTTGAGACTTGTCCATCTCGATTAGATCAATCTCAGCTGTGGCAAAAAAATCGATTGTCGATTCTTTTGGCGAGACTGCCCTTCGCTGAAAAATTATTAATAGTTCAGGAAAAATGATGTGAGGCTAAGAAGCATTTATTTGTTTTAGTCTGGTGCAATTTTAAGTGGGAAAAAATGGGAAGTGCTTTTGGTAAATATAGAAATTATTTAAAGTGCAAAAAGCTCAAATTATTACACTAACATGATTTTCTCTGTCATTAAAGTATGTAATTTTGATTGAGTCGAAGATAGTTTTCATGGAGCTAAGCTAAATTCTTTTATAATGTGTTTACAATCAAGTCATTATCGTAATTGGGCGTGGTGTAATGTTCGCCAAGTGCTTGCATACGGCCTAGTGCCATAATTACAAGTAATTTGGAAAACCGGGATTGATTTTCAAAATAAATTGACCATGAACTTAATCCTGAAAATCAATCCCAGCCTTCCTCAAGCCCGTACTTGGGCAAACCTTTTGTGTTTGGGCTGTCAGAATTTTGGTCATTCACAAGAATTCTTCTTGTCTCTGAAAAAAAAAATTACTCCACTTCAATTTCTTAATTTTTCTTTTCCCTCAGCTCAACCTGACTTTTCTTGACCCTATAGAAACCTAAGTTACGCGGGAGGAAACAAAGTTCGATAACTTCGGGATTTTTTATTTTAATGGACCAGTCGTAGCTGGGAAAAAATAAACCTTTTTATTTTTTCTTCTCCCGTGACAACTATTAATTACATTTTCACTTGGGGATTAAAAGTTGTACATAGAACGATTAAAGATTGTTCGGTCGCTGTTCAGACCGCCCGGGGCGATGCCCTGCGGTGAGGCCATAACCGAACGTCTCCACAAAGACGGCTATTAACAAAACGTGGGAAATATGACATTTTAACTTTAATCTTTGTCAGTTTGTCAGCTATCGGGCAAAATATGGGGTTTCTATGAGGTTAATCATGTTGATTGATCCCTTGTATGTAAAAATATTTTAAAAAATTGATGTATGCCCGACAGCATTTTTATATTTAAGCTGGGTTTTCTTTTTTATTTTTTGTGTAAAAATTGACTGATTGAATTCTCACTCATTGGAAAGTTTTGCGAGGAAACTACAAAGGCAAAGAATCAACTCCTCTGCGTACGAAATTTGCAAATCAAGATTCTTGATAGAACAAATGAGTGATCAAAGCTTGAGGGTGTAAAACTAACTTGTTTTGTGTTCATTGTTTGATACAAGAAAATCGATAAGGTATTTCACAAGTAAGATTTTTGGCCCTGCTGAGCTTTTCTCAAGTTAAAACCGGAGAGTGACTCTCCCAAGCTCTCTGCCCTCCGCCAAATTTAATTTGAGCATATCTTAAAAAAACTTCTTTTGATTCCGTCAGATTATTTCGCCTAAAGTCTTCAACTTTTACAAAAAAATAAAAATACCTCACACGCTTTCTTGTACAAGTTCTTGATTTTCCTTTTCCAAGGAAAAAAATTTCGAAAATATTTTCATGTTTTCAAGTGTATGTCACTTGGGACTGGTTAGTTTTCCTTCTTGTTTATTTTTCCATCGGCGAAACCTCGAAATGTACATTTGACTTCAGCTTCCATGTTTATGAGCGCTGATGTGATATTTGTTATCGATTTTAAGCTAAACTATTAAGCTCTTTTACATGGATAAAAAATTGCATTACATGATAAATCCTTTGATAAGAGATTAAATACATTGAAGTGCTAAACAAACAATACAAGCTTAACGTTTGGGGTAATGAAAACGTTTTCATACAATAAAAGTGAAAGTGCATTTTATCACTTTTTTTTAACATCCATTTTCAAGTTACTTCAGGCCGGAGCTATGGGAAATTTAGCTCCGAGAAAAAGAAGCGAACAATGGATGTATTGAAAGAACATTAAACCTTGCGTTATTTCTTATTTCAATGGCTGTAACTTTTCTTTTTTTTTTCTTGAAGATTTTTGTTTTATGTTTTCTACGAAAAAAATTCCGAGTCTGGATTCTCATTTCCCTTAATTATCCTCAAGCACGAAATCTCGTTAGATTTAGCCCCGGACATTTCTTCCTATCCTTAATTTTCGTAAAACTGAAAAAGCTGTTTAAAATTTCAAATCCTCCAGACTCTTTTTCCTTTACTCTCATACATCTTTTGCTTTCTATTATTCAAAAGTTTCATTCTAATACTTTTCATGCTTTTTTTTCTCTCCCTGTTGTTTACGCATTGTAAAGGGGGATGAAATATGATGTTTGGCTAGAGTAAAAATTTACAAAGCTGGAAATTCAGATGGTTTTTTGATACGACTGCATTTTACTGGTCTGAATCTTTTGCATCGATTTGGTTCAACTTGGCGCAATCTCCAACTCGAAATTTCTCAAAATTAATATCGAAGGGCCAGCAGCCCGATAGCAAAGTGCTAGACCCAGTAAGTTGCCTGGAAATAACGAAACATTGAATTATAGATATGCAACTTGTTGTACATGGCAGCATACATTTTGCCGATGTAGTACGAATTATGAATTGATTATCCGGCCATTTTGGAATTTTAATTTTAAGCTTCTCTGTAGCATAGAAAATTTGAAGGGGGAGTCGTTTTAGAAAAGTTTTTAGGACTACTCAACAGGAAGTTAGACGTTTGATTATTGTTTAGGTCGCAATGATCGCTGAAAGAATATTTACTGAGATGTGTTGGGGAGAGTTATATCCGAGAGTTTTTAAGAGATCCACTTTATTTTTTGCAGCGAATGCGGATTTTCATTATTATTTTTTTCTTATAGTTCTTTCAGTCATTTAAATTCGAAGAGGCAATATTACAATTGTACATTTATTATTATTATTATGATCTTTATTGACTCCTAGAAAAAAATTACATTTTTTTTGGGGGGGTGGGGTTGCGATCCCCCGGTGGCCTACGCGGGTCTAAAACAATTAGACTAGCGCGTAGACTCTTTATCTGGTATTTTACCTTGATTATTTAGTGCTTGAGATTCTACTTTTTTTTTAACTATTAATAATTTTTAAATTTTAAATAGATCTCAGTATCGAAAAGGGCGAAATTAGCATTTAAGCATTTATCGTTTATTATTATTATTATTATTATTCGATCAGTAACTAAGATTAAGCAGGAACAATTTCACCAAAATTCAAATTCTAGAAAGCCCGCCAAAAATAAACCATGCAATTATGACCTCACAGTGGAGTCGTACCTTTGCTCCTTGAAAAATCGCTCTCCCCGGAAAATCTGGAAAAACCGAAAATTTTTAAGTTTTACTGACAGAGCCGACATGGGACTCGACTTCGACTGAAAAGTGGTCGAGGATTTCAAATTTTCGCTCCATTTTGTGATTTGAAGGCAACCCTGCCAAGTTTAGAACTTTGGCAGGGCCAAAAAAGGCCAAACAAGGAATTTTCAAAGATTTTCTCAAAAATGGCTCTAACAATTTTTCTTATTTTTTCTGTGAAGATACCTGACCCTATAAGGAACCACTTTTCCCTTTAGAAATTTTTCGTAAAAATTCGGCCTTTCCGAAAAATTCTGAAAAACCGAAAATTTTGAGGTTTTACAAATAGCGGTGATATGGGACTCGATTTCGACTAATTAGTAGTTAAGGATTTTAAATTTTCGGTCCATTTCCTAATTTTAAGCCACCCCCGACCTCCCAAGTCCCCAATGATGCCTTAATCGAATGAAGCTACACCCGACTGAGCGAGAAAGTGAGTATCCTCCCCGGATTGCTGGTCCCCTAATTGGTAATTTTTTCTTGCTGAGCCTTAGTTAGAATTTTAGAATCTGTTAATGATGTTTTCTAAATTTATGCAAGTGTGGACGTTTTCATTTTTTTTTTTTTCAGATTGCAATGTGTATCAATTTTTGGCAGACGAAAAAAAATTAAAACAATAAATACATGGAATTCGAGTTTGCAGGGAAAAGGCTAAAAATAGTAATGTAAACTAATGCTTTCCCATTCTTTAAATAAATACCCTTTGTGACCTATGATACAAACCTGCGTCTTTAATTACATCTATTTCTAATAATAAAAAAAAGGACTAATGACCGCATACTTCCGGGAACGTAGAGAAAAGCACTAAAAAAAAAACCGCCACGTCCTTTTTTTCCTAACGAATCTAATGTCATGCTGTAACATACCTCAAAATGAGAAATAATGCTCTTATTCTTTTTGTTTTTTTTAAACATCCCGTGAGATGCTATTAAAATTTTTCTCGTGTAATGGGGGTCTCGCTCTCACAGTTAACTACTAAAGGGAAATTTTTTTTTTTTTCAAGTTAACCTTGCGGTAATGGAGCTACCTCATTTTTAAAATTTTTGCAATCAAAACCAGTACAACAATTTTTTTTCTTCTAAATGTTAAAACACACGAACAAATAGGTACAGGAATGAAACCGGAACACATTCTGGATTACAAACATGCGCACATGAAGCTGCCGCAATCAGGATACAGTCCTCGTTCATATCCTGTACCAATTTGATCGGAAAGAAAAAGATGAAGAATTTAAATAAAAATTAAGGAAGAGAAAAAAGAACTTACCCCTTTTTGTTTTCGTCTTTTTTTTTTTTTTTGAATGATGTCTTGAAAAGTTGAAACGATAAGCGGACGAACCGAAGCGGACGCGTCTACGGAAATGTCTTCAATTTTCCGTTAAACTTTTCAAACTGATTTTTCGCCCGTTCTTTAAAAAACAGCACATAAAATGATAATAATTTCTTCTTTTTTTTTAAACCTTGAAATAAGCACCCAGCAAAACGACAAAGCGTCGAATTTGTTTCGAAATTTCAAAAAAATGAGGGACAGGATCAGGTTTCGGGCCCATTAAAAATCGGCCTACAGTTCAGTTTTTTAGCTTTTTAATTTTAATTGGAAATAAAAATAAAGTTTAGACCTTGGTTCATACATTTCTCTAGTTTCTGACATGTTCTGGTTCGAAAATTTTCTTTATTCATGCATAGCACCGAATCGCTGTGTGTGTTGTCAATAGCTCTCTAATGCATTTATCATCGATAGCATGATTATTAAATGGAAGCACAAATAATCATTTTAATTCCCATAATATTTACAAAACCCGGAGCAAACATTTCACGATTCTTGTTAATTCGCCAGCTTCCCGATTGGATTTAAATATTTAAAATAATTATTTGACTTTAAGATAACGTTATTTTTTTGAAAATAATTTTATACAATCGAGTTCAGGAACTTTATATTTATCTTCGGCATGATAAATTTATACCCTTTACCTTTTCGTTCACAATCATGCAACACATTTTCAATTTCCCAGAAGAAAACTCGAGGAGTATTAAGATTTATGATTCATGAGGATTTTCATTCAAAAGAAGGGTATTCCTCACCCGATTCTGGCCTGTGCGGATTTGATTAGTTAATTGCTTGGGAATAAATTAGTTAAGTATTTCCCTTTTGCAAATAAGTGTTTGACTCGTAATCGTGAGTTGTCCTTTGTTTTTAGATTTTGAGTTTTGAATTATTAGTAGCTGGCAGGCTTTAGATTCGGTCTTCAAAATGTCTGGCTACGCGCTTTAAAAGCTTAATCTCATTTGGAAAAAAACTGGTGGCAGCGGCGCAACTTTCCCCTCAAGCTACATTCGTGTAATATTTAAAATATTCTTTTTTTTTCTCTCTTTTTATTGGATTTCTGTGATCGAGATTACGACAAATGAGAAGGGTTCGCAGAACAGCTCTGATTACTCGCCAACAGCAACCAATCTGCTGTGATCAAGTTCAAAAGAACGATTTTTTCCCAAATGAGATTTTTCAATCGATCATCGCAAAAAAAAATCTAGCCGCTTTTTTCCTTAACAATCGCAGTATTAACTTACTTTTCAATAAACGTGGGAAATCGATTCTTAATTAACGTCGCATCTACCCGACGAAAAATAAAGACTGGAAAATCCTTTCAACTCAAGTTCAAGTTCAAACGATAATAAAATTGCTGTAGCTCGTGCTAAATTTAGGTTAATGCAAAAAAGTAATCAAAAATCTAAACAGCTGTAAATATAAATAAGGATAAGAGCATAAAGCTACTATTTCCCTTTATAAAATGAAGATATACTGCTGTAAAATAAAAACCCTAAATGTCACCTTTCCAGACAATACTAAAATCGAAATTGGCTTTGAACTTGACTTTTAAAATTTTATTAAATTTATATTATGATTAAGGTTTGACCTAGTTCTAGATAGGCAACCCTCATGACTGATCCCCGTCAATGCGGTTAATGTATTATGCCTGTCTCCTTGAACAATTGTCGTTTTCCTTAAAGGCACTGGGAAATGAGGTTCGTGATAATAATTGATTTATGGAAATTAGGAGCATTGTTAGGGAATAGGCCTATCTTCGAATCAACTGGGAGATTTCTTTTTCGATTTGTAACTTTTTGTAAATCGAATTCGTCATATAATTTAATATTGAAGTAATCCCTTTCTATTCATGAAGTTCGTTATCCTTCTGTGTTTTTTCCCCGCTTTTTTTATCGGTGTGTGATTGGGGTATGAAGGGAAGTGAATATTGCTGACGTTTGATTTTTAGGGCTGTGCGTTAAGTTGAAAAGAAAGCGTTTTTTTTTTTGGAATTTTAATTTAGCTTTGAAATTGCTGAATAAGGAAGGATATGAATTTTACTTTTGCAATTGAATTTAAAATCCATAACTATAAGTTATGGTTATAGGCAAAAATATTTTCCTGCAATTTTTTTTGGCGAAAAAGAATTTTTTCTTCGTAAGAAAAAATTTTCTAGAATTTTGTTATGGCCAAAAAAATTTTTTAAAATTTTACTTTGGCCGGAAAAATTCTTTTAGCATTTTTGTTTTTTTATAAAACGGTTGAGAGCTTTAAAATTATTTAGTCTTCCGTTTGTATTTGTATATCGATTTGAAATGTGACCACGTTTGTTAAATTCGAGGTTAGGTTAAGGTGAGTTTTTGCAATTTTTTTTTTAGTTTTTTCGTTTTTTACTTTCGAGCTTCCTAGAGTGAGGAATTATTGCGGTCGTGTCAAAAATGGAATTTCGTATTTGCGTATTTTGCCTTGAAATGGCGAGAAATAACCGTAAAAATGGTTTTTGGGGTGACGTCCGTCCGTCCGTCTGTTCGTGCACTTTCGTTTTTTGCCTGTGTTTTCGAAACCAAAAGAGCCAACGCTACAAAAATTGGCAACCGCCTTCCTTGGGCAATAGGAAAACTGTTATTCCAAAGGCAAGACCATCCGGCCAAATTTGCGGCTTTGGCGGGGCCAAATAAGGCCAAATTTAGAGTTTTCCGGAATTTGCTCGAAAACGGCTCTAACAATTTTTTTTATTTTTTGTGTGGAGATGCCTGACCCTATAAGGAACAACTTTTCCCTTTGGCATTTTTCCGTGAAAAATCGCCCTCCCCGGAAAATCCGGAAAAACTGAAAATTTTTAAGTTTTACTGTCAGGGCGGACATGGGACTCGATTTCGACTGAAAAATGGTCGGGGAATTAAAATTTTCGGTCCATATTGTAATTTGAAGGCACCTCTGCTAAGTTTAGAACATTGCCAGGACCAAAAAAGGCCAAACAATGAATTTTCAAAGATTTTTTCGTAAACGGCTCTAACGATTTTTCTTATTTTTTGTGTGAAGATACCTGACCCTATAAGGAACAACTTTTCCCTTTAGCAATTTTTCGTAAAAATTCGGCCTTTCCAAAAAATCCTGAAAAACCGAAAATTTTGAAGTTTTACAAATAGCGGTGATATGGGACTCGATTTCGACTAATTAATAGTTAGGGATTTTAAATTTTCGGTCCATTTCCTGATTTCAAGCCACCCCCCGACCTCCCAAGTCCCCAATGATGCCTTAATCGAATGAAGTTACACCCCGACTGAGCGCGAAAGTGAGTAGTCCTCCCCGTACTGCTATTCCCCTAGTTTATTATTTTTTATTAAGATTTGGCAACTAACATCTTTGTATATTTTCTCTGTTCTGATGAAGTGGCGCACGAAACGTCGACTTAAACCAAAATCTTCATTAGTGAATTTTTGTTTTGCCAAAAACCATTTTTTTGGAATTTTACTGTTAGAACATTATGCAAGGGAGCCAAACTTAGCAGCTGCCATTATTGCATTGCACAATTTCATGGGAAACAATTACCGGAACATGCGCATGTAAACCATTCCCTAAATTCAAAAGTACACTTAACGTGACTGAGGTTTCTAGCAAAATTCAAAGATAAGAGCCTTACAGTTTTAAGTTTTACTCCACCTATCACGTGATTCAGTTCTCTCAGTTTCATAAGGCAAAGCCGAAGGGGCAATCTTAATATTCACGTTTGAAACAACCCTTCTGAGTTTACCACAGGAATCGTATCAAACAAGCGAAGAATCATTAACATTTTCATCGAGAAATTCGAGCATCTACCTGACGTAAAATGTCACAACATCCCCATCACGTTTAAAACTCAAACAATTTTGATTTTTTCTTTTTTAAAATCCTTTTTCCTATCCCTTTTCTATTTCTCGACAGGAATAGAGGCAAGGATTACATGTTATTGGAATACAGGTGACGGTTTTCGTTTTGAGAGATTACATTTGATATTTGCTCTGCTTTGAAGATGCGATCATAGGTTAAGACAGAAAACAGATGTGGATATCGGAATTAATCAATAGATCGCACGGTCCGGTTATATTGTATCGCTTTGTAAACATGTAGTCTCACTTAACCTCTTTAACCGACGTGTCCGTGAATCCCCCCCCGTTTCCTTCCCCTTAAGGTCCACTCCCTATTCTCTTATTTTATTCACGCCGTTCAACCGTAGCGTTTTAATAAGAAACTAACAATGCTTGCGGTTTGAGTTTAGATAATTGTTTTGGAACCCTTTCGGCTGGACCAATGAGATTTGCAATGCACGTTTGGCTCTGATTGGCCAAAAGTTTGATTTCCCTTTTGTAGGTAATGCGGTGTAAGTTTCTTTCCCTGTGGAATAAGAATTTATCGTGTAGTGCTCCGCAAACAAATCTTGTTGCGTATGGGGAATGAATGATTTTTGAAGGTTGCTTTTTGTAAACAAAAAGTTTATTTACCGAAGACGAGGAAAAAATTTATTGAAAAAGCCGATTAAAATTGCTTTGTCTTCCTTGAGGTCTTTTAGAGGAGACATGGATATTGTTATGGGGATCCTTTTTTTCCCCCCCCTTTAAAGGTGGGATCGTTTTTGTTTAGTTAATTGAAGCAAAACAAGGAAAAAATTAAAAAGTTCTTTTTTTTTGAGGGATTTTTATATTTTCGCAGAAAAACAGATGACGGGAAAAAATGATAAAAAAAATCATGATTCCCTAGAGGGCATAAACTTTTTAAAAATGATATAGTTAAGATGAAAAGCGTGTAGTCACAGTACGTAACGCGTGTGATGTGTGCTTGGTAGAATATTTTTCTTAGCACTTGGTTTATTTGTCGGCTGGAACGGCTTTCGACCTTTACAAGACGGATTTTTAAGATTTAAGCATGTCTGAGGTTTACTAAGTTTTATTTTGAAGAATTAAGCACGTGCTGAAGGAAAAATAAGCTTGAAAAGTGAGAAATAATGGAAATTTCAAATTGTGAATATGCAACCGGTGGTACATTGCTGCATATACATTGCCTATTTCCAAAAAACTTGCTTTTATTTTTATTCGAATATTAGGAAATCTTGTTTACAGACTTTTGATAAAAGTAAACAACTGTGGTCCTGCTCATTTTTTCCCAAACTGATGACGTCACAAACGTTTCTGCCTGATTAATCAAAAATCTAAAAACTATTTTAAAATCGTAAACCCGTTCGCGATAAAATCAAAGGTGATCTACGGTCATGCTTGGAAAAATCGTGTCAAGGAAGCTCTTTATGACGTCACTCATCAGTCCCATTCATCATTAATAAATGATGAGGGATGAATAAAATCGAGATATATCCCTAAGGATGATAAACTTGGTTTTTTTTCCGTCTATAACAAACCAAAGGGTCAAACCACCTCCGGCTATTTTATTAATATTACTGTCACGAAAAGCTATTATAAAACTTAATACTCCCTCCGTGTGAAAAGGGTGTAAGTCATTAGCTTTCCCACCAGTAAAATTAATTCGAAAAAATAAATTCTCGGCTACGTTTTAAATTTTTTTACGATTCAAAGAGAAAGAAAAAAAAGAATGATTCGTTGTTCCGGTGGAAACGATACTCCATCTCATCAAGGAATTCCCAAGTTTGTCTTTTATTGATGATCCTTCTTCATCAATATTTATCGACTGGTCCTAGATCAAAGATAAAAAGTCCTTGAATCTCTTCTTTTTTTTTTTTTGAACATCCCTTTCCTTGTCGAAGAGGATGAAAATAAAAAGAAAGGCCGTGAAACTGGTTTCCTATCTAACCCGGAATTAATTTGTTACATCAAATTGTTTTGTTAGCAGTGCTGACGTGTCAAAGGAAATCCGATCGATTGCTTATTCAGGTTAATTAATTTTTTTTATCGTTGGGTAAAACATGGCTAACCCTTTTAAAAATAAAAAAGGAAAATTTGTGTTGTTCAAATTTTTATCTTTCCTTAGAGGGATTTTTAAAAACCTTGCGTAAGTTTTTTTATTCTCGTGTACTTTTTTTTTTAGTTTAGTAGAATGATTCTCTAATCTCTTTTCTGGGTAAAAGATGTGCTGCAGGCGTTGAAAAAAAATTTTTTTTGAATTATTAATCTTCTTTGATAAATAAGGCGGTTTTAGTTTTGGCTTCATGGTTCGCTGAGTACTATTTTTGTTCTTTTTGAATGTTGAGAGGTTTCTGGATGAGAAAGCAAAAACACGAATTTGTCTGATGGCAAACATACAGCTCTAAGTTGTGATTGGTGACATGACTTGAGCTAAGTTTGAGGTCTAAGAAGTTAATTAGGGAAGAATGGAAGGTCAGTTTTTATGTTAATGCAGTCAGTTATTTTTTTAAATTTTCGGTCAGATATAATTTTTTTTCTGGATCAGTAAATTAATTAAAAGGTCAGTAAAAATTTTATTTCAGCAGTTTTAAATTCTAATTTTGACAGTAAATTATTGAACTTGGATCAGTAAATAATAACATTTTGGTCAGATCATAAAACTGATCAGTTTTTATAATACTTTGTCAGTTTATAATTAAAATGGTCAGTAGCCACTTGGTCAGTGTCACAGAGTTGTCAGTATAATAATTCAAATGTTACTGCATCAGTAAAAAAAATGGTTTGGTCGGTGATTTAATTACAAAGTCAGTAATAAATTCTGATTTTTATAAAAAATAATAATTTGATCAGTTCTACTTAAATTTTATTTTTGGCATTAGCGAGAAAGGCTGCATACTGCACTGCAACAAAATTACATGAAAATCAAAGGGGAATTTTAAACTTGACCAAAAGAATTTAAAAAAAACTGACCCGATAAATACTCGCCGTTAATTAGCGCCCCCAAAAAATATCCCTCAACTCTCTCCGTGTGCGAATCCACCAAGTGAAATTTCCTTCCTAGTCTCCTTTTCTCTATTTCCTCTTTTTGTATTCAAGTTCATTGTCAGCTAACTCGTCACGTTTTATATTTTAATCTTCTCGGGTTATTTTCACCTCCCGCACGGCAACCCCATTGCACTATTCACTCGCATAATTACGTGACCATTTCCTTACATATTTATGTTCTCCTCCCATCCCCCCCTTTCCCCACCCAAACTTTTCCATTTAAGTAAATTTTCCGTTGAATGACTACTCTGTTTATCAATTTCCCGTTACACACACAAGATTTATGTTTATTCGGGAAAAAAAAATCAAAAAAGGTGGAAAAAAAAGAGACGGATGAAAGACGAACATGAACGATGCGTGAAAAAAAAGAATAACATTCAAAAACGAGTGCCGGTTCCTGAGGCGGAAAAAATTTTTCTTTTTTTTCTGTGTTTTTGTTTCGAGTTTATGTCCCGGGATTTCGTACATATGGAAACTAACAGAGCGTGTATACGGCTTGATCGGTTTTACATTGGGTTTGATAATGTCTATGACGATGATTCAAATGCAGGAAAAAAAAAATAGAAATGAGTGATGTTTGAGTTTCGTGTTTTTTTTTTTTTATGTGTGCTTGGATAATAGATTTAACGTCATGCAGTAATAACGTAACTGATGGCCATGAATTATTATGATCCTTAACATGAAGTAGGAGGAACATGAAAGTTGGATATTGGATTTGGATTCAAGAAATTAGATTTCGGTTTTAGAAAAAAAAGAGAAATGATTTTGAGCTAGTATTTTGAGTCGCTGGGTGAAACCAAGGGCCCAAGGATCATACGCAGGACGCGGTTCTTGAACATGAGGAGCCTATTTCAGTCACGTGCTCCAGGTCTTCGTATAAAATCTCACCGCCCAGTCTCTAGTCACTAGTGTGATCAAGTCTAGGAGGCTGCGGTGGAGAGGGGCATTTACAGGGCCCTGAACGGGCAGGTGGCTGGTCGGCTACCACATGGCAGGTCCAGGATGAGATGGGCCGATAACATTCATCAGGATGCCCTTTCCCTGGGGGTCAGAGATTGGCAGGTTACGGCCTTAGATCGCGGTCAGTGGAAGAATTTGGCGGAGGCAGCGATAGGGCTTCAGGCCCTGTAGTGCCAGCCGAGTAAAAGTAGTATTTTAAGTAATGAAATTTAAGCCAAAAGCACAAACCTTTAGGCCCAATGAGGAACTTATGATAAGTTTAAGTAAGACCAGGGGCTATGGAAGATTTTTAGGGTGACTTTAGCAAGTAAAATCTTGTTTGAATTAATCCTATAATGTCTGACGGCGGCAAGCTTTTTAAGAAGAGGGGAGCAAAGTAGAAGTGTATTAAAATATCTGGGATAAAATTGCACATGGATTGCTAAGAGCGCTGTTTTATTAAATGTCATATTCTCTTCATAGAAAATAAGGAAAAAAACTCGATTCATTCTGACGAGGGAGCACGCGAAGAAGATCCCGAGAAAAATATCTGTGGAAAGCTTAAAGAACGTTACATGAAACCAGAACTAAACACGAATAAACATAAAAATAAGAATGAGGAAAATGTTACACGAAACAAAAGAATCTACTTCTGCCCACAAATAATGTACGCTATAAGAAACAATAAAATAATTTCAAATAACTGTCATAAAATGTCTCAAGACCAGTCTTATTAACCCTTTGCCTACCATTTTCCCGCTCCTAAGTAGCTGAAATTCCCCAACTTTCATTTTGAAGTACAAATATCCTTACAGTGAAGTGCTAGGCCTGGCAAGTCCGCCAGAAATAATGAGACTTCTGAATAAAGGGTATGCAACATGTCGTGCATCACTGCATATTGCCAGTAACTACATGAAATCATTAGAATCGTATTTTTCGGCCTATTTCTAAAAGATTCATATAATTGTGCAATGTGTAAACTCTTATGTATCGCTGGTAGCATAACCGTATTTTAAGGGGTCCCGTTTTTAGGGCATTTTCCGCTAATGTCGAATATTAGCGTGGAATTCTAAATATTGGCCCATTTCTAAAAGATTCATATAATTATGCAATGTGTAAACTCTTATGTATCGCTGGTAGCATAACCGTATTTTAAGGGGCCCCTTTTTTCGGGTTCGTTTGTATACGAATCCTTAAAAGGGAAAAGTTTAAACCATAAATCACACAAAAAATTTCAATCTAGCCAACTTTCCTTATTTAGAGCAGCCATAAGCTATCGGTTCAAAAGTATCCGATCACTCCTCAACTCTAATCCCCAATCAATTTGCTAATTGAAATTCACTTAAATGAAAATAATTATAACATCGAAATTTAACTCAAGGTCTTTATCTGGATTCGAAATCATATGCCTTGTGACGAGAGATAGTTTCACGCCCATTAGATATACACACCCCGAGGACTACCTCTCAAACTTGACTGATAAGCACACAAACAAATTTCCATAACTTAAGGATACGATGACAATCCCTTTGATGTATTTGCATCCCCGGATCAATTTATTCAGTACAAATATATTGAAAGGAGGTTTCGAAAACTTTTTTTTTAAAAGCACAACAGGTAAAGGTCAAAAGCTCAATAAAAATAATTCTTTTCCCCGAATTGATCGATTTAAATTCCCGTTTAATTTTTCGGGCTATCACCTCCTGAATGACATTTACTAATTTAAATTTTTCATTAGAGTAAAGGTGATAACAAATAACGGAAACCGCGAAACTGCCCTGCGGTCAATCGATATGTAAGCTTTTGTATGTCTGTCATAAAGCGATTATGAAATTATTGCGGATTTTAATCCATGTTGTAGTGTACATGGTTGAATGGGTGTAAACAGTACCCTTTGCCACTCCGAGTTTCCTTTTGGGAATTCTCATAATAAATTACATTAACTGCCGACATGGGTAATTTTTTAACGGGACTGATGACGTGATTATGGTATATAAAAAATTAACGATTCCGTGTAGTTTTTAAGCCCTGTGACTAAATTTATGGTAACGAGCAAATATTTCGTCTAGAGTCAAGAAATCGATCTCGAAATTGTTTCTAGAAATTTTCAACACTCCGGAATTTTTTTAGAATTTTTTTTTTTGCTAGAGGATTTTTTTATGCCGAGTCCCACTTGTGAGTAAATTTTTTTTTGCTGGGAGATTTTTTTAGAATTTTTTTCTGGCTTAACATTTTTTTAAAATTTTTTTCCACGCCCAGAAATTTTTTTAGAATTTTTTTTACTGGGAAATTTTTTTAGAATTTTTTCCTGGCTTAACATTTTTTTTCCACGCCCAGAAATTTTTTTAGAATTTTTTTTTGCTGGTGGATTTTTTTAGAATTTCTTTCTGGCTTAACATTTTTTTAAATTTTTTTTTCCACGCCCAGAAATTTTTTTAGAATTTTTCCCCTGGTTTGAAAATTTTTTTACAATTTTTCTCTTGCTCTCAATTTTAAAAAATTCTTTTAATTTCATTTCAACATCTACATCTCTCCCCTTCACTTTATTCATTCGACACAAACACAGTATGCAATACACATAACGGAAACGTCATTTAAAACCCGTTAAAAATAGAAGAATCTATGACAACACCAGTTTCATCTTTATTGCCCTCTATATCGTTAAATTGAAATTGTAAAAGAAAATCGTTAAATAAATTTTATTTTATTCTGTTGTAAAACTATTTACATCTCTGTTTCTCTATCGCATAAAAAGCCCTATTAAACCGTTCATCGGTGTATAGAAATTCGCCAAATATTTTTCTAAAAAATCGCATTCAGGTATATAAAACGGATGAGATAACCCATCATTAATTAACACACTTCGTTTCTCCCATTTTTTGATTTATGATCCTTTAGCACGAGAGAGCGAAATCTTCCTTCGCACATTTCAAAGGATTTAGGTAAAATAAGTAGTGACAGTTTAATGTTTATTGTCCTGTTGTTAACCGATTGCCGTTTTGAATTAATCCCCCTTTTCTCGTATGTCTTCTTTCCAACAGACAAATTTTGTTGTAGATTTTTTAAATCAGGATGAGTGTTAACCCTTTGAGAACCCATTTTTCCACTTGAGCAATTGCTCAAATATACCGAATTTAATTTTGAATAACCAAAAATCTTACAGTGAAGTACTAGGTCCAGTAAGTCGGCCAGAAATATGAAAAAAGTCTAAATCATGAATATGCAACTTGCAGTAGATTCGTGCATATAAATTGCCAATTTTCATGTAAAATTATTTTATTGGTTTTTAAATCGCTTCATGGGGTTTTCGGGGCCAGTAAATTCATATCTGAGCTTAGATAATTTTAGACGGAAAATTCAATATGGCGGACTAGTTTTAAAAAATTATGCAATGTGCAAACTTTTATGTATTACGGGTAGCCTAACTGCATTTTAGTGAGCTAATTTTTGAAAAAGCTTTACAAAAGTGATGTAGCTCTTTGAATGCTCATGTAGCGAAGAGGTGCAGAAAATAATTGGTGAACAAAAATTTAGGGTTAGTTGGAAAAATGACATTCCGCCATCTTGGATTTACATTTTTTGAGAATTTTGACTCCATTTTCGAAATCGACGCATAAAATGACCTCTGTAACCCTGTTATGAAAATTTAATGAAAAATACAGTAGGAAATAAATGTTTTCGGAACCCTTGGGAGGAAAAGGGGTAAAGGGATCTTGAAGGACTCAGACAGAGTCATGTATCCGAGAAAGATACATGCTGTTGGGCCTTGGGGCAATTCCTGGGGGTCGATGATTGCTGTCAGGAACAGAACTGGGAAAAACTTTTTGGAGGTTCAGTCCAATAATTTTTAAACAAGGCCGAAGACCTAAGCTTGATGCGCCAGGGTGAATGAAAATCTTTTTTTAGAGGACCCCCTTCCCCAAGCCTTGGAGGAGATGTAGCGGTCCCAACGAAATAAAAAAAAAATGCACTAAAGTTAGTATAATTTCTAACCGCCTTTATTGACTTGATGATCAAGTTATGTCCCCATATTTAAAAAGCTATGGCCATGTTTCTTTTTTTATGAAGTACTAAACTTATCTCCTCTGCTTTTCATAATTGCGAAAGATCCCGGTCTTTACCTCCACCCTCATGCTGTAAAAATTCCATTCCGGGATTTTATTTCGTGGGACGAACAAGCGTTAAACACCAACTGCTTGAATTAAAAAAATTCTTTCTTTTATTGGGACCTTGACTAAAAAACCTCACTTATTAAATTCGCCAACGCACTTTAGTATCAAAAAAAATTTTTTTTTTCGCTGCCACCAGATTTTTCCGACGACACTAGGCATTTATTTTCAAACCGCTAATTTGTTATTAATTCAAAATTTCCCCTCTTTGATCTTTTATTTCTATATTTTAGCTCGACTCTTTGAAAGACTTTAAAATTTTTTCGCAGAGACCCCTCCAGCTTTTAGCTATGATGTCATTTAATTCATTCAATCGATGGTTTCGGTTTTTGTAAAGTCGCCCCTTTGAAATAGAAAGGTTTTTTTTTTCATAAATGCATCCTGAAATATTTTCACGTTATGAAATAACGCCCGCGGTCACGATGAATATTTAGTAGATGTAGTTATACAAATGATACATGCAAATTATTCTAGGTCTGCCTTGTTGAGGGTTATTCCAGCTCACATTTTACTTTACGCGGTAGTTCAACCGTGGCTAACGAAGACTCCTATTTCGAGTTGACTAGCTTCACAACGTTAAAGTTAGGTTTTGACCTTGGAAACAATCAAGGGAATTGAAAGGCTTATCGATTAAGCCAAACCCTTTCAATCAATCACACATTTTTGAATTTTTAAATCGATTAATATCGAAAAAGTTTCGTGGCAAATAGACAAATTATTTTAATCTATTAGAATTATTTATTTTGGGCGGAGGACTGATGTTGGAGGGGAAGGGATCCTAATTAAGATAATAAAATGAAAAGTTTAGGATTTGGCCTGGAGGGAATTTTTTTTCTTTCAATGCATTATTTAGTAACAAGAATGTTGAAAAGTTTCGGAGAAAAATTTTTTTTTCTTGCTTGAAATTTTTAAGAGAAATTAAAAATGTGTTTTATTTAATGCGGTTTGATTATGAAAGTGGATTAAACGTCCAAATTTGACGAGTACTTATTTTTTTAAAAAATAATCGGAGTTCAGTGCCAAGGTTGTGATATTTAATAAATGATATTGCGGATCGATAGTTTTGAATTTTATATGCGAAGACTACATTGCCCTAGCCGAGGAACATCTAATAAAAAATGCGTGAATGAAAAAGTTGGTGTTAAAAAAAAACATGCGATGTAAATGTTAAGACAAGATCAGGTCAAGACATGGCTTATTTTCTCTTCATATTAAATTTTGACCATCATTTGTGCAAAGGCCAAGATTGTGGCTGCCTGGCAGGCCCAGAATTCTAGGCTTAAGCCATTTAAGGCTCCTGGAGGCAATTTTGAATATCAAATTTTTCTCTTAGTTCCAGTAGCACTCACAATTTACCAATTTTTGCATGAATAAAGAAAACCAGAACCTTTTAGCTCTTTCACGATTTTATATCTTCAATTCTTAAATCATTTTCTCTCAATTACGCACCATCCCGCTGTAAATTTTCATTCCGCCCAAGAAGTCATTCATCATACAAAAACTGATTTCTTTTACGACTTGTATGCAATTTAATAATGCAAGTTTTCCTCGCGAGATCCGGGGTTTTGCTGGGTGCGGTAGTAAAAAAGAAAATTTTATAGTACCGGTTATAACGAGGTATTTTAAAATCGTACGTGTTTAATCCATCCACAGAAAGCTATACAAAAAGCAAAATGTACGTTTTCCTTTTTTTTTTTTTTTTTCATGTATCTTTTTTTCTTTTATTTTTTTCCCCTCCGGATTTTTTCCCCCCATCACTTTTTTTTTCACACTTACCTATCGCGTCTAACTGCCGTTGGCTAGGTTCCCCCAAATCACTTCGTTCTCTGTATAGAGGAAGATTGTAGTCGCTTTCCTCGACGCCGTCCGTCTGAAAAATCACATTTTTTTTTAGTGAATTATTACATTTTCCGGAAGAATTCTTCTCGTTAGGGAAAGAATTTTTTTTTGTGTTTGATAAGCCTCAGGCTTAATTTTGATATGTGATGACAATAAACTGTCAAGAGAAATGGATTTTAATCCCTTGATTACATGACCCAGCCCATTTTAATGAGATTGTAATGGTTTTGATCGCGGTGAGTCGGGTTTACTTAGTTTTTTTCTCAAAAAAAAAAAAAAAAAAAAATGCAAGCTATTTTTTGCTTAGAGTTTTTTACTTGAAGATGGACAGGCTTTTTTCTTTGGACAAGGGTCTCTTCTTGCTCTCTGTTGCTGGGGACAGATTTAAATTTACATCTTTTCTCTCTCTCTCTCAAAAAAAAAAAAAAAAAAAAAAAAATGGAAAGTAGTGTTTTTATTTTAAGGTTTTTAATTGGGCTAGTCGGGCAGATTTTTTTGCTAGGTCCAAGGACCTCTCCCTTTTGTTCTGCTTCAAGAGGCCAAATATAAGTTCCATGTGTTTTAGAGAGAGTGGAAACCTTAGCTCATCATGTATTCACTTACAAAATATAATGCGGAAAATGGGTGGAAAACAATTTCATGGGATCCCGGTTTTATTTTATTTAAAATAAATTTTAATGTTTTGTGGCCAGTACTACATCATTTACATTTTGTCTAATTTGATTTGATTTGGTATTTATTTAGATTTGTTCATTGTCACTATTTCGAAATGAAATTAATTCATGAATTAAGTTTTCATTCGTGAAAATTCCTGAATAAATGAAAGCCAATTACTAAAGTTTGAATATTTACATTTAGTTCGTTGATCTTTATACAGGATGAAAATAACCCATTTGTGTTGTTACAAGCGCGGGGGGTGATGATAAAATAGGATTTTAAAAATGTTTTACTCGGGTTCCATTTTTTTAATTTATTTATCCGGTGAACAAAGAGAATTGCATTTTGTATTTGGAATTTTTTAAAATTTTATTTGGCGTGTCAGGTTTTTTTTTAAGTTTTCAGGTAAAAAAATCTGTGCTTAGCAAAATTTATTATAAACAAAATCCTGCAACTATTCTAAAAAACAAAAATTCATCCCACGACTTAGAGAAATGTAATTCAAACGAAAATATCCGGAGTTGTTATTAAGATGGAAAAAGGTCGCTCTTTGTCGAAGTCTTTTAACCTTCGGAAGGATGAAAACCCCCAACTTCCTGTTCTTATTATTTATTCTTTCAAAAAAAGCTTGAAAATGTATTTAACGAAAAATACAAATAAGTTACAATCCATTTTTTAAAAAAAAATAGTAAAATTTTCCTCGCACTATTTTCTTCCATTAGAATACTTTTCAGTGGGTGGCAAACATTCAAATCCGAGACTACTTATAGATTATTTAACGTTCGCTTGACTTAAAATAATATTTATCGACAAATGGGAAAATTCCTCAAAAAAGAAAACATGAATTTCAAAAGGATAGAGATTTATTGCTTATTAATTCTAAGTCTTAGCATCAACGAATTTAATATCTTGTATCAAAATTTTCCCCGGAACAATGGTAAAGGCCGAAAGCTCGCTTCTTTTTTTCTACGGGAAAAAAATTAATTTCAACGTCGAATAAATTTCAAAAAACCCTTTTTTAAACATAACAAGGGGTATCTCTAATTTTTTCAAAAAAAAAAAAAAAAGTTTCTTGACATGTATGCAAAATGGAAGAAAATGATGGAACTTTTAGTACGTATCTCTCTCTCTCTACAGACCGCGCGTTTGTTTAAATTTTATTACATGAATTATATAAGGGATTCTTCTTTTGATGAAAAGTGATGTTTCCAAATTGAAAAATAACGAATGCCCCCGTTGTTTGTTTAATTTTCTGTTGGTTTCTCTCTCTCTCTTAACTCATCATTTTGCATTATTTTTAAAAAGTTTGATGAGGGAGGAGAAACCCAAGACCCCGTGAACGAATCTTTATAGAAAATATTTGAAATGGAGTTGATTTATTGGCAAAGGCGATATAATATCGTGTAGGTGTTTCAAAAATTTTTTTTATATGGGATGAGACTTAGTGTGAAGTTTTTTCTAGGAAAAAGAAATTTTTTTTATTAATCGATTTTTTTTGCTGAATTTATTATTCACAATTTCATTCGTGTGGAATTTTTAAATGAATTTTATGGAAAACTTTTACCTCGTATTTATGATGATCAGTCTATTCATTTATTTTGATGCTAGTTTGAGAAAAAATTTTCCGGACAGATATTATTTCTTGAGCCTGCAGCAAAATGGAGAATTTTTGGCATTTCATCTGGCTCAAGAAATTCTCTTGGAAAATATTCCTTTCCTTAGCCCTAAACTTACTGTTTCCAAAATATTTAAGAGCAAGATTAAGATTTTAAATATTTTTCACCAATAAAACGAAGCCAACTAAAATGGAAAACAAATCACCTTAAATAATCATGAGCCCAACTGCTTCCGACAGGCTGTCAAACGCCAACCTAATTCAAGAAATAATCAATTTATTTACGATAGTCTCTGACATGGGTCCAATTTCTATTGGCTAATGGCGATTTCATGAACTTCGAGTGTATTTCATTAATCTTTTGAAGAATAACGAAATTTTTTTGTCATGTTGCTATGTGAAATGTCATTGAAAAATTCAATAATCCAAAATAAAGGGGGTGTTGGGACAAAAAGATAGGGAAGACAGAAATGGAACATGAAAATTTATCAAAGGTAATTTTCCACATCATTTTTTATAAGTCACTGAAACGGATAAAATCGATTATACTTTACAGGTTAATTTAAATCAATGAATTAGTTTTATAATAAAGATCTCGTTAATTTCATTCAGGATATACAAGTATTTCGAAAGCAGTAGCTTTATTATTGTGGGCTGAAAGCAAATTTCGTGAACTAAAATATTTTGTCCTTCTTTCAGATAAGAATTCCTGCGCAGATGACTTCTGAGACTCGTCTAAATTAACTGATTTTAATTGGTAAGTGATTTTTTTTTGTAGATGTAAAATATTTCATACATTGTGAGTCCAGCTGAAAATGCCGTCGCATATTTCAAGCGTGAAAATAACAATAGAGCGTACCTGAGATCGGATTGTAAATGTTAGTTCGCCAGAACCTGATTCTTTAGGGATTAACTCAAATTTCGGTCAACTCGAGATGGGTCATTGACTGAATAAAGTTCTGGGTGGCCGCTCCAAAGTAAGAACGGATTGGAGGAGACAATCTTGGTCCGAAAAAAAGACCTGAGCCTTTCTTACAGTACTTAAGTTTCGCCTCCGATTTCAACCTAGACTCAAATTCAGATTCAAGTATCTTAATCCTTATTACAAAGTTTATTTTTGACTTACAAAAGCTCGAAACATAGTTTAGGCCTTTCAATAGTTATTCAGAACTGATACCTTTTAATATTTCATTATTCTTTAAAAAGGGTTAATAAACTCTCCGCTTTTATTTCCCCAAAAAACAATGTTCGAAAATCTAAACGTTTTCCATTTCCGATTTTTGATATTTCCAAATGGATTGTAAGACTTCCAAGATTAAAATTCGCCTACGCGTCGATTCCTTTAAATCCCTCTTTTCCCTTCTTTTAAAGTTTTGCTAGTTTTAAATCGTTTACCACGACACACACATACCAAAAAAAAAGTATTCAGATTGTTTTAGAAGAAAATTTGTCAGTGAGCAGACAAGCCTTGACGTCAGTGTAAAATATTAAATTCGGCTTTTCCCGAAAATGATAAAACTGCTGACACACAATAGGCAGGCGAAATATTTTCTTTTTTTTTTTTGTCTTTTCCCGTCGAGCTTTTCTTTTCATTCATTTTTATGTCAAATTGCCAAGTTCTCGTATTTCTTTTTTACCAAGGTCATTGTCGAAAATGTTTTATTCTTGAACGAGTAGGCGATTAGCAAGACAAAAAGAAATAAAAAGGATGAACTTGGGTATTGTTGCTTTTAATCAATGATCAGGGTTATGACAACTTAACCACTTAAGTCGAAGGGGTTTTTCTTTTTCGTTTTGTTTGTTTTTTCTAAGGTCGAGTATTCCGCTGTAGTTCGATCAAATAAGACGGCACAAATCCAAATCAATAATTTCAGATTAGAAATCCTTTCCCTCTTATTTTCTAGCTCTTGGGATACGAAATGTCATCTTTTATTATTGCTATCCCTTCAGATTTGAATGCCTTTTATATTACTTTACCGCAGCTTTTTTTTTCCTCAAAGGATGACATGACGAGGTTAAGTCAAAAATGTTTTGAGTTTGTCAAAGTAAATAAAGAGAAATTTTGAGCATTGACGAATAGAAAATGATGGGTTTAGTTTTTAAGGATCGAGTTCAGCTTTATAAGAAGAGCACATGTATTAGTCTCGAGGAATCCAATTAGATTGATTTTGGGCGGCTAGATAGAGACCTGGTAACCTTATAGCTCACCCGAAATAATTTTTAGGTTTGCAATCTACAAATGGCTGCAGATTCCTCTTCAGACGGTTCTGACCGCCCGATCCTCATCCTTAAATACATTTTACTCAAAGGAATCCACGGTCTGCCTAGAGATTTTTAACTCGTGAAGCGATCATCCAGTACCTGCGACCTGCTTGGATCAGGGAAAATGAATCTGTTAATGAAAATTTTTATGATATGTATGCAAAGATTAATCCGACACAAGACTATTTGAAAAATAGGTAAGTTATACATTCGACGAAGGATGCACACGCTGCTTGCCTCACCCATCGACGTCTACGTGCCTGACATGCCTGCTTTAGCTTTCATTTTTCTGCTTTAGCTTCCATTTCTAAACTTTAGCGTTCGCTTGGTTGCTTTAGCTTCCATTTTTTTGCTTTAGCGTCCATGTTTCTGCTTTAGCTTCCATTTTTCTGCTTTAGCTTCCATTTTTCTGCTTCAGGTTCCATTTTTCTGCTTTAGCTTCCATTTTTTTGCTTTAGCGTCCATTTTTCTGCTTTAGCTTCCATTTTCTGCTTCACGTTCCATTTCTCTGCTTTGGCTTTTATTTTGTAGCTTAAGCGTCCATTTCATTGCCTAAACGGCAATTTTTCTGCTTTTACGTCCATACACAGGTAATCAGAGGCTGCCTAGTAAACCCTCAGATCTTTTCACCAAGAGCATCCCCCGGCTTCGCTACTGCTTTTTAAAAAAATCATTTCCCACCACGAGCCAGCTTGCTTACATACACTGAGAATATTAACCGGTTACTAACGTTAAAGAAAATTGGAAAAGTTAGTAAACTCGTATAAATATGATCAAAATTGGTTTTATGCCTAATCCCTCCCCTCCCTTTTACTCCTAGGTCAAGCCTGAATATCAATTACGCTCCTTTTCCTAATATTCCCCCCTCTTTAAAAGCTGGAGAGATGAAAAGTTAAGAGAAAGTTCTTAACTGATGAAATGTAATTACATAAAAGTTCAAATTAACGCAACAAATAATTTTTTTCCCCTCTCTCTATAGGTTTAGTTACACGGATCAGTGTAATTATTTTTTATCCTCAACGTATAAAATCAATAAAATCGATTATTAAGTTAATAATAGTTTGTTGTAAAAATGGAGAGAAAAAACAAGACAAATCATTAGGGAATGTGATTCGTTAAGTCAACACTTGATGCCCAGGTTAATGAAATGAGAAAATGTTCGACCAAGAAAAATAAGCGACGAGCTAATTAGAAGTACTAAGGGGAGGAAAGTTTTAATTCGGATCGTGGATTTTATTTAACCTCTTTTGTTATTATTTTTAATTAAAAAAAAAAAAAAAAAAAAAAAAAACCGGACATGACTACGGTTTGAGTAAATAGCTGAAAAGAAAAATTATTTAGCTTCTTGCAGTTGAAATAATAAATCTCGAGGAGATATTTTTTTACATGAATTTGTTTTAAGGAAAAAGAAATCCTCGATTCCTCCAAAAATTTTATCCCAGTTCAATTTTTTTCCCCCCTTTTAAAATTTTGGGACGTAATTGAAGAGTAGGAAAGCAAAATCGTTATCTGTTGTATTGTCTGATTATTAATTAAACAGATTTTATAATGATCTGATTTAACGGTTGACCGAAGTCGGTTAGCAGTAATCAGGAATGAGAGGGACATTATTTTTTTGTGTGTGTGCTTTGAAAACAATAGCTCAGCTTTTTTGAAATTATTTGATATTTTGTATTTTCATAAATGCAAAGTTTAGACATGATTTTTATTGCTATGTGAAATTAAGTTGGTGGGCGAGACTTTAATTTTATGGCAAATTTTGAAGATCCATGATTTGCAGAAGCCAGAAAATAAAAGAAACGGGTCCTAAAAATTCAACTCTTGACAAAAGATTTAGAAAAAATTTTTAAAAATTTCAAAAACTTTTTTAAAAAGTTTAGTTACAAAATTCTTTTAACAAAATTTCAAAAAAAATTTTTTTAAGATTTCTTTTAAAGATTTTTTAAATCTATTAGTTAATTTTTAAAAAAAATCTCTGGAAATTTTTTAAACCATTCTGGCTTCCAACTCGCGTTTAGTCTCCTGCGAATTCAAGTTAGCCTGAAAGTTTGCTGATTTCTTCGATTTCCATTAAGCTCAACTCGAGTTAAGAGATATCAAGTTTTTCCCTCAGATCTCTCCAACTGATAAGATCAAAGGAACCTTCTTTTTAAGGAGCAAGCCAAGACACCTTCAATGACGTAAAATTTAAGAGAAAACTCAGTAAAACTTTGCAAAAGCACTTAGTTAAAAAGTTTCCACCAAAGTTTCTTCTCATTAGGTCAGCGTTGCATAAACTAACGTTTTCATTTCACTGAAAGATAGTTTTCCTTATTTTTTACTCGATATTCCTCCACAATTTTAAAAATTAGCTCCAACTGGCCAAACAAAATTCGATAATCTCAAGATTTAAATTAAAAATATTATTGAATCTTGGAAAACTTGAATGGCAATTGAGAGACCTTATCCCATTCAAAAAATGAAATGATAATATTTTAATTTTAGCTTTGTTAAAAAGAATAAATAGATACTTCTTTGTTTAAATAGTAAAAAAAAAGAATAAAAATAAAATAATCAAAAAAACGGTTTCTCATTTCCCTCTCTCGAGTGCCTTTTAGCTTGAGTGCTCTTTTTTTCCCAAAAGTAGATCGTTTGCTTTTTTCCCACACGCAAACCATTATCTAAAATTTATACAAGAATTAAAATATAAAGGGTGAAATTACCATCTTTAAAAAGAAAAGAAAAATCTCCGATTTTTGTAACGAGAGAACAATCCTTAACTGCATGAAAAAAAAAAAGAAATGATTTGAATGTAAGTTGGAAACTAGAGTTTCATATTTCAAAAGCTAACCTTCGGGCAAAAATGAGAGGCCCTGTCATTTTTTTTTATTTGAGTATAAAAATTTTTTCCCCTTCAAAAAAAATGTTAAATGTCGAACGCAAATATTTACGTCAGTTTGAGATATAAAAAGATCGGGCTCTCTTTTTCAAAAAAAGGAAAAATAAGTTGGTGCCTCAGTAAAAAATAAACCGCCCTTGCGGGGCCGTAGGCTGTTGGGAAAATTCTGGGCAAATAGTTTTTAGAAAGATTTGGATTTAGAAAGACATCCTTTGAGAGACCTTAAAAATTTTTCTGGCTAATTTAATCTGATATCTTTATGGGATTTTAGGTTCTATTTAGCCAGTTGAGGGTTTCAGCCGCCCAGCGCGCCTGGTTACTTTAATTTTTTAATTTCTAAGCGAGTAGAAGTTCTTCCCAAACCCGAAGAAAGCCCATTTATTTTTAAATTGGCCGCATCATATTATTCTTGCTTAAAAAGTAAGAAATTACCTTATCTAAAAATTGGCAAAAATTTTTGCTTTTTTTGGGAACAGTTTTTGGGAAAAATTTATCTTAGGGCAGGAGAATTTCGAAAGTCTGCATTGCTTTTACCTAAACTTAAAAAAAATTTAAGCTCGAATTTTAGCCAAAAAAATTTCATTGAAAATTTAAATCCAACTTGAAATTTTCTTTCGTAAATAATTTTTGATTAAAATCATATTTAAAAATTCTTTCCCATTAAAAAGTATCTCAAATAATTAACAAAAAAATTTCCTCGAGGTCTTAACTTTACAAAATCAATTTGCACTGTAGTTAGTTCAAACCCTCTAAATTCGTTAAAATAATGAGGAAATCGATCTCCTTAGGATATCGAAACTCAAATTTTAACTCTTGACATTAGGAAATTATTCATTTGTTCTGCATCACATATCAACCAACTTCCCAATTAACCAAAATCGAATTTTAAATCATTAAAGAAACTTACCCTTGTCGGCTGTGAAAAACTTGGCGAGAAAATAGCCGCTGTACTTAAAACAACCCAAAGCAACATTTTTTTTGCTATTATTTTTTTTTTGTGCGCTAATTTAGAAAAACCCGAAAATAAATATTTTAAAAAACCGTTTTTTTTAAAATTCCGATTTAAAAAAAACAAATTTTCGATTTTTTTTGTTTTATTATATTTAAGAAAACTTAAAAAATAAAAAACAAATGAATTCGAAAAGTTACGTCGACAACCACCTGTTTCTGCGAACGAGTTATAACGCTCTTTGAAATATATAGGCGCCAAATTCTTGTTTGAAAACGAGTTGGCAACAGCTTTTAGTGTAAGAAAACCGATCCGAATTCCGTATTGTAGCCAAGTAGCCACTTCTTTTAAAAACGGGAACGAGGAAAAACGAGGATGCGCCGATAAGCTAAGAACGGATTTTCCGTTCAAAGAAAAACTACCCCTAGCGTCATTGTAAGTTGGGAGTTTGGTTAAGGGTGATCCAAGGGGGATTTTCGTTCTTTTGGATTAAGCCAAGATCAATGTGTGGTTTTTTTATTTTAAGTTAAACAGACATTTTCTTTTGGTCATGCATTTTCCGAGAAGTTTATCAATGGGGGCGTTAAATTAGGCTTATCTACAACTGATTGAAAGGGGGGTGGATATTTTTTTTTAAGCTGATGCATTTTCTTTTTTTTTAAGTGACGTAGAGGATTCACCAAGATAAAATTTTCTGCGGAGAGTTTGTAGGAATTTATGATTTTTGACGATTTAAAAAAACTGAGATTTGTGGTCGTTTATAAAAATGCTAGGTCAGCATTTTTCTGGATTTATTTTATTTTCAAAAGTTTTTACAAAAACTCACCGGGCGGTGTCAGGATCAATTGAAAAAAATGAAAGTAACCCTTGTTAGAAAAGAAGACTTTGATTATGTTTGATTGTCTGCTAAAAGTTTCTCATGCTTTCTTATATTTTATCAATAAGGAATGGCGCTGTATTCGAAGGTTATGTAAGGGCCTTGTAACTACCCGAGGTAGATCTTATTTTTGGTTGTACAAGTGATTTTGATTTTATGGAAATAAGAAAGAGCGATGACCAAAATAATGATGGTCAAATCAAATTTTTCCCTGGTGGAAATTTTTTAAATTCATCTCAATGGAATATTTAGGAGTAGAACGACTCGAGAGAGTTGCTAGACTAAACTAAGTATTATTGGTTGGCCGGTTGACCCTATTGCTAAACTTTTTTCATTTCTATTTTCACCTCTGACCGATGACAAAAATCATATCCATTTAATTCGAGGATTTTAGTGCAAGCAAGCTTGAAATAGATTTTGCTTCCCTCGCTTTTTTTTCGTGCCATTCTTGCTTACGGGGCTTAGGTGACCGATTCAATGAATTCTTTTATAATGTTATCAGAAAAAACTCTTCTACTCTAGGCTCCTTCATAGGTAGGAGGCTAGAAAGAGAGGAAGATATTTTCGGATTTTTCCATCTTTCGTTTTTGTTTTGCTTTTAAATTCGGATTTTGTCATGCTGCATAAGTTTTTTTAATACAAATAATTTGGGCTAATAATCTTAAGCGTAACGGTCCGAGCCCAGGAGCGGCTGCGGTTCTTCGAGAATAAAGTGCTGAGGAGGATTCTAGGACCCAATATATAGATCCTATTATCGAATGAGGAGATCCGGAGGATCACACACCAGTCTTTATTACTAGCGTGATAAAATCACGAAGGCTTCAATGAGTGGAATATGTAGCACGAGAACAAAGCAGCTTCCAGTTCGAAAATAGCGCTACCTAATATACCAAACAACCTATCGAACTTCCTTTTAGGCTTCCTAGTTACAGCTAGTGCAGTCCCGTTCAACACCGAGAAACTTATGATACACTGCCATTGAGGAGTCGAGGGCTTATAAGCTGAAGAAGACGTGTGGAGGCTTTAGTTTCAACTCCTGCGCCAAACCCTATGAATTATTGAAGTTCCTTTTTCGTGCAAGCAAAATATCCTAAAAGATAATCCCCTCAGTTAAGTATGCTAAACAGAGAACGAAGACTTATTCCATTAATCCAGTTAGCAACATTAGATCAAGTTTAAGTTACTCAAGTTAATTGCATCAATCAACCGTTACCGATTTCGGTAACGAACTAATGACATCATTCTATGAACTTTAAAATCAGCTAATCACCCAAAATTCTAGCTATTTTTATTTCCGAAATCCTGCTCATATAAACATCCCAATACGATTAAACCATTCCTAATTTTTTCTTTTCGGGGGAACTAAAACATCGGGGAAAATACAAAAAGCAGGAACTACTCCATATTGAGTGAAAAAACAACTTGAAAAGTAAATTAAATTTAACGAAGTAAGCACTTGATATCAGAAAGTGTAAGCACTACACCACCTGCTTACCGAAGTAAAATTAACTACAACAGTTAACAATAGGAATATTGCCTTTCTATCGAATAGGATTCCAAATCGTTAGATCGTATTAGTTCGCCGTCTTCCCCGTGACGTCTTCATAAAAGAAAAGATCTTTTCCTAGAAAAAAAAAAAGGAAAATCCTCCCGCGTCAAAATGACGCGTTTGGTGACTTTAAAAACAAAACACATAAAAACCCGGGGATAAATGTTTGTAGACCACTCGAAACGTTAACTGTAAGAATTTTCGGTATCAAGAGATAACGTCTATCAGGTTTGGAACAACCCTTTGCTCTACTTTTTTTTCGATCCCAGATATAAGCGCGTGAAACCTATCAAAAGGTTTTTTTTTTTTACGTGAATTCTAAAAATGGGGGTTTCGACCCTTTCCCGGTCGAACTTTTCCCAATCCTTTTTTCAAGTGTTATACTGAAAGGATTTTTTTTTCACAAACCCCCGACTATTGCAACTATTTATAATAAAATGGTTTTCTTTTGTGGGGCGACGAGAATGATGACGTCACGGGTGATGAGGGAAATTCGGGAAAAAGTTTTTCGCTTCATCGAATTCATTCATTGGGTGTGTGTTCGGGGATTCCAAATTTTCATGTAAATTCCTTTTTTGAAACTTTTTTCTAATGCGAAAGGAAAGTAAAGCTCTTTGGCTAATGAATATCTTTTTTTTAAAGAGGAAAACAATCAATAAGGTTTACTTAAAATAAAATATTTATGATGTGTCGAAAATTTGATAAGTGGGAGAGGTTTTCCCACCTTGACTCTGCAATTTAATGTTATGAGTTTATGAAATATTTGTTAAGGGGAGTTGAAATTTACGATCAATGAAAATGTACAAACACAATTAGACCTACCTCAATCATTTTTATTTAACAAGTTACATTATTAAAAATGTGATCGCGAATATTGAAATTTGGAAAAATCGGTAAATAAGGAAGTATTAGGCCTACTTTGTAAATTACATTAATTATGATGAATTTTTTAAAGCAGGCTAGAAAGATATTTTTCACAAGTCTGCAAAAAGCTACCTTTATTTTCTTTTAACTTTAGGGCGTTTAATTTCGTTAGTGTTGCAAGTTTTCTCTCCTTTTTAGTCTTTCAAGATGGCGCTGCTACTGACGTAAACGATAACTGCCCTTTTGAGACATAGAGGGGGTACTTATTGCAAAAAGGGAATAAGTGAATAGGGAAACCCATATGTTTGTGCTTTTTTGTGGAGTTGATGTTTTTTTACGTTGCAAAATGCCTTATTCAGCCAAATAATTATTTCGTTAGTCGAATTGTGATTTGTTTAAGGGGAAGAACACAAAATTTTGGTGTTAATAACCAAGAAAATTTTTTATGAGGATATTTTCAAGCTGATAATTTGAATATTAAGGCAACGTTCAGAAAGAATTATTTGTTTTTATTTTAAACATTCAAATTTTTCTCAAAAGTTGATTTTTTCCCTCTCCAAATTCTATTTTAAAGTTGAAGCTTGTACATGATTCTTGGGACAACCCGTTGACAAGAACGAATTCTCTCTGTCTTAAAAAATTTAATACCGTGAGATACTTAGAAATCTGAAGCAACGTTTTTTTACCATCTTGAATTTCTTTCAAGATTTCTTATAAAATTTCTTAGCTATAATAATGATTGCGTAACAATTAAATTAGGGAAATCTTTGAAAAATAAAACGGATGCGAAATTTCTTCCCTTAAAGCCCAAAACTCACGTATAATTTAAAATGCCAACTTTTATTGATTGATGATCGGTTTCCAATAATAAGATTTTTTTTACTTTTCAAAAAAAGAACTTGCCCGTTTTAAATTACTAAAACGAATTCGAATACACATATAAGAGAAAATAATTAAAATGGAAATCGAAAAAAACATTTTCAAACAAAAGATCTTGTTCGATGACTCTCAGTCACGTCCACGATTAACAAAATGTCTCTTTTTTTTTTTATTTAATTCTCAAGAAATTTTTTTTTAAATCGTAAAAATACCGCGAAGAAAAGAAATCATTTTAAATGAATAAAAATTTACATGGATATTTCATTTTAAAATCGTTCCAAAATTTTTTCAATTTAAAGAAAATCCCTTGCCGAAAAAACTTGTAATTTCAACAGGGGAAAACAAACGAATGAGATCGATCACTTTGTCATGTAAATTACACGTATACTTTTAATTCAAAACCCTTTCAAATGTTATTTTAAATGGGCAACCCGATCAACCTGGCCAATTTCAACCTTTTTTCCATCGAAACGTACAAGATGAGAATTTTAATTATTGTGGAAATTTTGTCTTTTCCCGTCGGTTCAATACGGTCCTGTTGGTCGAATGATTTAGCGAAAAATTTTAATTGAATAAAAATAGATAACTTAAATCAGCGTTGTTATCTTGAAATTTTTTGACAGGTATTTAACAAAATGTCAAGTATCCTTTAAATGATGATATTTTGTTATCTTCGTATAAGTTCTGGCACCCCCATTCGCTTTTTTTTATGGATCCGGGAACTTTGCAAATTGGCAATATGTTGTGTAATTTTATGAAGTTTGTTAAGCACAAAATTAAAGTCAAAGAATATGAAGCGGAAGGAAGTTTCAAATTTTAGCTATTAAAAAAATGCAGACAGGAAAAGTGCATTTAAAATTGAATATTGAAAATAAAATTATTTCGAATTAGTGCAGCGATGCTGAAATTTACATTTAAATATGTTAAAAATTTTAAACAAAAAAAAATTCTGCGTATTTGGTCATCTTTAGGAAGAGAGGGAAATAAATAAAACAGTTTTGAGTTTTAGTTACTAGCTAGGGCGGTAGATGTGGCTCTGTTTGGTAAATTTTATTATTGCTGCTGTTGTAGTTCAGGAAAAATCAGACAGATGGAATCATAGCTTTATCAAAACTTATCAGTCTTACTGATTTATCAACTAGGAAAAAAAGTTTAAAAGATTTGGCGCGGTTTAAAGAAAGAATAATAATTTTAAACAAGGAGACTGAAAATGGTCACAAACTTTCTCGCTCTCATTATTAGCAAAATTTTGATATTTCTGCTCTGAGCTTTACGGACTCTTTAGTTGAGTTTAGATTGATTGTATCACGAGCAGGGATGCCAACTTTTTATTTTGTGACTGCGCACGGAGAAAAAAATTTTAGTTTTGATAACTATTCTGGTGACTGAGATTTAGCCAATGGCTAATAAAAAGTAAAAAAATGTTAGATCTAATAGTTCCTTTTTTCAAGCCTAAATTTCTAAAGGTTGTCGACTTCTTTGATCCGGAGGGATTCTTTTGTATTCTTACCTGACCAACTCGACCTTTGAACCTCTTCCAATTCTAAGGTGCCACAATCAACTATAAACTAAGTCCTTTAATCAGGAGCTAAACTTTGAGTCAATCTATTTCCTGACCTAAGAGCTAAAACTATTTTTTTTTTGAATTTGGCAAAACTGCCAAAAAAAATTGTTTCTCCTCCGATTGCATTAAACGAAAAACAATAAAACGAGGAAATATAAAATTGAAACGATAACAGATTTTTATTTTCATACCAATAAAAATATTTTTTTAAAGAAAAAAAATAAATTCTGATCGTTGAAATTTTCACGTGAAAAATCAATACCCAAAATGGGGCGAACCGTCGTTTCATTTCGCTGCATCGTTTTTCATTTTCAAAAAATAAAAAACCTTAAACGAATCCAATAATAAATAAAAACAAAAATCGTAACTTTAAATAAATCTTTTTTTAATAAAAAATAAAAAAAACTAATATTAACAAAAATGATAAAAAAATAATAATAATTTTTAAAAAAAAACGGACAATCCTTTTAACAAATAATAAATATATAAAACAATTATGAACATGCATTTTTAAAAGTCTTTTACTAAAATAAAAATCATTCCACGATTTTTTTTTCTTTTTTTTTTTCTCTTATGATGATGATTCTCGGAATTGAATGTCCTCAAGATAATCGGACATTTGTGGTATTATTCATTTCCGATATCTTTGTATCCATCTCATCCCACTCCGCTTCCGGCCCATGTTGCAAATCTTAAAGTGACATAATGACATATCTGGAAACAAATAAATTTTTGGTTGATTCCCTGTTTGTTTTAAAGATTTCATTAGAAACTCGACCAAATACTTACAGCTTCCTCGTTTAGAATCTTCTTTGCTGCCCTCGTCGTAAAAAGATGATCTTCCGTGAAGTGCTTGAGGTGATGGTAATTTTTCATATTCCAAACCTCCCTCGCTTAATCCTTCGCCGTTGTTATACGCTTGGATTTGTTCGTTTGCTTGTTGTTGGAGCTGTTGCTGTTGCTTTTGAATCATTTGTTGCTCCATCAAGGCTTTCATCTCACGAAATATATTATATAGGGTGTATGTTTCTTGTGCCTGGAAAAAGAAAGAGAAAAGGGGAAAATCAAATAACGTTTTGTTTTTTTTTATTTATTAAATTTGTTGCGTGTCGCTGAGGTTGGGAATTGAAATTTATGGCAGTTTGTTACGTGTAGGGGTTGTTTCTTGACTAATCCTTTTTTAATATTGTTGCTGACTTTTATTTTTTTCATAGTTTTGCGAAAAGGAGAAAGCGGAAAAATTTATAGCAATTATTTTCTTTGAGAAACGAAATCGTGTTTTAATAGATTGAGATGCAGAATCAGCTGTTTGTTTAATAGAGTATCTCCATCGCTGAGCAAATTTTTTTTGCTGACGTTTCTCAAGGTCAGTATCATGTATTGTTTGCCCTGTCAAGGTTTTTTCCTTTTATGATGATGCATTCTTTTATTATTTTTAAAAAAATGATTTTTTGTATTTTGATTGAAAAGAAGTAAAGAGGATTGTTGCACTGAAAAAAGAAATGAGAAAAGGGAATTTTATTCAAAATGGCGTCTTTTTGTATTTAAACGCTTTCATGAGCCACACTATTTCAGCCTAATTAGTAATTAAATTATTTACATTCTTGCTTATGTGAACAGGAATTTATCTTAAATAAGAATTGATTTATTGCTTTCTCTTAGATTTATGAATTATTTAAATTAGAGCAGATTAAAAATTGCAAGTCATTGCTCAAAAAATTTGAAGTTTAGGACAGATCTGAATATTTCTTTCCAAATTTCCTTAAGTCGACTCAACTAAATCACAAATAGAAATAATTCTGCGTTTTAAAAAGAAATTTGTTCGAAATAAAATCAATCTTGTGAAGGCCAAAGATTTTTCCACCCCAAACTTATAGAATTTTCCGGAAGGAAATCTCTTTAACAAACATCAATAAGACACTGAAACCGTTATGTAAATCGCCACCTCCGTGATTTTAAAAATATTCCTTATTCCTTTAATTTACCGAAAAACAAAACGTAGGAAATAATTATTTTCGATTTTGAGTGAAAACTTTCGACTCTTAAATTGATTTTGACTTTACTCATTTCCTAGCTTTTCCCCCCTTAAAAAACATTATCGTTAAACAAATTGATTATTTTTCTCTCCCTCTCGTTTTTCTTTGTTTTTACCTTAAAAGGTTTTTCCATTACTTTTAACCAGTTTCAAATGATTAATGACGACTTTTTCCCTTTCATAGATTTTTATTAAATATTTTTGCTGGGTAATTAAAAAAAATTTTCTTTCCATTTTTTTTTATCGCGACGTGTTCGATGTGTTTTTTTTTTTTTTTTTTTGATCAGGCGTGGGCGTCGCGATAAGTTTTTTGTCTAACAAGAAAATATTTCCCTTTCCCCGCCCTCACTGAAAAACTTTTCCGCAATGTTTGAAAACGGGGAGTAAATGTTTTATTTAATCAATTTCCCGTGTTTTCCTGACGTGGCCCTTTAGGCTAATTTAAAATTTTGAAAAGTTTAAAATTTCCTGCTATTTTGTGGATAATGATACTTACATCGGGTGATGGATATCCTTGTATTTCAGCAGACGTACTTCTTTCATTTCGAATCGGTTCTTCGCTAGCATAACATACTCCAGAGGCTAATGATAAGAGGATTACGCTTGTCCATAGAACCACTGGCACACTCACGCTTTGTCGACAAGATCCGGCAATTCTCATATCTGGAAATAAAGAGATAATGATTGATTTTTAATTTTTTTTGCAGATGTGGAAAGTGCGGAAGTGAGGGCAGCAGGAAAATTAAGTTCAGAAGTGCGAAAAACAGTTCGAGAAATAATCGGTTTAGCCAAGAGCCTAAGATACGATGAATGCTGTTCATGGTAAGTATGACTCATTTTTGTAGAATGGAACTAATTGTTGCAAGTAACTAAATCGTATGAAGGTTGCGCCATAGTTACCAGAACATTACTAAATCTGTGTCTCAGAGCTAGAACATTGAATCCGAAAGCAGACGATGGTTCCTTGGCATAAGTTAAATATATGGGTGAGCGGCCATTTTGGTTTTTCAAATTCGACGTTCTATCAGAAATAGTATGCGTCCTCTCTGCATATAGCTGGTTTGTGTGTTTCGAGTTGACACAGCTATATGGGACCTAGAGTTTAATTCCGGTTCCGAACGGCTGAGTATAGAGGCTGTTAGAGGCAAGATACCACCTGCTGGTTTGCCATTGCATTGCAGGGGGGTGAGACTGAGGGACAACACACATTAATCGCTTTTTCGGAATCTCCAAATCCTCGAATTAAGTTCACATGACGCAGATGACAGTGGTCAGAGATGAAATACGGTCGGGAAAAATCCGAAACTCCCTAGTGTGAGTCGGGCACGCGATCCACTGAGCCATGAGGCTGACACAAAAAATATAAGAAACAAAAATTTGTAGGATGAGTAAAAGCGAAAAAGTTCATGACGCTTTGTCGCCATTCTGTTTGTGTCATGCACGGATTGGCCCATTGGGCTACGGGGAAAATCCCTGTGCGCCCCTCGAGTAAAAGCGCCCTTTTGCTCTCGCAGTTTTTAAAAATAGGACCGAAATATTTGATTCAGCATATGTAATTTTTTGCCCAAAATTTATAAAATAAAAAACAAACCGGATTTGGTGTTTTTTTTTCACAAAATTGTTGCAAATTTTTATGAAATATCGGTTTTCGTATAAAAAAATTTTTTGCCTGCATTATAAGAAGACCGGGCACTTATGGACCAGTCAATAGTTCACCCCGTCTTCTAAGAATTCAAGCCAATTTTTTTAAAATTGAAAAACAGCTTTATTAGAATTCCGTAGTCACCTAAGAGCGTCGCTTCTGATATTTTTACCCGCGCCCTCTGGAAAAGCCAGTTTGATTTTGGCTGATTGTAGGTTTTACAATTTTTTAGACGATATTTACCACATTTAGCTATATAAAAGAATCATCATGAAAAAGAAATCATAGATTCACCCCAATTCTAGCTCCAGCTTATTATAGCCAACCCTATTGTATAATATTTTCTACTAAAATATCAATCCAGCAATTTTTTTGTCCTTCACCAGATGCTTTTTTTCTCAAAGAGCCAAACCCTTGTCATTTTCTCGAAAAACCATAATAAGGAAACCATTTCGATGTTAAATGTTTCCATCCAACTAATGCAGCCATTAAACTTAAAAAAAGAAAATTTGATTGCTTGAATCCGCATTCGTGTTTCATTTTTTACACCCATCCATATCTATCTTTTTTTTTTTTTTTTTTTTTTAAATAAAATTCTCCCGTAATAAACTTACACTAAACTTCAACAAGGCATATATATTTCACTTTAATACGGAATAGCTTTTAACGTAGACTGGAATCCTCTCGAGGCGACGCTGATTGAAAAATTTACGGTTAAATGTTTTTTACCGTTTTTCTTTTCAAAACCGGTCATAATGTTCAACGTTGAAAACTCCTTTTCGATTATCCGCTTAACTATAAAGCCCGATTTATTCTTCCTTCTTTTTTTTTTTTTTTAAATCTTTTCGAGTGTCTTGGGCATATACATTTTTCGTTTTGCTCGAAAGCCTAATAAAGCCCTTTTTCGTAATTAATCAGAGAATTATAAATTAATCTAGGATTGGACTGACCCTAATGACGATTGAATTTAATCAAATCTCTCGGGATTTGAATAAAAATTTATATGGGGGGAAATAAATGGCGAGGGGAAGGGAAAACTAAAATAAACGTGACTTTTGATTTCGATGTTTTTATGGCTTACGACTTAGGCCATAAAAAATATTTTTTAATGATACGCACCAAAGTTTTTCTTGCGTGGAAATTTTTATTAAATAACTTAGATGGGAAATTTGTTTCGGAATTGAAAAAATACTTCTACGCTGGTAAGATTTTTTTTTTTTGTAAAATAATTCGTTATTTTATTTGGGTGGGTGCAAAATCGAAGTTTTTCTAGTTTGGGATTGATAAAGACCCTCGAGTTTTTGTACAGGTCTGTTTTTGTCACAGGGAAGGAAATAGATTAGTTTCCTTGTATCCCGCTGTCGTGGCTTAAACGTTAGTTTTCGAAGGTGTTAGTTATATCCTTGTTTCCGTGTGATAGAATTTTAGGAAAGGATATAACGGCTTAGTTTTTTTGTTTAACTTAATATGATCGGTTCAAATCTTAAAAAGGGGATCGAGTAGTAAGAAAAAAAGGAAGAGCGTGACATAAAAAGTTTTTCCGTGTTTACGGAATTTTTTTTACTACCTGAGTAAACTAAGCCTCCTAAATTTTAAATATTCAAATGCTTCGATTGAAAGAGATTAACATAAAAATTTTAACAGTGACTGTTTTTTACAGGCCGGGACTCATCGAGCAAATCATGGGGTGCCATTGAAACAAATGCGCTTTCTTTCGAGTTTTTTAATAAAAAATTTTTTTACGTATTCTAAGAAGACGGGGCGCTTATGGACAAATCAGTATTCTGCCCTGTCTTTTTAGAAATCAAGAGAACTTTTTCTTTTAATGAAAAATAAAAATTAGAAAAAATTAATGCGGCATTACTTCGGGTGCCTCCGAAACTAACGCGTTTTCCTTCTAGTTTTTGAGGAATAAAAAAATTTATACGCATTCTAAGAAGATGAGGCGCTTATGGACAAATCAGTATTTTGCCCCATCTTTTTACAAGTCAAGAGAATTTTTTCTTTTAAAGAAAAATAAAGTTAAGAAAGAATAACTGCATCACGACTTCGGTCGCCTCTGAAAATAATGCTTTTTCCTTTAAGTTTTTGAATAATAAAAAAATCGACACGCATTCTAAGAAGATGAGGCGCTTATGGACAATTCAGTATTTTGCCCTGTCTTCTTAAAAAAGTCGTACAATTTTTTCTTTTAATGAAAAATAAAAATTAGAAAAGAATTTTCTGCAGCACTACTTCGGGCGCCTTTGAAACTAATGCGTTCTCCTTTTAGTTTTTGAGTATTAAAAAATTTGATCGCACTCTAAGAAGATGGGACACTTATGGACAAATCAGTATTTTGCCCGGTCTTCTTAGAAATCGAGGGAATTTTTTTACAAAATGAAAATAAAAACCAGAAAAGAATTTTTGTAGCGCCACTTCGGGTTTATTTGTTTGCGCCCTTTGGAAGAGTCAGTGCGGGCCTGATTTTTATCGAATCGTTTTTTTTTATAAGAGTAAGTAATCCCCTTGACAATCAAGTAAGGGATGGAAAGGTCTCTAACCTTTTACTTATATTTATTTTGTTTACAATCTTATGTGGGCTACGAAATTACTGGAAACTTCTGTGTGAATAACCAGACCGTAAAAGTTCAATATCAATCGATCGAAATTTTTTCTCTTCTTTTTTTTTAACCCTACAAAAGCTACAGAAGTAATTAACTCTTCCATTTTCTTAATTAAAATCGGTTTCCTTATTATTTTTTTTCTTCAAAAATCCCGTTATTTTTTCTTAAAACAACAAAATAATTTTCATCTTCATTTTTTTTTTAAATCTTAGCTATACACACACGTCTTTTTAAAACTCGAAAGCTTTTTCTTTTTCCCGACAAAAAAAAATATACACAACATAAAGAAGTTTACTGAAGACGCGGGGGAGAACGAAGTAAACGAGGGAAGTTATGGAAATTCAACAGGTGGTTTAACCAGCCTCAAACTCCAGACGATTTCCCCTTTCCCATGACATAAAATAAAATTATCCCGTTGCCAAATTCAATTGAAACTGCGCTTTCCCTTAATCTTATGTTTGATTTTGGGATTTCGAACGTTTACATTTAATGTTAAATATTCTAAAGTTAGTTTGTCAGTCATGCGCGTAATTTCGAGCGCAAAAAAAAAAAATTCACGCTTTGGATTTGCTTTTTTGATTTTCATTGTAAGTTATCCGTGAATGAAAATGGTTTTTTGAATTCCCCCGCGCGGTTATTTATTCATCCATGCTATCACATTTAAATGATCTGTTTATTTAATAAAGTCGTGAATCATTGCATGAGTTCATTCGTCCGGTAAAATGGCTTATGGCATTTGTTAAACGGACTGAGTTTTCAGTTAAGGATTTTTGAATTGTGTCTTTGAGAAAATTTAATGGATTGTTTGTGATTAGGCTATGAGGGTCAATTTTTTGGTTTGTTAAAGAGTTCAAGCTCCAGTTTGTAGATGCTCATTCATTCCGTGGCATTAGCAATTATAATTGTCAGAAACAGGTGGATGCAAAGAATAGAGAAATATGATAGGTCTGCGGTTTAGGGGTTGCAAGCGATTTTCCTGGAATTGTTTTTATTTTCTTTTAGTTGTGCCAGAAAGCAAAGCGAACTAATTTTAGCTCCTGCATGTGGATGAATGTTTAAACGATTTTTAATTGTAATTTTTCACATGGGTGAACTGCAAAACTACAAAAGATTGAGTTTTTTTTTGTAAAAATTAAATCAAGGCAAATACACAAAATTAGATGAAATCATCCAGGTCTGGAATAGGCCAAAAAGTCTAGGACTGAGCCTCTTGCCTGATTTTAGGAACAGTAATGGAATCTTCTTGGACTGATGAAGAAGTAGATAAAAACCGAAACGTATAAGATGTCCAGCAATTCGTCTCCATTTCTTCTTCTCTGGAGATTGAAAGCCAGGTGGAGGAATTGATTACTAATTTTCAAATTCTGTCCTATTGTACTGTCAAGGAGGGATTAGAGAGCCTGAAAGAAGAGCCTCTAACTAAATTGCTGCTTTTTGATTGGATGTGACTGAACGTAAGTTAAGTACAGAGCAAGAGGAGATCACCAATCAACGAAAATCAGAAAGCCTGAAAGTAGAGAGTCTCCAATTCTGCACATTAAATTCCGGGCTTCTGATTAGCTGTGACCAAGTTTCGATCACATTGGTGATGACGTCTTCTGCTGCTCCGTACTTAACTTACAACCTATCAAAAAACAGTTGGCGACTGCAATGATTGCAAATTTAGTATCAAACGAAAGAAAAATTGATTATCTAGAGCTTTTAAGTAACAAAATTTAGTTAGAAGTAAATTATTTCGAATTTTATGAAAAACAGCCATTCCTTTATCGCTTAGTACAACAAAGACATATGTGAATGCATCCTCCTCTTAATGACGTGAAGTGCGCTTTATTGTCAAGCATACTTCTCTCTGAAAAACCGAATCCAGTTCGATTTAAACCTCAATGAGCTTCGCAGTAAAAAAAAAATCTCACCTAACTCATCACAGTATTTAACTCTGCATCAAAACCCCGACAAAAAAAATGCAGACTTGCATAATTTCGTGTCACCGACTAAAATTAGTTAGTCGTTTTAATTCCTTTTTTTTTTTGGAAAACGCAATTTCTCATCGATTAAACAAAATTTGTTGCCTGTTTTTATTTCGATTCACAGAAACCTTTTTTCACAATTTATTAAAAGGTTTTCAACCATAAAATATTTCTTAAGAAATTCTTACTGAAAAAAAGGTTAATGAAAATTGAAATCACATTTCTAACTCACGAGTGGAAATTATCAAATCAAAAAATATAAAATCTTCACGTGACTTTCTCTCCCGTAAGACTTTTTAAAAAAAAAAAACAAATTAATTACAAAACTTCATTTTGAAGAATTTCAATTATTTTTCCTCCAGACTTGCGGGTAACTGCGCAATTTTATTAAACTAATATCATTACTGACCGGAGTCATTTAAAACCCACATAAATCTCTACCTTTTCAATAGTTCGAATCTTTTTAACTATGCCCATCGTTAAATCTCTAGGTCTTCATTTACATTTCAACCACCTTTTTTTCCCCCCCGATTCCCTTCCTCCTCTTTATTTCCTTTTTTCCGGAGAAAGACATCCGTCATCGTTTTAAAAAAGATCTCGAGGGCTTTATCTCGTTAACATTTTATGCAGGATTAAGCTTGGGCGAAATAGTTTTATTTTTTGAAATTCAATTTAAGTAAAGTTCTTTTTTTTTTTTGTAAAAAAAAAAGTGGGCGAGAAACATTGGCGCTGTTAAAAAAAATCAGACGGAAAATGAAACGTCGAGAAAACCGGAAGTTATTTTTTCGATGAAACAATTTTTTTGTACGTTCCCGCTTTTAAAATTGTTAGAGCGAGTTTACAAAGTGTCAGGCCATTTGAGGTAATTTCAGAGTTTTGCATAAAACATCACCTATTTAAAAGCTGCGTGGTAATCGTAATGTTATTTTTTTTTTTTTTTTGCATTTTAATGTTTGGCGCGATTATAAATGAAATTCTGGAATTGTTTTACTAATTAAAACGAAAAATGAGGGCTTTTTATGTTAAATTCGAATTTAACTGAAGCGGAGTGTTATTCTATAGAAATACACATCCAGATGACATCTTAACTTATTTGCATATAAGTTAAATTTTCACACAATTGCGCAACATTTGAATTTTAAGAATGAAACTTTAAAATATTTTTTCAATGAAGAATTGCGACTTTACCCTGCTACGCAAATCTTAACGAGTTGTTACCTTTAAGAAAATATGCTGACGTGCGTAAAATTCGTGACAGCGAGAAATTAATTAATTAAGAAAAAAATTGACGCGCGAGCATTTAGTGTTTACGCTGAATGAGGCATTTATTAAAGAAAAGAGATTTCAAAAAAATCCGGGTTTGGTTTTTGAGCAAAAGGCAAGCGAGCTTAAAAGAAATAGATCTTAGCCTCGACTCTCGAACTGGATTGACTCTTAATTTGGGCTTTTGTTTAAAGAGCGAAAAAAATGATAAGTAGAACTTTTAGAGAAAAAATAGAGTGAGCAATGGCTTAATATTGAAAAATCTTTCAAACATACACTTCGCATATCTGCAAAAATTTTTAAATAAATTAAAACAATCTTCTCATACATTTTATAATTAGCTTTGTCCCACTAAAAAATCTTTACCCATTCAAAATAACATCTTTTAAAAACATTTATCAATAAATTCTCATTTTTATAAAACCAATCCTGCAACAATGAATTAAAAATAACAAAACCAAGAAATTAAGCTATCCATGAATTGCTATGGGGGGGATTTCTTTACAAAAGAATAAGTATGGATATTTTTTATGTGTATTAAAACATATCATAAAAGAAATATTGAAGCATTTTTTTATCGTTTTGTTCATCGAGCTGGAAATGCTTTAAGATATATCAGCTTCGGGGGAAGAAAATACTTAAAACGGACAAGACACGTTAGATTAAAAAAAAAAAATCTTCAATTTATTCGTTTCTTTTTTTTAAATAGAAGTCCCATTCCTTTTTTGTTAAAAAAATTAATCGATGTCAATCATTTTTCAAAACTCAAATTTTTCAAAATTTACCAAAGATTAATTTTTTGATTTTTAAATTCTTTTAAGAAAGCAAAATTGCTGAATTCAATAAAATAATAATTCGGTATTTTAAAATTTACCCCCTTAATTACCTTTTGATTATTAATCCTTAAATTTGCACGTTTTCTTTCTTAAACTTAAGATGTTTACGTATTTTCACTTTTTCATGCAGACACTAATCTTAAAATTTAATAAATACAAATATTAAAAAAAAAAAAAAAAATGCGCAATATTAAATGTAGAGACGCAATTTCTTTTAAAATGACATTTTTTTTTCTTTTTCAATAAGTGAACAATCTTACCTCTGTAAAAAATGGTGAAATAAATGAAGAAGGATACGCGGTCAGTTTCGGATAATATCTAAAATATACGAGAATGTACAAACGAAAATAGACGGTGGCGGAATAGACGGGATGAAGGAATTTATACCGATATTATAAGTTGTGAAACCGAGCAGATTTTCAACCCCTACCACATTGAGCGCGCAACCCTCGTACAGCCATTTGTTTTCACTTGCTCTCCTTTTTTTTAAAAATTTTTCGGAAGTCCTACGCTTAACGAAAAAAAAAAGCTCCGGTGCAATATTTTGGACTTCCGTTGCACATAAGTTAGGCAAAAAAAATATATTCGTATTTTATTGCCTAATGGAGCTATTTTTAGCTAGTTTTATGAAAATTTAAAAAATTTATTTTTAGATTCCTTTTTTTTTTATTGGACTTGAAAAATTTTGACGTATTGACCGATTGCAAGTTGTTGTAGAAAAATTTTTTAATAACGTGGTCTTTAATAAAATATTTTTCTAAGTAAATCTTTATTCTTGGAATAAGTTTATTTTTAGAAATTATGACTGCAATTATTTTATGAAAGGTTTCTGCTTTTTTAAAAAGGTGACGTACAGATTTTAAATGTCATAATTGGATAATATAAAATGGCATAATATTTAATTCAAATTATGAGTTAGCTAATGTTGAAGATTATTATAGCCAGAAATTGAACAAAGAATACGATATTCATTCATGATTTCTACTATTTTTAGTGTGGGAGATCAGTGGGCTTTGATTCAAAAATTTGACTGCCAAAATATTTCTGCATCGCTTTCTTCCCAGCTCGACCACATGGACTCATTTATTGAAGGTAAGAAATCTTTTTTTAAAGTATTATTAAAAATAAAGCGACTTTGGAAGGATATGAATTTGAGAATTCAAAGCTCTAATCTAAGGCCCTGCGAGTTTTGGCAAGTGATAACAAGTCCTTGAGGGATTTTTATTGAGCTAGAGTTGGCTTCCTTGTGCTAATTCTAAATTGCACTTTCTGGATTCAAAGTGACAAGGGGCTAAACCTGTTTTTCGATATGTCAGGTTATGGGCCCAGAGTGGCAAAAACATAAGATTTTCAATTTTTTTCTTGTTGAGTTTTCCCAATTGTTTTTAGCGATCAATAACATCTTTACGCTTATTTGTGTGACCCATTAATACTTTAAAAGTCATTGTTAATCGCTGTCATCGCAAAATAATACTGACCTATAACCGACAAATTATCATCATAATGACATAATCGACCAAATAATTTTTAACTCTATCTTAAAGAGCCTGGAAATCATAATCTTACGACTGCTCCCCTTGAAAGAAATCGCAATCCATCATCGTCAAAAAGAAAATCCGAAGGGTATTTAGCTCTTGACCGGACAATAAACCACTGGATACATTGACCACACTTTGACTTCAATTTTTTTTGAAAAAGAAAATCGACTTAGAAATATTTTTAAATATTTTCCCGAGAAAAAAACTCAAACGGCATCTTTCATCCTTCTAATCCCTTATCTTAAATATATTTCGGATTATAACGTCAAAGCAAATCAATGAAATCAACATTAAAAGTTTCAGTAATGAAAAATTCTCATGGGGATATTTTGTATCTAAAAACTTTCTAGGGATTTTCTATCCCGAATAGTCATTTATCGTTTAAAAAGGGGGGAAGGATCTTTAGTCCAGAGACACATGGGGAAAAAAATCTTATTATTAATCAGGATTTTAATTTTTCATATAAAAAAAATATCAAACTTAATTTTGTTTTAAATCTTTTAACCCACGTATGGGAAAATAGGGGTTCGTTCTACCGTGAAGAAGTTAAAGTACAATATTATGTATTTGAAAAACAAAAGACTTTTTAATGTGGGATGAAAAAATTAGATTTCCATTTTGCTTGTCGGGTAAAAAAAAAAATTATAAAGAACTTACCGAGTAATCTATGGATTAAATTGTAGCATTTCTTATACCATTTTCCATCGCCCGATATTTTCTTTTTGATCCTTTTCTCGTATCTCCTGGATTTTTTTATTTCCTCAGCGCAGTGGATTCGTGGCTCGAAAATTAAATCCATCTCCGTTTCCTTTTGAATATTATCTAATTGTTCTTTTATTATTTTTTGATCTCTACTTTCACTGTAACTTTCACAATTGTCCACCACTCGGAGAATTAAAGCTAATTGTTCTTCAATATTGATCGGAATCATTTTTAATAAATTATTTTTTAAATATTTTTAATACTAATATTTTATACTTTTAATTGCTGGAAAGAAAGAAAAATAATTGATGATTTTTTTAAAACTCCTTCGCTTTTTTATTGATGATGATATACCAAGGACGAAGAAAGATTTTGCAATTTTTTAATTTCCTTGTGATTAAAAGATTAAATGTAAAAAAATCTCACATTTTAAAAAGTGTGATCTTTAGGCAACATCAGCATGCAAAAGGCCGTGAGAAATTCATTTTTTCAACGATTTTTAAAAAAAAAAACTTTTTAATGCGATTGTTAAATCCGTTCGGGGTCAAAAGTCAAGTTGGGGTCATCCCATTCATATCTTATTAATGATTATGTATAAAGTTTTGCGAAATCATCTAACCGATTCACTTCTTTCATTTTTCAAAAAAAAAAAAAATTTAAATTAAAACAATGTTGCTTAAATATAAATTTTTTAAATACACAAAATATTCTTTTAATAAATATTGCAAAATATTTCTTTTAAAAAATTTATTAAATTTAGTACTAACCATTTTATACTAAAAAAATTTTTAATAACTGATTAACTTTTTAAAAAAAAACACTAATTTTAAAAGAAATTATTGCTATCTCTTATTGTTAATACTTTGCTTGAACTTAACCGACTGAAATGAACTCGACAATTAAAACAAATGGACAGTCGAAGTGAATATCAAGGCAACCTAATTGAAACTAAATGTGAAAAGTCAGCATTTTTATTTAAACTTAGTCTTATCATTTTTATTTCTTATAATTTATGTGTTTTTGTTATCACCAGCGAGGGACAGTATCGGTGATTGAAATCTTTTAAAATTATTGAACCCTATCGTTTGGGAAAAACCAAGTTAACTGGTTTTTTGAAGGTTTTTCTTGGGGCTTGTTTTTGTTTTCTTTTTTTTTTTCGAATTATTGTTATTTCTTTTCCTGATTTTTTATGGGGAATTTCTTTTAATTTTTTTTTAAGGAAGCCAAAGGTTGATTTCCGTCCGGTTTTACCTGTTTTAAGTCACGTTGTTAATGTTGAGCATGGTCTATAATGTCACGTGCATTGCCTTGCTAAAATTAAGACCGCTGATCGTAAGATTCTTTTTTATTTGTTTATTGTTGCAGTCTGGCAATATTTTCACATTTTTTTGGTTTTATTTTTTCGTTTGATGTTAATGAACTTTAAAGAGTGTCATTTAAAAAGAAATGAGATTACCTGAAAGGTAGAAGACGCCTGAAACTTTCGGCAGTCAGGACAATTTTTTAATCATTTTAAAAATACCGAAAAGAAATTTTTTTTTTTATAAATGTTAAGTGTGAAAAATCTTTTGAAGGACATTTTGTCATTGCTTGCACTTGAAACGTGAGATAATAATATCAAGAATAAACGTGATCAGATTGATTATGTTTAATCGCAGACGTTTTTATTGAAAATCAGCAAGAAATATTTTTTCTATTTAAAAGTGGAAGCGAACGGCCTGGACCTTGAGATTTAGCAAATTTTTAATGTTTCGTTATGTAAGCTTTTTCCAATTGTTAAGAATTTCCAAAGCTGGTAAAATTGGCTTCGTTTCGAGAATAGAGCCTTTGAGTCTGGCGATAAGGATTCTTGCCTTGTCGAGCCGCAAGAAAGAAAAAATTTAATTTGCAAGAATTTTATTTTAGATTTTAAACAAAAATAAGGTAAATTTTTTGTCTTTTGTTAATTTGGCTGACTAATTTTTTGACGTTAAGGGCAGTTTTGGAGAATTTTTTTTAAAATTAATCCAAAGAAACTAAGCCAAAATTTTTCAATAACATGTTTATATTTCGCTTGGGGGGCGAACAATCAATCGAAGCGTATCTCTTAGTTGTGACCTTTCGATAAAATCGTAAAGATTATAAAAGGATAATTTGATTAAAGGAAATAATATAATGATGTTAATGGAATAAAGGTTTGTTTGGGCCGCATTTGAGTGGCCTGAGCACGAATTGAAAAATTAGACCCATTAATTTCTCGATGAACTTGATTTCTGAGCAATTAAATTTAGAAATAAGGCCAAGTTGTTGCCCTGGAATAATTTACTGCTTACTCACTGGGTAAAGAGCAAAAGTTGACTCTTAAGCAAAGATAATGGACGCTAAAGCAAAAATAATGGACGCTCAAGCAAAGATAGTGGACGCTCAAGCAAAGATAGTGGACGCTAAAGCAACGATAGTGGACGCTCAAGCTAAGATAATGGACGCTCAAGCAAAGATAGTGGACGCTCAAGCAAAGGTAGTGGAAACTAAAGCAAAAGTGGTGGCAGTTGAAGCAAAGATAGCGGACGTTCAAGCAAAGACGAAATTAAGAGTCGAGAACAATTGGTAATTTTATACAAAACATATAAAAAAGTCTTATTATTTATTTTGGCTTCGATTATCTTAAACTTTTCAAATCTTTTTTGCAATCATCTTTTGCAGCAAAACAAACCCTTTCAACTGACTTATTTTCATGAAAAGTTTCCTCTGGCGATTTCCATCAAGATAAACGAAAAAAAAAAAAAAAAAAATTTGCATCACAACTCGTTGACCCATTATCAAGGCCCCGGATGTAATTAACGCACTATATTTTCTTTTTCAGACGAAAAAGAAAATTTTGCTGACTTTACTAAAACGATTTTTTTTTTAAATTTCTTTAGCTGTGCAATCAATTAAATCACGTTTCGTTGTGGGTTGTTTCTCACGTTTTAAATACATAAAAAGAAAAGTTCTTCCTTTATAATTTGCTGATATAGCCAAAGCCTGAGTTTTTTTTATTTTAAAAATAGGAATTTCCTTTAATTAAAAAAACGTAAATGATGAGTGTACTCAACATGATAAATATTAGAAAATTTTGTACGCAATTATAATGCGTTATGTCACTGATAATTATCAATGACTTTGAACCCAAACGAATACGAATTTCGTAATTTTTCAAGACGATTCACGGTTATGAAAATGTTGAAAAACAAACAAACGGAATTATGTAGTAGTTAATATTATTATTATTATCATCATTACCTATAACCCTGATGCAGATTATTGTTATTTATTTATTCAAAGTAAAACTTGGGTTTGTGATCATCTTTTTGTAATTTGACCAATTCGTCTAAGTTGACCAAAAATAAAAAATAAAATTTTTTTAACTTTTCTTTAGAATTTTTAAAATTTTTTGCACTTTTCTTTAAAATTTTTTTTAATGTTTTTCAAATTTTTTTGAATTTTTTTCAAATATTTTTAAATTTTTTGAAATATTTTTAAATTTTTTTCAAATATTTTTAAATTTTTTTCAAGTATTTTTAAATTTTTTTTAAATATTTTTAAATTTTTTTCAAATATTTTTAAATTTTTTGAACTTTTTTTTAAAATTGTGACAGTATGAAAATATACCAAAGTAACAGTAAGTCCGCAAGTGGTTTGGTTAACTCAGACAAATTTTACTGTATTTCAAAACTTATTAGATCTTTTTCTTTTGAGAAATGCAATAATGGAAACTTAGATATAGCTACAGGATATCATCAGATAGAAATACGATATGCTAATCGGAATACATTACTCTTTTTCAAGTCGTTGAAAATAATATTAATCATTAATTCTCGTTTAATGATTCATGATCGATTTCCAGTAAATTCTTCGATAAAAAATAATATTGCTCATCACTTTAAGAAAAATTTTCCAACAGAAAAATGAGATTAGGTCAAGACGCTTTGTAATGACGTCCGCGCACATTACTTGCCCACCAATAGGAATAAATGTGACGACACCGTTTTAAAAAAAAAAAATCATGATCAATGTTATTTACTTGACGTGTTTATGTCATTACGGTTGAAAAAATATTGCAATGGAAATCGCATTTCCTATGTACTATACACCCCCGCTTAAGTACTTTTCGAACCCGTGACGTTATAAAACCTGGGCTGAGTGGGTGTAATCGCAAATTCAAATAACTCTTAAACATCCAGAAAATTCCTTTTAAATTTTTTTTTTTTTTGGAATAATCTTTTAGAGATAAGAAACATATTTAAGACAGATGGATGTATGGAGATTTATTGACCTTGTTTGTGGAGCTCAAATGTGAAGGATTTCTTTTTTGTGTAAAGGAGCATTGAACCAATTTTAAAAATCGGTTAGTCCTTTGTTGTCTTACGTTTTTTCATCTCGTTCATTCATTTCGTTGTTTGATATGTTAGTGGAAGAACGAGCTAGGGGGATTTCGTTAATTGAGAAAATTTTTTATCGGGTTAGGCTAGGTTAGGTTTTTGAATTTTGTATTGAAGGAGTTGAGGTGAAAGTCATAGGTCATGGGTTGGAATCCTTTTTTTGTTGGTAACAGAGATTTTTTCGTTGTGATTTCACTGTTTTAATCATTTGTAAATGTCAGAAAAGGAAATATAGTTGAAAAGGATGCGAGTAAAAAAATTGTTAGGGGTAAACAAGAATTCAAAGTGCAAGTGCACTTTGATTGCATTTCGTAGGAGTTTTTAAATTTTGGGGCCCTCCTCCGCCTTTCATGGGGCCCTCCTAAATAGATCTGACGGGGAATCTAGATTTCTTTGAGGAAGCGGAACTTGCTTAAGTTTTTTTTGGTAATCTGCCCAAATACTATTATTTTAACTGGAAATTTTGTCTCAAAATTGTAAAGAGAGGTTAAGTCTGAAAATGGAAGCTTAAGTTAAAGGAAAAAAATGGGCGTTAAATGTAAGAAATAAAAGTTAAAAACAAGAAATGGACGATAAAGTTAAAAAGTAGAAGCTAAAGTCAGAGAAATCGACGCTAAATTTAAGAAATGGGAGCTTAAGTTAAAGAAATGGACGCTCAAGTCAAAAACATGGACGCTAAATACAAAAGTAAGGTTCATGTCAAGAAATGAACGTTAAATTTAAGAAATGGAAGTTTAAGTTAAAGAAATGGCCGCTCAAGTCAAGAAAATGGACATTTCAAGTCAAGGAAACGGACACTCGAGTCAAAGAGACGGACACTGGAGTCAAAGAAATGGTGCTTAAGTCAAAGAAATGGACGCTCAAGTTAAGGAAATGGACGCTCAAGTCAAAAACATGGACGCTAAATACGAAAATAAAAGTTCATATCAAAAAATGGACGCTAAATTTAAGAAATGGAAGCTTAACTTAAAGAAATGGCAGCTCAAATCAAGGAAATGGACACTCGAGTCAAAGAAATGGACGCTCAAGTCAAGGAAGTGGACGCTCAAGTCAAAGAAATGGACACTCGAGTCAAAGAAATGGACTCTGGAGTCAAAGAAATGGGCTCTGGAGTCAAAGAAATGGACTCTGGAGTCAAAGAAATGGACTCTGGAGTCAAAGAATTGGACGCTCAAGTCAAATAAATGGACGCTTAAGTCAAGGAAGTGGACGCTCAAGTTAAGGAAATGGGTTTTGAAAAAAAAAATCGATTCATGTAGAACCAATGCTCTCGGTGAGATCGTCCATCTTCATAGAGCTAGAGGAATCATTTATTTACAGCTATAGCGGAAGAATTTCAGTTACAAATTTTTTGAGGGACTGTCGCGGTAGCCCCCTCTAAAAAGTTTTCCTGGCTGCATCCATACCATCCCTACTTTGAAATCTAAACTTTGCTTATAGGCAAGTTAAAGTCATCAGCTCTAGCTTAACCCTTCAAAAAAAAAAAAAAAAAAAAAAAAAAAAAAAAGGTAACTGCACGATCTTCTAATTTTGCACCAAATACTTTTGCTCCAGCCTTTTTAGCTTTGCATAGTATTTATATTTCTAATTATTTAAAAAAAACTAGCTAAGTTCGTCGTCCTGCTGGCAAGATGAAACAATTCGTAAAACTCAACAAGAAAGAATAGTTCATTGTTTTCGATTTTCCTCAAGACTAAAAAAAAAACAGATTTTATCTAATTCTTTTAATTCATGGGATTAAATAAAAACCATTGACTATTTTCCTTTTTCGTACTCTTTTCCCCTTTTTCCTCCTGATTAATCTCGATGAAACATTTTTTAAAGATCATTCAAACGTGATTCCTTCACTCCTTTCAGAAGCCTCAACCGTTTTTTTGCCATATCACTATAATTTTTTTTTTTTCTAAAAAAATCAAAAGTTCCTAGGTCATGTATAGGTCAGTTGGTAATTCCAAGACTCATTATTTAAAATCCATGGTATTTTCCATAAGCATTAAAAAAGATCCCGTCTATAAACTCTCAATCAAATCCGAGATCATAATAAATTAATTAATGTACAAACCCGCGTCATAATGTTAAATATTTACATTAGTTTACGTATGTCGGGTGTCGTATACAATAAATGTCATTAACCCTGATTTGCCAAAATCCCCAATATGGATCTTAGCGCCTGTGAATCATAGATCGGTAATACTCCTTTCAGCAAAAAAAAAACCAGACGAACACCAAAACTAAAACGGAATATTTACTAAACAACCGACATCAACTTCAAAACATTATTTCCCATGTTATTTTATAAATCAAGTTAACATATTAAAATAATTGCTAAACGAGCAGATTCCTACGGTAAAAATCGCTGGCAAGACCGAATTAAATCTAAACTGACCAATTAAATTTCGATACTTCTTCAAAATGGGAATTATGTCGACCTCCATGTGAAAAACGATTTGAAATGATATAAGGAAAATTTATTATAATTTTCCCACACACACGGAATCCTTTTTTAATTAGCTTGAATCTCTCGAACCTCATTGAAAAATTTAACGATGAGGTTCCTGGTCAGAAGGAAAACGCTTATTAATTCTTAGAGATTACAGAATGTGTCGGTTTCGTCTATGATCGGGGATTCTTCCTACTGAAAAAGAAAATGAATACACTTGAGGTAATTATTAATTCCTATGCCCGGGGGGGGGTTTCTGTTAATATAAAATAAGTGGGGGTTTTGGAGTTTAATGTGGGTCAGCTGTCATTCAAAAGGGTTGGGATTTGAGGTTATTTTTTGGAGGGGATGATTGTGTAGAGATAAAACTTGAGAGCTGAAAGGAGAGAATCCCAATCCAGTGTATTGGAATCCTGACTTCTGATTGGCTGTGACCAAATTTGTTTCATTCGAATTCGTGATGACGTCAGATGTCTCCTGCTACTCTGTACTTGACTTATGTTTGGTCACAGCCAATCAAGAACCAGTAGTTAAGTTTGGTGACCCTCTTTTTTCAAGCTCTAGCTAAAACGTTTGGTTTGTGACATGAAATTTGGAGATTCTTCAAATATGGTATCGAGTAATTTGGGCTGAAGATATGAAATTTACTCTTGTGATTTATAAGTATAAATAAATATAAATTCAATTTAATTTTTCACAAAAGAATGCGACAACTTTCCAAAACTTCATCTTTTAAATAAAAAAATTCGTAACCGCATTTTAAGAAGACAAGGCTCTCATAGACTAGTCAATAGTTCACCCCGTCTTCTTAGAATGCGAGCCAATTTTTAAAATGAATAAAAACAGCTCTACTGGAATTATGTAGTCACTTTAGAGCGACGCTGCTGGTATTTTTACCCTCTCCCTCTAGAAAAACCTGTCCGGGCCTGAAAGAATTCACGTTCTAGGATTGAAGTTCCTCACTGGGAAGCGCCATCATGGCATTCGTAGATAAATTCTTTTCATTTCTAAAAAATGCTTGAATTTTCTTAAAAAAAAAAAATTAATAAGCCCAAGATTGGATACCCCTGATAAAATATTTTAAGTATTAATCATTTTAATTAAAGAAGTTAACAAACTGTATTAATTATTAATTACACTCTCATCCGTGTTCACTGATCATAGGTTAAATTCCTAACTTGTTAAAATTTTTACTTCACTGCAATCAGCAGTTACAGCTCATGGAACTAAGATTTCGAGCTGAAGATTTAATTAAAAGAAATCGAACGTAGCAATAAATAAGCTTCTCCAGCCACTGACGTTTAGAGATCAGGCCGGCTTACAGATTATAATATCAGCCGGTTTGTTAAATGACACTTTTGACCTAAAAAATGTTGACATAGACACTGAGGCGTCGACAAAACATTAAGTAGACAATCCGCTACATTTCAACTACCATCAGCATCGGGGTGCTCTTTGGCTTAACTCATGACGCAGCGCTGATACTTCACAAACTAAAACAACACTAGAGCCATCTGGTAACCGTTCTCTTAACTCTAGCTGGCGCCATCTGTCTAATTTTTGCAAAAATCATTAAAGAGCCATCTTATTCTTTTGGTAAAAACTTCCTCAAAAGGGCCGAATGCTGTGACTTTTGTTACAATTAGACCTAGCACTTTTTGAGCTTCTTCCGGCTGCGGAACTGATTTCTTATAAAGATTATAAATTACGCAGAAAAATCTTAGTTGATATATTTTTAATAAAAAAATACTTTCTTGAAATTTTTTTTTTTTTTGGCTAAAACTCACAACTTTGAAATGTCTAATTAAATTTTAAAATATAAAATCAGAAGCCTTACAACGAAGATTTTATACATTCCCGATGTTAATTCGAATCCGTATAAAAATCGAGTTTTTCCAAATTCGTGACGTCAGTTTTCTTCCCCCCGTTTATTCCATTTGGAATTATTTTCCAGGGATGAAGAAAAAAAAATTGAATATATCTTTCTTTCCGTTTTAACGTAGAACTACGTTATTTGGAAGGAGGGGGGGTCAGGGCCAGAGCAAAAATTTTATAATTTTCATCGTTTTTTAAGATGTAAAACTTAAAGTTATCTTAAAATGGTAAAAAAAATTAAATAAAATTTACACTTTTTTACAATTTCTTAAAAAAAAATTTAAAATTTTACGCAGACTATTTTTTCGGAAAGAGAATTTTAACGTGAGTTTTTTTCATCTTTTTCAATTTTCAAAATTAAAGTCACAACGTAGTTCTACGTACTGGCGAGTCTATACACCCACTGACCATTTTTTTTTATTTATAAAAAAACGTTTCATTTTTTGCTTTTTTTTTTATTAAACATTCGATAATCTCATCGCCGCATTGTCTGCTTTTATTGCAATGATGTATACATCTTGAGTCATTGTTATTAATCGTTAAATGATTAAGTCAATCAATCAAGAAAAGGCATTCGCCTCTCCCGCGTTTAACTTTCATCATAATCCGCTATAGTTCACGGTCATTACACATTTAAATAGTTTTAAATGGCACAAGCCCTCAGTCAAGCCGAAAATGCGTGTCAATTTTTTTCTTTCTACGAAGAATAATGAAGAAAAAAAAACCTTCCTGGAAAATTTTTTGAGGGAGTTATTGGGAATTACAAAAAATATTAAATTGTTGCGAATTTAAGATGTAAAAGTGGCGGGATCTAGCGGGTAAATAGAGAAACTGTTTGTTTGTGGGGAAATTTTCCTAAGATTTTCCAGCCATCTATATTCATTTTTTGGAACTAAATAAGGGTTTGACCGATGCGGGGTTTAATCCTCTGAGGGCGTTCGTTTATTTTTAAAATTTTTATCAATAGAAAATTTTTAAAATTTTAGATGCTGACCATCGTAATTTTTTTTAATTAACAAAATGTCTCGAGTCTTAAATCGCTATCATCGACATGAAATTCAATATCGTTGCTGACTTTGTTGCAAAGTAAGGAATTTTTTATAATGAAAAACCCGTGAAATTTTATATTTCAGTTTTTTAAAAATAATTATTTTAAAGGAGAAAAATCTCAAAGCTAAAAAGTCTTTAAGTGTTTTTGGGGGCCCCAGAATTATAAAACGGATTTGTGGGCGACAGCGCTGAGCCATTTTAGCCCAATTCAATTTTTTAAAGTATTGTACTAAAGGTCAGTTTATTCCGATGCTGAAGCTTGGCTCAGACATTTTTTAATTTTGGTTTCTGACTTAATATTTTGAAAATTTGATTTAGCTGGTGCCAAAAATTTTTGATTTGGGCTCGTGGGGGAAACTGGGAAGAGTTTGGGGACCCCTAGTTCTCTTATTAGAGTCTCTTGAGACACCTCTGTAAGTTCTGCCTCAGCTCAAAAATTTTTTTAAATTTTTCCTAAAATTCTTAACTAAAGCTTAGCAAGAAAAAATTGATGAAAAAATGTTTTTAAAATGATTAACATTCAATTTAAAATTCGAATTTTAAAAGACCTGTCAAAAATAACCATGTGCCATGTTTGGCTTAATGACTGAGTTAAACTCTTTTATTTCATTGGCTGTTCTTTTTTGGCGCGAATATTCTACCAAGAGGAACAAAGAATCCAACTCAGTTGTGACGTCATACAATCATGGTTTGTTTTTGGCGGGCTTTCTAGAATTTAAATTTCAAATCGAATTTTTCATTGCCTAAAACATTTAAGTTATGCAAATTGCCTTTTTAGGTAAAAAAAAGTTTCTTCAAAAAAAAAAAAAAAAAATTAAAGAAGTTTAGCAGCAAAGTAGAAATTACAAAACGAATTTAATCAACACAAAAAAAAATTTCAATTAAATCTCTAGTCGAAAATCCTTTTAAATTCTAATAAATAAATCAACAAGTTGCGTTATCCCCCTTAAGCTAGGGATAGAATATTTTAAAAGCTTGAAAATGTTAAACTTATTTTTAGAAAATAAAAAGAAAAGTTTCCTATAAAAATTAGCGTTATTAAAATTATGAACATAACATTAGGAAGTTGCTCATATAAAAGAATCAAGCACTCACAATCATTCCAGTAATTGGATTTTATTTATATTTGACCATTAAACTAATGTCATAAGTGTTATATATTAAATGTTGTTACTAAGTGGATTGCTTTTCTACATGGTCGGGGAAAAGCGACCTACTTCATTCATTATAAAAATCGCCCCCAATTTTTTGTTTTTTGTTTTAGCTAATTTCTTTTATAAGTAAGCTTTCGCTTTTTGTACCAGGATTTTAAATTCGTAATTATTTTAAGTTTTTCGAGCGATGGAAGGTCGGGTTTATTAAATCTTCTTTGAGGGCCGTGTGACCGCGAGGAAGCGTGGGCGATTTTGTAATTCGCTGCGTTCGTGCATTTTTTTTTTTTGGCTTTGCCGCAAGAAGATTTGAGGAGTTAAGCGCAAGAAGGGCTTTTTTAATGTTAGGCTTGTGGCGGATGTGCCCTTCTTGCACATAACTCCTTTGTGGAATTTGCCAACAGGCTATGTCGTGCTCCTTCCTCCGACTGGATAGGCAATATCAATTTGAAGACAATCACCGATTCTTAGCTTATGCAGAAGCGAATTAAGGCGCAGGTTATGCAATATCAACTTGAGGTCTCGAATATATAAGCTAAATATAGGTTTTAGATTCGTGACGTCACGAGATACGTCACGAGCACATTGCCTCTGCACATTACACTCTTAAGGGGGCCTAGGTTTGACATAAGCGGCTGCATGGGTCCCCCTTTAAATTTTTAAGACTTAGGCTCTTAGCGTAGTTCTAAAAGCCTCCATGGGCTCGCTCCATCTTGCTGTGAAATCCTAGCCAAAGCCTCCATTGTTTATATTTAGTCTCTGCAATGATTTCATGGGCAATTTTCTAGTAAAAAATCAATCTGTAACTGTGTCGAATTTTGTTGCCCTTTAATCATTGTCCCTATTTTCTTTTTAAAAATCCCATATTCTTTTTACGAGTCACGTGTTCAACATTTTTACTAAAAGGTAAAAAACTTTCGTCATAAATGAGAAACAATGACACTAAAATTGAATCTGAGAAAAATAAAAAACATTTAAATTTCCTTTATTTTTTGTTTACGAGGGAAATGAAATTCCCTTTAAAAGTAAATTCAAATTTTCCCTTATAATTTTATTTTCCCTACATCTTATTATTCCTCTTGAGAAAATACCAGAAAACCATTTAGCTGCCATTTTGTGTTTTTATTCACCTCGACAAAAATTTTTTTATGAATGAATTTTTCCTCAAAACAAATACCGTAGGCTTGTTTCATTCTAAACCTGTAATAAAAAGAAAAGCAAATCGAGAAGCAGACGATGAAAATTGAGAGCGTCATCAGGATATGAAATTTCTCAGGGCTTTTTCCCCGGATACGTTACCGGTTACGCAAGCTCCAGATTTCTCAATCTTAAATTGGAAATTTGATGCTTTTAATCTCTCTTTTCCGGAAAACGAACCTTAGAGTTGCATTCCTTTTTTTAGAGTCCGTTAAATAAACCTTTTTTCCTCTCCCCCCACACGCGAACGTGGCAAAATTTTATATTATTTGCATAAGCGGCAACTTCCGGCATTTTCTCATCCATTTTATGGAAACCTCCGCTCCCACCTCTCACCTCGAAAAAACAAAGAGTAAAGAAATATAGGGTTTATTTCCTCGTTTTCCTCCGGTAAATCCATTACGGGGAAAAACAGTGGGAATGGCTTGCTCGTGTGAGCGAAATGATTTTTTTCGCCGAAAGGCCTTAAACTCAGGTAAATATGATTTTTATTGAGGGAAAACGTAAACAAAGCCTCGGCTGGTCTCTGAATCATTACAAACGAAAAGTCAATAATTTTTTGTTATCACTGCTTGTCACTGGTTATGTTTTTCATGGGTACTCGATTGGCATAATTTTTTTTTTTTTTTTTTTGGTCTTCGGGAATAGAAAATATTTGAGGTCGTTATCCGCGCGGAGATTGAGATTGGTTTTGACCTTCGGAAAGGTTATTTAAATTTTATCATGGTTTTGTTTTATGAATGACAAGGGTTTTGAAATTTTAACAGAATTTACGATGGGGGTAAAAAAGAAGGTTTGATTACATAGGTTTAGGGAAATCCCGAGAAATTTCATAGATTTAATTGCTTTGTTCTAGTGCCTTTAATGCCTTTAAGCGTCTAAGCTAGGCGCCTGATGAAAACATAATATTATTGCTGAACATTACATTCGTGCGAGTCTTATTCCCTTATATGCGTACTGAATGAGGATTTACGTGCAAGAAGGGAATTTTTTTTAATGTTTAGCTTATGGCGAAAGTGCCCTTCTTGCTCTTAGCTCCTCGAATTCATTCTGGGAGACAAACAATGCGAGGATCGTTCATAATTCTAGATTTTTTGTTTTCAGGATGGGAAAAATTCATACTCCCTTCACCTGGGCTTTGTATGGCTTAAATTCTGCTCAATAGTTCATAGAAAGGAGAGGAAGCATGGTCCCCAATTTTCATATGTAAGTTTGGTTTGTGATTTTGTTCAAAGTTCTTCATTAGGCTAAGAATTTTTATTTTTCAAAAGATTCCACCAGGGGGAAATATCTAAGGCTTTGTAGGGCCTAGAGTTAATTCACAGGAAGATCCACTGGATGGGGCCAAGGCTGGGCCACAAATTTTCTTGTGGGGCCAAAACCTAAGAGTGTTACACTACAGCGCCATTACTGTTCTTCCCGAATAGGAGAGGGGGGGGGAGGGGCAAGATGGGGCCAAATTTTTTCCAGGCCCCACTAAGCCCCCCTTGTCGCCGTCCCTCAAATTTTGGGTTCTTGGCTAAGCCAAAAATTTTCACTTGCCAAAGATTCCGATTTGGGAAAATTCGTAAGTTTTTGCCAGGCTCCGTTTGGCCTTCAATTTATTCACAAGGCCTGTAGAAAGGCTTATAGGCCCGGTTTTTAATTTTATTGTGAACATTCGGCTGTCTACTTGGTCAAATTTCTTGGTTAAATTAAGAACCTTCATTTCTTATAATTTTTATTTTGGGAAAAATCCATACACTCTCCGTTGGGCTTCATGTGGCTTATAGCCATTTATTAGGCCAATTGGGAAATGTGAAAGCACAGTACCTGATTGTCTTACCGAAGTTTGGTCTGTAAAGTTGGCTTAAAGATTTCGTGTGAAAAAATTCTCACACTATTCACCAGACTTTGTAAGGCCTAAGGCTGATTCATAAGGCCTATGAAAAAAAACAGAAGCTTGGTCCCTTATTTTTTTGTTAAATTGGCATGTGCAACGTGGGTCAAAGTTAACAAGTCTAAAAATTTTCGGTTTTCAAAGATTTTAGAGTAAAATTATAATCTTTCGATTAGGCTTTTTTGGCCTAAAATCTTTATGACCATATCGCCGGTCTAGGAAAAATGTGAATAAATACATTTTTAGGCCCTCCGACGAATACTTTAAAATTATACTAATGAAATTTTGATCCCGGCTCATTAAGACCCCCCCTCCAAAAAATTAAATATTTAGCCCTTTTTAGGCCATCTTGCAGGCAGAAATCAAAGTTACTGTCTGCCCGTCATATCCGTTCTGCCCAAAAAAAAAAAAAAAATAAAAATGATTTTTTTTTTCTTTTTGGGCTAAAATTGGTCATTTAAACCCTGATATTTTGGTCTAACTCAATCGTTAGTGAAGCCATATCAAAGGGCTAAAAATGGGGGGAAAAGTGACTGAAGCAGAAACCATACAGAAATTCGGTAGATGCCTTTGTTGTTGATGTTTGGTGTGCAATATTATACTGAAAATTACCTCTATTTCAAGCTCCCACTCTGTGGAAAATTTCTGCGCTTTCCTCTGGACCCAGTTTCCTTTTCATGAATTTCAAAAAGTCAACTCGACAATCTCGTTTTTAAACTTAAATATCAATGAATGAAATTCGAATTTAGCTAAGACCAACTAGTTTCCTTAGCAAGCAAACAAACAAAATTTCTTTCAATCCATAAAAGTTTTTTTAAAAAATCTAGCTCAAGGGAAATATTTCTTTTTTACGGGAAGATAGTTTTTTAAACCGAGTTGACCGTTTTTTCATACGATACATATATATTTTCCCTGTTCTCGTTTCCTGTATTTTTTTTCCAAAAGCTTTTGTTGTCTGTAAGACTTCTTTGATGAAGGAAAAATTCACCATTTCCCGTTATTGATAGATTATGGAAGGAAAATTTTATTTCGAGAAATTTTGACGTAACCTTTGATTTGTAAAAGGATTCGATTGGCATTCATGAAATTCGCTTTTGGCTTACATGAGAAACATATCATTGATATTATGTTAATATTGATATCCGTAGGTAGAGCTTTAATTACCGTTAATTATCATTTTAGGAATGCAATTAAATTTTTGATGTAAGGAAATTCATATTATTGTAATTTACCTTTTCAATGAGATGGTGATGTTTCCCTCGTTTGCGTTGGTTGTGAAAGGATCTTTGGGTTAGATATGAATTCAGCTGGTCTTTGGGAGGTCAGTTTACGGTATTGTGGAAGAAAATACGGGCTGCATGGGCGGCGATGTTTCTTCGATTTCATGATCTGTATTTCCTGTTGAAGATTGTCCTTGATAGGATTTCAAATACGATTGAGATTAATGTACGGGAAAAGTCTAAAAGATTCTTGGATTTAGAAAGATGTCAGAAAAATTCTTCGCGACAATGTTTCTAAGCTTGTGGAGAAAATTTTCAGACCTAGGATTTGGAAAAAAATTACTAATTAATTCTTTTCTAAAAGAATTTTCAGAAAATTTAAGAATTTTTTGGATTTATTTAAAATTTTTGGAAAAAAATCTGAAAAATTATTTGGATCCAGAAAGGCATGTTCAAGAACTTTTTGGATTTGGGAAAGAAATTATCTTGGTCGTGGAAAGGAATTTTCGTAAAAATTTTGGACCCAGGAAAGGATTTTTCAGATCATTGTTGGACCCTGGAAAAAATTGTATAAAAATTCTTGGACCCAGAAAGGAATTTTCAAAAAATTCTTGGACCCAGGATGGAGTTTTTAAAAATTCCTGGACCCAAGAAGGAATTATCAAAAAGTTTTTGGACCCAGAAAGGGATTTTTATAAAATTCTTGGACCGAGGATGAAATTCTTAAAAAAATTGTTAAATCCAGGAAAGAATTTCCAAAAATTTCTTGGACCCAGAAAGAAATTTTTAAAAAATTATTGGACCTAGGAAGAAATTTTCCAAAAATTTTTGGACACAAGAAATAATTTTCAAAAAGTTCTTGGACTCGAGTAGGACCTTACGAAAAATTCTTTAACCCAAGAAAGAATTCTTATAAAAATTTTTGGACCCAAGAAAGAATTTTCATAAAAATGTTGGTGCTAGGAAAGGAATTTGTGGAGAATTGTTGGACTATGAAAAAATTGCGTAAAAATTCTTGGACCTCTATGAAAAAAGATTTTTAAAAATCTTGGACCCAGGAAAAATGATTTTTAAAATTCTTGGACCGAGAAAAGAAATTTTCAAAAAATTTTTGTGCTCTGTCTTCATTAGAGGGTTAATCCACGATGTGAGCTAACTTTTCTCGTGGATTAACCTTCAAATCGTTAGTTTTATGGTTTTTTCACTCTATGGCGTTGCTTGTCTGAATATTTTTTGTACTTCTAAATATTCGTTGATTTGAAAAAATAATTTTAAAGTGAGATAGGCCGTCATCTTGAGAAATTTTTAACTTGACCCGTCAATACAAATGTTGCAGTTAAATAAGAAGGATCGGAAGGTTCATTGCGACACCTAAAACTGACCTTTTCCAAAAACTATTTCTTAAAAGTTACTTACAGATAAAGCACACTTTATTCAAACTAAACAAATCCCGATAAAACATCGACACGGAATCGAGTGTTCAAGTAATCCCTCAAGCAATTCCCATCACCTAATCCGTTCTCCTTTTCCAGTTCATGAAAAGGATAAAACAAAATATCGTGACAGTTAAAAACGGGGGTTGAATTTATATCGCACAGACAGACGATGATGTCAGTTTTTCCAGTAAATACAAGTCGCATATGTGCGGACTTAAATTAAAATTGAATTTAAATCCAAGCCGTAAGCAATATGTAAAGCAAAAAAGAAGGGGAATCGGATAAAATGAAGTGAACACACTCAAAAATTTAATTTAAAATTTTTTGAATCTTTTTTCGAGAATTGCACACACCAAAAAAAAAATTCGTGGAAAAATAAAAGAATGGCAAAGACGAAATCAGTAGAAAAACGGGTTTTATTGACTTGAATGAAGGAAAAATGTCCGTCTGTAATAAAATTATGTTTTACAGGCATTAAAAATGGTTTTAGCTTTTAAAAGCCTTTTTAAAAATTAACCGAAAATGAAGTAATAGAGAAATGATTATTCATGTTTACACTTTGGTTTATTGTGTAATAAAATCGGGTTCGATAGAATTTTTTGGGGTTAGTTTTTTTGCCAGGTCTAGAAAAGTGCTGTTGTTCGGAAGATTAGGCAGATTTTGGATGAAAGCCATTATAGTTAAGTCCTCTAGGTCGCCATGAGAGGCCAATTTGTATGCTCCTGGCGCGATAGATGTCGCAGCCGCCCTGACTTGATGACAGCCGCCTGCGATGCAACTGTTAGGCTTCAGGCCTGAGGGGTGTGAAGTACTTTTCTTTCCTAAAGTTCCATCTTTCTACGGTCGTTACCCCAATTGTGTAGCCAAAGAACTCTGTTCCATTCATCCCACTTACCTTTTATTTCTTGAAGTCACCGTTACAGCGACCATTGTTAGAAATCAGGAAATATGTAAATTTTGACGTTGTCGCTTGTTTTCTTTTGTTAAGAAGCCCGATGCTTTGTTTATGGGTTTGTTTGTCAAAACGAACTATGCTCCAAATTTTAAATAATCTTTTTCGTAAACAAACACTTCGCGACCTGAGGATTAAAATGTTACTTCAGGCATAAGGTAAACATTATGAGTTAGAACTCTTTAAGCCTCAGGTCGTGACTACGATTTTTTTTCATACTGAAAAGTAAATATATGACCTTTCTCATTTCGCAAATACCTTCCCTTCTTTCTTTATTCATAAAGAATTTATACCGCTCTTGGAACTTGTAAAATATTGTCGCGTGGGTAAACAAAACTCGCACATGTTATTATTCACGAAAAGGTCAGAAATGCAAAATTTAGCTTGAGGTTATTGTTGCCCTGCATTTCCATTCTTCAGAATCCCCTCTAAAGACCGATCGTATCTTCCACCTAAAAAAAAAATACACAGAAAGGATTTGAAATAACAAAAGAAATTTAAAACAGGAAAAAATGAATCTTTTATTTCTTTAGAACGAATAAGAAAAATTCTGCAAAATATATAAACGTTCAACTACAATTGACGAACAAGGCTAAAACAAAATATTTTTATCACTGAAATCTATTTTTTTTAATAATCTTAGGCTTAAATTTAACCTGATTGGCCGATTCCGCCTTCAAAAATTATGCTTACTAAGCCTAAAATTATTTTTTAATTTTGAAAGAAATTAACAAAAGAAAAAGGAGAAAAAAATCAGGAAGTGTTTGTTATTATTTTCATTTTTTCCCGAAGCATGATACTGCATTAAAGGCGCATTGCTTCCAGTAACTTCGTTTACGCTGACGTTCATCCAGGTCGAAGCCGGTTCTCTGTCTGCTCAGCAAATCCTTCGTCAGCAGATACTTGATTAATGCTGTGTCTAGCGATAGGTCATCATTGCTGAGCTAATAAATAATAATAGAAAAAAAAAATAATAAAGGTCAGTTTTATTGAGGTTTTTTAGGTTTTGATTATTTAAAAAAAGGGTTTTGGGAAATGTTTTTAAAAAAAATTTAAGGCCTGTCAGCAGCTTTTATAACTAAACAATGATCGAGTCAATATAGGTTAAATTTAAAGGATTGAATGGGAAAATTGAAATGTTGTAGGCGTTCTCATTTTGACGTCTTGAAATTTTAGCGGTTTTTTAGTTTGACAGGTTTTATGTGGTGTAATTTTGTAATCTTTTACCAAATTTTGTTTTAAGTTTTGTGTTGAGAAATCTTTTGGAAAATACCTCAGCATGAAATATTACTTCGTGGTATAGGGTGACCGAATACTAATTTCTTTTATAAAAGATTGTTTTCATTTTATTTTATTGGTTAGGAATTTATTGGATGCAGACTAGAATCTTAGTTTTCTTGTCGAACAACATTTTTTAAGAATCTTAGTTTTCTTGTCGAACAACATTTTTATAGAATCTTAGTTTTCTTGTCGAACAACATTTTTTAAGAATCTTAGTTTTCTTGTCGAACAACATTTTTATAGAATCTTAGTTTTCTTGTCGAACAACATTTTTATAGAATCTTAGTATTCTTGTCGAACAACAATTTTTGAGAATCTTAGTTTTCTTGTTGAACAAGATTTTTTCAGAATCTTAGTTTTCTTGTCATACAAGATTTTTTCAGAATCTTAGTTTTCCTGTCGAACAAGATTTTTTGAGAATCTTAGTTTTCTTGTCAAACAACATTTTTATATAGAATCTTAGTTTTCTTGTTGAACAACATTTTTTTAGAATCTTAGTTTTCTTGTGGAACAACATTTTTTTTTAATCTCAGTTTTCTTGTGGAACAAATTTTTTACAGGCAAGAATCTTTTTGTGGAACATTTTTTTCAGAATATTTTTTTGTCGAACAACTTTTTTAAAAAATCTTGGTTGTCCTGTCAAACAAATATTTTGCAGAATCTTGGTTTTTGTGGAACATTTTTTTCATAATCTTTTTTGTGGAACAAATTTTTATCAGAACTTTTTTGTGGAACAAATTTTTTTTAGAATCTTTTTTGTAGAACCAATTTTTTTCAGAATCTTTTTTGTGGACAAATTTTTTTCAAAATCTTTTTTGTGGTACAAATTTTTTTCAGAATCTTTTTTGTAAAAAAAAATTTTTTTCGGAATCTTTTTTATGGACAAATTTTTTTCAAAATCTTTTTTGTGGAACAAATTTTTTTCAGAATCTTTTTTGTGGACAAATTTTTTTCAAAATCTTTTTTGTGGAACAAATTTATTTCAGAATCTGCCCTTGTTGGTAAAATTATTTTAAATTGTTTAAGTTTCTTGTAAAATAGATTTTTCCAGAATCTCAGTTTTCTTGGAGGAAGTCATTATGCAGATCTGTTATCGTAACATGTCCACCATTTTTTCTTTCTCTAATTTTTATATCAGAAAATATTTCAAATAAAATTTTTGAAGGCCTAGAATTCCCGAACCCAGTGCCCTTTGATCTTTTAACTATTCATTTTTCTGAATAAAAACTAGCCACTCATCCGGGCTCCTTTTCAAAAATTGCGAAGTAAAGAAAACGACTGAAAATCGCTCATACCATTCCTCTGAGAATTGAAAAATTGAATTTACGAATAAAGAATTGAATTTTTTGCCTTGGTCAATGATATTTCGTCTTCCCCTAGGGTCGCTATATATTTCTAAAGGAAAAAAAAAAGAAGAAAAAAGATTTTTTATCGTATATTAACACCTTCTGGCTGTTTAGACGGACTTTCTTCATATTTTTCTCCTCGTATATTAAAAAAAATATTGTCCTATTCCGATTGTGTATCCTTCTCTTATTGCTTTAATACCAACGTCGTCGAACCCAAATATCAAGACGTGATATTAGCAAACGTAAACGTCTTACGGGTTAAGCTATTTAAATAGGTTAAGCGGGGAGTATCATGAAAACGAGATTACCCCCCAAAAAAAGAAAACATGCCACATGGCTAGATAATTAGGAAAAAAGGACAACGTCATTAAAAAGTCAGACATGTCGCGGAGGAAAGGACAAAAAAAATTTTAGCTTTCGCAAAGGGATACGTGATTTCGTGGCAAAAGGGATCCTTCCTTTTTTTTTTATGTACGAACGTGAGGGAAAAAAATCTTGACCCGGGTTTTAAGCATGTTAACTCGTGAGAGGCATTTGTTAAAAGAAAACTTGATGATAATTTGTATTTTTAAGGCTTTTGTAAAACGGGAAAGAAAAATAGAAAAAAGGGAGAGAAACCCTTTTGCCGCACGCGGCGGGGAAAATTTCGAGTTAGAATATTATGGTCTATTCAACAAGTATTCGCTAAGGATGTTTAAATATGTTTTATAAAATAATAGAAAAGGTTTTGTGTGATGCGATTAGCAAAGCTTTTAAACTTTTGACCCTTTTGCTGTTTTAAAATGAGTTTTATCCCGAAAAGTGAAATTACTTTTGACAACTTGTGCATTAAGGTAACTAATGCAGTAATGTGGATTTGGGTTTGATGTTTATGAATTTTTTTTAAAGGGGTTCGTGATGGTTTTAATTTAAAAAATTAGTCAGAGGTTAAGAAACTTGCAGATAAATATTAAAATCGCAAATTTTATTGTTAATATTAATTGTTTTGTCTAGCAAAAAAAATTTCGAGCAAAAGAAATTTTCGGTTTGAAATTTAAATTCTGGAAAATCCGCCAAAAACAAATGGAAAAATATGACGTCACAACTAAGTCGGATCCTTTGTTCTTATTAATGGAATTTTCGCGCCAAAAAATTGTCCAATGAAAAAAAATTGTTTTACTCAGTTATGACGTCATTAGCCCAAATTTGGCGTATGGTTGTTTTTGGCGGGTTTTTTCAAAATGAATTTTTTGCTTTGTAAAAACATTTTTTGATGAGTTAAAGTTGTAGTTAAGGATCTTAGAATCTATTAATAATGTTTTATAAAAAAAATGCGAGTAGCCGATTGAGCTAGAAGCACGAGAGAGAGGCTTAGTGACCAAGATATCGGTTCTAGTCAAAGAACCGAGGTAGATGCTCAGGAAAATCCTGACCAGGTCACGTGGCCAAAGTAGACGTTTATAGGAGTCAAGTGGCTAAGTCAGATGCTCAAAAGAAATCAGATGGCCAAGCTAGAAGAACAAGAGGGGCCACAAGGCCAAGCCAGAGGTTAGTAAGAATTTAGCTACCGAGATAAAAGCGCAAGTGATCTACTCAGAGGATCAGGAGAGGTCAGAAATACAGTCTGTAAGACCAAAAGAGGCCACATGCTCGAGTCAGGGATTTTAAAAGTATCAGAGGGCTTAGCCAGACAATTAGGATAGGTTTGAGGTCCAAGTTAAGAAAGGAAAATTAGAAACTCTTAACACATTATTTATACAATAAATGCAACTGGATTTTTCATTATTTTTAATTAAAACTAAGCCCGATTCCAAGAACTCACCCCGTTGCTCTATTGGTCGATTCACATGTAAAAAAAGAAATAAAATCTATTAACATTTATCATTTTAAATTATTACCTTAAAAAGTTTTGGGAAATTCTCGTATAAAAATTTTATTTCAACCTAAATTCCTAAAATTTAAATTTTTAAAACAGTCTGGTCCATGCGAAAAAAAAACTTTCAATTCAAGCGAAAAAATGTAGTATAGCTTAAAAAAATTTATAGCAGAAAGCTGAAAAAAATGCATGAGCCCAAAACCCAGGAAAAAATCAGACAAACGAGTTTGAAAAAATTTTAACAGGTTTAGACCTGTTAAAATTTTTTGAAAGTGGGCAACTTTAAAAAAAATGCTCTTCTTAAATTTTAAATTCCTCCTTCCCTTAAAGAAAATTTCCTGAACGTTTTTTCAGATTTAAAAATTTCACTGTCTTAAAATTTTCTTTTAAAAAAAGAAAAGCAACACCTGAATTTCCCTCTGCAAAAATTCAAGAAAAGAATAATAAGTAAATACGCGCTTATTCATGTAAATCTTATTTATGCTCCGAGTAGCAATAATACAGTTAAAGTCATAATGCATCCGCTTTTATACACAAATTCCTTTTGTGTATTTTTTTAAAATATTTTCCTTTTCTCACTTTTTGATTTTTATTTTAAATATCATTCAGGCAAAAAACTAAAATAACAAAGAATAAAATACAAATCCTCGAGTGCTTTTTCGTCTGGTATTCAGGCCTATTCCGCTAAATTGATTTCGAAGTGTCACGTGTGCGAAATTTACCCGCATTAAGATGTGCTTTAACTTATAAACGCCTTGAGATCCCTGTTAATGACAACAATGGATTCGCATATAATTTAATAAGCCGGGATAGAATCTAATGTACTTATCTCTTAAGAACAGAACATGCAGTGCAATTACATTAAGAAACTTTAGGCCTAGTTTTTTTTTTTTACTTACATCAAGTTGGTTTGTTCTCTGGTATGATTCTGGATCTGATGTTTCAATGCTTTTAGCAAGTGCTAAACCTAATGTCAGCAATATTCCTAGAACGGCGAGCACAATCCCCGTGGCACTCGATCTCATCATTATTTATGTGAATCTAAAAATAAAACAAAAAATTTAGATATTCGTAAAAATGATCCGAAGGGCTTAAAAGCTTTTCCTCGAGGATTTGACGAATGGCGTTTTTCATTCATGAGAATGAGTTCGATATTGTCTTGAAAGACTGACAGTTATATTGGATGTTAATATATAAACGCCTTCAGTATTAACGTTCGGCATTTGTCAGTACAGGACGGGATGAGAGAATTTTTGTTGTTTGACTTGGGAAAGGTTTTTATTTATTGGAGGTCGATGAAAAGCGAAGGGATTAATGAAGAATTTTTTTTTTTTGACAAATCATGTCGCTGCGTGTATTAAGTTTGATTTTAAATGCTATCGATTTTAATTCAAATTAATTTTAGTCGTTAACATGAATGTTTGAAAATGTTGATAGCTTGAAGCTACTTGTTAAACGTGAAATATTCGAGTGTTGAAATGCGGCTTGGGATTCCGAAAGTGGGGAGCAGTTTGTTGGAGATGAGATTTTGTATTAGAATTTTTCTAGGAGAATTAAGAAATAATTCCATGTAAAAATTTTTCAAGAGGAATATTTTTTGATTTTTAGCCAAAAAATATAAATGAAAAATCAATTATTTCTTCTTTTTTTCAGATATGCGGGAACGTTATTCGAAGCAGTGGAGAAATTTCTAAGCCATTTTTTGATAAGTCACGATGGATGTGGATTCCAGACTGTATCAAGGTATGTCAAGTTGATCTAATTGGGGTCAAGGGAAACATTCCGACAGGCTTTTTAAGACTTACGGCTGCTTCCTTTGCCCTCGGTCAGGTACATTTAAACTTTGGTTTCGCTATAGGCTCCGTGCATAACTTTATTTATATATATCCATAGATATACCATGTTTAACTTATGTCCCGGATATATATCCTCCTACAAGAACTTACGAGAATTCTACGCTTTTCTATAAGTTAAACATAGGTTTAGCGGAGCGCTGCAGTCGAGATATGCACGGAGCCTATATTCTGAATCAGGGATATGCAACATGTCGTACGTCACTGCATAGACATTGCCAGTAACTACATGAAATCATTCGAATTTTATTTAGGCTCAAAAGGGCGGCGTCTTTCTAAGGAAAATTATATAAATATGCGATATGTAAACTCTTATGTACCGCTGGTAGCATAACTGCATTTTGAAGGGTCAGTTTTTAGAACAACTTAGCAATAGTGATGTGCTTTGTGACGAATCATTAATTCGAATACAGAGAGGCACAGAAATTTAAGATGCGTCGAGAAAATGGCTTTCTGTCATCTTGGTTATTTCGCGGATAAATTCTTTTGTACCTCCATTTTGTTTTAAAGATTTCTGAGGGAACAAATAAGGGCTTGCAATGGGACGAATCTCCAATGATCCCGAATTAAATTTTTTCCCTCATAAAATATTCACAAACTGACCTACAGTTTTCTTCTTTTCCTTTTTTGTTTTTTTTTTAAATCTCTCTACCATCTTCAAATCCCAATCTTCTTATTTCCTTTTGTTTCCCCATTACTCTTAAATTTAAAACATTTTAATTGAGCACTACAAACGTGATTCAGAAAGTCGCTTCATTTTATTTCACGAACAATACTCCTCCAAAAAAGACTATAAAATCCTTTCAACGGAAAATCAGCTAATGACTATAATAGGGAAAAAAAGAAACTTTTTTTTTCGTCGAGAAAAGTTTTTGCCAAATCAAGTGAGAAGGGAGCGTGTGTAATTTGATCAATCCCGAATAGAATCTCATAAACATTTTCGTTCATTTATATTATAAAGCGTCACAAAAAAAAAAAAACACTCGGGGAAAGTCACGGCATAACGCTTTTTTGCCTGCTGTTTTTCCTTTCCTGTTTCTTTCCTCTTCAATTCAATAAAAATAACTCACATAATAATTTGATTTTCAACGGGGGGAAGTCGAAAAAAAAAAAAAAAAAAAGGAAAAAGGAAAAAGAAAACACATTTCCATTTCGCATATATCCTTTAGTTTGTGTCACATCCAAATCAAAAAAAAAACTTCCGGTTTTCTATGAAAATAAAAACCGGAAGTCGTATTATTCTCATGAATTGTATTTCCGGGGCAAGAAATAGTTAGGAAGTCGATTCAAGAAAAATAATGAGTCTAAAAATGAAAATTATTTAAAAAAAAGGGCGTTAAATAATTTTTTAAAAATGAATGAGCAGCTACAGGTTTATTTTTTTAGAGACCAGATCCAGTGGCGTAGGCTAAGGCTAAGGAGGGGGTTGGGATCAAAAGGGCGTCAGTTCCTAAAGTAGCAAAAATTCCATGCTAGATAAAAAAATTGAGGAAGGAGCCTCTAACATGAATTCTTCGAGGGGGGGGGGACCTCACTCTACATTGCTACGCCAGTGGTCCAGACCTTGAAAAACTGAATTTCATGGGAGGGTTCGGAATTTAACCAATAATTGGGAAATATTTTTTCTTCCTCGAGTTTTTCTATGTAAATAAAAATGATCTATGTTCAATTTTATTTTCCAATATCTTGTATATCTATTTTTTTTTTTTACTACAGACCCAAGGGAGACCCAGTATCGGAAAGTAAAAGGCTAAACCTTATTTAATTCGTATTTTACGATGGATTCTTGTTTGAGCTCAATCCGAGCGAAGGCAGAAAAAAATTTTTTGTGGGTGGACGTGAATCCTCTTAGGAAAGATTAGGGATTGAAGGTTAAGAGGTTAAGATGAATAAATAACTACACGTTTACTTTTCCGGTTTGCTGGAAACTTTTCGGTTTTCAACTTATAACAAAAACATAAGTTTCGGATGAATGGGAAACAACGGGTGGCGTCGAGAATGAAAAAGATGACAACCTGAAAATTGGAAACGGATATGCATTTTAGAAATTTATTTAAATTTTAAGAGGTGGGATAGTTTGAAGGTTTTCGAGGTTTCAAAATCCGATCTTGCTTAATAATCGTGCTACCCACTTTAACTTTCTTTACTTTACTTGGGCTAAACCCCCGTATCGTGCTTTATTCATAAAATAGCCAGAAGCTTAATTTCAATTTATTGCGCATTATACTCTGGCAAGAATTACTGATCGCATATTAAAATATTAGGGAAACATGGTAATTTAGTATTTATGAATATTTTCCAAAATTAAATGTATTAAGTAAACATGCCTGCAACTCTTAAAAGTTTCCCTATTTCGCTGTAAGATTTACGAAACTAAATTGTTAACATCTGCATATTTTTAGAGTTTAGATAATCTTTTTAGCTTTTGCATTTTACTTGTGCATCTGCTTTGTCTTTGCAAAAACCATATGACTTTTTTTATGTAGCAATTTTCTCTATTGATCGTTGATGGCTGACATAGTCGGTTTTAGTGAATCTTCAGCAAAAGGTTACCAAAAAACGTCTAAAAAGTTGCTCATAATTATGTTTTTAAAAAAAAAATAAAAAATATACCGATAAAAATATTAGGCAACTTGCCTAACTTGCATAAATTTTAAATTTTGCAAATTTATTGTTAATATTAATTCTTCGATTAATAATAAAGACTAAGCAAAAAAAATTTTAAATACCAAAAAATTTACTTTGAAATTCAAATTCTAGAAAGCCCGCCAAAAACCGACCATGAATTTATGACGTCCTTTGTTCCTATTGGTAGAATTTTCGCGCAAAAAATATCAGCCAATTAAAACAAAGAATCTAATTCAGTTGTGACGTCATTAGCTCAAACATGGCGTTTGGTGATTTTTGGCGGGCTTTCTAAAATTTCTTTTTTCTTGAGCCTTCTGCAGCCACTGGGATCCCGGCAGTAATTTAGTAGGAGCCCCTGAACCAAAGGGGCCAGGGATTGTACGAGGGGGGCGGGGGGGATTCTCTTGAAATCGCGACGCCACTGGATTTTGCCAGTTTTCTGAAATCTTCGTGGCAACCTTTTGGAGTCTACCAGTACTTCTTCTTGATGCTGGAGACCTCTACCTAGCCACCGACTATATTTACTAGTAAGGTCTTCCCATTACAATTTAGCTGCTGCTGCGCAATGCGCATCATCATGGTTCATGGTCCGAAAAATTCTGGTTCCCTCTTAAAATAATCATCCGCCATTTTTTTCTTTTAAAAAATACTAGCCCCGCAATTATAATCCTTACTTCTTAGTTATTATTTCATGTAAAAAAAATTCGTTAAAAGCCTCAAGGAAAAACATTTCCTTAAAAAGAAAAACTTTCCTTAAATCGATGATCATTTTGAGAAAAAAAAAAAAACTTTTTTGATCGTTATTTTTTATTTGCCCTTATGTATAAATTTTTCTTTAATCAACATAATTAAAAAGAATTTCCTCCAACATTCAATGAGGTCAGAAATGGAGAGGAAAAAAATCATTCCCAAAGTTAACGGTTTTTTTTTTTTTTTTGCAAAAAAAAATTATAGAAATAGCCATAAATTTAATTATTGTAAACATTATTTATCAGAAACGTCGATGTAATTTTTTTTTTTCTTATGATCTTTACTTCCGCGCCGAAAACACGTTTTCTAAAACTTTCCAGTAATTGGAACTTGAGTTATAAAAAATATTTGCCAGAAGGAGAAAAATTTATGTTTAATGGCTGCGTTTGCAGATGTTTTTAGAAATAGTGGCGTAGCAACCACCCCCCGCAACCCCAGCCGTCGCCCCGCAGGGTCCGCAGGTCCGCCCCGTTCTTTCAGCAGCAAAGTGCACCAGAAAAAAAGCTGTAAAAAATTGAGGGTCATCTAACATTTCTAGGCCACTTGAAAATCTATGAGGGAAGTTACTTGCTTTTGTAAAGAAATTTCTCTTGATAGAGTCCTCTGCTGGCGGAGCTCCTTTAATTCTTAGATTAGACTTTTTCGATGCAGCTGTGTTTTGCCTATTCAGAGCTCAGGTTAGTTGTTGTTTGATTTTCTTGCTGGGGGAGGATTTTTTCTACTCTCGAACTCTTCGGAGTAAAAAAAAGCTAGAGTGGCTACTCGCAGCAGCGGTTTAGTGGCCTTCATAACTAATATCTGATAATTTGGTTCCAGGGGAGACAAAGTAGCCTCAGCCTAGATTTTCGAAGCTTTAACCCGGCTCCTTTTTCGAGACTTGTCCGAAATAAATTCTTGCGGTAGGTCCCCCTTATTTATCATTAAGCCACCGACTTCCCATTTCGGTCTTTTTTACATCTCTCCCCTAATATCACACAAACGGAACGATTTACCGATAAGGGTTTGCACTGCACTCACAAAAGCATACATAGGGGCAACGAGAAATATGAAAGCTAAAAGATTTCATCTGCGGTTATGATCAAATAAAAAGTGTCTATTGACACGGCCAAAATTAATATCTCTTTCCCTCGTCATGCCGGTAACCGCCATCATTTCCCCTTATTTTCCTTCCCCTAATATTTATCCCCAAATTTTAAAAAAGATCCCTCTTTAAAAAAATAAATTTTTGATTTCTTTCCAGCGGAAAGAAAACGGACATTAAAAGCCCCTCTAATCTCAGCTCTGTTAAATCCCTCTCTTTCTACGGACGTTCAATTTTGTTTTCTAGGTCGAAAAAACATTTCATACGTTGGGTGGATAAATAAATGATTTATTAACTTTTCATCGTCCTCCCGAAAAAAAAAAAAAGGTTCACGGGGTTTTAAGGCGTAGGAGAATTAATGTCGGGCGATTATGAAATCTAGGATTAATATTATCGTGGGTTATTATTATGCAAAATAAATCCTGATATAAAACAAACAAACCATGGCCGATCCTATTTTCTTGTAGGGACGTACAGTGTGATGAAAAAGTTTTTCGGAAAATATGAGAAAATCATTATGAAGCTTTCCCGCGAAAAGCGGTTTGTGGGTTTTTCGATATTGATGGTTTTCCGCAGTTAAATATTTAAAATATTGTTTTGCGATCGAAGATTGGACACTCCTGTATATTCAGCATTGCTAATTTCCATCGCTGGTCAGTGTTAGATTTTTGAGGCGGAGGTTTATTACTCAATCTTGCGCAATAAATCTTCCCATTTTTGGCCATTGGCCTCTTCTTATCTTTGTGTGGCCCTTTTGCTGTTTGAGGAACTTCGAAATTTAGAAAAATAAAGATTAAAAACTTATCCTGTCAAAAATCGAAGTATTCACGATTGAAAAAAATAAGCGAGAAAGTTTGTGACGGCAACGTCACTTTTTCCTTGTTTCTCGCCAATAGCCGAGGTTTCCATTTTGTGATACTCATAGTCCTGTCTGAATCAGCTGCAGATTCTGCAACTCGGATTCAGACTTTCTCGAATTTGATTTTTCGAAGTTCAAGCTACTGAAATATTTTAATGTTTGATCGACAATCCGGTCAAAAATTTTTATATTCGGAAAAATAAAACGCTTCTAGTTATTCATTCTTAATCGAAAAAAAAAATAACCTTTCGGTCAAAGGGCTTAGCGAATCGATATTGTTTTTCCCCACTGCTACGGGCTACTTTTCACGGCGAAAAATTATTATTTTTTGTTTCAGTGTTTATCGAAAAAAGGACGAGTCGATGTATTTTGTTTACTTAAACAGCAATATCTCGCTCGGTAACAGTCAAAACGTGAAAGATGAAGATGAATAATTATATTTTCGATTATTACGAGGTTTAGAATTTCGAGATCAATTTTCAATTTTATACTCTCGCTTTGCAGAAGAATCAAGGTCCGACTGAACGACGAAGTGATTTTTTTTTTTAAAGGAGAACCGGTGATTTTTAAGGTGCTGAAGGTTTTTTTTTTATAAAATCTTGAGAATTGTTAATTTTACCGCCTGAGATATTGAAATTTTATGTCGAGATTCAAAATCTGCCACTTTGCAGTGAAAAATAAAACGGGATTTTAACGATTTCAGCAATAGTAGGCAAAGTGCATGCAGTAGTGTATCTCTGGTTGCATATTTACAAGTCGGAAATCTTTTTATTTTTGGGGAAATCGGATTTAATATTTCTTTAGCATGAAGTTTCTTTGAGATTTAACCTTTCAGTGAAAAATAAAACGGGATTTTAATGATTTCAATGAAAATAGGCAAAGTGCATGCAGTTTTGTATCGCCGGTTGCATATTCACAATTCGGAATTTTTTTATTTTTGGGGAAATTGGATTTAATATTTCTTTAGCATGAAGTTTCTTTGAGATTCAAAATCTGCAACCTTTCAGTGAAAAATAAAACGAGATTTCAGTGATTTCGGTAAAAATAGGCAAAGTGTATGCAGTAGTGTATCTCTGGTTGCATATTCACGATTCGGAAATCTTTTTATTTTTGGGGAAATCGGATTTAATATTTCTTTAGCATGAAGTTTCTTTGAGATTCAAAATCTGCAACCTTTCAGTGAAAAATAAAACGGAATTTTAATAAAAATAGGCAAAGTGCGGGCAGTTTTGTATCGCTGGTTGCATATTCACAATTCGGAATTTTTTAATTTAAAGGGGAAATCGGATTTAATATTTTTTCAGCATGCAGTTTATTGTTTAAAAATTAGAATGGAGAAGAGTTAAATCGATGAAAATTGCTCTTGAATTCCGAATCAAAAATTTTGGGGCTTGAATACGAAATCAGTAGTTTTCACTTTGGTATTTATCTGGCAATAAATTACTGTCAGGGAACGAAGAAGCAATTCCAAAAATTAAATTCGAGTTTAAAAATATTTCCCTGCAAAACTATAAATTTTTAATAAATATCAAAAATTTTCAAAAGATTTTTTTGTTGACAAAAGAAAGATTTTTTTTTCTTTAATTTTTTTAAAATATCTTTACTAAAGATAAAAATAAATTATTTTATCATCCATGCACCTGAAATTGTTTTTTTTTCTTTTCGAAAATATTTATATATAAACCCTTTTAAACTTTGTCTTCAAAGAAAAATCAAAACCCTCGATAACTCTTTTATATAAAGCTAAAACTTTTGACAATATGACGTACTCTTTAAACACTTTTACAAAATACATTCTTCCGTTAATTTACAAAAACTTTCTTTAAAAAAAAATTCTTTCATTTTCATTCATGCCAAAAATTTATTCCACCTTACCTGACTTTCAGCCAATAGTCCCCGCGGAGGAAAAAAAACCCCAAAAAAATCGACGACCGGTTTTCGGTTCTGTTAAATTTCCCGGCGAACGGTTTTGAGACGTATGACTGATATCTTCCCGTCGACCGTAGTGTAAAAGCAACGAATGAAGGCTGGTCGACTCTCGGTTTTTACTTATAAACGTGCCATCTTCGGTGATTTTGGACTACATGCGCCTTGCGTAGGTCACATTTTTTTTTTTTAATCACTAGCATCGCAATTGGTTATGCCCCCGTTCATTTTTCGGGGGGAGGTATATTTTCTCGCGTCCTTTTTTCTCCCCCCCCTTTTTTTTGTTTGTTCTGACAAAAAAAAAGTGTTGCAATAATTGCTTTGCCGCCCCCGACTTTGAAATCCTTTCGTCATTAAATTTGACATTGGGAATTTTTTAAGGAAAACAATTGATTTAAGGAAAAAAGATAAGTGGCTAATTTCTTAAGAAAATTTCCACCGGCTGCGAAGGTCATTTCTTCCACTCTTGGCAAGTTTTGTTGAAATTGTGCGAAACTCGGAAAGTGTTTTAAGGGTCCCAGTAGAAGAAAGTTAATTTGTATGTTAGCTGCAAAATTATCATTATGTAAGGATTAATTAATCTGGTCTTTCGTTTGGTCCGAAGAGACGTTTAACCGTTTGGTTTTAATGAGTTTCGCTCTCCGTTTTAGTGCTTTAAATAAGTTATCATATCTTAGCCCTAGTTTTAAAGATGGTTTTAGAAAAAAAAAATTTTTTTAGGCTATTTGGACGATTTTTGAATAATTATCTGATTGCTGATTGGTTTGATGACTCTTGATTAGATATAGTGAGGAGGATATAAGGAAACTTTGGATTCAATAATGACCAATTGGTTCCTTTGATTCGAAAAAAATCCTGAACTATCATTTTAAAATAATATTTTGCTCGTTCTGCATCCCTCAAAAATTTTATTTAGCTGAAAACTTGGCTACTTATTTTTTTTTAAAGTTACATTGTTTTGATTGATTAGATGAAATCTTTTTTTACAGATTCTTCCAAGATTGGCTCCGGGATAGTTGGAAGCAAGCTCCGGCTTCTAGAAATACAAACTCTGCGAAGAATTTTGGGGAAAACCTTATTGAGCTCAGTCTGCAACGAGAACACGAGAAAGCAGCTCAGAGTTTGAAACATTTTCGTCTGAAGTTGGAAGATTCTTGGATGTCGTCATCCCAGGAAACAGGCTGATTTTTAATTGACAATACAAGAAGATGATGAAGACGACGTTTTGCTTCGTTTTACATCAATTTCAGACCAAGTGAGTTTATTTCAATTGATAATTTAGTTAAATTGCTTGCTTATTGTCAGTTTGTGTAACTGACACTGTCAGACGCACTACTGACACTGCCTGTTGCGCTAGTGACACAGTCTGTTGCTGACACTACCTGTTGCGCTACTGACACTGTCTGTTGCGCTAGTGACACTGTCTGTTGCGCTAGTGACACTGTCGGTTGCGCTACTGACACTGTTGGTTGCGCTAGTTACACTGTCTGTTGCGCTACTGACACTGTCTGTTGCGCTACTGACACTGTCTGTTGCGCTAGTGACACTGTCGGTTGCGCTACTGACACTGCCTGTTGCGCTACTGACACTGTCTGTTGCGCTAGTGACACTGCCTGTTGCGCCACTGACACAGTCTGTTGCGCTAGTGATACTGTCTGTTGCGCTACTGACACTGCCTGTTGCGCTGAAAAAAATTGGCAGTTTTTTAACTTGAAGAAAAAATTCATTCTTGAAACTTAAAATTGCCCCAAATCTCGGCTTTACGCCTGACTTTACCTCTCGAACCTTGACCGGTGCGACATTGTGGGCGATCGCCCACACAATCAATGACCCGGCACCCCGCATTCCATTAATCCGCTTCTTTCCACAAAAACTTACACGCTCCAACTACAAAAAATGCAATTTTCAAAGAAACCAATAAATTTAATGGGGGGGAAAAAATAAACTTGACCTTTTTTTTTTAAAAAAAAAAATATCCAACTTTTAAAGGTTTCCAATTTTTTCACCCGTTAAAACATTCCCCGTATGCAAAACTTTTCACGCATTATTATCCGAAACAAAAAACTTGCTTTTGATCTGCCACGAAAGCAATCTAAGGTGAGAAAATGGAGATTTTGCAAAACTCGCGCTTTTTTGAAATCAAACTATCGAGAAATTGATTGAAATTGTTATATAGCTCACCCCAAAATGGATGATGTGAAAAGACTATTAAAATGCCTGGCGGGGGGTTCTTACTACTTTTCATTTAACGATAACTAATTACAATATGTTGTAATGACGCTTTGATTTTCATATCGTCAAGATCTGGCTTTTTTTCAGTAATTTGATATTCTTTTTTTAAAAATACGGAAAAGATAAAAGACATTTTTTTTAAGGGTTAGGATTACCTATTAAGGAAGTAATTAGAGGATGGGAAAAATATGTAGGAAAATCTGACACTTTTCATAATTGAGCTTTGAGGTTCATGCAATGATTTTTTTTCTCCCTACAACAATCAAAAACCAAACTAATTCAAATATTCATATTACGAATCAATGGAAAACCCTTATTTGACTTTTACCCTTTGTATAAATGTTATTGATGATATTGATAAATTCGAAAATGGGTTTTGGATTTGTTCTCGGTATTTAAACAATAAATTTTTGTTTGGACTAGCATGGCTAAAGAGAAGGGGGAATAGCTGGAGGGAATTTTTCAGTAAGCCAAAAAATCGAGAGAATTAAAACACCCAGTTCTTAAATGTTCAGATCGCCTAATTTTAAAATGTGCAGAACGCCTAATTCTTAAATTTTCAGAACGCTTAATTCTTAAATGTTCAAAGAGCCGAATTCTCAAATAATTAAAAAGCCCAATTTTTAAATGATCATTCAGCCTAATTTTTTGCTGAGAACGTAAAAGGAATATCAGATAATTAATTTTCGTATGTTTTTCGTTTTTCAGGAATCGAGAGCCTAGACAATCCAGCCGAGCAATCGCCATCTCCATCAAGCACGTCGACATTGAATTCTGGAAATTAATAACGCCACCAGCTTTCAAGAATACAAGGATACATAAGAAAGTGAAAAAAAATAAACATTTGTGTTTTAAAAATAAATATATATTTAATTAAAAACTATCATTATAATAATGTCTATATTTATTAAAAAATATCATCAAATACCCTAAAATTCCTTAGATAATAATTTAATTAAGTCTCCTTTAATTTAGTGGTTATGCAACTTCAATTATTCCATGTACTTTTCCTATTATCCCATTTTCCAGGACTCTCTATGCAGCTTTTTCCCCAATTTTTTTCTGCCACCAGGTTCCCGTGGGAATTTCGGGATGAACTTTGCGCCAATTGATAGAGGACGTCGAGATCCATCGTACAGGATTAAAAAAGCTCTCCAAAGTTCTCGGTTAACAAGCTCATACTAAAAAACAGGATTTTTTAATTTTGGCTTAAAACGGATTTTAAGGATTTTAGATTAGGGAGCTTTTTGAAAAGCTTTTGGTCTTGATCGATAGAGCTTACTGCCCTTGATCGAATGCTGCAAGAAATACGCCGAAATTCCTACGAAAAATGCGCAAAAACTGATTTTTAAATTTTTTCGTATGTGGTTTGTACCAAATTTTATTCAAAAAATCGTTACATGAAAATTTCACTTTTTTTAAAAAAAAAGGTTTTTGGAAAATCGCGTTTTTTAAGCAGTTCCCGTGGGATTTCCGGGACTTTTATTGCATGGTCTGATAGAGGACATCCAGGGCTATCGTTTGAGACCAAAAGCTCCCCAAAGCTCCTTCAAATAACGGAGATTTTAATCAATTTCGAAAAAAGTGACTTTTTTGGGTTTTCCGTCCGTATGCAATGGGGAAAGTTCGGGAAAGCTCCAAACCTGGATTTTTGGATTCCTAAGGTCCTAACCAAAATCGTGTTATTTTGGTATCAAAACCTTTTGTAAAACAGCTCTAAAACGCACCGTTCTCGAGATATTTGCGATTTTAGGTTGGAGTAAATTTTCGTGGGGAAAAATGGATTTTTGGCTACAAACTGTGTTTGCGGCAGTTCCCGTAGGAATTTCGGGAATCTGATTGCAGCACTGGATAGAGGACGTCGAGATCTATCATTTAAGACCAAGAAAGCTCCCGAAAGTTCCCGATTAAAAGCCCATTTCATGAAATCCGGATAATTTAATTTTGGCCCAAAATGGCCGCTTTAAGCCAACTTTTGGGGGCTTTTTTGGGGTTCCGCCATTTGTTTAGACCCAAGGGACCCATTCCACCGGTTTTTGCCGAAATCCGGAAAGGTCGATGAAAAAGTCCAAAAAACATGAAAGACTATAGTCTTTCCTTTTTTTCGATTTTCGACGAAAATTTAAAAATGGCGGAAACCGGCTAAATGGGTTTAGATGGGGCTGAAAACACGAAAAAAGCCAAAAAATCCCGGATTAAGCCCAAATTAAGCCCAAAAATGGCTTATGAAAGGCCTATTTTGGGCTTATCCCGGATTTTTTTGGTTTTTTTTCGAAATTTTAGGCCAAACTATATCCATTTAGCCGGTTCCCGCAATTTTTAAAATAAGGCTAAGATCGTCGAAAATGGAAAAATGGCCAACAGAAGGCTTATTTTAAAAATTGCGGGAACCGGCTAAATGGATATAGTTTGGCCTAAAATTTCGAAAAAAACCAAAAAAATCCGGGATAAGCCCAAAATAGGCCTTTCATAAGCCATTTTTGGGCTTAATTTGGGCTTAATCCGGGATTTTTTGGCTTTTTTCGTGTTTTCAGCCCCATCTAAACCCATTTAGCCGGTTTCCGCCATTTTTAAATTTTCGTCGAAAATCGAAAAAAAGGAAAGACTATAGTCTTTCATGTTTTTTGGACTTTTTCATCGACCTTTCCGGATTTCGGCAAAAACCGGTGGAATGGGTCCCTTGGGTCTAAACAAATGGCGGAACCCCAAAAAAGCCCCCAAAAGTTGGCTTAAAGCGGCCATTTTGGGCCAAAATTAAATTATCCGGATTTCATGAAATGGGCTTTTAATCGGGAACTTTCGGGAGCTTTCTTGGTCTTAAATGATAGATCTCGACGTCCTCTATCCAGTGCTGCAATCAGATTCCCGAAATTCCTACGGGAACTGCCGCAAACACAGTTTGTAGCCAAAAATCCATTTTTCCCCACGAAAATTTACTCCAACCTAAAATCGCAAATATCTCGAGAACGGTGCGTTTTAGAGCTGTTTTACAAAAGGTTTTGATACCAAAATAACACGATTTTGGTTAGGACCTTAGGAATCCAAAAATCCAGGTTTGGAGCTTTCCCGAACTTTCCCCATTGCATACGGACGGAAAACCCAAAAAAGTCACTTTTTTCGAAATTGATTAAAATCTCCGTTATTTGAAGGAGCTTTGGGGAGCTTTTGGTCTCAAACGATAGCCCTGGATGTCCTCTATCAGACCATGCAATAAAAGTCCCGGAAATCCCACGGAACTGCTTAAAAAACGCGATTTTCCAAAAACCTTTTTTTTTTAAAAAAGTGAAATTTTCATGTAACGATTTTTTGAATAAAATTTGGTACAAACCACATACGAAAAAATTTAAAAATCAGTTTTTGCGCATTTTTCGTAGGAATTTCGGCGTATTTCTTGCAGCATTCGATCAAGGGCAGTAAGCTCTATCGATCAAGACCAAAAGCTTTTTAAAAAGCTCCCTAATTTAAAAACCTTAAAATCCGTTTTAAGCCGAAATTAAAAAATCCAGTTTTTTAGTATGAGCTTGTTAACCGGGAACTTTGGAGAGCTTTTTTAATCCTGTACGATGGATCTCGACGTCCTCTATCGATTGGCGCAAAGTTCATCCCGAAATTCCCACGGGAATCTGGTGGCAGAAAAAAATTGGGAAAAAGCTGCATAGAGAGTCCTGGAAAATGGGATAATAGGAAAAGTACATGGAATAATTGAAGTTGCATAATCACAAAATTATAAGAAATAGCATTTTATTAAAATAATTTATAATATAGAGAACAGGTATTTTCTACAGTAAAAAAGTGCAACAGCTTCAAAAGTCTACAGCTTTTTTTTCCACCGTCGCTAAATTGCACCTCCTGTTGAGGGAGGTGTTAGCACCTCTTAATTTTAACTGTAGAGTTGAGAAATCCAGGCGAACCATTTATAAAAATAATATTAATTCTTTCATTATCTTTTCAAATTAATGATTTATATAAGCATTCATTAAAGAAATATAAAAATCTTGGTAGCGAAATATTTCCTTTAAAAAAAAAACTATAAATACATTCGTAAAAAAGACAAATTCAAAAATCATTAAAAAAAAATTTTAAAATTGCTTATTAAAGATTTTTATCTCAGCAGCGTATCAACATTTTTCCTAATATTATTATGACATTACTAATTTACCATAGCCGTCGAGCACTTTTCCCATTATAATACAACTAACATGTAAGCCTAATCGTCATTCCGCAGGCGTTTGTTTTTTACCTTGTTTACCTATATAAATACAACTACGCAATTAATTACACTGGAAAATGGATAGTTTTGACGTATAAAGTTGCAGAAATAGATACGGTTTGGGTTCATCGTATATTCAAAGTGTTAATAAACTAACCAGTGAGGATATCCCTCCTCGTTATTAAACTTGTGTTCAATTACACAACTGATAATTAATCATTAAAACAAAATCATTTAATTGCAACATGGGAAAAGTTTCAGACGTTTATTTTCCTATAGATTCACGATTGTTAGCTTCTAATCCTCTTAAAAGTTAATAAATAAACAGTTTGCGTCCGAGGACTTTGTCACGTTCACTTTTAAATGGCCCCATTAAAAAAAATTAACTGGAAAACAAAAGAATCAAAATTTTTGTGTGAAGTAGATTGTTTCCCAATAGTGACGAGTTAGATACTGAAGTCCCACAAAAAAAAATGGCCAAGGTAGGTGATGGGGTCTTTAACAGTGACGTGACAATATTTTCGGAGCCCCCCGAAGATTTTTTTTAATTGCCGGATTGTCTGGTAAAACCCAGTAATCATGCTTATACATTTTAAAAAAACCTTCCAGCGGCCCCCAATAAGCCAAAATTAGCCCCAAGGGCCTGCTGCAAAGGCAGAGTTGCCCTACAAATCTTATTCTCAGGAAAAAAGGCTCAGGCAAGATTAAGGAGCCTTATAGGGAGTGAACGCTCCATAGGCGTACGCCATTTTGAAAACTGGAATCGTCATGATCTCGGATAAAAAAGTGAACATCGCTTGGCAACGCTCAACTGCGAATGGCGGCCACCCAATTCAAGTTCAAAACAGTATGCAGCTTTCAAAATGGAGTATCCCTTTGTAGCAGACGACTCATCGAAGTGTCCACTCTCTATTAAGCTCCAGATAATTTTAGTAAAAGGAAAATTGTTATTACATTTATATATATTTGATTAAAAATATAGTTATATAATTTATTCAATCTAAACAAAAATATAAAGTACAGCTGACTACTTTGATTTCGACCCCTTATGGCACGATTTTCAAAGGCGTAAGAATATCACAAGAGCAAGATGATTACTTGAGGCTTTTTTCTTAATTTTTTTGGCGCTTTAACTCAGCCACCATCTTCAATAATGAGTGCCACAAGGGATATAAGAACAAAAAACATTTCAGCCGATTAAAAATTTTAACATCAACTTTGCTTTAAATTCAAAAAATTTTTATAGATTTGATTTAAATAAAAAAGAAAAACCTCCGCCGTTTTTTTAAAAATTTCGGTTTCCCAACCTTCGCTTTAAATAATTAAAAACTTGTAAAACAATTTTCCTTTTAAAAAAATTAACTGACCTGACTTGCCCTCTTTCCTAGTAATTCTATCATTCCATTTTGTTAATTTTCCTTACGAATACATATTTTAAAAAAAATAACCAAGTGAAACGAATCGTTAAAATGTCATGGCTAAAAAAAAGGTTTTCACTGAAATTAATTTTTCCATCCAATTCGTATACACATATTTACATTTTTTTACCCGTCGGTGACTTAGCTCGCGCACACACACACACACACACACACACTTCAAACACAAAAAAAGAAAACCATTATTTTTTTTAAATATTTTCCCTGTACAAGCTCGGTGTAAAAATTATTTGTTGTGATATCCTTGAATAATTCTTTTCATGTAAGGCGGCTGAAAGTCATCGTAAGAAGACGGAGGTGTGGGACGTTTCGGCAGGCCGCCATCTTTACAAGTCAACCAGTATGTATCCATTTCTCCTTTCCCTTTAACGAAAACTAAACCTCTATGCTCGGTTTTGAATCCTCCGGCTAAGTCCAATGCTTTTTTCATTTCCAAACTAATATGAACTCGTTGAGCTGAAAAGAAAAAAAAAATTGTAAGCGAATTCGTTTTCATTTCCTATCTTCCCCCTCCCCCTTCCTCCCTTTCATTTGAAGATATCAATTGTTTTTTTTATGGGGGAGGTTTAAACAGGAACGACGCAATTTAGAAAAAATCTTAGAATTTTTATAATTTTCGGCTTTATTTCTTAGGCCAGTGGCGCCATTTTCTGCCTCCTTACCGTGGAACTTTTCTTCCATAAGCTCAAGACCCCAAAAATCAAGAATGTTTGCCCTTTAGATTTCGGTAAAATGGCGCCACTGTCTTAGGCCATATTTAAGTCGATTTCCTGGCGTCGCTACTGAATCAAAACAAGAGAAAGTTACCTTCGCCTGTTGATTCCATTCTGCTTGCGGTGTTCACCGTGTCTCCGTATAAACAATATCTCGGCATTTTAGTGCCGACGATCCCGGCTACGACTGGGCCAGTGTGGCAACCGCTCCTGATTTGTAAAGTTTCGTTTGGTCGGTGAGGAACTCGAAGAACTGAAGAACCGGCTAATAAGTCTAACGCCATTGTTGCTATTTCGGTCACGTGTTTGTTTCCTGCAAAAAAATCGATGTGGAAAGTCATCTTTTGTTGAGCTGATTGTCTCGGAAATTTTTTAAGGGGGCCCCTGAATGGCTTCAACCAAATAATTGAGAAGTTGTCAAATTTAAATCTCAAGTTCGGGAGTTAACAATTTTCTTGGTCCTCGATAAATCTGGCTGGTAGTTGAGACGTTGTGAATTTAGCTCTTGATTCATTTTTTTATGGGTTTGGAAATGAATTTTCTTTCAATATTTCATTTTCATAAAAAGAAGAAAACGATAACTCTTTGTAATTTGCAAAAAGTAAGAAATTTGATTTTTCATTTACGTGACCTTGAGATAATTAATCCCATTTTTTATATGCAATTTCTGTATATAAAAGGGATTTATTTTTGATAATATCGGATTAATCAAAATGGAGTTAAATTTTGGCTAGCTTTTGCTTATTTGGATTGAATTTGGGTGAAGTTAAACCTGACTTAGTACTTTAGGCTGAACTGTGATAAGTTTTAGTGGCTTTGGCTAAATTTATTGCTTTTCATAACTCGTTTTTAAAATGCTTCTATTAGCAAAATAAAAATGAATGATGTGCTTCATTCAGATATTTATCTTACCATGGTGCTTCTGCGTCATAACTAAAAAGGAGAAAATAGAAAAATACTTGTAAAAATAATTTTAGGCTTGCTTTATAAATTCAAACGATTTTTTTGGAGCTCTTTCTCATTTTTTATTCTTTCTATTCAAAAAGCCTCTTTGGAATTTTTTCCCTTTTTAAGCAAAAATTAAAGAAAAAAAAATATATCTTTACCATTTTTAACCGGAAGTCCAGACGCCACCATATAAGAATCCCCGCTCGATTCGACTTTATAAACGTCATAACATTCAATCCTAGCGTCAAATAATTTATAGATTGAATTAAGGAATGATACAACCTGAAACACAAGAAGTTTAATAATTAGTTTTCTTTGGAATAATCGGAGGCGTTTAATCAGATCGAGAAATTATATTTTTTTTCCGGGGTAACTCCTACCTCCAACGGCGTGCTTATAGCTGCGATTTCGGTAAATCCGACGATGTCGCAAAAGTAAACAGTGACGGCTTCGTAATATTCAGCGGGGACCTAAAAAAAAAAAGAGGAAACGTTAACGAGGAAGGCCTAATCATTTTATACATAATGAAGTAATAATAATAATTGACTGTTTCGAAAACAAATTTAGGAGTTGATAGTGATCTTTAAAACGAAATCATTAGTCATTATTTTTTTAAAAAAAAAATTATTTTCAATGTTGTTGGAATAATACTGAGTAAATGAAAGAGTTGAAGAGCTTTAGGCCTAAGTCCAAAGCTGGGGGAGGTCCCTACGTTGGGGTCAAAAAAGCCTCCGGTCTTTCAGTAGAGAAGTAAATTTGCACTAGATAAAAAGGTGTAAAAAATTGAGGAAGTGATCTTGAGTAAATCTGCGGGGAGCCTCTCCAAACATTACTACGCCACTGATTGGCTCGAGTAAGGGCTCAGGGTCTATTTCAGCCCAGCTTCGGCCCCTGACTCATTTTTCATTTTATTTGACCATTTATTTCGTTACCTACATTCTTTTACCTAACCTAACCTAACCCTTTTTTTGATTAAATTAATAAAAATTAAAAATTTATTTAGTTTATCACGAATTGATAAATCAATCATGACGTTCGTGACGTAATTATTATTGTCAATTTTCATATGACATCATTTTTTTCCTTATTAAAAAAATGATTAATACTAAATCATCAGCTAAACATTTGCTCTGTTAAAAATCTTTTTACTCGACATGGTGGACGACATTAACTCCGACCCAGTGGCAAACAAGTTAATCATCTAATACGATGAAAATTATTTTTCTGTTGATTTATCTTATCATGCCCATCGGCGGTTTCAAAAGCAGCATGATGGTGAGAATTTTTTTTCGAAAAACTTTTTTAAGATTTTAGTTATGATGAAATTGTTTTTTTTTTTTAATTAGGGAGAGTATAGGGCCGTCTTAGAAAGCATTGACAACATGGAGGAATTACCCCGAAACATGGCAAGCTGGCACATCGTAATGGAAAGGAAAAACCGCCACGAGAAAATCGTCACCGGATCTTTTACTCTTAAAAAAAAGATCGTTAAACCTTGGGTAATGTTTTTTTTTAAAATAAATATTTAAGATGTATCGCTTTCATCGTAAAAATTTTACTTTTAAAGGTGGAATTTGAAACTCTTATTTGGGCCAATGGGAAATTTATAAAAATGGCTCTCGATCAACTTTCGAAATTATCGATATGCGATGACGATATAAAAAATAATTTTTACTATCCGGTATTCGAGGGGAATATGACTTGGTCTGATGATTGCGTCTTGACTCCGGTAAGTTCGATTGAAAGAAATTTTTTAGAGGAGAATTTCTAATTTTGAAATTTTTTTTGAAGGGAACGATGAGATTTCGTAAGGATAAAGAATTTGACGTGGATGGTTTGGTCCATAAGATGATTAATGAAACTGTTTATGGGAGATTTCAAATTAAGGCCTACGTGATGACTAATGTTTATAGTAAGAAACAGGAAACGAAGAAAGTGATGGTCGGAGGTATAACTATTGTAATAAGAACTGAAAGAAGAGATTTGTAAGGAAAATTAAAATATATTGAAAATAAAAGAGATTCATCCGAAATTTTTTTAATGATTTTTTTTTAAAAAAATATGAAAAGGGTCGAAAAATAATTCATAAAAATTTGATCCTTTTCCTTGTCATAAAAAAAAAACCGAAAGAGGATCGACAAAAATTTTTTTCTGGCCACTAAAAAAGTCGAAAAATGGTCTATGAAAATGTTGATGTTTTTTTCTTGCCATGAAAAAAGCCAAAAAAGGGTAGACTAAAAATATGATACTTTTTCCCTTCATGAAAAGGGCCGAAAAAGGGTGGACCAAAAATATGATAATTTTCCACGCCATGAAAAGGGCCAAAAAAGGGTTGACAAAAAGTTCAATTCTTTTTCTATAGCTATAAAAAAATATGAAAAGGGTCGAAAAATAATTCATAAAAAATTCGATTTTTTTCCTTGTCATAAAAAAAACTGAAAGAGGATCTACAAAAAATTTTTTCTGGCCACTAAAAAAGTCGAAAAAAGGTCTATGAAAATGTTGATGTTTTTTTCTTGCCATGAAAAAAGCCGAAAAAGGGTCGACAAAAAATATGATACTTTTTTTTGCCATGAAAAGGGCCGAAAAAGGGTCGAAAAAAATTCGAACCTTTTCCTCTCCATGAAAAGGGCCGAAAAAGGGTCGCCAAAAAATATGATACTTTTCCTCTTCATGAAAAGGGCCGAAAAAGGGTCGAAAAAAACTCGATCCTTTTCTTTGCCATGAAAAAAGCTGGAAAAGGGTCGACAAAAGTATGATACTTTTCCTTGCCATGAAAAGGGCCGAAAAAGGGTCGAAAAAAAATTGATCCTTTTCCTTTTCATGAAAAGGGCCGACAAAAATATGATACTTTCCCTCTCCATGAAAAGGGCCGAAAAAGGGTCGACAAAAATATGATACTTTTCCTTGCCATGAAAAGGGCCGAAAAAGGGTCGGAAAAAAAATCGATCCTTTTCCTTGCCATGAAAAAAGCTGGAAAAGGGTCGACAAAAATATGATACCTTTCCTTGCCATGAAAAGGGCCGAAAAAGGGTCGAAAAAAAATTCGATCCTTTTCCTCTTCATGAAAAGGGCAGAAAAAGGGTCGAAAAAAAATTAGATCCTTTTCCTCTTCATGAAAAGGGCCGAAAAAGGGTCGAAAAAAATATGATACTTTTCCTTGCCATGAAAAGGGTCGAAAAAAAATTCGATCCTTTTCCTTGCCATGAAAAAAGCTGGAAAAGGGTCGACAAAAAATATGATACTTAGAATATGATACTACAACATTTTTAAAATTTTTTTGTTCGACCTTTTTCTACTAAAATTTGATAAGCCCTGCTGCTAACAAGCCCAGGACATTATTTCAATAAATATTAACGGCGCTATTTCTTTCATTAGCTAAACATAGACGCAACACAAGCAAATTAAAAATTATGTTAAGTAGGCCTGCTTACCTTGAATTAAATATTTTTCTAACATGAAATTTCAGAAAAATAACAATTATATTTATCAATACTGGCAAGCCCATTAGTCAGGCCCCCCAAACAAGCCTAACATCTCAAAATAAATAGCATTAAAATCAAATCAGTAGTCAGGTAAATCCCTTTCAAAACGAATCACCATCCGCATTTAATTTAACAAGATATGTATCAATAAATTATACTATAAACATCCGGATAATGATATGCTCCTCAATCAAGTTTATTATTCGTTATTTGTTGTTTAACCATTGTCAAAATGAAGTCGGTCGTTTTGTTAACTATTTTTGCTGTTTCGGCGTCGTCCGCCCCTTTAATGGTAAAGTATTTTCTAAAATAAAACATTCTAACCTAACCACGTTGTTATTTTTACTCTGTATTTTTATAGGGTAATTATACACCTATAATTGAATCGATTGATGATAGGAAAGACATGGACAGAAGTTATGCGGATTGGCGTACTTTTGTTGAAAAAAGAAAGAAGAAAGAATTTGCATTTGCCGGTCATTTCGAAGTAAAAAAAGACCTTAAAAAACCTCTGGTCAGTATTTTTTAATAATTTGAGCTTGTCCATGGCTAAATCTCTTATAATATGTTCAGCCCGTCGATTTTTAGGTAAAATGGGATACTTTCATTTGGTCTGAAACTCGCGGATGGAATCATTTTAAAATGGCTAAGATGGATAAACTTTCCTTATGCGACGAAAAAATAAAAGAAAAATATTACGACCCGTATTTTAAAGGCACGGCTACTTTTACATTCCCAGACTGCACAATACACACGGTAAGTAAGAAATTATTTTTAGATAGTTTAAAATGTCAGCTAAATATTTTTGTTAACGTTGTAGGGTTATATGGACATTAGCAAGAACAATTCAGTAGATGTAAATCTAATAGCTCACGAAATGATGGGTCAATGCGTTTACGGGAGATTTAAATTCAATTGCACGATGCTTGATGAGGATGGAACTGTTTTTGGAGGGCTTTCAATGATCATGAGGATAGAACCTGTAAATGGGAATAGTAGAAAAAAATCGTGATTTATAAAATTCTGATTTCAATATACGAGTTAAAAAAGAATGGAGAAAGATGAAAATTTTTAAGTCTGAGAGCTTTCAACATTGAAGCTAAAGGCCTATAAAAGTAGAGAGATTAGATTGAAAAATTAGAGCGCATTCGGATTGACTGGTAGAGTTTTGAGGATTCGCCTATGTTTAACAAATTCCGCATTGTTGCAGTGCTTTTCTTTTGTTTCTTATACTTCGCTTATGGGCGACCCAGCGTTCAGTGAATTCGAAACTGTGCATTGTCGTTTTTTTCTAATTTTCTTCCTATCTGGTACCTTTACAAAAAACTGATGCTCAAGTTTGTGAAAAGCTAAATCAGTGGCGTAGCAACCACCCCTGCAACCCCCCCGGGGGGGAGGGGTCAAAGGGGCCCCCGCTCTTTCAGTAGGAAAGTAATTTTGCACTAGATAAAAAGCTGTAAAAATTGAGGAAGGGCCCTTGAATAAACATTCTGCGGGGGGACCTCAGGTAACAATGCTACGCCACTGAACTGAATCCATAATTTAAAAAAAAAATTGACTCTAAAATTAGAAAATTGAGGCTAAAGTTAAGAAACGGACGTCGAAGGCAAAAAAAAAATGACACGCTGAAGGTAACAAATAAACGCTTAAGTTAGCAAATGGGCGCTAAAAATGCAGAAAATGGAAGCTAAAGTTAGGTAATGGACGCTAAAGCTGAAGAAATGGACGTTAAGTTTGGAAATGGCCGCTAAGTTTGGAAATGGACGCTAAAGTTTGGAAATGGACGCTAAAGTTTGGAAATGGACGCTAAAGTTGAGGAAATGGACGCTAAGTTTGGAAGTGGACGCTACAGGTGAGGAAATGGACGCTAAAGCTGAGGAAATGGACGCTAAAGCTTAGGAAATGGACGCTTAAGTTTGAAAATGGACGCTTAAGTTTGGAAATGGACGCTAAAGTTGAGGAAATGGACGCTAAGTTTAGAAGTGGACGCTAAGTTTGGAAGTGGACGCTACAGGTGAGGAAATGGACGCTAAAGCTGAGGAAATGGACGCTAAAGCTTAGGAAATGGACGCTTAAGTTTGAAAATGGACGCTTAAGTTTGGAAATGGACGCTAAAGTTTGGAAATGAACGCTAAAGTTGAGGAAATGAACGCTTAAGTTTGAAAATAAACGCTAAAGTTGAGGAAATGGACGCTTAAGTTTGGAAGTGGACGCTAAAGTTGAGGAAATGGACGCTTAAGTTTGGAAATGGACGCTTAAGTTTGGAAATGGCCGCTTAAGTTTGGAAATAGACGCTAAAGTTTGAAAATGAACGCTAAAGTTGAGGAAATGGACGCTAAAGTGAGCTTAAGCTAACAAATAACAGCCAAAGCTAGCAACGGACGCTAAACTTGCAGAAAATGGAAGCTAAAGTTGGCAAATGGACGCTAAACTAAACAAATATGCTCTAAAATTGCAGAAAATGGACGCTTAAGTTGAGGAAATGGACGCTAAAGTTTGGAAATGGACGCCAAAGTTAGGAAATGGACGCTAAAGCTAAAGCTAGCAATGGACCCTAAACTTGTAGAAAATGGACGCTAAAGTTGGCAAATGGTCGCTAAACTAAACAAATTGGTTCTAAAATAGCAGAAAATGGACGCTTAAGTTAAAAAATGGACGCCAAGGTTGCAGAACAAAGATTGACAGCCAATTAATGGACGCTACAGTTAACCAATGGACGCTTAAGTTAGAAAATGGACACCAAGGTTGCACGAAAAAGACTCTTAATTAAGAAATGGACGCTAAACTTAGCGAACTGACGCTAAAAACGCTGGAGATAGATGCTTAAGTTTAGAAATGGACGCTAAAGTTTGGATATCGACGCCAAAGCTAGGAAATCGACGCTAAAATTGCACAAAATGGACACTAATGTTAGGAAGTTGGTTCTGTCTGTCAAGTAGAGTCCCCTGAAGGGAAATTTTTGTTAATATTATTAATATAAAGATTTAATGTTTTGTGAAAATACATCCTGTTTATTTACGATAGACAACAATAATGAATAGTAAGGAAAAACAAAAGGCATCGTACAAAAAACAAAGGTATCCAAAAAACATTCTAGAACTCGTCGTTCCAATAAAGTTGTCCAACAAGCTCCAACAAACTCCCCCTCAAAATCAATATTTTGATATATCTTCAATTTTCTACTCTTTTAGTCCCATGGACCTTTGGTGTTCTTTGTGCTTGATTTTGCTGAGTCCCTTGGTTAGGAGATCTGCCACCATATGAGCGCTTTGGATATACTTGAGCTCAAATGTTCCCTTTTTCACTTCTTCTCTCACAAAATGGTGCAAAATATCAATATGCTTCGTTCTCCCATGGTGAACTGGGTTTCTCGCAATTTTTTGTGCCGTTAAGCTATCACCATATATTGTTGTATTCTCCTTTAGTTCATGTGCACCTAGTTCCCCTATTAGCCTTTTTAGATAGATGATTTCTCTCGTTGCTTCCCCTAAGGCGTAATACTCGGATTCAGATGACGATAGTGCGATTGTTCGTTGCTTTCTTGCCTCCCAGGCAATTGCTCCCCCTGATAATAAGAAAATGTATCCGGTATAAGAATGCCGATTGCCTAAATCATTTCCCCAGTCAGCATCACAGAACCCCGTTAATGATTTATCGTTCTTCTCGTAAACTATTCCCAATTCTTTCGTTCCTTTTAAATAACGTAGCACTCGTTTCGCAGTTTCCCAATGTTCGCGCGAATATTTATCGTTGAACTGACTCAAATAGCTGATGGCAAATGCAATGTCAGGTCTAGTGGCCACGGCCAGGTACATTAGCGAGCCAATTAGTTCCCTATAGGGTAATTCCTTAGGATTTTTCTCACTTTCATCGGCGGGCAAAAGTTGTAGTCTTGCTTCAATTGGTGTTGCAATCGGATAGCAATCCTCCATCCTAAACTTTTTCAGCAGGTCATCAATGTATTTTCTTTGACTGAGCTTAATTCTTCCATTCGTGCAATCAAAATGTATTCCTAAACAGTAGTTCGCCAAACCGAGGTCTTTTATCTCGAAAACTTTATTTAATATTGTTTTGATATTTTCAATTCTTGATTCGTTTTTGCAGGCTATTAGTATGTCATCCACATAAACGCTTAATAGTATCCTTTCTCCCCCTTTTTCGAGATAATATACGCATGGATCAGAGGTAGTCGGTAAGAATCCTACTCGGCGTAGCTCATCATCTAATTTTATATTCCACTGTCTCCCAGCTTGCTTTAGTCCGTACAGGGATTTTCTGAGTAGACAAACTTGATCTCCTCTTTGTAATTGTTTAATCATTTCCCTGGCGTCTGCCTTGATTGATTCTTCTTCCGAAGTTTTCAAAATATAATCTAATGTTTCTTGTAACCCATCTGGGGGCTCCATTAATATTTCCTCGTCCAAGGTACCGTTTAAATATGCTGTTATGATATCAATCTGATGCATTATTAAGTCATATTTGGCCGCTAGGGCTGCTAAAAGTCGGATTGAGCTTAATCTTGCAACTGGTGCAAATGTTTCAGAATAATCTCTTCCCGGAATTTGATTATATCCCTTTGCTACAATCCTGGCTTTTCTTCTCTCCAGGGTTCCATCCGGTTTGTACTTGTTTGTTAAAATCAATCTAGACCCAACCGTTTCTTTTCCTTCTGGTCTATCGATTAAAACCCAAGTTTTGTTCTTAAGGAGTGACTGTACTTCTTTTGCTATGGCTTCCACCCATTCTTGTTTATCATTGCTATTAAGGGCCTTTTTCGGTGTTATCTCCACGTTATTGCTTATTTCCTCCATCTCTTCGGAGCAAAGAAGAATGGTGTGCTCTTCCATGAGACTAGCTTGAAGGGGGTGGAAAACCTTTTTAGGTCTCCCCTTTTGCCCAGTCCTTATAATTTTGGGGCGTCCAGGACCCTTTCTTGTTATTTCGATTCCTGGATTCTGGATTTCTTGGTTTTCCATTTGAGGTTCTAAATTTTCACCTTCCGGGTCTTGGGGTTGTTCCTGAGGCTCCTCTTGAGCTTCTTCGTATTCATCATCCGAATCACTGTTATCCTCGTCGTCATCATCATTACGATTTTGATTTTCTCCAGGAACAAATTCTATTTCAACTTCATTCTTTTTATTTTGAGGATTTTCCTCCGATAATCCTTGCGACGGTCCTCGTCCTTCTTGATTCTCATTAGCTTCATTTAAGAACCTTACACTTCTACTAATGATGACTTTTCCTTTTGCCGGATCCCAAATTCGGTATCCTTTTGATTTTGAGTCGTATCCAATAAAGATCCCTTGTATTGCACGATCCTCGAGGTTTTGTTTCTTATTATTAACCGCATAGTAAGTTTTAGTTCCGAATTTTCGAAAATACGAGACATCCGGGGTTTTGTTTCGTAGTATTTCATAAGGCGTTTTTCCATCCAAGCTTTTACTCGGCCATCTATTCAATATATGGTTGGCTGTAAACATGGCTTCCGCCCAGAAGCATTTGGGAAGTCCTGATTGGGCTAACAAGCATCGAGTTACTGCTTTTAATGTTCGATTTTTCCGCTCTGCGATCCCGTTTTGTTGCGGTGAGTATGGCACGGTCAAACTTCTTTGAATCCCCTCCTTTTCAAGAAAATGATTGAACTCTTCATTCACGTATTCTCCTCCGTTATCAGAGTGGACAAACTTTATTTTCCTTTCCAGCCAGTTTTCCATTCTTGCCTTGTAGTTTCTAAAAGCATCATACGCTTCTGATTTCTTTTTCAAAAATTTAATTTCACACCACCTGCTTTTTACGTCGATAAAAGTAGCAAAATATTTCGCTCCGGATAAAGATTGCCACTCCATTTTTGACAAATCTGTGCATATTATCTCTAAAATGTCTGAAGTTCCTTTGGCTTTGTCTTCTGTTTTTGGATACGGTTTCTGAGTCATCTTTGATTTGATGCAGATTTCGCACGTAATTTCATCCAACTTTTTCGCATCGATTCCTCGAATTGTTTCCTTTTTCTGTGCATCTATCAAGGTCTTCATGTCCAGATGGCCCATTCGATTATGCCAAAGCCAGGTCTCCTTTTTGCTATCGATCGCTGCCGCTGCCCCACAACTTTCCATTTTATTTTCTTCCACATAATATAAGTTTCCTTTTCTTGGGGCTGTAACAAGGCTTTCTCCCTTAATTTGTGCCTTTCCACGTATTATTTCCGCTTTTTCTCTTGTAAATATTACCGTTAATCCCTTGTCCGTTATTTTCCCTACCGATATCAAGTTCATTCGTAGGTCAGGGACGTACAGAGCCCTCTCCAGCTCTACTTCAGTTTTCATTCCTTCATATTCTGTTGTGAACATCACGGTTCCACTTCCTTTTACGTCCGAAGTTCCACTGTTAGCTAAGTTTAACTTTCCTCCTTCAAATTGGTTCATTTTTATAAAGGCTTCTCCGTCCTTTGCGAAATGAGACGTGCATCCGCTATCCAAGCACCATATTCTTTCCATCTCCGCTCTTGATCCAAGTAGCATGCTTTCTTCATCTTCAACTAATAATCCTATTCTTTTTCCCTTTCCATCATTATTCGGATGATTCCGTCTTTCAAAATTTTGAATTCCTTCATGATTATTTTTAGGCCAAAATTGATTATTTGAATTGTTATTTTTATTTTTCCAACAATCCACGGCTTTATGGCCTTTCCTTCCGCATTTCCTGCAATCATATGGAAAATAATTTGAATTTGAATTTTTATTATTTTGATGGTACTTATTCCTATAATTGGCTGCGAATGCTCCGTTTCCATCTTCCTCAGAAGTTTTTGTTTCATCCCTATTTGATCTGGATTCGCTTTCCTCCATAATCTTAACTTTCAACACCTCCATTCCTGGGAGTTTATCCTTTGTTTCCATAGCGACTCGAAAATTTTCGAAGCTATTCGGTAGGCTGTGTAGCACTAATAATCCCACTAGTTCCTTATTTATATCTATTCCTACCTCTTCTAATTTTTCTACTGTTTCGCAGAAGCTGGTCAGATGTTCCTTAATATCCCCTCCTTCGCTCATCTTCATATTCATTAACCTTTTGAATGACATTGCCTTTTTGGCCGGTCCTGTTGATTGATAACGTTCTTGTAATGTCTTCCACAACCCGTTCGAAGTCGCGCTATTCTTTATGTTGTTCCTTAACTCCGAAGCACTTATCGTCAATATTAAATCGGCTCTAGCTTTTTGATCTGCTTTTTCCCATGTGGTTATTGCTAATCTCGATGCAGCTATCCTGGCGGGATCCTCATCTAGAACAGGCTTAATGTTATTTCCACTTACGTAGTCCCATATGTCGTTTTTGATACAATAAGCTTCCGCATGTATTCTCCATGTATCATAATTGTCTTTCGTTAATTGGTCAAACTTTATCCTTGACATTTCAAATCTTTAAATCTTCCAATCTGTCCGATCTTCCAAAAATTTTATCTTAATAATTTTCACGATTTTCCAATTGCCTAATTCAGCGATCCGCTGGGCCCATAACCATTGTTAATATTATTAATATAAAGATTTAATGTTTTGTGAAAATACATCCTGTTTATTTACGATAGACAACAATAATGAATAGTAAGGAAAAACAAAAGGCATCGTACAAAAAACAAAGGTATCCAAAAAACATTCTAGAACTCGTCGTTCCAATAAAGTTGTCCAACAAGCTCCAACAATTTTTGATGCTTCAGTAAAACTTCAGGCCTTATTTGCAAGGCCAAACTGAACGATTGATTAATGAAATCATTTGCCAAGCCCCCAAATAGGCCTAATATCTTCAACTAAATAGCATTAAAATCGAATCAGTAGTCACGCAATTTCTTTAAAAACAAATTACCATCCGCAATTAATTTAACAGGATACTTATCAATAAATTTTACTATAAATATCCGGATATTGATATGCTTTTAAATCAAGTTTATTATTTGTCATTGGTAGTTTAACCATCGTCAAAATGAAGTCGGTCATTTTCGTAACTGTTTTTGCTGTTTCGGCGTCGTCCATTCCTTTAATGGTACAGTATTTTCCGAATTTTTCGCCACAAAAAAATCCTAATCTAAGCACGCCGTTTTTACGCTTGAAGATATTTTTTTAGGGTAACTATAAAGCAATAATCGAATCAATTGATGATAGGAAAGACATGGACAGAACTTATGCGGACTGGCGAACCATGGTCGAAAAAAGAAGCAAGAAGGAATCTGGATTTGCCGGAAATTTTGAAGTGAAGAAAACACTTGAGCAACCTCAGGTTCGGAGCACTATATAAATTTTAAGGTCTGAATTCATTTTATCTCTTATAATATATTATGTCGTCCATTTCCAGGTAAAGTGCGACACTTTTATTTGGTCAGAAACTCGCGGATGGAATAATTTTAAAATGGCCATGCTTAACAAACTTTCCCTATGCGATGAAAAAATCAAGAAAAAATATTACGATCCGTATTTTAAAGGAAACGCAACTTGGGTATTCCCAGATTGCATAATAACAACGGTGAGAATTTGTTTCATTAAAGTTTCAAGCACAAAAGTCAATGAAATAGCATTTTTTTTAAATTTTAGGGTCATATGGAGATTAGCAAGGACAATAAAATTAATATAGATCAAGTTATGCACGCGATGATGGATCAATGCGTTTACGGGAGATTTAAGTTTGAAACCAAGATTCTTAATAAGAATGAAGTTGTTTTTGGAGGGCTTGATATGATCGTAAGAATAGAACCTACAAACGAGACTAGAAAGCGATCGTAAATTTTTTGATTTTTGTTTTCAATATACGATTTTAAGAAAAGGTGAACGAATAAAAATTATTGAACCTGAGCCTAAAATTACTCTTAAACTCGAACCAAAAAAGTTTACTTTCATTGACTTGCTCAATGCTAAAGTTCAGGTGCTTTGACGAAGCGTCATTTTAAAAATTTTCTTCTATAGGTTAAAGACAGAACTCTGTGGACAACGCTTTAAAAATTTCTCTCTCCCTTAATTTCAAAAATTTATCTCCACGCCTACAAACCTACATAACACAACAACCCACCTGTTGAGTTTGTTTCAGACGCTGCGCGACGCTAGTCGGTAACATTTGAAACAACAACGCGTCGCTTTTCTTCTTTTCCTTATTTAATTCCCTCGCTTTATCCGCTAGATTCGCAGCGTACATTTGTATCGTTGCAACGGCGTTTCTGACAAGGACGATGATTATCGGTGAAATAACGAGCACGATGATGAGGATCGCTATCCCGATTCCTTCTTTGTTTGCCGCTTCTTTTAAATCAGCATCAACGTATTTCCTGGAAAAAAAAAAAAGAAAATTATTGTTATTATTTATTTTATTACCAGAGAAAATAATAAAAATATAAAGAAAGAGGAAAAAATAGTTACTTGATTCCCACTCTGAGTTGTAATTGGAGTTTACGAAGTTCATCTATGTATGACGTCAAGGAATCCGTGTAAGCGATGGCGTCTTCGATGCTTGCGTTTCGTTTCCTGTTGCGAAGGATTTCTTCCGTCCTGAAATTGAGAGAATTAGAAATATCAGTTGTGCTAAATCGATAACTTTGGCTACTTCTGGGACCTTTCTCAGCTAAGTGAGCGAGCCAAAGCTCTCATGTTTGGGCCTCCTGGTCCCAGCAAGCAATGAAAATCTGAGTCATTCGTTACAAGAGCTTTTGGTAAAAGTTTTGGCTGTGACGCCAAATCATCTGAACCACTAAAAGGGCATTGACTTGTAATTTAGGTCAAAAAAAGTTTTCCATTTATTTCTCAAGCCCTTCCTCTTAAAAAAAACCAAACCTTCTTACCTCTTTTGTATTTTATCATAGTCCGTCAAATTTTTTATAAGGTTAGCGTGTAACTCTTTGATATTCAGCGCATAATTCAGCGATGCATTTAAAAGATCGCTGCCTAACGACTCGTGACGAACGTAGCTTATGTAGTTGGACGTTGACAATTGTCCCCTGCCGTAATAGCTGATTCCGTACGTCAAAGCAATCCCCATGTTTTCAATGCTTCTCAATATATTCTTAAAAGCGAGTAAATATCTACGAAATAAAAATAAATAACTAAATATTTATATTTCTTCAAAATGCATCAATCGGACGTGAAAAATAAATATTTTTCAAGTGAAAAATCGAATCTCCCCAACAAAATGTACACAGTCTCTAGCGTTATTAAGGATAAAAAGAGTTTTTTTTTTTTTTTTTATTCATGACTCTTTTTTGCGTTTGTCCCGTATATTTTCATTCATAGAATGGCGGATATTTTCTTTGCATTCTTTGGCATAACCGCAGTTATTTGAAATATTACGATGGGAGAATTAAATTAATTTACCTCCATACACCACTGTGATCCGTCTCTTTTATTCGGGTTGTGAGATGATCTAGCATAGCTGCGTTGACGGATGTGTACCAAGCTAGGACTTCTTGAACTGTGCTTTCTTCAGAACTGATTTTATTTCTAAAATAAATATTTAAAAAAAAAATTAGTCTACATTTTTAAGCATGAAAATATTTTTAGAAAAATTGCGGCAAATTTTTTTTGAAAAAACTGGAAGTATTTCTAAGAATACACGAGCATGGCAAAAATTTTAAGAAAATCCTTTAAAAGCAAATAGGCAACTTGCATCGCAAAATTATTGTTAATATTAATTTTTCAATCAATAACTAAGGTTCAGTTTTTAAAAAATGCCGCCTTTCAGGTAGCAGAAAATTAGCTTTGAAATTCAAATTTTAAAAAGCCCGCCAAAAACAAACGAGGCAATTATGACGTCACAACTCAGTTTCCTTTTTTCCTATTGGTGGAATTTTCGGGCCGAAAGAATTAGCCGATCAAATAGAAGAGTTATGATGTCATTAGCACAAACATGGCGTATGGTTGTATTTGGCGGGTTTTTTAGGATTTGAATTTCAAATTCAATTTTTCGCTGGCTAGCCTTAGTTAAGAATTTCAGGATCCGTTAATAATGTTTTCTAAATTCGCGTAAGAAATTAAAAAAAAAAAAAAATTGAATAAAATTGAAATGATTTTTTTTAAAAGAATTCACGAGCATTGCAAAAATATTTGGGAAATCCTTATAAAGAAAATTGTAACAAATTTTCAAAAAATTCTTTGAAAAAACTCTTAGAAGAGTACTCGAGATATTCTTTAAAAAAATGGGAGCAAAAATTTTGATGATTTCCTTTTACTTTCTGGATCAAAAATCAAGAGACCATTCGACTCTGGCAACACGTTGGGCTAAAAAAGTCATCAACCATATAATAAAAATCAAACTGACAAGAAAAATGAAGAATAATGTCGATTTTACATCACCAATAAAGACGCCTCGAAACTGTAAATCTTAATCGAAAACTCAGTTAAAAAGTTTCCATCGACCTTATCATTCTTCTCCCTTTTAATACGATTTTCTTCTTTTGAAATATTCTCAATCATTCGTCTCCTTTCCCGCTGTATATCGAAAAGAAATAATCACTCGATTGGAACGTGTGATCTATGTCAAACAGGAAGGATAGCAAAAAAATGAAATTCATACACGAATAAGTATTTATGATGACGGGTTAAGTAATGAATGAGGTCATCGGTCGGGGAAAAGCGTAATTTTCTTCATCTCGGACATTAAATGACATTTTCATTAAACTATCCCCTTCACTTCACGTCTGGTACATTGACAGTTACTTGGAAAACTCAATTATAACAAAATTGACTTCTCACACATTCTCAAAACTTTTCCATTTGTCATTCTCTGTGAAACTTCCTCTTTTGGTTTTTTTGAGGGAATAACCCCGAAGCCCGTGTATGACGCAATACATTTTTTTGTAATTGGGTTAAAATTTAACCTAAGCAGAACTTTCTCGGCTTTCATCTCTGTCACGCTTTACTCACGTGGTTTTCATTGGAAAGGTAAATATTAAATTAGTAACTAATGTCTTCCTTGGCAGGCGAAGTGGTAAAATATTCGTGAAGGGTGTGGTTATATTTCTTACACATACGTATGTTTTATTGCTATAGCATGATCATTAGCTTCCGCCTAGGATCGAAGCCGAAATATACTGTGAATGGTGCACGTAAGAACCTGAAAGTCAATCTATGATCCAACTCCTGCTTTGCTAACTTGTCAGGGACCATGAAATTTTACCGAAAAGCTGAGCCCAAAATTTCTAGTTTCTAACTGCAAATTTAGGGTCCGCACAATTCGAAGCGCAAAAAAAAAAAAAAAAAATGCAAATGCGAGGCCCAGAACCCGCCGAGAACCATCTTGGAACGTCCAAGAATATTCATGATAGGTTTGAGAAATCATAGAGTAGTGGAATTTGAAATAAATACTGTAAATTCGAACTGAATCAACTGGCAAAAATTAGTAGCCGGGCGGTTTGACCCTCCTGTAACAAGAGGTGGTCAAAAGTTACTAATGCACAAAATTAGTTTTAAACAAAAGATAATTTAATTTCAAAGACAATTGTACAAACCTGCTTTCATAAAATTCGCAACAAGATTGATTTTTTTCAATTTGACAAAAAATAAGTAAATTTTTTTTCAAAATTTTCATGGCCGACATCGCTTGGCGGAAGTTTAAATCTTATTTTCAAAGGTAAATTAACTAGAAGCAAAGCACTATATTAAAAAGTCCCATCTTAAAGTTTAAAGCATATGATATGAACATGACCAAAGATCAAAAATCAAAACCCAATAAAGAGGTAAAAAATTAAAGCATAAAATATCCCACCCTACTGTGTTTTTTAAATACAATTCGAAATCAATGTTTGCCATGAAAAGATCCCGAGACTCCGGCTCCAAACTTACCGAAAATTGCAAAGGTGAACAATAAACTCTTCTTTCTTGTCCAACAGCTGCCCATTCACCGGCAATGTAATCGGCGGCCATTGAATCATCCTCTCCAACGTCTTATTCGTATTCGCAAATTGTTCTGATATGTTCGACCTGAAAAAAAATAAAAAATCGACATTTCCAATTTAATTTCTAATCAATACGCAAAATTAACTAAATAAATTTTACCTCAAAGGTTGTGAGCTTTTATTCGTAAATACAAAAAAAGCAACTTCCGATCTTTCCAATTGCATTTGAGTTACAAATTTACCCAAATCAGTAGCTATGGCAACCTGTAAAAGGATATAAGAAAAAAAGATTCAAACTCAAAAGAAAAACGTTTTCCTTTTTGAATTAAAGTTCATGTTGACTAACCTGAGTTTCAACGTCTTCAATGTCGTTTCTGTATTCGAGTAAATATTGAAGAGACATGGAAGTTTGAACTATTAGAGCTAATATCGGGATGAAAGGTAAAATGATCATTTGAATTAATTGAAGCCTTCGGCCTCGTTTGTAAGCCGGGTTGACGGCATCGGCACAACAAAGTCCGTCGGATCTCCTGCTTGGTTCCTCGCTGATTCTGCTGATTTCTGAAACGCTGTCTTCATCTTTTGAAAATTTGATTCCGGGATATGTTGGTTCTTCGATTGACAGTTTCGAGTTTCCGTTCTGGATAGTTTTTTCCGCCATTTTGTGAGTCTGCAAGGTTTATAATTGGTTAAAGGATTGAATTTAAGATGCGGATGGTCGTGGCTTGCGATTTACAGTTTCTAGCCACTTGATAATGGACTCTTACGGGTTCAAGTGTATTATTCACGGATTAGATTTTCAGCATCCTGCTTTGTCTCCCTAGCCATTTTTAAAATGCAAATCCGCCAGCTGTTTTTCTGCATGAAGTAATAATTGTTGGTTCCCCCGTTGTAAAGTGCCCGTGTGCAGCTGGGTAAGACGAGTACTGAGGTTGCTCGACAAATATTGTCAGGATTTCTTCTTTTAACCCAGTGCACGAGCCGTACCAATGTTTTAGCTCCGCCTTCCCATTGTATTGTCTTCAGCCTTACACCAATATTTAGTGAAGCCGCCCCCCTTAACTCGTAACCCAGAAAAAACCCTCACCTAATCATTTCTCTTTAGTAAGCCCTTTTTTTTTTTTTTTTTTTTAAATTATAAATGTGATTTGCAAAACATTATGTAAAAAATTTTAATTAATAAAAAGCCTTTATTACAATAAAATATTCTTTGTAATTCATTTATCCTTCACAAGAAATCGTCTTAAGATCTCTTTAACTAAAAAAACCTGCTGCGATTGGAGGGTTAGGCAACTTTGTATACATGAGTGTATTCTTTTGAATTTTTCTTTCCTGCGAAATTAAAATGAGCTCGAATAGCAATTCAACATTTTAATGGCTAAGGATGTTCTGGTATCCTATTCGCATTTGCTAAACATGAGAATACTCGAGTCATTATTATAATTTAAAACCTTTCCTCTTTTCTGCGAAATCAACCCTTTCACTAAGAATAATTCACTAAAGCGAACTCGAAGCCGGATGCCAATTCAAAAACGAATTCAAAGATTAGCTATTATCAAATTTGTTGATAAAACTTTCCACCGTTTAATTCAAACCCGATCAAATCTGAAATCTCATAGCTTTACGGAATTCTTCCAATATTCGTAAATTAGTGTTCGGTTCTTTTAACAATCTTTAAAGAACTTTTAGTTGGAATGATTTATACCGTAAGAAACGAAACCTCGCAATTTTGAGGTAATCTTGATATAAATTTTGAAAAGCCCTCTTGAAATTTAGATTTTAATTATTTGCAATCTTGTAATTAATGAACGATAAATTACTAGTCACAGCAGAGAACCTTGCAAACAGATTTAAGAGTCGGGGGTAATTATATTACAATATTTCGAAAACGGTTAATACAAATTAAAGTAAATCGAAATTGCCTCGATTTTTATTACCTTTTCACGCGTATATCAAAGGATTAGGGTTTTAAAATAAATTCCAAGGATGCGAAATTTTTCTAAAACGCAATAAAGAACAGAAAACCGAAAATAAACGTGCTCTACAGGACCTGAAGCCTTACTAACGCACCTAATACCTCTTTCCATTCGATCCGATTAAGGACCGCCCATCCTAAGGACCAGCCCAGCCCCCTACCCCTCCCAAACTTAAGTTATGTTTCATCAATGCATTACCCCTCCCATTTATCCGTAGACAGGTGGCTAGTGTGATGGACGCAATACAAGACTATTCGAGAAATGGCCAGTTTTTGTTCTTGTCTTGTATAATTTTTTTGATTTAGAGTCTTGTCTTTCATTTCTCGCAATTTCTTGCACTATTGATTTAGGTTTGAAATTTTTCACGTTCAATGTCTCTAAAGAAGTTTGAGAACCGCCCATCCTGAGGACAGGCCCAGAATTACTAAGCGCCTTTTCGAAGGACAACATTTTTAATATCAATTCGCTTAAACGAAAAACAACAAACCTCCCTTCCCCCCCACTTATTTTTCATAACATATTCAATTCTAGATTTGAATATCACTTAAATTCTAAATTTCCAAAATACCGCAAGCTTTACGAGGGTTTGATATCATAAAACGAAAAACTTTTCTATAAAAACTAGAGGGGAAAGTCTCATTTTTTAAAAATATTTTTTTATTACTTCAAAAATTTTTACGGCGAAAACCCCCCGAATAAAAATTTTTTGTGGCCTTGATTTGCTCTAAAATATTTCAGGATTGTTTTTCTAAAACCAAAAACCTTATCTACTAAAAATTTATGTATATCTTTTAAAAAAAAAAACCCCCGGACGAAAATAATTCATTGGAGCTTTAATAAATGAATCCCTCATTACATTCTGACCGTGATTTAAGCTTTTGTATATGAAAACTTGTTTACCCATTCACAGTAATTATTCATCCGCATTTCCCAGTCCCCCCCCCCCCCCCCCCCCCCGAAAAATTCTCCGTCTGCTCTATTTTCCTGGAAACTAAAAACTTTCTCGGGAAAAGATATATATTCGGCTAATGACGATCGACGTATTGGAAAGAAAAAGATGCCCATTCGAATTAAACTTGTAAAAACTTCTTATCTTTTACTTTTTTTATATACTCGAGAGAAAATACCAAAATAATGTCATAAAGGCTTAAAAAGAGGGAGGGGGAGAGAGAGGGGGGGGGGGAGACTAATGAGTAGAGATGCTTCAAAGTGCGGCGCCAAACAACTTTTTGTCGTCATACTGATGGGCATTCTTCATTTTTAATGTAAGTTTTCTTCCTTTTCCTATTATTCTAAAGATTCCTTTTTTTAAAAAAATTGATAAAGGGTATTAACCTATCTTTCATTAAATCCTCCTGGATGCTTTGAGGAAAATATTAAGAGAGTGGATCGGGGGATCGTTTAGACAGGGTAAATTGAAGAAGGTGATAATGTTGATTTAGAAAATTAGATCACGTTGCCTGTTTTATTGGAAATAAAGTAGAAAGCAATGATCTATTGAGAAACAAAGGAGAAAGGAAATAAGGAAGAGAGAAACGTGTTGCATTGCAGTTTTAGCTGTGTTTTTTTTTAGGGAATATGTTTTTGTCTTGGTTAAAAAAAAATGTTTAGGTTGTGTTAAAGGTTATGGATGTTATTTTGTCTCAAGGTGGGGAAAATAATTTACCTTGATAAATACTTCGAAAGTGCAATCAGTGATTATGCGGGAGCATTTTTATTTAACGATTTATGTTGTCACGCGATATGGGCGAATAATTTTGAAAAGTAAAGAAATTTTTTTTTAAAGAGACTGGAAATATTTGAGCAAGGAAAGAAAATTTCATATAAAATGAAAAATGCGTTTATATAAGATTATGCATTGCGAATGCAAAACTACCCTTAGAATCGCTTTAGTGGTATAGGGAGCCCCCACTAAATGCTGAAGAGCCCACATTGAAAAGGGGAAACTTAGGGACCCTAGTAGAGAGTGGGCACTTTGATGAGTCGTCTGCTACATGGTTCCATTTTGAAAACTGGAAGCTGCCATGATCTGCCAATTGCGATGTTCGCTTTTAAATTAGAGAATGGCGGCCACCAAATTCGAATTATGGCAGCGTCCAGTTTTCAAAATGACGTACCCCTATGTAGCAGACGACTCATCGAAGCGTCCGCTCCCTATGGAAAAATAATCCCTTCCCCAATAATCGCCAATTTCTGTCGCGAAGCCGGCATTTAAAGAAAAAAAAACGAGGGCCTAAGGCCTAAGTCGACCTTTAGATGAACTGTGACTTTTAACGCCGAAAATCAAATTATCATACACGTAACATTTGCAACCAAAACAAAAACAAACATGGCTGTTAAAATACACCAGTCTGCTCAGATTACTAGATAGAATGTTTATATCTTTTGCTTGAAGCCAAAAAACATTTGTTTACTTTTTTTAGAGTCGGTTCAACTGTTCTTAGCTTATGGAAGTCAAGGAGGTTCATTCAAAAATTCGAACGCTTTTCTACTGTGCTTCATAAGTTAAGAACTAAATTGTTGTTGTGCTTCACCTGTTCCTATTTAAAAAATGAAAACATTCTATCTAGTAATCTGAGATTGTCTGTCTGATTTCCAAACATACAACATGGCTAAAATCTAAAAAGCGGTGGTGCCGACATTCTCCCTCCTTCAGATTACTAGATAGAGTGTTTATATCTTTTGTATGAAGCCGAAAAACATTTGTTTACTTTTTTTAATGTCGGTGCATTGAAAAATTCGAACGCTTTTCTACTGTGCTTCATAAGCTAACAACTATATTGTTGTTGTGCTTCACCTGTTCCTATCGAAAAAATGAAAACATCTGAGAAATTTCCTGTTTCTAACCCAATTCTCTCTTAATCTCTCTAGTTTATTTACTAACGTCAAAACGAAATTCATTTCCATTAATGGAAATATTCCATTACATAAATTTAAAATTACGATTTAATTTTCCGAAAAAAAGCTATAAATCCCGAAACATTATGTAACGGTTTCTTTGGTTCCACTTGAAAACCGTTAACATGAATGCTACAAACAAAACGGATATTCCAATTTTTTTCGACATTTATTAAAAAAAAGTATACGTTTTTAGGATTCTATACCCTCACGCTGAAAAAACGCACAGTTCGTTTCGCCATTATTTTAATTAAAAGGAAAAATTTTTTACATCAAACCGAACGAACAACACAGTTTTTACAATATGAAAGTCATTTGCATTTCATATATTTTTTAAGAATTCCGAAAAAAAGGGCTTTTTTTTATTATTTTCTCGTAAATATTTTAATAGAAATGGAACATTACGCCTCCCAGCCAGAAAATTTCCTGGTGTCCCTACGTCTCAATTTAAATAATTTAAAATACCTCGATGCCAATTTTGATTTAAAGATCAATGTTAATGATTACGGACTGTTTACCAATAAAATTCTCTCCCAACATTGAACAGATGCGTCCATCAAAACGTTTTCAATTCGATTAGCTTTTATACCTTTACATCCTCCCCCCCATCCTTGCTCTTCGATTCATTAACTCTCCTTTGACATCCGGAATCCTTTTAATAAAGACTTATCGAAAAGGACGTGATGTACACGAAGACGAAACGAACTTTATTTAAGCACCTAGCAACAAAATTGCGGGGAAAAAAATCCGAATATAAGATTAATAAGAGGAGATGCGTTAATGAAGCAATTTCACATATTCGATATCATGTCAGGAAGTTAATGAAGCAATTTTATCATGGGAATGATAAATATCGAGCATTAAACTCCTTTTTTTTTTTTATTAAAAAAAATTTAGCGAGTAAAGTTCTTTAAAAAAATGGCTATTCTCATATGGCCAGTAGATAAATTTTGATCTACACAGCCAGCTTTGCTAGGGCTTTGGTTTGTCACAATGCCCCTCTACTCTCACCTTTGACCTTTATTTGTTATTTTTTTTGGACACCACTAATTTAATTAGTTTTGAAACATTTTCCTGCCTTGAAGGCATTTCCACTAAGATTATTTCAAGGTTGGAATGGATTTGTTCGACAAAACCTCGAAGTTTGTATTCTCTCAAATTACTGCTTCGGAAAATGTCGGTGACGTTTATCGCTGAAATGCCCGGAAGCGGGTCTGAAAACTTGTGAAACGTGCGGGATATAATATTTCTTATGGGGAAATTTGAAAGGGGTTAAAAGAAAACAGGGTGGGCTAGCTAAGAGAAAAAAAGTTATTGTTTGAAATGAGAAATGATATATGTATCCCAAATGTTGACCTAAATCGTCAAAACAACAGAAATACTACGTATCAATTACTTTGCGCAAGGAAAAAAATAGCAGCTTTTAACTAAATTCTAAAAATTTAAGTTTTCCGCTGCCACCAAATTTTTTTCCCCCACTCGTCGTCGGGTTTTGGAGCTTACTTCTGGGTTTTTATCTGGCGCTTAGGTGGCTAGCGTTCAACGAAAGACTCACCAGCGCCATAGGCGACTGGGGGGGCTGCGGACTGGTGGCCCCATCCAGTACCAGTCAGCAGGAGCACGAGTCTTGTGCCCTATTTTGGACTTTCGTTAAGATCGACCATAGACATTAAGAGCTCTGCCCTCGAAAGCATTTATCAAGTGTTTTTAGCCATAATGTATGACTGTACCACTTGTTAGAACTATTATGAAAAAATTAAGAGCTGCGAATTTAAAAAAAACACGTGCAACTTTCTCTAATTCAAAGAAGGAAACACATCCCATTTATTAGAGCTGTTATTTTATTACTACGTCACGCAGCCTTTTCGCAGAATCACGCAATTTATTCCTGAAAAAATATCTAAAATCGTCGGAAACTTATAAAAACTTTTTCAAAAATAAAATTTTTTTAAATAAAAAAAACGAAAGAAAAAAAATCAAGTTCAAGGAGGAAAAACCAGAGATTTTAATTTCACTCACCCCGACGAAAATTAAAGAGAAACGGATCGTAGGAGTCTCCCTTAAAAAAACGAAAAAAAAAGGCCGGGTGGCGACGAGTTTTATTATTAAAGAAGAAAAAGATGTGAATAAAATATAATGAACTGACAAACCAAAAGGAAAAGTGTCAATTAAAAATGGAGGAGATTGTATATAATAATAATATCAAGGGAGACGTTACCAAGCGCAAGGACATAGTTGATTGGGGATCCGGTTACACCTCCCTTCGGATTTATTAATGTATCATCCCCAAACCCCAAAGTTTTGAGAAATCGAAACTTTAAAAAAAAAAAAATCGAGGAGGAAAAGTCGAAAAAAATTAAACACCTCAGATGAGATTACTCGAGGCCTGCGTGGTGTTGTCGCTTTCCTGTAGCGAATATTTATTAGAAACTTTAATTTTTTTAATGTTCGGAAGTTTTAACTGATTAATTTAATTAACGGCAAAAGTTTGAAAAAGTTTTTTAGCATTACGGATTTTTTTTTTGGGATGTGCTTCACGAGAATTTTGTTAGGGTTGACTAAAAATTTGGGGAAGGTTGAAAAAGAGTTATTTTGAAGTCTTTATACTTCTTCCTTAAATGCCAGCTCTTCGAAGAAGTTAGCGACCATCATTGCGATCTGGGTCTTAGAAAATGCCGAACTAATTGCGAGGTTGACTGGACAAGTTATTACCACGCGCCGGTTTGCCTTTGCCTTACAGGAATGAGGGAAGTGGCAAGCCACAAGAATTAATCGCTTCAACAAAACCCCCAAATTAAGTTCACAAGCCGCAGATGACATTTGTCAAAAATCGGAAAATTAAAAATTGTCTTTTTTGGAATAATTTTCATCAAGCATTTTTTTTTATGGATGGCTCAAATTCAATCTCTCTAAGTTATATCCTTGTGACGTCATTAGTGCAAGCTAAACTTGGAAGTTGCCAGACGGGGGGATTTTTTGACGCCATTTTGGAACCATGAAATAGTCACCATAAGCTAAGTACAAAGATCAGATGACGTCACATGACGTTAAGTTCAAGATCATGGCAGCTTCCAGTTTTTAAAATGGCGTATGTAGCAGACGACTCTTCGAAGTGGCCATTCCCTAATTGAAAACATATATCTGTTTACAATCTATATTCAATTATTTATCGAATGAGAAATGAATGACGTCACAAGTATATAACATGGAGATTTGATTTGAGCAATCCTCTAAAAGAAAATCCTTGAAATTTTACAACTTCCAACACGTCAGCTCGTCATTTTGCCAGAATGTAAATTATCTTTTAACGAAAATCGTAGCCTAAATATTATAAGGTTTCATGTCCACTGAGCAGGTTGACCCCGGCTGCCCATAAACTAAACTAATGAACTTGGTGTCAATCCCGCAGTGGAGATGGAACCTTATGTGATCTCAAGAGCTCACCAAAGGGCAGGGACGCCACCCCCTGGGTAGGACCATTTTTGCCCTACCGGTTACCCTGTCAACTTTCTGCGTCTTCCTTCAATCTTCCTCTCCATCACCAGATTCAGAGACGATAATTGGCCTTAAGCCGGTTTTACCTAAACTGCTGCCCTTCAAGGAGCTTTGAATCAGATTTAAATCAAGAGTTGGCTAACTTGAAAAAAATTCTGAGCATGCAGTTTTAATAATAGAAACGCTGATAACTAAAGTTTGGGTAGCTATGACTGTAAATTACTCTGATAGAATCGCACGAGATATGACACGATATTGTTCTCAGGGGAGATCGTACGAAGTGATAGAATGAACAGGGTTTTAAAAGTGAGACGAGCTAAACTTGAGAAGAAAGATAGATTCTTGTGTTAAGGTGCTCTTTGAAATATAATCCAAAAAGGTGAATCAGGTGTTTCGTCGCCTCCGATGACACGATTTTGCTCCCGGCTTTCGTCCCATAAAGATGAATTTACAATTTTTAAGGACGGCAGGCTGCCAGTAGTTTGGCTAATATTGGCTTAAAAAAAAGCACCTTAAATCTATTCAAATTATAAATACTTTGATCGCTCTTATAGATTCAGATAAAATAAAATCCTTAAATCTGACTAAATCCACCAGTCGAACCATAAACTCAATTTAAAAATTTATAAAAAAAATCCAATATAAAACAAGGGCCCACTCAATAAAAAAATCTGGTTTAATTAAGAATTTCCAGAAACTTTATAAAGTTCTTTACTTCGAATATTACCAAGAAAATTTTCAGCAGCAAAAAATTACCTCGGAAATAATAACGAACGCTCAATATTTCAAAACAAATTTAAAAAATTTTACAGACGAAATTATGAGAAAAAAAAATTATTTTTTTGGCCAACTCACCTAAGTTAGAACGTCTTTCAAAAATAAGAATGTAAAACGAACTGAACATTAGAACGGTAAATGAACGACTGAGCGAGAGGCTCATCATCTTGCTTTCGTATGAAACTTTCTCTCTGCCATGACAATCGGATACGTTAAATCCGTTTTTTTTCTCTCCCCGAAAGAAAAACAAAGAGAAAGTTTCTTTTCATGTTTTTATCCCTCCACCACAAAAAAAAAAAGGATTTAAAAAACGGAATCTTAAAACGTACGATAATAAAAATAAGAGAAAAATATTAAAAAATCGCAATGTACATTTAATAAAAAAATGAATTAAGTAAATAAATCATATCGAGAAAAAAAAACATTTTAAAAAATGAAGTGCACGTAGCGCAATAAGAACATTTGTTTAAAAAAAATGTTTAAGCAATTTAAAAAAAAAAAAGCGTTGAAATAGAATATTTTTTATTTAAAAAAAACGCGGAAATTAATGCAATGGAATTAAAAAATGTAGAAATAAATTTTGTTTTGTCTTGTACGGGTCAGGCTTTGTGCTAGGGTCGAGCCCAAAGCAATTCTATAAGTTCTGGTCAATCTTGTTTCCTTCCAAAAAAATTTTCAGCCAATTTTCAACAATGTCAGAGCCAAAAAACTCGACAAAAAAATTTACTTTAGCCTTGTAGCTCGAAAATAAAATTCTGAGCTTAGTTAAAGTCTGATTATGTTTCAGAGCAGAGTTCAAAAAAAATTCAGAGGAAAAAACACTTTTGGGAAAAAATTTTGCAATGGTCGAAAATCCCAAATATTTCAGAAAAATAATTTAAGGCTTTGCTAAAGCTTAAAATCGCGAAATCCCTGAGCAGGGCCAAAGCTCAAAAATTCCAGAACTATTTCTGAGCTTAGTCAAACACCAAAAAAAAATTCTGAGCTACGCCTAGCATCAAAAAATCTCAGGGAAAAAATTTTAGACCACATCGAAGCACTGAAAAAAATTCTAGAAAAGAATTCCTGTGCTCGATAGGAACTCAACACAATTTCTAAGCCAAACCAAGTTTCAAAAAAAATTTCTTCGCCAGACTAAAGCTCCAAAAAAAATTTTGAGCCGAATCAAAACTCAAAAAAATTCTACGAAAATAATTTTGAGCTTATCCAAACTTTAAAAAAAATCTGAGCTAGGCCAAACAACATTTGTTGAGATCAGATTAGAGCACTACAAAAATTTCTAGAATTTCTATTATTAACCGGAACTTAGTTTAATTTTTAAGCCAATCTGAAGCTCAAAAAAACCGTAAGGTTTTATCTGAGAACTACCAAGCCCGTACAAGACTAAATCTAAAACTTATTTTTAAAAAAAATTAAGTGCCATTAACTTTCAATAAGTAATTCATAAAAAAAATTCTTAAAAAAACCATTTTAGAAAAAAAATTGTCAATACGTTTTAAGAATATATGTACAATTACTCATTTAGCCAGAAGTAGCATTGTCTTGCTAATCATTATAAAAACGACAAGAAATACGGCTTTTTTTAGGAACTCCATTAAAAAAATACTAAAAAAAATCGTGGGCAAGATTAATTTGTACTTATCGATGCACTGGAACCAAATCATGGCGCAGTCTTTCAATTATTTATAACAGCGTGTTGGACGAACGTGACAACTTTCTTGTTAGAATTATTATTATCACCATCGGAAAGGGTGTAAGTGATACATCCATCCGAATCGTCCGAATTATGAATAACTGAGTCTCCGTCGAGTGATTGCACCATTGATGATGTGAAACTAAATTCATCGCCATCCGGTTCGTTAGCCCTAAAAATAAAAAAAGAAGAACGGTGAGTGTTGATGTTTTTAATTAAGAGTTGATAAGATTTGGAAAAATGCGGGAAACTGCAGGGTAGAAAATTTTGGAGAATTATTTGATAGTGAAGTGGTTTCCGTGCAAAAGAGTCCCATCAAGCAATAAAAGAGAGATTTTTCCGTCACCTACACATATTGATTATTCAGAAAAAACATTTAAATAGAACATCCTTGGACCCTAAACACATAAAACATTCAGAAACGTAAAATAGCCCCATAGGATTTTTTTTTAAATTAATGAAATAAAAAAAATAACATATAAAAATATTCAGAGGTCACTGAATTATTTTTTCCCCAATGTTTCTGCTTAGAGCTCTGCACCAGCCCGATCCGTTGAGAAATACTGAACACTGAAACATGCGCAAAAGATTCAACCCTCCAAAAAAATTTTCTTTGAGTCTGGATGTAAAATTTCTGAGCTGAGCCCAAAAGGAAAAATTCTTGCTCTGGCCCAATCCAATATTTTTTGGCTCTTAACAAAATTTTTTTTGAGCCTACTGGACCCAAAATTTTAATTCAGAGCTCAACCCAAAAAATTTTAAGCGGGTTAAGCTCGGTCTACCACGGGCGAATTTAAATTCTCCCGAGCCTACTCCAAAATCTTTCCCTTTTCATATTCGGGCAAAGCTCTATTTTCGCAACAAAAAAAAAAAAAAAAAAAAAAATCAAACCTCTTGCTGGATTTAAAATTTTTAATTTTAACTAAATCCGCTATCAAAGGCAAAACCACACACAACTGCTAAAAAGAAAAAAAATATCACACTCGGAAATAATAATCTGCGACTTACAAAATAGATAATAAGTCTCATTCTTTATTTTTTAACTGGCGTCATGAAGTGCTTTTCCTGAAAAGTTTTTATACGTGTTAAACGCTAGTTAAAATGAACTGAGACTGAGATGATTTTCAACTTTGAATTGAATTAAAAGTGAGTTTCGAAAAACGTCGCATTTGAAGCTTTTTTTTCTGGATCCAGCGTGAGGCGAATAGGCCTAAATCATAATAATATATTTCAGATCTCTGGAAAGTTAAAAAATGACAAAAACATTTCTTTCCCCATCTGACTTGGAGGGGAAAAAAATCATTTCAAGGCCAGATTCCAAAATGAACTGTGAAACGGTAGATTTAAAGTTTTCCAAGCGTGAAAATAAAAGATAATATTCTCATCGTTTACAAAAAGGTTTCGCTAAATAGGAGAGAAAAATTTTTAACAATTCCTAGAAATTTTATGCAAAAAGTTTTTTCTTCTATCGAGAGAAAAAAGGTGAAAAAAATTTTTTTTATTATACTCGGTATTCTCGATTGAAGTGCTTCAACTTAAAAAATTTGCAAAGTTTACGCGAAATTGATTTTTTTTCTGACGTTCCAAGCTTGTTAAACAACTTCCTGAATTGTTTGAAATTTTCCAACAAATACTAATCTAATTTTATTTCACTGAATTTTTTTTAGCTTTTCGACAATGTAAAAATTATCTGATTTTTCATCCAACATTTTTTTTGTAAGGACGCTCGATCAGCACTTGAGAGCCAGGACAAAGCCAATTCGTAAACTTCAACGTGAGCGCGACACTTGAAACCTTCATTTCACGAATTAAAACGGCTTTGTCGCTCTCATTTTGTTAACTAAAACATTTTTAAATAAGAATTTGTTAAATTGAAACTTCAAATGCGACGCTTTTGTAAAAATTCCAATCTTTCTTCTCTCGAAATTAAATTCTCAATCCAGAAATCTCACCTTTGATTATCTTCTGACATCGTAGCTAAACTTAAGCAACTACCTAAATCTCTTTTATACACCTTATCCCCTTCGATCATAACAACATCTAAAGAATTTGAAGACGTGCTGCTTAAAAATATCCCGCTTGGAATTTTACTTTTCCCTAAAACACAAAAAATTAAATTTATTTCACAAATCAATCGAAATTTTTAAATAGCGAAAAAAATATTTACCCAAGAGACGCGGATTATTAAAATTAATATGAATGCTATCTTGAATTACAGCTGTCGAAGCTATGGAAACGCTATCCTCATTCGTTTTAGTTTCCGGTCTTGGTAATGTAATAACTTCGACTGACGTCATATGGACCACGAATAAATATGGGCTGCAATAAACTGGAAATAAAAAATGAATAAATTAGCCCGAAATATACTTTAATTTTTTTTTTATTGGGGAACTTACCAAAATCACAAGGGACTTTGCTCCATTTTAAATCAGGCTGGGTTTTGTCTCCTTTTTCGTTTACAAAAATTCCGAATTCGTTAAAACAGATCAAAAGTTCCTTGTTCGAGACTTGGAAGATTTGAATAGGGAAACTGCCGAACCTCCAGAATGCTAAAGATTTCACTGATGGATTTAAAAATTCTGCAAAAAAAATTCATTATTAATTTTTAAAAATTTTTGGACTTGGCCAAGCTGTAAAAAAATTTCTGCGCCAAACCCGCCTCTCCCCCTTAAATTATTCATAAATCTACAAACCTTTAATTACAAAATCCTTCAAATCAATTTCAAAAACTTTGTCACAACCAACAATAACGGAATGATTCCCATACAACACGCAGTTACACGGGTGAAGAGTTTCCAAAACCTTCGCTATTAAAAACTGATTATTCTTCATGCACCATTTTAAAATTCTAAAAATAAAAAAAATTCCTCGAATGAAAAAAAAAATTCCAATAAGATCCACTCTACTAGAAGAAACAAAAATATTTACATTAATCGGGTGGAAGTTGCTGCTGTTAAGTAAACAATCCCGTCAATATTGTGAGAAACAGCAAACATGAGACAACATTCAACAGCGCTTCCTAAATCTATCGGCCTTACGGAAATGGTTGGATTCGAACAGGAAGCAGCTTCAGCGTTACTGACTAGAGATCGGTGGTCACATTCGACAAGCGATCCGCTTTCTTCGACGATCATTACGGCGAGGCCGATTTGAGGTGATAAGGTTAACTGGCTGACTTTGGAGACGCCTTCGATTTTTACGGGAGTTTTAGTTTCGGTGTTTAATTTTAATGAATATAATCCTTCTTCGGCTCCTAATAAAATTAGCTGTAAAAAATAAAATAAATTTTAGAGATTGAGTTTTTTTTTTTTTGAGAGAGAGGAAATGAAGAGTCATTTAAATCTTGAAGAGCAGAAGTGATTTAACTTTACATCTTAGCTTCAGCCGAGTTAGGAAATATTTGCCATAATAGCCGGTAGAAAAAGTTTTTGCTAGTTTCGAGCCCAAAATAAAAATTTTCACATCAGATTTGAGACAAGCCGGAATTTCTAATAAGCCCAAATCCAGGTTCTTTTTTTTAAATCCAAGCTCGGGAAAAATACAGTGAGTGGTCAGAGCTAAAGAAAAAGTCTGGACTTAGCTGAACAGAAATAAAATTTTTGTGGTGTGAAAAATCCCCAAAAAGTAATATTTGAGCCAAAAAAAATTGTGAAAAATTGGGGGAAAATTTAGGGCAGAGCCAGGTCGGAAAAAATTGTGAAATCGTCTGAGCTAAAAAAAAAATACTTTTAAAATTACTTTTCATTCTTTTTCTAAAATTACTTTTTCGAGCTAAGAAAAAGAATTTGCGCACAGCCAGATCTCTGGAAAAATTTTAGTACTAAGCCCAAGCCCAAAAAAATTATTTCTCTGCAAAATCCTAGCTTGAAAAAAAAAATCTGCGCATTGTCAGAGTTAGCTTGCCGTTGCCAGAGTTAACTTTTGCATAAGTTTAACCTTGCTGCTCGTTTCTTTTCAAGATTTTAATAATTCCTCAACTATAAAAAATCCTTTTTAACCTTTTCACTAATCTGGGTAACGCAATTAACATCTAATCTTTCATTCGTGAACGAATAAATTGGCGTCCCAAGATATTTTTGTGTTTCTTCCGGAACGTTGTCTTTCAAAGCAATCGAATTTAATGCTCCTAGCCAAGCTGGTTTATCACTGGGAGTTAAAACCATTAAATAATGAGTTTCCTGAGGCCAGCATGTCGTTTTCGGAACAATCGCAATCTGAAAAAAAAAAAAATTTTAAATATATAAAAAATTCATTGTTAGTTAAAAAAAATAATCCGAAAGAAAAATAGTTACTTTTATGATATAAGGTAAATCACTCTTGGCAGTGTTGGGCAGATCAGAATTTTCAACAGCTTCGCCAATTACAACGTGGCCATCATCAGGACGTAGATTCCATTTCATGGTCGGTGCTAATTGGCTATTTTTCGGTTCATGTTCGTATATTGAGAGTTGGCCGCTTTCTAGCACGGCGTATTTCTTTTCCCAAGTAACTTTACCAGACCTAAATAAAAATAAAAATTAATTGCGGGCGGTCTAAGCCAGAATAAAAATTTTAAGAAATCAGTCTGCACAGAATTTTGGTAAAAAAAAATTATGGACTGCATTAAAATCATGAAAAATTTCTGTGCCAGGCCCAAGTCTCTTTAAAATCAGCCTTGAGCTAAAATTCTTTTTTTAACCCTCACCTTCGAACCTTAATCCATCCTTCATGAGTAACCGTACTCTCCGAATCTTCAGTCTTCTGCGAATTAATACTATTACTATCAGCTAAAGTCTTCGCATAATGTTTAGCGAATCCATCGGGAAGCCCGCAGGTCTTCGGTATCGTTACTGCACATTTCGGATGAGCCTGAATCCCACAATGATTGCAAATTGAGCTTTGACTTCCCCTATTAATATTGCCGTGGCAACCACCGCATGTAGTGCTTCGAAGAACTAATTGATTCTTGAACCTGAAAATTTTAATTAAGACATATAATAATCTCGTTGAGAAGTTCATCGATTTTATAAAATAACAATTTTTATTTTACCTGTGGGGAATATTATGATGCATTCTTTTCGAAGACGTTTGCCTTTGAAAATTAGACTGACTAGTAGGTGATTTAACTAATTGAGAAAGTGCTTGCTTCGTTGTTGGTGAGTTAAATAGTTCCCTAGGGGTCGCCTAAAAAAAAAACAATCGGCTTACGAATTAATTTTAGTAAAAAAAGTTCCCTATCCCCAAAACATTTATTTTTTAGTTAACAAATAACGAAAAAACATTTAAATGCAGTGAGAAAAAAAAGAAGACAGAGGAAGAAGCTAGGATTTGTAAAATAGTTAAAGTTAAGAGTGTATAAAGCACCTTGTGTTTAGTCAGATGATCGGTTGCTTTTTTACCAGATGGAGGTGATGGCAACACAGCTGGGCTGGGAGGGACGTTTTCCTTTGTTCGTGAACCAAAAAGTACATCCGTGAAAGTCTGAAAGAAAAAAAAAAGTTAAAATTGAAATATTAAGAAGAGGCAATATGAAGTTAAAAAAATCCTGCACATGGCTTGAGCTCAAAATATTACATGATTACATCTCAATAAATATTTCTGAGCATGGCTAGTGCTCAAGAAAAAATTTCGAAGATTAATTACACTTAAAAAAAAAATTATGAACATGGCTAGAGCTTAAAAACAATCCATGCCAACTGAAGCTCCAAAAAATTATTTTGGGGCAATCTTAACAGGCAAAAGCAAAACCCACTTAGGTCTAAATAAAAAAAAACTTTACTTCTTCTTCCAATAGAACGTAACCTGTTTTTATAAATCTAAGCCCACTCAAAACTTAAAAATAAATTTAAACCTCTAAACTTACTTTTTTCTTTTTACACTCATCTAATTTAGCTTGCAAGAAGGTAATTAATTTATTCTGCTGTTGTTTGGTAGCTTCATCTTTTACTTCTCTGTGCTTATGGAAGGTTTCTAATTCCGTAATCAAATTTTGAAGCTCAGAAATTCTAAAAAAAAAAAATTCAATAATTAAAAAATTTTGATCAGTTAAATTTTTTTTAAAAAAAATACTCTTTACCTCGCTTTTAGCGCTTCTGTTAATTCTTGCTCTTCCTCTAATTCTTGAGTCAACTGATAATTCGATTCTTTCAATTTATACAATTGCGTCAGATGAGAAGTTGCCTCTTGTTTAAGCCAGTGGCATTCCGCATTTAAAGAATCATACATGTGCTTCCATTCGCTTATTTCAGCATCGTATTCTGCTATTTTCTTATCACTTTCTTCAACCTAAAACAAAAACAAATTTTCAAAAATTGATTAAAGAAAAGAATTTCGAAAATTTCTCCAACAGAGTTGTGTCCTAAATAAATTTTGAGCCAGGCAGGAGCCAAAAACCAATTCCTACCTGCTGTTTTAAATCTTCCACCAGCGCATTAGCATTCGCAATATCCTTCTGAAGTTTATTCAACTGCTCATTTTTATCCGTCATTTCATGCTCTAAAAATTTCACTCTTTGCTCAGCTCGAATTTTGAATGACTTTTCCTCATTTAAATTTTGCCGACTAGTCCTCAAATCTCCTTTCACAGCTTCTAAATCTTTCTCCAACTTTGCCCTAAACCAAAAAATTAAAAATCACCTCCAATTCACTTAAAAAAATCAAAAATATCACTTCACATACTTCTCTTGAGTGAGCTGCTCAATCTTCTCAGCTTGACTACTCGTAAACTTATCATAATCCTCAAGCTGTTCATCCAACATAGCAATCGTTTCCTTCAAATTAGTATTATTAATTTCCAAACTGCAATTCTTATGTTTTAACTCTTCAATAGTTTTCTCAAGTTTTAATTTATCCATATCACCATTCGTGCAAGCATTTTTCATTTTTTCTTTTTCTTCCTTCAAGGCTTCGACTTGTTTTTCTAAAATTTTACATTGTTGCCCTAATTCGTTATAATCTTTTTTAAGCTGCTTCTGTGATGTTTTTAACTCCTCCAAATTTTCTAATTGACTTTTTAACATTTTGATATCAACTTCTTTTTGATTGAGATCAGCTTTTAATTCAGCTTTTTCCAATGATAATTTATCAAATTTTTCCCTTTCGCTTAAAATTTCCTTATGAGCTTGCTTGCCAGCTTCGTTTAATTTCTCGTTAACTTTCTTTAATTCGTCTTGAAGTTTATTAACGAGTTCTTCGGCGGTTTTAGCTTCACGTTCAGCGATTCTTTTATCCAGTTTGGCGTTTGATAATTCTTTTTCGGCCTAAAAAATAAATAAGAATTAATTTTTTTCATTTTAGCAAAAAAAAAAAAAAACTAAGATATTTTACCTTCCAAAGAGCTAATTGAGTCGATTCTAAAGTTTTCTTTTCTAAAACGGCGGCTTCTCTTAATTGTTGCACCTGATGTTCCAGCTTCGCGGTTTGATCTTCTAAAATCGTGATTTTTTCCTGGTATCTTGTTTCAGCCTCAGTTGTTAACTACGAAAATTTTTTTTAAAAAAATTAAATAAACGAACAAAAAATTGAAATATTTAACGATCACATCTAAACTGAAGTACGTTATGTTTAACACTGAAGGAAAAAAACATTGGATAGTGAGTGAAGATTTATCAAGTTAAAACAGGCTGCATTACGGGGATGCAGTGTTAAAATCCGATATATCATAAAATCTACTCGAGCGAAAAAAACATTTTTTTACATTAGCTAAACATGCAAACATTTGTCTCTACAATCGAGATTGGTTTTACCATGTTTAGCTTGTGTATTCTGATTATTATTTTGGCGGCTAAATCAAAGTGAAGTTCAATGTTAATTTTATTTTTAAATATAAATTTAGGCATCGTTAAATTTTTATTTTTTTTGGGCTCGAGATTAATATTTCGGAGCCAGCTACAGCTCTGCTGGTAGGAAATTATCGCTCCCTTCAAGACACTTTAACATTTTAAATAATTTTGTAGCCATTTTTTTAAATAAAAAAAAACTTTCTTCCATATCTAAACAAAAATAATTATGAAAGAAATTTTTTTAGGTTTTAGCACACTCCGCTTAAGCCACTTGACTTAGTGGGCTGACATAAGTCCTCTGACAACTCCAGGGGATTTATATTAGTCTCTAGTTTGTTCAACTTGATTTCTTCCGGCTATAGAGGGCTAGCTTTAAACCTCTGTCAGACCTAGGCTGTTCTGCTTAGGTTTTCAACAGCTTTGTACTACTTAGTTTATACCTCGATCAGCTATAGCTGGCTCAACTAGAGCTATCAATCCATTCTCAGCTCTATAGCCTTAAGTAGATTAAAGACAGCCAATTTGAGCTTCTTATGGCTCCAAACGAACTTAGCTTGGCCTTTAGAAAACTTAATTCAGACCTCAAGTCATAAAAACTTACCGGCGTGATGTTGGCTATGTGCAATTGTTTCAGTTTGACATTTTCCTCCTCTAATTTAATAACGCTCTGTTCCAAACGATCAATAACCACTTTCAAATTGCTCAATTTTTGCTTATTTTCGCTCTCGTTTTTCTTAGTTTCCTATACAAACAAAAAAAATTATCAAATTATTTTTTGATAAATAACAATCTACTTCTCATTAAAAAAAAAAAAATCTCACCTCTAATTTCGCCAACAATCTTATTTTTTCATCCGAAACCTGCCTGTACTCCTTTTCCAAAACCATAAGGCTCTCTTCATGAGCTGCGATTGCTGATTCATGATCCGTAAAAGAATGCGTTGTGTTTGTAAGTTCTGACTCGACATTCTAAAAAAAAATTTCATTAAAGGTGTTTATAAATATTTAAAAAATTTTTTCCAATAATTAAACTTACAATAATTCGAGATCTTAATTTGGAACATTCTTCTCTTTCCTTTTCCAACTGTTCTTCCAATTTAGCGACATTCAATTTTTCTTCGACTTTTACTTGAAGCGAAGCGATTTGCCTATGCTGAATACTATTTTTCGTCTCTAACTCAGAAATTTTTTCCTCGTTGTCTTTTATCTCCTGCAACAACTTCAAAAAAAATTTTTTTTTTTTAAATTTAAAATCTTAATTAAAAAAATTATTTTTACTAATACTTACTTGGGACTCCCTGCTCGACCAAGCATCCTCAATTCCCTTCAACCTTTCCACTAATTCCATCTTCGCTTTTGTTTCTTCGTTTAATTTTTGCTGAAGAATGCTCGTCTGGCTTTGGCTCTCGCTAGCTATCTGCTCCAAGCGCGATTCAATCCCAACAACACTCTGACGTTTAAATTCTCGTGCCTGAAAAATTTAAAAATGATTAGATTCCTGAAAAAAATTATAATTGCTATAAATAATTACCTTGGCCATTTTGCTTTTATAATTAGCTTCTGCGGATTTCAGTTTTTCGATTTCTTTCCTCGCTGACGATAATTCACTTTCCATTCTGTCGCATTTACTAGCTAATTCATTATTTACCGTGTGGGATTCCGTTAATTTATCATTTAATTCCTCTATTTTCGAATGGAGCTGACTCATTTTGTTACTTATATCCCGTTCTAATTTAACTTTGTTTTGTTTAATGAGATTTAAAGCGTTTGACTCCATTTCCATGCGTTCTTGTCGGTCTAGATCCAGTGTTCGTCTCAAACTCTGAAAAAAGAAAAAAAAATCTCATTTTTAAGATTTAAACACAGCACTGCAGTCCCAATTATAATTTAAAGAATTTTGACTTACTGAATTCTCCGCTTGTGCTTTAGCAACTTCTCTTTGAAGTTTATTCCTTTCAGCTTCACATAATTCCAGCAATCTAGTTTTTTCTTCTAATCTTTTTTCAAGTGTTTCCAACTCCCCTGTTCGTCCATACTGAGCTTCAAATAATTTAGATACTAATTCTTGCTTTTCCTTCTTCGCAACTGCTAAAATGGTCTCCAAGCTTTCTGATTTTTTCTCTGATATTTTATCGTCAATGAGTTTAGAATTTTTCCTGCCATAAAAAAAAGCATTCAATAAGTCGATACTTTAAAAAAATTTAAATCACAAGTAAAATAATTACCCTGACTTAGCTTCAATATCTTGACTGTACGAAAAACCAATAAACGGCAAATTATCTCCAGAAAAATGTTTTTTTGAGTCTTTTGAATCAACTATTGGAGTGGACCTCTTACGTTCTACTTCTGTGAAATTCGAAGCATCATCTGATGAGTTCAAAGAAGGTACAAACGGTGGCACTTCTACAATAAAAAAATTTATCATTAATTTTGGATTACCAAAAAAAAATTATAGCTTTCTTACCATTTCGAATATTATTCCAGTCAATCTCACGAAAAAATGGATGTTTCACAAGTCCTTCATGCTTCAAACGAATACTTGCATCTTCCAACAATTTATCAATTAGATCTTGTAACAGCTCAGGTATTGCCATATTTTCAGGATATTTAACTTTTTTCTTATGATTCATTATATTAAAATATGTGGATGTTAACTGAGTCCCAGAAAAGGGTGTTCTTCCAACTATCATTTCATATGCAAGTATTCCTAATGACCAATAATCACATTCCATCTAATAACACACAAAAAAAAAATTAGCACCACTCTATCTTCACTCCAACAACTTTTAATTTTTTTCCACTTACCCCATAACAATGCTTCTTATTCCTCTCCACACCAGAATCATTCAATGACATCAATATTTCAGGTGCAACATACTCAGGAGTTCCAACTGGCATTGACTGAGTCACCAAACCTGACGATGACAACTTCGCAGCTGAACCAAAGTCAACTAACTTAACATGCCCACATCTATCCAAAAGGATGTTATCCGGTTTAATATCTCTATGTACATAACCCATTTGGTGTAATGCCTTAATTGCTAATGAAGTTTCAGCTAAATAAAATCTGCAAAAAAAAAAAATCAACATGTATAACATTCACACAAAAACACAAAATGTTTTCTCAACAACTTACTTTGCCATTTGTGGATTAAGTTTCCCATTATACCTATCAAATAACGTCAATAAATCACCGCCTGGATGATATTCCATCACGAAATACAAATTTTCATTATCTTGAAATGAATACTGAAGAGACGTTAACCAAGGGGATGTTGCTGAGCACATTATATCATGCTCTTCTTCAAATAACGCAGCCTGGAAATCATAATTCACAATTACAACAAGAAAAATCACCACACCAATGTAAAATTAAACACTTACTGATTCATTGTACAACGTTTTACATTTTTTCAGTATTTTCATTGCATACACATCATTTGTCTGCTTTTCTTGCACTAATTTAACCTCTCCAAAATGTCCTCGACCAATCACAGTTTTAACTTGAAAATCACTAAGATTAACCCTCAACGATTTAATTTCCGTAACTAAGCTTCTATCTACAAATAAAAAAGAAGAATTCATTTTAATCAGGTGGTCAAGCACTGATCTGAACAAGATGAAACACGAATGGATACTAGTCTGGCACTTCACGAAATGCTTGATGGAAAAAAAAAATGGGGTGACGAAATCGTAACTATGAATTGTCTACTTACATTTATTCACAAAATGAACAATGTTGATGTCCTTTCTCAACGATTCCTTACAACATTCATCGTATAATAAGATGAATGCATCCAACAATGCATCTTGTGTCATCTTCATTCTGGTGAACCTTTGCATAGGCCCTGACCGGGTGATTACTGACTTGAATAGCCTAGCTGTGCGTAGGCTAATCGGTTCCTTACAAGCATCCATGATATATTACACTGTTTTAACCTTTTAACAACACTACACGTTCACACAAAATAAAAGAATACCATTATCCGTAATGACAATCGACCGTTGGGACGCCGACTTTCCCACCATTTGAATAGCTGCGTTGCCAACTGGTGCACGAGAGCGTAGATCTTGGAAGTCGGAATCGCAAATGTCTTTCGTTCGGGATTTTTCGGCCATTGTCGTGAAGTGTGTTAAAAATAGGGGAAGGTTGAAAATATAATTTTTTTTTGCGGTAGACAAAGGATCATTTTGCTGCGAATAAGGTAAGCAATGTTATTATTTGTTTATTTATTAATTACAAAAGCAAAACAAAGTGGGAATTTAATGACGAAACGATTTTTATTCCCCAATTTTTATAATGGGTGATTAAAATTTCAGTCAAAACAAAGGATTAAAGACTTGTCAGAATAAAGATAATTTACAATCATGCCAATTTTGGATTTTAATAATGAGGAAAATGAGGTAGGAAGGCGGATTTATTGATAAAAAAGCAATGCTTCGGTGCTAATGCTAGAAATAATGCCAGTGGAAAAAGTTATTTTTTTTCCTTAAAAATCATCAATGTTCGGAAGGGATGTTACCTTGAGGCTGCTTATTTTGCCTCATTTATCTTGTGATATTCTTTTGTAAGCAAATATGCCATGCCTTCAAACAGTATATGATTTGTTTTAGTTTAAACTGAATTTCAGCACTGCAAGTACTCAGTGTGTTTTAAACATAATACAGCAAGGGAATAGGTAATGCTGCATTTGTATTATATCGGTAAAGCTGCACTGTGTATATGGTAGTGGTGGATTTGTTGCCTTGTTCCCTTTTCTTTATTGTTCATAAAATCAACTTTAAGATTATTTTGTGTGTTTTTCCACCTAAGTTTTAAATTTGACATGCAGCAATTTTAGTGTTGGCAATTTTTGTGGGAATTTATCATTACTGCAGCAGGCAAAGCCAAGCAAAACAAGCCCCTTCCCTTAATGTTTGAAGGGAATCCAGAAATTAAAAAGAAAATGCTGAGTATCAAACAGCTTGAATGAAGCAATGACAAATTACAGACCTGTGTACTAACTGCAGAGCTGGTAACTTTAACTTAAGAAGACCTTTGCAGCAGTAATAATTCAGGGCTCTTCTTGTTGTTATAATGAAGGGAATTCCAGATATGATATTGCAAATAACTGTAATCCTGAAAATCATAAAATAAGTTGTATCTATATTCAAACAATGAATGGCTAAAAAGAAATAAACTAAAGACCTTTCTGAGGTCTTTGTCTAAATATTTACAATTTACCTGTTGGCCTTAAGTTTGTGTAGTGTATACTGTTAAGCATTTGCTTTTTGAATTACAAACTGATCAGAAGCTCAATTTTCAGGGATTTTCCAATAGATGTGCATGATCTTGGCTTACCTGAAGGTTAGTTGATTGTTTTGTTTTTAAATGTGGAACGAGAATTTCAATGAATCCGTTTTTTTTTTTAGAAGTAAAATCATCCTTGTCCTCAGCAAAGAGCACATAATGAAAACATTGGAGATGGGGCAAAAGAAGAAAGGTAAGGTAATAATTCCAAAATTTCAAATAATTTAAATCATTTGTTTTTCTTTTTAATGTCAAAATCTATTTCAATAACGGTTACATAACATATGGGTAAAAAATTTGATTCCACAGAAGTATACCCTTATGAAATAAAATTATCAATACCTTAAGCCTTAAATTGTGTAAAAATATGCCTAAGTTAATGGAACTTGTTATTGATTTTACATCGAAATCAGCTTTGGGCTTTTAGTGTATATGAACAATATTTTTCATGTAAAAAATTGAACTCCTTGGCTTAATGGCAAATAACTTCGACTCGACTACGGCTTAATGAGACTTAACAGCTATATTTAAATTGACCACTTTGACTGCAGATGCTCATTACTGCCTCTAATTTCGCTTTTTTGCAAGGTTTCTTTAGAGCTTTTGATTTTGTTCTCGTTTTCTTCTTGGTTCTTTCATAATAAGCTCTTTGAGGCACAATGTTTTTATTGTTTGTTGTGTTTGTTGTCTTCCTCTTTAAAATTTTACTTTGATTTGTTTCCAAACTGAGCTTTGTTTTTGCTCCCAATAAAGATTTTTCGAACGAAACGTTTTGCACGAAACGTTTTGAACGAAACATTGCTGCAATGTGTATGTGCTTGCACATGTTGCCTAAAATTGAATTATCAAAACAGTCGCACTTGACCTGCTTCAAACACAGTTGGCAATGCCTGCAAATCAGCTTGCATTTACAGATTTCTTGAAGTGTGTTTAATCGTACTTCGTGATGCTCGTCCTTTTGGCTAGATGGCACCAGATAAATGTCTCCAGTCTGGATGACAGATTCGATATTTAATAATTTAGCTGCCTTGTGACGCTTTCTAATGATGCTTAGTTTTGTCGAAATTTTTCCCTTTTCCTTGGCTGTCAGGTGTTCAAAATGCCTGTCTTTGACTAGTTGCATCAGGGCATTAACAGCTTTGTCTAATCTCTTTAATTTCTTGCCTTTAAAGTATATGTATTTAAGAGTCTTATGGAAACTTTCGATGTGCATGTTCGAGTTCAGACCAACTCCAATCCTGTAACAGCAGGCCCAGTTTTTACATTTATTTCCGTATGTTTTTTCAAAGTAATTTCCGAATGCTGGATAATTTTTTTTCAAATAATTGATCGCCTGAGGTAAAATTTTTTCAAAATTAATTACGTCGAGTTCTTCCATTAGAAGTCGCACTACTTTATATGCCTCCGCTTGTTTTTCCGTTTCATTAATTTTTTTTGTAATGTTAAACCTCCAGGCCCTGTCCACATGCCAATTGCAATATAAACGATATTCCGCTTCAGACATTTCTTGTGCCCAGGACTCATAAAAACTATCATCCATGTCTGACATAAAAACTTTAGTTTGTATAACACCAGTTTTTTCTTTTATTTTTCCAAAAAAAAGTGACAAATTTTGGATGGTTACATGATTTGTAATGAAAAAAGCAGCTGGAAAACCTTGGTTCAAGTCATCTAAAATTAATATTGTCACCAACTGGAATTCATCATTCCCTATTCCGTGGGTCCCATCTGTTGCTATTACTTCTTTTCCGAACTGCATTAACATTTGTTTTTGAGTGTCGGTCATAATTATTAGGAGAAAGTCTTCTTCAGTTAAGCTGCCTTCTTGTATGCCTTGAGGCTTGTAATAAAGTATAAAATCATTGTTTTTGTTTGCCTCAGCCCAGGCATGGACGCTCATTGCGTCATCTTGGTGATAAATGCCATCGTTGTTTATGTTAAATGCTTTTTCTATATTAAAAATATCATTTTTTGTTGAAAGATGAATCCTTTCCAACACTCCATCCTTTAAAGAATTCCTAATTTCCTTTAAAATCTCGTCAGGAGGCTTTTTCATCGCCAGTTGCTGGGCAATAGATTGTCTTTCTTCTTTCGTTAGAAAAAGATGACGCAGTTCATTGGCATGTCCGACATGAACCTCCTGGTGTTTAACGGTACAGGAACCGTCGGCATAATTGATTAGTTTTATTTCGGCCGGACAATGGCCCCCAATCTTTTTTGAACCCTGCGCCTTTAACTCTCGAACTCCTTTCCCCCGCGGAGTATAATGGCCGCTCCTGTGGCATTTGTAGTAGGCATAGGTGACCTTATCTTTAGTGGAAATCTGATAATCCTTTTTCCCGTGAGATACATAAAAGCACCTCGAAGACTTCTCCATTTGTGCCTTCCATTCCTGAAACGCTGTTTTGTCCTCGAAATTGTGTATGTTTAGTGATAGTTCGATGCCATGAGTTTCTTTGAAATGCTGCCATAATCCGGGTTTATCGGTAGGAAAAAAATCGCACTCGTGTTTCAGAGGACATTCTAATTTGACAGTGGTGGCTACACCTTTCTGGTGAAATTTCCGAGAATGCTCTCGTAAATTCTTTAGCTGGCTAAATTTTTTGCCACACTCTTCACATAAAAATAATTTTTCTTTCAAAATATATGCATTGTGCTTTCGCTTAATGTGACGGTTTAAACTTACTTGATTATTAAATTGGGAATTGCAATTTGCGCATTTGAATTTCTTTTCTAATTTTTGCGCATGAATCTTTTTTTTGTGAGTTGATAAATTCCTTTTATGGGAATAGCTTGCGGCGCATAAATCACATTTGAAATTTTCATCTGGAGCGCCTATCTTCTTATTTAGTGATGATGCCTGAAAAAAAATGGGGAAAAAAATTAAAACCAATGAAAATAAAAATAAATAAAAAATTATAGCCTTAAGCGAAGCATTCAGCCACAATCGCAATTCTATTAAAATTTTAAAAAAGTGATATTATTGTAATTAAGTAAATAGTACAAATCAATATTCAATCAAAAACAAATAGTGCCCTTAAAAAATTATAGGTAGGAACCCCGGTTCGTCCTTTAGCGTCTTTTTATTTATAGCTTTCGTCTTTTTAATATTTATAGTTTTTCCAATATTTGAAATGTTTCAAAATGTTATGAATATATAATTTTCTAGATTGGATTGGAAAAATTTTCCATGAGACTTTTCTCCTCAATGAAAAAGTTAAGGGAAATTTTAGTTTACCTTTTTCAGGCTCTCCTCGATCACGCAAGCTTCTCTCGGTCTTTCTTCGTAGGGATGTGGTTGGTCATTAGATTTTGGTTGAAGAGAAATGTCAATATCCAACGGGCCTCCTTCCGTTGCTTTCATGCCGATGGGTTGTAAGCGATCCATATTTAGATTGCATTGAAACGTCCAGTAGTTCCTAAAAAAGAAATTGCAGCCCGTGAAATTTTTTTTATTAATGAAAGACCCTGTAAATACATGTTGCAGACAGAAAAATTCAATCTTTTCCCTATTATTTATAAAATTCCCCTTAATTGTGACCAGATAAAAAGATCTGGAATTTCGCTTCAATTTATTTTGTTTACAAAATTTCAACTTACTGTCACAGGCGATCGATTGAATTGTTCTTTGTCAGTGAATTATTTTTGCTCTGCTTTTCAGTAGTCGCTTTCTAGTAATTTCATTTTTGCCTGTTACTTTTTCCCGTTAAAAAAAATCGGAAAAGCAGAAAACTCCGAATAGTAGATAAAAATGGCAGTCCCAAACCGTCCGTTGTAGAGAGGTAGAAGCTTTATTTCAGGTGAAAGGAGCCTTTGGCCCTGCTGAGTTAAGAGAGCCTTAAATCATCCTATGGTATTTTCCAATCCCATTGATAAATTCGTCCACGTGATAAATTCGTATCTGTTATTATGGTCGTGTGTTAAAAAGGATGTGTGATATTTTGGTAATGTGATATTTTGACATGTGTTATTTTGGCCGTTTTTAAGTGTCGCATGTTAAAAAGTCGCGTGTTAAAGTGTCATAGAACCGGTCACACACCTTGTTTTTTCATGTGTTCCCTAATCTTTTGATTTCATTCTCTTACCTTTGTTCAAAATCCTCTACGTGTCATCTCAATTTTTCATTCGAAAACAATACACGTTAGCGGTGAGTAGCCAATTCGACGCTCGTTTCATTTCCCCACCGAATTATCTGAAAAGAGAAGACCCACATGTTGGTTAAAAAGAACCATTTTATTTACAAAAAGGGAAATTCCTCCGAATTAAGTCGATGGTTTTATGTTCGACGATTTGAGCTGTGTACGTATAATTATGTACTCACTTTCGACTAAAAAAAATTCTGCCCGCTCTGGGAAGAGATTGAAAAAAAATTGTCCACCCTCAAATAAGGCTAAAGGCAGGAAAAATTTCTAAAACATTCGTTTAGAAAAAAGTTCGGAATGTAAAAAGTATAAATGTTTGAAGCCCCAGAAAGAAAACAATTCTAGTTAAAAAAAAATCAAACAAATTTCTAAATTTCTGCTTTAATTTTGAAATCTGTGTGAATACAAGGAAAGAATTATAAGTTAGCCCTATATCAAGAAAAGAAATCTTCAGTACAATGAAATCTCGCAACAAATCGCATGCCTGTGCAATGTATTGCACACCTCAATAATAAAGTACGCGGCATGAAATATATCTTACAGCTCTGTGATTAATCTCAAGTACGTGAAATATTTAGTAGAATCTTTGCCCATAATCTTTGGCATAATTCAGTAATTCTGGTTATTGGCGAGAGGTAAATCGTAACAGCTTATAGGCACAGTAGTTCTTCATTAGTTGCTTATTTCCTGTCGCCAAACATTGATGTACGTACATTAAAGACATGAAAAATTACAATATTCTGAGAAATCCTTGCAAGCCAAATTTGATTTCCTATCTTAGTATAATCTTCGTGTAGCCCCCCCACCCCCCCCCCCCCTGAAACCTTCCCAAAAATGTTGAAAATCTTGATTTTGCGAGGTAGCCTTTTCCGATAGAAAATCCTTGCTAGCCAGTCCAGATTTTCATTGAATAAAGTGTCCTTTTCACAAAAATGATTTTTCCCCAAAACCCCCAAAAAATTAAGATTAACTTTCGAGTCTACGAGTCAGCCAGGGTGGGAAATTTTGGCGAGGCAGACCGGGTTTGTCTCGTTCAGTTAAGTTATTTCCACATGAAAATTACAAAATAACAAAACAAAAAAATATTTTGAATTTATTTTTTATTAAACGCATTTCGTCTTTTCCCCACGACGAATACTATTTTGATAGCTTTTCTGATTTGTTTTAGTTTTTCTTCGCATGTTTCTTCGGTTACCAGGTCCCAAAGGTCGGACAGGTCTCCATAGGCCCTCTCTTTGGTAGTGCGGAGAGTTTGGGATTCCTGAAAGGAAAAATATTGAAAAAAAGTAAGAAATTATTGAGAATTTGTATGAATTTACTTGGAGAATATACTCACTTCCACTTTCCGCCTCTTCGGGGTTCCGGACGTCCCCGGTGTTTCGCCGGCTGACTCATTGCCAGATTCAGCTGGTGAGCTCCTGCAAAATTTATTTTTTAAAAATATTAAAAGCAAACAAAAACTGAGATTAAATAACATTTTCAACAAAGGAACTTAATTTTGATGATACGAATTTAATTTTGAAGAGTTCAAATTTTGCAGTTCGGAACATGTTTTCTTCCAATTTGGAAGAAAATATGTCCCCAGGTTAACGAGGGAAAGGTTACCTGAATGTGTCAGTCCTCGGCTGATTATGCGATTTTGGGGTTTCGGATCCCAAAATTTGAATTGATTCGGATTCCTCCCACTCAATTTTTAAAGAAGCTCGCATTTCAAAGTAATCATTGATGAAGGCTTTGGCATCCGAAGTAACAATGTTATAAATAAAGTCTGTTATTTCTTTCCGGTTTTTTGTCTTATTTAACACGTTCACGAATCCATAAACTAAAAATGAAAGAAAAGACTTTTAAAGAAATATTTGAAAAGGTACATTGGTGAGAGCTAGAAAATGTAGAAGACAAAATGTTCACGTGTTCATTGAATCTAGTATAGAAAAAGCTTACTCGAATCTCCTCCGACGTCTTCAGAGCTCCAATTCTTCAAAAATTTTTCCATCGGTTCCATGTTTCTTAATGTTTTATTTAAATATACCTACAACACATTACGAATTTGAGATTTGTAGAAAGAAATATCAAATTGGGGCTGTAACTGGTTATTAATTTTTAAAAGGAAAGTTATAGAAATAAGAAATGGCATAAAATTTAAAGCTGCGAAAAACTGGGTATGATTTTCTTAAGGAAATTAATAACAGTTAAAATTAATAACATTAATAAAAATAATTATATCCTAATTACAGTCTCTATTTCTGGATATAGCCGTTTTTTAAAGTTTTTGGTTGCTGTAATATCGGGCTATTTCTTTGGCGGGCCCTTAACTTGGAAACAGGGCTGCAAATCAAATTCCGATTCCGATGATGTCGAAGGTTTTTTAGATTGAGATGCTGATTCCGATTCCCTCTGATTTTACCGCCAAAAAAAAAAGAGATGACTTAATCGTACGATAAATTATAGTAATTTTAAAGACGATTTTCAAAAGTAATCGTTTTTTTTTTCAGATGCATTCCTTGAAATGTAAGAAAATAAGTCAAATTCATGATAAATATGGACGGAACATGAGTTCTGTAAAACAATAATGTGTCAGAAATTTAAAAAATATGTAATGAAGTAGTATACGTATACTATACAAGTGACGCAAAAGACAAAATTGCCCGTCGAGATCGGGTTTGAGGCCTAAGCCGAAGGCAAGGGCCTTAAAAAGGTTGAGACGGGCAAGTCTTTTGCGTTTTTTGCACAGTTAAATATTTTTTATCACGTAGAAGCCTTAAATTTGCGTTTAAAAAAAACTCCCCCTTGGGGAAAAAACAGATCTTTTCCTCACGGAGTTATGAAAATTCATTTACTTGACTTACACCCCTTTCTAAAATTGCAGTCAAGGCGGAGCGTTCTTCTCCCCATACCCACCTCTCTTAATGACAGCTACTGCTTGGGCGGGGCAAATCAATTTGTTCGTATTTTCCTCATTTTCATAAAAGTTGAGCATCGTCCCATCTGAAATCTTACCCGAAGTTTCACCCGAATGGAATACCATCTTTTTACCGAATGTAGTACCAGGCAGGAAAATTTTCAAACTTTTATAACTTTTAGGCGGGAGTGAAAAGTAAAAAATATCGTTTTGCTTGAAAAATGTACTCAAATTTATTGGTTGCCAGTAAATCCAAATTACATTATCTATATCTATCTTATCTATCAAAAAATTGTCATAAGCCGCATAGGCTGCATGCTTATGTTTTCAAGGTCGCAGACTTTTTGCTCCGACGATTGCTCCGTTTGGAGGTGGGACGCACCAATGGTTTCTGCTGGCCCTGCACATTATTTATTTTAGTTCGCATGATCCTTCGTATCTCCTTTCTCTTTATTCTAAATTTAAGTTTAATGAAGCCTGGAATTAATTATTAAAAACTTTTTAAGAATAAAGAATAAAAAACAAAACCAAGAATGAATACAAAAAAGTTCTTTTCTTACTTATTATAGCTTCAACTTTTGCTTCGTCTAGCTGAGGCTTGGCGACGACTTTTTTTCCTTTGTTTGCATTACAAACTTTCCCTGTCAGGGAATGCGTCGCCAAAGCCTCAAGCCCAAAAACTGCAATAAGGAGTTGATTTGTGGCTGAGTTCGCTTTAGCCGGTAAATTTTCTATAGTGTCATATGGCACTAATTTTTTTATGGCATCTACCTGAAATCAAAAGATGATGTTAGCTTATATGAAATAAATAAATGCCACACCGCAACTACAGAGCAAAGTAAATCATTTATTGCGAAAGTTGTAACGAAAATCTTTCCGTTTCGATAGAAAGTCACGGTTTCTGTTGAAAATATATTATTTGAAAACTCTCTGTCCTCTGTAGGGGCCTACTTTGATATTCGGCAGTTTTTAACTCGATGAAACATAAATAAAACATCGAATTGAAAATGATACCAATTTCATATTTTAATACTACGTCTACTATATTGATATTAGAATACTTTTTCTAATAAGCTAAATGATAGAGAAAGAAAAAAATTAAAATCGTTTTGGAAAATTTGTGGGACTTACTTTGCTGTTCGTAGGATTTCTCTCTTTCACATTGTATTCTCTTTCTTCTTCTTCATCATCATCATCATCATCATCATCATTAAGTTCCTCGTATTTTTTTAACTTTCCCTCAATTTTCGTTGTGATCTTTTCTTCAAATTCTTCAAATTTTTTTCTACATATTTCGTCCACTTTTTTTTCGATTAACTTCTCTATTCTTTTTTTAGAGAAATCATCTATGTTGCTTGAGGTTTCTGTAGGCTTATTTTTGACATAGTTAACCCGCAGCATGTTGTACTAATTGCTAAAAGAAACCAACTTTAATCGGAAATTGCTAGATGTAAAAAAAAGCGTTGTAATTTTTAAGGGTAAAAATTTTATACCCACCAGTGAAAACCGGCATTTTTTTAAAACCCAGTATAGACATTGTTTCGGCCAAGCGAGGCAAAATGTCTGACTTTTCTAAAGAAATTTCTTTTCGGCCTTTTCTTGGCCTTAAACCATTCGGCATTCGATTTCCTCGGATATTGATTCCCCAAATTTTATCAAATTTCATACACACGTTACGATGTACAAAGAAAGTAATTTTTGATCTCTTAAAATCTAATTTGAAGGCTATTTTCTTACCCTTTCTCCTTTTAAGGGGAAAAGCAACTCAATATAAAAAGGCAGAAAAAGAACAATATGAATGAGTTTGTTGCAGTGATGGTAACCCTGAACTTTTTGTAACCGGTTAACCCGAAAATGCCTCAGGTTTTTTTCCTAGTCGAAACCGAAACCTAACCTTAAGATTCTAATTTGAGAAACCCTTTAACCGAAAGGTAATGGTAACTGGATGTCGCTCCAACCCAATGCGAATTCTCAAGCGAAATCGAATCACAAATATTACATTTTAACCCTTAATAAAACCCAAAAGTAAATGGATTCGATTAAACGCGTGATGGAAACCAGACTTTGAATTTTTTATTTTCAAATACCTTATTTTAATAACCCGTGAGAAATTTTGCGAAAAAATTTTTAAAACCTTCAAAAATGACGAAAACCTTGAAAAAGCCTTTTTAAAGGCTTCGAATTTGTTTTTGTTGTTTTTTAATTTTTAAAGATTCATTCAGAGCTCTAGTGGCTTTTAAAAATAACTACTTAGTTTTGTAATCAAATCAGTTTTCTGAGAAGATCGGGTAAAAATTGATCAGATAGCACTTCCCAAGTTACGAATCCATCTGAAGATCGGCGGGACCGACTTTGCAAATCCTACTTTTACAAAATTTAGCTCCAACAAGCTCTGGACATTGGATAGCCAAATTTTGTGCGCTTTTATTCGTCCATTCGCATTCTCTTGGTTTTTATTGGAAGTGGAACGCATTGCCTAAGTAAAACAAAATGGCGTGAGGTGAGGGAAAGACATTCACTAATACCCGCCCCTTAGGTGGAAAAAGGTGTGCGGCCCCTGGTTTGTGAGTTAATCAACTTTGATTAACTTTCCTTGTGCATTAACCTTTCAACTAGAAGTAATATGATTTTTTTTAGTCAATGGCGTTGCTTATTCAAACATTTTTTAAGTTTTTAAACATAAAATACGGAATTTCGCAGATATTACTCTTTACTTATGATTATTAGGAGTCCTAAATGGGCTATGAAAATTTCGGATAGTTTGGCGCCCATTGTGTAGCTGAAAATCTGTTTTTAGCCCAATTAAAGGCTAAATGAGCAAAACATTTTTTTGCCCGCATGTTGATGTTAAATCTTATAAACAAAGGTCTTCTACAAAGGGTGCTTTCCATCTAGTGGCATGTGCCGGCATGCCACGCTAGAGCGCATGCGCTATTAGAAAACGAGTAAAGTAAAGAACAAGAACATTTTTTCTGACAAATGAGAAGCTGCTGTACCTTTGTCAAACGAGTGGCATATGCCGGCACATGCCACTAGATGGAAAGCACCCAAATTTTACTAGTTTACTTACATAAACAACGGAGAAAAAAAATAAAAACTGAAAAAATTTTTCGAATTTTGGTTACACCCCAGAAGACTAAAAACTCGATTCGCCTCACTTTCCCGAGGGATTCGAGTGCTGAAAATTGGTCAGATAACCTACAATTTATGGTCTAGTATCACTTACCTCATGAGCACTTCAAACAAAAAATACCGATTTTTTTGGACTATTCTACTTCAGATACTCGTTCGCAACAAATGTATATGACGGAGGCGTATAGAAAAGGAAAATTTTTAAGGGGACAATTTTCTTTAATTCTAAAAATTTTTTAGAGAGTTTTTTTAGTTAAAGACTTTGGCACTTTCGGGTAGTACGGTACACTTACATTTGCAATTGCAAAATAAAAAAAACAAATGCCCGGTTTCGCTTGAAAAATATACATTGTGAAAAAGTGATCAAAGGGCTAGTCTGTACCGATGTTGTTGATTTTTCTCTAAATTCTCAAGAAATTTAAAATTGGAGGAAAACGAGAATCTCGATCCTCAAGCATTCTTATTTTTTTAAATAAGAATTCTTGTTTTTCGAGATTTGAAAAACTCTATCTAGTCTGTACTGTAAGATATAGATAACGACAATAATAAAGTACATTTTGTGTAACATATCTTACAGAGACTTTGTAATTAATTACAAATGTGTGACATTTTTGGTATCTCGCAAGTATGATCCAATCCAATAATAAATTTCAACCCTGTGCAATATATTGCAGGGATCAGTAATGCAGTTACACGATCTCGATATAAATTGCACGGCTGTGCCATCGTGGCGGGCTCAGTATAACAAGCTCTAAGCTCTGTAACATAGCTCACAGACCTATGATTAAATAAACCATGTTTATGATATTTTTGAAGATTACAAGTTTCCTAGGGATGCCAGATTTTTAAAAAGGGAAAAAAGTATTTTAACGACAAAGAAAATAATTACATCCCCCCCTTCAATCTACTTTTTTTGAAAAATGTAACCATTATTAATTACTGTTCTTTCATGAGCAAAATTTTTAAAAATTGATATTGTACTTGACCTTTTTTGTCCTAAATTTGAAACTTGCAAAAAATCTCAAAATCATGATAAGCTTGTGGATCAAAATCAAACTAGTTCATAGGGGAATTAATGCTAATTGACTGAGTGCAATTTTATTGAAGCTGATAAAAAGGTTAGACGAAGAGTTTTATGTCTATTTTGCTTGAAAAAAGAGCACTCTTTTTCAGTCTGGGAAAAAAGAGTATATTTCTCAGATTTCAAAAAAAGAGAGAATTAGTGTACAAGTAGTGAAAAAGAGTGTTTTTTACTAAAAAAAGAGTGTATCTGGGATCCCTAAAGTTTCCTAATAACAATCTATAGTAATAAATCGCACACATGTGGATTGCTTGCAGGGGCCTGTAATAAAATACATGCTCTGTAACATAGGTCACACTTCCGATTACCCCCAAAATATCACACAGATTTGTAATTTATCGCATAAGGCTGTGAGATGTGTTACAGAATATGTATTTCATTACAGGCTCCTAAAATTTAATGCATAGGCGTGCCATTATTATTGGATTGGATATTTGTAATTAGTTACAAGTCTGTGAGTGAAATTCTTACGGTCCTTTCAAATTTGCAGGTAGCATAGTATTTACGTAACCCCTGAAATGATGCCTAATTTCTACAGAGTGATCCCGGAATCGTGCTCCTCCCATTTAAAACCATCCAGGGGCGTTCCTATTCAGTAAAAATTCTTCCGTATTTTTTCAAGTATGTTGGAAAAATGTTCGGTTCTTGACCAGAAGGACCCTATAACCGGGAAACTGCGAATTTGTCTATGAAAATGGATTTCCCGGTTTTCTGAATTTTTTGGCTGAATCATAGGATGACCTAATCCTCTTAAAATGATTTTTTTTCTTTTTAACTTTCTTAAAAACTATTTTAAGAAGTTAATCACTTTCTATTGCAGAAAAAAAAATTTGTTTGAAAAGGGTTTTAATAATTCGAAATCGAATCCCATATCAACGCATCAACGATGTCCGTAGGACTTAAAAATCTTGGGTTTTGCCGGATTTACCGAGGAGAACGAATATCGGCCAAAGTCATAAATTTTGCCGGATAGTCTGAGCTATCGAATGACATTTTTCCGCCTGCCCAAGGAAGACGGTTGCCAATTTTTGTTTCGCCGCTTTTTAGGTTTGAACGAAGGTGTGTAATAGGTTTAAAGTGCATGAGTTCCAGAATTTTTATTACTCAAATAAGGGTTAATCTGTTGGGTTTCATCATTGCTGATTTTTTTCGCTACAAACCTAAGGGCTACAGAACTTGAGGAACAAAAAGAGCCCTTTGTTTGAACATATTTTATCTACATAATGGCTATTCTGAACTTTTTTTGAACGACTCACCTGACTGTGATACCGGCTAAAATCATATTTTACCTTACGGCCACCCGCACCCTAGGAAAACACAATTTTGTGGGACAACCAATTTCCTTTTCAAAAGCCCTTTATGCAAATAAGCAATATCAAAAGTACCGATTTTTCATGTCGCTACATTTCAAAACGATGGTTTTTTTTCAATGTGGCTAAATTTAAAAAAAAAAACACTAAAGATTTTTATTTTTCCTTCAAACTTTAAGTGGATCATCCCAGTTTTTAGTTTTACTTTTACAGGGTCCCTACAGGTGTATTTTACGATTTCTTCACAAATTTCAAAATCGCCTGATTTGGAGAAAAAACGGAATTCAATTTTTGTCGGAAATCGGAAAATTTATCAGGCCAAATGAGACTATTTGGTGTAAAGCCTGTCTAAATACGAACAAAAGAAGCCCTTGTTTGCACTTCTATATTGGTTGTAATCTATCGTTGATTATATTGATGGGTACGTAATTGATGTTGGTCTAAAAATAATAGTAAAAAACCAGTGACTGGACCGGAGTGTGGTGTTTCCTTTTATTTTTCAATGTACGAAGATAAAAACCCGAATTCACGTTAGCGCCAAATTTCAAGCACTTTGTCAAAACCCTGCTGTCATTTTTTTTTTTGCATATTTAAGCATGAAATTTGTGCTTTTAAAAAATGAAGGGTTGAACTTCGTTATTAGATTTTTTTGGGCCTTATTCGCATGAAAGTTTAAAATGGTTTAAAAATCGGGTCAATAATCGCCCGCCTGGCACAAAATGTGAACTTAAAATTGACATACCTCCAAATACAATCCTAAAGTCCAAATACAATCCCAAATCCAAAAGTAAATAAAAAGAAAAAAGTGGAAATAAAAACACAAAAAACACACACTTCACTGACCGTAACCAAGATCGCGAATGTCAACAAACCACCAACCCCAAGGACGTAATCTAAGTTGGTTGTTGGCGCATGCGCTACGGGACGAGTAAGGGTTTGTCCTCAGGACCGTAACCGTCAACGATCTTGATGATATCTTCTAAACGTGAGCTTACTATGTGATCCAGGAAAATTAGTCAATTTTCAACTCTACCTCAAGTTTGATCCTATCAGAAGTTTTTTTTGGTGAAATTCTTCTAAAAGGCGAGGAGAATAATATCCTAACGTGGCAACTCACGCCCATCGCCGAAAGTCGAGTTACGGCCTAAAAATGCTGAAAAATCGGCCTTTTCAACTTTTTTTCCTTTTTCATTTCCAGAAAAATGTTTTTTATCACTCAAAATCGGTTCCATTCAGTTTGCATGACTCTATGCAACCGAAAAATACCGAGACCGATTCCCAAAAGTCGTTTAGTTTCTCTGCGATTGCGCATTTCGCCGAAAACCGCATAAAGTCGCTTCAGCTACAATTCTATAGCAGCTACAGCAAAAACAAAACGGCATTTTAAAGGTCTTCGTTAGGGTTCTATAACCTGTGCCAAATTTAGAGTTTTCGGGGATTTTCTCGAAAACGGCTCTAACGATTTTTCTTATTTTTTGTGTGAAGGTACCTGACCCTATAAGGAACAACTTTTCCCTTTGGCAATTTTTCGTAAAAATTCGGCCTTTTCGAAAAATCCTGAAAAACCGAAAATTTTGAAGTTTTACAAATATCGGTGATATGGGATTCGATTGCTACTAATTAATAGTTAGGGATTTTAAATTTTCGGTCCATTTACTGATTTCAAGCCGCCCCCCCGACCTCCCAAGTCCCCAATGATGCCTTAATCGAATGAAGCTATATACCCCGACTGAGCGAGAAAGTGAGTAGTCCTTCCCGGACTACTATTCCCCTACTTTTTTATAAAGGAATCGAGATTTTTATTCTAATTTTGATTCCAATTCTTATTTTTTTGTTTTAAAGTTTGAAAGTTTTAAGATTCCGATTCCGATTTTAATCCAAATTCCTATAACGGATGCAGACGTCGATTCTGATTCCGATCAAAAATGTAATCGGAACCACAGCCCTGGAGAATATAATGAATCACGGAAATTAAGTTTATGATTACTATAGCTCCTCCAAATGATATTTGCCCTCAGTCCGACCGTTCGTATTGCGATGTTGGGCTGGGTTTGTATATAAATTATATATTATTATGCGAAATTTTTAATGATTTCTTCCTAAGGGTGAATTTTCACTGCGAATTTCTTTGCATAAATCTATATACAAAAAACTACAGTGAAACCTCTCTATAGCGGACACTCACGGGACCAGACATTTTGTCCGTTATAGGGAGGTGTCCGTTGTGGAGAAGTGGTTTTTTCTTTTTTTTTTTTTATTTATTAAAAATAGGTTTTGCCAGAAATTTAATTGAAAATTATTTTATTTAAGTAAATAATTTAATATTTTAAACGCGTTTAAAGTACGTATCGATGGTCGTTTGCTTTTTCTTTTTGCTCATTTCGATTATCTCTTTATTAATTAAATGCCTTTCTAGGTCATAAATTTTAAGGATCGCGTCACCGTCGTCTCTTGAAAGTAAAATTTTTTTAAATCATTTGCCGCTTTGATTGAGTCCCCGTAATTAAGAATTGTAGGGTTACTATCCATTGCATTGTCGGTAATTTCTTCCTTTCCCTCTCTCTCTTCATCCTCTTTATCATCTCCGTCAGGCCCATTTACTCCTTTAACAAGCATCCGTTTGCATCCGTTTCTTGACATAAAAATATAAATTGTATGTACTTTTATTATATCGCAGATGTTGGTACCAAAACTAACATTTAAATTCGCAATTGGTTTTATTGCTCTGTATTATAACATATTTTCTTTACATTTCGGAGAAATCTTTTGTTTGGGTGGGTTTTTACAACGGTTATCGGCGAGCCCATATTGAAGAAAAAAAAGTTAGAATTATTGTTGATTCTACCCTATTTTAGCTTATGGGAAAAAGGTACAATCTTAGAAGGAAGCGGGCGTCGTGCAATTACCAAATCTCACGACCTTAAGCAACTGAGCACCCTAACTTGGGACATATTTATGACTCTGGCCTGGGAAATGCGAATAAAAAGTTTGTGCGATTTCACTCGAAGCATTTATAGCTATGAATCATACAATATAATATTTTACTTTTGTGTACGAAAAATTTTAAACAGTACCGACCATGGCTAGCTATTTTTCAATAAAAAACATTGTTGTTGTGGTTATTACAAACCTTTGCGGGCGAACAGCTCTACTTTGGAAATGGAAATGGAAATCTATAACTATTTTATGTAATTTTCGACATTTTATAATTTTTTATTCTTGGGAAAGTTACTCTCCCTTTCTCCATACAAAAAATTCATTTCAGTTTTAGAGACTTTTGCTGACTAGGTATAATTTTGTGGACCATTATTTGCGGGCTATGTTCCAGTTGCGCCCCGCGGTCAGTTTTCCAGAATTCTACGGTGCAAATGCTTCCCATTGTTTTTTGGCTCCTTAATTCAGAAGCATATTTGTTCACCAGACATTCTTCATAAAATATCAGCAAATAACGAGTAACTCCGCCTTGACCATGAGCGGGGCGCAACTATTCCCTGCATTCTTTGCATAAGAGTGATGAAACACAATGGTATTTTTACATTTTCCTTGAATTTCGTTAGTGACTTTGATTTCTTGATTGCAGGAGTTAAATTGAAAATGAAAAGTATCATGATTGAAAGTGATTGAAAGTAAAAGTATCGTTGAACAGATGATTTGTGAAACAAAAACCAATACAAATATGTTTTTAAAATAACGGATACCTCCTTCACCTAGGAAAATATCAATAGAATTTGTTTCTCTGACTTGGCATCCCTTTCTAGAACACCGCTCAAAGCGATACACTCTTCGCCTTTCTTTCCCTCTCAAAGGACGGTACTGTTGGGGCGGGATAAAGCAATTTCTTCGCCTTCATCAGGCATTCCGAGTCAGCCAATCATCTTGCCACCTAATGTTTACCTGAATAAAATGTCATCTTTTTATTTGTGGGCGGCACCAAGGTATAAGTTCCATTTTCTTTCATTTCAGGTGTGTCAATAATCTTTTTTTTACCTGAAATCTTACCTGAATTATTTCCTGAATCTGAATAAAATGTCTTTTCATTGGCTCTTTCGCACAGACCATATCACGCACCTACCTCTCAATTCTTTCTTTCACAATCACCATTGCAATTTTTTGTCCTATTCTTTCTTTTTTTTTGGGGGGGGGGGGGGGGGGGAATTAATACAAAATATTGAATATAGCTGTGTAGGATATAACATGAACTTTCCCTATAGCAAGCAACGCATGTTGCACTTGTGCTAGCACCATCCCTGCCCCGAAAGGATGAAAAAGAAAATTTAAAGCTGAAAATTTTTGTAGCACATTAGAATGAAAAATTGAATAGGTATATCTGTAATTTTACTTCATTTTTCCTAAAAGCGAAAAACCATCACAAAGGATTATATATAGTAAACTGATTTTTTCAAAATCTGATTGAAGAGCAGTCTTTGATTTTTAGTTTCCGCCTCAAAAACTCGCTAACATAACGGTAGTGTAATGTTGACGCTGGTGTGCCAAAAATCGGTCGATAACAGACCTCAGAAATCATGACTTTTCTTAGAGCGATACTAGGCTAACAATTTCAAACAAACATGGCATATATTTCCAGCCTTTTTGTAAGGAAGAATAGATAGACTTTCGAAGAGGTAAACTCTTGTGCCAAAATAAATTCCAACTTTCGCCTACTTTTGTTGGACATATCGCGTCAGAACCCTACACAATTTTTTACGGTTTTGAAAAAACTTTTTTGTCCAGCAAATGGAATGAGGCCCTTACAAGGGAAACTTTTCAAATTCAAAATCTCGACTCTGACGAAGATCTTGCGATACTCAGGGGAAAATGGTGCTCATGGCACAATACAATGATCAAAGCTACTGACGAATGTCTCATGGATATTGGTACTGTAATACACATTGTAATTCTGCCCTGATTTGCGAAAACGTCCTATCTCCAAATTTCGTTCTTTCGATAAAATGGCGACTTTAATTAATTGTTATGTAAACAAATCAAAATTAATTTTTTTTAAAACTTGGAAGTCAGGCTGAATTTTAGATTAGGTTGAGGACTGGGCTTTGCTGTTCATATAATCGATCATTAGAATTCGAAAGGAAAGCATTTAAAATCTTCCTTTAGAGCCTTTATTTTATTCCGAAACATTTTATTTCTGTTTACCGAGTATTTTTAATTTTCAAGAAATAGTGCTTTTAGGAAAAATAATTGATGAATTTAATGCAGTTGGCTTTACAGAAGACGTTTTAAGGAATCGATTGATATAATTAAGTCAATTTTGAAAAATAATGGAGATAGGACGTTTTAGCAAATCAGGGCAGAATTTTCAAAAAATTTTATCAGGTAATAAAAACAATACAAGACATCTTTTGCGCTCCCTTAATAACCGATATAGCAATAAGATTTGAAGATGATTACAACATTCTCATAAATTCTAGACTTTTTTCCGGGTCTTTTTTCACTTGCCAGCTTTGCAAACACCCTCACTCAAGAATATTTAAATGAGTTTTGATGGTCCATTATGAAAACGTGTTATTGTAAATGGCGGATTTTTTCACTTTGTCGGCGGTTGTGATTCTAGGAATTATTTGCATTTTTTATTGATTGCAACAAAGACCTTTCCCTTTTGAAAGCAAGCCCCTAGTCGCCTAGTGCAGGTGTTTTTTTTTATATTTTCTAGCATCTAACATCTAAAAGGAAACGGATCCAAAGTGATGCGCTCATTGAAATTTATAAGCCAGTTCTTCAAATTTACCTTAATTGCTGGATCCGCCAAGCCAATAGGTCCTGCCATTTATTGAAAATTAATTAAAATAATTTCTTAAAATTAAGCATTTCCTAAAAATGATGTCTTTTTCTTTCTAAAAATTATTATTACTATTATTATTATTACTATTACTATTATTTTCAAATATTTTATAAGGAATAATAATAATAGTAATAAATCTTCAGGAGGACCCAGCACTTTTAAATAAGTTGCATTGTCCTCTTGAATGTTTAAAACATTGTAAAAAAAAAAAACTGTACCTTAAACAATAAACTCACATTTTTCACATTATTATTACTATTATTAACGTAGTCTGAGTTGAAAAACTTTTAATGGCTTTAAAAAATATAAATAAATAAATTTCATCTGACCTGTAAGGCAAGTACATGGTAGCGGGTGTTTGCAGACACCCAATGACACGCATTCAACGCAAAAAAAAAGTTATAAAATAAATAGAGTGCGGTAAGGAAAAAAATTAACCATTAATTCAGATCAGCTTTATTTTTTTCATTTATAAGCGATGATAACTCCGGTGTTTACAATTTTTTTCAATAAGGAACTCGATAAGGACCGTCTATATGTTCTTATACCTAATTCAAGTTACATGGTAGCCGGTTTAAAGGCTTCCAGGATAAAATTTACACCCAACTTATCCCGACTAATTAACACAACCTTCTTAGTTAAGGATATCTTGTTCCGTTTCGTAATTTAGTTGGCGTAGCTTTGTAATCCCCCTCATCTTTCATTCACAGTATATCTTTTCTTATGCCTTTTTACTGTTTTCATACCGTACTAGTCACCCAAGTTCAAGATATAATAGCTTCTGCACCTTATTGTTCTGAGAACTACAACCTTCTTCATATTTATCGTTAACACTTGTACCGATACTCTTTTGTATAGCCTGATATCCTATTTCTTTTTATCCGTAACTAATTTGTGCAGCTCTTTTTAATGACTTCAAGTATATCCTTTTCAAATATTAATGACTTACACTTGTGACCATCGCTTTTCCATCGGTATCCTGCTAGTCCTTTTTTGCGCAGTATCCAGTTACATCCTGTTTAGTTCCACCGTATCTTCAAATAACAGTTTTTTGCCCGTTTCTTTCCTTCATTTAAAAGTTAGCCAGACTTTCCTCCACTCTTCAACTAAACCTAGCATTTCTCCTCTTACTAATTTTAAAACCAAGGCTTCCTGGTTTTAAAACTAAAAACCTCCGGCAAGTCCGTTTTCGCGCTAACCTTTTTTTCCTTAGTTCCCCAGGTAAGGCTGACTTATTTCTTAGAGATGCATTCAAGAAAAGACATCTTTGAGTCGTCTTAATGAACGCTATTGCCCCACCTTGAAGAGGGATTTAGGAGGCAAGATGTCTTAAAGAGGTCTTACGTAAGAGGTATTTAAAACATCTTGCCTCTTAAATACCTCTTAAAGGTAGGGCAATAGCGGTCTTTAAGACGACTTAAAGATGTCTTCATCTTAAATGCTTACTTTAAGATGTCTAATCTTAAGAGCCTTACTTGGGCTTGTTATAAAATGAATTCAGTTGGTTAAAATATAATCAAAATTCAATCTTTGAATCGGTCTTTTGTGAAGTTATTTCCATATCCGTATGCCCGGTTTTTTACAGCTTATGGGATCAGGATGATACAAAAATAAAATTGATCTAACTGGAAGCAAGATGAATTTTCAGGAACAATGAAATAATATTAAAATAAAATTGATCTAAGCCAGATCAATTATATTTTAACATCATTTCAACGTTCCTGAGCCCAAGAAGCTACACCAACAGAATCTTCTTAACTAAAATTGCAATGTCGCAGAATGTTCACAAAGTAGTTACTCCTCAACACTCACAGTTCAAAATATTTGAGAAAATTTGAAACTTGTAGGTTTCACTGGGGGATGAAACATTTTCGGTTTCAAATTGAATGATGCAAACGAGTTTCAAATGATACTTTCCTGAAACTCTTTTTTTTCTCAAATGAGAATATTATTTTGAACTGTGTAGGTACAGCTAAAGGATTCTTTTTTTAACCAATGGTTGGCTAACAAAACAAAACCATACCTTTCTTAGTTAATTTAGTTCTATCAATAATTTTTTTTTTCGAGCCTGTGGTTGACCTAACTTTGGTAAAATCCGGACTAATGCTAGTGGCCAAGAAATCGAGTTCTCTGTAAACAATTTCGGTCATTAAAGTTTTTTGGCATAGTTTTTGACTAACAGTACAGTTGGATGATCAGCAGTCAGATAGCAATTCAACCCGGCATTACACTCTGAAAGCATTTACAAATGGGACTTGTAATGATTATTTCATTAAATTATTTCATTAAATGTCCCATCAATAAGTGCTCAAGAGGAATCATCAATCGGCTTCGATTTACAGCGAAACAATGACTGGATTGCTCAGCGTTTTAGGGAACTGGCTGGGGCATATTTGTACTTCTTGTAAATAAAGAGATAATTAATCACTAAGTTTCAGTAGTTACAACAACAGATAATTGGTCATTCTGTTTTTTAAGATGAACTGCAATTTTTACCAGTTGAAAAAAAAGGATCGATTTTCTTGAAAAAATTTTTTTTGGATCCTGGAACAATCGTATATGCTGATGGTAGCAACTGGTATAGCAACAAGAAGAAAACAGTTAAGTAATAAATGTCATGCCAAATGTGGTGAATAAAAATCAACCGCTAACCGAGATTGGCGACCTTAATCATCTTCTGTTTACTGACCCAATTTCAAAACAATGCGAAATGGAGTCAACAATGTACAGGGCCGGAAGCGTAAGTAGCCCATACCTATAGCAAATACAGCTCTGCAACTGTCTCGAGGCCTTCAGTTATCAATCAAATTTTACAGCTTCCTTGTGCAATACAAGCACCCTTTTCACATTATTGAACCAGATCCAATCTCCCGGCCCCCCTCTCGCTAAACAGTGCATATCCCATGTGACGGAGAAAAAAGTTATAAAAAAGGGTTTTTAAGCTGCTCAGATCACAAAATTTAGAGGAGTTACGCAGTAAAGAATGTAAAAACGCAACTTGTGCCTCAGTGTCTATGTGATGGTCCTAGTCCAAATTTTCATCTACGATCATGCCCAAGAATCGAGCCATTGAAAAGATCTCCAGCTTAATCCCCCCTAAAAAAAAATTACTGTTTTTCTGGGTCGATATTATAGGCTTAATCTTAGTCTGAAACAGGCCACCCTTCAATTTATTACAATGAATGACAAGTTTACTAAAACAAAGCCATTGCTCAACACGTGTGAAATCAGTCGATGTGGATCTCTCAAAATCCTTCACCGGCGCACCTAAAAGACAAGATTTCAGTCATCAGCATAAATTATCAAGTTTCTATGAGAGGGCTGCGCTAAAATACAGAGCATGTATTTTATTACAGGCCCCTGCAATATACTGCATATGTGTGCGATTTATTACCAGATTGTGTGATTGCATCACGCGGCTCCCGGGGTAAAATCTTTTTATAAAATCTTATACAAGGGATTTCGCCCTGATAAGATTTTTCAAGACATTATAAGATTCAAATGATTTTTTTTTAGATATTACATGATTTTATAACATTTTTAGTCGATTTTAGGCCGAAACCCGGGGGAAAATGTTGAAATAAGATCATGTTAAATAAAATAATTTGTAAATACTTCCAGCAAAATTTAAGAAAATCTTATAGTCTTATAGCGAATTTCGCCCCGATAAAGTCTGATAGCGATTTTTCGGCCTAAAATCGACTAAAAATTTTATAAAATCATGTAATATCTAAAAAAATTTCATTTGAATCTTATAATGTCTTGAAAAATCTTAGGGCGAAATCCCTTATAAAATTTTATAAAAAGATTTTTCCCCGGGAATCGCCACAAGACTTTATAAGGGCGAAATTCGCTATAAGACTTTATAAGATTTTCTTAAATTTTGCTGGAAATATTTACAAATAATTTTATTTAACATGATCTTATTTGAACATTTTCCCCCCCGGGGGACCTGATTTCAGGAGAATACTGATCCCTGTGTTTTATTACACAGATGTGAGATATGTTACAGAGCATGTATTTTATTACAGGCCCCTGCAATATACTGCACATGTGTGCGATTTATTACCAGATTGTGTGACTACATTACGAGGCTATCTGATCTGATTTCAGGAGGGAACGCATCCCTGCGATAGATTACACAGGCGTGACATTTATTAGTAGATCTTTCCCCGGGTACCCGGGGGATAATGTTTTTATAAAATTTTATAAGGGATTTCGCCCTGATATAATTTTATAAGACATTATAAGATTCAAATAAAATTTGTTTAGATATTACATGATTTTATAAAATTTTTAGTCGATTTTAGGCCGAAAAATCGCTATCAGACTTTATCGGGGCGAAATTCGCTATAAGACTATAAGATTTTCTTAAATTTTGCTGGAAGTATTTACAAATAATTTTATTTAACATGATCTTATTTGAACATTTTCCCCCGGGTAATTACAAGTCTGAAATATTTGCTCACCATGTACTTTATTATTGGTATCTGCAATATATGGCACAAGTTAACGATCCATCCTGAGGCCTTAAGCACGCAGGGTGTCTATCGAGAACCTGCTTTTTATCGTCAACGATAAGAGCGTTCCTACTTCATGCCGTGCTCACTGAAGCTAACTTGCATTGATCGCACGTATGATTAGTGGCTGCGTACGTAAAATCAGCCAGCTTTCATTCTCCTCATTTAAGTGCGTCCTCAAGAAACTTGTAGTCGGATTTCTCATCGATTCTGATATCCACCACAATATCTTATATTTAGGAAAAACCTACACTTTTCTTGTGCCCGGACGGTCAAATTTTATTTACACAGGCCCCAGCCATATGATGATGACAGTTGGGCGTGTAACTAGATTATATGTTAACGGTGAGTTTCGGTAGTCTCGAGAGAACTATACCAGGTAAGGCTGACTTTCTTAGAGATGCATTAAAGAAAAGACATCTTCAAGTCGTCTTAAAGAACGCTATTGCCCCAACTTGAAGAGGGATTTAGGAGGAAAGATGTCTTAAAAAGGCCTTACGTAAGAGGTATTTAAGACATGTTTAAGACATCTTGCCTCTTAAATACCTCTTAAGGTATAGGGCAATAGCGGTCTCCAAGACGACTTAAAGATGTCTTCATCTTAAATGCTTACTTTAAGATGTCTAATCTTAAGAGCCTTACTTGGGTAAAACTATACTGCGGAGACTGTGGCCCAACCCAATAGACACCGGTCATCACTTTGGGTTCATGCAGTTACCTCCCTTATATTATAATTCCATCCGATAATAAAATGTTAAATCGTGCAATATGTTGCAGATATATATTCTTATCTTAACCATATTTCTAGAAAGAGGACTTCCTGTTGATGTTGACAAATGTGTGTGATGTTTTTGGGATCTCGCAATTAAAATTCAATTCAGTACTAATAAATGTCACGCCTGTGTAATCTATCGCAGGGATCCGTTCCCTCCTGAAATCAGATCAGATAGCCGCGTAATGTAGTCACACAATCTGGTAATAAATCACACACATGTGCAGTATATTGCAGGGGCCTGTAATAAAATACATGCTCTGTAACATATCTCACATCTGTGTAATAAAACACAGGGATCAGTATTCTCCTGAAAGAACATTTCAGAACATTTCATTTGAATCTTATAATGTCTTGAAAAATCTTATCAGGGCGAAATCCCTTATAAGATTTTATAAAAAGATTTTTCCCCGGGACCCCCCGAGAAAAAGTGGGTTTATAAAAACTTTTTAAAAACAGATAAAATTCTATACAAAAGCTGTAGAATCTTTGTAGAAATAAAATCAGTTGGATTTTCTACAAAAAACCTAGGCATTTTTATAAAGACAAATAAAAAAATCGAATCATTCCATCACTCTCTATTTTTTCCCATGAAATTTTAGAAAAACTTCGTTGAATTGTCTGAATGTATTTAATCTTATAAATATTCTATACCTATTGCAACTGATTTTATTTCTATAGACCCACTTTTTCTCGGGTATTTACAAATAATGTTATTCAACATGATCTTATTTGAACATTTTCCCCCGGGTAGCTGGAAGTATTATTGCTGGAAGTATTTACAAATAATTTTATTTAACATGATCTTATTTGAACATTTTCCCCCGGGTAATTACAGATGTGTGTGATATTTTTCGGACCTCCTTAGTAAAATTCAATCCAGTAGTATTAAATGTCATATGCCTGTGCAATATATTGCAGGGATCATGCAGTCGCACAATCTAATAAATCGCACACATGTCCCACATGTGCAATAAATTGCAGTGGCCTTTAATGAAATACGTATGCTCTTCTATAACATATATTTCACAGCACCTTGATAAATTACAAATCTATGATATTTTGCGAGAAATCGGAACTATAATCGAAGCTATGCTGAAATCTCAAATTTCAGAGCATCGACTTCTGTTTTAGGGGATTTAAAAAATAATACTGAATCAATAAATGTCGCTGAAACGAAATTAAACCGAAAAGAAGTGGACTATAATTTAACATTCTGCTACCTCACTCACATACAATTGACATCATATTTCGGGCCCACATATCTACCACCTCCATTTCCTCGCTAGCACGAAACTTCATTAAGATGTAGGTTGCAGGCATGGGTCTTATACTCTGTATTTTGACTTTCAAAAGAAGGCTTGGGTGGGGGTGGTAAAAGCAGGGCCTCAATAAAGTTTATTTTGGTGAGTGGAATCCCAAATTCACTGTCATTTGGTGCTTTTTACAACGATTTTGTTTTTTGTTTTTTGGGTTTTGTGTTTTCCTTTGAAAACTACTTTGTAATGGCGCTTGGGCTTATCTTCAACCTGTAAACAAAGTTCATCATGAATAACGTGAGCAATTCTTTTCAGTTAATAAGCATTATGCTTCTGATTCGCATATTTTTGATCCACTTCATTCTTTTCAGATAACAGATTTTAAACTCGTTAAAAGGATTGGGGCTTGGGTGGCTGTGCCCAAAAAAGGTAAGATATTTTATTAGTTTCTATTTGGTGCTCTGCCAAGTGAACTACAGTGGTAGACTTCATGAAATATCTGTGCTATGTTACGTTAAAAACCTTTTTGTTTTTTGTCAGTTCGTTCGTACAAAATTTTAACTTGTAACTTTAGAAGCGAAACAAATATGGCTAAAAGTGAATCATTTTCTAAATCTGTTGAATGAATGTTAAGCAAATACCTAAAAGCATTGTAGAAGGAAAAATACATTAAAAAACAACACTCTACTGTAATGGTTCTCCTATTTAAATTTAATCTAATAATAATAATACTAAAGGGAATAGTGTCGCCACATCCTCGTCCTCATCCGAACTAGACGAACTAGAATAACTAGAATCCGAACTTTATAAAAACTTCCATTTTAATTAAAACAAATAAAAACAAATAAAAAAATGATATGTAAAAAATATTTCAAAACCATTTAAACAAAAAAAAAATCGAGGGAATTTATGCGCATGCGCCATTTCAAAGGACTTCTGAAAGGAAAACACAAAATGAATGACGGTTGTTCACTATAGCAAAGACTTCATTTCAAACTGCAAATCCAAACAAACAACACCTTCAAAAACGTGTAGGCAATTGCAGTACAATTGTAGGGGAAGTTCCCCCACTCTTAGCCGAACGAAGACGATTGCAAAAACGACTTCACGGAAACTATGAGCTCCGAACTGGTGCAGAGGCTTTATTTTCATTACGATAATTTTTAGCGAATAACCCAATTATTTCTCTGTTAATTTGATTAAATATTATTATTTTATTTTTTTAAATCCAATTTTGATGTAATAGATTGAATTGAAAAAGGATTATTTAAATTTTTGTAGTCGAAAGAGTTTTGTCGTGGAACTAGAATGTAAAGTTGGCACGCAAGGAAACAAATTTTGAAAAAGCCGTTGGGAGTAAATCTGTGATTTTTTTTTGTTTTGCGAATGAAATTGACTGGAAAAAATAAATTATTAGTTTGAGGGTGAAAAATATTAGATTTCAATAAGAATTTTTTATTAAAATGCCCGTATTTTTAATCAAACAGGGTGATTCTCGTGCATGCTAGAAAAAAAATGGAAGGTGATAAAAATTGGATGTTGAGATAAAAAAAATCGAAGTTTTGTTTTAAAAACCAGTTTATAAAAATAAAAATATATTAAACAATAATACATTGATCACAGTAGATTTAAATACACATCATAAATTTTTAAAATATGATCGGAACCACAAGATGCTAATTGAATCACATTCAAATCTTCCCTATCCTCACTAATTCCGCTCCTACCAAGTTTTGGCCTAAATGCTAATCTTTTAATAGATAAATGATGTCCCAAATCTCCTTGAAACACAACCCATAGATTTTCAATCTCTTTACCCAAGTATCGATACAAATGAATAATCCCCGTTTCTAAACCAACTGCCAAAAGATGAAAATTTTTAATTAAAACTGGTGAAAATGTCAATGCTGTTATGCTTTCCTTTGATAATTCTAAATTAGTTAATAGTTCAACTGTTGTAGGTTCCGATTCAGATCTGATAATATTTCCCCATATTCCGATTTTCCCATCACGAGATCCAGTCGCGAATGTTGTTGAATCAAAAGTCCAAGCACAGCACCAAATAATACGAGTATGAAATCCTCCTTTACTGTCAGTTGCATGAAGCAGCTCGTATGATTTGTTGTCTTCTTTAACTCCGAATAAACTCCATCTTCTATCTCGAGATACGGAGAGTAAATATTTTCCGTTAGGTGAGAATTTTAGTTGTGTTACTGTTAACTGATGTGAGGTTAGTTTTTGAATTTGTAGCCATGTTTTTACATTCCTAAAATGACAACCAGATCGACATTATCTTCAATAATTTTTAAGCTTATTAAAAAAAATAAAATACCATAAAATGATAGAAGCGTGTTCGGCACTAGTTGCTTTACAAGAAGATGCTAAAACAACGCCATCGTTTCTTGCAGCTAAACTATAAATTTCATAGCCGTGACCATATAATTTTTGAACTTCAGGCCATAAGGTGTTTTGCATTAAATTTTCTTCTGTTGGAGGTTCTGTAAATATTAAAAATTAAATGTAGAAATCAAATTGATTTTCAGTTAAATTATATTAAACTTACTCGTAAGGTGGATTGGAGAAAAATATAAGTCAGGATAGTCATCATCGACAATGTAACCCTCTTTTTTCATTTGCTCAAACACAGGCTTGTTAGTGAGTCCTAAAGCTGGTACTGTAGCACCTTGAGGGAGATCTTCAAGCTGAGAATAAAAATGATTTAAAAATGATAAAAAAAATTGCTTCACTTTCACTTTCAATTTGCTAGTTTCTTACTTTTTCATCAGTTCCGATTCCACATATCCTTTTAAAATTTTCTACAAAATTATTGGGAGCTGAAAATGCACGAATAACTTTTTCCTCTGCACCAGAAGCATATTTGAATTTTCCTAAAATAGCTAAACATGACATATCATATCCATGGATTTGAGGTCTTGCTATTTCATGCCAAGTAACCTACACAAAAAAAAATTTATAATATTCAGCCCAACAGGCCAAAATTTACTATTTTAAAATAACAATTATACCTCATTGTCATCATTTCGAACCCAAGGAGCATGCAGTCTTGTTGTCTGATCCGTTCCCACACTAAGAACATAATTTCCATCCCAATCCCATGCAATATCCATTACTTCCCCAGTATGACCTCCCACAACAACACACGGCTCCCAATTCTTGGTTTCCTAAAACATAACTAAATTAAAGCTCCAATTTCTTGATTTAAACAAAATTCTTTGCTCAACGTACTTGATTATATTTCCACATATGAAAAGAGCCCTGATATCCATGCCCCATTATGGCCAATCCATCACTTCCAAATTTACCTCCGTAAAACCCTAAAGTATTACCTCCTACTTCTCCCAACCTTGCTTCTTCATTCCAAGTTCCTTCTTCATCAGCAGACCAAATTATCATGGTCTTATCCATCGAAGTTGATAATAATTTAATTTTCTGTTCTTTTATTGAATCTGACATTTCCACGTTCAGTCGACTTCCTTCAGAAATTTTATAAGTAGGAGGATGCCATGATACACCATAAACCCATCCTTCATGGCCAGCTAAAATTGTTTCTAAAATAACAGCGTAATGATGCTCACTTTGATTCACCCAGACCTTGAATAATTTCTCTTCCAGCTCTAAATCTTCCTTCACATCTATCTCATTAACTCTTCTAGGTTTTATGATAGTATGTTGCATTGGCTTATGATGGAATTTATAAACTCTAATGTAATTATCTTGGGATCCAGTCGCCAAAAACAAATCATTATTCCCTGTTAAAAAAAAGAATCAAATAAATTTTTAAGTCAAAAACATCATAAATATCATTATTTTTTTTCTTATTACTGTTATAAATAAAATCCAGTGTTCTAACCCAGTCGTCATGACCAATAAGAACATGTACTTTGACAAATCGATGATCAGGTGCTTCTGTTTCACTAGGTTGAGTCTCCGTAAATAAATGCACTTTGTTATCATCAGCTGCACAAGCTAATAACACTAAACCAGCATCTATTAAAGGTGCCAGCCGAACATCCAAACAAAAGCCTGATCCCCAGTCAATTGTATCAACACATTCAATTTTACCTTTAAAAAAAATTTTTTTTAAAACTTGATTCTAAAAAAATTGATGGTTCATTTTTTTTCTTACTTTGATCACTTTGACGAGTCCAAACTTTAACAGTTGAATCAACTGAAGCAGTTACTGCAATTAAAGGTGTCTCATTCCTCACATATTTTCCATCATGTTTTACTTTAACAAAACCGTCAGCAACATTAACAATGTTATTATGTCCTATTAAAGTAGATTCAGGTAACCAAGTATTATTTTCTTCAGACCATGACCAAATTATAGCAGTCCCATCAGCAGAAGTGGATATAATTTGATTTTCAACAATTTCTGTAAAAGTTTTAAGCCATCGTACACAGTTTACTCTTCCTTTATGGCTATATAGAGTGTGAGTTATTTTTCCTCTTCCTGTTTCAATCTAAAATAAAAAAAATATGTAAGCTTAATCATTTTGACGTTACCGCGGCATTTATTCGGCAATCAAACACGAGATGACTAACCTGATTAGGTTAGGGTTGATATTTCTTACCTGAGGATCATAAATTGCAATGCAATTGCATGCACCGTAACATATTAAATTATTTCTACCCCAATCTGCTGCGTTTGGAGATTTGTTACATCCCGAAGATATGTAACAAGTTTCAAAATTGCGAGACATTTTAAAATGTTTATCCAAATCAGCATGTGAGTAAAAAAAGAAAACAAAAACATGAGTGACGTGTCAATAGTATAAATAATTTCAACTTATTTACACGACGAAATTGAAAAACTTTTTAAAAAGTAAACAAAGATTTTTTTAAGAATAAAAAAATGTTTAATTATGCTAATGGAGATTATATATTCGGGCAACTGCAATTAAAGCTTTTAATTTGGTTTTTAATGAAAATAAATGATAAATAAAATAAAGTTGTAAACTTTTAACTTCCAAGTGTTTAAATTTCAAAAAGGAAATTAAAAAACAAAGTTAAACTGAAAATTTAAATAAATAAAGAATCTTTAATCTGGTTTCGATTTTAATTAAGATAAAACTTTGAAAATCTGTCACCAGGCTTCACTTCATTATTCCCATTTTATTTTTCCTGTTTCCACCGATGGATGGAAGCTAAATCGCATTCCATGAAAAGGAATGAGAAGCTTGATCGGTGTGAAAATAATTGCTTTCTCCTGGAGCCTGCGGGAACTTTTCCAGAGTCAGTCAAGGCGGTGTGGCGGTCGGTGTCTTCGAATTCGGTTAGTTTATTTTTGAAAAAAAATCTGTTACCTTTTTGTAAAATCTTGAGTTTTCAGGTTTCAAAGTGTTCCCTTATTGATAATGACATTGGAATCGTTCAAAAATTCGGATATTTCCATTTAATAACCGTGATTTTTTTTTAATATCTCGGGGTAGTTGATTCGGGAGATGGAGTCGTCCTGCGCGTTTTGAAATTTTGCAACGCTGGAAATCCTCCTGGATTCACCGCCCTTGGAAATTTTAGCTGGTGTATTTGTGTAACGCGAGAAATCGGAGTGCTATATTAGAGGAATTAAAGCAGTCGCGGCGCGTGTGGGGAATATTTTTTATTTTTATTTTTAATTTTTTTTTGGTTGTGAATGAAAAAAAGAAAAAAAAATACGATGAAATAAAATATTAAATAGGGTTATTTTTCTCTCTATCTTACATCCGAAAAGAAATGATTTTTTTTTCTTTATGTTGAAAAAAACGGTTTTCTATATTGAACGATGGCTGTGAAACATGAAGTTAAGACGTGAACAATGTTTTGGGTCGAATTTGGGCTGTTCCTCATGCTCTTCTGGTCGGTTCCAGTTTGGACTATACCTGCAACCACCGTTAAAAGAGGTAAGAGGAATTTTTGGCCGATTTATAAAATGGTTTACAAGAGAAGATACCGTTATAAATGGCGGCGGCGGCCATGCTTCCGGTACAGGTACCCACTTGTTTACGTATTGTTGAATCTTGTTCAAAAAAGTTTATAAAACGGCGAATTTATTGTATTTCATGAAATCAATTGTTTAATTGAGTGTAATTAATTTAGATTTATAAATTATGCGTTGGGCTCAAAATTTTGAAAAATGGATTTTTCTAAATCATTCTTAACGCAAATCCTCAGATAATTTTAATAGTCATAAATCGCAAATCCATTTTATCCGTTTTGAAAAATTTTTTCCCCATCCACCCATATTCTTCGAAAAAACCGCTCAACTTGATGGAATCATCAATTTCAGTATTATTAAAATGAAAGGCTCAACTGTAAAGGAAAAGCTTTTGGTCTGACGCAAAGCGACCCTGTTAAATCAATACAAATCAAATCAGAACTTTCCAACGAAATGTAAAACGGGAAATAACGACCGAAGCTTTCATTGTTAGTGATTTTCATTTGTTTGTTTTATAGGGTGTAGAAGGTGCGATAGGTATGCCATAAAAAAAAGGAAAAAGAACAACCCGACATCTTCTTTTATTTCTCCCTTTCTTTTTCTGCTTTTATTTATTTCCCACCGAATAAAAAATTAACCTGCCTCAATGTAACGTCTGTGAAACGGGGAAATGGAACTTGCGTGACTTAAAAATAGAAAATTCGTTGGACAAATCTATAGAAAAGCATTAAATTACATGTTCCGTTATGCGATATCTAAATTGTAGCTAAAATCCTTTTGCCATCAATCCGGTTCTTTTTGGATATTTTAAAACGTTGTAGGTCGATGGTTTGCTATGTTTTTAATGAAGATTAACAGTGACCTTTACGTTTATGGAGAAATTTTCCAGAAAGCGTAATTTAATTCAATGAGCTTGGATTAATTTTCAAAAAGGATTTTAAGATTAGATAGATACAAAAATAGATTTGATAGGTTTTAATGAGCTGACTAAATCTCGTGGCTTAGTAGGCCTAGTTAATGAGCCCAACTTTCATTCAGAAGTTTTTGAGTTTCAAACTACGTACGAAGGCTTCTTAGTTAATGAAAAAATTCTGAATATCAAATGTTATGAATGAGAAATCTGATTTGATATCAACAATGCCATTATTTTTCTTTTCAAATAATTAATGTACACAAACGTGGAACTTTTAAAATCGTCTCGATTTGAAAACATCAAGGTTTCCTTTGTATCCAAAAAAAAAAGAATTAAAGATGGAATCAAAAAATTTCTACTGCCTTTGTGTGAATTGATCCGAATAATCATTGCTGCTATTAGCTTTGATGTCATTCCACCCCGATAAATAACCTGCTTTTAGTCTGACCCACTCTGTATTTCACATTGTCTACCCAAAAATCCTACTTCTTTTCCTTTTTTTTAAAAAAAGCGACAGACATGACAATTTTACATCTCATCTGAATATCGAATAAACCGAAAAAGCGGGAAAAAAAGATAATTAAATCAGCTCAGTAAAAAAAATTAGCGGTCAACAGTGAAAAATTTTCACTTTCACACCATCTGTTCCTAGCACGCATTTACAGAAAAAAAAAAGTATACGGTCAACTAAAAGGCGAAAACCCAATTTCCCAGGAACTCATCGTGGGAAAGGCTGTTAAGTGTGTGTGTGGTGGTTTCGCGAAACCGAAGTTTCTCAAACTTATCTAAAAATAGATAGGGACGATTTTTCATGCTTATCTTAACGAACACACTCGCCGCTACCTTTTTAAAGTGCGGACATTTGAGTCGGTTTTTTTTTTTTTTTTAATTTACAACGCACGAAAGGCTCCTTATTTATGTTTTTTTATTTATATCGCAATATATATTTTGAATTCCTGCCAGGTAGGAAAAAAGAGAATAACAAAATACTGCAATTTATGAGAATGCAGGATCCGACGGGGGTAGGGATTGGGAAGCCAGAAATGATTTTATGGCATGTATATTTAGATTTATGTAAAGCATTTTATCTATTTTAATCAGAGGATTCAGCTCGGGTGGCTGTGTGGCTGGGATACAAAAACATTTATTGTAGATCATGTAGGGATATTCTAAAAATGATGGAACGGTTTCTTCGCGGGAATACAGATGGTGTATAAAGCGGCGAAATAAAATATGAAATATTTTTAGTCTTTATGTCAGTTTAATGGGCCAGAACCGTAAATGCAGGTAAAGTAATGAATCATAGCTAGAACAAAGAAGCTTCTCGGCGTTAGAGACCCTAAATTAAAAGAGACTGGCAAACTATCAGCCATTACAAAAATTTAAAGCCGTGTTAAGGATCATGACGACTCCCAGAAGAATATTTGATAGCCATGATGGTACACACCGCTCTCTGTTAAAGACACTCTTGGACAAAGCATCCGTGATCGCTGTGAAAGTTCCTATTTTCATTTTAGCTGCCGAATATTCTTTTGTAACAGTTTCCATGACTCTTAATATGGCGTTAAATTTTTGTAATGCCTGACAGTTTGAAGCCAGTAAGTTCTAGCAAATCTCGATATGAATTCTGATTGGATACTTTGGCTTAAGGTCTAGTGTAAGAAAGGCACATAAAAAATCTGGTAAGTTACTCTTCCTGTTTGGAAGAGCCCGCCAGCTCTTTTGTAGCGTTCGTTTGCCAGCAGGGTTTTCTTAAAGATTTATTCTCACCTTTGATTTATACTATCTGCAATCACGTGGAAAATATTCGGGGAGACTCCCCTAACCTCTCAGAAAAAGCATTTCAATCCAGGGTTGTTGCTGACTGATAAAAAAAACTCACACTGAACGTGGCAAGGCCTAATGAACAATCCAAAAATAATTTTCCACGAAAAGACGTAAATAATCTTCATTTTCAATTATATTTTTTGAAAAAGGAGAAACTTTACCAGGTATATAATTCTCGCTCTAATAAATTTTGAAGAAACCTCTTTAGAATTTAAATTTAAGATCCTGTTAAAACTCTAGTCTAATGTTTTTTTGTAGAAAAACAATGCACAATAGAATTTGAAGAACAAGGCCTACTCTCCGTCAATTAAAAAAAAAAATTATATAAAGGCGAAGCTTTTCTTTTTTTTTATACTTTTAAAGCATTATTTTTCTATAGAATTCCTCTTTTTCAAAAAAAGAAAATGCTGCGATGTTCCTAAATTCCTACAGAAAATAAATTTATTTTTTGTTTTACTCAATATAATTACAGAAAAGCTCTTAAATGATTTGCAGACCCGTAGCAAGACCCGAGAAGAAATCGAGATTCGTGTCACCCTTTTATTGATTTAGGATCTACTTGCACCAAATTCTTATAAAATTCAAACCCCGCCACTGGCTGTCCTCCCTCGCTTTTTTTATGTTTAAAAAAAAAATAATTTGAAATGCTGGCACGACTGACAGCAAAAAAAATTCTCTTAATAAAGCAAACTAACGAAGCGTCAAGATCCGAGAATTTCATTAGATCATTTCAACTTGATCATTAGGCAAGGATTCTAAATTTTCGAAAAGTTACAAGAGAGAGAGAGGGGGAGAAAGAGTAATTAAACAGAATAAAGATCTGTTCCTGAGCATTTACAGTATTAGCAGAACAGCAGCAGCAATGGCAAGGAGGATGAGAAAGTAAAAAAAAAAATAAAAGAAAAAAGAGAATTAACGATTCGTAAAGGACCGGATTTGCAATGCCAACACGGTCATGTTTAATTTATTGCCACAATCTGTCTCGCTTTGTTTGTCAAGGGAGATTATCACCCTGCAGCCGAAGCAAGCCCCACCTCGCCATCTTGTCTTAATTTTCAAATTGAATCTTTCCCCTTTTCTCCGCATTCGGAGACGACTTCGTGTCCGAGCATTTGGTGCATCCCGAAAAAAAAGGGTAAATAAGTTTGCATAGAAGAAAATGAAAGATTTTTCCCTTAACTTCGAATCTTTTTACTTAATAAGCTGTAAACTGAAATATTCAGTAACAATGATGAGATGAGATCGGGAGTAGGCAGAAAGTAATCTAGAAAATGACAATTTAATTTTCATAAATAGTAAATTAACAAGAGTTTGCCTAACCTTAATATCTGGGATTAGGATTTTTCTTACGGTTTCCCTTTTCTTGGATTTTGAAAAACAAATTCTTCCCCCTTGAGTTTCCCTTGCGCCTTCTAAATAACGTTTAGACAAACGTGAATGAGAGGTGGCCTAAAGAGGAAATTGAAGGCGAAATCTTTTTCGAAATCGATTCGATAATGACGTCATTTCTAACCGAGTCAAACCTCTCAAAGAGTTTGAAAATTCGAACTTGTTGCGTCATTAAAACAGATTTCAGAAATTAACTTTTGTAAATTATGAAAGTTAAAACAATGAAGGCGAAGAATTGATGTATTGGGAGGTTTATCATTTAACTAAAATTTTGCAAAATGACAAGAGAGGGGGGGGGGGGGATCGTAATAATTTTAAAATATCAAAATCGGACGTGCCGCCTCCTCCTCCGTTGTTCATAAAAAATAATTTTTAGCGAGTTAGTCAATTATATCCGTGAATATTTTAATGACATGTTGACTTGTGAGAGATTTATGAAATGATCCCTCTTGTCAAAAGCGTTATATGGATTTTTGAAAAATGACTTCCTGCTAGCTAACCAAAGTTTAAAATAAAAGCCAAAACGGATATGTATAGGATGCTTAAAAATTGGCACATGATATATTAATTTAAATTAAGAGAATCAATCGATTTTTTTAAACAAAGCTTTTCTGCCAAAAAAAAGAGTGAAAATTTAAAAATGGTAATCGTGATTATCAGTAATGGGATTGGTCTGAGAATTTTCAATGCAAGTGGTCGAGACTGGCAGATAAATGACTCGGTCAATCAGTGCACATGAATGATGCGATTTAACTACTATGCAATTTCATTTATTTAAACGCAGGAAAGCAAGCAATAATGCACTTTACGGATAAAAAAGGTTTCTTGATTTATTCTTAGCCTTATTAATAGAGCAGATTAAAAAATTGAATAGCAGATCGAAGTTTTGTCTGAAAATTTTGAGATTAATTTTATTTTGGAGCACGGCGAAAAAATTCAGTATTCAGATGGCTCGCTCTCACTCTTAAATCAGTATATTTGTCTATACAGTTGAATCCGTTTATAGTGGACTTATGAGGACGAAGATAAACTGGGTCGCTTTAATCCGGGGTCCGTATTTTAAAAAGGTAAACTCGAAAAAATTACACATTTTCCACACTTTGAAAATAGAGAGGCTATAATCAGAGAGTCGCCAACTCTCAATGTGTTCTGCGATTGGCTGGGTTTCCAACATGGCTACATATGACGCCCATAACCTCAATTCTGGTTTCCATGTTTACGTTTAGTTCGAAGTTTCGAACTTCGAATGTGACAAAGCAGAAATATTGATATATCATGATACTCTTGTTATTGATAAATATCGCACAGCCCTAATCACAACTTCACTTGTTTTTCCTTTTATTCCCGAACTTTGGTAGATGAATGTTGATGATGTAAGTCTTAAAAAACAACTTACATTCAAAAGTATTAACATTTTATGGTTTATTTTTGGTTTCTCCGTTTCTATTTTCTTCTTCTTCTTCTTCTTCTTTACAACAAAAACCTCAGAATCATTTTCACTTGAAATTTCGTCCATTTTTGTTTAATGTTTACATCGAAGGGGGGAGTTTCATTGTTTATTTTAAATTTAATGGTCAAAGGAAAACTACTTGCTTATCGAAGGTTCGGAATGAATCCGATGTTGGTAAATAGTTAAATTAGCCAACTGTCTGTCCCATCACCTGTAAAAAAAAACAAAAACCAAATAAATCCAGGGCTATTTTAGGGAAAAGATAAACTAAAACTGCCCACGTAACTTCGAAAAAAATCCGACGACCAGCCATTTTATAAAAGAAAAAATTCCTCATAAATTATGCAAACAATTTTCCCAAAGTTATTTTCTTTTCCCAAAACGGAATCAGTGTGAAGAATTTATAGTTTTCTATTTTAGTTTCATAATCTCGGCATAAAACGAGGGACATACGTTTTTTCATTTCCCGTCTTTCCTCGTTTTTTTTTTCCCAGTCGAGAATTTCCTAAAAATAAGTCATTTTGCCGGTGGTGACGCTAACTTCAAATGACAGGCTATAGAGAATTTCCCCGTTAAAGCATTACCGTATTTTTTATTTTTCCTGTTTTTTTTTCCTCTCTCCTCTTCTCTTTTCCTTTTCCAAGATGATGGAAGATTTTGCAAAGCTTATTAAATCAAAATGGCTGAAAATGCAAACTTGGATCGAGATTAATTTATATACCCAGTGGCGTCTCGGCAATTCCAGACGATATGGACCTCTTTATAAAAAATTTTTTCATGTTTATTTTTCCTAAATCAATTTCCCCTGTTATTTTTAAAAACTATATAGGGCAGTAGCCCCCTTCCAATCTGATAAGGCCTTTAGTGGTGAAACAAGGGAACAAGGCGTCAGCGAGCATAAAACCACTCTAAGCCTCATGGGTGATATTTTGGAAAACAGAGTATTTTAAATATTCATAAAAATGCTAATTTAGCATGGCGTCGTTGTTAACCTTTCACGTAAGGTGTGTTTTTACACAATCCTTTTGGGAAAAATCCCGTTTTAAATCGTTTTATTCTGCTTTTCAGCTTTTTCTAAACACTTAGGCGAATCGAGTTTCTCTTATACTTTTTTTCTTCAACAACATTTTCCAGTATGTAATAACTATTAAAGAGCTATTCTCGACACGTGAGGAATCTCTTCTCTCCCTTTTTTTTCGACCCTTATTTTTTTTAAATTACTTGAAATTAAACCATTCACGTCGAACGGGTTAGGTGCCCACAACATGCAATTATAATTCCCGTGAAGGATAAAAACCAAACTCTTTGTTTTTTTTTTTTAAAAAAAATGGCCAAGGGCGGATTTAAAAAAGGCGATTTTAGAAGAAAAACAAGAGGCTTTTTTTTTTTTGAAAAAGAGTCCTTGTAAAAACGGAAATGAACACCATTCACAAATCATTGTTCGGCATTCCGGAAATAGGTTTAGTATATTTCCAACGGAGCTTGGGCTAGATTTTCATTTACTCCGCCTTTTATTGTATTGCTCCGGCAACGTTTTTGTTTTGCTACAAACCTTTTTTTTATGAGTTTTCATTGCAATGAATATTTTCGTTATTTCAACTCCAGGAGATTTTTAAGTGTTTTCTCTCTCTCCGCTTTTTATGTCTGTATAACAGGTTGTTCATTTTGTTGCTTCACGATTATTACCGATCGGAGATTAAATCGTTTGGAGGGGAGGGGAATATTATTTTTCCTGCTTTTTAAGTTCGGGTTTTTCAGTTAAAATTATTATTACGCTATTAATATTTGAAGTTATGGAGGGGAAGTGCAAAAGAGTTGAAGATGGTCTGATTTGGCGATCAAAATGGAGAATAAACGCGGTTTTGTAATTGTTTTGTCTATATCATAAACTTATTTAATTCAGCATGAACAATTTTGGCGCCAAACGTGGGACACACGAGCTTGAGTAAAAAAATTAAATATTTTGGCACTGAGCTACTACAGTCATACCCACCACTAAAAAATAACCCAAACTAACAAGCTTCCTTAGCTAAGGCTGCTAGCTGATTTAGGCCGTCTGGATTCGCCTCGGAGCCAGCCCCGTGGCTCAGTGGATAATGTGCCCGACTCACACTCGGAAGTTTATGGGTTCGATTCCACTCTACGGTTCGGATTTTTTCCGAATTTATCACCGATTTAAAATTTTAAAATTTTGGTCTTGAGGTTTGATAAAATCTCAATAGCCAAATATACAGTTTTTCTTCGAAATTTTGGAATTTTTCTTTTTTTAAATTGTTATTTTAATTCCTTCATATTTGGACTCTACAGACTCGACAGAAGTTCCTTGAACCAAAAAAAAAAGTGGTGGTCGAAATTCGACGCGAAAAATCTTAAAATCGGGAAAAGCCGCTTTTCATTTTTCATTTTCTCGAGCTGCCACTGTTTCCATCGACATCCACCACTCGCTACGCCCATGTCAGTAAAAGAAAAAGCACGGAAATTATAATGGAATTTTCACTCGGCCAGTTTTCCATTCATTTTCTATGAAACATTTCTCGGAAAGAAACCATTCCCAAGATATTGATTGATGATTATGCAATATAACTATAAATTTCGAAATGATTCTCCCTCTTTTTTATTTTCATCTTTAAGGGGAAAAAAAAACGAAGAAAAATGGTAAACAGAAAGTTGCCTTTTCAATCTTCACGTTTTTATGGATATTAAAAAAAAAATTTCCATTTGCCTTGTCAGTTTTTTAATCTATGAATTTTTTTCTTTTTCCGGGTATATGAAGTATCAAGTAAATACCTTTTTATATATAAGTATTTCCGAAAAGCAACTTTCCTCTTCAAAGAATATTTTTCAAGTAATGATTTTAAAATATTTCAAAGGCGCGTCGAGGAAAGTGGTTTTTCAGTTGTGAAAACGTATATCGAGCGTCATAAAGAACAGTCGAGAATGATAAGATGCTATCTCCAGGGAATCCCAAAAAATCTATCGCGACTTTTTTTCCCCCCTTATTTTTCAAGTGATATTACGCAACATTTTCTTCGAGTGACGTTTTGAAGCAACGCGCATTGCTTGACAACTCAATGTCCTATCTCTTTTCCATTTGAAAAGCATTACATCGGATTATATCCCTTTTGTCCCTTGTTGAAGGCGTGAACCCAGATAGATTAAGACCGAAAGGAATGGGAACATCGTTGCTGAGAAATTACAACTGAAAATAAAATCATGCATTATCACAATATTGCTCGACACAAAAAACGATTATTAGCCCGGAAATTTGATAACGCTCGAGGCGTTCCACAAAAGATGATTATAATCAGTGTCGAAAATCCCATTTAACAAGGAAGAGAAACCCCTCTTAAATGGGTATCTCTCCTTGCCAATCATCTTTTAAGTAAAATATAATTACGGCGCAAGTTCCAGGGCGAGATTGTTATTTACCTGACAATAAAGCCGGAATTCATTAAAAGACATAATTAACAAAGTCTTGGTTCCCTTAGCAACCGAAAGATGCTAAACAATAGAACATCATGTGGGCCTAATGTTCCCTGATAACAAAGATGTCCGCCGATTGTTGTTTATTATCGTTTTGCTTCGATGCTTTCCCTCTCATCCTCTTCGGGCTCAACCTTTGCCTCCCTAGCCGGTCGGCACCTTCGATTCCCCTGTGGTTCCTCCCTTGCATTACAATGATCCGCGGCTGTTGTGCTCTTGTCTTTAATTTATATCATAAAGCACCGCAAGCGGGGATGTTTCCCTTTGATTTTCAGCAACAATAACCTCGAGGAGTAAAAAACAAGGACCCCTCACTGGGTTCGTTCACGTCCACTACGATTTTTGATACGTCGGCAAATTTACTGCCCCTGAATCGTAAGTCACCGAAAAAAAAAAAAAGGAAGCTTCAAAATGACAAATTCAACCTTTCTACACTAAAATGACATTCTAAATTCATCAGTTGGCTTTTCTCCAAAAACGACCCTTTCCCTTTTTTTTTTCTTTACTGAACTTTTCAAAAACCATTTGAATAAGAGCGCCAAGAGCCCATTGATTCGATGACTGGAACTTGCTATTAGAAAATAGTCAGCCGAAGGTAGCAAATTCTGTTTACGGATAACCCGAGAATTCCTCCACCTTTTTTATTGCGGTCTTTCAACGGTAATTGTCTTCGGTTTATCTTTTTTTTTTCTTCTCCCTTTCTGGGTTTTCTTTTCTCTTGGATTTTTTATCCAAGATTTTTGGAATTTTTTTGTTCGGATAAAATCGGTTTTAGTAATGATGGAATATTAGTAGAAATATTATTTTAAGCAGGGTTCGTGATGATTATTTAGAAAGGATTGTTTATTAGGGAGAGTAATGAACTTTTTGTCTACCAAGAAGTACAAATTAAGAAGGAAGTTAAAGAAAAAGGAGAGGAATAGCAGTTTTGATCAGAATTTGTTGGAGTTTCATGATGTGGAAAAATGGAGGGATGAACTTGAGTCAATGTATAATCACAGAACAACCAGTTTTATCGAATACAATTCCCAAACCGGACTATTACGTTGTGACAATAATTCAACGTAATATTACGTAAATAACGTCGTATCGACGTCAATTCAACTTAATATTACGTTAATAACGTCGTATCGACGTCGACATTCGGTGATATCTACGTCAATCGCGATGTTTGTTTTTCAATTCTGGCGGCCACCAAATTCAAGATCATGGCCGCTTCTAGATTTCAAAATAACTTACCTCTTTGCAGCAGAAGACGGTTTATGGAAATGTCAACTCCCTACTAGGCTCCATAGATACCATTATCGCCAACTTCGTCGCGCAATATCCGAAAATAGGATCAAGGCCTTGCATCCACTAATTACACACACATCGAGTATTTATTTCAAACCTACCATCAAAAAAATTTCCTGAAAAATTTCCACCCCTTTCGATCAATATTTCAGATAAATTACATCCGGCACAAACATCAACCCCCCCAAAAAAATCCTCCACATCTTCCCTCTTTTTTTTCATATTTTCTAATAACTTCCGCTTTCTTTCATCTTTTCCTTTCTCCCATTGAATATAAAAATAAACGAGAAAGTAAAAACGTAGAAAGTGAAGCATTATCTATGAAGTAGTTGACAGGTCCTGACACGAAAGGACTTAATAAAAAGTGATTGAAAAAAAAGTGGGTATTAAAAAAAAAAAGTAAGGATTTAAAATGAAGAGGATGTGTAAAAAGGGTTCCATGAAACCGTCGGGAAAAGGCAAAACGGACGGCGGGGAGGGGGAGGTCGGACGATGGGGATGTGCGGTGTGGAAAAACACTGTCCTTTTCAAATTGGAAATTCCATAGTATAAAATATTCAGCAATAGTGGACCAGAACCAGTATAGCTTTATCAACAGTCGGGATGTTGCTGACTCATTATTTCACATGTATTCACCGATTCTCGAAAACTGAATATTTTGGTTTTGCTTAAAAATGTATATATGCTTGTCCTTTTTTTTAGCTCCCTCCCATCTTTTTATTCCCTTTCCCATTTTATATACTTTATGGCGTGTCTCATAAATGATATCAACGCTGACACTTCCCTCTCTCGATATCCCGTATTTTTTTTAAATTATCGAGAAACCCATTATCGTATTTGTAAACTATGGTTACGCGTGTCAATTCGGATTAATCCATTTTTTCCTCGATGCACAATTCCATTTCGACTCCATTAAGGGTTTGAATTGTATATGCGATACCCGAGCAGTTAGCTGGATTAGTGTAACTTTTTTTTGTTATTTTTATTTTTTTATCTCTGCCCGATTAATTAAAAACCCCGAGCATCTCTCAAAATCTAAAACACTTCTTCGTATTCCCTTCCATTAATAGGTTTTCGGTTTTCCGTACTAATTAATTTTCCGAAAACAAAGTGAAACGAAGTCTATAAGCAATTAAAAGTCACAAAAGCTGTCAAAAAGTGGTTTTACTAAACAACTTCTAACGAAATGCCTACGCCAAAATTATATTTATTCGAGCGTGTGAAGTAAATTTTCGCCGCGAGAAAAACGCATATGGACGTTATTTTTTTTTTTCCTTCCTTCTTTTTCATTTACGATAACCATAGACGATAAATCTCAAGTTCATAACTCCCCGAGTAAGGAAAAAAAGCAGAAAATATTTTTTTTTTTTTTAAAAAAAAAGAAGGAAGAGGGGAGAAGATCAAATTTACATAATTTTGAAGCGTAATCATATGTTAATCATATGCTAAAATGTTTTTATTTAAACAAGGCCGAAAGTGTGTAGAAAGAAGAGGGGAAAGGTACGAGAGAGAATAAATGGGAATGGATATTTCATTTGAGAAAATGGATTAAATCTGCTGACAAATGCAAAACGTCTCGTTTATCCCGGAAACCTTGTAAGAGAGTTTTCGAAAGATACATGTAAAGTGGTTGCTTGAAAAATTGATCCAAATCCGTTAAATTCATGTTTAATAGTTTTCTACACGGTTCCTTAGCTTGCCCAGTATCGGATCAAGACTCCTAGAAAAAAGCAAATTTTCCCTCTTTCCAGTTTTTCCATTTTATTTATACAACTTTGATAAAAATATTTGATAAATAAATCGACAGCACATTGAATAAACAAGAAGGATTTTTTTTTCCTCTTCATTTCTTCTTCCCGTTTAAAATGATTGGTTGAATTTTCGTATGGATCTGTGATGAGCATAATGTTTTTGAATCTAACGAACCGAGCATTTTTGTTCTTTTTTTATTTTTTCATCTCTAATTTTAAGTACACATTCATAAATTTTTATCTAAAACAGCGGGGATTTCTTTGAAGGAAAAAAAAGAGTGTTGCATTTTTGGGTTGAAAATGCCCAAGACAAAGTTTGCAAAGAATGCGACACGGGTCGATAGGCTACTTGCATAAATTTTAAAATCGCAAGTTTATTATTAATATTAATTCTTTGATTAATAAGAAAGACATTGTAAAAGAAATTCATCAAAAGAAAAGTTTTAAATACCGAAAAATTTGCATTGAAATTCAAATTCTAGAAAACCCGCCAAAAACAGACATGAATTTATGACGTCAGAACTGGGTCGGATACTTTGTTCTTATTGGTAGAATTTTCGCGCGCAAACAATTGAGCCAATGAAATGAAAGAATTTGACTCAGTTGTGACGTCATTAGCTTAAACATGGCGTATAGTGATTTTTGGCGGGCTTTCTAGAATTTGAATTTCAAATCGAATTTTTACCTGTTTAATAAAATTTTTTTTACCGATTTTTTCTTGAGAAACCTTAAATAAGAATTTAAGGACCGGTTAGTGAGCCACCATTTTTGAGGTCTTCCCATACTTCTCGATGTTAAACGCGGATTCCATTAGACAGATCCTGATGGCTCTTGTCCAACGGATGCCACTACCATGTTGTCTTCTGCTTTAATTGGTGCACACATTCCTTGTATTTTTATTTGATTAAATAAAATGTATATGTATACGAATAAAAATACAGTATTCATTGTATTTATTGTACACGGTACATCCCTATGCCCAAGCTTGTTTTCAACACCTCCAATTTCCTCTCAAACTTTCAAATTTTCCTCTTACTCATAAAAAATCCTAATTCATAAAATCCCCTGCTCAGTAATCCATAAATCGCCCCGTATGATAAAAAAAGGGAAGACCTGTGAAACGTATGGCCGATCCAACGGATTCTTAAAGCAAATCGATAAAAAGGGTCGAGAGAGCTAGAAGAAACGTTCTTTGATGAAGCAATAAACCGTTACAGAACCGCTTCAGCTCATCCCATGTTTTTGATTAGTTTCGAAATTCTCTCTCTCTCCCTCTCTCTCTTCGACTAAAGGAATGCGGATGTGTTTTCCGAACTGAAAATCCCGGGTTTGAATAACATCCGAAGGAAAAGAACCGAAGACGATAAAAATCCTATCTTTCCTTCATAGACTTAAGGAAAAAAAGAATCTATAATACTTTCCCATGGATGTCCTCTTAAGCTAATTTCATTCTTGCAGAAATCTCATATTCCATTTTCCCTTAACCTTGTTTTTTTTTATATTCAGGAAGGGTTGGACAATTTCAAACTCATTGAAAATTCCAAATGCAAACACAACGAAAAAAAAAAAAAGTTCGAGCTTTTTTTTCCGTAAGTTTTTTCAATATAAAAATACTTTCAGTTTTTTAAATAAAAATGACTGGCAATCGCGGCGGGAGAGTTTTAACAAAAAAAAAAAAAAATTTCCCCGACGCGAATCAAAGTTGACAATCAGCCGAATATAATTACATACATCGTAAAATGATTTTACTGTTCATTATACTCGCGACTATATAAAATCGTCTATAAAACTAAAATTTTCTCCTTAATTATAAACATTAGCTCATCTCAGACTTTGTCTATAAAAACATAATGGGAAGAGGCACTTATATCTTTATCCCGGATATAAAATGGCGGTTGTAAAATTATTTTTCAAGGGAAAAATCTTTAAAGGGTTTTAAATTTTATGTAAGGTTGAAAAGGTGAAATCGACAAAAATGTGATGCATGAAATCCTTTTAAGCTCCGTGAGATTTAATATTTTTTTAATAAGTCGTTGCTAGGGAAAGTAAGAAAAATCTTATAGAGCGGCGTAACAGCTGCCCCCCGCCTCCCCCTTAGCAAATTCTTAAAGGTCTCACCTCGCATGATTTGGGTAAATTGGGGTTCCCTAATAAGTTTTAAAAAGAGCTGGTCGGTAAGACGACAGGAGAAGCTGGCTTTAAAAATATGGAAACAGGATCGGTTAGGTTAGGTTAGGTGCAGCAGCTTTACTGCTAAAACTTTAAATTTTCCCGCCAATACGAGTTCTCAAATGATACTGTTGAAGTTCTAGTTTTAGAATATGGAAACAAAATCGGTTAGGTTAGGTTAGGTGCAACAGCTTTGCTGCTAAAGCTTTAAATTTTCCCGCCAATACGAGTTCTCAAATGATACTGTTGTAGTTCTAGTTTTAGAATATGGAAACAAAATCGGTTAGGTTAGGTTAGGTGCAGCAGCTTTGCTGCTAAAGCTTTAAACTTTCCCGCCAATACGAGTTCTCAAATGATACTGTTGAAGTTCTGGTTTTAGACTATGGAAACAAAATCGGTTAGGTTAGGTTAGGTGCAACAGCTTTGCTACTAAAGCTTTAAATTTTCCCACCAATACGAGTTCTTAAATGATACTGTTGTAGTTCTAGTTTTAGAATATGGAAACAAAATCGGTTAGGTTAGGTTAGGTGTAGCAGCTCTGCTGCTAAAGCCTTTAACTTTTCCGCCAACTCGAGATTTCAACGATCCTGTTGGAGCTGTGGTTTTAAAATATGAAAACAAGATCGGTTAGGTTAGGTTAGGTGTAGCGGCTCTGCTGCTAAAGCCTTAAACTTTCCCGCCAACTTGAGTTCTCAAACGATACTGTAGGACAGTCCTTCTGAATGGTTGAGAACCGGAGACGTTTAGGTGTCGATGAATGAATCACTTTGAGGTTAAAGGAGCGTGGAGTTACAGATGAATCTGAAGCATCCGTTGACTGATCATATCACGATAGTGTTTTCGCATTCAGATCGAGAACTTTTAACATTTATCAAACGTCAAAAGATGAAAGGGCAAGTAACTCGTAGGACTAAATACAAGCTGCCCCATACAATTATGGAAGGAAAACGAAAGATCTGGCACAACAATATCCGTCTCTGAATAGGTTTGTCCGGGGAGAAGTTATTCGTTTTTTCAGAAAATAATTGGAAGAACGACAACGAGTAAAATACTAAAGAAGAAAGTAACAGAAAGTTTTGCCTAAATGCATACTCTAAGAACTCAAGATAGGTCGAACAAAAATTTTCAGTAACAAAACACTCGAAAACAAATTTTTCCGCTATTCTTTTGTCATATTAAATCTTAATTTCAAAACATCCCGAGAAAAAGACGAACATCTTCTTTTTTAGACCGAATTTATTTTTCTTCAAGTATTCTTTACAAAACATTCGTACAACTTTTAAAAGCTTAAAAAGTGCTTAAAGCTCTTGTTTAATGGCTCCTTTTAACAAATGATGTGACTTGGGGGAACAAGAATTCGAGGTTGGGAAAAAAAATCTCCTTCTGTAAATCAAGAATGAAATTTCTTGTTACCGTCATTGTTATTACTAAATAGTAGTTTTTTTTTTTTTAAAAAAACAAAACTTTTTTCTGTCGGGGGGACGATATTTTAAAACGGAATAATCCCGAAGTTATTCAAACATTTTTGAGTAACTGTTGTTTATAAAAAATATTTTATCTAAATTGTTAAGTCCATAATTTAGTGAAAATGAAGTAGGGAAAAAAAATACCAGGAAAGTAAAAATAAAAACAGGGAAGGAGTTGAGAAAGTTTTGTTTTTTTGTTAAAAAACTTTCGAAAGTTTGTTAGTGAAAATCAGCACCTGACATCTTATCAAGTGTTCAAAAGTAAAAAATTCCTACAGCTGAGCTTTTCGATAATGTTTTTTTTTCGTTGAGCGGCAAACGTTAAGTATTTTAAAAGGAAGTATTTTTTTCCGGTGCTTAATTTTTATTAGGCGGATCCTCTAAACGGCTTTGTCACGGCATTAATGTCATATTATTTAAATTCGCTTTGTTGGGCAAAGACTTTAATAGCTGAAACTACACCTAACCTGTTATAATTTCTTTTTTAACAAATCAATAAAATGTGTACACAGCCTCTGGAATACACGTGTAAAACTCTCCCCGAATGACGTCAGCAGAGCTTTACAATTCCGAAAGACGTTATCTCATCGATTTCATACAAATTCTCTTTTCTTCATTGCAAACGTGAGGGGTAAAAAAAGAGGTTCGAGAGGAGGAAAGCGAAAGGTCGCTGTTGCGGTGTCGGATTTACGGGCTTGTGGAAAATTTTTAGATCTCTTCCAACGCTCCCCCCTCTCCCCGGCTCCCCTTTAAAAACGGACAACGAAATGATCTGGGGGGGATTTTATCTGCTTCTTTTTCGATATATCCCCCTGTTGGATATCTGTCTTTCCTTTTTCACATCAACATGAGGATTAAATGCACGTGATATTAATAAATGTCATTTTCTTCCTTTGGTTAATCGTTTTAAAATGACATAGTTTCGAGATATTTAACGAATTTTAATAAAAGATGTCATGGGGAAAGGAATGATGATGACGTATGAAGAATTCAAAACGGATTACGGTTAGTCAGCTGTATGTCAGTTGTAGCGAAAATGTATTTTGGATGTGGCGAGGTATGTGATTTTTGTTAATGAGGATTCGGCGAAGGGAAAATGAGCAAATGGTAAAAGGTTTTTCTTCTTCTTCAAGTACCAGCAATCAAAATGGCGAGTGGAATCTGACCATCCGTGCAGGATTCTGGGGTGATTAAGAATGCGCTTTAATGAGGAGATCTGAAGGCTCACTGAGCAGCCGTAGATTACCAGCGTGATCAAGGCTGGTCTACTTCAGCGGGCGGACATGTGGCGCGAGCACCCCCGACACGGAGGATCGGTAGGTCCTGGAATGACGTTTGACTAGCCCCAGACCTCTTGGAAGATTGCGGCTGCGCTGGGAGGTGATGAATGCGGGCGTGTGGGAATCCCTGACTGGTGGACCACCTGCAAGAGCCACTTGGCGCGGTGTTTGTGATGAGGCGATGGGGTTTCGTGCCCTGTAAAGTCATGTGTGTGTGTATGTGTGGGAGTTTTGCCATACCGGTCTCGCTAAATTCTTAATAATAAACCATAACAAAAGAAAAGTGCCGCCATAACGACTCGCAGCTTTTATTGTTCTAAGGAAATCTCGAATTGTGTTGCTCAACATTATTCAAGCATTAATTAATAAAAATATACCACCTTACAGGTCAGTAAAATCTATATTGAGTTTTTTTAGGTGCCCACTACGTGCCTAAACATTATTCAAGCAATTTCCACACGTAAGAAAACATACTTACTTTTACACAACTGCAGAACTTTCACATGCTGACGCAAAAACAGCGTACCTCATGCCTGCTAACAAAGAACAAATGAGAAAAAATTAGCCTTTGCTAATCCTGAGAAACCATGAGAACGAAACCAGAACATTGAATTTTATCTCGTGCCTATTCAAAAATCAAACAATCCAATGCTTTTAAATACAACAATAGATTACAGTAAAGTATGAATTTTTTCTTTCATTTATTTTTTTTTAAAAAAACAAACGCACACGGACACGCACCCGGTTAGCGTGCAAAAAAAATTTATACCATTGTTTTTTTTTTACAAACAACATAAAAACGCCTTTAGCTTGGTGGAAAAATAAGGAAATTATTGCGCTGAAGAGAAGATTACATGTCATATTTATCTTCCCAAAAACGATGTAAACACCTGCAAATAACGACCCTAAAAGCAAGAACCTTTTTTTCTCTTCTTTTCTTTTTTGATACTCCCTCAGCGCCCCAATTAATGTAATATCAATTAAGAAAGACGGGAAAATTTTTTTTTATTAAAACTAAAAAATGTTGAAAATAAGATATCCTTGTCCTTTTTTTTACCAGGGCGCAAATAAAAAATGTATTTATAGAATTTTTATAACGTCCCCGGGATTCTCAAATCCGAGTTAACTCTTTTTTTTCCTGCTCCGGATCGATTTTCTATAATGCACAGTACGTCATAGTTGATACACGTACAATTTTTCAAGCCATCCTTTCCTGTAAATTCCAAGTCGAACGGGTAATGAGGCAGAATTCCAATAAATTTGAAGGGTGATATAGCCGTTTCCTTCTACTTCGCTGACGCCCCTAGTCTTCATTTTTCCATTTTCGCAAAAATCAAATTTTTGAGTAACTTATTTTTAGATTTTTTTTCTTCTCCCCGAAAGGATTTTTATAGCTAAACCGGGATTTTATAACCCTTTCGATATATTTTCTGGGAAAACTATATTCGGAGAATGAACTAAAACCCCGATGAATAAACATTTCCAAGACTGGGCAATTATTACATCTCCAGGGCAAGGAAATGAATGTCGGAGGGATAATTGCCAGGACCTCAACAATGCCCAAGGCTCAAATCTTAAGATGTTAAAACAATATTGTTCGCCAGGCGAGTAATAATAATAAATTTTAAATGTTTGGATCAATCCTGCGATTTATTCACCTTGAAAACAATGCAATGAATTTTATTGGATTTGTTTTTTTTAAAAAAAGAAACGCAAAATCTGCCAAATTCAAAGTTGGGAAAAAATTTCCGCTTCAATTTCTTTTTTCTCGTTTAGAGCGGATATCCGACTTTCACAGACAAAAACCGAAAGTCAAAAAACTTTATGCACAAAACTAAATGATCCCTTTGAAAGGGGGAGAAAAAAACCAGTGATTTAAATGACCCAAAAGTCGGCTTAAAGTAAACGCCCGAACGGTTTGCTCGTAAGTGTATACAAAATAGCTTTTCCGTTCCTAATAATTTTCTTCGGTCACGCAACACATTTAAAAACATTTAAATTTTTATTTTACACGCCCAGCGAGAGAGGGAAAAGATAAAAGAGAAAAATATATTTTAAAAAAACCGTTATTTTTTTTTTTTTTTTGGCAAATCGATGAACAATTTCGAAATAGAGGAGAAAAAAATCACAGTTTTTTTTTCACTGATCTAAACGCCAAACCCTAAACTGTCCGTGTCAATCATTTTCAATCTAAATCTCAACTTTGTCATTTACAAAAACCAAACCGATTTATTCCCATCGTCCGATAAGCTGACTCCCAATGGAATTTTCTAATTACTTTTCCGATTTCCCAGACTTTCCCCTCATGTAAAAAAGAGGGAAAATTAGTCGCTACCAACTGCAAGAATTGAGTTTTGATTTTTTGCGTGTTAGCTAATAAACCGATAAGGAGAAATTACACACGGGACGTTTTGTATGAGGGTTTTAGAGAATGATTCTGATAGGCTCGGCAATTCCGACGGTGTTGATGTATTAATGAGGAAGGGAAGAGAGAGATTATAATAGCAGAGAGGAAAATGAGGGTGATGAGGTTTACGCGAAGCAAAAAAAAATATTTTCATCGCAGGGCTGAAAATTTTTTGGGGTCGGGGTGATTTTCTAAAATATTTGAGTTTTGAGTTTCGTGGAGGTTTTTAATGGAGTGTGGGACATTTTGTAGGATTTAGATGCTCTTTTTCGACTTGGTTTAGTATAGTAGGATATTTTAGGTGTGAATATTTAGGTTATGGGCAGCTTTAGATTGAACACTTGAAATTATGTAAAAATATATTTATAAAATAATTTACAAAGCAGACATTTTTTATTGAGGTAAAATAATGCAACAACTTATTTTCGAATCCTTGCAGAGATGCTTTATACCAGCGGCACATCCCGGAACATGTCAAAGGAATCTCGAGAGGTAAATCAATTGTGATAGTTCTAACGCGAGATCTCGCTCAACATTCCTTTGGCCGGCATGTGCCGCTGATGGAGAAAGCACCCAAAGCCCTCGAGATGCAGCAGAAACTTATATCTTCCGCCATTTTGCATCGTTATAGTCTACCCAGACCGCAAGAACAGTGTCGGTAGTTTGCTGCATGCTTGCAGTAAGTAAGTGTAAGTCAACTAATTCCCTTGCAGCAAACTAACGTCACTGTTCTAGTGGTCGGGGTAGGCTAGAGAGCCTAATAGAGAGTGAACATTATAATGAGTTTTCTGCTACATACGGGATCGACATTTGCAATCCTGGAGCCGTGTTCTCGAACTTGCTAAGATCTTTAAATGGAAGTCGCCATAATGTCGAAATCATTGCAGCTTCCAGAATTGCAAATGGGAAACCTGTATGTAGCAGGCGACTCATTGAAGCGGCCTCTCCCTCCATAATCCAGGCTTGGTTGTTGATTCCTAGCATTGCTCCTCCGGTTAAAAGTCCTTCCTTGTTGTAATTCCGTTCTCCGCTAAAAAAACAAAAAGAAAAACTCCGAGTTAGAAAACGAGGCATTAAATCACCCTCCCAGACAGACCTTTAAAGCTAAGATTACTTCCCTTCGTTCCTTTTAAGTAACAAAAACGCCCTAAAACGCTGAGTACGTTACCGTAATAAAAGAATACTGACCCTTTGATTGGATCTTCCAGTCTAACGAAAATCTACCTTACAAAAAAAAACCAAAGTCGAGTTGTAAAAGTCGACGGGGAAGAGATGGATCTTTATTTTCCAAGAAAACTGTCCGAATAGATAAGGAAGGCACCGGTAGTGGCGCGTCACCATAAAAGATAAAGTTCGAACTGAGCGGAATAACAATTTAAACAGTAATCTTTGTAGTTTGAGAAAAGGTTGTAAAACTGAACGGGTTGAAGGCGTCGACTTGTAGATTACATTACCCCTGTTAACTTTGTGGTCGAAACTTTGGTGGAAAACCCGAAGGACTTGTATATATAAAATCTCCAAGCCAAAAACCTTTTCCTGACGTCATTAACTAACTTTTCAAAATTAATATACAATGAAATCTCTTGATGATATTTTAATTTGATACACTTTTCAAACTCCGGAGATATCGTTCCGGCAAAGCTTTGCCTTGATACCTGAGAGGGAATTAATCGCCGGGGCTATACACATATGAGATTTATAAACTAAAGTCAACGGAATCGCTTGTTATTATTATTATCATTATAATAATAACGAAGAGATCAAGAGAGAGAAATGGGAAAGCGGGGAGCTCTTTTCCCTCACATGCCGCAGAAAGTTAAAGTTATTACACGTGTCGATCTTCTTCTCGTGTGCCCTTCTTCCGCTTGTTTTACCCGAGCTTTGTGTATGAAATTTGAATTTCTCGGGTCATTAGTTAACGTGGTCGGACTTTACGGCTCTAAATTTTGGTAAATGGCTCATTCGTCTTCGCCTTTATTTCAATATAAACTCTTCTTTGACAGGGAAACTTGGGCGAATTTGGCAGGGTTCCTTGCGCAATAATTTAAGCGTCGGAGAAATTGGAAGAAATTTTCGGGTTACGGTAACGGATTTTAGGTAGTCGCTTGGAACATTAACAGTCCTGCTTCAGGTTTGGCGCACCTGCCCTAGATTCCTTCTGACTCGGGAGGTAGCAATCTGGTAAGAGTTCTGGTAGGTGGCAGCAGTCCTATCAGTACTGGCTTAGGGCTAAAGCCGGTAAAAGTTGGCTAGACAATGATACTTTTCTTTTACCGATCCGGCAATCTCAGTGAGTATGAAAAATAAAATGAGGTATTCCACACCAACATGAACGAAATATTCCCTTAGGTGTTCCGATTTTGCTCAAATTTGGTATATGGGTTTCTTTTGACATCCAATAAACGTAAATCAAAGGATTTTGCGAAAAAAATTTTTTTGGCGAAGATGCGGGCATTTTAGTTTTTAGGCTGCAGGAGGCTGAGTCGATGACTGACGGTATGGCTCCTGTGCTGCGATGCGGAAGGTGTTGGGAAGCCACCGCATTAAGCTCCCTAGTATAGCCATCATGGCCAAGGGCTTGCTGTGCAAGTCCCAAGACCGTCGATTCGGCTAGGGTTTCTTGCCCGCAGCAATAAGCTCTGTAACCATCTTCTTCTTCTTTGAGTGCCCTGTTTCGCACACGAGCTTAGGCGATTGATCCGACGAGCTCCTTAAATCTTTCACGATCGGCGGCCATGCGGAATAGCTCCTCTACGGTGAACCCAGTCCAGATCCTAGTCTTCTTTTACCCTCGACTTTGCCCTGCATGATGGTCTGCAGCAGCCTGTACTTGGGTCCCCGCAACATATGCCCAAGGTACTCCATTTTCCTGCGCTTTATGGTCGCAAGTAGTTCACGATTTTTGTGCAACCTACTCTGTAACCATGATGGTCGCCAATTCCCGTCGCTGGAAGGCACTGTAAGAAGAAGAATAACAGAACAAGTTGATTCGTATTAAAAAAATTTATTAATGGACGTTTTAGAGGCGGGAGCTGTTGCCATAAAGGGAAAAAAGTTCCAAGTTCACCGGGAAATGAAACACAAGTGCCATTTTCGTTCGGTCGACAACTATAAAAAAAATGAATATACTCTCGAAGCGAATATTATGACGGGGGGTAAAGTCAAAAAAAAAAAAAAAGATCTACAATATGGAAGAAAATAACCATTCAAGTGAAGTCAAGAAAAAATAGAATGATTTAAAAACGAGCGATAAAGAGAGACGGGTGATACGGGTAGACAAGGAGAGGAAGTGCAGTAAATCCAAAAATGTCGGGGATTTGAAAAAAATCCAAGGTTTCACGACATTTGATCCGAACTATGGGGACTAAAGGAAAGCTGCAGGATCAAATTTGAATTTCGAATAAGATCCACAGCCTTCTTTCCACGTTTTTCGAACTATTATAGCAATTTATTACGGTGATGAGGTACGCTATGTGACAGAGTTAAAAGTTTGAGGGGGATGGGGAGGCAAAGAAAACCCGGGAAACGTTATCGGAGAGAGAAAGGGGTTTTTGCGATAACTGTTTTTGTCTTCCATCGTTAGAGCATCAACTGTTGAAAGTTGATTTTGGATGAGTTTGAGACTCCTTAAAAAGGTCATCAACATAGTTAATGACTCCATTAAGTCGTTAACAGAAAGAAAAAGGAGTCAGGGAATCTTTTTTTTTTTTTTTTTTTTCTTTAACAATCGAGGACTTTTTTTTTCGAAAAAAGAAGATATTGATAATTAAGGGGAATTGATTCATGGGTTTGGCACTAAAGGATTTAAAATTAATAATGTGAAATTTTTAATAAAGTAGGAGTGAAAGTAAAAAAAATACTAAAAAGTCGATAAAGTTGCTAATTAGTTGAGACGACAGGCTTCTTCAGTATTGATTTAAATTATTGATCTTGATTAAGATGAAAGTTTTAGAGATTGAGAAGATTGAAAAAGGAAAATGGAGGCTTGACTATCTTGACTTTTCCATCAGCTGCTTGGGTTAGCTATAGATGTTCAGTTTCACTGACCCTGGTACTTTATAGTGCCAAAATTGTCAAGATTGTTTGATCAGCTAGCGTTTCGCCGATGTCAAGATGGGCTAACTTGAGCAAGCCTAGACTTGCGATTGTAAAACGCAGGGAGTTGGAGTACCTTGGGCATATGTTGCTGGGATTCAAGTACAGGCTGCTGCAGGCCATCATGCAGGGCAAGGTCGAGGGTATAAGAAGACTTGGTCGTAAGAATCTCTTCTGGTTGCGGAATATCCGGGATAACCGTACAAGAGTTATTCAGCATGGCCGCCGATCGTGAAAGATTCAAGGAGCTCGTCGGATCAATCGCCAAAGAGGAAGGGTCCCATTGACCTCATGGTAATATCAACCCACTGACGTTTGTGCTATTCACGGAAGCCTGCTACGGCATTATCCGCAGTCTTCTAAACAGGTCTCGAATATCCCAGAGCAGTCCTTCTTAAGTACACGAATTTTAGTTCGAGATTTCTCCGAGTTACATGAGTTTCGTGGCGCTGCGGTCTTTCAAGTTGCTTCTGATTGGTCAACGGAGCTGCAGGAAGTGGTGCTTGTCATTCAACGTAGTCGAAATATAGGAGCTCCAGACGTTTGATTTCATAGTAAAAATATATTCCCAACGATCTCCAGTCCCAGAACTCCATAGCTGCAACAAATTAAATCAATTAATCTGAGCTAACAATATAAATTTTTTCAATTAAATATAAATAATAGCACGATTAAGGTTGAAAATATTTTTTCCATTATTTATTTATCATAAATCTTTCTAGGCTTCAGCAGTCTGCTTATTATATTAGAGAGGCGATCTAGTCGTGGCAACCCAAAGATTTAACGCCACGTCTAAAAAGCTTACGAAATAACCCTTCTTAAGCTGGCCACTGACTTTTAACCAGCCTCATAAAAACCAAATGATCTTGACCGTATTCCACGAGTGCAAGACCATTACAAAATTTCTAATAATTAAGTAAAAAAAAAAACTCTATATTTTCATCTAACGACCTTGCAAAAACAAACTTAATTGCAAGAAAGAAAACTTCCTCTCTCAGGTCTCAACTCCTCGGTCGTTATATTTATCGAATCAAACAATTTTCAAAGATTTTTTTTCTTTAAAAAAAAAAAGTTTAAACGTCGTTAACGACAGGAGAAAAATAAATAAATTGCACCCAAGTTTTGTTTGTCTTTGGAAAATTCCAGCCAAGAGAGAGTTTTTTTTTTTTTTTACAATACTCGAGGTCAATTATATTTCTTCTAATAAAAAATTTTTTTTTAACGAAACTCACTATACTTAAATTTAGCCCCATGAAAAGCCGGGGAGGAAAAAAGAAAAGGATAAAAAAGAGAAAGTTCCTGAAATAAAGAATAAAAATTTCCGAAGAAAAAGGATATTGTAGAGGAATCAAAAAAAAAAAAAAGAGAGAAAAGGGCAAGGGATGATGCCGCACACATGGCTGCACACCAAGTTTTATTCGCTCCAGTTTCTAAGCGATCAAAAAACTAAAAATTAAGTCATTATTCTGGTCACGTGATTGAGATGCGACATCTTGACAGAATTTTGTTAACATTGTAGAAAAGGGAAAATATAAAGAGAGAAAATTGTCAAGCTTCAACAAAGGGAAAAAGGGACGTAAGGCTCATGACTTCATTTTTAATTATAAAAGCTTTAAAAATTCTGCAGGACCAGGAGAGAAGCTTAAACCGGAAATGATTCGTTTAATGAATAATGAATTTCATACGAGCAACATGCACTCCCCTTAAAATTTATTAGAAGGATTGATCTTTATTTTAAAGACGCGGCATGAATTATTTCCTAAAGCTATTAAATATATTGGAGGGGAGGCATTATGATAAGAGTATCAAAATTTTAACGACATTTTTGAATGGAAGATTTTCAAAACCCATAATGGGGGATTTCCTTTACTTATACGACAATAGCGCAAAAGGGGGTTAAACTCATAACTTGTTGCTTTCCTGTTTTGAAGGGAAGAATGAGAAAAGAATTTACTTTCAACTAATTTTTAATCTTCAGAGGGTTGATGTTTGTCAAAAGCAGAAAAAAATGCCATTTTTATTTTATTTCGTAGATAATAACAACGTCCCCAATCGGTATTCTTAAACAGTATCATATCTAAAAAAGAAAACTTTTTGTTTTAAGTAAACGTCAATTTAAAAAGAAGGCTACTTTATTTTTTATCTTGGAAAAAAATTTTTTTGTAAAGATAATTTTTTTTAATTAAAAGAAAAATTTTCCTTTGTATTATTTTTCATAGCTCCTCATCTTTTTTTTCCAATAAAGCAATTCAAACGTCAATCCTCCTCTTCTACTGTTTTATCGACGTCTTTATTCATGATTCATTAATAGAAAATCAGACCATCTGGTTCACGAAGATGCAAAAAAAATTCATTGGTGGGAAATCAAGAAGCATCGATCCTTATTTTGGGCAAAACATGGGATATGCGGATAAATTAATCAAGTATGCATTGCATTAAATTTTCAAAAGAATGAACTTTTTTTATACAAAATAAATCCATTCCGATTTAAAATCATTAAAAAAAAATTTTTTCTTTGAAATTGAAACTGGAATTATTATTATTATTATCGTAAAAATAATGGAATGAAGTTTTTCTTTCTTTTTTTTTTTAAATTTTAATATACTTCGTAAATGGAATTGATCACAACGATTTCCATGGTAGGAAAATTCTTCCGGATATTTCCTTCGATCATTATTTCAATAGGAAATTAATGAATTGTAAAAAAATCCGCATCCTTCTCATCGAAGTTTTTTTTTTTTTTTTGAAATAAAAAGGATCTTTTTTTTGGAAAATTGATACAACATTTTTTCGATATAATGGAGAGTAAAAAAAATCTTGAAAATAAAATGAATTGTTAATTTTGGAAAATTTAGTAGTTGATTGTGCATTAATATTTTATGTTCTGTTCTATGTTCTTTCTGAATATGTCTATGTTCTCCAGTTTTTGATTATTTTTTCTTGTCGAACAAATGCTTTGATTATTTTTTCTTGTCAAACAAATCCTTTGATCATTTCTTGTTGTAAAGCAATCTTTCAATAATTTTTTTTAGTCGAACAAATCTTTCAATAATTTTTTCTTGTCGAATAAATCTTTGGATCATTTCTTCTAGTCAAACAAATCTTTGGATCATTTTTTCTAGTCGAACAAATCTTTGGATCATTTCTTCTAGTCGAACAAATCTTTGGATCATTTCTTCTAGTCGAACAAATCTTTGGATCATTTTTTCTAGTCGAACAAATCTTTGGATCATTTTTTCTAGTCGAACAAATCTTTGGGTCATTTTTTCTAGTCGAACAAATCTTTGGATCATTTTTTCTAGTCGAACAAATCTTTCAATAATTTTTTCTTGTCGAACAAATCCTTTGATCATTTTTTCTAGTCAAATAAATCTTTTGATCATTCTTTCTTGTCAAACCAATCCTTTGATCATTTTCCCTAATTAGATCAATTTCCTCAAGGGAAAATACTCTAAAAAAACTTGAAAAACCTTACAAACATAAAAAAATTTTGAAAGAATATTTGAAAATTTTAGAAATCATTTTAAAAAAAAGTACTTATTTCTTTTTTAAACAAACTTTTTAACCAGAACGTATCCTTTAGATAAAAACCATTTCAAGGAAAAATAAAAAATCGTCTGGCAGCGAGAACCTCTACACGTCAGGTGCAATCTAAAAATTCAACCTTGGAAGAACGATAACTCTCAAAATGGTGTCAACTACCAAGTTAATAATTGGTTTATGGAGCAGAAATAACTCGATTTCGAAACAAATGGGGGGACCTTTTATATTTTAACTGAAAACGAGCGAGCTGGGGAAAGAAGAGAGAGAGGGGAGAAAAATGATCCACTTTTGAAACGAACATCCCCAATTTTTGCGAAAGCGACATCACTTCCGTTTTTTTTACAATTCACAAAAGCCGCCATCCCCCATTTTTTTATATTTAAGTAAACAAATAAAATGAACGCGACGGGGACCCATTCATCAATTATTAAAAATAAAACCAAATTGGATACCCTATCCGTGTATCTTTTTATTATACCATTTATAAAAAAAAACCCATTCAATAATGGAGTCAGTGAAGGAAGGTCAAAGGATAACCGCTCTATCCCTCCCTTTAAAAAAAAAATAAAAATAAAAAAGCATGGTGATATTTTCATTGCCTCGAAAGCGATTAAAGGGATATATATTTCTACACTTAGAGTTAAATAAATTACTCTTCATTTTCTGCACCCTTTTTTTTTTTGCTGTAAGGAATACGGAAAAGAAACACAAGGAAATGTAAAAAATCACAGTTATTGCCGCTTAGGTTCGGGTTTATCGCTTGGAAATGGATTAAAGGGAAAAAGGTTTATGAAGGAGGTGTTTCCTATAAGTTCTGAAGGGGAAAAAAAGTTGTGAAACAAAAAAAAAGAGTGGAATTTTTCAATCGATACAAAATGAAAATTCCGTTCATTTTTCATTACAACTTGTCGAACTGTTAGTTAACTTTAGAGAATTGTTTCAGTTTCGAAAACTTATTACGTTATACGCACCGTATTATTACTCCCAATATTGTTAAGAGTTTCTTTTCTTTTTTTTTTTTAATACTCACGCCAACCCTAAAAGTTCAGTTCTTAAATATCCGCACGAAAATAAGGGGGGGAATGAATTTTCTCGTGCCAGGAGGAAAAGGATTTTCCTTTAAAAGGAAAACAAGTTTTTGATAGATGTTGGAAAGATGCTCATTACAATATATCTTCGGAGGATGCCCAAGCTTGCGAGGCAACATCAACAAATCCTTTTCCACATCTTTCATAGTACTCCCCCAAGGCAGCTTGGGTCGTATGAATGTATGAAATGGAAGGAAAAAAGGACGGAGGCGAAATTCCGGCGCCTGTGAAAAACATTTTTAAAATGAATTACATGTGTTAAAAACTCTAGGTCAGTTCTCACATTTAAGAATTTGAACTGCAGTATTTTTTAACACAAAAATGAAATATTTTACAAATAAATTTAATATTGTGAAATGTTGGCGGAATAGAGAAAGATTATATTTGGGGTTTTAGCTGGGGTCATTAAATGGGTTTTTTGAAATTTATTTTCCTTCTGTTGCACATACGATTTTTGATCGCGTTTGTTTTTGCAAGTTTCGAATCTCGATTTTATAAATTTTTGCAATTAGAGCTTTCAAAATTTTTTTTAGGATTCTAAAGAGTTTTTTTTGAACTCCAAAGCCTTTTACTTGGCTCAGTGAAGCCTTAAGTTAATTTACAAGAACCAAACAAAGTATCAAAAGCATAGTTTTAGATTTTTTGACTAAAATTTAATTTATAAAGCTGAATAGAAGTCTTGGCCTGAAATTGTAACTTTTCAGTCTTTATTAAGAAAAATTTCTTGAATTCTGTTAAAAAAACTTTTGCCAGAGTATTTTTATATTTAAAACCAGCTTTTCAGATTTTAAAAACAACTCAGCCACACAAAAATTGTAAAAACTTTTGCGAATATTTATGTAAAATAACTCCAAATAACGTTCACTATCAAAAAACCAAAATATCACTTTTATTAATTTACGTTCTCTAAAAAACCAAAATTTTTAGCAAGAGCTGTCAACACAAACCTGATTTTTAAACATCTCGACCACTTATAAATTTAAGAAAAAATATTAAGCAATAATTACTATTGAGTCTGTAAAATTTTCTTGATAAAAATAAATTTTTGAGAATCATGCTGAAAAATAACCTTCAAGACAATCTCAAAGTAAAAAAACTGGGGATGGCAAAACATTCTCCCAAAAGCACTGCATCTGCTTACACTAATCCTCACTCGATAAATTACTGAATTTGCAAATTACTCGTTTCCTGACTACATAAGTAACAATGTCATACCTCAGATTGAAATATTCTCAGCATAAAATCAAAACGAGAACAACTTCAGATTACAAATTGATCTTCGATAACACTTTTTGATGTGATAACTGTTTTTCATAATATTTCCCTTGTTTATTCTTCTTCTGTCAAGTTGATGGTTTCGAAGAATCCAAATATGGTGATATCATTGGAATCAGCTTGATACCTGCAAATTAAATCAATTTATTAATTAATTTTAAAAAATTATGAAAAATTAGGAAAAAAATCATACCTTGACATCCGTAAACTATTCAATTAAAAAAATTTCACTTCCGTTTGTGCTTAGTCATCATACACATGCCTCATAAATTTTCCTTGAGAAAAATGTTTAATACAGTAAAACTTGAAGTCTGCGAATGAATTGAGTTTAGCTTAGCACGTAATTAACAAAATCCAGGACACCATCTGACACATCTGCATTTGACCCTTCAATGCAAACCATTATTAAAGGCATTTAATGTGAAATGCCCAGAGGTTAGAAATCCTGTCATGTCTATATGTAATATAGTCTGTCGGTAATATCCAACATCACTCCGAATAATTATAATTCTACTTATCTCTCCGTGCTAACCAGTAAAATGAATAAAAATTCTGATTTGAAACACAAAAATAATTATCATAATAAAAAAATATTGCTGATTCACGCACCGTTGCCACGTCGACAAAATATTAAATTAACATTCTAGTGCCACGACGATATATCGAAATGTAAAATCTTCTGCTGCGTTATTATTTTAATAACCCTTTTCTCTTACCGAATTTCTCCGACATTTTTAGAATTAGTAAACCATTCCATAAATATTATTTTTTATTAAAAACCATTCTCATCCCTTTTTTTCCCCGAATGGGAACCTTTTTCACACTAAGATTTTAAATCGAACACCTTCTGGCAATAATGTCAGAATCATTCCCTTTGACCTTTTTTCGTATATGTTACTCGTATAAAATTCTTATCCATGGGAAAATAAATTCCAACGAGAAAAAAAAAATATATATATATATCAGAGGAATAAAGTCGCTGTTGAAATTAAACTCAGATGAAATTGAAACAACTACCAAGCCCTATTTACTTTGAAAATCCTCAATTTAAAATGAGGTTTGAAAATGATCTGGCTTTTTTAGAGAACTTTAAAAAGAGATAGATATTTCAGAACAAATAAAACGGTTAACTAGAATGAAACAATAAAACCGACATGATATTTTCTGAATAATTTAGATGAAAAGAGAAAGACTAGCTACCTTTCATTTTTAAAATGGATTAACCTTCTTAACTTTTGAAAACTTAAGTTATAAAGCATGGAAGTAAACGTAATTATATAAACTTAACGACATTACGAAACATGTAAATAAAACAAGAAAAATAACGGGTTATCTCTTTACCTTTTTTTTTTTTCTTCTTCCTTTAAAAAGCTGCCTACGTTTTTTCCCCCTTTTTGAAATTACGCTGACATCTGTAGGACGAAAGCTTAATCCAGCTTTTTAGACATTCGGGGATTTAAGTAAATATCACAAAGTAAATTGTTAAATAAATCTAATTACAGAGCTAATATATTCTTTTTATTGTGTCTACAAGAGAAAACTTGGACCGGAAAAAAAAATTAATATTAAAAAAGTTAAATACGCTCCACTTGACAAATAAATTACTTGGCATAAGAACCCATGTAAATGTCGGAGGATTGGAAAAATTGTTACGGCAATTTACCGTGGCAACAAGAAAAGAGTTGGAAAGAGAAAGAAAGCATTATCCTCTCGGTAAAGTCTTAGAAAGAGACGATCATTTCGACATGTAATTTTCTCAACCACTCAAGGCTACACAATCTGGGTGTGACGTCATTACAATGGCGACTTTACTCCTTCACTATTATCCAGTCGCTAATCATTTTCCTAACTCTTTTTTTTTTCCTTTTTTCATTATTAGAAAGTTTTTTCCTTCCCATAAAAGAATGTTTTGCCAACTTTGTGATTATCTCAAAAAAAAATTATTTTTTCCGCCCTCTTTTCTAACATGCATGCTAAACCATGCGTAAGGCTTTTAATAGCTTTAAATGGAGAAGAAGATTCCTCTATTTAAAATCCGTCGAAAAAAATAAAAAGAGAGAACGGGGCTATTTTAAATCACCATCCCCGGTAACATTAGAGATCTATATCCAAATGTCGTTTTCGAATCCCATTGAAAAACGATTATCTCAACCAGATTTAAATAGGGATACAAAACGACCGAATTACAAACGCAGTCTCCCCCACTCCCACGTTTTCTTCCCATTTCCAGTCGGATTTTACTTCCACCCCCCCTAAAACCCGACAAACCCTACTAACTCCCATTACTCTACTGCTACTGACAACAGAGTAATTGAAGAATCTCCGATATTCATGATTTCTCCATCAAAATCGACTGGACTAATTCCAATTTCAATACAGTCATTTTATAATGAGGGTTTTTATTTTTTATACTTTCAATTGGTTATTTTGTGTGGTAAGGAGTCTTGGGGGTAGGGGATAGTATCTAATTAATAAGATGAATGGAACGTGACATTTATAAGTGTCTCGATCAATCAAGTTTAAAACGTCAATCAGAAAAGAATGTTCAAGATTTGATCCCAAGATGCACTGTTTATAATCTGTCTTGATCATTAAATCACATAAATATGAACACAGCACCAATTAAACATGAAATAATTAACCAATAGTACCAGCTTTTGATTTTTATCATAAATTGTTGCTCTGAGCTATGGAAAGTGTTTAAAAATTAAAACTAATGATTGCCAATCACAGGTTATCAAAATTATCAATTTCAGACAGACTCGTTTCAAGCTAATGTATGAAATACTATCTAATTTGATTTAAAAAAGCAAGGAGCATGTATGATTACCCAGGTATTGGCAACAAACTCGGTGTGCTCTTTTTTGCCAACAAAATATAGCCTACAAGTATGTTTTTCAACAGATTAACACCTAACGTAGAGAAATGAATTATCCAAAATAACGGTCTAACCTGATATCAAGTTATTTCCATGACAGCATAATAAAATCAAACCTGAACTGTTTTCCTAAAGATTTAGGAATCCAAGCAGCTATTTTCCTTGTATGATGACATTAATAGCACTAACCACTTTACTTTTTTTGAAAATGAACCGCATCACTTTTTTTTTCAAACACAAATCACACACACTACCTATTAACCTGAATTTTTTCCTTTTAATCATCACTACTCATGCACTTTAAAACACATGAATTCGAACAGTAAATACTCCCGCATCTAACAATGACAAAATGTAGGACAATGTCACAGCTTTAACACGAAAATTTTAATTATTTGGAAAAAAAATTCGCGATTCCGAAAATTATCCGGCCATTTTGAATTAATTAAACTAATGTCGATTTATCTGCCATCTATTAACGGTTTTGGAAAGCGCCATTAGCAGACTACAGGATTTTAAAATATTTCTATAATTTCTTAAATTTTGCGTACTTTGACCGTTTTATTTGATATTTTTCTATTTATTGCTCAAATGCATTGCACCATGATGTTATTTTTACTAATTATGAAGGAAAAAGTATTATTTTTCAACATTTGGAATAAAGGCGGCAGAACCAAACAGGTTTGTCAAGTTGGCAGCATTGCAATCTGTAAAATTCAATAGCCAATCAGAATTTGCCTTGCCATTTTGTCAGACATCGTCCATCGATGACGTGTCTTGTCTTGTTGGCCTGTTAGGAAAAGGTGAATTACCTGCGGTCTTATACTCAAAAAAACGGGGAAATCTGTCATATTCGGTTATTTTTTATGTACTCGTAATAATTAATTTATCGTTGGTTTATTGTGTATGCATAGTTAAGTGATTATCCGTGAGTCTAGTGCGAAAGCGTGTGATGGGAGATTTCATAGTAGATGAAGATTTGGTGAACATGGCGGCCATTTTGTCTAAGGTATACCGTTAAGAAAAAAAATGTTTAAAATCTTAAAAATGCTTCATTTTTTTCACATTCAAGTACAGTTTTTTTTGAATAACTGTCATTTAAAATGCTTGATGTGTTGTACAAATGAGTTTTTTTTATTTGTATTTCAATCTGTGAGACCAAAATGTAGTGGTGAAATCTGGACAATCTAATTAAATCAAAACGTTCGGGTAACGTTTCGTGATTTTTTTTCGCCAATCAAAGGCTTATTTAAGGAATCTGGGGTTAATGTATTATTTAGTGGTTAAATGAAGGCTCCGAAAACCAATTGATTTAATTACTTTTGATTCTGTTCACTGGATGAATCATAATAGTGGCCATATGGGCTTGAATAATTTTTTTTCTTAGTGTCTCAAATTTTTTGAGGATCCATTTTGAGAAAGGGACATGTTCAGGTATTCTGGCTTTAATTGACTCAATTTATTTAGAGTAACTAGTGTTTTATATGCTCGAATGTCATAATTGAGGTTGTGTGAATTAATGCGTGTGACCTTTCATCAAACAGCTACTCTTAGCATTTTGAAGTGACTTTTTTGGCAAAGATGATTCTTAGGTTTGTGTTATCTGCGTATAAAAATTCTGTTAAAGAGAATTTGACTTAGTACCGACAGGTCCAAACTTGATTTTATGCTGCATAAAAGTGAATCCTCGAGCTTGGTTCTTAATTAATCTCGTGAAAGTGAAAATGCATCTGAGCAGTTTGATCGCTTATTTGATTTCCATTTAATGGTTCCTTTTTTTTTAAAAGAGTGTTAACACGAAACATCAGAAATCATTCCTGCACGTGTAAGAACCAAAAAAAAAAAAGATTCACTTAAAGCTTGTCGTCTTTTCAAATTAGGAATCACAGCCTATTACAAAAAATTTAGACTGATATAAAACAAATTAAGGTGAGTGCACACTGCAGGGGGAAATAACTGAAAGGAACGTAAAAAATTTTAATCTTTTTTCTTTCAGATCTGAAATCAGGAAACGGAAACCGTTTCCGAAAAAATCAAAACGGAGAGAAAAAATTTATTTAATAGCTTAGAACCCCAGAAATCGTTCGCAGTGTAATTTACTAATTTTTTTTTCTCCCAGGCAAACTTTTTCTACAGCTAACATTTTGAGTAATGGTATGTAGGGAAAAGTTTGGTTTGAAATATTTAAGTAATTTTTTAAAATATCGTTTCAGTGATTAATGATTATATTGGCGCTGCAAGCAATCAACCATGGCTTATCTTGTATTATAGTTTTGGGTGAACGCTGAATATGCATGGATTTTTTTAGAAGCGTTATTTGTCAGAGAAAAAAAATATTGCTTCGGTTTCTGAGTATGAAGTGACCTGACTCCCGGTAATTTCTGATTCCTAGAAATTCGTGTGATTTATCAACTTTGCGGGCTTTGGAAAATTTCACTACGATAAATCCGGATGAAAACGAATTAATAAATAAAGGAAAATGATAAAATTACATTTCGAAAATAAACAATTTCACGGTGAAGAAAAAGAGAAATAAATTGAGTGTCGAATCACCTTCGGCCCCAATCATATCGACATTTTACAGTCAGCTAAATAGATCTGTTGATGTGCTTCTATCGAATTCAAATTGGATGTTTGATAATGACAGCGATTTCCCGAAACGCTTGTTATGCTTCCAATCATTCTATCCAGGTTCAATCTTTTTTATCTGAAGTTTTCTTCACAATTGCAGACAAGAAAGAAAAAAAAGAGGGAAAAAATTTTCTTTTTCTGTTATTCGATTTTTATTTTTCTTGTTTATAATGGAAAATTGTATACAATAGAATGTGAATTGTCGTTTTTTGACTTGTGAAAAATGATTTTCTCAATGATTCGTTTGAATTTTTAAATAAATGTTCCCTTCTTTTTGGAAAGAAAAGTGGAAGATAAAAAAAAAGGGGGAAGGAAAACCATTAACGAAGTTGGATCCAGATAAAAATGTTAGATCAGGTATAGCGCCCGAGAATCGTTTAATGATTTAACTTGGGATCGTATCATCAATAGCTCAACCTCAAAAGATAATATATATCGATTCTTGAAACTTTTTCTTTGGGAAAGGAGGAAAATGAATCCCGGATTGGAAAAAACGTTTCCGTATTAAGCCAATGTGCACACATAGTCGTTGAAAAAATTTTTTCAACCATTTATCAAATAATAAGAAACCTATTATTTCATATCTCGGGTTTCTATCAATCAAGAAACTTTTCTAATTTTCTTTTTTTTTCTTTTCTAGGTAAGAGGAAAAGCTGGCTCGAAGGAGATGTGTCTTTTGGATTTTTAGAAAAATCTTGTAAGTTTCTGAAAAGTTTTTTTTTTTATTAAACGATCGCGTGCCAGTCAAATCTTTCAAAAACACTGTAATTAGAAGGAATAATTTTTCGTGGGGAGAGTCGCGCGTTGAAAAAAGTTACAAACGTCGTCAGGCTCATAAAAATGTTTTACATTCCCAGATTATATTATGATTTCGTCCAAACGCAAACTTTCCAGGCTACAAAACTTGATGTTTATATATAAAATATTCAAATTACGTAATGGGTTGTAAAAAGTTTAAGAAACAACGGGAGGAAAAAAAAAGAAAAAGTTAGGAGAAAGTTTTTCACGAAAACGGAAAATATCCAAATGGCGAACACATTCTTTTCGGGGTTTTCGGGAATGGGTATGGGTTTTTTTTTTAGATGTATTTTTCTACTGTATGGATGAGTAATGTTTGCTGTTAACTCATTATAATCTCATAGATGCGGCAGTTAAAGCTAAAAACAAAAGTGGAGTTTTTGTAGTTTTAAATCATTAGAAGAGGTTTTGGTATTTTTTTTTTTTTTATTGTTAAGGGAAAGGTTTGGCTGGATTGGATGATATGTTGAGTTTCGATTGGTGTTCGTGCTTATCTGAAAGCCAAAAAAAATTATTTATTGTTCAAACAGAAGTTAAGAGTTAACGTGGTTTTGTGGCAGGCTGCTTGACAAATTTTCAGTTAAAGGGCTTGTTGATGATTTTGGGTTTCTGAGTAGAAAAGCAGAAAAAGTTTGCTCAGTAAGAAATAGAGAATTTTGATAAGTTTGAGCCGACAAGGACTTTAAACTTCAAAAAGTTAGTCGACAAGGAATCATTTTCAAAAAGTTAGTCGACAAGGAATCATTTTCAAAAAGTTAGTCGACAAGGAATCATTTTCAAAAAGTTAGTCGACAAGGAATCATTTTCAAAAAGTTAGTCGACAAGGAATCATTTTCAAAAAGTTAGTCGACAAGGAATCATTTTCAAAAAGTTAGTCGACAAGGAATCATTTTCAAAAAGTTAGTCGACAAGGAATCATTTTCAAAAAGTTAGTCGACAAGGAATCATTTTCAAAAAGTTAGTCGACAAGGAATCATTTTCAAAAAGTTAGTCGACAAGGAATCATTTTTCAAAAAGTTAGTCGACAAGGAATCATTTTCAAAAAGTTAGTCGACAAGGAATCATTTTCAAAAAGTTAGTCGACAAGGAATCATTTTCAAAAAGTTAGTCGACAAGGAATCATTTTCAAAAAGTTAGTCGACAAGGAATCATTTTCAAAAAGTTAGTCGACAAGGAATCATTTTCAAAAAGTTATTCGACAACAACTCATTTTTAAAAATTAGTGGACCAATAATTTTGAAAAATTAGTCGACAACTCATTTTCAAAAAAATTGTCATCCAGTAACTTTGAAAAATTTAGTCGGACCAGAAAAAAATTTGGAAAAATTTGTTGGGTAAGAAAAACTTGCAATCCATTAAAGTAATATCATTTTTTGTTAGCCTAGGAAAAAGAAACTTTTCTGTACAAAATCACCGTGTAACTGTAGCTTTTTTTTTCTTAAATCTTATTCACCAAGAAGCTTTTAAAAAAATCTAAATCAAGAAGAATTAGTTAACATTCAAAGCGTCTTCATATTTTTTACCCTTTTTAAAGGAAAAAAAAAAGGTAAAAAGAAAAGCCTGGAAAAGCTTTCGCAGGAATGGGGAAATATCGCGGGAGGTAAGAAAACGAGCTTGAAAACTAAGCAGGAATGTATAATACGATTGTGTACTCAATCTAAGTAAAATTAAGGTCGAGGGAAAATTCTCTTTACTTAGGAGAGCATCTTGAAAGCGCTTTAAGATATACAGTATTTGCCTCGAGATTAAATCCTACGTTAGCCGCGATGAAATCAGTTCAAATGAATTTTTTTTTCTTTAAAAAACTTTCTCTCCTTTTTTTTGTGTTACGTAGTTTGTCATTGTCTTTGCCGAAATCTTTCCCTTAAAACCTTAATTAGCTCTACGCCTTGTCGTTTTATTTCCTCTCTTTTTGAGATATATATTTTCTCATGTAAGACATTTTCATTTGAGGATTTTAAACGTGAGGAAAGGGGGGGAAGGGAAACATACCGAACGATTGGCAATGCTGACTAGGAGTCGGTAAAGAATGATTTATGGTTTACAAAATGAAACAGGCGGAGTTGCTGCACTCAACAGTAAACTGCTGATTTTGCTTTAATGATGAAAAACGACTTCTATCTCCCGGCATTGGTAGTACATGGAGACATTATCTTCACACGCAAATTGTTGGACATTCTTTTTTTTATTTATATGCTTGTTGGCAAGAAAGTGCTTGTCCGTTTTAGATTTTTTTTAAATTGAAAAAAAAAAAAAACTTTTTAGCTTAAAGTGTTTAAACTTGTTACGAAATATAAGAAAAAAGGAAGTAGAAAGAATTTTTTGAAAGAAAGTATTTGAATGCAAAACACGTGGCAGTTAAAGACACTATTAACTCGTTAAATTTTTATTATTCGAACACAAAAAAAAGAACAAAGGGCATAAACAATCATTTTCCTCAGGGTTTTCCCCTGTAAACGGTAAAAGAAACAGATCCTGATTTTTAATTTCTTTCTTTTTTTCACTTTACGATTTTTTTTTTGATGACGGGATTTCTTATAAATCCGTCAGCTTGCCCTCTAAATTTTCGTTCTCAGGTCGCATATTTCCCAGAAACGTGTCGCTTTTTTTTAAACAAATAATGGGAGATAGTAAAAAAAAATCTAATATGAGTCGTAATGGGTTTGTAACTAAACGTATCTTTCTTCTTCTTTTTTTAAATTTACCTACCGAAGCGTTAAAATTTTTCAAATGATATTAGAAAGGGTAAAAATACTAAAAGTATTAAAATTAAATGAGCTATGCTTCAGTTCATTAAGATCAAATTTTTACCCATTTTTTTCTTGTCGACTAATTTTCTTGAAAATGACTTGTCGACTAATTTTTTTAAAAATGACCTGTCGACTAATTATTAAAAATGACCTGTGGACCAATTTTCGAAAGATGACCTGTCGACTAATTTTTTAAAAATGACTTGTCGACCAATTTTTTAAAAATGACCTGTGGACCAATTTTTGAAAAATGACCTGTCGACTAATTTTTTTAAAAATGACCTGTCGACCAATTTTTTAAAAATGACTTGTCAACTATTTTTTTTAAAAATGACCTGTCGACCAATTTTTTAAAAATGACCTGTCGACCAATTTTTTAAAAATGACCTGTCGACCAACTTTTTGAAATGGACTTGTCCATTAATTTTCTCAAAATTATTAATCCAACAAATCGAAAGGGGGCTTCTTTTATAATTTTAAAGATTAATTTTAATCAAGGACCCAAATTAAATTTTTCACTCTCTTCAGTCTTGTAGGTGGCTCCGATTTCCCGTGATTCGATGTTAGACTAATTTACCTCGACAGTCGATTTTTAGATAAAATAAGGTTCGACGCTAATTTTTATTTTAGTTTTCCAAGATAAGCTTCAATTTTAAAGGAAGTTTCTTTGATGTTTTCTTTAATTTTCCAGTGGATGAATCTATTCCGTCATTAATATCATCGTTAAGGATTTAGTATTGTATTTATTCCTTCACCTGTCTACCTACGCCTTTTGAAGCATTCTTATTTTAACCTTATACTCGGAAATTTTTTCTCTTTTTAAAAAAAATTATATTTTAAGAGATAAAAATGGTTTTTTGAGAAAAACGATCGATTTCAAACTTCTAATCTTATCGCCTTTTCTTAGAAAAAAGATTGCTTCTTCGTTAGTGACAAAAATAGGAACGTGTTAGATAAATCTTTTCTTAGAAAATTATTTTTGTTTTTCTCTTCCCGCGTCCGGGTGAAATTTGATGAGACCTCGTGCTGGGCTTTTTTTACAATCGTCTTCGGAAAAAAAAAATTAAAAGAGAGGATCAAAAAAATTTGTTAGTATTTATCTGGCAAGGTTCGCTTAAACTTAGCTGTTGAAATTAGCTCTTGCCACGTGGCTGAAAAATTAACGAAATCTCAAGATTTAATTTCTTCCTTTTTCAAACGTGAACAAAGTATTTCCCACTCTCGACACTTCTTTTTCTCGCTTGTTTAAATGAAAAGAAAGGGGGAAATAAAATAAAAATACAAACAAAACGTAAATTAAACAACGTCCACGGGGGGGTTGGTACCCGTTATGGAATGCCGCTTTAGAATGTTCTCATGGAAGCTGATTCTTTTACTCCGTCAATCTCTTTTTCTCGCTTCCCCTTTCGCTTTGTCTTTTTTTTCCTTTGGAGGAATTTTACAGAGTCGGAATGAGTCACCAAGACTGAAATAATCGTTGGAGAGCGCGCGCTGGTGTTGATTATAGTACTTGAAATGCTCACCGAAGAGCGCTGGTGCTGATTTTAGTAGGGAAAAGTGGCCATTGGAGAGGCTGACACCGAGTTTAGTTTGTGACATTGTCGTGAGATAGCACTGGTGTCGATTTTAGTTCGTGAAATAGTCGTTGGAGAGCGTTGGCGTCGATTTTAGTTTGTGAAATGATCTTAAAAGAGCGCTAGTGTCGATTTTTGTTTCTAAAATGCTTTTTGGAGATCGATGGCGTTGATTTCAGTTTGTTAAACGGTCGTTAAAGAGCGCTGGTGTCGATTTTAGTTAGTAAAATAGTCGTGAGAAAGCGCTGGTGCTGATTTTAGTTCGTAAAAGAGGTCATTAGAGAACGCTGATGGCGATTTTAATATTTGAAATGCTTCTTGGAGGGCGCTGGTGTCGATTTTGGTTTAGGAATTAGCCGTTGGAGACGCTGATACCGATTTTAGTTTGTAAAATAGTCATTGAAGAGCGCTTGCGTCGATTTTAGTGTGGAAAGTAACCATAGGAGAAGGCTGACGTCGTTTTTAATATTTGAAATGCTCATTGAAGAGCGCTGGTGTCTATTTTCGTTTCTAAAATGCTCCTTGGAGAGCGCTGGTGTCGATTTTAGTTTGGAATGTAGCCGTAGGAGAGCGCTGATGTCGATTTTATTTTCTGAAATGCGTCTTGGAGAGCGCTGGCGTCGATTTTAGTTTGAAAATTGGCCGTTGGAGAGGCTGACACCGATTTTAGTTTGAGAAATAGTCGTTGGAGAGCGCTGGTGTCAATTTTAGTTTGTGAAATAGTCGTGAGAGAGCGCTGATGTCGATTTTAGCTTGGGGAAATTCAGTTAAATGAGCAGTTGTGACTTTATAACCGGTGAAGGGGTCTCTAAGGTAAAAATTATTATGGTAGAAAAACTCTTCTGAAAAAACTTTGACAAACTAAAACGAAACTGAGGCACTCATTTTTCAAGGCATTTCACAGATTTTTACTATCGAGCATTTTTAAGTTTCTCAAGACTTTCGCCCCTGAAATTTCCATAAACTTACACAAACAACAACTTCCAAATTTTTATTTCCCATTTTTTTCAATTCTATCAAAATAAAAAAAAAACAAACTCGATATATTCAAACTCGATCTTTCAACATATTCTCGTTAAAATGAAATCATAGCAATAAATAAAAAAAAATCTTCTTGTAGAGATAGATCGGTTTAGGATTGAAAACCTTAAATCCAAAAAACTGTATACAATAGCCTCCTATTTCGAATGAAAATCCCTTCAAGGGTTGTTTCGTCAGTATGAAAAAAAAAAAAAAAATAAGAAAAAAAAATCGAATGAATTATTTTCACAAAACGAAACTTATTTCTTCCGTTTTCCGCAAACTTGAATTATCTCCGCATTAAGGCGAAGGGAAGAGCAGACGGACGTAAGAAGAGAGAGAGAGAGAGAGAAAGAAGTAAGCTGGGGGTAAGGATGAAGAAAAGAGAAATGCTACCTTATGTAAAGAAGTGTGGTAACAGAGAGGCGCCCAATTGTAATTTGAAAAAGCGGATAAGCGAGAGTGTTTGGAACTTTCATATTGGAGCTTAGAATGGGAAATCCGGATTTAAGTTGACTGACATCTATATATTTGTTGACGTTCTTCTTATTATGCATCTTCTCTCCTCTTTCTTTTTGATTCTTATTCCTTGTACGTTTTTCCATTTTCCTTGTTTCTTCAATCGAGTCTTTTTCCTAGAAAAGTTTCGTAATTATATTCAGATTTGCGTAAAAAGTTTTCGGTTCAAGTGATTTTGTAAGTGATTTTCATATTATTATGTCGTGTCTTGGGATTCTTGGAAAGCAGGATCTTGATATTTACAGGAATGCGATTTAATAATCAACGCGGCGACAGTTTCAAACCGGAAATAAAACGAGAAATGAGAGAGGCTTTTGTTTTAACGTTTTCGCTCAGATTCTCGACGTGGGCTTTTTTTTTTGTAGAAAGTTTAATTTTCGAACTGCCTGAAAAACATTTTAAAATATAAATAGGGGAAATATTTTGTATTGTATTTTATCTTTACTTGTATTGTTTTGTTCTAAATGACCGTATTATGAATGGGGAACGGGTTTTTTTGACAGTTCAATGTAAATCTTAAAACGGCTTTGTTCTGCCACAACAAGTCGCATCGTTCATTTCTCTTTTCATTTAAAAAAAAAAAAATTGTAGCTTTTTGTCTTAAATCGGTGTCCGAATGAATTTTGATTGGAAAAGGTTAAAATATTTGATTTACTTCCCGCATTGTTTCCATTTGGTGCCTTTTCATCGGGAAGATTGTACCTCTCAAATGGCGCGAGGATATCAAAAATACAATCTTGGAAACATAAAGAGAGAGACCATCTCCCCGCACGTTTATTTTCTATTGTTTCCATGACATCCGATTTTCCCTTTAGGGATTCATTTAAACGGGAGAACTTGTCTGGGATCTGTTGAATCTTCAGGCTTTTCAATTTTCAAATATGATATTATTTTCTTGGAATAGGTATCAATTCGTTTTTTTTTTATGATGAAGAGGAGAAATGATGCTGTTGTCAGGGAGGAAAAGGATTTCCCCTCTGAGCAAGAGAGTTGTTTACTGAGTTAACATTTAAAAAAAAAAAAAATTTTTGTGCATTAAAATAGGGTGTTTTTAGGTGTTAATTCGTTGAATAGTCACCGTAGAGCGCTAGTGTCAATTTTAGTTTGAGAAGAAATTGTTGTATAGCGCTGCCGTCGATTTTAGTTAGTGGAATACTCACTGGAGGGCGTCGGTGTCGATTCTAGTTTTTGAACTGTTCACTAGAGAGGGCTGGTGTCGCTTTTAGTTCCTGGAATGCTCATTAAGAGAGCGCTGGTGTCGATTTTAGTTTATAAAATGGTGATCAAAGTGCGTTGTGTAGGTGTTAATTCGTTGAATGGTCACCGGAGAGCGCTAGTGTCAATTTTAGTTTGAGGAGAAATTGTTGTATAGCGCTGCTGTCGATTTTAGTTAAAGGAATGCTCACTGGAGGGCGTTGGTGTCGATTGCAGGTTTTGATTTGTTAGTTAGAGAGCGCTAACGTCGATTCTAGTTTTTGAACTGCTCACTAGAGAAGGCTGGTGTCGCTTTTAGTTCCTGGAATGCTCATTAAGAGAGCGCTGGTGTCGATTTTAGTTTGTAAAATGTGAGAAAAGGGATTTGGTGTCGATGTTAGTTCCTTGAATGGTCACAGGAGAGCGCTAGTGTTAATTTTAGTTTGGGTAGAAATAATTATATAGCGCTGCTGTCGATTTCAGTCAGTGGAATGCTCACTGGAGGGCGTCGGTGTCGATTCTAGTTTTTGATTTGTTAATTAGAGAGCGCTAGTGTCAATTTTAGTTTAGGACGAAACCGTTGTATAGCGTTGGTGGTGATTTTAGTTACTGGAATGCTCACTGGAGGGTGTCTGTGTCGGTTTAAGTTTTTGAATTGCTCATTAGAGAGCGCTCGTGTCGATTTCAGTTTATAAAATGGTGAGCTAAGGGATTTGGCGTCGATGTGAATTCGTTGAATGGTCACTGGAGAGCGCTAGTGTCAATTTTGAATGGAACGAAATCGTTTTATAGCGCTGATGGTGATTTTATTTCACAAAATTAATGTTGAAGAGTACTGGCGTCAATTTCAGTTTCTGCAATGCTCATTAGAGAGCGCTGGTGTCGATTTTAGTTTTTGAAATGGTTGTTGGGAAGCGCTGGTGTCAAACTCAGTTTGTTAGCTGGATGTTAAAAGGGCTAGTGCTGATTTTAGTTCATAAAATTATTGTCGAAGAGTGTTGATGTCGATTTTAGTTTCTAAAATGCTCATTAGAGAGCGCCGGTGTCGATTTTTTTTGTAAAATGGTCATGCAGAGCTTTAGTGTCGATTTTAGGAGGTGAAATGTAATGGTGTCAATTTTAGTTCGTGGAATGGTCGTTGAGAAGCTATGTGTCACCTGCAGTTATTTGGAACATTGTTATTGGAGGGCGCTGGTTTCAATTTTAGTTTGTTAAACGGTCTTTAAAGAGCGCTGGTGTTGCCAAAACGGACCATCCTCAATCTGAATTTGACGCTGGATATAGGTGTAAAAATTTTAGGCTGATTCACGAAAATGTTTGTAAATTACTTATCGATAAATATTGCGCTTTTATTTGAACAGCACCTGATTTAACGATCAATTAATTACTTTTTTTAACGATACGACTTTGAAGCTCACCAAAACTTTTCCTTAAAAAAATTTCGTTTTTATTTGTTTTCCTCGTGTTTTGAAATCGTTCAAGCTAGCTCAGTATAATCACGAAACCGATTCGAATTTCTGAACGTGGCCATTATAATAAATTGAAAGCCAGTTTTATCAAAGGAAAATTCTTAGAAATCTGATATTGTCTCCGACGAAAAAGAAAATAGAAAGGAACAAATATTACGAAAAAGAAGGATAAATAAAAAAAAAAAGAAGGAGAAGAAGAAGAAGAAAAGAAAAAAAACACGTTTGTCAATATAAAATAAAGTGTTTTCACTCATAAAAGGATGACGTCATTGCTCTATCAAAGTGGCAGGAAAAAAAGAGGGGTGGAGGATGAAGTAGTAACCACCAGCAACAGGCATGTTTCCAACTTGTCTTGGGGATTTTAATAAAACTGATAGATCGTGTGTGAGAGTCCCGGTCAGCCTAGCCCCATTTGGCTTATATTGGAAACATATTTTCACTTCCTCTTTTTCCTTTCTCGCTGCTGCGGTCTCGCGAAGGAATCGTTTAATCGAATTATGTTTTGAAGCTCGAAGCCATTTGTCAAGGACAGGATACCCGAGGGTATCGCCCATCAGTCATAGCCCCATTGAAAGACGTCAGAAACCGTCATTTCCCTTCCCCCCTCCGAAGGAAGATCGTGAATAAAAACATGGAAGAATGAGAGCGAGGATGAAAAAAGGAGGGCAGGAGTAGCGGGAAGATCGTTTGGTGGATGGAGGGGGATGCTGAACCTTTCGCAGACTTCCTTATGTGGATCATTTCCCGAGGTTGATTTTCATCCCTTTTCGTAATAAGCGATTCCTCTTCGCTGATTTATGCGAACCCTTTTTCTATTCCACTACCGAGCGCTGTCGGTTGCTGAATATTGGTCCTATCCTGTCATTTTTCATTTTTTTTTTTTTTTTGAGAAAAAAAATTGCAAAAGTATTACAAGAATTTTTTATTTTTTTACCTTTCGTTACAAATCAGATTCAGCAATCAAAGCACGGGGAAAGGAACATAATTTGATTTCGAATACAATACGGCTCATATCGTTTTACATGGTAAATTTTTTTTACCCGTTATTCCAAAGGGTATGTTTTGGGTTGAATCAGCGTCAAATTAAATTTCCTAGGAGGATGAGATTTTTTTAAAAAAAATAATAAAATGAAAACCCCGGTTTTTTACGATACAATAACGATTAATTATTGCTTATACAAAATGGGCAACGAAGATGTCGGCAGTAATTATTGAATATGCTCATCTCAGTTGGTGCCTAAAAAATTCAAAGGAAGGAATTGAAAAGCCCCGTCGGCCAATTTATAGATTTAGAAAAAAAAATTGCATCAGCTTTGCGTCGCTTTGCTTGCGTTAGAAGACTGCCAGTTGCTTCATTTAGAAGATGCTGAAAAAATGCATTAGTTGCTCAGCAGTTGGTGCAGCCACTCCGACATTTGCCAACAAGAACCGTCATGGCCTCTTAAAAGTATTTCTATGAATGATTTTTTTAAGCTTAGTGTTATTATAGTTTTCTAAAATGTTTGTTAAAAGCGCTAGAGAGCTGATTTTAGTTTGTGAAATAGCCACCAGATGGAGATATTATCGTTGTAATGGTCGGAGATACCAGCTGGAAGAGCCCAGTGTCGGCATTGGTTCTAGACAGGTCTGCAGAAAACTCTGGGGTCGATTTTAGTTCTCGAAATAAACATTGGAGAGCGCTAATGTCGATTTTAGTTGGTAAAGTGGTCGTTAGAGAGCGTCAGTGTCGTTTTTTGGTTGGTAAAATGGTTGTTAGAGAGCGCTAGTGTCAATCTTTGTTTGTGAAATAAATATTGAAGAGCGCTAATGTCGATTTTAGTTGGTAAAGTGATCGTTAGAGAGCGCTGGTGTCGATTCTGGTTGATAAAATGATCGTTAGGGATCGCCAATGTCGATTTTGGTTGGTAAACTGGTCGTTAAGGAGCGCCAGTGTCAATTTTAGTTGGTAAAGTGATCGTTAGAGAGCGCTAGCGCCAATTTTAGTAGGTAAAGTGGTCGTTAGAGAGCACCAGCGTCGATTTTAGTTGGTAAAGTGATCGTTAGAGAGCGCTGGTGTCGATTCTGGTTGATAAAATGGTCGTTAGGGATCGCCAATGTCGATTTTGGTTGGTAAACTGGTCGTTAAGGAGCGCCAGTGTCAATTTTAGTTGGTAAAGTGATCGTTAGAGAGCGCTAGCGCCAATTTTAGTTGATAAAGTGGTCGTTAGAGAGCACCAGCGTCGATTTTAGTTAATAATATGGTTCTTAGAGAGCGCTAGTGTCGATTTTGGTTGGTAAAATGGTCGTTAGGGAGCGCCAGTGTCGATTTCGTTTGTGAAATAAATATTGAAGAGCGCTAGTGTAAATTTTAGTTGGTAAAGTGGTCGTGAGAGAGCGCCAGCGTCGATTTTAGTTGGTAATATGGTTCTTAGAGAGCGCTTGTGTCGATTTTCGGTTGGTAAAGTGGGCGCCAGGGAGCACTGGTGTCTATTTCAGTTTTATAAACCATAATTAGAAAGCATTGGGGTCCATTTTAATCGTGATATTGTAGTTCATGAACCTCATCTGAAGGAGCTGGATTCAATCATGATTCATTTTTTATCATTTTATAATGCAAATTACACAAAAAGAAACGGAAAGAAGACTCCATTCATTAAAAATTCTTCTTAAAGTGAAAAAGCCGATTTTGTCAGAGACTTACACATGACCTAATTCTTGAAAAAAGTTGAGTATTGAAAGCCGTTTTGTTTAAGACGGAAATTCAATATTGACAGATGATGAAACGAAATCAACTTTGCCTCTCAGTGCTGACTTTTTTAGTGTTTCGCGTTCAAGTATATGCGATTTTCTTATATAGAAAAGATTGATACGTTTTTCTCGAATCCAGGATTTTACCGGTAGAAAAGTATTAACGTCCTATGCGGATTGAGATTTTCAAATCGTAATTAATATGAAACGAACCCAACAAATGAGTTCCAACAAATGAGTTTGAAATTTTCACAAATCTCCTTCATTCATTTGTCCACATTAAATCAAATCGCATTTAACTCTTTGTTTTAATATTTTACCGGTGGCTCCCATTTTGTGTAAAATCCGTCCTTAACGTTTCATAGAAAATAAACCCTCTTCATAAATCTAAAAGGGAGTATTCGTGACAGGTTGGAAGGCCTAGGATATGATGGAATGATAAACTGGTTATTTTGAAGAGACGAACTCACAAGAGAGAGACGGAGAGAGTTATACGCCAGGAACAAAATAAGAGGGGAGGGGGTAAGGATGAGGGCGAAAGTCTGCCGAAATGCCGCCGGTTTCGAATTTCCCCGACAGGATTTTGAATATTTTCGACAGAATTATTGATGGTTTTGTGTGAAAAGACGTGCTGAGACGAGGGAGACCGTCAATTAAAAAATTGAAGAAAAAAAGTCTGGGAGATTTCGATGAATATTTAATGTGATGGAAACAAGTAAAAACCAGGGCAGGCGGGTGGATATTTAAGAAAAAAAGACGAAGAAGAAGAAAAAAATGATGTAGCAGGAAAGATGACGTATTCCTTCCTCTTGTAAAAAATAGACTAGTACAAGAAATCTTCGTGTGAAAATTCAAGAGGTTTTTAAAGGAGAAAGTTATTGAGAGTTAAATTTTTTTATAGAAGAAAAAAAAAGATTAAAGTCTAAATTTCTGATCCGCGTTTTCTTCCTCTTTGTTACTGTAAATGCTAATTATTTTACGTTTCTTTAAGTCCGGATGATTACTGTAATTTATAACGGCTGATAAATCTGTGTCATCTGGAAATTCTTGCCCTTTAATCTTGTTTACCTTCTCTCCCATTTTTCCCCTATTATTCTTGTCGTCTTATTTTTTTTTAGTTTTTTCTCGAGGAAGAAAAAATCCGACTAATTAAGAGAACAGTTCAAAATCTTGCGATTTATATCGTAATATTTTTAAGGTTTCTACTAACTGGAGTAACTTGGGCCAGTTTTGGATTTATTGCAAAGCTGCCGATGCGTCTCAGATCGGTTTCATCATATATTTACATTTAATTAATAAAGGTTAACTTTAAATTTCTTTCTGCGCTCTCCAGCAATTATTTCACTGTCTGAAATCAACTCCAGTACTTTCTAATTACTATTTTCAAACCAATATCGACATCAGCGCTCTTTCACGACCATTTTACGCACTAGAATCGAGACCAGAGCTCCCAGAGATCATCCTGAAAACTAAAATCGAGACTAGCGCTCTGCAACAAACATTTTAGGAACAAAAAACAACACCAGCGCTCTCCGCCACCATTTATTAAATTGTAACCGACGTCAGCGCTCTTCAACAGCCGTTTAATGAACTAAAATTGACACCAGCGCTCTTTTATGATCATTTAACGAACCCAGATTTACGCCAGCGCTCTTCAACGAGTGTGTAACAAAATAAACCGACATCAGCGCTTTCTGACGACCATTTTACAAACTAAACTGAACACTAGCGCCCTCTAAAGACCATTTTACAAATCAATACGGAGAACAGCGTTTCTTAATGACTATTTCACAAGCTAATATCGAAATCAGCGGCCTCCAATATTCATTTTACGAACTAAAATCGGCACCATAGCATTCCACATTACTTTTTCACTTCCTAAAATCTACACTAGCGCTTCCAACAATCGTCTTTTAAACTAAAATCAATACCAGTTGTTTTTAACGGCCATTTTACGAACCCAGATTGACATCAGCACTCCTCAGCGACCGTGTAACAAACTAAAATCGAAACCAGCGCTCTTCAGCGACCAATTCTGAAACTAAAATTGACGCCAGCGCTTTTCAACGACCAATTAACAAATAAAAGCCTATGTCAGTGCTGCCAACAATTATCTTTCAAACTAAAATCGTCACCAGCGCTCTTAACGGTCATTATACGAACTCAGATCGACACCAGCGCTCTTAACGATCATTATACGAACTCAGATCGACACCAGCGCTCTTAACGATCATTATACGAACTCAGATCGACACCAGCGCTCTTAACGATCATTATACGAACTCAGATCGACACCAGCGCTCTTCAGCGACCATCTGAGAAACTAACAATGACGCCAGCGCTCTTCAACAACCATTTTACTACACCGCGTGGCTCTCAGTCTTCGATATATTTAACTGGTTCATCATTCCAGCCAAAGCTTATAAATTATTACTGGGATATTTCCTACACCTTTCCCACACTCTGTATACACCCATATATCATTCATGTTAATTATATCGGCCACTGTCAAAAACTTCATTTCATCTCTTCGTTGAGGCGTAGCTCCATCAGTAAAGTGCTTCCTGGAAAACATTATGATTATGAGAAAAATCTAATCTTTGTAGATACATTACATAATAAATTGAAGTCAATATCATTTAGCCATTTCCTTTTCAGCGTATTTTTCTTTATCCATCATTCATTCATACTTCCCCCCCCCCCCTCCCCCTTGAAAATGTTTCTATAATATCTTTTAAACCGATTTTAATTATCCTAATTGATAACGCGAATATCTGTATATACGCTCTCGCAGGCAGGTAAATAATTTCCTCGGTGACCTTTGAAAAATAAGGCAAATTCGAGAGGGGGATGCTGGGGAAGAAAATAAGCAAGAAAAAAAAAACCGGGGATGTTTCGGGGAACGCGCTTGTTCAGTCATGGAAAAAAAGTGTTTTACACAACTGAAGACTAATTATAAGAAAAAAGGTAAACCGAACCCATTGAGAAGAAAATTAATTAGAAATTCTTTAGAATTCAATCGGAAAAGTTTTTAATTGGCGATTTCTGATACTTTTTTTTTTAAAAAAAAAAACGAAATCACGATTCCGAAACTGGTGTCCAATGTTTATTTTCTTCCATAATGTGAAAAAGAAGAAAGGGAAGGATTTTCGTTATTAGAGATAGGGAAAGGTCATATGCTTTTATAAATGCACATGGCGTTAAAATTGGCCACCCGTTCGTCAAAATGAGGAGGTTGATAAAGTTCCAGAAATTACCAACTTTGGGAAACTGCTAAAATCTTGATGTGAGTTGCAGATCTACTATTTCAAATTTTTCCCATTTTAAAATTTTAAAATATGATTCCGTTGCTAAAAATGGAATTTGCACCACTTGGTCGTTCATAGAAATTAGTTTCAAGTACTAAATAATATATTTGGCTTGTTTCTGCAATCGCTTCTGCAGTCTAGAGCTTTTGCGGACGGTATAGTTCCTCTAATTAGTGTAAGTTTTGCGTTATCCGCGAAATATGTCCCATCTAGAAAGAAAAAGGATCACTTAAAAGTGTTAAAAAGTATTAGAAATGAAAGGGAAATACTTAGCAATGTATAAAAATTGTAATCCATTTGCAAATAGGACTTCAAAAGTTAATTTGAGCATCGAAATGGTCAGATGCACGTGTTTGTGGAACCATGTGGTGCGCAAAAGTTCTAGATTGCAGAAGCAGTTGTTGAACCAAGACAGGTGGTTTGTTTAGCATTCGATATTAATTAATTTTGGTAGACAGGTCACCCAAGTTTAGTTCTTAATGTAGTTGACCAGTCCTTTAAAAACAGGTGGACTGCAGGTTCGTGTGGATCACAAGCAATATCTTATTCAAAAGCTGCAAATAGAAGAGGCAAAAGGGAAACGCGTTGAAATTCATTTGTAAAATGGCACTTGAGCAGATGAGCTGAGCATCAAAGGTGTCAGATACATGTGCTTGTGGAACCACTTGGTGCGCAAAAGTTCTAGATTGCAGAAGCGACTGCGGAACTGCGACAGATCGTTTCTTTAACATTCATTAGTAATTTTTTTTGAAAGACAAGTCACCCAAATTCAAATTCTAATGTTCTAAAGTGACCGTAACTTTTAGAACGTTGAACATTTGAACATTAACGTCCTTAGAAATCGTTAGTTTACATTAAGAACACTTTAACCTTTGGGAAACGTATCGATCTTAAACAAAAAGCTGTGGGATAAAAAAAAACGGGGGAGAAGAACGGGGAAACTTAACAAAAAAGATTCATATGCGAAAAAAAAAGTATGGGACTTAAGGAAAGTGTAATAATTTATGGTGCAAAGTTCCGGGGAAATATTTCAGGCATCAAGATACGCGAGATATTAAGTAAAAAAGGAAGTGTTTAGCGGGGCGAGAGGGGGGGAGAGCTGTATAAAGAAGGAATGGAGTGAGTTTAAAGTCTGAAGATAAGAAAATGGAAGGTGAATATTTCGTACAATACTTTCAAGTGCTTTGAAAGTTTATGTGCAACATTTAAAAGTTTGCTAAAATTTTAGTTTATGCGCGGTTGGGGAGGGAAACGAAGCGAAGTTAAAATATTTACACTTGAATCAATCTAGAAAAAAAGCGGGCGGAGGATCAAAGTCGCTGAGAGGAAAAAGGAAGTCTAGCTAGTAGATATGTCTTCCACACCGAGTACGGGTATGTTGAAGATGCAGGAGAGGTGGCTACGGTGCAATGTTGGCTGCAGCCAAAAAAATCTTAAAATAAATTTTTTTTAAATATGAGCGAATATTCACGGCCCGAATTTCCTTGTGTGTTGATAATAGGAATGAGTAAATTATTATACCGTACGAGCTGTTTAATATGGTGAACATAAGGCCTCTAAATTATGTCCGTCTCTGCGTTTGATTTAAGAGGGAATTTTTGTCTGGTTAAGCTAAACATAAGCACGCTCACGTAATCTCGATTCACACTGTATTTAAGATATTTAATAATATTCTAACTAATATACATTTTCATTTTCCCCCCAACCAGAAATACTTTTCCCACTTTAATACGTTGTAACCCAGTTAAAATTGAAACTATATAACTTTTCCGCGTCTCAGCACAATTATGACAAAATATTTCCCGACCGGAAACAAATAAGATTCTTAGCGTTCAAGCTTCAAGTTTTCAAAATTGGATTCATCAGGAAAATTTAGATTTTGTAAACATATATATAAATATATATATATACGGAGGCAAACGTCAAATATTAATATATTCCCCCCGTTTCCCGCAGGATTTAATAATATACCCCGAGGGGGAGAAAACACTTTTATGGGAGTTTGATATTTTGATGAGAGATGGGTATATAAAAAAGGTGATCCTCCTCCCGAAAAAAAAGTAGGAGGAAACAACGGGCTAAAAGAATCGTAAAAGAATAAAGAAGGAAAACGTGCAAAATAATATTATTAGTTTTACGATGGTCGTTTTTATTTTTATGTCCTCTGCGTGGCGCGTATTATGGTAAATCCACGTTTAGGGTTTGACATTTGCGAATTTCGGCGAATGCTAAGTATGAGATTTTTGGTCGTTATGGGGGTTCGTGATATCAATTTATTTATCAGTGTAACGGGGAAATGATTTTGCCATTTAGTAAAATTAGACGGTGGGAAGTTAGTATATCATTCGATAAAGGTTTAGATATGAATTGGACGCTCGTTTCGTATTTCAACACGTTTTTTGAAACCGGATTAAATTTTTTCACTTAGAGCCCTGACCTGGCTCAGGTTTGTTTAGTGTGGCCAATTAGCCAAAAAACAATGTGGCTGAAGCAGAATCTGCGGATGATAAAGCTTTGGTTTATAAATCTTCTTTTTTTTCCACGAAGGTGTAAAGCCCTGCTTTTAATCTATTTTCAAGGTCGTACGTCCTTTCTTTGAAAAGAGCTTTCGGAAATTCTCATCTCTGAAAGGGAGGTAAAAAAAATCCAATTAGTTTTTCATAAGAAGGGAGGGAGAAAAAAAAAGATTCGTGCGACGGGACCCTGAGAGATTTAGCTGGGAAAAAAGTTTGAGACACGCCAGAAATATGTCAGACATATATGAAATTCTTAAAAAGATATATCGACGAAAACCGAAAGAAAAAATAACGGAAGGGATATGGAGAAATTGCCTTGAGGGAAGGAAGAAAAAATTCGTATTACATTTATTTAGATGTTATAAATGTAAAAATTCAAGTGCCCATTTCCTGTCAAATATTTATATTTAATATTCGTATTATTATACTTAATTTTATTTTGGATAAAGTTTGTTTAGGATTTTTTTTTTAAATTCAATATTTTTTTAAGAATTGTCGTAGGAATAATTTTTTGAAAAAGATCTTGATTTTTTTTTCTATCGTAGCTAACTAAATTTTTGGCTCCTGTTTTTGTTCGTCAAAAAAATATTTTTAAAAGATTTGTTCAACTAATTTAAAGTTTCTAAATGATTTATTTGACTAATAAAAATTTTCAAAAAATTTCTTCAACTAAGAAAATTTTTTAAAAGATTTCTTCGACAGGAAAATGTCAAAAGAATGGTTTGACTAGTAAACATTTTTATAAGATTTGTTCGACTGAAATATTTTCAAAAGATTTATGGGACAAGAAAATATCAAAAGGTTTGTTCGACTAATAAAAATTTTGAAAAGGTTTGTTCGACTAACAAAAATTTTGAAAAGGTTTGTTCGACTAACAAAAATTTTGAAAAGGTTTGTTCGACTAACAAAAATTTTGAAAAGGTTTGTTCGACTAACAAAAATTTTGAAAAGGTTTGTTCGACTAACAAAAATTTTGAAAAGGTTTGTTCGACTAATAAAAATTTTCAATAGGTTTGTTCGACTAATAAAAATTTTCAAAAGGTTTGTTCGACTTATAACAATTTTTAGAATATTTGTTCGATTAGTAAAAATTTTCTTAACAATTTGTTCAGCAAAAAAATTAATCAAAAGGTTTGTTAGAACTGATTAAAATTTTCAAGAGATTTGTTCGACTAGCAAAAAAAATTTCCCCACATCCTGTATCATCTTAAAAGCTGAAAAATCTTTAACACGACAGTCAGTGTTAAAGTAAAAAAAAAAAAGAACAGAAAGAAATCATTGGTCTCGAAGAAAACGGAATATATTTATTCCGTCTACTTTTCTTCCCATTATAGGTTGACGATGTTTCCCTTAGCAATAAACATCCCTTGAAATGGTTTTCCTAACCGAATAAAATCTACATTCCCTTAATTAATTGAACTTCAGGCAAGTTAAACATTTTCAAATAAATGTTTTTCACTTTTTCTTTCTACTTTTTTTTTTATTCTCTAAAAAAACTTTGCTGCAGTGTTTTTGTATCCATAGTTTTCGCAGTGGATCTTGAAAGTGGCGCGACCTCACCCTATTTCTTGTCATCGACCCACTTTATCTCTTTCTTACATGTGAAACTCTTTCATCATACTCTCGCCCACCGTCCGAAATGAAAAGCCTTCACATTTTCTATTTGTTTTTCTTATTATATTCTCTCCCCCCATTTTTTTTTTGTTCTTTTTCTTCGTATCCGCCAAGATTGATGAATCGGGGCATTAAGAATTATTGTTTCCAACTGTTCCGCGTTTGCGGTGCAAGAAAAGGAAACGATGACGTCGTCGTTCGTTTTCAAATAAATAATTTCGATGTGTTAGTCGGGGAGGAAGATAAAAAGGTCGCGAGAGCAAAATGGATTAACGAAGCTGTGAAAATATTAAGAGACAAGATAACGACGCTGAAATAGCAAACAGAAAAGCAAGTTTGTCGAGAGATCCAAGAGGTTGTTTCTATTAATTAAGAAGAGATATCGCAATAATTTATAACTATAATTAGATACAAATGTTGTAGATGACATAAGTTGTTGTAAACAAATGTTTCCCGACTGCTAAACAGTCCTTGTCGGTCGTTGTCGGGAGAGCTTCGTCCCTGGAATAATTTCGTGATAAAGTTTTAGGCCTAGAATCGACGTTTAAGGAGGTTGAATTATCAAGGGGTTGAAAGAAAAAAATTGGGGAGTCATAGCGAATATTGTAGGAAGTCGTGTAAGATTGGGATTTATTCGTGTAAACAAATTATTTATGGATTTGGAGCTTGGTTGTAAATCTAAAAATTTCTAATGGATATTGCTTTGATACACATTTAGCTATAATTCAAAAGTTATAGCTTGCTATTTTTTATCAAATATTTTAGGCAGTGGCGGATTGAATTGGTTCAGGTGACATTTTTAGGGCGGTTGATCTGCTGAATAGCTAAACTAATGGAATGGGAGCCTAACTCTCATCTCCCAAAGCAAGGAATACCTGGCCAAGGAACGAATCCTCAAGGACGGTCCTCCGACTGACCAGAAGGGCCATTGTTAGCTGCTTCCGCCATTTTGCTTCCCTCGTACTTAAATTAAGCTTCATGGCAAGATCGATTTAATCTGGATAAAATATCAAAGTTAAGGCAGACTGGAGGGGTTGCTAGAGAGGGAAGGAACCTTTGATTTTTGTAGAGAAAGAATTAATGAGGTAACTATTTTAAAATCGGTAATGTAGTGTTCTCAGTTTTCCGATCATTCATGGATCCCTCTCATTTTTCTCTAATCTCTCGAATAATTTATGCATTGTACACTAATTACTTACCGAGGTAGATCTGCATCAGGTTGAATGATAGAGAGCATGTCAGCAATATTTCACAGGATGTAACTGAATGACGTCATTCTTATGCATCTGATTATGAAAGTTCTGATGTTTATCATTTTGCCAATAAAAATCTGAGATCGTAAACAAAATTCTAAATCGGCCGATCAGTGTCTCTGTCATCCTATTCCAACATGGGGAAGTAGCGTACGAATTTTAACGTCGGGTTCAGTTGGCATTAGTGTTGTAGCAAAATATTTTCTTGAGGCTCCATTTTTCATGTTTTTTAAAGCTTCATCAAGTAGGCTAATTTTTCCCGCTCGAAGAACCGACGCCCTGTTGACCAAGGGGTTTTTCTGCAACTGGGAGGTTACAGGGATTGTCTCTTTGCCACTTACTTACTTATCCGGCGTTACAAGTCTTGAAGCCTTATTGCCGCATCACAGAGTTTTCGCCATCCAGACCTATCGCCGCCCTTTAGTCTGACGCCCCCACGGGACCTGAATCTCTGCCTGAGCTATCTTTGCTTGAGCGTCCATTGTCTTTGCTTGAGCTTCCATGAACTTTGCTTAAGCGTCCATTGTCTTCGCTTGAGCTTCCATTACCTTTGCTTGAGCTTCCATTATCTTTGATTTAGAGTCCATTGTCTTTGCCTGCGCGTCCACTGTTTTTGCTTGAGCTTCCATTGTCTTTGCTTGAGCTTCCATTGTTTTTGCTCGGGCTTCCATTATTTTCGCTTGAGCTTCCATTATTCGGGCTTCATATCCTGATTTGAGAAAGGACAACCTTTTGATGTTGGGATGTCAGTTAAGAACTTCCAGTTGGTGAGCTACTTGACAGGATAGAGCAACCTGGTGTGGGATTTGTGAGACTACAATATGGCTTTGGTCCGATTTCCTGGATTTGAATAATCGAAAATCCCCAATAGCATCAAATTTTCCATCAAAATTTCAACTCTCCTGATAGTAATTTTAAAACGAATCACATTTCTCAAAATTATTCAAAAATCTTCCAAGATAAAATTCTGAAGTGCCTAACCATATTTTAAAACCCATCAAAACAAAAAGACAAAATTAATTTTCCCTTATTATGACATTACCCGAATCACAGGACAAAATTTAAATGATTTATTTGTCTATTAAATGCTAACGCGGATCCGGCATTAATATTTCGTTCCCCCAGAATCCCCTCCCTTCCTTAAAAACCATTTTCCATATCCCCCCCTCTCTTCGTTTCCATTTTGGAAATAGGACACGATTAGCGTAAACATAACCCGTTCCCCTCCGTAATATTTAGACGCGACCCGGTAAGGTTAGTTTTGAAAGGGACACAAGAGTCCGAGCTAGAGCTGATATTGACTTAATGCTAAACCCTTTCGAATACACTAATGTAAACACCCAATTTTATTCGTAGCGTCGTCCGAGGAAGAAATTAAGTCGTTGGAAATTTTACGGATTATCATCGCGAGCCTCTTAATTACAAATGATTCGAGTAAAAATTGCTGCGATTAAAAAAAAAGAATCAGGCGGAATTGCATGGAATGTTAGTGCTCATTGCCATAATAGGTAAATAAATTTACCACAGTAAATTAATTTTGACAGCGTTACCGTATATCAACCCTTTCGACATGGATGTTGAATTCCGTCGTTTTCATATAAAATTTATCACAGACAGAAAACCGACTCATTCCATGAGTTAGTTTGAACTGGTTATGCAAGAGAATTTAAAAAAAAATAAAAATGAGAGAAGATTTTGAAATTAGCAGCATTTTTTTTATCGTTGGGCTAAGTTTGTTGAAAGATATCTTGTCTTAGGAGCCTAGTCGGGAGTAGACGCTTCGATTAGTCGTCTGCTACATAAGGAGTCGCCATTTTGAAAACTAGAAGCTGCCATAATCTCGAATGTGGTTGGCGTCATTGTCGAATTGAAAAATCTGCCAATCGCGATGTCCGCTTTTCGGTTCGAAAATGGCGGCCGTCAGATTCAAGATCATGGCCGCCATTTTGTTTAGTGTTAAATAATTAAACTTACAGGACGTTTATGATGTTGACGCTTCGGAAGTTCAAGCACGACTGAAAATGATGGGGAAGTGACGTTGTTTTGGGAGCGACAATGGAGCTGCTGGTGGCAGCATTGGTAACTACTACAATAATAAGGAGGGGAAAATAGCTTCGTGTAAAAATGGCATATGTGAATAGGATTTTGTATTTTATTGTGCTTTTTTAAAAATAAGAATTATTTTTTATTTTTTATTGAAATAAGAAATGGACAAGGCTTGCTGCAGCCACTCTGTGACATTGTTTAGGACAGAGAGAGTTCTCATTTAAGGAATTTCTCTACTGGGTTGACCCGGGCTCTTTGAAACAGCTAAAGCCCACGTTATCCTCACGGCATTTTTTTCCCCCCGAAATCTCTATCAAAAAAATAATCTCTATTTTTTAAATTATACTTCAACCCCTTCACTCGAGCACTTTCCGTACGAAATAAAGCAATATTTCCATTTATAGAAAGAAAAACGATGTTATATTAAAAACGAAAAAAAAAAAATTATTGTTAAAGTAAAAACTCTTGAGCTTTCGCTCTGTATCTTTCAAAAGCAAACAAAAACAAGCAATTTTGAAGAATCGCTCGATCAGATAAAAACTATATCGTTATTATATTACATTGATTCGGAGAAGTTTTTCGAATAAAACTCAAATGTTACGATAATTGAGGAGGGGAGGTCGGAAGGAGGAAGGGGGGGAGGCGATGTAAGCCGCGGAAAAAAGAGAACCAGTTTTCGAGATTTGATTGAAATCAAAATTCGCTACGACGATTCTTAAATCCTCGCTTCGAAATCGATTACCAATAAACGTTTTTTTTCCTACTTTTTTTTCGCTCTCCCCCTAGCGCTCGGCGTTTTTAATTGTAACGATGCTCTCTCGTACGATTCTGTTTTTTTTTTTTTTTTTTAAAGGATAACATTTTTCGCCTTGGGAATAAGAAGGGGAGTTGCATGAGTCTTGTTATAAATAAGGAGGATGAGAAGAGAGGAGGATGAAAAAATTGAAAAAATTGAAAAATTGAAGAAGCAAATTGAACTGAGCCGTTGTTTACATTGGATAAAAAAAGAGGTTTAATACATCATGGGAAAGATAAATAAGGGAACCGCTTCGAGATAACGACCTTTTTAAAAAAATAAATAAATTACTTGGGAAACCGTTACCGTTTCTCGTAAACGAAAAGTTTTTGTAAGAGAGTTTATAGCGTATTTTATTGTTAACCGCGATTTTTTTTTTTAAATTCCTTGTAAGAAAAATTTTACTAATGCAGCATTCCTAGAAAATTATTTCATTGCAATTACGTTGTAGATGAGGCTCCCTGCGGAATTGAAATCGCGATGGCTCATAACCAAGCAGTCCTAGATTTTTTTTACTAAAAATCGTTTCTAAAATTCTTTTGATTAAAAATTGTTTCTAGAATTCTTCTGAATAAACATTTTTTCCATAATTTTTTGGCCTAAAAATTGTTTCTAGAATTCTTTTGATTTATGAATTGTTTCTAGAAATCTTTCGATTTATGAATTGTTTCTAGAATTTTTTTGATTAATGAATTGTTTCTAGAATTATTTTGATTTATGAATTGTTTCTAGAATTCTTTTGATTTATGAATTGTTTCGAGAATTTTCTGGCTAAACATTTTTTCTAAAATTTTTTTGACTAAAAATTGTTTCTAGAATTTTTTTGACTAAAAATTGTTTCTAGAATTTTTTTGACTTAAAATTGTTTCTAGAATTTTTTTGACTAAAAATTGTTTCTAGAATCTTTTTGACTAAAAATTGTTTCTAGAATTTTTTTGACTAAAAATTGTTTCTAGAATCTTTTTGACTAAAAATTGTTTCTAGAATTTTTTGACTAAAAATTGTTTCTAGAATTTTTTTGATTAATGAATTGTTTCTAGAATTATTTTGATTTATGAATTGTTTCTAGAATTCTTTTGATTTATGAATTGTTTCGAGAATTTTCTGGCTAAACATTTTTTCTAAAATTTTTTTGACTAAAAATTGTTTCTAGAATTTTTTTGACTAAAAATTGTTTCTAGAATTTTTTTGACTTAAAATTGTTTCTAGAATTTTTTTGACTAAAAATTGTTTCTAGAATCTTTTTGACTAAAAATTGTTTCTAGAATTTTTTTGACTAAAAATTGTTTCTAGAATCTTTTTGACTAAAAATTGTTTCTAGAATTTTTTGACTAAAAATTGTTTTTAGAATCTTTTTGACTAAAATTTGTTTTTAGAATTTTTTTGACTAAAAATTATTTTTAGAAAAATTGTTTCTAGAATTTATTTGACTAAAAATTGTTTCTATAATTCTTTTGACTAAAAACTGTTGAGAATTTTTTTGACTTAAAATTTTTTCTAAATTTTTTTGAGTCAGAGCACTAAATGTTAAACACATTTTCTTATTAAAACAGGCCAAAAAAATTATTCAGACTTAAAAAACTCCTGAAAAGTCTTTATTTTTCCTTTTGCTGGGTCTGAAACTCCAGCTTAAAAAAAATTAAGCGTTCAATCGATAACTAAGCTAAAAAAACTTTAATAGGAGTGCAGGTGCCATTTTAACTAAGGCATCCTCATCCTCCTTTTATAAGAAGCAGATTTTCACGTAATCCCGGATTTAAATTTTCTTGTAGTAGAAGGAATAAAAGAAAAAGATAAGTCAGGAAGTTCCCGGTGTGAAATATTTTCCATAATATGTCTTAATCGTTGGAATGTAACACAGATAAATTTATATGCCACCGCAGAGTCGAACTTTACCGAAAGTTTGAGTGCTATGATTTGTATGTGTTTTAAAAAGTTTCTCCCCGTGTCATTGATATGAAATGTAACCCATCGAGCGAAACGTAAACTTTTGAGGGCTCGTCAAAAAATTCCCCGAAGGCGATCAAAGAATTCGAATCTTTTTTTTGTTTGTTTGTTTTTAAGAGGTTTTATTTATCGCGCCCCGTAGCGTCCAAAAAGGGAAAATGTAACGATATACGAAAATCGGATGCAGTGCAGATCCCCGCGTGTTGCCGTGCAATTCCCTCTTGGCCCTTCTCTCTCTCTCTCTCTCTCTCTCTTTCTCGTTCCCTTTTTCCTTTTCTTGGCTGGTTTAAGTCTTGGATAATTACAAAATTACTATTGTCTGTTGGAGGAACTATTTTCGCCTGGTTATTATCTCCTCAGCATTTTATCAAATGCTTTTGTTTCTCGGGAAAACATTCAAACTCTGCTTTTACGGAAGAAGGGGAGTACATTGTTTCTTGGGAATAGGAATAAACCGGGGAAAAATTGGGGGATTTAAGAAATGCAAGTGAAGATTTTTCATGTTAGTTTTTTTAGCACAACCAAATTAGGGCAATTGAGAATTATAGAGGCTCCAAGTCTGATAGTGACTTATGGTTAGTAGCTGAAAAAATGAACTTAGTATCTTTTGCTTCTCTAGATTATTTTAGAAGAAGCATTTTTTTTGTAATAAGATCTTGGAAAATAAATATGAAAATTAAAGGAAAAAATTTAATAAGCATCTGGATTGAAGTGGGGTGGGATTTACTCAAAGTTTTTTATTAGAAGTTTTTGAAATTTTGCCTTGAAGGGTCGAAACCGTATGTGACTAATTATATGGACGCGGTTTTTGTATGAGGGAAAGAATGTTAAAAAAAATTTAGCAGAAAATACCGATGTGTGTTTTTATTTTTAATTTAGAATGGAAAAATGAAAAATTGAAATTTTTCTTTTCTTTCTGTAATTAAATATCAGGGATTGGGATTTAATTTTTTGAGGGATTCGTAAATTACAAAGGAGTTTTTAGCCGGGTCTGGGAATTTTTTGTCTTAGGCCTTGTATAAAAATTATTTTCTGGTTCTTAGCAGAAATATTCTTCCTCTGGATTAAGATAGCAATTTTTTTTTGGGCTGAGGTTGTATCCAAAATTTTCTTAGGTAGATCTAGAATTTTTTAGGGGCTCTAGAGACTTAGGCTCATACCAGATGCAGAACTTTCTTCTTTTGGAATATAAGGCTGCAGAACTTTCTTCCTCTGGAATCTAGAGATGCCGAACTTTCTTCCCCTGGAATTAAGAGATGCAGAACTTTCTCCCCCTGGAATTAAGAGATGTCGAACTTTCTTCCCCTGGAATTAAGAGATGCAGAACTTTCTTCCTCTGGAAACTTTGCTTGAGTCTTGCAGCTCTAACAATGCAAATTTTTCTTCCTCTGGAAACTAGTGCTGCAAAACGTTTTTCCTGTGGAATCTACAGCTGCAAAATTTTTTCCTTCGGAATCTAGAGCTGCATGAGCTATGGATGCTTTCTTCCTCTGGAATCTATGCATGAGTCTTGCAGCTCTAGATGCAGAACTTTCTTCCCCTGGAATTAAGAGCTGCAGAACTTTCTTCCTCTGGAATCTATAGGTGCAGAACTTTCTTTCTCTGGAGTCTAGAACTGGAGAACATTCTTCCTCTGGAATCTAGGGCTGAAAAGTTTTCTTTCTCTGGAAATTAGAGTAAAATATTCTTCCTCTGATATCTAGAGCTGTAGAAATTTTTTCTTGTGGACTCTAGTGCTAGTTCTAGACTTCTAGACTCTAGTTCATGCAGCTCTAGATGCAGTACTTTCTTCCTCTGGAGTCTAGAACTGCAGAACAGTCTTCCTCTGGAATCTAGAACTGCAGAATTTTCTTGCTCTGGAATCTAGAGGTGCAGAACATTCTTCCTCTGGAATCTAAAGCTGTAGAAATTTTTTCTTCTGGACTCTAGTTCTGCAAAAAATTCTTCTTCTGGTATCTAAAGGTGCATGACTCATGCATAAATTCCTGCGAATCTAGGTCCATGCAGCACTAGATTCCGGATGAAAAAAGTTCTGCAGACATTCAAAATTTTAATATTAGCAATCTTATCCCTTTGTTCACATATTCATTCTCTACAGATTTTTTTTTTGAAAAAAAATTGGCAACCGCCGTGAAATAACAAAAGGAAATTAAAAAAGGAAAGAAGTCACGCCCCGAAAATACGCAAATTGTATTTCCGTGTCGAGAGACGGGATGAAAAAAAAAAAGGCAAATGGAAAAGGTGGGGTTAAGGGGGCCGCGGCCATTGCCGCCTCCACCATGATGAAAAATAAAAAACAACCCAAACAGGTGAGGGTGACATCCGTCGTCAATGACTCTTTGTTTCTTGTTGTCAGCGGAGTCATCAATTATAAGGCTTTAAGTATATCAATTTATATGCCTGGGGGGTAGACTCGATACTTTTTATTACGAAAACATATGTCGTTCTCTTCTCTCTCTCTCAAAGTGATGCTTCACCTGTCCTTTTACCCGTGGAAACATCTTTTTCATGTTTGGGAATTTTTTTTTCTCCCTCCGCGTTTTAATTTCAAAGCCCGTTTGACTAATTAATTGCTAAGTTTTAAAACGCATTATAATTTTAATGGAATTTTTGTTTGTTTCTCCATTTTCTTTAAATAAAAGTTTTTCCGACATGTTAAAAATGACATTTTTACAGCGCGGCATATGCTCAAGACTGAAAAAAAATTAAAATCTCACCACCTGAGGTTAATCCTTCCTTGTTTATTCAATCCCAGGTTTACGGGGGTAGAAGAAGAAGAAGAAAAGTATAAAAATATCCGAAACTCTTTTACGAAATAAGTAAATGAATAAAGAAAGTTTTAATAGAGAAAGTTGAAGGAGAAAATGTAAACAATAAGAAGGGAGCTGTGGAAGGTTTTGTAATTATGCCGCAGTTTTTAGTGCTTGAATTCCACAGCCAACAACATATTTTGTGCCACACGTTTTTGTAAAATTAGTAAATTGTGTTTTTTTTTTTACCCCGTTCTTCCTTCTCCTTTTTACTTACGCTTTAAGGGATTCACATTAAGCTCGTTCGTAAGCTGAGTAAAAAGGGTATTTTTTAACTAGTTTAAGCAATATGAAAAACGTTGTTTATAACGAGTTTGAAGACTCGTTTTAGCGACTGACTTAGAAGTTTTTTAATGCACGAGGAAGAACTTGGTAGATATATGTGGAATTTTTTTTAGAAAATTTTAAAGGAGCTGGTGCCGAAAGCTCAGGTCGATGAGATGATCGCTTCAGGGTGGGATTTTGTTAGCTTTTTATTGCTGATAAATGATGGTTGATGTTTACTTTAAGTTGTATCAAGCTGACGCGTGGCAGAAGCTCGAGTTAATTATTTTTGGGCTTGTTTTCTTTCGTTTTAAATTGGAAAGTTTGCTTTGAGCCCTTTAATCCTACTTTTTCTTCGAAGGTTGTTAGTTTTTGTTTTGAAACTTTTTTCTTTTTGGTTTTAGGTAAGATAAATCAACTTTTAGAGTAAGGAGTCTTCGTCTCAGTTGGAACGTTATTCTCACGTTGGCGTTTGAGGAAATGGCGTAGAAAAACTACAAGATTTTTTAGCCAGACAGCCGATTCCAAGGTTCAGATCGCTATGATGATCGCCTAGAGAAACATTGAGGAAGAAGAAAAAGCAAAATATGGCAAAAAAAATTTTAATCTTCTAATTAAAAGTTGATGTCTCGCATTGCCTTGCCAAGGAGATGGGGGACGATGAAAGATGGGCGAAGAGAACTTTAAAAGTGGACATCAAGAACAACCAGGAGGAGCGTGGCAAGACCACTTTCCGTGCATGACTTCCAGAAATTTAGTGCTTACGTATGAGTTAATCTATTGCTTTTGGCCATTAGGGATTTTTTTTCCTATTTTGGCTCAAACCATAGGGTTACCGAAGTTTAGGAACAGAATGGGGTATGGCCCTTCTTTTTAACATATTTTAGCAACATTATGGCTATTTTGAAAATTTTTAAATGATTCACCTAAGTTCGGTACGGGTTAAAGTCATATTTTACATTGCGGCCCACAAGCAGGCTAGAAAAACGCAATATTTTGGGACAACCAATTTTTTTTTGAAAAGCCCTTTATGTAAGTAACTCATACCCATAGTACCGATTTTCCAAGTCACTACATTCCAAAACTATAATTTTTTCAATTTGGCCAAATTTAAAAAAAAAATTTTTTTCCTTCCAAAAAAAATTTAACTACTCTAGTTTTTAGTGGTACTTTTAGTGGGTCCCTAGAAGTGTTCTGAGGAATTTTTTCAGAAATATCAATAATTACGTATTGAGAGAAAAGACGAAATTTAATTTTTGGCCAAATCGAAATTTTGCGGCAAAATTGTTATGGCCAAATGAGGTTTTCTGGTCGAAAGCCTGTCTAAATACAAACAAAACAAGACCTCGTACGCATCTCTATCTCAACCCGTTATTTCAGAATAAATTATTTAAAAAAACCATTTTTCGAAAATTCAAAAAAATAATTTAGGCCATAACTCCCGTAAGAAATTTTTTTGGGGCCTAATATTGGGCATGGGTGTTTGCCCCTTTGAGGTGTTCCCATAAAAAAATTTTGAACAAAATTCTCCACCTGAAGGTTAAATCCTGGCCCATTTGGTATGGAACGACCCATTTACATTTTAATATTCAACTCCAATCGCACGTATACATTCATTTGTATCAAGATATCAATTCATTTTTTAAAAAAAAAATCTATATCACAAACTATTCATTTATTGTAATTTAATAAAAACAATCACAATGAAACTGGGCCACACATGTTCAGAAAAGGCAAAAAGCATAAATTATTTATAATTGAAAAGACTCAAAACACTGTGTGCAGCTCCCGATATTTTTCCCAAACGGAATCGAACCGTATAAAAACCTCCCATGATGATAAAAAATGCAAAAAAATTCTCATTTTAGCAAATGGAATCATCTTCTTTAAGACTTTGCATGACCGATATAAATTCGGTCAGTAGATGTAATAAAAGAATGTCAGGAACGTGTTTCAAATTGGAAACATGCTGATATAGGTCAAGAAAGGGATATTTTTATTTTCTTAGTATTTTTTTTAAAAAGATAATTCCGAAAGGGGGAATTTTTCCAGACGTCCTCTTTTACAATTTTAAAAATTCAAGAGTTTTTTCCTACGAATTTTTTGATGGGCGGTTTAAATGGATAAATTGATAAGTTTTTATATTTTTTGCATTTAATAAAAGTTCGATTGGGAAAGGGAAAAACGCTGGAGCTATATCCGTTTCTGTAGGTTAAAAAAAGCATAAGTTTGATTTGTCCCGGGAAAAGGAAAGTTTCCCCAAAACTTTTTAATATCAAGCCCCCGCAGGCCTTTTAATGTAGTTTTCATTTCCCTTAGTGAGGTACTTTTCATACCGTTTTGGGACTCGGAATTTATAATTGATGATCGAGCAACCTGTTCAATTCTAGCGAAAAGCTTATCTTTTCCGTGGGAAACGAGGTTAAATATATTATTATGCGACGCGACGGCAGAAATTTATAACAGGAAACAAACAATAAACGGGAAAAAAAGAAAATGTATTTTTTTTTTTTTTCGACCGATGTTGCGTTTATTCCGCATTTTATCGGATTTTGGTTTACTGCTGATTTTCATTTTGAAATTTACTATCAACGTTGTATGTTCGCATGTGGATGTATACAATTTTTTTTTCTTCGCGGTAAACAATCCAGGAAAGTTGGGAAATTTTCAAATTTGTATATATTTTACGACTTTCTTCGGTAAATTTTTATGGCTCCGAGTTCGTCTTCGGCTTTTTTTATCGGTACTTTTTCCTCTTGTAAATTCGATATGTGACGTTTTTTTTTTGTTTTCGAATTTTTTTCCTCCCGTTCTTTTTCCCCGAGGTTTTTTTTTTTCGCAGCCGCAATCACTGCGATAATCTCGATGACTCTTTTCCCCCATTTACTTTGCATTTTGAAAAAATATCTCATCCCTTAAATGGGGTTTTTCTGCTTTCGTTTTATTTACTTATGCGGAGTAGTGAATATTTTTTTTTTCAACCTTTGGTATTTTTTTCCTGGGGTTGGAATGAATTCGTTTTGGGAGTTTCGGGCAGAGACGTAACGAGCAATGTTTCAAAAAATGAATTTATAGAAAGTTGCCGCATTCTTTTTCTGGGTTTGAAGGCTGATAATGCTTGGGGCCCTGTAGAGCCATGTGTCTGTGTGTATGTGTTAAGGCCCTGACGTATATACCGCGGTGGCGGCGCCCGAGCGACATGACCCTCCCCATCCACAAATAATTAATATTAACAAGAAATTTGCTATCTTAATATGCAAGTTACCTAATTTCTTCTTCATGTAATTTTACATTTGAATTTTGGATTTCTTAAGGGTTAGGCCTCTTTTGGCCCAAGAGAGGTGGGAGGTGGTGATTGCCATGCCGCTGTCCAGCATCAATCTCCCACACGGTCAAAGTAACGATGTTGGGCTCGATTTTTATACACAATTTGTATATAAATTTTATATAATTCATTTATAAATTATATATAATTTTCATATGCTGTAATTCGAAAATCCAAAAAAATCGAAGTGTGCGCGCGTAAAATCCGCCGGTAAACAGTGGTCTGGGATTGCGGCGCGCTCCTCGCTTCGCTGGGCGCTGCCATGGTTTGAAAAAAAATCCTCCGGGCCTGAATCTTCCGGGGCCTGAAGTCCGGGACCTAAGGTTGGGGGCCTAAGGTTCGGAGCCTAAGGTCCGGGGCCTTAGGTCCGGGAGGGCGGGGATCGATCTGGGATGGCGGCACGCTCCTCGCTGCGCTCGTCGCTGCCGTGGCTTAAAAAGAAATCCTTGGGGCCTGAAGTCCGGGACCTAAGGTTGGGGGCCTAAGGTTCGGAGCCTAAGGTCCGGGGCCTTAGGCCCGGGAGGGCGGGGATTAATCTGGGATTGCGGCACGCTCCTCGCTGCGCTCGTCGCCGCCGTGGTTTGAAAAAACATCCTCCGGGCCTAAATCTCTCGGGGCCTAAGGTCCGGGGCCTTAGGTCCGGGAGCATGGGGAGTGATCTGGGATGGCGGTACGCTCCTCGCTTCGATCGTCTCTGCCGTGATTTTGAAAAAAAATCCTCCGGGCCTAAATCTCCCGGGGCCCTAAAATTTATATGTAATTTATATATATTTTATATATAAAAATCGAGCCCAACATCATTATACTCTGACCCCCCCACACTCATTGGTTTAGCCGGTAGCTCCCTGCCAGTTTAGCATGATCAATCCTCAAAAATTTTCTTACAAATCTTACAAATCGAATTCGAAACCTTTCGAAATTATGATTTGACTTGTTTATTCTTTCCTTAATTATGTTAATTTATTTTTACATGAGTTGATCTTGTTAAAGTAATTAGGCATGATTTTGCTCAGTCAGCTGCAGTAATCGAAATTTGAATCGATCTGATTTACATAATCAAATCCCGAATGTATGACCCCGTGGTTGGTTTGTAGCAGCGACTCTGAAACCCGCAAAACGAAGCCTATACACACGGCTGGGAATCATTTTATTATCAGCCGGTTTCGTATAGTGTTATAAGCAAAATACATACGACATCAGTTTGTGTATTCATATCGAAAATAAAATTCGATCTACATATTGCCAACATATTTCCCAGCAACGCAGAACCAATTAGAAAATGGGGAGACGTTTTGTGAAAAAGTAATGGAGTTTTCTTCGTGTATAAATGGAAGCGGGGAATTCCTAGGGGGTGTGCACAGAAACTTATTCAAAGTTTGATTTCATGTTTTCGAGCACACCTCTTTTCCCCCCCGTCTTCCCCTCATTCTACGTCACACACAGACACAGCCAACTCCATTATAAACTTCACAATCGTTTTATTATTACTTTTTTTTTTAGACTTTCTAATACTTAAAATTTGCAAGGAAACTAAATTTTTGTTCGAGGAAAAATTCCACTTTAATTTTTTTTTTTGGTTCCTCCCAAAAAATATAAAAGCAGGCGCGGTTTTTCATGCGGTCAGACGACTCAGCTAAAATCTGCGTTTCTTTTTTTCTCTTTTTATACGAGAGAGAAATATTAAGAAGAAATATTTTTCTTCTTCCCGTCATTGTTTCCTTCTTGAACGTTGATGGCTGACCCTTCGTTTGAACTTTCCTAACTGCTTGTCAGAATGATTGCACTGCCAGCTCCACTTAAAACTAAGTGTTTCTTCGCTATTTCATATTTCGACTACGGGGAGCTTTTCGAAATAAAAGCGATACCTTTTTTTTTGGCGTTTGGGGCTTTTTTTTTAGGATTGCAAGAGAAAAACAAGACTTTTCCCTCAAGCGATTGGAAGAAGTCACTTTTGCGAAATGTCGTTTTTTTTTCTTATTCTTGACAATCTTGATTAGCTGTCATTGTCTTGGATAGCTGCAAGCTTTTTTATATATATGACATAATCGTTCGCGTATGGTAAAATTTTTTAGATCTATTGCCGCTGGTCTTTAGTATTGTTCTTTTAAAGGATTCCTTTGACTTTTGCTAATGTTGCAGGAGGGCCGTGCAAGAGAGGATCAGAGAGATTGGAGGGAGATTAATTTTTTCGTGACTGATACTTATGCATTTATCTCGCACTAACTAAAAAATGATTTTTACTTTCGGGTTCCCTAGAGCAAGTATAGCTTTAACGATTTTTATCATTTTTTGTGTGAAGATGCCTGACCCTATTAGTAACAACTTTTATCTTTGGGATTTTTCTGTGACAATTCGCCCTCCCCGAAAAATCTGGAAAACCCAAAAATTTTCAAGTTTTACTGACAATGCCCGACATGAAACTCGATTTCGACTAATTAATGATCTGAGATTTCAAATTTTTGGTCCATTTTTAAATTTCAAGGCAACGCTGCTAAGTTTACGGCTTTGGCAAGGCCAAATAATGAATTTTCAAAGATTTTTTCGGAAATGGCTCTAACAATTTTTTTTTACTTTTTTTGTGGAGATACCGACCCCTTTTTGAAGCAACTTTTCTCTTTGGCGATTTTTTGTAAAAATCCGCCCTTCCCGGAAAAACCGAAAATTTTAAAGGCGCTTATATGGAACTCGATTTCGACTAATTAATGATCTGAGATTTCAAATTTTTGGTCCATTTATAATTTCGGGCAACGCTGCCAAGTTTACGGCTTTGGCAGGGCCAAATAATTAATTTTCAAAGATTTTCTCGGAAATGGCTCCAACTATTTTTTTAAATTTTTGTGGACTCTTTTTGAATCAACTTTTCTCTTTGGCGATTTTTTGTAAAAATCCGCCCTTCCCGGAAAAACCGAAAATTTTGAAGGCGCTGATATGGAACTCGATTTCGACTAATTAATGATCGGAGATTTTAAATTTTTGGTCCATTTCTTGATTTCAAGCCAATCCCCCCTAATTTCGTTTTCAATGAAGTCCTCAATGATGCCCCAGTGCAACGAAGCTATACCCTGACAGAGATAGATAGTGAATGGTTTCTATTGGACTACTATTTTCCTAGTTTGAAGTAAGAAATGACTCAACTAGCTATTCTTCCCCAAATTGTGCTAATTTTCTTTAAAAAAAAAAAATCACCATCATTCTTTTAATTCAACATTTTTGGAACTACCCTCTACTTTTTCTTCCTTACACTAAACGGATTACCAAGACTCGGTAAATCCGTGTCCGAGTTTTCAATCCAATGTTTATCCGTTGGAGAAAAAAAAATCCGAAACAAAAACAATTCAGACCGAAATACTGTGCCCGAAGTGTATCAAATGGAAAAGGCAATAATACAACAAAAGACACATTTCATACTGATGCAAGACCCGCGGGCATTTAGCCAAGGCTTAACAGAATCCGGTTCCTTATGAATGAGATATTTTTTGAATCCCCTTACACTTCGGTACAAGTGCTTTGGGCATGTCGCCAAATTACATCCATTCGCTTAGCCCCCTTTTCCTCTCACTTTGACTAATGCCACTATTTTATTTTGAACATAACAAATTAATTTGGGGTTCAATCTTAAAAGGAATCAAGTGGTCCCAGTAAACTTTTTCCGGTTAAATTTTTTTCTGCCTAAAAATTTCTCCGCCAATTTTTTAAAAATTAAAACAAGATTTTTTTTGTTGTTTTTATGGTTTCAATCGTCTTCGCTGGAGAATTTACTTTTTTAAGTCTCCGATCGTTAATTCCTTTTTTTTACTGTCGAGCTTATGGCGAAGACGTTTTAAGGGGGGGAAGTTGAGTTGATGCGTATTTAGCTTGTTCGGTTGGATTCCTCGGAAGCATAACTCCTCCGCTGGATCTTATCCGAAAACTTTATATATTTTTTTTTCCTTTTCCTTCTTATGTCAGTTAAACTTGGGATATTTTATTACGGTCAGCTGGGGACTTTTCAAGACGCTCCTATTCTCATTTCTTAAGAGAGCTTTTAAGCTGAAGAACCGAGAAAGCGAGTCCCCGGAAAATCGGGAAGGAAATGTAATTTAATCTAATTCATTAATTGTCGAAAGTACTTAAATGGGCTAGCAGGGGAAAAAAATAAACGACTTTCTCGAGGAGAAATATGAGGCCAAAACATGAGACAAATTGTTTGTGAGATTTTTTTTTTGTGTATTCTGATTCAAGTTTGGAGGAAGATGTCGGGAGGGGTATTTTTTTTTTTTTTTTGAATTATAGAAGCGAAAATTAAAGCAGTCGAGATAATTTTAGAAATCTAGTTAGTCCAGCTAGTTAATTCTAAATTTTGTTTTAACTGTTATTTGGCTGGGATCCAAATTTTCGCCACATCGTTATCCACAATATAAAGGAATTTGTCATTTAGATTTATTTATTATTTATGTGGAGGCGAGTTTTGGAGGAAAAAATTTGGAATTTTCTTAGCGTTAAAGTTTAAAAATTAGTCTACGAAAAATAACAGGTTATGGGCCCAGGCGCGCATTCGTTTATTTCTTCGAGATATCTTTACTGAGTCGACAAAGTGACAAAAATTAATTTTCCCAATTTAAATTCCTCTTCATCTTAAAAAAAAAAAAAAAATCCTTGAAGAACTCTCCTCACATTTTATAATAATAGGTAAGTAATTAAAACATTTAACGAGGCTATAAAAAAAAGCAGAGGAAAAAAATTTACGCTCTTTTAAAAGATTTGTAACTTTACGCCTCGATCATCATCATTTCGCTACAAATCGAATTATCAAGCCAACGTTTTTATCAAAAAAATTCTTCCAATTTTTTTTTCCTCTCTCTCTCTCTCTTATCCGCTCTGTTTATTCCAATTCAAATTTTCAAGCTGGTTTATGGCCAGAGATTATCCTTCAAGATTAAAAACGTGTTGTAATAATTGCTAGTCCCAGAAACCTCCCGCCGTGTCAGTTATAGCTTCGGCATCGGCCTCATGTTGCTTTATTCTCCAATTCAAATTTTCAACCACCCTAAAAAAAAAAACCTTCCACGCTAGACAAACTTAAAATAAAAAAATGAGCATGCGGAGGAAACGAGTTCGCTGTTTGCTGAACCAATTAATTTTCTTTCCGGCGTTAAAAGAAAAAGTGGAAAAAAAAAATTTCATTCTTAATTTTCTGGTTGGCTACAAGTTATCCCCGGTTATTTTGATACGCGTACCCGTTTTTTTAGTATTTTTAATCCTCTTTGAAGATTTCGCTTCACTTATCCCCGAATGACGAGTTTGTTGCTAAGAGGATCAAACCAAATTCAATATACAAGTTTTGGAAATATTTTTCTAAAATTGGGTTTATTTATGGCGCTTTACGAGACTTCCGCCACTGCGTATCAATATTACCCGCCTTTCTTTTTTTTTTTTTGACGCCGTTTTGCTCAGGAAAATTATAAATATAATAGAAGTCGCAGGAAAAAAGGAAAGCTGAAGGCTGCCTATGCCTTTTTTCCCGCATGTTTTCCTTTTTCTCGCTTTTTTTTAAAGATGATAGACTGTAGGAAGTTGAATATAGGATTTTGGGAGTTGGGAACGAGACGGGGAAGCTTTTTACGTGAAAGCGGATGTTGCTGTTTTTGCAAAATTTAGATAAAAGTTGTATCGAAAATATATGGCGAGTGAAGTTATCATTTTTTCTCTTTAAATTTTTAATAAGAGAGCTCTTTACTTATAATATTTTTGCAAGTTGGAACAAGAATATATACCGATGTTTGGGCTTCGGGTTTCTGATAAAAAATCGTTCCCGGTTTGCACATGTTTTTATATTTGTTCAGGAAAGTGATAGGAACTTTTTTACAATTTAAAAAAAAAAAAAAAAGACACAGCTTCTTATACTTTCTTGATGCTAGTGTCTGGAACCAGTCGTCAGGCTAGTCAAACCTTATCAGCCACCCCTGTGGCCCCTGCAGTTGCGGGGAGATCCCCGGACCAAAGGCGCCTGCTCTGTTTGAGTAAAACAATAATTATGCACGCGATAGGAAACTAGAAAAAATTGAGAAAGTGACCAAGAGAAAAAATTTTTGAGGGTGGCTTCCAGGATGTTCTGTCAAAAAAGCAGAGTAGACAATCTGCAGGGCGGATGTGGCAGCGCTACTGTTCAGCCAGTGTTTCCAGTTCGTTCACCTTCATCTTATTTCGGTGTCCTGCTCGCACACGAGCTTAGTCGATCGATCCGACGAGCTCCTTGAATCTTTCACTATCGGCGGCCATGTGGAGTAACTCCTCTATGGTTCTTCTTCTTCTTGAAGTGCCACACTCGTGATCGAGTATCGGCGACCTCTGCACTTATCTGGAATTTTTTCAATCAGGCTCATTTTCAATGCAAAATTGCACAAGGCGACAGTTTGTTCACCAAAAATTTCAGCTAAAATTACTCGAAGCTGCTTAACATTGACGCCATTGCTTAACAGTGACGTATTAAAACTCCCTGAAAATATTTTTTCTAAAATCCTTTAAAATTTAATTTTCAAAATTATCATCTTGAAAGAATTTCTTGTTTAAAAAAAAATTAGAAGACGGGAGATTTTTTTTTTTAATACTTCCTGTGAATGAGCGTAGAGGTTTTTAATAAAACAAGAAGCATTTCGCAAGGTCTTTAATAAAATGACGAAATTGAAGGAAATTGTAAATAAAGTTGTTAAAATGTAGAAAGGAGCTCGAAAAGGGGAGGGAAGGCGTTTAGGTGGAGGGGAAAAGGGCAAAGAAGAGTAGAAAATAAGGGGGTCGAGGAAAGATGAAGACTTACACTAAGTCCGTTTTATTGATGGCTTTTTAATTGGTCCCACGCTACAAGCAATTCCTCTTATACTTTAGATAATGTTTCTTTTACTGCACCGAAATAAAGTGTAATATTATTGTCAACGAAGTACTAAAAACAAAAGCCACGTCTCGGAGGATCTATTCACAACAAAATTGACTTTTTTTTTTATTAAACTTCCAATTTTAGTATTTTATGTGAGAGAATAAAGAGGTACGATCGTTGTTGGCTGAAATAGGCTGAAATTTTTTGTTTTCGCACCTACGATTCTTCTCATCCCCCCAGAACGACGTAGATAAGTATAAAAACAAACGTCGTTTTCATCCGGGAAGATGAGTAATTGTCGTGAGCACACAAAAGGAAAACGCGAGGGGATTTTCCTAAACCTCCTCAAGCAGTTTATTACCAAAAAGTTGAAAATGTTAATAATGAAGAAGTTTTAATGAGTTTACCACAGCGGAATACACAGTGCAAAGGGCAAGTAAACAGCAGCTTTAGAATAAATAAAAAAAACCCCTTGAATGCCTTGAGGACGATCCTAGATTGTAGATACTCTCTATAAGCACTGAGGGGGCCGGTTTTTGAAAACTAAAGCTCTGAATGATCAGAAACTTTAAACATGAGGATGTTTAACGTTTTAAAATTTTGCACATATCGAAATTTCTTGTTGATATTTAAAACCGTTAGAGCGAGGGAAAATCATCCTTTTGCGACTCATATTTTCACTTTATGAAAAAAAATTCCTAAAGGTCTAAAATTATAATGATGGTTTTTTTTGATTAAATAGCACAAAGAAAAATTACACTTGCTTTTTTTTGGAAAATATTTTTTCATGAACAGTATCTCCTTAAATTTTTATCCTTTTTGTAGCTAAATTCTTTTTAACAAGCCCTAACACGCAAAATATAAAAAAGATCGGGAGTCTCGCGTATGCAAACTCACGAAGGAAGTGGAAGTTCCGCGGCGCGCCGCGGAAGTTCCACGGCCATTTTTAAAAAAAAAATGGTTTCGGCCCTTTTCATTTTCGGTACTTTTCAATTTTTTAATTTTTTTCGGCCCTTTTTATCTTCGGCCCTTTTCATTTTCGGCCCTTTTGATTTTCGACCCTTTTCAATTTTTTAATTTTTTTCGGCCCTTTTCATTTTTGACCCTTTTTATTTTCGACCCTTTTCATTTTCGGCCCTTTTCAATTTTTTAATTTTCTTCGGCCCTTTTCAATTTTTTAATTTTTTTTCGGCCCTTTTCATTTTCGACCCTTTCTATTTTCGGCCCTTTTCAATTCTCTAATTTTTTTTCGGCCCTTTTCATTTTCGGCCCTTTTTAATTTCGACCCTTTTTATTTTCGACCCTTTTCATTTTCGGCCCTTTTCAATTTTTTAATTTTTTTTCGGCCTTTTTCATTTTCGACTCTTTCTACTTTCGGCCCTTTTCAATTTTTTAATTTTTTTTCGGCCCTTTTCATTTTCGGCCCTTTCCAATTTTTTAATTTTTTTTCTGCCCTTTTAAAAAAGGGCCCGTGTTAACAGCCACAAAAACTCATACTGGTAAATATAACCATTTTTATACTGTATAATATTTTGCTATTAAATTTTGTGTGTTAACACCGGGTTGACAGATCTCAATCCATAAGAAGTTCCACTTCAAAAAATCTCGATTAACAGGTTATGGGCCCAGGTCCAGTTTCAAAGCTCAAAGATTATAAGAAAGACTACTTGGCCCAACTCAGCATAATCATATTAACAAGATTCTGCTCATGTTCTTCAACACTTACTGTGTAAAGAAACCTTCTCCTGCAACATTAAGTAACAGTTTATATTTTACAAAACAGTATAATGGTGAACAATTATGGCTAAATCCCTCAAAGTCTCGACAAATTAGATAATTCCCGACTTCCTGTATTCAAATCAACTTTATTATTCAACAACTGAATAATGAAGTGCAAGAAAAGAAAACCGAGATAATATCTAAACGACTTTTACTAGTTTTTTTTTTTTATTTTTTTGGAAAGATAAGGAAGAAAACGAGCGATATGCCAATTAAATTCACGGGAACGATTTTCAGTTAAAAACCGCTCGGCAAAAGGAACGATGGAAAAATGAGAGGGGAAAAAAATAAGTCGAAGAAAGAAGCGTAAAAAAAAAGGAGAATATTGTATATGCTCGAGTTAATTCATTATTCTTTATGTTATTCAGATTAACTTTGGCTTTGTTCGAACTACACCAAAGCTTTTTTTCCTCTCATTCTTTTTTTTTTTTTTTTTACTCTTCTCCCTCCCCGTCGTTTCTTCGGACAAACTTTATTTCCATAAGCTGACTTCAATAGGCTGTTAAATCCCTTTATCGGCAAAAGGATCCTCTTTTTAGAACGGGAGAAAATGTTTGAGATAAAATCGAACATATCAAACCGGAAAAAAGGGGATTAAGTTTTGAAGTTTTGATTTTTATCTATTAAAATGAAAACGTCAAGATGGGAGGGGATGAGTGTAATGTGAGTCCATTTGCAAGTGCGAAAATTTTAAGTGTGAAAATGGTCGTTCGATCGGGGAGATGATAAAATTTTTTTAAGGAGTGGATGGTTTGTTATTAGTGGCGCTAAGGTCATTTACGGCCGTGAAATTTAGAATTTCTGGGAGCAGGAGGGATTGAGAACTCCGAAAATAGAGCTGTTCATTTTTATGTAAAAAAAATTTAACTCGCACTCTAAGAAGACGGGGTGAACTATTGAATAGTCCATAAGCGCCGTGTCTTCTTAGGGTGCGGGTGAAAAATTTTATTCTTTTAAAACTGAAATTTGGATATGTTGTCGAGTTTTTCTGTAAAAAAAACACGCCTGATTTCGGTTTGTTTTCATTTTTTTTATTTAAAAAAAATCACAATAATTTTGGGCAAAAAAATTAGATTTACTGAAGCGAATATTTCAGTTTTGTTTTTAAAAACTGCAACTGCAGCTTGCAACTGACAGCAACTAATAAAAACAGCAACTAATGCTCTTGCAACTGCAAGAGCATTAGTTTGAGGGCCTCACTGAGATTTTTCCCTGTGATTGCGGATTTTCGGGGAAGAGCTGATAGTTTGGCTGGAGACTTCTGGAAAGACTGGAGCAGTTGGGCTCGTCACCTGCCATGTCAGAACCGTCTCGAAAAGATACTGGCATTGTGCAGTAGGGCTTGAGGCCCCTTTAAGCCATCCAGCACTTCTAACTTCGGACTCCTTACATTTTTTCCTACCCCTGCTATTGAGATAAAAATCCTCAAGCATTCGTAATGAATGTTAGTGTTTTTCACTTATTCCCTGATATCGAACGTTAGAACTGAAAACATTCTTGTTTTCGTGATACGCGGTGAAAGAAGGGGGAAAAAAAAAGGAAGATAAAAAGAAAGACACGATAAACGGATGACAATAAAATAATACTTGAGACTCGGTTTTCACGGCATTCCACAAATTTTATAGCATTCTATTTGAAAATACTTTCTTTACAGCCCGGGCTTTTAATATTCTTTTACAGCCTCGTTGTTTTTATATAGGAATGGCCATTTAATTAATTTATCTGATCGGGTCTCTTCCCTTCCTTTTTTTTTTTTCTTTTTCCTTCCTTCCTTTCCTTTCGTGCCTCTTGTACTCTATCTCCGGAGAAAATACTAAAGGGAGGAGGAAAAAAAGGGAACGGATCTTTTTCTTTATTTTCTCGTCATGCTTGAGGTTTTGTAGCCGTATTTCCTTTGATCCCGTACACCCTGTCGAGAAATCCAGAATTGAGTTTTCATAAATTCTTGAACGTTCTAAAATGTTTTGTTATCCTTTTTTTTTCCTTTTTCGGGTGGAAATTGAAAAATGTTGAGCATCGATGAGATTTTTTTTATTCGGAAAGGAGGAAGTCGATGTTTAATATTATTATTTTCATAGGGAAATTGAAAAGACAAGAGGAGTCGGGTACGATTCTTGGAAAGTTTCGGAGTTGAAGGTTGTAAAATAGCAGTAAAATTCGGAGTTTACTCCCGTCACTTGAATCTAAATTAAATTATGCTGGGAGAACATAACGTTCGAGTATAGGAGCGTTTCTATGGCTTATAGACCAATTGTAAGGCTATAACGATGAGTCGGAATCATGTGATATTTACATAAAGACTATTGCGAGGCCCAAGGTTATTTTTTTTTGCCTTCAAACTCTGAGCTGGAGATTGGAGGTTGTTATAGCGATTCTATTTGGGATGTAGCTGCCTCTTCTTGAGCCAAAGCCGAATTCAGGAAGTAAATCATATAATGTGGTTAGGTTAGGTTAGGTTAGGCAAGCATCCATATCTACGCTCCCGTCTGAAAAAGATTGCCGACTCTCGTGTCACGGGCTAGGGCAGAACTATCTGAAGAGGAATTTGCCTTTTCTACATTGGGCTTTGGCCTTTGGCCCGAATCTCTCCGCAACCGAGTCAAATTGAATTTTGGTCGTTTTTTCTCTAAATGAAGTTTTAAGAAACAACCACTTCCCCCCCTCAAAAAAATGAAAAATCGGCCTTATTTGGGCCTCACGTGCTTTGGCAATACGCCACACAAAATGGAGTAATCTAATTTTTTTAACAATTTCACTGATTTTCATTTTTCCCGTTGAATTTCCCATTTTTAATTAAAAAGGTTTCAAATTTTGAAACCGGATCTCCATGTTCGGAACGCACGTCGAACTTTGCAAACAACGCGAGTATATGAATGAAAATTCTCATGAAATGTATGCCCTCGGTTATCGCCCACGCTAAATAAACTATAAACTGTATCTTCTCGAAAAAAAAATTGTAAACAGCTCGGAAATGATGTAATAATGAAAGAGGTTTATAATAAAAAAATGGCTCTGCCTTCAATTTTTTTTCCACTCCCGAATTCGCAGTTGATGACAAATATCCGGAAATTGCGATTTTGAAGAAAAACATCAAAAGCAGATTTCCCGCCTTTAGGATTTCATATGCGCATCGGGGAAAAAAGGGAAAAAATAAAAGGAAGAAAATCGTTAAAACGATAATTAGAGAAACATTCACGGCGTTCTCGATTCTGTTTTTAACTTTTAGATTTAAATAAACAAATCAAATTTTTATTTACATTTAAATTAGGTCTTTTTTCATCTTCATCGTCTGTGATGATGAAATCATCAAAATTGTATTTTGTTTCTAAACCACTTGACATTTGCATTTCAAGAGCTTTTTGTTACGACAAAAAAGAAACTTTTCCCCGTGACTTGGACTTTGTTCCTTGTGTGTATATCTCACTGATTTTTGAATAAAGAAAAATTTTTCAAAAGTTTGTCTTGGAGTTAGTTAGGATTTGGGATTTTTTTTTTGAAATTTTTGTAGTTTTTCTAGGATCGAGCTTGCGAAGACGGGAAACTTGTATAAACGACCTTGAGAAGGGTGAGGAAAGTCCGTTTTTTTTTAAATATTCACGAGCTTTCTTAATTTTTCCTCAGTCTATTAATTAGGCTATTTTTTTCGCTGGATATTCTTCAATTTTCCCCGAAGGCTTTTAAACCTCCCTTGGGAATAATAAATAAATCCGCGAGTCCCGCACTCTATACGACCCTGAAACCGGCGAGAGGAAGAGAGAGAGCAGAAGAAAATAATTCCACATTTAACTTTGGGGCAAATGGGAACATGCCTCATTAGTCTTCTCTAAGCAACCGTTTTCCCTATTAACATATGAAAATTAAATTAAGACGGTGGTCTCCACTTTTAGTTGACATTCTCGATTACGTTTTATTTCACGTTTATCTTACGGGGAGGAAAAGAAAATAACCTACGGCGGGCAAGGAAAGTCAAACCAGAGCTCCCGTCAAGATAATCCCCCCCCTCCCCTTGAACGGAATGCAGAACCAAATGCAAGCGACTTCAATAAATAGTTGAAATTAGTTGAAGAATTCGGTCGTGAGATTTATACCATAATTAGAAGCCGTTGTAAATTTGGCTTTTCAACCGTCGGGCGGGTTAATTTAATACGTTGAAATGAATGCTTGACTTAGGAATGAATCTGCAAATATTTAACCCCCGGAAAACTCGATCGGAATTCAAAAACTTTTAGACATGCTGTATACATATTTTCTTTACTAAAGTTGACACAACACGATGCAAATGACGGGGTTAGATCGGTTATTGATGTCAGCAAAGTCAACGACAACAGGTTATGGGCCCAGATTTTGTTTCGAAGCGCAGATAATTGTAGTAATTGGAGTAGATGCGCTGGCCTCATTAAACCGACGCCGAATCTTAGGCTCTTGGGAAGGTTTATCTTGAGGTGAGAGGGTGGCAGCCAGAAATAGTTTCTTCTTGCGGCGAGTCTGTGATGCGGTAATTGGGCCGGATAGTAATGTAAATAATTAGAGAACTCGAAAATTACAACTTTAAAAAAGATTTAAACAAAATAAAACGGGCGGGGAAAAATCGGCTAGGACGGGGTAAGATCGGTTATTGATGTTTGCAAAATCAATGACAACAGGTTATGGGCCCAGATTTTGTTTCGAAGCGCAAAAAATTATCGGAAAGACGATAGTAGAGATTCACTGGCCTCATCAAATATGAGTGGCACGAGGCCCGTTCGCCACCGACGCGCCACGTATCAAATTTTAGGCCCTTGGGAAGGTCAATCTTGAGGTTAGAGGGTGGCAGCCAGAGATAGGTTCTTCTTGCGACGCGTCTGAATGCGGTAATTAGACTTCAACGCCGTGGCACTAAAATTAGACTTGAACTACATCACCGTGGCACTAAATTACAACTTCAAAAAAATTTTAAACAAAATAAAACGGGCGGGGAAAAATCGGGACATCATTTAATAAATATTCATTTGATGGTGTACTGAGGTTGTCAGTGGCCCCGGTGACGTCATGTCGAGGAGGGTCGGGCGGGGTTTATCAAACATCCCCATAAAACATGTTATTGGTTTTTCACAGGTTTTATTATAAACCGCGTACTAGCATTCGTACGGGGACGTTTCCGTTTTCTCTTTTATTTTCCCCCGTAACTTTTTTGGCGAAAAATTTCACGCCAGAAAATCCCCCCGATCGAATTATTTTCTTCTTAAAATGATTCCTCGTTTATTTGATTATCGTTACATAAACCCTTGTTGCACGCAACCGATGGGAAAATTTGTCGTGACCAAAACCCATCAACAATGGAACAAATCTTGCATTCGCTGGCGGTTCACACGTTTAATCGAATGTTAGGCACATCCTTTATTTATTTTTTTTCGAACAGACACACACCAAAAAAAAAAAAAAATCACGAAGGCTCAGCTTTCTTTTGATCTAATGAATTGGAAAGCTCACGAACCTATTCATTCGGTATGAATTATGATGGGGGGATCAGAAATCAGAGATCCGATACGAGATTTTATTGTTTTTTTTCGGGGGGGGGGATGAGTCTATTTATAGGTGATACTTTATTTTATTTTGTGAATTTATTTTAAATTTAAAGCTTTCCTCACTAAAAAAATAGTCAATGTTTTTTTTTTTGAAATTTTTTTTCTCTTAACTTTTGCTTTACTATAATACAATTAGTTTCGCCAAGCTCCCCAAAATCCAAGAAAGCTGCCATGTTTTCAAATTGAAGTCCGTTGCTTTTTTGTGGCGGATTTTGAATTGAGAGCATGACAGCTTCCAAATTGAAAATGGCGATTTTTAAGCCCGATACAATTTATTGAAATCTTTACTCTGTAACTTTCGAGGCCCAAGGCCTTTATTAATGAAAATTGCTATATAACTCCATGTCTTTCCTACACAGCTAATTTTACGATATACATGTCAATCGCGTGATAAACCGTCCCACGTCTCTATCGATTTTACCCAAACGATTTCGAAAAAATTTTCACATATAATAACAACAAAACCATAAATACCTTTCAAATCAAAAATAATTCTTTAGGCGAAAGGATTTCAACGCGTTAATCTCTGAATTTATTTTTTATTGAAACGAGAAAAGATTTACCCGTAAAAACTTTTAATGAGCTTATGTTCCTCTTGAATCCTCCGTAGTTTTTGACCGATCCCACAACACATTCATTCAAAATTTTCATCCCATTCATTTTCAGTATATTGTGACTTAATATAAAACCGATTCATACTTTAAAATGACGTCATATATTTACATAAATCATATCGCTAACAGGCCTCGACGACAACCTCGCAATACATCGCAAGCTTTCATGACTTCCCCCATAAAAACCCCCTACTTAATATTTCCGATTTTTTAAATCGCGCGACACGACAACTTTACTACCGGAAATATCACACCGAATTAATCCTAATTCTAAATACACAAAACGAGCGAGAGGGATGATGAAAAGGGGGGGAAAAAAACGAAATATAAAAATTTGCATTATGATATCATTCGTTTTTTCATTGTTTCACTTGGAAAGGTCGAACAACGAATGCTGACCTCAACAGTAATAACATCACAAAGCATTATCTATACGTATAAAATTGAATGTTGCGGTCAACACATATCAGGACATGGAATCGCAACCCCCTTTTTTTTCGTTTTGAATTATTTGCCGGACGTTTAGCCACCGCGGATGTTGAGACAATTTAACGGATGCGAAGGGGGATTTTTTTCCCTCCCTCTTTCCCTTTTTTTTGTCTAACCGGAAACAGTTTTAAATGATGGAAGACTAATTTATGGGTTTTTATATAAATAATTTTTGTTGTGAATCTTACACGGAAGGAGAAGGATAGTTGGTTATTTAAGGGCCTAAGCCATGGTTTTTTGGACCGAACGGCCTTGCTTTGTTCGATTGACCCAGGCCTGTCTTTTCAAAATTTTATTCTGACAGCTTCATTTTAACTAAAATTTCATTCTGGCAGTTTCATTTTAACTAAAATTTCATTCTGGCAGTTTCATTTTAACTAAAATTTCATTCTGGCAGTTTCATTTTAACTAAAATTTCATTCTGGCAGTTTCATTTTAACTAAAATTTCATTCTGGCAGTTTCATTTTAACTAAAATTTCATTCTGGCAGTTTCATTTTAACTAAAACTTCATTCTGGCAGTTTCATTTCAGCCAAAATTTCATTCTGGCAGTTTCGTTTTAACTAATATTTCATTCTGGCAGTTTCATTTTAACTAAAATTTCATTCTGGCAGTTTCATTTTAACTAAAATTTCATTCTGGCAGTTTCATTTTAACTAAAATTTCATTCTGGCAGTTTCATTTCAGCCAAAATTTCATTCTGGCAGTTTCATTTCAACTAAAATTTCATTCTGGCAGTTTCATTTTAACTAAAATTTCATTCTGGCAGTTTCATTTCAGCCAAAATTTCATTCTGGCAGTTTCGTTTTAACTAAAATTTCATTCTGGCTGTTTCATTTTAACTAATTTTCATTCTGGCAGTTTCATTTCAACTAAAATTCCATTCTGGCAGTTTCATTTCAACTAAAATTTCATTCTGGCAGTTTCATTTCAACTAAAATTTCATTCTGGCAGTTTCATTTCAGCCAAAATTTCATTCTGGCAGTTTCGTTTTAACTAAAATTTCATTCTGGCTGTTTCATTTTAACTAAAATTTCATTCTGGCAGTTTCGTTTTAACTAAAATTTCATTCTGGCTGTTTCATTTTAACTAATTTTCATTCTGGCAGTTTCATTTCAACTAAAATTTCATTCTGGCAGTTTCATTTTAACTAAAATTTCATTCTGGCAGTTTGATTTTAACTAAAATTTCATTCTGGCAGTTTCATTTTAACTAAAATTTCATTCTGGCAGTTTCATTTTAACTAAAATTTCATTCTGGCAGATTCTTTATGGTCAAAATTTCATTTAAGCGGTTTCGCTTTGGCCCAAATTTTATTCTGGCAGTTTCATTTAGGCCAAAAATTTTATCTGGCATTGTCGCTTTAGCAAAAACTTCATTCTTTCGCCTTTATTCTAAAAAAAATTCATTCTAGCAGTTTCGATGGAGCCAAGATTTCATTCTGTCAGTTTCACTTTTGCCAAAATTTCATTCTGAAAGTTTCATTTGAGCCAAAACTTTATTATAACAGTTTCATTTTAGTCAAAGTTTCATTCTGGCAGTTTCATCGAAGCCAAAACTTCATTCTGGCGCTTTCATTGTAGCTGAAATTTTATTTTGACCGTTTCATTTTAGCTAAAATATTTTTCTGGCAGTTTCGCTTTTGCCAAAATTTTATTCTGGCAGATTCACTTTAGCCGAAATTTCTCTCTAGCACTTTTATTTTATCACATACTCCTGAGATCCCGGAATTTTACAATCCCGGAAAGCAATTGCTGGCTAAGCCATAGCTTCATATCTGAAAAGTAGCACTCTTTCCAATTAAATTTTTAATCCATAATTAATTTTAAAAAAAGATTTTGTCTACGGTAGCGACGCCAGGAGTAATTTCAAAACTGCCTAATACAAAATGAGCGAACGTCCCCATTTTGACGGGATTTATGTATTATTTAAATGGTTCCCGACCGTTTTACCTTAACTTGTGCATTTAGTAAATCATTGTAATCATTTTTGACAGATCGTTGTCCGCTGTATTACACGTCCTTCCTCGTTTCCTTTTTTTTTTCCACCCCTCCCCTCTCTCATTTCGCTTGTATATATATTTTTTCATCGTTTGGGTCCGGGTTTTCTCCTCGTGATTTATTCGTACGATTTTTTTCTCGTTGGATTTATATACAAAAAAAAAATTAGTAAAAAAATAATTTTTTGTATTTTTTGGCAGCCATTTTGAATTATGACTGCACGTAATAAAACCCGCAGCTTGACCCCGTTAACCCCAAACTCTTGATTTTAATTCAGTTTCATGCGGTCTGGTGGGCAAACAAACCAAGGGAAAGGAAAAAAAAATCAGAAGAAAAATCTCAAGTCGGGAGAAAATCGACGCTGGGTGAGGTTGGTCACGTTTTTAAATTTTTTTTCTTCTTTCTTTTCCTCCCCCGGAGTGTTCATGAGAAAACGTTATTCAGCGTAAGGTAGATTGAAGTAAAGGTTTTTGACCTGTATACAATTTTTCATGTCGCTTTTCTTATATCGAAAATTCTTGTATGGTGAAGTTATTGTTCGCATTACGTTACATTTTAACTTTTTTTTTTTTAAACTTACCCCAGTAACCATAACAACGTTATTTGAGATGAATGAAATAAGTAAATTAAATCAGTTTATGCGTCACTGTTCTCGGCTATCTCTCCCCCCTCTCAAGTTAGGCTTGATTCCCCACGCCGGAAAATCGATTTCATACTCCATTTATTAAATACACAACCTGGGATTTTTTTTTTCAAAACAGTCGCTTTTGTATGAATCCAGGTCACAATATCGACAATGAGAAAGGAAATGAAAATAACAAAAGAGTTTTTTTTTTTTTGATACCATCGACAGAATGAATAATCAGTTACAAAATTTTGACCCAACAAACCGAAAATTAAAAAGGCCATGCAGATTAAATTATTAGATTTCTTATGGAATAACAAAAACAATCTTTAATCCTCTTAATTTTAGCTGGTCTTAACAGCTTTAAATTAAGCTCGCGGGAAATAAAAATTGAGGTGTTCAAAAGGTTTTCTGATCCATGTGAGAGGCGAACGTAGCCAAGAAGTATTGAATCTGATATTTGCAGCTTTAGGAGGAAATACCTTGGAAAATTATGGATAATAATCTAATGGAAAGCTGATGTCTCTCACCTATCGTGTTTTAAATACACCTCGAGGCAGCACATAAGAACTAGAAGAGGAAATGGAGTAATAAGGTGAACCTTCAGAAAGCACAATGTTCTTGGATACGCTAGGCGATTAAACCCTTCTTCATATCTGCGTTATATGCTAATATACGTCTAATTAAAGCTTCGTAAATTTCCATCTGGTTTTTCGCTGACATATTGATTGTGGTTGGGTTGAATTACCCAATTTAACAAAAAAATGAGGCTGGTGCGCGGGCTGGTTGAAAATTAAGTTTAAACATGTTCCAACTTGTCGAAAATATTGTTTACAATTTCAAAATCCGAGCGTTTTTCGAATCAACGGATTTCTCGTTGACAATTTCAAAATCAAACGCGTTTGAACTTGTCAAGTAATCATTTTTATTCGTGTCGAAACTTGCTTAAACCCGTACACAACTAAATTTATTTATAATTCTTGTTTTTTTCTTTTCAGGTAAGCCGAATAAATCAATCAACGAAAACTCCCCCATCTTTCACCTCCGTAAGTAAACGTCAGGATTTTCGTCTTTGAAACTTTCCCAAAACATCCTGTTTTTGGTCCTTTTCACTTAACATAAGAACATTATGGAAACGTTGAAAGGCAACCTGAGTGGGGAAAGTTGTACATAAGTCGCGGTGCATAAATAGCAAACATTGTTTTATTGAAACCAGGTAAACTATTCCAAACTTGTGACGTCTGGAGAAAAGCTAGCCTTTCTTGCCTTCCCCACATTTTCTAAGGGGGGTTTCGAAAATGTATCACTCTTCTTTACACCCCCACCCTCTCTTTCCCTCTCTCTCTCTTCGTTTTCAATTTAGAAGAATCGATAATTGCCGGGTTTATAAAAGAGAAAAGGAAAATAACGATTTCTTTGATAGACACTCTCTCGGGGTATCGATTACAAGCAACATAAAACAAAAAAAATTGAGTTGATATATTTTCTTTTTCGGAAAAGACAATAGCACCGGAGAGAAAATATCAACAGAGATAAGATTGCTACGTGGAAAGTGTTATCAACATTAATTTTATTATAATTTAAATTACCCAAAAGGGAAGTTAAACATAAGAAGGGGGAAGCATTAAACAAGGGTTTTGATATTTCAGTTTTAATTTATCGTAAGGGAAGAGGGTGTGGGGAGGAGAAGAAACCTTTTCTGTTTGAACGTCGCTCTTCGTCTCCTTACTTTGAGAAAACGGAACAGAGAAATCCTAACAAACTTATACTATCGGAAATCATAACGAAGGCGAGGGAGTTTTGTCACGAATTTGCAAGGCAAGGAAGAAAAAGAGAGAGAGAAAATATGTCATCACATCAAGCGATGTGATCGTCAAAAATGAAGAACTCGATTTCCCGAGGTTTTTTTTTTTTTTTTTTTTTTGATTGAGGCAATGGGTAAAGATGTCGCTTTCATCGTATTTCACTTTCGTTATATACAATGATAGTTAGGAATATTTTTTTTATATATATACGTCTTTTTCTTATTTCTTTTTCCCCGTCCCAAGGCGGTAATAGGACAATTCCGAAAAGTGTTATTTTTGTCGGGGTGAAGATGTTGCGGTTTTTAAGAGGGAAAAACGAGGGGTGAAAGTGAGAACGGCTGGATTAACTTATTGTATTTTATGGCTCGGATGAATTGCGTGAAAAGTTAAGTCGAAGATAAAATGTTTAGGATTTTTTTTACTCGTTTTATTCTATTGGGGAATCCGAAAATATTTTGGGAAGCAGTGCCGGCCGGTCGGCGGCCACGGGGCAGGCCCAGGATGAGGTAGGTCGATAAAATTCATCAGGATGTCCTTTTCCTTGGGGCCAGGGATTGGCAGGTTACGGCCTTGGATCATGATCAGTGGAAGAAGTAGTGGAGGCGGCGGTTGGGCTTCAGGACCTGCAGTGCCAGCGGAGTAAGAGTAAGTAGGTAAGGAAGTAGAAGGTCAACGAAGCCAAAACAGAGTGTCCATTACGGCCAGAATCACCAGGGCCATGGTTCTCTGGCTACAAAGGCGTAGGAGCTACCCCGTAGTCGCTCTGGAAGCTCCCAGCGAGACCAACCAAAGGGGCAGACGTTACGCCACTGCAAGGACGACGCATCAATTGTTCGAATCGTCGAACGTTGTTTTAAAAGAAGACAAAAAAATGCGGAGAGCAGAATAAAAATAAGTTTGTTGTGAGTGTATTTTTTGATGTATCATATATAAATGAAATAATTGATTTACTCGAAGGAAAATAATCTTTCTTTAAACCAAAACAATTCTAAAATCAATATTTTTGATTTTGGGAGGAGAGAACTCCATTTTCTTGGATCCGCCAGCGGTTTTAATTCTAAACAAAATTTCCCAAGTTTTTTTTTTTATAAAAAAACCTGGATATAAAACCTTAAATATCGAATTTATGGAAAACTTTAACCTAAAGCCGAGGAAAAATTTGTTACCAAACTCAGTTAAAGAGCTTGTTATTAAATTCCCGTTCCGTAAAGTAATTTAATCTAGAAGTTTTATGTATGAAACCTTGCTCAAACCTTTTTTGCCGCGTTCCTCTTCAAACGCAAGTATAATTTTGTAACATTAGGAAAGTGCTTCAGGAACTCAAAGGCGAATCGCAGTGCTTACTGCAGCGAGAGGAATGTTTTTTCGGGTAAAAAGGGTTTGGGGTTTTAAATACGAGTAAAAGGTCATTTTTAAAAAAAAATAAATTAGCGCGAGTTTATTTTTAAAAGGTTAAGGGATTAAACTTTCTAGGCTGATTAAGGGTCACGAATCCATCAGGAGTGGACAGAAAAGGGCTGAAAGAGATCAAGAAGTCAGTGCCATCTCATTGGCGATATTGGGTTTAATTTTATGAAGAAATGGCCACATCCTGTATGCCTAGGTCAGTTGTTTGAATTAAAGATTTTCGAGAAGGAAATTCCCCGAGACGAGAGTTATGCTGCACCTTTGCTTTTCAACCCTTCTCCAACGCACACCGAACATCTCTTGTACGTGTGCCGCAGTCACGTCTTCCCTTTTTTCAAAGCTCATAAAGTTAGCGACCCTCGGTGCACATTCAAAAACCTCGGGGCCTAGATAATTCGTCACCCATAATAGATTTCACAATGTGGAAATAACATCTGCATACTAATTTCGAAATTTCAAAATAACCGCTTGGAACTACATCATCAAAAGTTTCAAACCAAAGTCCTCTCTCTATTTAAATCCTCCGCTGTCTGAATGTTTATTGTGAATAATCACGAAATACTGGTTACCAGCTTTGATGCCGCGAATGGTAAATTAGTTATATAATTTTCGGATGCAGCCCAATTGATTTGAATGACTCACGCAATTCGCCATAAATTATTCCCCGGCCATTCTGATAAAGATATATATATAAACCGTGGCCGGCGGTTTTGTTTATAACTAAATGACAGGAAAATCCCCGAAAACCCCTTTTGATGTTTATAAGTGCCTTTTGCGTTTGACAGTTAAGAGGACGTTCGGAGCAATCACTGTTTTTAATTAAATATCCTATTAGCGTACGTTTGATATTCCGGAATAGAATCATGCGTTGAGGATTCCCTTTCGCCACCTTTCAAAAATTTTCTCCACTAACAAAATCCATGAGATTTCGTCTGAAAATCGTTCCCACATCTCTACTCGTATAAGATGCTTTTCACAGCTCATTAGCATTCTCATTGAATAATTCAGGATTGCGCTTCGCGTTGTATACCAGTCTAGAAAATAGGAAATCTCGTTGAAAGCGTCGCATTGGGAAAGAGGAAAATATATGCATGGAGTCGTTGAGTCGATACAAGTACTTAAACATGACAAAAGTCGATCACCATTACGTTTATGACTGTCTGGCGGAAGGACGAACATGAGTCCCCCGGATTTTGAATTGCTCCGCATTTGTTTTAACTGTTAACTTGTTTTCGTAATTAACGAGGGGAATGCATTTATTAGAGCCGAACAAGAGTTTAAAGCAATCCTTTTGTGTCATAATGATTTTTAACTTTGTTTCACTCTTCTGATCTGATGAAACGAGGAAACCAGTAAAAGCTTACGTTATAAAATGGTCATTGCTGTAATTAATTTGTTACGTCAGTTTTAAAGTTGCAGTTATCGTCGTTACGGTAACGATAAAAATGGTTTGAATGTACTTAAATTGTCGGGGTTGTGTCGCTGTTTGAAAATGAGGGTTGATGTGGTGTTTGAGTGGAAAATGCAGAACTGACAAATATGACTAATTGGATGAATTTTTGTGTATCAAGAAGTAGCAGAGCTTTTTGGTGTTAGAGGATTCGGTTTGGTGAGATTCAGAAAAATTTGGCTTGGTAAGATTTTTCAAAATTTGATTTGGTAAGATTGCTCATAATTTCATTTGTTAAGATTCCTGAAAATTTGATTTGGTTAGATTCCTCCTTTGATTTGGTTAAATTCCTCAAAATTTGATTTGTTAAGATTCCTGAAAATTTGATTTGGTTAGATTCCTCCTTTGATTTGGTTAAATTCCTCAAAATTTGATTTGTTAAGATTCCTCAAAATTTGATTTGGTTAGATTCCTAAAAATTTGATTTGGTTGAATTCCTGGAAATTTGATTTGGTTAGATTCCTCCAAATTTGATTTGGTTAGATTCCTCCAAATTTGATTTGGTTAGATTCCTCCAAATTTGATTTGGTCGAATTCCTGAAAAGATTTGGTTAGATTCCTCCAAATTTGATTTGGTTAGATTCCTAAAAATTTGATTTTGTTGAATTCCTGAAAATTTGATTTGGTTAGATTCCTCCAAATTTGATTTGGTCAGATTCCTAAAAATTTGATTTAGTAAGATTCCTAAAAATTTGATTTGGTTAAAGTCCTCAAAATTTGATTTGGTCAGATTCCTAAAAATTTGATTTAGTAAGATTCCTAAAAATTTGATTTAGTAAGATTCCTAAAAATTTGATTTGTTAAGATTCCTGAAAATTTGATTTGGGAAAAAGTCCATTAAAGATTCCTCAAAATTCTGATCTTGTTAAATTCACAGGAATTTGGCTTGGGATGATCCTTAAAATTTCATATGTTTAAGATTCCTCAAAATTTTGATTTTGTCAGATTCCTCAAAATTTTGATTTTGTCAGATTCAAGAAATTTTAACTGGGCAAGATTCAAAAAAATTTGGCTTGGTTAAGACTCCTTAAAATTTGAATTTGGTAAGATTCGACAGACTTTTTTTTCACCACAGTTCATAGGTTTTGTTTATGATTAAGAGTCCAGCGGAAACAAGAGAACCGTCGGGCACGTATATTAATGATAGAACGAGACAAGAGTCGAAAATTCGTTTTTAAAAAATTTTTTTCTTGACCGCATTAATCTTGAAGCAAGAAGTGTCCTCTTTATAAGAAAGGGGAATGAGAGAGAGAGGGATGAATTTATGAGACTATGCAAAAACAGACCTTTCCATTTATATTTCATCTTTCTCTCCTGACCGGGGACGTAATAGATTCTCTTTTTTTTTTCTTTCCTTGGGGAAAGGAAACACAGAAATAAGAATTTGACAATAAATGAAATTTCTCGCAAATTGATTCGAACCTGACAAAGGAAACTGTGGAAAAAAAACTAAGGGGAGAAAAAAAGTCGAAGGAATAAAAAATGTTACAAAGTCAAAGAAAATGAGAAGTAGAGGAAGAGAAACCCTTAAAATATATAATAAAATTTCAAAGTTTTTAAAGTAATAAAAATAATAAAAGAAAAAGAAGGAAAAAAAGAGGTTCGGTGAAATTTTTGAAACCTATGTACTCCATTGTAATCTTACAGATAAACGCTTTTGCGGTTCAGGTTAGTACGACGGATTAAAATGAAAAGCTTCTTCGTAATTAAATTCTTCGTTTTTTTATATTTAATCATTTTTTTTTCAACCATACGGTATGTGTTTTTCTATTCTATGAAACTTTCCCTCAGTGCATGGTCTAGAAACTTTAAAACCCGTAAAACGAGGTCCGGGGAAAAAGAAAAGTTTCCCTCCGGCTTCAAACGGACGCGGTAACTAAAAGTTGCATTTCCTTATCCAATTAGCGAAGTTAATACAAGTTCCGGATAAACCAGGAAATGAAGCTGATTTGCACGTACGCACGAGCACACCTATGAATATCCTGCGATGAAAAAAAATCGAGAACGACAAAAAATTTTTTGCATGATTAATTGTTTGTTATCACTTTGAATGAAAGATGATGAAAAGTAAATAGATTTTTCCTCTTTTAGTTTGAAAAATATATCGGGAAGACCTTTCTTTTTTTTTGTCTCTCTCTCCTCTGCGTTTAATACTTTAGATAGCTTTCCAATTAAAAATCAAACATTGGGAAAAGAGGAAAAGTTATTTTCTCTGAGAGTGTTTTATTTCCTCAATTAAGAGACGCGACTGAAATCGAATGACCTTCGATTAAACTCGAAATGTGATTTCACACCCCCTTTCCATTCGGATCCTCCCCCTCCACCTCCTCCCTTTGCTTTCGGGTCCACATCTTCGAATCCGCCTACGTTCAATTTCGAAAACGGTTTCCAAGAAGGGTTCAATGAAGATGCTTTCCTCACTATGCTAAAATTTCGCGAAGGAAAAATCGGTTGACTAGTTAATTTTGTTATTGATAAAATTAAAGGAGGTATTTTTAGGCCGGGTGGAAATTTTGGTATTTTTAGAGTTAGAAATTGGAAGAGCGTGAATGGGTATAAATTCCAAGGTCCTAATGAGGTTGGCAGCGTTAATAAGATTTGATGAGATTCAGTTTTTGGTTTAGTAAGATTCTTCAAAATTTGATTTGGTAAGATTCCTTAAAATTTCATTTGTTAAGATTCCTCAAAATTGGATTTGGTTAGATTTTTCAAATTGGATTTGGTTAGATTTTTCAAAGTTTGATTTAGTTAGATTCCTAAAAATTTGATTTAGTAAGATTCCTCATTTGATTTAGTAAGATTCCTCATTTGATTTTGTAAGATTCAGAAAAATTTTGATTTTGTTCGATTCAAAAAGCTTTGCTTTCGTAAGATTTCTCCAAATTTCATTTGATAAGTTTCCCCAAAATTTGATTTGGTAAGATTCCTGAAAATTTGATTTGGTAAGATTCCTGAAAATTTGATTTGGTAAGATTCCTGAAAATTTGATTTTATGAGATTCCTCAAAATTTGATTTAGTAAAAAATCTAGTAAAATTTTTAATTAAGTAAAATTTTTAAAATTTGATTCCTAATTCCAAATTTTTAAAATTTGATTCCTAATTCCAAATTTTTAAAATTTGATTCCTAATTCCAAATTTTTAAAATTTGATTCCTAATTCCTAATTTGGTTTAATAAGATTCGTTAAAATTCGACTTGTTTCAGGTCACAACATGTAATTTTCACCACTTCCCACCGATCGAAAAAATCCCAATCTGGATAAAATCCCAATAGATCTTTTTTTATTCGAACGTTAATTTACAAATTCACATTTTACAAAATATTAGCTCTATTAGGCCGTAAATTTTTTTCGTCGTATCCGTGTGACGTCTAATACACAAAGCGATAGAGCGTAACGCTTATTGACATTTTGGGCCCTACCCAAAATGCAAGACTGCGACATTTCGCGTCGGGATCACGTTGCATATGTGCTCGTTTTCCACTGATATCATCTTTACAGTTCGTTGGGTTTTGTTATCAGTGTCGTCACGAAGATAATTTTCTATTTGGCTTCGAGTGCGTCCTTATCTCGAATCCTATTTTCCCCCTCGGAAAAAAAATCCTGCGAAGGGATAAGACCTAATATTTACGATTGCTATAATAAAACGATCTAAAAAAATTTTCTTTCGATCAAAATGATATGTTTTATCTCTGCCCGAAAAAGCCCGAAATTAAAAGCACACATGCAACATATAAAATAAATAAAAATAAATAAAGTAGAAAAATAAAAAAAATTATTCTTCCCTATGTTTTTCTTGTTGGGAAAACGAGGTCGTGTCTGTTGCTAAGCAACAGCGTTTCTCGTTCCCCAGGGCACATTACCCTTTCCTCTACTCCCACTCTTACCGCCCTCTCCTTCTGTACCCTCTATATCCTGCCCCTTCAATCTGTCGAACCGTGTTTTGCACACCTTATATGTAGCACGGCTGGTATTCTCTTCACCTACAGGCGTTCTCGTCTCTCTTTTTTTCCCTCGTCAAATTTTTTTTTTTTTTGAACTTTTTGCTCTTTATTTTTACGTGCTCATTATTTGAATTTCCCCCCTCCAAAAAAATAAAATTTACTCGTAATCTCCTTTTATTATTTTTCGGGAAAATACTCTTTCGGTAAAGATTTAAGAATGTTTATTAATTAAATTATTAATTAATCGGGGTTTTTTTTAAAAATTATTTCCGCTTGGGGATTATTATTTATTCAAGTTTGATTAACCAAAATCGATTTTTAATTTGTAATTAACGAATTAACCAGAATCGATTCGATTTTCTCGAGAGGATTTTTTTAAAATATTTTTAGCTTCCTTGTTTCGGTTTCCGAATTCGTTACTGACGAAAAAACACATGAAAAGAATAATCCAACACAAGACATTCATATATCGCTGTCAGCGAACGGCATGTGAACGTGGCGTTCGTTTTAATGAATGATACTTATCTCTGTCTGTGAGAATGATACTAATATAATGTAAAATATAAGGACAATCCATCTTGAGCGAGATGTTTTTCTCTAGAGCTTCCCCAAGGGCCTCTCTCTCCCCCCTCCCCCCCTCAAAAATGTTTTCTTACGTTTATTTAATGTTTTCTTCTTAGCCTGCTTCCCTCTTTTCTTTCTCTCTCCCGCTCGTTTTCTTTCAGTTCTTTTTTTTTTATTTTTTTTGAAAAATGCAATTCGTAGGTGAAAGTTTTCCCGGGGAATTAAACGAAGGTGAAATTTTCTGGGGATGAGTGGGAGATGAAGCTAATAGATCTCGCCATACATTGTAAATGATGTGCTAGATAATGAAGGGTTCGAATTTTCTGTCATTTTCTATTATCTATTGCTGGTATCGACATAATTCATTTCCGGAATTGGTTTTGTTAATTAATCGGTGAATGGGAGGGTTTTTACAAGGTTGCGGTTATTAAGAGTCGTGTTGGTGAGGAGAAGTTTGATAAGGATGGCGTGGAAGAATTAAGGATTGATAAGCGGAGTTTGGAATTTTTCGGAAAAATATTTTATGTAGTTGAATGGAGAAAAAAAATATTTTTGGATATTAATTGTGATTTTGTTTTTTCAGGTAAGTGAAAGTCTTCATTAGTATTGTGGATCTGGCCTACAGCATTATTAGGGAGAGATGAACAGTGGCGTAGCAACTACCGCAAAGGGGCCTATGGTCTTTCAGCAGAAAAGTAATTTTGCACTAGATAAAAAGCTGTACAGGATTGAGGAAAGTAAACATTTTGCGGATGGGGGGAGAATCTCCTAAAATTGCTACGCCACTGAGGATGAAGGTGGACGCTACAACAACATGCCGTGCGAGGGGGCGACTGTGGATTTTTGGGCGATCTTGTTGCACCTTATAAGGACGTTTCATTGAACTTTATGATTTTTTAAATTTTTTGACGAAGTCTTCCCAAAATCCACATAGTCGCCCTGGTACCTGACAAAGACAGAAGACAAAACCAATTTTTGGCTGCATGAAAGGAAAGAGTGATAAAAACGATGACGAAAATAGGATACTGCGCTGCCACCAAATTTCACCAAGCCAGAAATTGCTGTTCTAAAAGCTTTCAGTTGAAAAGAAAAAATGGCGATCAAAATAAATAATTATTTGAAAATATTTTTGCATTGGAAAATAAAGACTTGGGAATGATCAGGACTACCGTACATCACATGAGTTCTTTTTAGTCGTTATCTGATCTTTCAGGTGCAATATTATTCAATTTCAAAAAACTTTATTAAACGAGATTAAAACAAGAAGTATTTCCGGTCCGTCATTTAATCGTTAATGTTCGATGCTAGTTAAATGGAGGATGGAGACACAGTATTTGCCAAGTTCAACGCATAGAAGTTCCTATTTCCATAGTAAACTCCTATTTACTTATAATTCTGTATAAGTCCATTCGTGTTGGAAAAAAATTAATTGTGGTCAAAATATTTTACCGCGAAGAATTTTTGCAAAATTTTTGTTACAGAAAATATTTTTAAGCTCTGTCTCTACTTGTGGGTGAATTTTTTTCGAAGATTTAACTTCGATCCTACCGACTGTACTTTTTTTTAAAATACTTGGCGATGCGAATCCAATATTTCTAATAAAATTCCATTCGCCTAGTTTAAAAGAAACGCAATTCTTCAGTTGGAAATTAAATGAATCTTCAAGGAAGGTTAACCGTCAACGTTAGTTAACCCTAAAGTGGAGACAGAGCATTAGATTTTTTTCTAAGCAGGAGAAATTTATCAAAGATTTTTTTTAGCAAGCAAGAAATTTTCTAGAATTTTCCTCTGTTAATTTTTTTGTGATCAGAATTTTCTCGAGTTCAAACATATGAACTTGGTGTCAACCTCTGCAGTGGAGATGGAACCTTATAATACTGAGGTCGCATTTTGCTGAAAATTTGACCAAGAAAATTTTTTGACCGCTGCCACCAATTCCTAATATCTTCGCTGGGAGTTTTTCAGGGCGACTTTCGACGCAAACATGTCAGTTAAAATGTTAGTCACGTTGTAAAATTATTAAAAATGAACAAGATTTTAACTTTGGCCCGCTAGCCACCCGCTTGGTGGCAGCGGAATTAATTTTTTTTAACTTGTTGGTTGGTTGAATTATAAAAAGAGAAAACGCTGGAAAACCAAAACTAAAAATTTTGGCAAAATTTTAAAACCCAACCTAACTTTCCTCTTTTAAACCCATCTCCACAACAAACCCGATGCGAAATCCGAATGCTTGTTTTTACACTACTTTAGTTAAAAGATAAATAATGGCATATTATTCTGTTAATGAAACGAAAGATATTTTTTGCCTCACTCGTTTTAACCATTCCGTTTTGGTCCCTTTAAAATATTTACATGCTAGTTTCAAATGTGTACGTACGGTTTTTACATGTTAAATTAAGTTTGCACAGACCTTTCAAGCAAAAGGACACTTTTTGTCATATCGTGATGTTGTTCTTCACTCGACCCTTTCCCGGTTTTTATTTTTTATTAAAGCTTATTTATTTTCTTCTCCTAAATTGAACTTGAAAATCTTTTTTCATTCTTATTTTCTGGGGTGGAAAAAAAATCTTCTGGTTTTGAACGTGGGTAAAATCATCCCCGATGAAGGTTAATCGTGAGAATAAGTTATCAAGCCCGTTCGTACTTGACACATTTGTGAAACGGGGTCCAGCATGAATAAACGCGATAAACAAGGCAAAATTATTTAAAATCGGAGGGGTAAATCTCATGATAAATCTACTGAGAGTAAATTCCATGAAGGCGGGCTGTATCGTTCGGGATAGCTTTCCTGTATGCATTATTTTAATCCTCATTTGGGAGGATTTCTGTTTACCCGATTCGTCTATTCTACTGAATAAACACGTGAGTACGTGTGTCCGGTGAGATTTCGAAAATGTAGCTGTATTTATTTAGTTTTCAAGGGTTGCTATTTTCGGTTAGGCCGCCTAAAAAAGAGTAAAGAGCGGGAGATGGGAAGGGATATTTTTTTATATATATATATTTTTAACAAAAGTGTATTATTGTATTATTATATACGTTTCCCTTTTTCCTTCGTTGGAAATTGTCACTGGCGCTTTTGGTACTCTTTGTACTGAATAAATAAATGAAAATTGGAATACATTTTTCATTGCGATAACAATCTATCGTACCTTTGTTAATTTATGGGCCATTAAATACGTACCGTGGGTCTCTTGTATCCCCCTTATTCTCGTAATGATTCTCGTTTTCTCATTTTACGTTTCCTTGTACTTAGAAAAATTTGCCAACATTAATTCTGGAAAATCCTTTTGGGATTTTTAGGATTTCAACCAGGATCGTGAAGCAAAAAAAATTGAAAGGGAAGTATCCGGTTTAAGTTTGAGAAAAAATGACACCAGCACGTTGAAGGTTATTCTAAAAAAGGGTAAGAGGGCTAGGGTAAGACTGGAGATATTTTGTAATAAAATAGATAAAAAATAACAAAAAATCAAAAAACTCGTAAAATCAAAGGATCTAAAAACTCGAAAAAGCAAAAAATCGGAAAACTTGAAAAATCAGAGGATTTAAAAACTCAAAAGATCAAAGAATTTAAAAAATCGAAAAATCAAAAAAATCGTCTAATCGAAAAATCAAAAAAATCTTCTAATCTAAAAAATCAAAGAACTTGAAAAATCAAAAATCTTCAAACCTAAAAAATCAGAGAACTTGAAAAATCAAAAATCAAAGAACTCGAAAAATCAAAAGTCGAAGAATCTAAAAATTAAAGAATCAAAAAACTCGAAAATCAAAAAATCTAGAAACTCAAAAGATTAAAGAATCTAAAAAATCAAAGAACTTGAAAAATCAAAAATCTTCAAATCTAAAAAATCAAAAAACTCGAAAATCAAAAAATCTAAAAAATCAAAAAACTCGAAAATCAAAAAATCTAAAAAATCAAAAAACTCGAAAATCAAAAAATCTAAAAAATCAAAAAACTCGAAAATCAAAAAATCTAAAAACTCAAAAAATCAAAGAACTTGAAAAATCAAAAATCCTCAAATCTAAAAAATCAAAGAATTAAAAACTCGAAAATCAAAAAATCTAAAAACTCAAAAAATCAAAGAACTTAAAAAATCAAAAAATCTTCGAAACTAAAAAATTAAAAATCTAAAGAATTAGGTTGAGACCGAGGAGATCCTAAATTCAAACTGTCAGCCAATCCAAAAATTTAACGCCAAATTAAGTGTCACGGCAACTTCCACAAGAAGAATATTCAGCAGCCATGATGATGCACACCGCTTTCTAGACAACTTAGACGAAGTCTCCGTGATCGCTGTGAAATTCCCTATTTTCATGAATCTAGAAGAGTAAATTTACCATCGTAGCTGCCGAATATTCTTCTTGCCGCAGTCGCCATGATACCTAATATGACTTTCAATTTTTTTAATGGCTAACGGTTTGCCTGTTTCTTTCAATTTAAAGTTTCTAGAATTAGGCGGATTCTATGTTCTTTTTTTCTCGACAGACTTTAATATTCTGGATGGATGGATAGTCCCGAAATCGTAAAGCTAGGAGGGAATATTTTTTGTAAGCTGCCAAAACTTTAAATTGAACCGAGCCAGACGATTTTAGCTTAGAATTTGAATGAAAACCACGCTCTGCTTTATTTTTCCCCCATTTATTCTATTCAATTTTTTAACGAAACCTCAAAATAAAATTAATTCTTTATTTTCTTATTCCTCCGAAACTTTTAAATTCACTAAACTCGTTAAGCTGTCTTACTTTAGAGAATGTTAGGAAATAAAGCTCGGAGACATTGACCACTGACCTACTCTGGAAGTTTTTGGAATTCCGCTAAAGCTGACCTTCAACCGATGACGATTTTTTTTTCTCCTTTCATCCCCCCTTTTTTTTTATTATTTTTCTTTCATTGTTTTGCATGCGAAATGTTTTCCCCGTGGAAAAATCATTTCTCTGAAAGGGCATTTTACGTTCTCATTGATGCATGAATATACGCATGCCTTAATTTCTTTTAAAAGAGAAAAAATCCGGTGTTAATTGTTAAAGCATTACCTTTGAATTCGTTATCATTTCCTGGGATTTTTTTTTTAAACAAAAAAAGTTTACGATGGATAATTTTAGTTTAACCTTCAACTCCGCCCATAAAATGGGCTGCAAAGGAAGCCTTCCCCCCCTTTTTTTTTGTCTATGAAAAAAAGGGGGAAAAAATAAAACAATAGTAAAGTATACGAGCTCTGATGTAAAAGAAAAATTTTTCTTTTTCTTCAGTTCTTTTGTTATTTTTCTTTCCCTTCTTTATTTTATGTTATATTGGTACATTTGTCTAACTCTTGTACCCTGCTTCAATCGCTTTATTATCTTGTCTTTTATTGATGTTTTATTTCACTTTTTGGTCTTTCCTATTTTGTTTTCTAGTTGACGTGGAATTCCCGAGGTAAAAAAAGAAAAATTAATTTTTTTTTAAATAGCCCTGGGAAGAGCTGGTTTTCAAATCGCCGTTAGAGTCTATTTTAACCTCTTTTCCGCCATGCACAAAGCGTCTCCTTGTAACGGAAACACCTTAAACTGGAGGGAGATTTTAAAACCTCGAAGAAAAGGAGGAAAAAAAAAGGAAAGTATTCTTTTCTTTTCACATTTTTTTTTCTCTTCTTGTAACATGGCTTCCGGGGAAAAGTTTTCTCTATAATAAATATAATGGGAGTGGTATTGTAACTAAAAAGTTGGCAAGATTGGAATCGTTTAATAAATTAAAAAGAAATGAAACTTTGCTTTTAATTGCATCATTGGGTTATTTATTGATCGGATAAAGAGAAGATATAAAGTCGTGAACCGTTATTTCCTTTTTTTTTTTAAAACTATTAGGAAGCAATTGGGAAATTGATCAGAAATTATTTTCTTATTGCAGTTTTTTTAACCCTTTGATTACCCATTTTCCCAAGTATGCAACTTGCCGTAAATTCATGCATTTTAGATGCATGCCAATTTCCATGTAAAAATTATTTTATTGGGTTTTAAATCGCTTCAAGGGGTTTTCAGGACCAATAAATTTAAATCTGAGCTTAGAATCTCGAAATTTTAAACGGAAAAGTCAATATGGCGATCTAGTTTTAAAATTTTAAAATAATTATGCAATGTGCAAACTTTTATGTATTGCGGGTAGCATAATAGTGAGCCAATTTTTGAAAAAGCGATATATATTGAATGTCCTGTGGTGAATGTTGTAGCAAAGAGGTGCAGAAAATAGCTTACAAACAAAAATTTAGGGTAAGTCGGAAAAATGGCCTTCCGCCATCTTGAATTTACTTTTTTGGGGGCCGAATAAAATTACTTTTGTAACCTAATGAAAAATACAATAGGCAACCTGCATAAATTTTAAAATCGCAAATTTATTATTGATATTTATTCTTCGATTAATAATAAGGACTTAGCAAAAAAATATTCATCAAAAAAAAAATTTTAAATACCGAAAAATTTGCTTTGAAATTCAAATTCTAGAAAGCCCGCCAAAAGCCAACCACAAAATGACGTCACAACTGAATCGGATCCTGTAGAATTTTCACGCGCAAAAAATCAGCCAATGAAATAAAATAATTCAACTCAGTTGTGACGTCATTAGCTCAAACATAGCGTATGGTGATTTTTGGCGGGTTTTCTAGAATTTGAATTTCAAATTGAATTTTTACCTCTTTAATAACATTTTTTTGGGCAAACCTTTAATAAAAATTTAAGGGCCGGTTAATGACTTTTTAAAAATTCATGCAAGTGGTCTATTGGAAATAAAGTGTTTTCTGACCCTTGGGAGGGAAAGGGTTAAAAAAAAATAATTGATTTGATTTGATTTTTATATCCGTATTATTGCGGGCATTATATTAGCAGTAAAAAGAGGTTTTAATATCATGGTTGTTTGACCCAAATAGATTATTTTGAAATAAAGAAAAAGCATTTTGAGCGACTTCGATTTCGCCCCAAAAATTCTCAAACTTCCTTTCAAAAAAATTACATTAAAAAACAAACTAAACTTTGTTCATTTATTTTTCGTCGTTGTTTTTAATTTGTAATTCTAATTCTAATTATTTTGTCATGTCGTTAGTCGCTGTTTGAAAGAGAGTCTAGTCATGTAGTTATGTAGTTTCAATTGTTTATCGACTTCGATTTTTACGTCTGATGATGGGCAATATGCTTTAAAGCCCGAAATAAGCTTATTCACCAGTAAAATTAATTTTATGACCTAAAATGAATGGAATTTCTTTTCTTAATTCAGAATTCATTAACGTATTCAAGGTCATAGGGCTTGCGAGTTCGAGATTTAAGAAAATGAAGGGTAAAATTTCTAAAATGACAAACTTGCTTTAAAATTTTGATAGAGGCCTTTATTTAATTCGGCAACCATTTAAATTTTGCGGTGATGCGATGTGATGTGAATTTAATTATTGGCATTAACTAAAGATAGAATCTAAAATCATTATCTTGTTCCATTCTTATTCGATCCCTTGTAATTCGCATCTTTCAAAATTCATAAACCCCTTCTTAATTTATAAGCTACTTGCCCATAATAATAATGAACCTCCCGAGTAAAGAGGCGGCGATGCTTCTTTTTTTTTTTTTTTAACCCGTCTCTTCTTTAGTAATAAAATCTTCCGAGAATTTCCCTTCTAGCCAGTGCTACGTCAATAGGAAAACACCTCCTCCCGAAAAGCTTCATCTCTTTAAAGCTTAGAGTTTTTGTCTTTGGCATTTTAACTCTTTACGTCGAGTTATTCAAATTTCGTATTAATATCCGGCTTCATTTCTGCCATATTTTAACCAAGAAATGGAAATTTAGACCCTTGAGGTTCTCATAATCCCTCACTTTCCACTTTAATGTTTCTGGATTTAAATAACATAAATATTTTCCGGCGGGGGGGAAAAAAAAAATTCGTCACGGAATGACTTTTATAAGATGGAAGGATCATGCAGTTTTTTATCTCGTAAAAAAATTTCTCCTCCTTAAAATTGGCTCAATTCCCTTGCAATTAAATTGAGCCAGAGAGAGGAAGAAGAAGAAGGGAAAAAGGGAAAATTCGCGCGAAGAAATATAAAACGGGGATAAGAAAAAAATTTCTACTTCGTTACACTTTGAAATTTCCATCTGCTCTGTTTATAATCTCTCGAGGTTACCAAGAGAACGACGAGAGCGATGACGTCACTATCGTTTACCTGTGACGTCATAAGATGAAATATTACAATTTTCCAAATGGATTTCGTACGGCTGAGATAAGCTTGTTATTTATCTTAACAGCCGTTTCTTCTTCCTTTTTCACGAATTCTTGATTGAAGAAATGTCCATCTTTTGGCGTTTCCCAGTTTTCTTTTTCCCCGGTGATTTCCTTTGCCTTAAAGCGTAACGATAACGATAAAACCCGAAAAGCAAACATTTTTATTCTTTAATGTAATTATTTAAGAATTTAACTCTTTGGATTGTTCCAAGGTTCGCGAACGATTTATCTTTTTTAAAAAAAAAGGGGCATTTTTTTTTTCGGGGAGATGACATTTCATTTAATAAGGTTTTAAATAACGGTGCCAACTTTGTGAGAAAGACCTGATTTTAATTTTATATAGATGAAATCCTTTTCCAACCAGGCGAGCAAAAAAAAAAAAAAAAAAAGAAGGAGGATTTCTTACTAAAACAAGAAAGAAAAGATGAGGGTGGGGAAGGGGTAAAGAAAGAGAAAGGAAAGGGGGGAGGGGGTTGATTTATTCAGCGACTAAATTAACTTTTGGCAGTACCAAACTAAAAATGATCACAGTTTCATAAATTTACGACACAAATTTTAATAAAGTGCTTCTCAACTTGTTTGCGGTTTCTTAAAACGAAGGGTTCCGGAGTGTAATTTTTTTCATTTTTTTTTCTTTTAACCTGTAAAGAAAAAAATGGTTAAGAAATTTAATATTTAGGAAAGGGGGACTTTTCATCGGATTGTCTCTATTAGTTCTGTGTTTTGCTATTTTTTTATTAGTTTCCTCTTTCTAAATTTTTTCTTAATTTTTGGTGGTTATGAATTTTTTTTGGGAAGTTTTTCTCTCGAAATTAATTGAATTTTTTTTGTCAAAAATGTTAAGGAGAATTTCCCCTTGCCGTAAAAAAAATTTTTTTGGCTATTTGCAACTGCCGAAAAATTATATTCAGTAGAAAAAACTTGCATCTTGAATATTTCAGTGGCTGAAATACTTTTTCAGGGTTTTTTCTAGCCCAACGAAAATTTTTTAGTTTTTTATAAATCTGTACCTCAGAGCTAGAACGTCGAATTCGAAAACCCCAAAATGGCCGATTTTCTTAACGTAAACACTAAAAATCGCCATTTTGAGATTTTCAAATTCGACGTTCTAGCTCTGAGGTACAGAAATTTAAAAAAATTAGAAAAATTCTACTTTATAAAACTGCGAAAAAAATTGATGCCATAAACCAGGAAAATAAAACATTTTCGGCTTCAAAAATTTCTTAAAAAGTCCCTAAAATTGTTTGAATGAGAAAGAAATCGAGTTCGATCCTTGACTTAGAGGTCAAAGTCCTTGGTCGATTGATCAATGGTTGGTCGTCGATCCTTGGTTAGAGTCATCAACTTAAACATTCCTGGAATCAGGCTCGGATTGGCCCACCGGGATAAATCCAGGTCCATCCTCCTTAAGCAACACTGCCTTTTCACCAAAAAAAGATTCCCTACCATTTTTCCTAAAATTTTTTTCCTAATTTTTTTTCCCTAAAATGTTTTCCTAAAAAATGTTTTCCTAATTTTTTTTCCTAAAACCAATCTTCCTAAATTTTAGAAAATTAATTTTTAGGAAATAAATTTTTTGGAAAATAAATTTAGGGAATTAATATTTTAGGAATAAAAATTGAGGAAAAAATTTTTTAGGAAAAAAGGGCGGGAATGAGTTTTTGAGAAATCAGGGAAGGACGCGATTTCAATCCAGCCAGCCAGCTAGTCAGTCAGTTGCGGCCAAAAATATAGCGCCTCTTTTTTGAAGGCGCAAAGACCGAATTATTGGACTCAGCAAATGTAATTTTTTTGAACTTTTTCTTTGGAATGAAAATTAAAAACAAAAAAAATCAGCTTATTTTTCACAGAAGAAAGCAACAACTTATTTGGATTTAATTTTAGATGAAAAATTTTTTTACCTGAATTATAAGAAGATAGGGCACTTATAGACTAGTCAATACTTCACTCCATCTTCTTAGAATGTGAGCCAAATTTTTTCTTTCAATAATTTAATAAAAACGCTCTAGTGGAGTTCTATGGTCACCCCAAATCGCCACTTCCGGTGTTTTTACCCCTGTAAAAAACCAGTCTTGCCTAAAATACTCAATATTATTTTTTAACATCTCAATCTCTTTTTAAATGACAAGCAGAATGATAAAAGCTTGTACGCAACTAAGTTAAGATACCGAAACATGTTGCTTTCAATATTCAATTCAATCCCATGTCAGTTTACATGTCGGCAGGTGAAAGCCGCGGAAAGATTTCCATTATTTTTTCCTTCCAGACTTGAAAAAAAAAAAACTTTTGATTCAATTTGGTAAGGTCGTAAATATTCATAATGCGTTCGTGTTTAGTTACCCTCTCGCCTCTTATGCCTTTTTCTGCCACCATTTCATTCGTACAGTTTCCATTACTGAGTTATTTCACTTTCCCTTAAGTAGCAGGCGCCTTCGCAATAATTATCACGTCACTAAAAAAAACCCCCCGAGAGGAAAAATTTAATCGTGTCATGTTTAATTGATCGGAAGGATCGTAAAAAAAGATGTCACCCATTCAAGAAGTGAAAATCGTGTCGAATTTTGCTTTAAATTAACAGTCGAGTGAGAGAGAAATGAAAAATTCGGGGGTGGGAATGAGAGAGAAAAGGGAATCTGTTGTCGGTGGAAAAGCAATCATCTGTAGTTCCTAATCCTGCCGTGACAGCGCTACATGTCTATTTATCAAACGCTTTACGTTTCAAAGCATTCCATTTATCTTTCTTTCCTTGTTGCTGAATTATTTTCAACGTTTCCCTGTCAACTTTTTCATTTTGCATTTGAGTTTTAATCTTTAAAAAGAAATAATCCCGAATTTACCCTGATTTCTTATTTACACGCAGTCGCAATTAATCCCGCTTTCATTATGCATGATGGAATCTCTTTTTTTTTTTGCTTGGAAAAAAAAAAGGTGTGATGAGTAATTTTGATTTAGCTTTCAAGGAAATTAAAAGGTTCACGGGGAAATGTGAGGAGCAATTCCAGTTTTTTTTATTAGCTTCATTGTCAGCATTAAGCTTGATGTTTGCATCTGAGTTTGAAAGTCGAAGGATTTTTGCCAAACCTGTAAAAAAATTTTAAATGAGAAATCTTGATCAACATTTTTTAATTTTTAATTGAAAATAAATTTTGAAAATTTTTCAATATTTTCCCTTTGTTCGCTAAAATTCAATAACTCACCGTAAGATCAAAAATACAATAATTCCCACACAATACGATCAGAAGCCAAGAAACTAACACCGCGTAAAAATGAGAAGACAAACTCCCGATAACAAAAAAAAAAAAGAAGCAAGAAAAGTAACTGAATAATTTGTCAGGAACAAGACGAACATAAAAAATAAAAAATAATAAAGTAAAAACCAACAATGGGAAATCCAAAAATCCATTTTCTACTGGTGGAAAAGAACATAATAGAAGTTTAGTTGGAATAGCGGCCACCCGTAGCGCTGAGAAGAGCATTGTCAACGACAGATCGGATATTCTTTTTGTTGAGTTAAAAATAATGGTATACCGTGGGGTTAAAATTATAAATCGACTTTTTTTTTTATATCCTCCTGACGTATCCCCGGTATTTATTATCCCTGTCTCTTAAATATCGAAAGTCGATTTCAACTTTATGAAGTCGGAAATCGATTTTAAAAGTTTCCGTACATCGAACAGGAAGTTTAAGAAAAAAAAATCTTTAGGAAATTTTTTTTTTTTATTTTTTTAAAAAAGAAAACAAGTAATAAAAGTCTTGAAAAAATTAAAAACACGCATTTTTATTTTTTTTTGAGTCAGACTCGGATTGAGCAACGAGCTGTTGGGTCGCGCTTCTCAAACTAATTTGCCTTCTTGCATTTTTGGGGTTTTCGATAATAAACTAGGGGAATAGCAGTCCGGGAAGGACTACTCACTTTCTCCCTCAGTCGGGGTATAGCTTCCTTCGATTGGGGACTAGCGAGGTCGGGGGGTGACTTTAAATCAGGAAATGGACCGAAAATTTAAAATCCCCGGTCATATTTCAGTCGAAATCGAGTCCCATGTCGGGCCTATCGGTAAAACTTAAAAATTTTTGGTTTTTCCGGATTTTCCAGGGAGCGCGATTTTTCACGAAAAAATCCCAAAGGGAAAAGTTGTTCCTTACAGGGTCAGGTATCTTCACACAAAAAATAAGAAAAATCGTTAGAGCCGTTTTTGAGAAAATCTTTGAAAATTCATTGTTTTGCCTTTTTAGGCCCCGCCAAAGCCGTGAACTGGGCCAAGTAACATTCAAATCACAAAATGAACCAAAAATTTGTAATCCCCGACCATATTTCAGTCGAAATCGAGTCCCATGTCGGGCCTATCGGTAAAACTCAAAAATTTTCGGTTTTTCCGGATTTTCCCAGGAGGGCGATTTTTCACGGAAAAATGCCAAAGGGAAAAGTTGTTCCTTATACGGTCAGGTATCTCCACACAAAAAATGAAAAAAATTGTTTGAGCCGTTTTCGAGAAAATCCCCGAAAACTCTAAATTTGGCCTTATTTAGCCCTGTCAAAGCCGTAAATTTGGCCGGATAGTCTTGATGATGGAATAACAGTTTTCCCTTTTCCTGAGGAAGGCGGTTGACAATTTTCGTTGCGCTGGTTCTTTCGGTTTCGGAAACACAGGCGAAAAACGAACGGACGGACGTCAGCCCAAAAACCATTTTTACGGTTATTTCTCGCCATTTCACGGCAAAATACGCAGTTTATCGAAATCTCATTTTAGACACGACCGCAATACTTCCTCACTCTAAGGAGCTTGAAAGTAACAAAAATTATTCGTATTGTAAGAAAACGGGGCGCTTATGGATAATCAGTAGTTTATTCGGTCTTCTTAGATTTTGAGTGAATTTTTTTTTAGATGAAAAATGAAAACTGTAATAGAAGCTCTGTATTTTTTGCTCGAGACCTCCGGAACAACTAGTTTGTGTAATTAAACAAAACTAATTTCTTAAACCTCAGATTTTCATTTTAAAAAAATTATTCTCATTCTAAGAAGACGAGTTCTTTATGGGATAATTAGTACTTAGCTCAGTCTTCTTACAATGCGAATAAATTTTTTTCTTCGTGAAAATCAAAACTCCGTTCAGATTTTTCTGCTTCCGCTCTATTGGAAATCCAGTCCGGACCTGAATTTCGTTTGAAATACAAAGCTACTCTTGAATAATAGTTATAAAAATTCCAAAGCGCTAAATAGAACCGCGAGGGGAGTGAACGTGAGAGGAAGGGAGGATAATATGACTTCGCTTTTAATAAAGCGTTGTCATTTAATAATGTCGAGAGGAAGAGGTGATTCAAGGATGAAAGTTATCTTCTTCAACTACTCATAAACCAGTTTTGTATAAACTTCAAAATGGCGATAGTATTCGGGTTTCTTTAGCTAAAAAAAATAAATTATTCGTTTTTTAATTTTTTTTATATATAAAATCCGATGCAGATAAGAAGAAGAAGAAGAAGAGAGGAATAAAAGAGGAAAAAGCTTTTGTGATAAATGACGACACTAGTTCAACATAAAGCATAAATAACTAAAAAGCAAGTTGGGTAGTCAAGCCAAATGAGATATTAATTGTGAAGTTGAAGAAAAGGTTTTCGGCAAAAAGGTGAAATTAACAAAACTTTTGAGATCCGCCGGAGAAGTGAGAGATAATTCAGAATTTCAAATTTAATGGTCATCCCCTCTCCCTTTTTCCTTCCACCCCTTCCCTCCCTCTCCTTATATTCCTCCTGATTTTCGTTTCATCTTCATCTTTCGCTCTCTTTGATAAACCGAACCGGAGTAACTTTTTACCTTGATCTACGTTTCTCTTTTTCGCTTTTCTCTGGTGTCAGGGGAGGTGATTCTCACGAATTGTGATTTAGCCCCCTTTTATGATCTCTTATTTTAAAAGTAAAATTCCTCTTGTACATACATAAAATAAATCCATGTTCAAGGTTATTTTAAAATCATTATTTCCGGATTTCCAAAAGAGATGCTTTCAACCGTTTTATTAGACTTAGGGGAGATGTTACATCGGAGGGAAGGGAATATTGTTGATGGCATGTGAGAGGAGCTTGGCTAATGAACGTTCTTTTAGAGGATGTTATAACTTTAAAAGTTATTTATCGAATTTTAAAAGCGAATTTAAGATCGGAGGGCAAGTTGGTGAATTTGTTGTGAATGAAAATTTTCGGTTTGAATTGCAACAGATCGATGAATGGGAAGTGGCAGGATGATGGGATCAAGTGGCCATGAGTAGTGCGGGTGCTTTCCATCAGAGACACGTGCACAAGGAATCTGGAAAGAGATTGAGCCATTTTCATTTTGGAATATACCGGCATGTATCGCTGATGAAATGTTAATTTTCACTGAGCCATGTGAAAGTAATGATTTGACCAAGACTTGGTCGAGGCAAAGTTGCCATTCAGGTACGGATTGGCCCTCTGGGAAAAATCCCGTGAGCTCCTTGAATTTTTTTGCCCGAAATTTTTGTGTCTTCTTTTAATTAAAAAAAATTTCAAACCGAAAAACGAAGTCGTTTTTGAGAAATGAGGGAAAGACGCGATTCCAGTCCAGCCAGCCACTCGCGGTCAAAAATATAACGCCTCTTTTTTGAAGGCGTAACAAAGCGGGGTTGGCGTATTTTTCACAAAAAAATTGCAACGAATTTCCAAAATTTCAGTTTTAATACAAAAAAATTTTTAGCGGAATTCTAAGAAGACAGGGTTCTTATGAGCAAGTCAATTGTTCACCCCGTCTTCTAAGAGTCCGAGTTATATTTTTTTAATAAATAAAAGCAGCTTTATTGGAATTCTGTAGTCACCTGATGTTTTGTCCGTGATTGTTTAGCACTACAAGACCTGAGGTTTAAAAAGTTCTATCTCTGATTTTTGAATTGCCAACTTGTGTGCCACTGACTTAATTCCGATTCAGAGATAGAGCTCTTTAATCCTCAGATCTAGCTACTATAAATAAGCTGATCTGTTTTTAACCTCTTGCCTTCATTCCCAACTAAAAACGTCCCCCTACCTATTTCCACCGAACATTTCAAAATCTACCTTTCCAAAAGCAATACACAAAAATCAAAAAAGCCTTTTTTATTTTTTTTTTAAAAAAAAAAAGAATCGCCATGAATGAAAAAAACATGAGAAAATTTCCCATCTAAAAGCCAAAAAGTAATCTTTTTTCTTTCTTTTTAACGTATGAATAGGAAGGGGGTGGGAGAGAAGAGAGAACTCGGAAAGAAAGAAAAGCAGAACCAAAGATTTGGTCTCGGAAAAGGAATAAAAAAAGTTATTTTTAACCTTAAACGAAAGGAAAATTCGAAGACCGGATTTCTTTGTAATTAAAAAAAAGAAAAAAAAAGGCGGGGGTAAAAATGTCGACAAAGAATTTTTCAACAGAATGAAAAAGAATACTAAAGCTGTTACTGATTAATGAGTTCTGTTTTTTTTTTCTTTTCCCTCTTTTCACTTTTCCATGAGTGGTTTTTCCGAACACGTTAACGAACCTGCTCTCGATAAAAGCAAAATAATCACCCCATGGTTAATTAACAAGCCGTAATCCCCATTGAAAAAAAAAAAACAAAACTGCTGGAGCATCCTGTGATCCCCTTTTTTTCCTCCTTTCCTTTTCTTATGGCTAAGAGGATTTGTCCGAAAATTGAAAATAAATCAATAACAAAGACTACAATAAACAAATCATATAATCCACTATTGATGTTCATTCCCGTAAGTTTAGATCTTGTGTTTAGCTTAAGGAAAAAAGGGTATTTTTTCCTTTTGAATGAATGATTTGTAGCTTACCCCAAGAGTTATATATGGATCTCTCCACCATACCTCGATCCTTTTGCTTTTGTGAACTCTTTTCCTCCGTCTCTCTCGTTCCGAGGCTTTCTCTCTCTCTCTTTCTCCTTCTTCCCAAAGTTTTCTATAATTTATTACGGTTCAGATCTGGCTTATGTCCGGTTTTGAATGTTATTCGATTGATTCTTACATTTATTTCCGGTTCTTTTGTAAAGGGGTGTTGAATTTTTTATATTTATGGGTCCCTTCATTGTGTTATAAATTTTCAAATGTAAATGAAAAATAATTTATAAGCCATAATTCACCCTATAGAAAATGCCTACGCCAGAAATAAAAATTAATAAATTTTCATCCCCGAAATAATATTTATCAAAAAAAAAAAAAAGCTCGTGATTTTTTTTTTTTCCATCTTAAATCCCCGTATTGGATGGAACATAACCTCTCCCTGGAAAAAAAAAAAGAGTTTGGGAAAAAAACCGGAGCAGCTTAAACAACCACCTGCGAGCTATATAAGGGTGGATCTTCGAGAGGAGAAAGGGATGAGGAATTCCAGGTCAAATGATTCGTGAGCTTCAATGAACAATTTTTTATTTTACTTTCTGCTGACCGAACCGGCAGTCGGGGCTAAGGCATGAAAGAGATTCAATGCAGTCCCGTAAACCTTTTTTTTTCCCTCCTCTTTTCTCCTCTAGTTTTTAGTCACGTGTCCCCGAAAAGCTCAAAAGATTACCCGAAGCTTTGGAATTTTTTTTTTTATACCCCTTCCAGCGGGATCTTCTTTTGTATCGGCTGGATGAAGGGGGCACACCTGTCGTAAGCTATTGTCGGCTCCGTCTCCCGTTTTTTTTTCCATCCCTTTTTCTGGAGAATTCTTCTCTCGAATATTGAAATTCGTGTCCGGGTGAGTTGATATTCGCTTCCTTTTTTTTTTTTTTTTTTTTTTTACGTTTGATCGTTGACGAAAACTTTTATTCGCTTCCTTTTTTCTTTGGGAAAATCATTTTTTTTATTCCGTAATTTAAATTCGAGAGGAATTAAATTATTAGATTGGACTGGAGCCATGTGAGCGTAAAAATAAGCGCTGGGGAAAAAATGAGGGGTAGGAAAAAATATTAATAAATGGGGACGGTCGCTCATGAAATCGACTAAACAAGACATTAACAATTTTGTCACATCCTTTTTATATCAAGAGGCTTGGGTTGTTATGAAATGATTGTCCTAACAGAGAACAAGCCATTTCTGCATAATAACTCTTTTGCTTCCATTTTTTTTATTCTCCAGTTTTTTTTTTTTCATTTCACACTCAAAAGCGTTTTACGGTTTTAGCTTTGTTCAAGATTTCTGATCGTTTCTTTTTGCTTGGTTATTGTCTTTTATCAGTTTTCGGGTTTCTTTGGACGTTTGGTTAGAAAAAATGTTGGAAACGTTTCATTGAAAATAATGTTGGAAACGTTTCATTGAAAAAAATGCTGAAAACGTTTCATTGAAAAAAATGCTGGAAACGTTTCATTGAAAAAAAAGGCTGGAAACGTTTTATTAGAATATTGTTGGAAACGTTTCATTGAAAAAAATGTAGGAAACGTTTCATTGAAAAAAATGTTGGAAACGTTTCATTGAAAATAATGTTGGAAAAGTTTCATTGAAAAAAATGTTGGAAACGTTTCATTAAAAAAATGTTGGAAACGTTTCATTGAAAAAAATGTTGGAAACGTTTCATTGAAAAAAAAATGTTGGAAACGTTTCATTGAAAAAAATGTTGGAAACGTTTCATGAAAAAAAATGCTGGAAACGTTTCATTGAAAAAATGCTGGAAACGTTTCATTGAAAATAATGTTGGAAACGTTTCATTGAAAAAAATGTTGGAAACTTTTCATTGAAAAAATGTTGGAAACATTATTTTCCTTATTATTTTTTCTCAACGTTCAGGAAAGATTTTGCCACTCAAAATTTTGACTTTAACGCCATCGCGCTGTAAGATCGATGGACCTCGTTATTTGCTGTCGAGAATCTTGAGGTTTTGAACTAAAGAGTCTAGCAGCCACGGTCAGAGGCTTTGGCCGATCCATAAATCAAGCCAATTTTTGAAAAATTTATTATTTTTATCGACGTTAGCCTGCATATCTCCTCTTCGGCGACTTTCCGCCTGATTACGCTCCTCCCACCGCATAATCTTTTCATTCCCAACCTCGTAACGAGCATGACGATAAAAAGCTTTCAAATAAAAGTCACTGAAACAAGAGTTTCGAGGCGCCATATTGAACAACACTACTTTTGTTATATTGTTATGCTGTTTATAAACAACAGCCTGGAAAAAGTAACTCTGCAATAAATACTTGTTGCTTATCAAAACTGTCTTTCGGAGATAAAGTTTTACATAGAGAGAGAAACTTCAACAGACGATTCTCTATTAACATTTCAGCAAAGAAGAAAGTGTTTTGTTCTTATCTAAAAACTAACTTTATACCCTTATCTCCGTTGAAAGACACAGATTTCGAAAAGAAGAAGCATTCTGGATTAGATTTTCACTTTAAATCCGAGAGACAAAGTTGACGAAATGAAGTGTGTTTTTTAACGGTAAATTGTTTATTCTCGGATTTTTGTTTTTTCATCCGAATTTCAATTTACTTTCGAGATTTTTTCGTGAGGGTTTTAGCCCCGAGAAAAGGATGGCGGGAAAAAAACATAAAGAAAAGAGAAGAATTTATATCTAATCTGGAGGTTTAATCTGAGAAAAACTGAGATGAAGCATATAAACCTGTTGCTTTCAAAAACCTAGAAGCAAAAATTCCCTGGAGAAGTCATTTCGGTTTAAAGACAACAGGAAATTACACTAGAGCTTACTTTTACTTTCACCACATTTCACTTTAGCTTCCATTATTAAATGCATTTAAAAGGGGATGTATACCTGACCGGTTTTTTAGTCGAGTGCTTTGCAACCCAGTTAAATCCGGTTGAGTGGGATTCTGATTGAGTTTTTTTATTTTTTTTTTTTTAGATTAAGTTTGTTTAGTAAAGTGAATTTAGATGAAAGAGTGAAGGTTGTTTATTGCAGAAACCGATTTCTGGCTGCAGTGCTGGATTTTTTTCATTTGTTCTGTAGAAGTGATAATTTTCAATGATCTAACTTTGGAAAAAAAAGAAAAATAAGAAAGTTTTTTGAATTTTTTTAGTTTTAAAAAAATTAATCCAGTATGAAAAAGATAAAAATATTTGACTAAAAATGTTTGTTGGAAATATTCGGTTGAGAAATGTTGGAAATATTTCATTGAAAAAAATGTTGGAAATATTTCATTGAAAAAAATGTTGGAAATATTTCATTGAAAAAAATGTTGGAAATATTTCATTGAAAAAAATGTTGGAAATATTTCATTGAAAAAAATGTTGGAAATATTTCATTGAAAAAAATGTTGGAAATATTTCATTGAAAAAAATGTTGGAAATATTTCATTGAAAAAAATGTTGGAAATATTTCATTGAAAAAAATGTTGGAAATATTTCATTGAAAAAATGTTGGAAACATTTCATTTCATTGAAAAAAATGTTGGAAACATTTCATTTCATTGAAAAAAATGTTGGAAACATTTCATTTCATTGAAAAAAATGTTGGAAACATTTCATTTCATTGAAAAAAATGTTGGAAACATTTCATTTCATTGAAAAAAATGTTGGAAACATTTCATTTCATTGAAAAAAATGTTGGAAACATTTCATTTCATTGAAAAAAATGTTGGAAACATTTCATTTCATTGAAAAAAATGTTGGAAACATTTCATTTCATTGAAAAAATGTTGGAAACATTTCAGGCTGCTAAAGTGGTTGCTACATCACTGCCAATATACGATCTAGTACATTCTCTTTGTCTCAAAAAAAGCAAAATGTAATTTCAACTAAATTTACCTGGCGTAATAAAATATCCATCTCAGCTCTTTTTTTTTTAAAAAAGAAAAAATATTACAGAAGGAAAACTAGAGCAGAGAAAACTCATTGCAATTAGAAAAACAATAAAGAAAGAAACAAGTGCACTCAGACTTTATGGAGACATCTCGCATTATTACATCATCACTCACTTAACAAACTTACAAACTCAGCTTCTTTTCCGTACATAAGACTCCGTGTAAACGGTTTCATCGTCAAAATAAAATTTATTTAACTTAATAATTTTTTTTCTCTTTTCTTTCCAGGTACGTTTCGCTTTTTTTTTAATCCGGACTTGTTTCCTGAGCTAATCGTAAGTTTTAAAAAAATAAATTTATATTCACTTTGACGGTATCATCGACTGAATAAAAAACGGGGGAAAACTTGCTCGGGTTGTTTGTGTAACATCCCACCCTTTGAGATTTTAATAACGATAATGGGCAATAGGCTAATACATTTATGTAACAAAATCCGCAAAATGAAAAAAAATTTTTATCCGCTTTCCTCCACCGACTTCCGAATATAATTCCATTATAAAATAGGATGGGGGAGGAATTCTTTTTTTTGTTAAAAAATGTGACAAATGGAAACGAATCAGTAGTTTATCATTTCTACTGCGAGAGGTTGCCTGTCAATCCATCAACCTGACCAAACTTTACTGTATTTTTCTTTGTTTTTTTTTCGGACTCGAATTTTTCATTTTTTTTTTTCGTTTTGCTAGACTTTCTCGCCATAAGTTTTTTTTTTCTGGGGGAAAAATGACGGTTTTCATTTACCCCGACAGCATTTTGATTATGCGGGTTCTCTATTGTTTCTCGATTTTTAAAAGAAAGGGATCTTGTTCACACATGTTAAACGAAAAAAAAGTAACGAAAAAAATAAAATAGAAATCTTAACAAAGCAAGAAGGGAGGAAGGGTAAAAGACGTTGTTTGAAGATGACAAAACAGCTTTTACGTCGAGAGAACTCGACAGAAACTTCAATTAATAAATATTAGAAAAGAATTATGACCGTGTTGTCTGCATTTAAGACAGCAAACTTTCTTCTTCCTCTCCTCTCTTTTGGAAGGAAGGAGAGAAGGAAAAAAAAAACGAAGGGAAAAACTTTTTTTTTTTTATCGAAATTAAGGAAATGTTTAGATCATTCATTCTGGGAATTGACAGGGAAAAATAGAATGAGTTTTGATCGAGTGTGTCTGGCTTTTTGCAAGTTTTTTAGAAAAGGAATTTCCAAGAGATTTTTCTATTTTGTTTTTGAGGGGAAGAAAAGTGCAGCGCAAAAAAAAATTACTGTCAAGTTTGAAAACCGGAAAACAAAGTTTTGGTTTTAAGAAGTTTTTTTTTTTTTAGGGAAAAGTTGTTAATGTGTTGCATTAGGTTGATGAAATTAATTTTGGGGGAGTTTTGATAAAAACAAAAGTCAAAATATTTTTTTTAGAATTTTTGTTGGCAAAATAAAAATTTTCTAGAATTTTTCATTGGCAAAAAAATTTTTCTAAAATTTTTCTTTGGCAAAAAAAATTTTCTAGAATTTTTCTTTGGCCAAAAAATTTTTCTAGAATTTTTCTTTGGCAAAAAAATTTTTCTAGAATTTTTCTTTGGCAGAAAAATTTTTCTAAAATTTTTTAAAATTAATTTTGGGGGAGTTTTGATAAAAACAAAAGTCAAAATATTTTTTTTAGAATTTTTGTTGGCAAAAAAAAATTATTCTAAAATTTTTCTTTGGCAAAAAAATTTTTCTTTGGCCAAAAAATTTTTTTAGAATTTTTTTTTTTTTTTGCAAACAACTTTCAAGTCTGCTCTACACTAAATTGCAAAAATTTTGACGTTCCAACAATTCCCAGAAATGAAAAATAAATACATTATGAGACACATATTAAGTTATTGTTGTGGTTATGGTTACAACACGCAAAGAATTTCCACGAGCGTGATTGCAGACAGTGCATGCCATCAGATCAAGTATCATATTTGACGTCACTATGACGTAGTCATCGCCCCGTCTACATTTTGTTTTTTATTGTTATGCTCAATTTTAACTCGAAATCTCGATATTTTTTTTTTTGTTATTTTCGAACAACGTAGGCGGATAATAATAGACTAGTGGATTATTTAGCGGTTTTGTTATTCTTTGTAAACATTCAATAATAAATTCTTTTTTCTCGGTAAGTTAATATCCCGTAGAATATAAAAAGTGGAAAGGAAGATTAAAGCTTCACGTTTAATAATAAAAATGTTTTTAAAGATTTAACTGCTATTACTTAAGGAAATGAGAAAAGAAATAAATATATTTCATAAACTCGTCTGAAATTTTGAAAGATTAGTGTGGTAAAAAGTTAATGGAGGAAGGAGTTGCTTGAGGTCAATCCCATTAGGGAGGGAAAAAAAATTTACTTAATTAGTTGATAATCACGTAAACAATATTTCACTCGCCACTTTATTTTCTTTTTTCTCGGTTTTTTGAAAAAAGTTTGTAGAATGAATGAAAGTTTAAGATTTGTGGCCATCAGGTTTGGAAGTAAGGAAAGAGAGGATTTCAGGCACGGATTGGACCTCGAACGAAAGCGTTCTTTTGTTTTTGTCGTTTATAAAATATTTAAAATTTCAGTTTTAAAATATAAAAATTTTTAACCGAATTTTAAGAAGACAGGGTTTTAATAGACTAGTCAATAGTTTACACCGTCTTCTTAGAGTGCGAGCCAAATTTTTTTTCCCAAATAAATGAAAACGGTTGTTTAGTTACCTAATGCTGAGTCTCCACTAGTTGATTAACTAAGAACGTTGATTAACTAAGTTCGTGAGTTAATCAACGTACCGGAAGTACTTTGATTTTGAAGATGACGGAATTTCCCAAAATCTCGCCGCCATCTTCCTACCATATTTCAGGGCTTAACATCACTTTTATTTAAATCTAAGTATTAATATTGATAGTTGTACATACCTTTCGAAAGCTCGTAAGAAGAGCTTTCTCCTGAGATCCATGATTTAATATTTTTCTCGTGCACAACGATTTTTTAAGTGTTTATTTTATTTTCAATATAAACATTAGCAGAAGGCAACAAAGGAATGCAACTAGACGAATGTATCAGAAACCGCAACTTGTCCGAGTTCCATTCTTTTGTTGCCTTCTGCTAGTGTTTATATTGAAAATAAAATAAACACCGAAAAAAAATCATTTCACATAAAAAAGAATGGAATGATCGATATGAAAAGAAAGCTCTTCTTACGAGCTTTCGAAAGGTATGTACAACTATCAATATTAATACTTAGATTTAAATAAAAGTGATGTTAAGCCCTGAAATATGGTAGGAAGATGGCGGCGAGATGTTGGGAAATCTCGTCATCTTCAAAATCAAAGTACTTCCGGTAGGTTGATTAACTCACGAACTTAGTTAATCAACGTTCTTAGTTAATCAACTAGTGGAGACTCAGCATTAGAGCTCCACTTCTAGTATTTTGCCCGCGCTTTCTGAAAGTGCCTGGAGGATTTGATGACGTCACTAGAGGTAGATCGAACGATTTTTTCTTGCTTCCTGATTTTTGTGGAAAAAAAAACTTGGCATTAAATTATTAACTATGCAACTTTACTTTCATAACATATATCGGATTGTAACAAAACTTTTTCCTTTTGTGAATTCCTCAACTATGATGAAAACTATTTGACTATAAAATGTTTTGACGGATGAAATTTGTAAACATGAGAATTGCGGTGGCGAGAGCTTAAATGTTTTAATATATTTTTTTCAAAATCTCTTAAAATTTTTGCAATCCAGGAATTAAAAAGTCAACTTTAGAATCGTCCTCGGGTAAAAGGAGAGATCGAAGGAAAGAGGGGGAACTAAAGTAAGAGATATTCTAGCTTTGCATTTTCTTCGAGAAGGCAAACAATTACGGGGAAAAAACTTTGTTCCGCTCCAAATGTCTTTATAAGGATCGCTTTAACTTTCTATCAGCGGCTCCGCCCTACGAATGACTTTAAGCCAAATGACCCCTTTGGGGGGGAAAGCTACGAATTATTTCTCTGGGAAATTATTTTTTCTTTTACGCATGCATACTTTTTTCCTCGATGAGAAAATAAAAGGAAACAAGAGATGTTCGATAGAAGATTTCAATCCAAAAAAAAAAAACCGGACGTAAATCCGATAGTTTACGTGCAAAATACTTTTATTGGATGTCTTAAAAATGTCGATAACTAGTAAAGGCAACAGAATAAAAGGGAAAATTGGAAAAGACCGGAATAAAATTTGAGAGGGGAAAATCCTTTTTTTTTTGCTGGAAGAGGGGCGATTTTTTTTTTAGAATCAGGTGAAGTAAAAAAACGAAAAAGCATCTATGGTTTACTTTTTTTTTTATTTATTTATCTTGGGGAGGAAACAGCGGAAAAAGGCAGAATTGATCACGTGACTTTGGCCTTGCGTAAATAAAAATGAATTAGGGATTGCCGGTTAAAGAGAAAAAAAGTCAATGAACCTTTTTTTTCCTGCTAAAAATTTCTCGTTTGAACTTTTTTTTAACCTTAAATATTTTTTTTAAATAAATCCAACGAGCGTGTAAAGATTAAACCAAATGCAATTAATATCGGTTATAAAAAATATATTTTTTTATTCGGATTATCGAGGACGAGGGGAAAAGGGGAGAGCGACAACTATTTTTCAGGTTAATAGAAGCAGGAAATGATAAATGCGTGATAGAGAAGGTGAAATTTTCCAGCGTAGGTTAATTGGGGTAGGAAAACATGCTCCCATATGGTGCTTGTGGTACTGTCATTTTGGATATATTTCTCACGCATCTTCCCCAGATGACTCATACATCACATTTATCCTGATAACATCTCATATACCCGACATTGCTTTTCATTCAACGTAGCTTTTTCACGTACTCCCATTATTTTTTTTTTCTCTCCTCCCTTCTCGCAGTTATTCTTTTGTTGTGATTTTTTTTTTGAAGCTGGGATGTTCATTAAAGTCAGCAAAGCAAGAGATTTTAGGTTATTTTAAAAAGGTTTTTAAGCAAAACGAAGTCTAGGAATTTTTTTGCGGAAAAAAGACTGTAGAAATAATTTTTGCCAAAGAAAAAATTGTAGTAAATTTTTTTTGCTGAAATAAATTTTTAATTAATTCAAGAAAAATTCAATTCTAGAAAGAATTGATTCCTGAAGAAAAATTCAGTTCTAGGATTTATTTATTTATTTCTTTACAACCCATTACAATAACGTTCTTATTGATCGGGCTTGTCAAGGTAATAACGATCTCTTTTTTTTTTTTTTTTTTTTTAAAGAAAGCAAAAGAATTGGTTCCTAAAGAAAAATGCAGTTCTAGGAAGAATTGATTCCTAAAGAAAAATTTGACTCTAAAAAGAATTGATTCCCAAAGAAAAATTCGACTCTAAAAAGAATTGATTTCCAAAGAAAAATTCAATTCTAGAAAGTATTTTTTGCCAAAGAAAAGTTCAATTCTAGAAAGAATTGATTCCTAAAAAAAACTCTTTTCTAGCAATTATTGATTCCTAGAGAAAATCTAAATTCTAGAAAGAATTGATTCCCAAAGAAAAATTTAATTCTAGAAAGTATTTTTCGCCAAAGTAAAATTCAATTCTAGAAAGTATTTTCCGCCAAAGAAAAATTCAATTCTAGAAAGTATTTTTCGCCAAAGAAAAATTCAATTCTAGAAAGTATTTTTCGCCAAAGAAAAATTCGATTCTAGAAAGTATTTTCCGCCAAAGAAAAGTTCAGTTCTGGAAAGTATTTTTCGCCAAAGAAAAATTCCATTTTAGAAAGTATTTTTAGCCAAAGAAAGTTTCAATTCTAGAAAGTATTTTCCGCCAAAGAAAAGTTCAGTTCTGGAAAGTATTTTTCGCCAAAGAAAAATTCCATTTTAGAAAGTATTTTTAGCCAAAGAAAGTTTCAATTCTAGAAAGTATTTTTCGCCAAAGAAAAATTCAATTCTAAGTAGAAAGTATTTTCCGCCAAAGAAAGTTTCAATTCTAGAAAGTATTTTCCGCCAAAGAAAAATTCAATTCTAAGTAGAAAGTATTTTTCGCCAAAGAAAAATTCAATTCTAGAAAGTATTTTCCGCCAAAGAAAGTTTCAATTCTAGAAAGTATTTTCCGCCAAAGAGAGTTTCAATTCTAGAAAGTATTTTTCGCCAAAGAAAATTTCAATTCTAGAAAGTATTTTTCGCCGAAGAAAAATTCAATTCTAGAAAGTATTTTTCGCCAAAGAAAAATTCGATTCTATAAAGAATTGATTCCGAAAGAAAAACTTAATTCTAGAGAAAACTGATTCCAAAAAAAAAATTCTAGAAAAATTTTTTTTCCAAAGAAAAATTATGGGAAAAATTTTTTTCGTCGATTTTTTTTCCAAACTAACAAAATTGGTTCACTTTTCCCGAACAGCTATAAACGCTAAGAACCAATTACTGAAATGTAAATTTAGATGATTGCAATGTTGATCTAGATTCAAAAGATGAGGATCTAATTGTATTAACTCTGAAATGACACAAAAGGTCACACAATTCTAACCACTCGACCTTAAAGGCTCGTCAAACCTCGACATTCATCAGATCCAACGACCTTCATCCTCCTACAAAATGATCCTTTACCTTAATTTGTTGTTTCCAAGAGTAATTATTTATGTGGTAGAGCAACCGGGGGGGAAATTCTTTCATCCAGCTTAATCTCACCGGAGTCGAGGGTATGCTACGCTGAATTGGCAATTCATTCAAAGAAATGAATGAATTTGAATTCCTGGAAAAATGACTGATTTTTTTTCTTTTTTTCAATCTTTCTAAAAATCGGAGGATTCTTTTTTCCTTCGGTAAGCAGGTCTATTTCCGTATTTCTACAGGGTGTCTTAACGAAAAAGAAAAGGAAAAAAACAAAAATTTTATCTCTCTGCTCTTTTACTTTCAAACAACGTCAAAGTGCAATCAACTCCGGTTCCGTTACAAAAATTTTAATTCGGACGGTTTTTCCCGTTTGATGAAACTCGCTCCGAGGGCTTTGTTCTCGCCTCTTGTTTTTTCCCTTTGTACGGCTTTTAGATTGATTTAACTTCGAAATGTCAAACCTTAAAAACGATCGCTCTTGTCTTTCTTTTCTATTTTTCTCTCTCCCTCGAGCGCAGTCTTTTTTGAAAAGTAGCTAGCTAGTTCTATGTGCGCTCGTTCGAGCTTAACCAATATAACCAAAGTAAAATTTTCCCGGAGGTTAAATAAAATAAAAAAGGCGGGTTTTTTTTTTTTTTTTTTACATATTCCTGCGAAAAATAATTTTTCGATACACGCAGAATGATTCGGAATACAAGGAAATGAAAAAAAAAAAAAGAAGGAAAAGAGGAAAATAAAGATACAATACCTGCCATCAAGGCGCATAAAAACAATGTGTTTAACATGGAATTTTATGTTTTCCATGTGCCCAGTACGCAAATACAAAGACTCTAGAGATGGGAAAACTGAGCAAGACAAAACGGCTGTAGGAAATCATAAGGGAATAGAAAAAATATTCCTCTAGCTTTATATTACCATATTTTTGAGTTCCACAACAGGCGGAATACTTTTTATACGTTGTAAACGATTTCACTTTCTTAAAATATTTTTTATTCAGTGAGTTTTTGGGTCATTACTCAAGAGCGAAGTCGATTAAATTCGGTTGTATTTCGAGCTTAAAAAGCAAATGGAATTTAATGTGCCAAACCGAATTTTCAAGGTCGACAATTCTCTTTCTCTCTCGCCGCGCACGGAGCTGAGAGTTAATTGACGGTTACTCCAAAAAGGGCATAAGTACATAGGAAATGCCGTGTATTTTTACTTTTTAACAAAAGTATCCTGTTTAAGTTTAAAAATTTGTTATTTAGTTTAATTGTGGAATATTTAGATGAAGAATACTTGAAAAGCATGATCAGTTCAGGTAAAAAGGAAGAATTATTTTTATAAAATTTTAGATCCTTTTTATTCCAAAGGGCCAAACCATTGTGACTTCTTGAAAATAAATACGGAAATATTTTTTCCAAAAAGAACAAAAAAAATCCACGGAAGAAGAATCCAGGACGAAGGTAAAGGAGAAAAGATTGCAAATGTCTTAGCAAAATTAATGAGTTATATCAGAAAATGGAAAGTGACCATAGCAACCGGAAACGGAAACGTAGATCACGCGATATGAAAAAAAAAACTCTTCCGTGATGTTTGGTTGATTAAAATCTCAAGTTTTCTTCAAGAAGATAAATCTTTTTCTTAAAAAAAAAAAGATTAGGGAAGGAAAGAAAAAACCGGGAGAAAAATGATTAAACGTGGAAATTTAAGCACACAATAAACGATTTCTTCCGCCACTTTTTATGCTGAATAATAAACCATTCGATTTAGGCTCATCTCGCGGAAAAAACAAAATGTAAACACTTTTTTAAGCCTCGAAAGCGTTCGGCTGATCCTATCCTTAAATTTTGTCATTCATCAAATTCGTTATCTCGTAACCAAGTTCATGGGAGCGAACGAAATATATCAAAGTCAGCCCAGTGGACGAAAACTTTTCAAAAGCGGAACAGATGTTACATCTCTAGATATTCACTGTTTAGCTCAAAAATCCACAAACTTTCAAGACACGGATGTAAATCACCGGATTTGGGACCCGGTGCGCGCCCAAGGGAGGGAAGGAGATCGAGGGGGAGGAAAAAGGATCAGGTGCGAATTTAGGACTTACGTTTTTCCGTTTCATTTACCAAGTGTTTTATTATTGTTTCGGACTTTCCCGGTAATCGCTTTAAAACTTTAAAGGACTTTATTTATTTCTCCCGTTTTTTTTTTTTGTGAAAAGCATGCGCGTTAAGGATGACGAATTTTCCAGGAGTCCGATATTCGATTGAACGTTTGAAATATTTATTTAGAGCTTACTGACGGTTTAGGAAAGGTAAAAACAGAAATTGGAATCGTTCTAGAATTTTTTTTAGAAGAAGAGATTTTAGTTTTTTGAGATTCATTTTTCTGCAAAATGTTTTTGCAATTTTTGGGTGATTTTTTCTGCATTTATTTTTTTGAAAATGGTTTTTGCAAATTTTTTTTTAAAATAATTTTTGCAAATTTTTTTTAAAATTATATTTCAATTTTTTTTAAAAAAATAATTTTTGCAAATTTTTTTTAAAAAATTATTTTTGCAAATTTTTTTTGAAAAATTATTTTTGCAAATTTTTTTTGAAAATTATTTTTGCAAATTTTTTTTAAAAAATTATTTTTGCAAATTTTTTTTGAAAAATAATTTTGTAAATTTTTTTGGCAAAATGTTTTAGCAAATCGTTTTTGCAAAATCCTGGAAATTTCTGTGAGACCATTTAATTGCACTTTAAATCGAAAAATTTATTCCTAGAATTCAATTTTACAGGATTCCTCGGTTCATCTTTTAATCATCCATTATCATAGTCCGATTTATTTCACCTTTTCCTTTATGCAAAACAGATACACGAGGGAAAGGGAAGAAGCCTTTAAATACCGAATTTATAAAGTCATTAGCATTTGTATAATGCCTAATTCATTTAAAGTTATATAATATGAGATCAGGAGATTTCTAATAAATTTCATAAGCTGATATCAAAACTTAAAGTTTTGAAACTTAAAACTTTTGAAGCAACTATTGCTGACAAATCTCTTTGATATCGGATTCCGAAATTTCACACTTCCAACGTTTCTTGAATGTCTTATTTTATAAAACTGCTGATTTGAGTTAGGATTCGTTTATCAGCAATTCTTGTGTGTTAATAAATTGGGTTTCTTGATTAGGCGGATCTTCGTCGGGTTTTATAATCGATAGAAATGGGGAGAATCGCACAAACACGCCCTGGGAAACTTTTTTTTTTTTTTCGAAAATAAGCGAACCTGTGAGTAAATAAAAAAAAAAAAGGTCGAAAACAAAAAAAGTCAATTTGCTTTGATTTTTTTTTCCATTTACACTTTGGATTTTAATTCTTTAATCTCTGTGATTTTCCACTTTTCCCCAGGAAAATAGGCTATATTTTTATTTTTTAATTCCTTTTATTTTTTTCCCCCCTTTTTTCTCTGGAAATAAAAACAAGACTAGAAGAAAAAAAAAATTTCTGGCTTCCTTTCTAATTAAAAAAGATTTTGTGTGGAAATGAGCGCTTATTTACAATGGTTTTCTAATGACAAAGGAATGGTTTTTTTTAAAAGGAAAAAAGTTTTATTTTTGAGAAATATGATTTTCTTTTGCTAGAAAAAAAAATCAGAGTAGAGTCGAGAATTGAAAAAAATTGATTTTGGCAACCAATTTTTTATTCAAGAGAAAAACATGGGCCAAGGGCTGAATTTCAGTTTAAAAATTTCTAAATGTTTTGAAAGTAAAAGTCCTTTCGATTTTAAATTTAAGAAATCCTTCTAATCAATAATTTATGATCAAAATAAAATCCTACAATCCGCGAATTGTATTCCAAAGAAGAAAACTAAATTTTTTTACATTCTCTCTATTTTTTTGCCGTCCATTTGCAATATTTGATTCCATCCCCATTCTCCGTAAAATTTGAATTTTCGATTTTCAGTAGAGAAAATCTAGAGCTCTGGGACACGAACCAGGGAAATGATATAAAATTTCTGATCAGAAACTCGATGACTGATTCCATACGAAACCAAATTAGTTTTTAGTTTCCAATATGAAAATCCTCCGTGTTATTTACACCAAATCCCCCGGAAAATAAACCATTTTCCGTCAAATGTTTCTTCAAAAAAAAAAAAAAAACACCCTTACTTCTTAATATTTCTCACTTCTAATTCTCATTAATCTTCGCTGAGAAGGAAATCATCATCAAAATTCAAGAGAGAGAGAGAAAATCCGACAAAGCAGTACGGGAATGAGTCACGAGAACTGAAAATTCATAGGAGCGAAAATGAAAATGAACGCGGATGCGGTAAAAGTTGTTTTGAACACAAAGATACCTTGTGACATGTTTTAAGGTCAAAGCAATTTGACTGACAATATTGCGGTTAATTTGACTTCAACGTGGGGAGACCGAATCCTTACGACCTCATTTTCCTTTTCCCCCCGACCACTCGAAATAAATAATCCATTGTGGAAAATACCTTTTATGTCCGATGGCAGTTTAGTTCATTGCTAACGGGTTAGTTTTATAGTTTTCACGTCATCATCATCCTTTCATTGGAAATTTCTGTGAAAACATTTTCATCATTAAGGGAAAGGAAAAATTAACGTCGTTTTCGACTAATACGCAAGCACGGGATGTTTTGCACATTTTCGAGAGAAAATTTCATGGTTGTAATTAAACTCTTTTGACGAGGGGAAATTTCGGTCATGATTTTCAAAATAGGACAGTAGAAAGGTTCACGGATTTTTTATAGATTTACCAAGAAATTGTTTGGGGGCCATCTATTTTCGCAAAATATGAGTGCTCTCACGTTTTAATAGTTGTATTCACTTTAAAGCATTCCAGATTTAATTTGGGTGATCCGTTTACCGAAACTGATTGGTATTGAATCCTAAGCAAACGACCTGTCAAGGTTCCGCAATCGCTTTTGCTTTCTAGAACTTTTGCACACCACATGGTTTCATGAAAACGTGTCTCCATTCTCTGAAATTGAATTTGGGTCATCCGTTTATCTAAATTATTTGATATTGGATGCCAGGCAGACCATCTGTCAAGGTTTCGCAATCGTTTCTGTTTTCTTGAACTTTTGCACACCACATGGTTCCACGAACACATGTGACTGACTATCTGAAATTGAATTTGGGTGACCCTACTAACCAAATTATTTGATATTGAATGCTAAGCAAACTATCTGTCTAGATTTCAAAATCGCTTCTGCTTTCGAGAACTTTTGCACTCCACAAACATGTATTTTGGACGATTTCAGTGCTCGAATCATCATTTAAACTGCTTTTAGCCAAAGTATTCGAACTTTATTTACATTGCCAGTTATTCAGCTTTGATTTCCTGTATTTCCCAACACCGGGGAGTCATTCTTTTTCTTTCCGAATAGGGTAAATTTATGGCATAACTCTCAGTTAACAACAATTTGAGGAACCATACCGTCTGCAAAAGCTGTAGAATGCAGAAGCGATTGCAGAACCAAGCCAGATCTATTCTTTAGTCCTTGGAACTAAATTTTATGAACGGCTAAGTGGCGCAAATTTCTTACTTTGCGGCAAAATAATTTTTTTTAAATTTGGGGATAGGCGTAAATTTTAAAAAGTCTATCGATAATTCACAGTTGACCAAAACTTCACTTGGCAAAACAATTCTTCGTCTCAAAGTTTTTGAATAAATTAATTTCAATGGGGGTAGCATGAAATAATAGAGAATATTTACCTAATTTAAGTTCTGACTTAAAAATTACAAAAAAAAAAAAACGTTCAACAAAAGAATGAGAAGAAAAAAATAACAAAATTAGTTTATGTAAAAAAAAGGTTGTTCTTTAAAAACCTTTTCATTGTTTATTATTGAATGGAGAGGTCAATACTCTTTCACTCAGTTGAACGCGATCCGATCTGCCTGATTGGATTATGTATATTTTTTCCTCTTAACCAAAGCGAAAACCTGAAAAATTTTTCGGCATGAAAAAAATTGAGAAAATATTCTAGAAATATATTTTTTTAAAAGAGAAAAGAATTTTAAAAAAAATTTATGCCACACAAAAATTTTTTGCTAAATTTAAGCAAATTAAGCAAAACTGGGATTGGGAATTTAATGGAAAAATTAAAGCGATATTTTTTCCGTTTTATCCATCATTAATTCTAAAAAAAATCCGAAAAAAACTGCATTTTTCACTCTCATTTTTTTTTTTTTAAATTTTCCTTCATCAACTTGCTTCTGAGAATTTTTTTAATACATACCTAAAAAAATCCCTATTAATTTGAAAAAAATTTTTTTTTAAACTCCCGAAAAAAGTTTATTAATTATTAAAGAGAAGGGATTGGTCGTATGGAATACAAACATAGAAGCCGACAATTTGTAGGGGGAAAAAATTGGGGTGGAAAACGGGCGGGTCGTTAAAAGAAATGGGAAATTTCATTTTGAGGATTTGTCACGCACTAAGGCTTACTGTCAATATCTTTTGCCTGTACAGACCCATGAAATCTCCATTTTTGTTGTTCCCTTCTTTTTTCCCTCATCATTTCTTTTTTCATCTCGATTTCTCTCTTCTTTTTTTTTTAGAAGTAACAATTTGAAAATAGAGTCATTAAAATATGATTTCGTCCTCGGAATGAAATTAATTATAAATCAGCATTGATTGGATTGATCAAAACGAAAAAAGGGGAAGAGGGATGAATTTTGATGGCATTGATCTTAAGGATACAATTTGTATAAATAAATAAAACCCATAATTAGTGTTGCTGAATCAGCTATCATTTTCTGTAAACTTTGCGGGTGAATTGATGAAGTTTACTTCCTTTAAGCCTCGTTGTGATTATATTGCGTTTTTGTTATAATCGTAAATTGTTTAGATTTAAAGTGAAATGAGTTCTAAGAAATTTTTTTTTTCCTGAAATAATTTTCCATCGCTTACTTTAAGCGGTTAAATCTATTTCAATTCATTTCGAATTATGCTCTCGAGATGTTAGAAATTCTTCTCCTTTTCCGAAATCAAACAATTTAAATCATTTTCGTCGTAATAATAATTCAAGTTTTTCAACGGGGAGAAAAGTCTTTTCGTTTTCATCAAGTTGAAAATGATTTTCTAATTCTCTTTATTTGAAATATAGGGCACTTCATATCTACTTTATAAAATTGGAAATGGTGGAATTTTATGTTGTCATGTGGGAAGGGAAATTTTAATGAGCTCAGTTTTGCTTGTGGTAAGGCCCTAAATAATTTTGGAAAGGCAAATTTCGTGAGAAAAATGATCCTTACATTGAAAATTTATTTTTTTTTCTCTAAATAGATTTTTTCAGATTTTTTTCTAATTAAAAAAATGTTTATAGAATTTTTTCTTTAAACAAAAAATTGGCCACAGAAACATTGTTTACAGAATATTTTCTTAAAACATAAAATTGTTTACAGAATCTATTCCTAAATTAAGAAAGTGTTTACAGAATTTTCGTTTAAACAAAAAATTGTTTTCAAAATCTTTTCTCTATACAAAAATGTTGTTTACAGAATTTTTTTCTAAACAAAAATTGTTTACAGAATATTTTTTCTAAACAAAAATTGTTTACAGAAACAGAATCTTTTCTCGAACAAAAAATTGTTTACAGAAACAGAATCTTTTCTCGAACAAAAAATTGTTTACAGAAACAGAATCTTTTCTCGAACAAAAAATTGTTTACAGAAACAGAATCTTTTCTCGAACAAAAAATTGTTTACAGAAACAGAATCTTTTCTCGAACAAAAAATTGTTTACAGAAACAGAATCTTTTCTCAAACAAAAATTGTTTACAAAATCTTTTCCTTGATTCAAAAAGTGTTTACAGAATTTTTGTTCAAACAAAAAATTGTTTACAGAATCTTTTTATTGATTGAAAAAATGTTTACAGAAATTTTTTTAATACATCCACTGCAAAATATGCTCAGCACAGAGCTCTCTACCCGCCCCAAATAATTTTTTTTGTGATTCAATGCAAAACTGATCCCCAAAATTTTTCTAAACCGAAAAAAATGCATAAAATTCCAAACAACTTAACCCTACGGCTTCATTTCATTCCACTTTTATTCCGAATTCGATTTTCAAATTCGAGAATATTTTTTCTACCTTTTAATGACGCAGCCCTTGGTCTTGTTATCATTTTCACGGCTCTCTGGAGAGTATTTACGAACCGCGGAAACGATTATCGAACACGAATAACAATGACTTTCACATTTTTTAAATGACCTCAATACCCGAGAGGATCGAAAACAAAAAAAAAAAAATAAAGTTCCGTTTGCGGGTTGCTCATCCATACTTGCGGCGAGTTTACGGGGTTAACCTCATATCAGAAACCGTTAAAACCACAAAACGAATCTTTAATTCCAATTTAAAAAGGTTCGACTCCTCCCTCCCTTAAGATAACAAAAAAAAACTAAGCCAAATACTAAAATCCGCTTTCTGCACGTACTAAACAGCAAAAAAAAAACGAACTCGGCTTAGTTTTCATCCTTTCAAGATTAAAAAAAAAAATTCGGGGCCCGATTTTGATAACGTCAAAATATAATACATCTCTTTTTCTTTTTTCGTTTTTCCCTTTCGACTTTTCCATTCCGACGTTTTAAATAATTCAACGTAAAAATTTTTCCCTAGGAAACGAAAAAAAAAAAAAAAATAAAGCCCAACGTGAAATGAAGGCACGACTCAGTTTGGTCAATAAAGATGTCAAAAAATGAAATCAAGAATGAGATACGATACGTCAAAAACAATACTCGTGGCAATATTTTACCATCGTAACTTTTGAAAATAAAATGGGGTGCCACATAGCTAGTTTTTGATGTAGAAAAATGTTTTTCACAATAGTAAATGATCAAAGTCCCCGTACTTTTTTTTCCCTCTCCCGTTTATGTTTCATATTTTATAATAAAAATGAAAAAGTTTTGTATATACACGAGTAACAAAAATATTCAATCATTTATGAAGGAAGGGATGAAAAGAGGATAAGGGGTAGTTAAAGAAATTATTAAAATACGTCGTATATGTCGATTTAATAATTTTAAATAATTAATTAACTTATAAAATGAAAAAGGGGATTTTATTTGAGTTTAGTCCGACGCGCCGGGTTAAAACTTCTCTCTCTCGGATCCTGCATTTGACGTCTTTATGATCAGTGGTGGTTAAAAGTGCTCTTTTAACGTCCGGAAATGCTTGGGAGACAGTGAACAACCTTTGGGGATACTCTAGATTGTTTTTAAGACATTCGCCTAGTCCTTTTCTTTTTTTGCTATTGAGGGAGATATTGCACGAATTCGTGGTTTGTCTGTTTTTAAAAACGGTAAGTCGTCGTTAAAAATGGAATTTGGGTGGCCTGACTGCTTAAATAAATTGATATTGATTGATGAAGAAATGACCGGTGAAGGTTCCGCAATCGCTTCTGCTTTCTAGAACTTTTGCACACCACGTGGTTTCATGAACACGTGTGCCTGACCATCTGAAATTGAATTTGGATGATCCGTTTACTCGAATTATTTGATGCTGCATGCTAAGCAAACGATCTGTCAAGGTTCCGCGATTGCTTCTGCTTTCTAGAACTTTTGCACACCACGTAGTTCCAGAAACACGTGCATATGGCCATTTTCATGTTTAGATTAATGCTATTTTATAATGTATTTAAGGCACATTTAAATGCATTTATCCCCTTTCTCGTTTTCTAAATTTAGATTTCCGCTTTTCTGTATTTGATCTAATGAAATTGTTTGGTTACTGTTTTAGAAGTGATCAACCGACATGAAAAATTGAATTTGGGTGATTTGTCGACTAAGACAAATTAATATTGAATGCTTAGCAAACGAGCTGTCAAGTTTCCGCGATTGCTTCTGCTTTCTAGAACTTTTGCACACCTCATGGTTCCACGAATACGTGTATCTGGCAATTTTCATGTTCCAAACATTCTTTGAAGTGATTTTTTTCTAATTCATACGAACTTTTATATAGCGCTAAGACTTTCATTTTGAATTCCAACATTTTCCAGAACCGTTAGATGATTCTTTTTTGTTCTAGATAGGACAGATTTCGGACATCACATTTAATTTTAGGAACCATACCGTTCGCAAAAGCTGTAGATTGCAGAAGCGATTGCAGAAACAAGCCAGATCTATTCTTTAGACCTTCAGACTAAATTTTATGAACGACCAAGTGGCGCAAATTCCATATTTCTCCACGAAACTGTCTTTTTAAATTTAAAAAAATCGGCAAAAATGTAGTAAATCGATATTTTACGCTACTTTACAAGTTAAAATTTTTCTTGTTGTAAAAAATCGATCAAATCGTCTGTATATCAAAATAAAAGGCACTATACCCTGTCAATATGTTCCATTAGTTATGTTACCTTCAGCGTGGGTTGAGGGTAGACGGGGTAAAAGCATAAATTTGAATTTATTGTACCCGAACCATTCTCTTCCTCAACTCGATATTCAAACGATTTCGTTATTTATTCGCATGATTCACCTTTTTCTTTCTCAAACGAAAATTCCACTCTTATATGAATTTCAGGTATGAAAAAAATTTCAGAGGGCGAAAAGCACGAGAGAAAAAAAAGCGAACTATTAAGGAAGCTAAGATTTATACGACAAGAAGGTTATTTAACATTATCAAGATATATAACACAGTGTCAACGAGGTGTTCAGTGCTTCCCCTCCCCCCCTCTCACTCTCTCCTCCCTCTCCCTTTCCGTATTCCTTAACGTCCCATTTACACCAGTTTTCCCTTACGAAAAATCTTTATATATCATTTCAAGCTAAATGGGCGGATTTTGCATTCGAGACAATTTGAGGTCTCATGACGCAGATTTCAAGATGATAATAAATTTTTGAAGTAATTAAAAATTAGATAATGTGCACATTTGAATTAAAATAATATCTCTTAAGGAAGAAATAGTGAGTTAGTTAAGAAATAGAGGATTTTTAGCTTAGCTGGAAGCATTGTTTCGGTTTTCTAGCTAAAGATGAAAATTTGCACGACTTGGTCGTTCGTAAAATTTAGTTTGAAGGTCTAAAGAACAGATCTGTCTTGTTTCTGTGATCGCTTCTGCTGTCTAGAGCTTTTGCGAAGGGAGTGGTTCCTCGAATTTGAGTGAGTGTGTTATTGTGCCTGGGAATTAAGAGGAAAATATTTTTAGTAAATATGTTGGAAGTCAAAGAAAAGACTAAGTGGGGTTCATTTGAAGAAAGTACTTTAAATGACAATGATCGAATACTTATGTTTGTGGAACCAAGTGGTGTGCAAAAGTTCTAGAGTGCAGAAGCGATTGTGGAATCTTCTCAGATCGTTTGCTGAACATTTATTATCAATTTATTTTGGTAGACAAGTCACCCAAATCCAGTATTTAATGTCGAAATCAAACCTTTAAAAATAAATTTAACCAATATCAGCCATCAGACTGATTATTTATTAAACCACCCGCGCCCCTCAGGGAATCAAAAATATGAACGGCCCCAGAGCTACTACGTTCCAAAGCATCGCGTGAGCGAGAAACAAAAACAACACAACAGAGACTGAAATTGAAAGTCGCACATAATGGCTTTGCTAATCTCCAAAAATAAAATTTCACCATTGATCGGACATGTTTAATCGAGCGAGAACCCAAACCGTAAAACCTTCTTATTTTCCCAACGCACAATCCAAACGGACGATTCATCTTGACAGTTTCCTTAGGCGTGCTTCTTCTTCTATTTTTTTTTTATCCCCTTTCTCTTTTTCTCTTCTTCCACGTTTCCCTCGTCTGTTTCTGAAATTAGATGTGATTTAAAGTCTTCGAGAAGTGATCACCATGACAACACAATTACAGCTGAGTGGTTCATTTGTAATTTTCATCGACGATATTAAATCCGCGATGATCTTAAATACGAGAGAGCATATCAAAGAGGAACAAGTTTTTTAAAGTGGGACCAGCACCGAATTCGAGGTTTAGAAAACTTTTTCCCCTGAAAATAAATATGCATTTAATTCCTTTTTAATATTATTATACTTTATCTATATAAAGAGAAAACGTAGAAGACAAAAACTAAATTATTGGAAAGTATAATACTTAAAATGGAAGAAGATGGGAAGTATTGTTGAGTTTTAGAAAAAGGGATTCGTCAAGTTAGAAACGGGGGAAGCTGAGGAGAGTTAGTTTAAGATGTATAGGGCGAGGTTTGAATCGAAAGTAAAATTTTGTTTCTTTTTAGGATTCGGGGAAGCGTATAGGTAAAAATAGGAAACTCTTAAAAACCCTTGTAGATCACAAGAACAGAGTTAGGGATGATAAAAGAAAAGGCTTTTTAAGTGATTCCTTTTTATAAAAAAATAAAAGAATAGCATTTAAGGACTTTGCAAGGTCTACCTGGGAAAATTTTTTGTTGTAGTTGGATAAGTTCTTTGTGAAAACGGTCGTTGACCTTGGCCGATCACGGCCGACAAGATTACTTCCACTAATTTGTCAAAGGAAATGCCGGTTCGACTACTGACGACTAAAAGATGATGGAAAAATCTTAGTTTTGACCGGGATGACCAGCAGCTACTGGAAAGACCTGATACGTCATATTTTGTCATTTTAATAAACTATGTCAAGGGAATAAAGCGGCCTGCTGACTATAAGGAAATAATATGAAATATAAACATAAACAATAATGCTGAATAAAAAGGCCGGTTTATTCCCAATCAATTAGCATTCGTCTTATCGGGTTTAACTTGGTAAGATGGATGTTCACCTGTATTTGGCCAATCTCGACTAAATAAAGCTTGTAGTAAAATACATAACGCCTCCTCTTTTATAATATAACAGACCCTGAGGTGCTTGACACCAACAACTGCCAGTGCAGGTATTCTCTTGGTGGGGGCAAAAATGTTATTAGAGCTTGGAGCTACTGCACACTATTTTAAACTAGAGCCCTGCACCGGGCTGGAAAATTTTGGGTGGCAGTCGGACCGGGCCGGACTCGGGCCGAAAAAATTCGGGCCGGCCGGACTTGGGCCTGAATTTTGTACTAAGATCATCAGGCCGGGCCGGACCTATTTTTTAGGCCGGATTTTTTTTAGGAAAAATAAATTAGGAATTTTTTTTAGGAAAAATAAATTAGGAATTTTTTTTTAGGAAAAATAAATTAGGATTTTTTTTTTTTAGGAAAAATAAATTAGGAATTTTTTTTTAGGAAAAATAAATTAGGATTTTTTTTTTAGGAAAAATAAATTAGGATTTTTTTTTTAGGAAAAATAAATTAGGATTTTTTTTTTAGGAAAAATAAACTAGGAATTTTTTTTTTTAGGAATAATAAATTAGGATTTTTTTTTTAGGAAAAATAAATTAGGAATTTTTTTTTAGGAAAAATAAATTAGGAACTTTTTTTTTAGGAAAAATAAATTAGGAATTTTTTTTTAGGAAAAATAAATTAGGAATTTTTTTTTAGGAAAAATAAATTAGGAATTTTTTTTAGGAAAAATAAATTATGCTGAGTCTCCACTTGTACAAAAGTATGTCTAGGAGACAAGGTGTCAATTGATATTGATACGCCACTGGGGGGTGACCTACAAAATTCCCCTTTTTTCGACCCTTTTTACCCCCCAAAAATAGTAACATCTTCAAATGAATAAATAAACATTACACTTTATAAAATTTTTACCTTCCAGCTATTTAATTTTCGTAATAACATTCTTTTTATTTTATCATGACTAAAGGCTACTATTTCTTAAATTCTCTCTCTCTCTCTTCCTTTTATTTTTCCTCACAATAGCAATTGCTTTGTGAATCTAAAAAACGAACTCACAATACCTTTCGCACTAAAAAAGGTATTTCCAGCATTTTACGAACGAGATCGACAAAAATTAAATGAATGAAAAATTTTTGTTTGATAAGAATTTTGAACAATGGGAACCGTCTTAATAATTAGCTGGAATAAATCATTTTACCAGAAAAGATTATGTTAATTAGACGAGGGGGGAAGGACATTCCCTAAAAAACGGCGGAGGGGGGATCGGTAAAGGGAAAAGTACAGGAAAACGGAGGAGGAGTAGTAGGTTGGTGTTAGCATAAAGTTTGACAAATTGTTCCGATTTACATAATTGTTGTGTTTTTATGTTTTATTTGCCCCGTCCTACCCTAGCTTCTAATTAAGTCATATCACTCCCCTCTTGGTTTTTTTTCCCCGTGTTTTCTTTGACCCACATCGAGACAAGAAAGCCCCTCGATCGTAACTCGGTATTTACAACCTTTCCCTCGGAATTCCTTTTTCTTTTGGATTCTCCCCTCATCCTTTTCTGGTGCCCTTTTCTTTCCCTCCCGGCAATAAGTTTAAATTTAATTGCGGTTAAATCAGGGTTGGCGTTTCTTCGTTTAATTTCTTATCCGTATTAAAATTCTCTACCCGACGTCCGTGGATCTCTTAAAGTTTGACGTAACCCTTAGTCGCTTAAACTGAAATTCATTAAAGAAAATTAATTTTACCGGTAGCGGCCATCTCGTACTTTTCCAGCGAAGAGGATTTTCAAGAGGTTAAATATCGTAATCGCTGGATCCCGAGGCTTGATGCTGGATTTCAGTGCACGTGGAGGACGGTTTTAATAAATAGCGGGGTCGAGGCAAATTACTTTCTTTACGGGGGTCGCTAAGCTGAAATTTAAAATCGTGGCCGTTTTTTAATTTTTTTGTTTTAGAGTTAAGCTAAACCAGAAAGAAAAAAAGATCTAGATTTTTTCGAGCTTTGAAAAATGAATAGTTTGTAGTACTAGTGTATTTTGAACAGCGTGAAAAAAAATTTAATTTCACAATTTAACAAAATTTTATATTTCAAAAATTTTTATATTTTAACAAAATTCAATTTGTCAACAAAACTTCAACACAATTTTTCAAAAAGATTTTGTTGAATAAATGTGAAATTTCATTTAAAAAGTCGTGTTGAAAATTTGTTGAATTTTTGTGAAATTTTGTTGAATGATCGTAAAATTTTGTTGAATGATCGTGAAATTTTGTTGGATGATTGTGACATTTCGTTTCACTAGTATTTCAACATTATTCTTCGATTATTCTACCTAGTTTCACAATAATTCAACAAAATTTCACAAAAATTCAACCTGATTTCGTAATTATTCAACAAAATTTCATTTTTCAATAAAATTTCGCAATTATTCAACTAAATTTTACAGTCATTCATCAAAATTTCATAATGATTCGAATTTCACAATCATTCAACAAAATTCCCCATTTTTTCAACAAAAATTTCACAACTTTTAAGAAAAATTTTACCATTTTTCAACAAAAATTTTACCATTTTTCAACAAAAATCTCACCATTTTTCAACAAAAATCTCATCATTTTTCAACAAAAATTTCATCATTTTTCAACAAAAATCCTTCAGCTTTCGAATAGCAGCCGGAAACATTTTTTATATTTTAAAATTAATACTGAAAAATGATTTTTTCGTCACTGGTAAAAATTTCACGACAACGTGACCTTAAAAAAATTTTAATAAAAAATAAATTCCGTGCATTAAAAAGCAGACTCCAATAAAATAAAATAACTGATGTTTTATTGAGATGCTCCAAGGGAAAAAATTACCAAGTATTTAAAAAAAAATCGCTTGGATTGCCTTTGATGTTGGGATCTGTCAAACTGTATTTCATTTCAAAGCCGACTGTCAACAGTCTTTCATTTCTAGTTTTCCGCTCCCTCCTCGGCATCCCAATCCTCTTTACCCCGCCTCTCTCCCTCTCTGTCTTTCTTGTTGAATTGTTGTTTCCGATCTCAGCTATCATCTAAATCTAATAAAACTAGGTCGCGCACTCTGGGAGGTCGACTGAATATAAGAGAAGCTGGGAAATAAAAATTAATTTTGAAGTAAAACGAATAAGAGAATATAAAAAGAAAAAAAAAAAGGAAAAAGAAGAGAAACCGCAAGTGAAACGGATGCAACGATAGCTTTAAGAAGTTTTAAAGTTATTAAAGTTTTTTTCTCTTTTTTTTTCTAAATCTTAATTACAATGTGGAAAAAAAAGGTAGAAGATTGAGGTAGAAATTTTTATTTTCATGACTGTTTTTTCTTTTTCAACTAAAGAGGAGGAATTTGTTTGAGTAGATCTGAGATCTGGGATTGTAGCTCTGGGTCGCCGCCTGGTGGCCAATGTCTAAATTTCGAGGTTTGGCCAAACTTTTGGGCGTCATTTGCTCTTCTGATGCCTTCAGTGGTCCAACTCTGTGAATTTCTTCCCACCAAAAAAATCTTTTCTTGTTAATGGCAAAAATTATCAAAATCCTTTAAGAGACTCCAAAGTGACACTTATCATCATCATAAATAAGAAAATGAAATCATCCGAAACCAATAATAAAAATGCAGATTTTTTTTTCTTTGTAGAAGGAAAGGATATCGTTGGAAAGTCGGGAAGAGAATAAAAAAAAAAGAGATTTCGAAAATACATTGGAAATGTAAATGGGCGAGAATGGGAAACGTCGAATGAAACAGGGAGAACTGGAGAGGAGGTTGTCGAGATTTAATATCGTTAATAAAGGCAATTAACCGTTCTGTCGTGTCCACGAGAGTGCTGCCGCCATGCGGAGTGTGATACAACTACAACTTCCATGAAATATGTCACTTGTCCTTAAAATAAGATTATCACACGCCCTTTCCCATTTCGTTCCTTCCCCAGAACACTATCGGGACATCATTTCCCATTTTACCTCCCTTATCTGCGATGTTTCTATTTCCCGAAAAATTTACATTTAATTTTTTTTTATCTTTTTTTTTTTTAGGAATATTTTAACGAAGTATCTTTTTTCGTTATCAAGCTGTATATGTGCTATTCAATATTTCGGTGTTGATTTTTTTTAAAGTGGGGTTTCCCCCCTGAAAATTTGAAACGATGTTAGAGTAATTTTATAGAATTATCCAAACAAGTTGGAAGTTACTAATGCTTTTGCGGTGTAGCCGTTATTTCAAACTTTGCTTTATTTTGTCCGAGGATTGGTCAGGTTTGGGTTTTGAGTTCCAAGAATGGATAAACTTGGGGAAGTTATGAGGATAGAAATGTAGAAAGATGATTTGGTTATGAAATCGATGAAGGTCATGGTAAAATTTCACAATTCTTGAACGAAACTTCCAATATTTTTTAATAAAATTGTACTTCTTTATAACAAAGTTTCAATTTTTGATGAAATTTTCGTCTTTAAACCAAAGCTGGAATTTCATTATTTTTCAACAAAAATTTCGGATGGTTCAGGAAATTTTTACGATTGTTTTTAGAATATTGTTCGATTTTTAGAAAAATTTCACAATTTTAAACCAATTTCCAAAATTTTAAAACAAAATTTCACTTTTTTCAACAACATGGCAAAAATATTCAACAAAATGAAACAAATATTCAACAAAATTTTATCCGTTTTTAAACAAAATTTCACTGTTATCATTCAACGGAACGTCAACACAATTATTCAACAAAATTTTACAATCATTCAAAAAAATTAAACAAAATATTCAACCAAGTTTCATCCGTTTTTAACAAGGGTTCACTGTTATTATTCAACAAAACTTCAACACGATCATTCATCAAAATTTCTTAATTATTCCAAAAAATTCCAGTCATTCAACAAAATTAAAAGATTATTCATCAAAGTTTCATCCGGTTTTTTAAACAAAATTTCACTGTTATCATTTAACTAAACTTCAACACAATTATTCAACACATTTTTTTTAAAAACATTTTACAATTATTCAACAAAATTTCACAATCCTTCAACAAATTTCACAATTATTCAACAAAATTTCACAATTATTCAACAAAATTTCACAATCCTTCAACAAAACTTCACAATCCTTCAACAAAATTTCACAATTATTCAACAAAGTTTCACAATTATTCAACAAAGTTTCAACACAATTGCTCAACAAAAGTTTTGACTGCTACAATAGGAATTCGAAGTTGCTATTTTTACTTTTATGTGAAAATCATCTGGTTAAGACTTCATGTAGACACTTCGCAGATGAAACTGAGTCCGTCAACACAAAACCTCCTCTCAAACTAAAAACCGAAATCACTCCCCAAAAATAACAACTTCATCAATAATTATTTTCCCAAAAAAAAACCTTTTTAAACAAAAAGCGAAATTTTTCCCAACAAAATAAAAATTGAAAGAGACACAAGATTCGAAAGATTCTGAAAGAAAAACATTTCTTGAATAAAAACAAAAGCCAGTTCAAAGACAAAAGAAAGTTCATTAAATTGAGTATTATTAGTGGGATCTTTTCTTTATACCCTTGTTTTCGGAAGTGAATTTTAAAATTCTTGGAAAATAACGTTTAAAAATCCACTTTTCCTCTTTCGACAGTGAAAAAAAAAAACTTTCCACACGTTATTGAGAAATAATACACCTTCGTTGTTTAAACGTAATTTTTTCGCCTTTGTCAATATCGTGGCCGTTTTCAGCAACACGTTTTTTCATCGGAAAACCCGTCGAATCCCTTTATTTTTTTTTTAAAAAGGAAACATCCGTTTTTTTTAATGATTTGTCTCGTTACGGCATCAAATACTTAAAACAGCCCTGTCAGCAAATATCGATTTTGGATAGGTGTATCCGTGTGGCCCTGGATTATTTGTCAAGAACATTGATGATGTAGTTTTGAAAAGGGAAAGGAAGTTTTAGAAACTTTGTTTGCTCTTTGCTGTTGTTGTTTTTGTTCTTACTAAACTCCCTTAACGTGAAGATGTCCTTAATTTAAAAAATAACGTGCTTGATACGAACCTGATGGTTTCTTTATAGAAAAGTTTCCTGTTGGGCAAGCTATTTATCTCAATTTCTCACTGATATGAAAAAAAAATTTAGTATGGAAAGTGCTTTTAAAAAAAACAAGCAACTTTTTTTTTTTTTTGTAAAAATCTTTCGGAAATCGAATTCCCTTGAAAATTTCTAAATGAAGAATGTTTTTCAATTTTTTAAATTTGAATACGTAAGTCAAAAGTAGTAAAGAAATCGCGTTCGGAAATGTAAACAAAAGACGTGACGTAAATAGTAAAAGTCACGGGTTTTTCGTAAAAACTTGAAACTTTCTGACAAGAGTCGGGAGTTTTTTTTTTTTTCTTCTTCGGCTTTTCCTTTGACTGATCGCATCATAAAAAAATAAACATCATTAATGGCGAAAGAAAAAAGGGAAAAGATCTCTTGCGGTTTTTATTTTCCTCTTTTTATAAATTTAATCCTCGGAAACTATTCAAACTAAGAATATTGAATTTCCAGATAAACCGAAAATATTTTACCTTCATTGGATTTTCGAAACAGAATATTTATAGTATCAAAACCCATAAAACGGCCGCAAAACAATAGTAAACTTTACGAAAATCGAAATCGAGATCTCCCATGAGGAATCCCAACCTTGACAAAGGTCTTTTTCGCCCATAACCAGCTCGATTTAAAAAAAAAATAAATAAAAGGGATCCCTCTTTCAGGAAATATTCAAACAAGCGGAAGTTAAACTAGCCGAAAGTAAAATACAAAAGGAAATGCCATCATCATCGAGGAAGGGAAATGAATATCCGTTCTGTATATTACGCCCAGTTAATAGATGGTCAAGGCAAATCTAAATCAGGTGATTAGTGCCATGGGGATTGCCCCTTAAACCCGACCCCCCCTTCTTTTTGTTATGAAGATGGATGAGTAAAAGAAACCGGAGAGGGCAAGTTTGAAGGGAAACCTTTGTACTTGGGTAAAGCATATTGTTGTTCCGCACCTTTAAAATATTTTCAACTAATTTTCAACTCGTGATAAACAATGCATAAACTTTGACAAGTTTAAACCATTTGAGAAAATTCTGCGGGAGCGGGGAAACGTTTGGAGATTTGCCACTCTCCTCGTTTTCACCTTTTTTTTTTTTTTTGAAATAAGTTTTAATGCCAAACACTCAATATTTAAAATCTTAAGAAGATTATGCAGATAGCGAAAACGGGGGTAAATAAATTTTTTTTTTAAGAATGAAAATTATTAAGTCGAGTAATTAAAATGAGGGAAATCTGAAAAAAGAGGAGAAAACAGAGCTCCCATATTGCTTAGTAACCATCGACCAGGTAACCCGAGGAAAAATATCGCTGCTTACAAAAAGGGAATGCGGGGCAGTGCAAAAAAAAAAGGTCGAAGGCTTTTGTCATTTGTTTGTCTGCTTTATACACTGGGTTTGCTTACGAGTCTGCTTTTTTTTGTGTACGGGATATAAGCGAGTTAGTATGAAATCGATCCGTTGAGCTTCGTGGCTTATTATTTTTTAAAAAAAAAGAATTAGGTTTGAGTCTTGGAAATTAAATGAAAATGTTGTTGTCATGATTTTTCAAGACTCTGGAAAATCGATTCTTGTTGTTTTTAACCCATGAGGGAATAGTAGTTGCCACCATCTTGTATTTTTTAGCTGCTCAACAAGCTGGAACTTTTTTAAAGCCAAAAAATTTTTGGCAAAGCTTCGCCTGCTCATGGGATTAAATTATGCGATTTTTTTTGTTAAGAATTTTTTGTCAAAGATTTTTTTTAGGAATTTCTAGTCGGGAAAAGTAAAATTGAAAATGAAAAACTTTTCCAACATTTCTTTTAATTTTTTATTTGTTGAAACATTACCCAGTTAAGCTGAAAGAATCTTTTTCTCATAAAAATTCATCAAAGATTTCTGGAAAAATTTTTTTGGCCATTGAAAAACCAAAAGTAGGCTAAAAACTTTTACAGTAATTTGTTTTACAAATTTTTGGCAAGGGAAAATTATTTTTCGACCAGGTGAAGTTCTCCTTCAAATACTTTTTGTCAAGGAATTTTATGAAAACAAAATTTCATAAAATCTTGAGAGAAAAACTTTAAAAAAATCAATGATCACAAAAATTTTATGAAAATTCTCTAAAAAAAAAATCGTGATTACAAAAACAAGATAAAATTGTAGGTTAATTATGAACAAAACAAAAGTCTTAATTCTTTAATTCTCAAGAAAGTTTTGGCAAAATTTAAAATTATGCTGAAAAAATGTTTTTCTCATAAAATTTTATGAAATAACTCTGGAAAAATTTTTTTATCCACTGAAAAACCAAAAACACTTTACAGAATTTTTTTTTACATTAAATAAACTTTTGATTTTTCTACTGGCTCCCTCTCATCTTCAAACAGTTCAAACTACTAAATTCTAAGATGGCCGTCTGATTCTTAACTCAAAATCACCCCAGCTAGAATTAATTTCACCACATCACACAAATAAACATTTCCCCTCTTTTTCCAAAGTGAAAGTATTAATCGTCAATTCTTCCTCTTTTCAAAATGTCAATCACTATTAAGAATCTTATACTCAGTCAATACCTTTTAAGCCTTTTAACCGATAGCTACAAGGGAAAAGGATTCTACTGTACTTTTTTTATTTTACCTAGAAAATATCTTCCTATTCTCCTAGAATTTTCATTAGAAATCCTCAAAAAATTCACGCGCTTAACTTTCGCCTTGAAAAGAAATCTCAAAAACGTCGTTATCGTCTCTTTTGATTTTATTGTGACTATTTGAAAGATATATTAATAAAACATGCTTTTGGTCTTATGTATTTTTATTAACGTTGAGATACGTCGAGACACATCCAACCGTTCATAAATAATGCATTTCAATCTTTACTACAAATAACAATATTGTATCCGTCGAATTACATTGGATTCTCTTCCCTTTTCCTAAGGCTTTTTTCATCATGTTTCCTTTCCCCCCCTTCTTCATTCAATTATTATTTATCCCGCAGATTTGAGAATACATTTAATCAGATAGCGGAAAAATAAGTTTTCCTTTTAAAAAAAACAATAAAATGAAAGAAACGCCCCCGCGATATGTCACGAGCTGCGGTAAAAATCTTTCCTTTGTTTTAACCTCGACATGTTACATCCTGCTCAGCTGTCAGATTGTGTAATTGAAACTTCAATCGAATCACTCGAACCGCTAGATTTTTTTTAGGGTTAGAATTTTTAAAGAAATGTATTAATAGGGAAATAAAGAATTATAGTGATCGGTTGGAAAATGGTGGCAGCGGGAACACTAGCGCTAGAAGAAGTATACGAACTTAAATGAAACTAAAAAATGCGTGAGTCCCGCTACGGAGACTCAGGGTAGAAATGAAGTGAAACTTCTTTAGGCCTGAGGAACACAAACAGTCACACCGGACGGGACAAAAAGAATTATCACATTAAAAATTAAAATGAAAACGGCCGAAAATGAAAAGGGCCGAATTTTCGGCCCTTTTCATTTTCGGCCCTTTTCATTTTCGGCCCTTTTCATTTTCGGCCCTTTTCATTTTCGGCCCTTTTCATTTTCGGCCCTTTTCATTTTCGGCCCTTTTCATTTTCGGCCCTTTTCATTTTCGGCCCTTTTCATTTTCGGCCCTTTTCATTTTCGGCCCTTTTCATTTTCGGCCCTTTTCATTTTCGGCCCTTTCCAATTTTTTAATTTTTTTTTCGGCCCTTTACAATTTTTTAAGTTTAAAAAGTCTGTGCTTAGTCGCAGTTAGGATTTTTTAAAAATGGACAAAACGGTTAGGTTGGGTTAGGTAATGCCATGCTAAGCTAATCTAAGCTAACTTGAGCGACCAGAACTTGGTTGATTGTGTGCCTAGGACTTAGCCTTGGTTAGTTATTAGATTAGGCTACAATATCAGGCTAAAAAGAGATTTTTTCTGCCCAAAATAAAGGAAAACTTTCTTTATAGCTGATTTTTATTAATCGCTATCGTCCAGTCATCTTGAAGTTGACTTACATTAAGAAAGAGGATAAAAGCTTAGAGGAGGGATTATTAAAGATTAAACCCAGCAAGAGAGAAAGATGGAATACCGCGCTCTAACCTCTCAACTTCATTGTTAAATTTATTTTTCATTAGAATTTCATCTATTTAACTTTCCTAGGCCTCATTACTTTTTTCGCTCAAAAGTAAATCATCCGACACTTTCATAACTTTAAACGAAAAGCCAACAAGCCCAATTTTATCCTCATTCTCGTTCCAATAAAAAGGAAATAGTCAATCGTAATCGAAAACCGAACGAGGAGTTTTGTCCTCGTGTCTAGAACCGTTATATGATAAACTTGTAAATGATAACGATAAACAGAAACAAACGTTTTAACTCCGTGACCGGAATAAATTTATTTCAAGCTTCCACCTTTTTTCTTAAAAAGAAAAAAAAACCCCGATACAAAAAAAAAAGAATGCAGACCGTCATTATTATTCACATTTGTGCCAGAATTTAAATCTGATTACAATTACCCCTTCCCATCTTCTAAATCAAGAATTTAATTTGGGGAAAACCTTTTTCCGAGAAAACGTCTGGATTTCGGATCTCCCTTATTTTCTTTCTCTCCCCCCCTTCTACCGAAAAAAGAAATTTTCTGTTACAAAGCCATGCTGAGCATTTCGATAAGCTTTCCCGTAAACGTCATCATCGTCGTTTTCTCGTTGTCGTCAACGACAGCAACTACTACAGACAAATCCAAATTGAATTTGACCGTCAAACTGTTAGTCCGGCATCTTCGTCTCTTTTTCCTTAACCGGTTTTCTGTTTGTTTTTGTTCTTTCGTTGCATTTTCTAGTTAGTTTTTGACGTGTCAATAGTCATTTTCCCTGTTTTTATCTTTTTTTTTCTGGGTGGGACGTGCGCGGCATAAATCTTGAGAAAGGATAACCTTTCATGGGGAGAAAGGTTTTTTTTTTCAAAAGTCTGAGTTTAGGCGCGGTGGGAATCGTCTTATTTGAGGATTTTTTAAAAAAATGACAAAACGGTTAGGTTGGGTTAGGTAATGCTATGCTGGGCTAATCTAAAGTGACTTGAGCAACCAGAATTAGGTTTATTGGGTGCCTAGGGCTTGGTCCAGGCTAGTGACATGATTAGGCTACAATATCAAGCCTAAAAGTTTTCAAAAATTTAATTTGGCAACTGAAATTTGTATTTTTGGTGAAATTTTTTTTTAGTTACTTAAAAGTCCCCAGCCAAAAGGCTGATAATACGTGGTTTGGGTCTCGTCTTTGGATGCACAAGGAATCTCAAAGGTTCAGGTTAAATTAGGTTTAATAAATAGAGTTTACCTAACCTAACCTAACCCAATCCAAAAAATAAAATTTTAATTGGAGTTCCGCATCTTCGACAATGCAAATGATGTGATTCTGTCGCAATGCCAGAAAGTTTTTCAGATTGAAAATAAAGAGCCACAGATGAGAGGAATGGCTGCAGCCTTTTTTTAGGCCAATAAAAACCAACCAAAAAAAAGTTTAAATCTTATGATGAATGATTTCAACTTAAAGATAATGCAATGAGCAATCAAATATTGATTGAGAATTTTTTTAAAAAATGACAAAACGGTTAGGTTGGGTTAGGTAATGCTATGCTGGGCTAATCTAAGGTGACTTGAGCTACCAGAATTAGGTTTATTGGGTGCCTAGGGCTTGGTCCAGGCTAGTGACATGATCAGGCTCCATTATCAGGCCTAAAAGTTTTCTGAAATTTAATTTGTCAACAGAAATTTGTATTTTTGGTGAATTTTTTTTTTAGTTACTTAAAAGTCCCCAGCCAAAAGGCTGATAATACGTTGTTTGGGTCTCGTCTTCGGATGCACAAGGAATCTCAAAGGGTCAGGTTAAGTTAGGCTAAATAAATACAGCTTACCTAACCTAACCTAACCCAATCCAAAAAATAACACTTTAATTGGAGTTCCGCATCTTTGACAATGGAAATGATGTCACAATGCGAGAACGTTTTTCAGATTGAAAATAAAAAGCCACAGATGAGAGGAATGGCTGCAGCCTTTTTTAGGCCAATAAAAACCAACCAACAAAAAGTTTAAATCGTATGATGAATGATTTCAACTTAAAGATAATGCAAAGAGCAATCAAATATAGTTTTTTTTTTTCGCCTCCGAAATGACTAGGAAATTTGTTTGAATTGAGAAAGAAAAAAAAATTCTGGGAAGAAAGGAGAAATGAAATAATAATGTTTTATCATTCCGTCAGTTTGGCTTCAAGAAGAATCAATCAACCTATCTCCCTTCTTGGACTTATAAATAACATTCTTTTTCTTTTGGGATTTTACTTCCTTTTTTTTTCTCAGTTCAAAGGAGAAATGGTGTTTTATTTTCACATAAGGGTGGAGCTACATCTGCCGGGGGCTTTTTCCTTTTTTTTTTTTCACCCGCTTTTAGTCAAATTGCGACAACTAAATACCAAAAAAAATTCTTTTTAAAAAACCGTTTCTTTATTAAACCATTTAACCGTCTACGCCTTTGTTATATAAGTCTCCCTCCCCAATTTGTTATTCATTTCTAATTGAACCGAAAAAAAGAAAGAAAAAGGAAGGGGAAAAAAGGAAAGGAATTCTTGTTGGAACAAGAAGAAAATTATAAACGCGTTTGAAAAGTTGATTTAAGTATTGTATTGAAGATTTGAAATGCAAATTTTTGCGAACCCTGAAATCATTATCACATTTAAAAAGAAAGTTTCAGGTCGAGGAATTCATTGCTGCCGCGAATGTTAATGGTTGGGGATGGAAAACAGGGAAGGAGGGCAAGGAAACAAAGTAATTACAAAGTAAAATCAGTTTAAGACAAATAAACTTTATATACTGCTTATATACGGGGTGATCGCAATAAACTCGGAGGGCTTTACGGGTGTGGAAGTTATCCGTATGTATTTAACTTTGTGAAGTTTTAGAATAACATCAGGTTAGGTGAGGAGGCTCCGACGCTTTTATAGAAATGATAAAATTAGATGGGCAGGCTGAAACTGGCTTTTCCAAAGGGCGCAAGCAAAAAATCACGAAAAGCTTTTTTATAGTTTTTGTTTTAATTGAAGATAAAAATTTAGTTACATTTTAAGAAGACAGGGTTGACTATTGATTTGTCTATAAGCGCCCTGTCTTCTTAGAAATCGTGTAAATTTTTTTTTGGAGCTGTAAGAAATTTGTCAAATTATTTAGTGAAAATTACATTTATTTTGCTTATTAATTTTTAGAAATTCAAGTTTAAACTAGAAGGGTTTGATCTACTAAAAAAAGCGAAACGTCTTTACAGAGCTTTTTTTTTAATGTTTTTATTTTTAATAAAGATAAAAAATTTACCTACATTCTAAGAAGACAGGACTGACTATTGATTTGTGTATAAGTGCCCCGTCTTCTTAGAATTCGTGTAAATTTTTTATTTTAGAAAATTTGAACTGTAAGAAATTTGTCAAATTATTTAGTGAAAATTACATTTATTTTGCTTACTAATTTTTATAAATTCAAGTTTAAACTAGAAGGGTTTGATCTACCAAAAAAAGCGAAACGTCTTTACAGAGCTTCTTTTATTGTTTTTATTTTTATAAAAGAAAAAAAAATTCACCTACATTCTAAGAAGACCGGGCGAACCATTGGTTAGTCCGTAAGCGCCCCGTCTTCTTAGAATGAGAATACATTTTTTTTATTGTTGAAAAATTTGTAAAAGCAACGGGCGCATTATTTTGAGGGGCGCATAAAGATTCAACCGGTAGCCCGGCGAGGAAAAAAGTTTTCGGGCTGGTGCAAGTGTCCAAACTGCTTTGAACAGGAAATTTCACGAGTAAACTAAAGTTCAACTTAGTTGAATCTCGTCACGTTTAATTTTTTTTTTTAACTTTTTATCTAAATGCCATCTCTACGGCGCTTCTTTCCGAGACATGTAAACAATTTCATTAACTAACGTTTATGCCAAGTTGATGTGGATTTAATAAGCTTACACGGATTTCCTTTCTGACATTTTCTTCCTTACAGAATGCTTAGCAGAGCATGCGGAAGAAGACAACACACGGAAAGGATGATGAAGACATTTAAGGAATTGGGAAATAGGTTTCGGTTTAGAATTCCTACGCTTTACCGTAAATTTGATAATTGGCAAAGCGTTTGAATTCTGAATCAGGATCTATTTGCATACTCGTTGAGTAAGAAGATCCTTAAGCATCGTATATACCAGCGGTTGATTTGATTCGTAACCAAGGCTCATCGGGAGTGTGTATCTCAAGTCGCCGGTTAATCTCTTCGAATTATTGTCTAGATTATATTTTCCCTTTACTCGACTCCCTCTCAAAACGAATTTAATTATTTTTTAATTCCATTCTTTCTTTTCTTCCAGGTAAGGTCGTAATGAAAGGGCACGCTTGGATGAAGATCATCGTAATTATTTGTTGCTCTCCTCTTCGATCAGGTAAAAAAAAAAAGAGGGGAAATTGCTGACCCTTTTCTGCGGTTGTAGCGAATTCATTTGTCTGGGTTGTTATGTTTTTTTTTTCTACGAGGTCGTTTCGGGGCTTTAAAATTGAAATCGGAATTTCATTTTCATCCCGAAAACGATGGTAGTCTCGTACTAACGAGGTAAATGGGTTTCAAATATCCATTTTCACGTGTTCGTAATTTTTTAAAAAAAAAATAACGGGATTGTGAGGTAAAGAGAGTGTGTCTAGTTTTGTGTTTGAGGAATTTTAAAGCTGGGGCTAGGAAAGCATTATAATTTTTTTTACAATTTCTATTTGGCAAGAAATTATTTCTAGAATTTTTCTTAGGTGAACTGTTTTTTCTCAAATTTTTGTTAGCCCAGGAATTTATTTGAATAAGCAAGAAAATCCTTTCTGAAAAATCAAAAATTTCAAAAATCAAAAATCAAATTTTTCTTTTGGTAAAATCATTCTTCCTAGAATTTATTAATTTTTGTTTGAGAATCGATTCTTTTTTAGAATTTTCCCATTGGGAATCACTACTTCCTAGAATGTTTTCTTTAGCGATTAATTCTTTTTAGAATATAGTGTTTCTTTGGCGAAAAATACTTTCTAGAGCTGAATTTTTTCAACGAAAAATTCTTTCCAGAATTCAATTTTTCTTTGGCTAAAATTTTTTTCTAGAATTCTTTTCTTTCCAGAACTTTTTGCTTGAGAATCAAACGCTTCCAGAATTTTCGTTTGAAAATCAATTCTTTCCAGAATTTCTGCTTGGGAGTCGATCGTTTCTAGAATTTTTCTTTGGGAATCAATTGTTTCTAAAATTATTTTTTGGGTTTAAATTTTTTTCTAGAATGGAATGTTTCTTTGGCGAAAAATTCTTTTCAGAATTCTTTACCTTTCAGAATTTTTGTTTGGGAATCAATTCTTTCCAGAATTTTTGTTTGGGTTTGTTTCTATAGAATTTTTCTTTAGTAATCAATTCTTTCTAGAATTTTTATTTAGGAATAGAATTTTTCTAGAATTTTCGTTTAGGAATCAATTCTTTTTAGAATTTTACTTTATGAATCAATTCTTTCTAGAATTTTACTTTGGGAATCAATTCTTTCTAGAATTTTACTTTGGGAATCAATTCTTTCAAGAATTTTACTTTGTGAATCAATTCTTTCTAGAATTTTACTTAGCGAATCAATTCTTTCTAGATTTTTTCTTTGTGAATCAATTCTTTCTAGGATTTTACTTTGTGAATGAATTCTTTCTAGAATTTTACTTTGTGAATCAATTCTTTCTAGAATTTTTCTTTAGGAATCAATTCTTTTTAGAATTTTTTCGGGAAACCAATTCTTTCTAAAAAATTTTTAGGGAATCAATTTTTTCTAGAATTGAATTTTTCTTTGGTGAAAAATTTCTTACTGAAACCTCCTTTGGCAAATTGTTTCCTATTCGCTAAAAACTCCATCTACCACCACTAACTTCAATCCCGACCTGCACCGACCTCCTTTATCAAAATAGAGCCTAATTCCAGAAATATAAAATATTCCATCTTTCAAAAATTTCTTTAAAGAAACTTTAATTGCTCTAGCGTTTCTATGAAAACATGAAAGCCCTTTACCTAAATAACAAAACGACTAACAAATTGAATCATTTAACTCAGAAGAACGACCTCTTTCAAAATAGAACTTCCCCATTCTCAAATATAAATAACAAAAAAAAAAAACTTTAAAGACTTCCTAAACCGTATTAAATGGAGTCCAACAAAAAGCAGTCATTCTTCCTACCTCTTATTCAAAATCTTAAGTTTTTCATTTAAATTTTCTGAAAAAAAAGTTCAAGATAAAAAAAAGTTTAAAAAAAAAAGTGAAGGAGATTTAAAACAAAAGAGAGTTGAGTTACGAGGAGACGTCCAGATGAAGTGCTTGTAACTCCTTGTACACTTTTCTTTTTACTTCGATCTGCCACATAAATCTTAAAACAGAGTTTACCTTTTTTTCTTTCGTTTTTTTTTTAACTTCTTATGTATACAGTATATATCACTTAAGTCGTATTAACTTTTAGAGAAAAGCGATGAGCTCAGGCCTAAAAAAAAAAAAAAAAGAAAGAACTACGAGAACTGAAAGCCCGGCCATTATCTATGAATAATCTAGTTTGAAACGGAAGACAAGAGAACAAAAACCAATGAAACGAAGCGGGATCAGCGGAACGGAACGAGAACGGGGGAATGGGTCGGGACGATCGAAAAAAAAAAGGAAGTCAAAATACCAGAGATTGAAATATTTGATGACGGATAAAGGATAAAAAAAGACCAAAAGGATAAGTAAAAAGGTAGAAGGGAGAAAAAGAGAAAGAGAGAGAATGATAGATGGCAAATAACAAAGTGTCAAGTCGAGAATTACGAGTTAGAACTAGGTCTAGAGATATCAGATAGCCCCAGTTCTCTTGATACTTTTGCTGCCTCACCGTCGTTGAACATGGGCTACATTTTAATGCATTTCCCTTAAGGAAACTTCCTTCTTTTTTAACAGATCCATTCGTTTTATTTATCTTGTGACGTGGGGAATATTTGGGAAGACGGAAGGAAATTAAAGAAAAATTTTTACAATACAGCAATGGTCCCTTTGAAAAAAAATTTTTGGTTGGTGAAAATTCTTTTAGAAAAGAATTAATTTAGCAAACTTTTCAATTTTTTAATTTCATCAAGTTTTTTTAAATTTCTCTTGTCAAACGAATTTTTTGATAATCTTTTTTTGTTTAACAAATTTTTTGATAATTTTTTTTGTTTAACAAATCTTTTGATAATTTTTTTTTGTCGAACAAATCTTTTGATAATATTTTCTTGTCGAACAAATCTTTTGATAATTTTTTCTTGTCGAACAAATCTTTTGATAATTTTTTCATGTCAAACAAATCTTTTAATAATTTTTTCTTGACGAACAAATCTTTTGATAATTTTTTCTTGTCGAACAAATCTTTTGATAATTTACCACCAAATTTTTATTTTTTTTAATCCTCTTAAATTAAAACAAAAAAAAATATTTTATCATTATCATAAATTTTGTAATACGCTTTGATCAAACTCATCGAATTTTATCTTTTATTAATAATTGATTTAAATTAATATTTCCGATATATTGCTTTATCGAAAAAATAATCATTGATCGATTAGTTGCAAAGCGTCTTCTTTCTCCCTTCAGGCCGTGGCCTCTATTTTTTTCGAATCGATCACAATAATAATTCCAGACAATTATTTCCTTCCTCACTCTTCGCCATACAGCGTTAATTAATTTTCTTCAATAAGGGAAGAAAAGCAAAAAAAAAAAAATTTCCTCGACTAAATTATTAAAAAAAAGGAGGGAAAAGAAGAAAAAAATTAATCTGTTAAAAAAATACATTTTCCGGAAAACAAAAGAAGCAATAAAAATTGTATTAAAAGTGAATGAGTAAGTCTGAGTCTGTTAGGAAATCTTTTGAAAACAATATTAATTCTACCGTTCCGAAAATTGTTCCTTAATCCATCCTTTGAAGCTCTTCAGTTGAGAAAATTAGAAATTTCAAATTGTGTGTTTAGAACCTTGACAATCTCTTCTAAACAACTTTTCCAGCTTTCGAATTTCCCATTTCAATTTCATTTTCCCTACTTCTACAATCCCTTTTTGCTTTTTCTCTCCTTCGGTTTTTTTTTTACATCTCATAGAGCTATGTCAGCAAAGTGTCAAATTTTACAGGCAGAGCGATTTTTCGAAAGCTGACGATGAGCTTCGATTCCGGGATTAAACCTCTTTTTTTTTTTTCATTTTTGGATTTTAATGAAGCCGGGGTTATACAGTACATGCAACAAATGAAATTTCAATCCCACGCTTTTTTCCTCTCCCCTAGTTGCGTAATTGGATATAGACTGGGATGAAAACACATTCGAATATGAGTTGCATCGTGTATATTTTATCCCCCCCTCGAACTTGTGGGAATTAAACAAAAACACAAGTAAAATTGCGGTTGAAATAATAAAGCAACATAACCGGAAATAAATGTTAAGAAAACGAAATTACAACTTCAATTATCAAAGGAAGTCAAAATTAATTTTAACAGACCTTCAACTTTTTCACCTCTTCCTTAAAATTCTCATGTCCAAAAAAAAAGTAAAGCCTGTTTTTATTTGTAATTTTTATTTTACCCTTTTCACAAAAAAAGGGGGAGACCCGATCGAGTTCGTTTTTATTCTTTTCGAAACGAATTGAATGGGACAGTCCTCTCAATAGATAACACCAGAAGCGTTCCCTTGTATTAAAAAGACACGGAATCCGTGTTCTCCGAAAATCGCAAAGGCAAAACCTTCCGCTAACCTCCTTCCCCTTCTCCCGACAGTTAATTCCAGTTTTCGAAGTTTTTCAAAACTCGGTCCCAGGTGTTTTCCGTTAATGAAACTTTGCCAGCTAAATACAATATTGCCAACAGTATTTCACTGAATTGAGCGTTACAGCCCTTTTTCGTTTTAAACAATTCCTTCCGAGGTTTTCTGAATGATTTACCTTAAACCCCGATTGCTTATCAATTCTTCTTAGCGTTTACTACTTCGAGTTGTGCGAGTGAATTTATCTAAGCAGATTAATTTGGATTTTCCAAAGAAAATTCGGAAGAGTTGCCTACTTTTTTTCGTAGTGAAAAGTTGATGACGAAAATGTTCATGAATATGTTTATGAACATTCTCTGATATTACTTCAGATCACAATTCACACCATGTACTTCTTTTTTGTACAGAAAAAACGATTTTTGCGGTCATGTTCATGAACATGTTCAGCATGTTTATGAACATATGTCTGTTAACATGCTTAAAAACATTCTCCAACATCAAACCGGATGAATCTTATGATGTAAAGTCTTTTTGTGCCAAGAATGCGATGTTCACGATCATGTTCATGAACATGTTCAGCTTGTTTATAAACATGTGTTTGTGAAATATGTTTGTGAACATGTTTATAAACATTCTACAACCTCAAACCGGATCAACCTCATGATGTAAAGTCTTTTTCTGCCAAGAAAGTTATGTTCACAATCATGTTTATGAACATGAACATGTTCACCATGTTTATGTCTGTTAACATGTTTACCAACTTCAAACCTGATCAATCTCATGATGTAAAGTCTTTTTGTGCCGAGAATGCGATGTTCACAATCATGTTCATGAACATGTTCAGCTTATTTATGAACATATGTTTGTGAAGTTTGTTTGTGAACATGTTTATAAACATTCTACAACCTCAAACCGGATCAATCTCATGATTTTAAGTCTTTTTCTGCCGAGAAAGTTATGTTCAAAATAATGTTCATAAACATGTTCACCATGTTTATGTTTGCTAACATGTTTACAAACTTCTCCAACTTCAAACCGGATCAATCTCATGATGTAAAGTCTTTTTTGTTCCGAGAATGCGATGTTCACAATCATGTTCATGAACATGTTCAGCTTGTTTATAAACATATGTTTGTGAACATGTTTATAAACATTCTCCAACCTCGACCCTGATCAACCTCATGATGTAAAGCCTTTTTCTGCCGAGAAAGTTATGTTCACAATCATGTTCATGAACATGTTCACCATGTTTATGTTTTTCACATGTTTACCAACTTCAAACCTGATCGATCTCATGATGTAAAGTCTTTTTGTTGCTTATTACCTTTCATTTTGATAGAAAGCACTTTTTTGGCGGGTTTTTCAAAATCAAATTGAGCTTTTATCTGTATAAAAACCTTTTCCTTATCAATTTTTTTCTTGCTGAGCCTCAATCAAGAGGAAGCTTGCGCCACCTTACCCCACCATAAACAAGAAATTTATATCCAGCCTGATGCTTTTCCCCCTTCATAAATTTCCATAGTAGCCCCAGTTTCTTTGTCCCCTTTACGACTGTGATAATAGCTTGATTCTTCTATTAATGGAAAAGTAGTAATTTATGCAGCTTGATCAAATCCTTTCAAAACTGCCGATTGAAAATGAATGGCCCTTTCAAAACCGATTTAATATTTCACGACAAAAGGTGATACTCGATCCTGTATCTCTTTCTAACGTGGAACATCATACACGTTTTAATCAAAATTCAATAAAATTCATTTCCATTAATCATGGTAGCTAATTTCGTTTCATGATAATACTCCAAAAACCGATTGAATCTTTTGAGTAAAATTCAAAACATGTACGTTTCCTTTGACCGTTAACCGTATGCTTTGATGCCGTGAATTAACTACCGTCTAACTTCCGAGTGGGAACATAGTTTAACACCCAACGTATTACCTTTTATTTAGATAGAAAGCACTTTCAGTTAAGGCAGTTACGGCTATCCCACATGAAATCACACAAGGCGGAACCGCAACCTCAAGGAGTATATTCTCAAAAGCCGCGGATTTTCCCAGAGTTTCGGGATGCGACGCCTTTCCCGACGTCAATTGCAATTTACAACAAAAAATGTTTTTCAATCTCTTCTCGCATTCTTCTGCAATTAAGGAAACCGTTTTTTTTGGGGTCAAGACTTTCCAAACAAAAAATCGAGGAAAGCCTTTAACCTATGAAATCTTTTTTCTTCCCGTTATTGATTTAGCCGCCTTTATAAAAAAGAAAAGGATAAAGAAAATGATCATCGAAAAGAGAATCGCAATCAAGTTAAAAAGAGAGAAAAAAAAAACGGCGAAAAGAAACGAGGGGGAACAACTTCTTTGTGTGGCTTACCAAGTGATAATGCCAAAGCGAGGATCAAAGATAAGAAAAAAAAACGAGGCTGACTTTGAAAATGCATTTGAATGAATCTCAAGCTAAACATCTCGGTGATTAAAAATATCTTTCTTTTTTTGAAGACGGGCTGTCAAATCAGACTATTTCACCGCCACTGCCAACTTAAGGAAAAAAAGGATACAGTGGAGAAGGGATAAGAGGAAGGGGGAGAGAGAAAAAGATCAAAACATGCGACTGGAAACGATTGGAATCTCCGGCTTCATCCGTGCATAAAAAAGAAGCGAACCGCCATGTTTGTTTGATGACGTCACCCCCGAAACTGTCAGCAATTCAACAAACATGTGTCTCTGTCGTGTTCTCCACTTCATTAACAATACAATGTATTGTCATCTCTCTCTCTCTTTGCTAAATTCCCTTTGGTAATTTTGTCTCTTTCTCTATTAAACAACTTTGAAAATTTTACCACATTTTAATGTTTACTATTTATTTTTTAAAATTCGCCAACATTGATTTTGGTTTCGGTTTTTAAGAGTTGGAAATAGAGATAGGAGAAAGGTTTTCTGCCCTTACTAAATGTTTTAGCTTTTCTAGGAATTTTTTTGAACGATTTTTTGTAAGAAAATTAAGTTTTTCTGAAACATTTTTAAAATAGAAATTTTGCTAAAGTTTTCTTTATAATCATACAATTTTACACTTTATAATCAATACAATTTTTTTGGCAAATGATTTTTCTAGAATTTTTTTTAGCAAAAAATGTTTTTCTAGAATTTTTTGGGCAAAGAATATTTTTCTTGAATTTTTCTTTGGCAAATCATTTTTCTACAATGTTTTGGGCAAAAAATGTCTAGAATTTTTTGTACAAAAAACGTCTCTAGAATTTTGTGGGCAAAAAATGTCTAGAATTTTTGGACAAAAAATGTCTCTAGAATTTTTTGGGCAAAAAATGTCTAGAATTTTTTGGGCCAAAAATGTTTCTAGAATTTTTTGGGCAAAAAATGTCTCTAGAATTTTTTTTGACAAAAATTTTTCTCTTGAATTATTCTCGGGCAAAAAATTTATATCTAGAATTTTTCATTGGCAAAAAATTTATTTCTAGAATTTTTCTTTGGCAAAAGATTTATTTCTAGAATTTTTCTTTGGCAAAAGATTTATTTCTAGAATTTTTCTTTGGCAAAAGATTTATTTCTAGAATTTTTCTTTGGCAAAAGATTTATTTCTAGAATTTTTCTTTGGCAAAAATTTATTTCTAGAATTTTTCTTTGGCAAAAAATTTATTTCTAGAACTTTTCTTTGGCAAAAAATTTATTTCTAGAACTTTTCTTTGGCAAAAAATTTATTTCTAGAATTTTTCTTTGGCAAAAAATTTATTACTAGAACTTTTCTTTGGCAAAAAATTTATTTCTAGTATTTTTCTTTGGCAAAAATTTATTTCTAGAATTTTTCTTTGGCAAAAAATTTATTTCTAGAACTTTTCTTTGGCAAAAAATTTATTTCTAGAACTTTTCTTTGGCAAAAAATTTATTTCTAGAATTTTTCTTTGGCAAAAAATTTATTTCTAGTATTTTTCTTTGACAAAAAATTTATTTCTAGAACTTTTCTTTGGCAAAAAATTGTTTGCTTAATTTTTTCTCAGCCAAAATTTTTTTTGGCTAAACTCTATGCCTGCTGAAAAACCAAACTGCAAAACTTCCTGCATAAAAGACTTACAAAATTCAAAAAAATCTTGTTGGGTGTTGACAAGTGTCACGTGTGGAGAGATCCTTCAAAAAAAAGGCTTTTGGGAAAACCTTTTTTGATAAGAAGGAAAGTGACAAATGGAGACCATCGGTCAGACAACGTAAAAGGGATTCCTTTTCGTCGACAACCATTCGATGAATGGTCATTAAACACAGATATCGATCAACTATCGCTTGAAGGGAAAAAAAAAGTTACATAAAAGAATTTTGTTTCTGGAAAAAATATGTATAAAGTTAAAAGGGGATCAAAAAAATAAGACGGGGAAAGAATCTTTGTTTTGCATGTACATGTCATTTGTCCTCCATGATAAATTGTAATGAATCATCGATTTCCCGAAAACCTTCAGCCGCGAAATCCACCTCATAACCCTGTTTTTCACTTTCCCCCTCTTATATTTTCCCATTGGAGACCTTTGCGTGCTTTCCTGTAATTTTTCTTACGATTTTGAAAACTTATGATCCTTTTGCTCATCCTCTCCTTTGCTTCGGAAATTATTATCACTACTGTGAATCCGGGTTTTTAATGGATTCTGGCACATTTTGTGCGAGGATAAAGGCCTATGGAATAGATCGATGAAATATATTCTGGCTGATATTATGAAGATTCAGGGCTGGCCAAGAAAGAACAGCCACGTGACTCAATAATGATGAAGTGAAAAATTTTGAATCCCGCCTAATGGGCGGTGAGCTTTTTGCGCTACTCGAGCCTAATTCCGCAGCGAGAGAGATATTCACAAAATGATTTATGAAAACCCACACTTTATCATCAAAACCTCCCCGATTAAACTTCATATCGCTATTTCCTTTTCTCCTTTATCATAATATCAATCATCCTAATGGGCGACAATCAACCGAATCAAGTAATTTATTCCGTTATTCCTTTCCCCTTTAAATGAGAGAATAATTAAAGATGCCATTGTTTTAAGGGAGTCCTTTTACGTTGCCGCGTTTTCAGCTGAAACTATTTCCCCCCCTAGAGGTAATAAACTAAAAAGTAAGAAAGTTTCCAATCCTCATATATTCGTGATAAGATATAGAATCTGTCGAACGCTGGCTGGGTTTCAATCAAGGAGTTACCTTTAAACCATCAAAATGGCCGAATAAATCACTCTCTTACAAAACAATTGTAATCGATTAACCTTTTTCTTACTTAACGGTCCGTTTTTATTCTCTCTTCCCCCCCAAACTCACGGACCATGATTGCTGCTGTATTTTCATTTAAACAAATTGTTTCCTCGTTTTTTTTTTGTTGTTCGGATTTTTTATTAAGGCGCGTTTCCTACATGATTACGTTTCAAGAAAGAAAAATAAGAGGAAATTAAAATTTATTGGATAACTATTTATTCATAAACATGTTATCAATAAATTCGAAAAACGACTTGGGGTATAGAGAGATCGAATAAAACTCGGGAGAATATTGTTGATTTTATGCCAGATCGAGAACATATTTTGAAAAATTTACACCGGGAGTTATTTCATATCATGTCTGGGATCGTTCCTCGAGGCTAAATCCGGTGCACGGTTCTCCTGTTTCGTACGCCTACTCGCATGTTTCGACGCTTCGTCAATCATTATAGATACACAATATCCAACGTTTAGTATTATTAGTTATTTTATCGAGGATCGCATTGATAAAATTTGTGGCGGGGTTAACTGGGATATGGTTTCTGGGGGGGAAATGATGATTAGCGTAATCGAGTTTAATGATCATTACTGAGAGGTATAATACCCGGACAATACACTACCATGATGCTGTTGTTGCCTTGAGGTCAATAATCTATGTCTAAAATGTTCGAGAAGCATATTATATGCATTTCCTTATTGGTTTTTAGTAAGCGAACAAGAATTTTAGGGTTTGCAGCTAATTTGAAAGGTTTTCGTAGAAATCGTCAGTCGTGCCTAGGACGCGATGCAGAACGGACCTATTTTTTATGACGGTATTTTTTAAAAATTTTAATTTTTTAGGGATAGAAAATGATTTTTAAGGATACTTTTGATCTTTAAGATTGTCTTGAAGACTTTCGGTCGTTCCTGGGACGTGTTAGTGAACAGACCTATGTGTTAAAATCATTTTTACTTTCGAGCTCCCTAGAGTGAGGAAGTATTGCGGTCGTGTCAAAAATGAAATTTCTAAAACACTGCGAATTTTGCCGTGAAATGGCGAGAAATAACCGTAAAAATGGTTTTTGGGCTGACGTCCGTCCGTCCGTTCGTTAGAACGTCCGTTCGTCTGTTCGTGCACTTTCGTTTTTCGCCTGTGTTTCCGAAACCGAAAGAGATAGCGCAACGAAAATTGGCAACCGCCTTGCTCAGGAAGAGGGAAAACTGTTATTCCATCATTAAGACCATCCGGCCAAATTTACGGCTTTGGCAGGGCCAAATAAGGCCAAATTTAGAGTTTTCGGGAATTTTCTCGAAAACGGCTCTAACGAGTTTTTTCAATTTTTGTGTGGAGATGCCTGAACCTATTAAAAACAACTTTTACCTTTGTCATTTTTCCGTGAAAAACCGCCCTACCCGGAAAAACCGAAAATTTTTAAGTTTTACTGACAGCGCCGACATGGGACTCGACTTCGACTGAAAAATGGTCGGAGATTTCAAATTTTTGGTCCATTTTGTGATTTGAAGGCAACCCTGGCAAGTTTAGAACTTTGGCAGGCCAAAAAATGAATTTTCAAAGATTTTCTCGAAAACGGCTTTAACGATTTTTCTTATTTTTTGTGAGAAGATACCTGATCCTATAATGAACAACTTTTCTCTGTCATTTTTCCATAAAAAATCGCCCTCCCCAGAAAATCTGAAAATTTTGAAGTTTTACAAATAGCGGTGATATGGGACTCTATTCTGACTAATTAATAGTTAGGGATTTTAAATTTTCGGTCCATTTCCCAGCCACCTCCCGACCTCCCAAGTCCCCAATGATGCCTTAATCGAATGAAGCTATACCTCGACTGAGCGAGAAAGTGACTAGTCTTCCCCGGACTGCTATTCCCCTAGTTGTAGTTTTGCCTTTGACTTTTTGTCAATTTCAAATTTTTTCCTGTCTCCTCCGTCAAATAATTTCAATTTAAAATTGTCAAAATGAATTTTTTTACTTTTAGACTCAATTTAATAATTTTTGGGGCGCCACACAGAATTGTTCCCTTCAATTTTTTTGGAACGTTTTTGTTTCAACGACGAAAGTGAAATCCACTTTGAATGGATAAAACAATGTTTTTTGTCTTTTCCATTCTCGTATGCAGGGAAACGGTAAACAAAGGGTAGACGAAAAAAAAAAATCAATCAAAAAGAACATTTTCGTTATGTTTGAAGCAATAGACCATGCCGGGACTTATCGATGAGATAAAAGAAAACCAAATGATGTGGAACGGAAATTTTTCTTTTGACACGTTCACGATTTTCGATTCTTTCACTTTTTTTTTTGAGCCGCTTTTAACAATGCTAGAAAATTTTTGATTTTTCAACATTATTCTGGCGAAAAAAAGTCTTCCCCATCGTGCACGACTCACGGATTGGATAACTCATGGAAATCTAAACGAATTGTACAAGGCGCTTTCATTTTCAATAACACACGGTTGCCTAATCAGCGATACGAAGGAGTTTTTTATTTTATATCAAGCAGATAAATCTAAACGATTTATTGAAGGCGTCTCGTTAAAACCAACGCACAAAAATCTAAACGATACTTTGAAGGTGTTTAATAAAACTAACGCATGGAAATCTAAACGTTGTTTTGAAGGCGTCGAGGGAAATACATTGAACATGTTTTCATCTCGAAATTTTTTGTTTCTGTTATCGTCGGTCCTTTTAAGGAAAAAAAGGAAATAGTCGGCTTTTAGTATAATGCTGTGTTTAAAGCGGCGTTTTTATTAAGAACCGTGGGAAACCGCAGGATCGGCTGTCCGACGTTTCGAATTAAACCGAGAGCTCCCATTCAATAATCCCGTCTTTTTTTTTAACCAAACGAATTCTTTTCAGCCATCTTAAATTTTTTTTTACCCCGAAAACTTTTTTATAGGAAACCCAAAACTGGCGCCTTCGAGTTCTTTGTTGTTCTAAATATGATTCCATTCTTAAAAAATGATTTTGGGACTGGAAAAAAATTTTTTTTAAAAGCAGGAATTGAGGTCTGATTGAGAAACGGTTCCAAGCGACGATTCGTTGGCTAAAAAGAATACAAAAGGATAAAAAGGTTTCTTATGGCGGCATTCCTTCCGGTTGGAAAAAAAAAGAAAAAGGATTGCGTATTTATATTTTGTTCACGATGCGGTCTCTTTCAGATCAACGAATCTTATCTAGTTATCCTTTTAAATGCGACTTGAGGCAATCGACCTTTCATCAAGTCTTGTATCCCTTTTCCCTTCGTTGACCGTTGGATATCATTTTCAAACCGCTCGGTTTACCTTATTACTCCGCTTAGCGGATTAAGAAAAAAAACAAAAAAAAAATGGTGAAAAAATTTATTTATTTTTATTTTTTTTGTTTTAAATATGGGCGCGTTTTTTTTTTTTTCGTTCTTTTCGTTTTCTTTTCATTCTATTATTTTAATTGTATTTGAATGAAAAGGAAAAAAGGGAAAGGCGTTAAAATTTACAAGTTTTAGAAAAGTTAGTTAAGATTTTTTACTTTCGAGCTCCCTAGATTGAGGAAGTATTGCGGTCGCCTCAAAAATGAAATTTGGCCATTTACCGGCTGACTTCAGCTGGGCTTAACTTTGCCCTAACCTCACAACACAAATTAAAATACTCCTTTTCAAGTATTTAATCTCTTCAACTTTCCCCAGCTATTGTATTTTTACAATAAAACATTTTTCCTTATTCTCCTCAACTAAGGTTCTTTTTTTATTATAAAACCTTTTCCCGACTTATTCTAAATCGAGCTATAATGAAAATCGTTTTAGCTCGAACCCCCCTTCGCATACTGTATAATTATAAATGGTTTCGTTTTGATGAGAAACCACAAAGAAAAGGGAGGGTAAAAACGAGTTTCTTTTTTCTTTTTTTTTTCCTAATACACTGCTGCCAACTTCATTTTTGTTCTCGATTCACGCTCATTGCATTTCACCTTGCTTTATGAGCTCGTTATTGGCAAGCAATTTTCATCATTTGAGGTTTTTCCATTTTTCTTTTTATTGTCTATCGAATGCGTAGTACGGAAAGTTTTTTAGGCTATAAATCAGTTGCAGAGCGCCACTTTATCAACTTGAGAACACGATAAAGTTTCTACAACACCTTTTTCTTCTTCTATCTTCGTTTTGTCTTTTTTTTTTTTTTTTTCAATGAAAAAAAGTAAAATAAATAATAAATTGAATGAATTTTTGTGTTTCATAACTTTTTTTTTTTGAAGGAAACTTTGATGACGAGTTTGTCCTTTATTCTCGTGACTTTTCTTTTTCTTTCATTTATCCTCTTCTTTTCAATGCTAATTTACATTCCGTGAGGAAAATTTTTAAAAAATTTCTTGATTTTGCAAAGGGATGGTTTTTCAAGAAAAGGAAAATTCATTGATTTCACTTTCAAGTTTTTTTTCTCTTTCTCTCTCTTTTGTCCTTGTGGTAAAAATAATTTAAATTCGATTCTTTTGAAAGGAAAAATTGTTAATTGCGTACCTGTATCGTTAAAATACAGCGCGGGGAAAAAATTTAAAAAAAGTTTCATAACGAAATAAATATGTCCAAGGGATGATATAAAATTATCCGCAGAGAACTCTGAAAATTACATTTGTACTTGACTGGCTTTCAAATCACCGAGCATTAAACCGTGGGGTAGTGCCTTTCTCCCATTTTTTTTGATCCCTAACCGACGTGCACCACGACTGTTGTAACCATTTTTCTCAAATAAAATTCCAATTTCTAACTGGCGGTATGAATAAAAATACCGTTAATTTTTTTTTATTTTATCTTTATATATTTCAGTGGCAATTACACCGGATCGTGTCTTTTGATAGAAGCCATTTTTTTTTTTTTTTGGAGGATACGTCTTGAATTAAATAAATTTTTTTTTGTTGCAGAAGCAGATTACACACTGGATGATTCGTTTTGGAAGGAGGAGGTCAGTCCAGCAGGTAAGTTATCAGCAATTTATTTTAAATTTAATTTTAAAGTTTAATTTTAATTTTCTTACTTTTTTTGCGTTCTGATTTAAAGAAAGAAAATTTTTTGAAAAAAATTAATGACAAACAAAATTTAACTTTTCAGTTTTTTTATTTGGGAATATTTTTTCAACATTTTTCTTGTCAAACAAATTTTTTGATAATTTTTACTTTTTGAACAAATTTTTTGATAATTTTTCTTGTTGAACAAATCTTTTGATAATTTTTCTTGTTGAACAAAACTTGATAATTATTTCTTGGCAAACGAATCTTTTGATTAATTTTTCTTGTTGAAGAAATCTTTTGATCATTTTTTTCTTGTTGAAGAAATCTTTTGATCATTTTTTTCTTGTTGAAAAAATCTTTTGATAATTTTTTTCTTGTTGAAGAAATCTTTTGATAATTTTTTTCTTGTTGAACAAATCTTTTGATAATTTTCTCTTGTTGAACAAATCTTTTGATAATTTTTTCTTGTTGAACAAATCTTTTGATAATTTTTTTCTTGTTGAACAAATCTTTTGATAATTTTTTTCTTGTTGAACAAATCTTTTGATAATTTTTTTCTTGTTGAACAAACTTTTGATAATTTTTCTTTTCAAACGAATCTTTTAATAATTTTTTCTTGTCAAACAAATCTTTTGATAATTTTTTCCTGCCTTTTTTTGCAAATTGGGACTTTTACGGAACAGAGACTAAGACTTAGCTGCCTGACGAAAAAATCTAACTACATATCTAAAAAATAGAAAGAAGTTACGTATGCCTTTATTCTTCTCAACGTTGAAAAATATCAAAAGATGATGACATGAAAAACTCTTACGATTTTTTACTCTCCCTGGCCGGTTAAAATTCATAAAGTTAAAGAAAAAAAAATCTTTTTTTTCCCCCTTTCCTTCCTTGATCTAAAAAGGTGTGAAAAGTTTGTGGAGTGTCTGAAGGGTAGTTTAACGAGTTTTATTGCACTTAAGGGATGAAATAAAAAGTTGGTCAGTCGCTGGATTGATCTCTTGCGACAAACTACAACCCTCACAACGATTTCATACCGCGAATGATAGCAGTTTTTTTTCCTTCGTCAATTTTTTTTTCTTTCAAAAAAAGGAAATGAAATTTTTTTTATAGTGCGTCCGAAGTGATTTTTCCAAAACACAAAAACATTTTTTTTCCTATTTGAAGAAACGAGATAAGACGGAAAGAAATTGCATCGAGATTATCCCTCCTGTTTGGACACGCAAGATTGGATAACATCTTTTCAATTGATGAAATTGAAATCGGATATACCCGAAGATTTCACAAAATAATGCACTTTATCCCGTTCGGCAGTTGCGGGGAAAACGAAATCAAAACGTGATCCATTATTTTCAGATTTTTGTTAAACGGTTTTTTTTTCGGAGCGAAAAATTATTTTCACGCCTATTACCGAAAATATCTTTTCCTTATGTTATAGGCTAAAAGAACATGATTTTTTTTCCACGATAAACTTTCGGTTTGGACTGAAGAAACTATTTGAGCACATATGACTTTCTCGTCCCTTTTTTTTTCACCTTATATTCTTATCACGTTTCTTATTTTCTGCAACACCATCTTTTCATTTGTTCTCCTCGTAGTATTCTTGTCCTGGCGGGTCTTTTTTTCTTTTATACAAATTTTATATCATAATACGGTAGGAACCGTCGAGAAAATCGATGAGCAATTTGTTTTCGGTGACTGAATTTTTTTGAAGATGAAATTCGGAGGATGAGTGGGAAGTTTTTTGATCACCAGTGTGATCTAGTGCGGATGATGTCCTGGACGAAGAGGATGATGTTGAGGATGAAGATGACGATATCGGAGGTAAAGAGGATGTCCCCAGATGAAGAGAAAAATTTCACGGATGAAGAGGACGTTGTTCCGGATGAAGAGGATGTTGTTCCGGACGAAGAAGATGTCCTAGATGAAGAAGACGATTTCCTTGATGAAGAACACGGTATACCGAATGAAGAGGATGTCCCAGATGAAGAAAAAGCTGTCGCGAATAAAGAGGATGATGCTGCGGACGAAGATGAGGATGTCCCAGATAAAGAGGACGATATTTCAGACGAAGAGTAGGATTTGTCGCGGATGAAAAGGATGAAGTCGCGGATGAAGAGGACGATTCCTTGGATGAAGAGAATGATGTCGCGGTTGAAGATGATAATCTGGCGGATGAAGAAGACGTCCCAGTTAAAGAAGACAATGCCGCTGACGAAGATGATGATGTCCCAGTTGATGAGGACGATGTCGCGGATGAACGGGATGAAGAAGAAGATCTTGCGGATGAAGAGGACGATATCTCGGACGAAGAGTAGGATGTCGCGGATGAAGAGGACGATTTTGTGGATGAAGAGGACGTCCCAGATGAAGAAAAAGCTGTCGCAAATAAAGAGGATGATGTCGCGGACGAAGATGGTGATGTCCCTGTAGATGAAGACGATGTCCAGGATGAGGAGGGCGATATTGCTGATGAGGAAATAGATGTCGCGAAGGAAGAGGAAGAGGTTGCAGTTGAAGAAGATGATCTCCTGAATGAAGAAGATGTCCCAGATAAAGAGGGCGTCGCGGATGAAGGGAATGTCCCAAATAAAGAAGATCTCGTTACGATAAGAAGATCTCGATCTTCTTAAGATGAAGAGGACGATGTCTCGGATGAAGAGGACGATATTTCGGACGAAGAGTAGGATGTCGCGGATGAAGAGGACAATTTTGCGGTTGAAGAGGATTTCGCAGTTGAAGAGGATGATCTCCTGGATGAAGAAAATGTCCCAGATAAAGAGGAAAATATCGCGGATGAAGGGGGTGTCCCAAATGAAGAAGACGATCTCGCGGATGAAGAAATCGATGTCCCGGAGGAAGAGTATGATGTTGCGGACGAAGAGGATGAAGTCAGGGGATAAAGAGGATGTTTTGTTCTTGTATGGCGTAGATTATGGCAATAAGCAAATTCAGTTATAAGGTTCTACTGGTGTTAGTTTTATTTGCCTCTTGAATAAAAGTCGAGGAACCGAAAATACCAAAACAGAGTAGATATCTTGCTAGGGCTCAAACTAACCCAAGCCAAACTTCTACTTCCTGCAACCCAGTTGTAACCTCATTGCTCCCATATAAAACCCCCTCTTATTCCTATCACATAAACCACTAAAAGGTGCTTTAGATTCAAGCGACATAATCCGATGCACATCAGAGATAAAAACCAAAAAAAAATTTTTAATTAGACTATTCAGATGCAACATCATGGGGATTTCCCCCCCATTCCACCTTTCACTTTTTCCAGTTTTGTTGCATATGTTGCTTTCTATCCGCACGACCAGTGTCGCTTACTTCCATATATTTTAACGTCAGGAGATAAAACGAAAGAGAAAGAGATAGAGTGAAAAAAAAAAAGAGGAGGAAGGAGGATTTTAAAAACAACGCTCGTTTTCAACTAAAGAGGGCTGTTAAAAAGTGTTGCGGGGGAGGAGGGGGAGATTCCCTTCCATCGACAACGATTCGTAACCGAGAAATATTTTCGGTTTTAGGGGAAAACGGTGTCAGCGACAGTAAGCAGTTGATGAATAAATTAAACCCCAAGAAAAAGCACCCGAGTAAATATTTCCTTTTTTTTTTTTTTCGTTCTTTTAAAGATACCGAGATTTTATCTTTCGGAATCCTTTGATACGGTTCATTCTCGTTACCCTTTTCCCCGCGTATTACACTTTCCCCCCCCCCTCCCTCTTTTTTCTTCTCGCCCTGTTTCCTCCCACGGGCGTGTTTACTTCATGATGATACCTTAGAAAATCCCGTTGCCTTGGAAATTTTTATCGTTAATGGTTAGGTTCCACTCGTTTAAGATCCCTTGAAACTTGGCAGTTATCGCAATAATCGACCCTTAAACAGCGGAGCTTTCTTCACTTTGCAAGCTATTATTGTTATAGGGATTAAAAATAAATTCCTCCGGGTGATCCTGGTATTACGGCCCCTCCGGTCTTTGTTGTAAAGTGCATGCATGCTAGAATGAGGGAAGAATGAAAAGTGGAAGGAGGACCTAAAAAGCGGTTCAATATATTCTATTGGAAACTCGTAACGGAACAGCATCTGATTGATCCATTATGGAACGTGGAAGAATGGAGAAACGTGAAGAAGTAAAGGAAAATCCATTAAAACCGCGTGCCTTGATAGAATATGATTGATTACTTTGGTTACGTAAATTATTCCGTTGGCTTACATCCTACAAATGTTTGGTTTTCTTCTTCGTCTTCTTTCGGATTTAAAAAAAAAAAAAATGAAAAATATATCATTAATCAAGTATTTGAAAATGATTTTTGTACTTTTCGAATTTTTTCTGCCTCTTTTTTTCTTCGTTCCTCTCCATTTAAGTGTCAGAATGAATAGTTAAAAGGTTTTATATTTAAATAGGTACGTTTCTCAAGTTGGGAATTCGTGCGAGAGAGGGAGTAGAAAATCAGGAGCGGATTAAGAGTGAAAAGTGAGGAAATGGTTCCGTGACGTTGAAAAAACGAAATTATTAAACAAAACTTTTCTATTTTGTTACTGAGTTGCTATTTTGGCCAATGGAAACTTTTGGAACCCGAAAATAGGCCAAAAAGGGAATTTTCGGGAACTAAAACGGGCTTCTGTTGGGTTCTGTTGACATTTCGAGACCCAAAGAGCTCCTACTGGCTGAAGAAGAAAGTTTTTGGAATCCAGAAGAGGTTTTTGTTCATTTTTAGAACCAAACGGGCTTATTTGGGCTAAAATATGAAGTTTTCAAAAAAATGGCTTTTCGGCCAAGTGGGAATTTTTAAACACCTAAAATGGCTCCTAATCGGCTTCTATTGGCTCTAATCTGCCAAAATATTAACTTATGGAACATAAAGGGCTTCTGTTGGCGAAAACAAGAACTTTTTGGAACTCAAAAGAGCTTTTTTGGGATTATAAATTTTTAAAGCTAAAAAAGGGCTCCTTTTGAAAAAAAATTAGAACTTTTTGGAACCTGAAAGAGTTATTGGCCAAAACAGGAACTTTTTGGAACCCGTGAGAATATTTGGCAGAACCGAAAATTTTTTGTAAGGCTTGGGCCTCAAACGCGGTCTCGATGGGCAATTTTGTCTAAAACTTTTCTATTTTGTTATTGAGTTCCTACTTTGGCCAATAGGAACTTTTGGAACCCAAAAAAGGCTTCTTTTGGCGAGAATAAGATATTTCCGAACTCAAAATGCTCTTAATGGCTGAAGAAGGAAGTTTTTGGAACCCAAAAAAAGTTTTTGTTTATTTTTAGAACTAAAAGGGCTTATATCGGCTTAAATATGAACCTTTTAGAACCGTTAAGGCTTTTATAGGCTCTTAGTGGTCGCAACAAAAACTTTCCAAAACCCAAAATGACTTTTTTGGCCTCAGCGGGAATTTTTAAACACCTAAAATGGCTCCTATTGGTTCTAATCGGCCAAAATAAGAACTTGTGGAACCAAAAAGGGCTTCGGTTGGCCAAAACAAGAACTTTTTGGAACCTAGAAAAGTTATAAGCCAAAACAGGAACTTTTGTAATCCATAAGAACCTTTATTGGCCGAACCAAAAATTATTTGTGAACTTAAAAGGCTCCTACCGGTTCCAATGGCTAAAGTAGAAACTTTTAAGAAGCCTATAAAAATTTTTGGCTCTTATTAGCCAAAAGAGGAGCTTTTAAAACCCCATAAAAACTATTATTTCCCTTTTGGGAACTTTTTAGAATCTCAAAAGACTCCTATTGGCTCCTATCAGCCAAAATAATAAATTTTTGGAACCTAAACCGCCTTCAACTGGCCGACAGAGGAACTTTTTGACCTTAATTCGGAAATAAGAACTTTTTGGAACCAAAAGGGCTTTTGTCGGTTTTTATTGGCCAAAATAGAAATTTTCTGAAACCCAAAAAAGCTCCGATTGTTCAAAACGGGAACTTTTTACAACCCAAAATAACTCTCATCGGCCCTTTTTTTGATTATACTCATAAAATTCTCTAAAATTTATTTTTCTGAGCGCGAATAATACGGATTACGCAGCTTAGGGCTAAACCGATCAATTCCAAAGAAAAACCTCAAAAAAATAAGTTTTTTTTTTTCAAAACCGATAACATTCCAAGACGAGAAAAAAATGGAAAGCAGAATCAAGAAGGTCGCATGAATAAAAATAAAGACGAAACGGTTTGAAAGGAGATAGCCAAAGTCCATCGAAAGAATCAGCCATGCGGAAATCCTAAGAAAAAATAACAAAAATTTTCAAAGTTAACAGGACTGGAAATAATGCTTTCTTCGTATAACTGAAAAAAAGTGTGCGGGAGGGGTAAAGGAGAAGAAGAATGAAGAATGAGAAAAATGAAAGTAATGAAAAATATTTCGAAGTGGATTAAGCTAAAATACGTAAATATCGGTCATAAAGGCGCCCGCCGACCATACAATCAATCATCCTTTTCAATTAATTTAAAATTCCGTGCTTTATTAAAAAAGATTTTTCCAATTCATAAACATATTTTAGCCCTTATAAATATTACACAAACAAAAAACAAAAGGAATGTCATTAGTTTTTCCCCTTCAAAATAATTTTCGAAAATACAAAGTGTTTCTGGGATTCTTATCCCCATTCTGAGAACACACACACAAAAAAATATATCACATTTTCGAAAATTGTTATTCACCAGGTAAAAGAAGCCTTATTTGACCTTGTTTTTCCACAGGAGTTGTAAAAGGCTTCTCTCTTTTTTTAAATCACTCTGACAACAAGCCTCAGGTTCTATTCTCCCCCGACATCATCCTTAACAACGTTGTTAACTCTTCTATTTTCGTCACTTTTCAACCGGTCGAGAACGATCATGTTTAACTTCGCGGGGAATCCGTAAATATGAAAAAAAAAAACGCAAAAGGAAAAGGAATCCTTAAAAAAATTTAATTTTTGAACATCACTTCGGTTTAAAAAGTTAGTTTAATCATGTAAATACACCTGAAGGAAATGTCAAATTAGTTTAACGTATGGTTTATCCTTTCGTGGTATTTTGGTTATTTTTACAAGGGTCGGGGTGTCGAGGAAAGGAAAATTGAGAGTTTTGAATGAAAAGTGTTTTTTATGAAAAGTCTGTAAAGTTTTTATTTTTACAAACCGTTAAAATTTTGTGGAGTTTTTTTTTTTGAAGGAAAATTTATTTAGAATTTTCTTTCTAAAAACCTTTTGCAATAATATAATTTTTTTAGATTTTTTCGGAATTTTTTTCCTTAAAAAATTTTGTTTGACAAGTAAACTTTATCAAAGAACTTGTTTCATAGGAAAAATTTACTAAAAGATTTGTTTGACAGAGAAAAATTATCAAAAGATTATCAAGACCTGTTTCACAAGAAAAAAATATCAAGATTCGTTTCACAAGAAAAAATTATCAAGATTCGCTTCACAAGAAAAAATTATCAAGATTTTTTTCACAAGAAAAAATTACCCAAAAATTTGTTTCACATGAAAAAATTACCCAAAAATTTGTTTCACATGAAAAAATTACCCAAAAATTTGTTTCACATGAAAAAATTACCCAAAAATTTGTTTCACATGAAAAAATTACGCAAAAATTTGTTTCACAAGAAAAAATTATCAAAAGATTTTGTTTTACAAGAAAAAATTATCAAAAGATTTGTGTCACAAGAAAAAATTATCAAGATTGGTTTCACAAGAAAAAATTATCCAAAAATTTGTTTCACAAGAAAAAATTATCAAGATTTGTTTCACAAGAAAAAATTAAACCAAAATTTGTTTCACAAGAAAAAATTATCAAAAGATTTTGTTTTACAAGAAAAAAACATCAAAAGATTTGTTTCACAAGAAAAAATTATCAAGATTGGTTTCACAAGAAAAAATTATCAAAAGATTTTGTTTTACAAGAAAAAAACATTAAAAGATTTGTTTCACAAGAAAAAATTATCAAGATTCGTTTCACAAGAAAAAATTACCCAAAAATTTGTTTCACAAAAAAAGATTATCAAAAGATTTTGTTTTACAAGAAAAATTTAAAAAAAATTGTTCAATAAGATAAAGATGCTCAAATCAGAAAATCTGAAGAAATGAGGCCAAAAATTCAATCATTGAACTTGCTTATGGCGGGCCTGGCATCCTCACTAATTTTAATACACTAACGTTTTTTTTTAAATTCTCATCTATAAAATACTTTCCTGTTGCTCCGAATACAAGAACTCTGACCCGACTGAAAAAAATTAATACCCTAAGAAAAAAACAGCCAAAAGAAAAAAAAAGGAAGAAACATTTAGAAGAAAAAAATTGCAGTTGGCAGACAAAGTGTCTACATGAGAAAGACGGAGAGACTTAACGACTTGTTATTTGTCCCCTTTTACAAGTACTCTATTGTGGTCTTGATGGCAACCAGGGATACATTCACGTCATTAATGCTTATTTATTGAATGTTTCCTTATTCCCTCTTCTTATTTTTTTTTTTCGCAGGGGAGGTGGAGAGGCTGCTCAAGGAATACAGACAAAATCAGGAACTTGTTAGAAACATCGGAGCACATTATTATCAAATCATATATCCAGTACAGCTCAGGCATCATGAAAAAATGGGTATTTCGACCAGGGAGATAGGGACTAAGGTAAGTGATTTTATTTAGAAAGCTTTTTTATATAGAGAGAGAGAATGAATGGGATGATGCAAGCGTTTGCGGGGTTAAAATTCGGGTGAAAAATTTTTCAATCGCGGAAAAGGAAAATGAAAAAAAAAAAAAAATGAAAGTTTTTTCTCGTCCCCGATAAATTTTAGAATCGAATTTGTGATGTCAGAAATGAAATTCGTCGCAGAATATGTTTTTTTTAATATTTTTTTCTTTACTTGAATACCCGGCTTTGATTTTTTTTCATACTCCCACATACGTAAGCGTGGGTGAAGATTTTTGTTTGGAAGGGCTTGGAATTTTTTTTTGCAATTGTGGAAGTTTGAGGGGTTAAAGATGAATATGTTTCTAGAGTAGAGGAACTCCGGAATAATCTTGACCGAGCTGATTAAGTTAGATTCTTGAGAAATGAGCTCATGACTATTGACGCAAATTTTTAAGGTGGCAGCACTTGTACATGAAAACCACCGCATGCTTTTTCCTCTGGTCACATCGTGTAAATCTAGTCCTAATAAACTTTAAGCCAGGCCACTGAGCTACCGGGTAAAGTCTGTTGCGCCCTCCTGCGTTCTCAAGTTTTTTAAATAATAATAAAAATTCATCTGCATCTTAAGAAGACGGAGCTCTTATGGACTAATCAGTAGATAACTCGATTTTCTTACAGTGCAAACGAATTTTTTTTTTTTTACCGAAAATGAAAACTGCAAAAGGAATTCTTTCAATTTTTTTGAAAGTGCTGGTTCGTCCTTGAACTAGGAAAATTTACCAGCGGAATCAAAAGCAAAACTTTTGTTAAAAGAATTTAATGAATTTCTAAAATTTGTAAATTTGTAATGTTCGGGTTTTTAGAATCTTCTGAGAATTTTTTAGAGATTCTCTGAAAAGTTGAATTTTTTGGCCTAATTTCATTTTTTAGTAACTTTTAAGCAAATTTTTTAAGAATTTTTTGATTATTTTCTTGCCCAACAAATTTTTTGATAATTTTTTTTTCCCTGAGCAAATGTTTTATTACAATTTTAAAAAATTTATACGCATTCTAAGAAGACGGAGCGCTTATGGATTAATCAGTACTTCTCCCCGTCTTCTTACAGTGTGAGCAGATTTTTTTATTTAAAGAAAATGATAACTTGAGAAATCCGGATTGGAAATTTTGGGTTTTGGAATAATTATTATAATAGGAACAAGATTAAAAATTAGTCAGTATCACCGCTTCAATTTTTTTTGCTTGCGCCCTTTGGAAAGTGCCAGCCTGAGCCTGAATCGAGCTACCTGTTAAAACGAAAGGCTCTTTTTGTGCATCAGCTCCTTAAAGGGCTCAAACTCCCCAACTTCCACCTAGCTACGCTCGTGCTCTTCACTCAAGCATAAGAAAAAATAAAAACCGTCTGATTTTCCCTCTTTCTAAATCTCAAAACGTTTAACTTCCTATCACTTTAAAAAAAAATGTTTTTCCCTGCTCCTTTTGTTGTTGGGGATAAGCGCGCACCTGAGATTAAAACGTCTGCGAAAATTTGTCATAGGTAAATGTATTGCAGGGTAATGTGTCACAGGTAACCATCGTGGAAAATGATTAATGAGCCCGTTTCCCCAGTTTGGATGTTAATTTCTTTAAGATCTTGTTTCTTCTTTGATCGTGTTCGGCGATATGAGACTTGTTTTTTTTTCTCCCCCGTAGATTTCACCTTTTGAAAATCTCGAGAAGGAAAAAGTTGAACTTCCTCCAAAAAAAAAAAAAAAGGAAAACGTCGGGACTTTAATTTCAAGAACAGGATTTTAATCAGTCGTAGCTAATGGTTCTCGAATTTGATTAAAGAGAGAGAGAGGGAGAGGAATGGAAAGGGGCAAGCCAGATAAACAAACAAAGGTCCAGCGAAAAAGGCTGCGGCTTGGGAAAACCACAAACGACTGTTTACACGTTTTCCCGGCGTAGTTTTTAGTTAAAAATGACTTTTATAAATTTCATGTGGAACAATCCGGTTGTGGGAAAGTCGTAAGCTTTAAATGAATCGATTTGTTTTCACTTAAAAGGAATATCCGATCTTGAAAGATTGATAATCACCTGTATTAAATTTTGAGTGGGCAATTCAATCAATAAATCGGGCTCAATGTTGAGTTTCAAATTAAGGGATCGGGTTAATTTAAAATTAGTCCTTGCACGCCTCCCTCTCCATGAAGGGATGTTAAAACCATATCCTTATTCAAATCTTGTTAATTAAATTGTATTATTAGGTTTGTTGGACCGAGGCCGTGTCTGCAGCAAGTGAAAGGATTTTTCATTTTTTTACTAGGTTGACAGGTCTATTCTAGTTAGATCGAACTCAGACCCGGACCGGCAACCATTTTTCGCTGTTGAAAAATCCCTGCTCTGGGAAATCAATATTAAAAAAATTTAGCCATTGAAAATATACTCTGTTTGATGCTAAATCTCATAAAAGAGACCTAAAGCTAATGTCAATTTTGTGTTTAGGGACGATGAGTGCCTTCCGGGTGTTTAACTCATTCATACGACAGAGGCTGGGTGTACGGTTTATACAGTTCATTATTGTGTCATGTACAATCCAAAAAAGAAAATAAAATTAAATAGAACATGATGGGAATTAAAAAAAAATTAATGAAATTGTTATTGAGGATTTGTGAAATGAAGTGGGGGCTTACTCAGTGACGTAATAATGTAAATTTTTCCCTAAATCCTCCCGCCCAGAAAGATATGGCTCTCACAAGATCCGGCTGGATTCCGTCCTACATGTTCGGGATTTTAAAATCTTCTAAGAACTTTTCAGAGTTTAACTTAAAACAAAAATTTTTTGGCCTAATTTCATTTTTTCAGATTTTTTTTATTTTGAAGAGATTTTTTTTGAGATTTTTCATTTTGAGCGAATTTTTTAAGAATTTTTCTGCTAGCTTTTTTGGTAATTTTTATTTTTGAACAAATGTTTTGATAATTTTCTTGTAAATCTTTGGATAATTTTTTCTTGTTTCTTGTTGTTTTTTCTTGTTGTTAATTTTTTCTTTTGATTAACTTTTCTTGTTGAACAAATCATTCGGTTATTTTTTTGTTAACCAAATCTTTTGATAATTTTCTTGTGAAACGAACACATTTGATAATTTTCTTGTGAAACGAACACATTTGATAATTTTCTTGTTGAACAAATCTTTTGATAATTTTTCTTGTTAAACCAATCTCTTGATAATTTCTCTTGTCGAACAAATGTCCTGATAACTATTTCTTGTTGGACAAATTTTTTGATTATTTTCTTTTTGAACAAATCTTTTGATAATTTTCTTGTTGAAAAAATCTTTGGATAATTTTTTCTTGTTGAACCAATCTTTTGATTATCTTTTCTTGTTGAGCAAATCTTTTCATAATTTTTTCTTGTTAAACAAATGTTTTGGTTATTTTTTTGTTGAACAAATCTTTTCATAATTTTCTTGTTGAACAAACACATTTGATAATTTTCTTGTTGAATAAATCTTTGGATAACTTTTCTTGTTGAATAAATCTTTGGATAACTTTTCTTGTTAAACAAATCTCTTGATAATTTCTCTTGTCGAACAAATGTCCTGATAACTATTACTTGTTGAAAAAGTCTTTTTATTATCTTTTCTTGTTGAACAAATCTTTTGATAATTTTTTCTTGTTGAACAAATCTTTTGATAATTTTTTCTTGTTGAACAAATCTTTTGATAATTTTTTCTTGTTGAACAAATCTTTTGGTTATTTTGTTCTTGAACAACTCTTTTGATCATTTTCTTGTTGAACAAGCATATTTGATCATTTTCTTGTTGAACAAGCACATTTGATAATTTTCTTGTTGGACAAACACATTTGATAATTTTCTGGTTTAACAAATCTTTGATAACTTTCTTGTTGAACAAATTTTTTGATAATTTTCTCGTTAAAAAAATCTTTTGATAATTTTTTCTTGTTGAACAAATCTTTTGGTTGTTTCCTTGTTGAACAAATGTTTTGAAATTTTTTTCTTGTTAAATAAATGTTTTGATAAATTTTTCTTGTTAACAAATCGCCAGGGTCCTGCCAGTTGCCCCATATATCTATCATCCCGAATCCAAACTATTTATCATCGTCTTTACCTCCGACTATACTAATTGCTCTTACTTTACAAAGCAAAATAAATCAAAACCATAGAGATCAATAAAAGCTTTTCATCCGGAAGGCAGTTGCCCTTAATACAAGACCTGACATCTCTTCTTTATGTTGTTAAATCAAAAACGTCAAAACATCAATGAACATCGAGTGAATTGCCACCCAATATTTTCAATGAATGTTAAATTAACGCGCATTCATTTTCATCATATGCTTATGTTACATCCTAATATTAACCGTCCGTCAAAAGCTGTTTGAAAATAATTACAAAATGATTCATTATCCCAGTAAATTCTGCAATATGATTCCCGCAATCGTAAAATTGAGTCACTGGGACCGATTTATAATTTCTCTCAAGACTTTCCCTTTCTTTAAAAAAAAAGTCGAAAGTTTTGAGAGAGAAAAAAAAACTCTCACCGATAAAAAAATTAAAGGAATAGAAAAAGTTACCGGGTGCGACATAATTCTATCAATTTTGATTCTTTTTTTTTTTTTGAAAAGAAAAAAAAGTCGGTTAATTCTCTTTTTAGCCTTTATCTTTCGGCGTTGATATTCCCTTTGTAGTTTTTTCCCCTGTTTTCTCTAATTTTCAACATCAAAATGATCGTAGATACAAGATTCGATTTCATCCCTCAGGAATCGAAAAGCGAGATATTACGATCTACGTTTTTAAAAGAAATTTTCTTTTGAAAAAGAATATTTTTTACTATGTTGAATATCGGCAAACTTTTAAAAAGAAAAGTAATCTATTGAAAATATTCTTAGATAGGGACCCCGCCACTTGAAAAACGAATTATCTCCTAAATAAATATTATTTTTTCATCAGCCGCCATGATAATCAAATCAGATGCAGACGAAAACATGGCACGCTCGTTTCCGGTGCTCCCTTCTTCTTTTTAAAAAATTTTCCTTCCTTTTTTTTTTAAAAAAAAAAAGTTTTTTTTAACAACTGTCGAAAAATATTCACTATCTCCCGTTCTTTTCCTTTCTCTCTCTCTCCATATCTTCCGATCGTTTAAAGATTTTTATTTAGATCTCGGATATCCTTTCAGATCTTATTATCCTATTCTAGTGAAATAATAAAAAAAAAGAAAAAGGCTAATGCTTTGGAAAGTTCGGGAAGCTATTTCCTATATATGGCTTCTTAAAAAAAACGGGGGGAAAAATAATGCGATTGTTGCTATTATTTAAAGAAATATTCTAAAAAAAGGTCGTTGGGAACTCTATGAATTTTTCAAATAGTCATTTTTTTTCTTTTCTTTTTTTGAAGGTTTTCCGTCTTTATTATCGTCTGGGATATATCTTCTTGGTTTTACTGCCTTGAATGATTATTTGATTTTTTTTCTTTGGGGAGTATTTGAGATGTATGAAGTAATTTCTCAAGTAGCTTGAAGTGAAGCTTTCAAGGTAAATGTGGCCTACAACCAAATTTCAACAAGTAAAGGCCACTTTTTAGTAGCAACATTTTATTTTTTGAGTGTCTTTTTTAACTGAGATAAAATTAGGAAGAATTTTTCTTGTAAAACAAACTTTTTAAGAATTTTTTCATGCTGGAATATTTTTCAGCAATTTTTCTTGTTGAACAAATCTTTGATAGGTAATTTTGTTGTTGAACAAACCTTTTGATAATTTCCTTGTTGAACCAATCTTTTGATTATCTTTTCTTGTCAAACAAATCTTTTGATAATTTTTTCTTGTTGAACAAATATTTTTATAATCTTTTCTTGTCGAACAAATCTTTTGATCATTTTTTCTTGTTGAACAAATTTTTTGATCATTTTTTCTTGTTGAACAAATCTCTTGATAATTTTTTCTTCCTGAGCAAATTTTTTGATAAATTTTTCTTGTTGAACAAAACTTTTAATTTCTTGTAGAACAAATCTTTTGATAATTTTTTCTTGTTGAACAAATCTCTTGATAATTTTTTCTTGTTGAAGAAATCTTTGGACTTCTTGTTGAACAAATATTTTTATAATCTTTTCTTGTCGAACAAATCTTTTGATCATTTTTTCTTGTTGAGCAAATTTTTTGATCATTTTTTCTTGTTGAACAAATCTCTTGATAATTTTTTCTTGTTGAACAAATTTTTTGATAATTTTTTCTTGTTGAACAAATTTTTTGATCATTTTTTCTTGTTGAACAAATCTTTGGATTACTTGTTGAACAAATATTTTGATAATCTTTTCTTGTCGAACAAATCTTTTGATAAATTTTTCTTGTTAAACAAAGCTTGTGATCATTTTTCTTGTTGAACATTTTTTGATCATTTTTTCTGGTTGAAAAAATCTGTTGATAATTTTTTCTTCCTGAGCAAATTTTTTGATAAATTTTTCTTGTTAAACAAAGCTTGTGATCATTTTTCTTGTTAAACAAATTTTTTGATAATTTTTTCTTGTTGAACAAATCTCTTGATAATTTTTTCTTGTTGAACAAATCTTTGGATTTCTTGTTGAACAAATATTTTGATCATTTTTTCTATTAACTCCATTTATCCGTAACAATCCCGTTATCTAAATCGCCTGACATTTCACGTAAGGGGGTAAAACCTCTGAACCCTAGCTGAAAACCCTCGGGGTGTAGCTATTACTCTCTAATTAATACTCTGGTACATTTTCACTCCACGCAAATAACCGTTAGGCGGATCGTATAAACAAAATGAAAGAAAATATCATAACGTTTACTATTTTAGGCGGATTAAAACGCCTTGCGGAACGTAAACGGGGAATGCTAAGCTGAATATCACATAAATAAATCATCCTGATAGAACGGCTTCACGTTTCTAAACACTGAAAAGGGAAAAGAGGAATAGAAGTGAAAAGAGGAGCGGGGGGAGGGGGAACCGCGAAAGCATTATCGGGATTTTGAAAAATATTTTCTGCCGTTTTGCTCTTGATCCGTAATTTTATGTAATAGATGTCAACTGACGTGAGATTCTTTATTGGCGGGATCGTGAAAGGAGTATCATCCTTTCCTCGTTCTCTTAAGCTTAAAACATTTCCTCGGGTTTCATTTTAAATCGAATTGGAAACCGGGATCGTTTTTTTTTTTTCGGGAAAATCTATATCAACTTTCTTCCAGAGCGTAGGGAGGTTTGGCGATTATTATGTTAATTTAACACCTTATCGTGTCGAATAGCTTGGGGAGAAGGCGTCATGCACGGTTGATCTTCGACAAGAAACGAAAAAGGTAACGGAAAGGGGGGGAAAAAAACGATCAATCGTGTTACCAAGGTGGGTAAACTCTTCGGGAATGAATAAACAGGAATTCCGAAAGGAAGAAAGAAGAGAAAAAAGGGAGGAAAAAAAGAAGGTAAATTTGACAAATGTCTCCCTGGGACTTGCTGAATTGTTGATTCGAAAATCCGGATTAACGGCCGAAGAAGAAAAGAAGACAAAAAGCCGTGGGAGCTTTAGACGATAAAAGCATCGCGACTTTATCAGATGGGAACTCATCTAATGGATGTTTTAGCAATTGCCTTCTGTATACATTTCACATGGGGTTTGCTTTGTTAATCGATTCTATGATAACCCGATTCCTTCGCGTTTTATTTTATTTTATTTTTTTTATCTTCAGGTCGTTTTTCATCTGCATGTGGGTTCTTGCTCGCAGAGATCAAACTTGGTCCCTTTTTCTTAAAGCGGCAAATCCTTCCAGGTCCACCGCATCGCAGATATTTTTCCACGCCATCTTGGCTGATGTCTCGCCCATTGTGGACTTTTAACCGACCCGCATCTCTAGATACGTTGTCTTCCCAACGAAGCCGCAGTCTGCCCTGAGGTTTTTTGGGCTTGTAGGGCGTCCATCAGGTACCTGTCTTATACTGAAGCCGACGAGCCTTGATGTATAGTGGCGTAACAACCGGGCCCCTGGCATAATTCATTCTTCATGGGGGCCTCCAAGAAATTTTCTAAATCTTTAACGGGGGCCCCACTTATTGAATCTGCGGGGGGGCCCCGAAAATATTGTTACGCCACTGCTTGATGACACTACTGATCAGCGGCTGTCCCGCGAGCCTTCGGATCTCTTCATTCGAACGCATCCTCAAAAACCCCGTCACAAAATCTCTCTTAAGTCCCAATTTTGTTTAGCCTTGCAATATTAAACCAATTAAAGGTGCGAATTCCCCTAGCTTAAGATTGTATTGATAGCCTTCTTCTTTTTCAGTTGAAGTGACTGGAAAACGTGTACTTCAAGTATCATGTTAGATTTTTTTGGTTTAAGAAAAAATTTGTTCTCATGAAACCCTTGAGCTGACACTGGGTTGAAATTCCTCTCCTAGGAGACCATCCCACATCTCAGAAAACCCCCGCGCTCGAAAATCTTTGATTTTTCCTTTTATCTCCTCGTCTACAATCAAATTAAGCCGAACTATGATAACTTACACTATTTTAAACATCTCACGAGAGATTTGTGAAAATAGAAACTGGATCGTATCTTCTGTTAAGAAATTTTCGGCCCTATCCTTGTGGGTGTTGGAACGCGGAATATCTTTGAACAAGCTTCTCTAGGGATGTTGTATGCGAAATGAATCCAGAATTTCATCTATGCATAAAACTCGCTCTTTCCCTTAAAACACTCAAAACACTTTAAATGTTTCAGTTTCTAGTCAAAAAATTTTTTTACGATTGTTCTACGCTTGATTGGATTTAAAAAAAAAGTTTGAGGGAAAAGTAGTAAAATTTTTATTGAAAGGTGATTTCGATTGGATGAAAATCAAATCGCGAGTGTGTTAAGTGTCACGATTTGGGATCGAAACAACAAGCGGTTAAATAATCACACGTTGATTATTTGATCAACGCTTTAAATTCCGAATATAAAGGTCGGGAGTTTTATTTTTTTTTATTTAATTGAAATCGGTTCAAAACGACCGTCGTAAAATAAAATGTAGTTTATGGCGTAGATATATATCTCTACGGTTAGTTTCAAAGCAGTAGCGACGCCAGAAAAGAAATTTTGCAAGATAAACTTGGCCGTTCAAAAAATTAGATATGAGGAGTTTTTGGGGTCAGTATCAATTTTCAATTTCAAGATGGCGGCAGACAATTAAAAAATCAGAATTTGGACTCTAAACAAAGCTTTAAAAATTCAAGGCGGTAGATCCAAGATGGCGGCCAAAAATACGAGGGGCGTTGTTTGAGTGAATTTTTGAAAAGGGCGAAGACTGCATGATTTTGAGAGGTGCAAAATGTTCTGCATTGTTTAGCTTAAGAGAGTTAACATCTTTAAGGGGCCCTAACTAACTGCTCTTAAACGACGCCCCTAAAAAATACAAAAACAAACGGTAGCATCTTGTAGTTTGATCAAAGTGACTTCTTAAAAATTTTTTCTAACTAAATTTACAATATAGAAAACGTTTCTATTAAATTTCCCAAGCGAGGCAGCAGCCTGCCAGCGAGGCAGCAGCCTGCCAGGGACCCAGGGTGGACCACAAATTTTCATGTGGGACCAAAGTCGAAGTTTTCCTGCCCCCCCCCCCCCTTTTGGCGTCGTTCCTGCTGCGCCACTGCTCACCAGGCAAATGCTTTTTTCATCCTCCCCTGATACCGCCTCTGCTTCAAAACAGTGAAGGTAAACAAGGAAAGACATTAAAATGGGTTTGAAGATCCCTCTTTTTTTTTTTTTTTTTACAATTTATTACAAGCGCCCCCGATTTTGTACATAGGTTTTAATTAAAGAAAACATTTTAATTTAAAATAAAATGACTTGTTTTTATAAAACAAAAAATTTAGTATTAAACTCCGGGAGTAAGGCCCATGTAATGTATTGTATTGGTGCGCGACTTCAAAGAGGTAATGGAAAACTGGGTTTTCAATCTAGGGCCGTGAACATACTCAGAGAACAAAGCTTTGTGTAGTGTAAATGAACATTTATCCCAAGCTAATGAAATTTGTGTTCAGAGTTTGATTAGCTTCAACAGGATGTCCTGTTATACTCTTAGCTTTTGAAGCCCTTTTCTCTCCCCCTCCCTCTCCTTTTCGTTCCGCGGACCTTTCCCCGAAAATAACGAGGTGTTTCATTTCGATAGCGAGAACATTGAACTTCCGTCTGCTAAGTCGGAGAGATGAATTGTTATCGGGGTTTTGAAAAGATGACCGTTAAAACCTTTTCACTCTTGTCATAAATATGAGGGGGGGTTTTTAATGTTTAGCTTATGCCCGATTCAAATAAGGGCTTAAACTTTTTTTCTTTTATGTAGAAAAAGGGTTTTTTGAAACCGCTACGACCACTGCATAATTTCGCACGGGTAAAAAAATCCTTGAGAAAAAAATGTGGAGACTTTTTAAAATCGAACGCTTTTTTAAAATATTCTTGATGATATTAAAAAAAAAATTTCCTGGGACCTTTTATTTTGCCAGAAGAGGCTGTGAAAGATGAGGTTCGTTTTTGTAGTCAACAGTAAACCGATGTGGGGTAGGTCGGGTCGGCCTGCTTTGTATTCAGTAACTTGTACAATGTGTTAAGCCTGACTCCTTTACGGTAATAAATAAGTCATGCATGTCTCACAACTCAGGTCTTTGGAATTTTATTTATTTTATTTCCTTTTTTTTTATTTTCTCTTGTATTTTTTTTTCCGCCGTTGGTAACCTCGTGCGTTTTATGTAATATATCTAGACGAACTTATTGACTCGCTTGAGGAAAAAAAAGTGTCCGGAAGCGGAAAAGAGGAAAAAAGTTAGAGAATTGAAGCAGCACCGTAAACAGATTTTAAAGTTTGTTAAATTTAATATGAAAGTTTTTCATAACGCGATGGTGGTTCAGTTTTAGAGATAAAATGTGGGTATTGAATTCAGATTTAAAATAAAGCCATCAGCATTTGTGTGGCTTAGACGCAGAATTTAAGAATTATGCTTGATCATCAAAAATCATCTAGGGCTCCTAATTACATAAAAAAAACGCAGCTGATTCTCTTCTTGATCAAACTTTTTTTTATCTAAAAGATTTCTCTCTTGTCGAGCAAATTTTTTAGGAATTTTCTCTTGTCGAACAAATTTTTTGGAAATTTTCTCTTGTTGAACAAATTTTTTGGAAATTTTCTCTTGTTGAACAAATTTTTTGGAAATTTTCTCTTGTTGAACAAATTTTTTGGAAATTTTCTCTTGTCGAACAAATTTTTTGAAAATTTTCTCTTGTCGAACAAATTTTTTGGAAATTTTCTCTTGTCGAGTTAATTTTTTCAAAATTCTGAATACATTTTCCTTGTCAAGAGATACTCATCTTTATATCTTTCCTTCAAAAAACTTTTTCTGCATAAGAAGCTAATAATATTTTTTTTTTACTAAGAAAACAATAAAAACAATAAAAATTTTAGAAATAATATCGTTAGCTGCTGAAAAATTCTCAATAGACTAATTTCCATAAATCCACTACATACAGTATATTTCGAAAAAGATTTAAAAATCCCTCCTTACTAAGCAATTCAATATACAAAAACAATATTCTCAACTTTTCGCACTAAAATAAAATTTTTTTTGAAGAAAATATTTTGGATTTTAAATGTATCTATGCGTTTGACATATTCTTGAAATTTATTCAAAAATCGGCACTTTTCCCCCTTTTAAGTTCAGTTTAACGTTCATTTATTGTTAAAGAAGAATTGAATATGAAATAAGATTCACGTTAAAAACCAATTCTGGCGAATAAACCTTTTTATTTATTCATCCTTCCTCCTCGATTTTTTTTTTTTTCAATTTTTGATTGAGAATCCCCCTTAATCATTCATAATGATTTATCGCATCGGTCATCGCAAAATCAAACACTAGAGATCATGTTAAATAATTCAAGTGTAAACCTTTCTTCATCATATCCACTTCACATTTTCCTTTTTAGAAAATCTAAACCAATGTTATTTCAACATAGCGAAATATCAAAATGGAGGAGGAGGGGAAAAGAGCGTAAAGCGTGTAGCCCGAGTTTCTCTTAGTTTTGAAAGGGTTGTATTATTCTTTCGGGTTGTATCACATAAACTCTCGTTGTCGGGTGAGGGATTAAAAATTTATAACCGTGTGCGTATGCTGCAATGGCCTTTAGCTTGGTAAAATGTCAATCCCATTTTTCACCCGAACTTATTTTTTCCCCTACTCGGCGTTTCTCGCGTCTTTAAAAATGGTTTCAAAAGAAAAAGGTCTGAATGGCCGACCGGAAGCTGAAAAAAATTTACTTTGAAATTCAACCCAGTGAAGCCGAAGTGTATGAAGAAAAGCTGATAATCCTTCCATTAGGACGAGTATTGCGACGGTAAAAGCTGCCCAAAATGCGAAAATTACTACAAGCGTTATACTTGCTGTGCCGCCTCTTGCTTTTAATCCGATGGTGAACACCATTGTCCATAAAACTTCTGATAATTGTGCATGAGCTAATGATAAGGCCCATAGTCGAAGATATGAAGCTGTGTGAGATATTGATCCTAAAAAATATATAATAGCCGTTTAACTCTTATCAAGTCTTTAAAAACTAAAATCAAATCAATTTTTGTTTACCTAATACAAACTCAATCGTCTCAATACCTTGATGAATCACAATTTCACTGGTCGGCTCATGTTTCTCCTCATGAATTATAGATTTCACACCTGGTAACGTTGTCAATGACTCCAATTGCATTTGTTGTTTTTTAGAATTTTGTTGACCAATTAATCCCATAGTTCTTATGACAAGAAGCCAAGGCACACATATCAGAGCCACGAAAACAAAAGCCATTTGAATTAAATATTGATTCGGATACATTTCCATTGGGCAGTCTTTATTTTCTCCTTGTTTTTCATTTTTAAACAACATCATATTGATGAACGTTATTAATATATTCGGAGCACAAGGAATTGATCTATCTTGGGTTTTATTAGGACCATACATCACCCATTTTAAAAACACTAACACCACAAGGTATCCAAATATAAAAGAAAAAAAAATGATTTGAGGCATGAATTTTGTATAGATGCTTAGATAGTCTCGAAAATAAAAATGATTGCTCAAACTGAGTGTGATTCCGAATATCATGTGAACTACTCCTAATATTATGGATAGTTTCATTTTGAGGCTGTTTAAAAAGATTATTTTGTTTTCTGCGAACTGCCATACTGGATCCAATCCAAACCAATAAGGGGATCCTGAGAAATGAACGACAGGATCAAGTGTGTGATCTTTCTGTAGTACATCAGTGCTTAAATTGAGTTTCAGTTTCCATGCACTTCCAAAGACATTCACGCCTTTGGAGAAAAAATCATTGTAAACTGCTCCAGTGTACATGCTAAAAATACCTAAAATAAGAACAACACGATATTAAAAACAGATAAAATTAATTTATCGAAAGGGGAGAAGTATTTAAATCACCATAAAACTGCTAAGTTGCTTGAATTTGTCATTTTTGAGTGAAAAAAAAGTAGAGGTAAAATATAGCAACTCATGATAATCAAACGAATTCCGTCGAAAAATCACTAAATATGGGAAACATTTACCTCGCACGTTTTTTTCTCATCGCCCATAACCGATAAATAATTATTTTTAACCGTTGAACTCAAAAAATAAAGCGAAATACAAAAAAAATCATAATAAATATGCCCAGTCACTTCACTGACAGCGGCCATCTTGATCTTGTGAAAAAAAAAACGTTAAGTCGCTACGTCATCAACCGTGCGAGTCTCTGCAAGTTATCGGCAAGCCGAGTCAATCGTGTTCCCGTTATTAGTAAAAAAAACGTTGTTTTTGGATAAAGGATGACTTATCGATTTTTTAAACATAATTTTGAGTTATGTGAAAGTGCAAATAATAATGTATACTGTGAAAAATATGACGGAATCGGTTATTAAAACCGAAGTGAAATTTTATATGCATTTTCCCACCATCTGCCGGATTTACCTTTTTATGTAAGTTAATCGTGTTGTTTCTTGATAAAGTGATCGTTCTTGATCGATATCATGATTTTTTTAATGTTACGATACTAAAAATAGGTGTGGATTTCATGAAATGAGAGTAAAATTGTAAAGCATTTCCTTAACCTCAACTTGTTAAAACAACTTATGCAGTTGAAGCTAAGAATTTCCATTAGCATGATGCCATGCTTTTAATGAAGAATCAAACCTCATTCACACTCCATTTTTTTTCTGTGGATCAAGGATGTGCAATGGTTATTCTTATATTCGAGTCTGGTTTTATAAATGTGATTAAATGCTTGGGGAATCAAAATCAACTGTTTTTCTATTGAAAAATCTTGTTATTAGAACTGTTTATAGGTTATTGTAGTGAAATGAATGTAATCAAATAATAATTTGTGAGGGTATCTCCAAAAGCATTGAACTTTTTTTTCAGGAAGTCAATATCTTGGTGTTGCGTCATCTTAACCTCAAAAATGCATTTAGCTTCATTTTTGCAGTTGATTTAAGTCATGAAGGAATTTTAGTTTTGTGTGATAGAAGTTGTTGATCATCAACGTTCAAGTGCAGTGACTTTAACTGAAATACTCGAATACATGAAATAGTAATTTACATATTGAACATAACCATATGAATTTAAATGTCAAGAATCGTCTCTTGTGCTTTACTTCATTCTGATGGCATAAGTTCTGAAGAGGAACATTTTAATTAACAATTTGGAGGGTAATAAAAACGGAAATGAGGGTGTTAGCATTTTGTGACTGGGGTTGAAGCATTTTTTGAGCGGTTGTCTTACAGCAAATTTTAATTTTTTTTAAAATGGCTCAATGTTGAAATTTTTTGAATTCTCTGTGTTTGATACTGCAGATCAAGTTCAGACAAGCCTTACATTGAAAATTGGTATGAAGTGATGTCATTGAAGTATAGTTTATTGTGAAAATGGTTAGTGTAGGATTTTGGCAAACGAAACTGTTCAGGATTTCAAATCTCACCCATCAATAAAATGATGTATCGTCCTTCAAAAAATATTTTTTGAATTTCCCCTTGTTGTTTTTTCTTTTTCATCTTCTTTTCATTAATAAGCATGATCGTAGCGAAAACTGCGAGAATGATACCATGACCAACATCACCGAACATGACAGCAAAAAGAAACGGGAAGGTGATTATCGTATAAGGCATGGGATTCATTTCACGGTAGCTTGATGTTCCATAAGCATCTATCAAATTCTAAAAATATTAAAAAAAAATTAATATTCAGCTACTGGAAATTTTTTTCAGCTTTGTTGCAAATACCTGAAATCCTTTCGTGAAATCGTTAGTTCTATTAAAAGTCGGAGGATGCTCCCTATGCTTCATTATTATAATAATAGGATCATTTTTGTTATTAGCTTTTTCAGCAGCTTCGTTAATTTTCAGTTTGATAGTGTGTAAATCTTTAAGTGGCAACCAAACTTCAGCCGATTGAAATTCATTAGTTTCATCTAATTGAAGGGTATTCATAATATGAAAAATTGATTTTATTTTGGTGACTTGATACTTCCAAGTTTCAATGTGAGTTGCTGCTACCGTAAGAACTCGAGCTCGATGTTCCATAGTAGATTGCACAACCTTGAAAATGAAATGGCCTTTTTTTATATATTTAAAAAAAAAGCTCCATGGAATTATTTGGTATACCTTTTCGGTTTCCTTAATGTTTTTAATAGCTTTCTTCTCGATTTCCTTTCGTTGCTCCGCTGAAATAGGACAAAAATGCAAATGGCAATAAAATGCCTGGCATGTCTTTAAAATTTTTTTATTTAAATTTTCTCCTTGGCAGACGATAACAAATACTGCTTTTTTAACTTTGGCATCTGAAAAAAAAAAAGGATTAAAAAATTTCGCTTTTTTTTTTTTCTTAATTAATCAGGAAATTGTTAGTTTTTTTTTCCTCCCGATAAGAAAATGACAAACGGGAAAATCCATCATTTTCCGGTAGTTAGCTTCGCTCAGCCATTTGTTAATTAGAAGTCGTCTTCAAATATCATCCGAAAAAGCTAATTCATTACGGATTAATTAATGCACTTCGCTTTTACTTATCTCGTTATCAGCCATCGGATTTTATTCCATGAGATTTCCCAGGATCATCCCGGAGGTATCGATTTCCGGATAATGTATATTGTAATTATCTTTAAGACTTTGGCGAACGGGATAACGTTCTAAATCACATTGTCTAGTTCGGAGTTGTAATCGGGGATTCGGAGTTGGAGGAGAGAGAGAGAGAGGAGAAAAAAAAGGAGAATACAGGGGGAGACGTTCGGGTTTTTATGTGACTCTGAAGCATTTGAACGGATTTTGATTTCCGTTTTAAAACTCTTGGAAAACTGTCAACATTTGCTTTTGATCAATTTTAAATTGGTTGCTGATTGATATCCGACTGATTTTCGGGGTTGGTTTTGACAAGTCTGTGCGGGTTCATGTTGAGAGACGGGTTTTATCGATTATTGCTTGTGATATCTGGTTATTGATAATCGGTTCCTTGTCTGACCTTCATTTTCAAGTTCTTTGATAAAAGTGAAATGGAAAGAATGACAGGGTGATTGTGAATTTTATTAGGGATGATGACAGAACAGATAATAATGAACTTGATGATAATATGGAATGATCATCCGGGTTTTTTATGACGTGAGGGTTATGGACATGTTTATCAGTGACGTAATGTTATCAAAGGTTTTGAAAAAGTGTAATGGGCACGGTTTCATATTCATGTTTTAAGCAGCCAAATATTTTTAGCCAGTTTAAAGAGGAGAGCAGGCGTCAGGTTATTTAATCGAAGGAATTTTTAGAGCATTAGGAGCGATTTGAGAGCCAAGTTAAGTAAGATGAATGTTTGATTTACATTAGAGCCAAGCCATTTTGAGCTGCCTGAAAGTCAAGTAAACTATTCAAAACTAACTCAGAGCCGAAATATGCATATGGGAGATACTTTAGGGCTAAATTGGACTACTTTGGAAAATAGATAAGCTCTTTGAGCCGCTTGAAGGCCTAGCCAAGCTCTTAAAACCTGCTTAGAGGTAAAATTAAGTCACTTTAAGCTGTCTTTTTAAGCTAGCTAGACTCGGGGAAGTGGCGTTAGAGCCGAGAAAAGCCCTATAGAGCGTTCTGAGGCCATCTTGATCATTATAGAATTGTCTCAGAGCTGTTAAGAACTGTTTTAGACCCAAGCCGAGCCCTCAAAATTGCTAGAGGGCTAAACCAAGCCCTTCTAAATTAACTTGAAGCCATTTCAAGCCTAATCGAGTTATCTGAAGCTGCTCTAGAGCCTTACCGAGCTCTTCGAGGTGCTTCAATGTCAAGTTAAGTTCTTTAAAACAGCTGTAATGCTTAACTAAGCCCTCTATAACTGTTCTAAGACCAACTTAACTCTTTTAAAAGTTCTCAGTGCCGAAGTTAGCCATTAAATGCTGTCCTGAGACAGAGTTAAGTCGAGCTAAGCTGTTACGCAGCCAATCTAAGCTCTTGAGAGCTGCTGTAATCTTTTTACAGCCATCTACAGGTCTTGCTAAGCTTTTCACGACTATTTTAAGTTCTTAAAAGTTGCCAAAGAACCATACTTAGTATACAGAGCTGCTTTAAAGCCGAACTAAGACTTTAAAAGCCGGCTGAGGGCCCAGCTAAGGTCGCTAAATTCTATTTCATGGGCTGAACCGAGCCTTAGAGGTGCTTAGAGGTCTTTAAAGCTGCCTCGAAACCTTTCCAAAGACGTTTGAGTAGAAGTGAAACCTCAGAACAAAGCCAAGCTCCAAAAAATTGCTCAAAAACCGCTCTAAGCCCCTTTCAAACGATTCCAAGGCCTGCTTAAAGCTATCAAAAGTCGGAACTTAAATTTTTTGAGCTGTTACAAGTTTAAGATAAGCTCACTATGGCCCCGAGTTCTTAGTTGAGTTTGCTAAAACCTCTTAAGAGAAAAATTTACCTGTTACTGGGTCAACAAATGGCTCGACCACATGTATGAATCTCAGAAAAGCCATCCCGCGACCAAGACGCCATATAATCACTTCCATAGCCCTTATTTTTTCCAAACTGATAACTCCAGTTGTAATTTTTAAATGTCCCATATTTTTTTGCAAAACGGTTCGATCTGGAAGATTATCTCCATTGGTTTCATCGTCAAAAAACTGAAAAAAAAACATTTCAATATCAAATAATTTTCCCAATATTTTTTTTTGGTGGAACTTACCGTTTGAGTCGTCTCGAGCACAGTCCCCGCTTTCTTAACAACGTGATACTGTTCAATTAGTTCTAGTAAATTTCTCTTGAGGACGTTTGTGCTCCTATTCACGTTTTCGATTTCTCCTACCAAAGTTTCTAAATTCGATTCTAATGAAAGGAATTCCTTTGCTCCCGGCGCGGGGGGAACCTCAACGCATTCGTTGATGGCCGTGCGAGATTTCTTGATCTCTTGTTCCAGCAAACGTAATTTTCTTTCCATTTCCTCGCATCTTCTTATGTCGGCCACGTATCTCCTTTGGTATTGAGTAACCTAGGGGAAATTGCTTATCAATCCGGTTGTTTTCGACCGATCCACCCGACTTTTCATTCAAAAAGATGAAATTTCTTTTTTTAGCTTTTGCCAAAAAGAGGAAAACTCGGGATCCCGTGTGATTGATATGACGTCCATGGCCACGTAAACAAAACGAACGGGATATGAATAAAATGTTGGCATAATTTTTTTTTCCCGGAATAAAATATCAGTCAATAGGGGAAAAATGAGGATTACGGATTCTTTTTCTTTCGAAAATATTTTTTTCCTGTTCAAAAAAAAATATTAAACCCGAAAAAATGGAAACGCTAATCATAGAAGACTCTTGGAAAAAATAAATCTTGCGATAATTTTTATATGAAAAGAAATCAAGATGTTTTTAGTGATTCGAATGGATGTTATTGACTATGACAGGTCGTCGGTTAGTCTGCTACTCTAATGGTTTTGGCTATTTTCAAAAAAAAAATTTATTTGATTTTTTTCCTGCCGGTTTACAAAACGAATTTTAAATTTTGAATGGGGAGACCTTACCTGAGGATACTTACAGACGCATTGAGATCCCTAAATTCAACTAAACCCAGGTTCCCTAAACATTCAATACAATCGTAAACAGTTTCTTGGCTAAAGAGAATTTGACATAATAGCATTTCCTCGCTTCTGAATACCCCCATTTTTTTTTGTTTGTATACAAATTGGAAACAAAAGGCAGCGGAATTCTCCGTGAGTCTCGAATTCTGGAATGGAATAATGGACTACTGTTGGGTTGGGATACGTTTTGATTCGTTTTTTTGTTGTATAAATGCAATTTAGGCGTGCCGTATGGTGGAGATTGTGAAAAAGAGTTAGGCAGGGGCGTAGAGAAAGAGTTGGAATGGGATTAGCTCAGGCGAGAAGAATCGAGGAGTTGTATTGTCGCTCTAAGAAGAAGCCGGGCTAGAATTTAATCGATTTTTTTATAATCAAAAAGTTTTTTAGGGTTTTTTGTCATCAGAAATATTTTTTAAAGTTTTTTTTACCTTAAAAAATATCCTAAAATTATTTTAAAAATTGTTTTTGGTGTCCAAGAAATTATTTTCATTCTTCTTTGTGCCCAAAATATTGATAGTATGATGTTTTGAGCACAGAAATTTTTCCAGAATTATTATTTGGGCTCAGGTAGTATTTTTTTATACATTTTACTGCGTGGAAAATTTTTTTTTTCAGATATTTTCATGCTCAAAAATTGCCTAAAAATTTTTAAAAAACTTCTGTTGGGTGCTTAAAAAATTTTTTGATTTCTAAATGTTAAAAAACCATTTTTTTGGCTTAAGAATTTTTCATGTGTTAAAATTTTTTTTTTAGAATTTTTCTTTGAAAAAATTTTTTGGCTTTTTTTATGCACTAAATAATCTGTATTTGCTAATTTTTGCTTTTCATCTGTTTCAGTTTCCCCAGCGCGGGCATGGCGACGGGGGAAATTACCAAGGCTCAGCCAGGGGTAGATCAAGGGTAAGTTTCAACATCATTTTTTTCTATTAATAATGATCTCCCAACAACCAAAAAAAAAAAAAATTAATATTCCACTCTTTTTATACCTGATTATTCTGCTAAAAAAAGAAAAAAAAATTCATCAGAATTCATTGAAAATTCCAATCCGCCTGAAATTTTCTATTCAAAAAAACATTTTGAAAGAGAAACCGACTACTTAATGGTTCATTAAAGTTAAAGAGCTTTCTAACAAGCAGAGAGAGAGAGGGGAATTCCTTTCTCATTCAGCTTTCGTCCGATTACAGGGAAACCGCATGAAAACAATTCTCGGTTTGGATTTATACTTATAAAACAAACTGCACGGTTTAAAAAAAAAAAAAAATGAAAACTCGCGGGGAAAGAGTAAAATCTGCCTACCCATGTTATGCAAACGGTGGGAAAGATAAAATTTCAATATCCGCAAACTGATTAATAAATAATTCCGTCTGTGCTGTGATGGTGTAATTAATTCGGAGCATTCTGATGGACTGAGAGCCTCCAATTACCGTTTTAATCAACTTCCAATTTTCACTCATGGTCCATTTTCAGAGGAACGGTCATTTGTTTGAATCAATGTTAATTTTATTGCCAGGCCATATTCTTGGTTTTCCCCGTAAAACGCTTCCGTTATGTCAAAAATGGGAGCTGTCAGTGATGATTGAATGGATGGCTTAGCAAGGATTTTTTTTTTATTTTGCTCCGGGAAGAAAAATAGATTTCATTATACAGGGTTGGTAATTTGTTAACCGAGCGTTGGAGGAGTCCTTTTACTGTGTATTTTTTTTTTTTACCGAGAAAAAATCCCCGGGACCTATTTAGTGCGCTTGAATTTTTTCAGCAGCGATGAGGAAAAGTTTTTTAATGGAGGAAAAATTCGAAGCAATCTGGTTTTGGGAAGTAGAAATCTACACCGGCTTGATTAAAGCGTGAAGCTCTAGCCCGATTGTTTTTTGAGGAATAGGAATTGATTAACAAGTCTGAGTGATATTAACCAAATCACTAGAGATGTCAGCAGTTTGCTAATTGAGTGGTGCATGGGACTACAGCCAGGATATTTAACCCCGATAGTGCAAGCCAGATGAGTCTTCGTGATGATGAGAAGCCTATTGCGTTTTGTCAACTCATCTCCAGTTTAAAGCATCATGCCAGGCCTAAATTCACTCAAACCGATATTATTTTCGCAAAATCTAACAAAGTCTACTCCCGTTTTTCTTAATCCCATTGTATCATGAATAAATCCCTTTTATATACAGCAAATGCATTGAATTAATGGGATTAATTATCTCAAGGTCACTTTAATCAAAAATTTTATTTCTCTATTTCATCAAATCTCCAAGGTCTTCTTCTTAGAAAAATTAAATATGATTACAAAATTTACCAGGAAATCTATAAAAAATTAAGCAAGAGCCAAATTCACAATAATTCAAAACCAGCCAGATTATTAAAGTTCCTCCATTTTTTTTCTTTTAAAAAAACATTTCTAGTCTTCTAGTTTTTCGCAATTCAAATTTAATGCCTCTCGACTTTCATCTTCACCCAGCTAAATTCTACTTTTATTTTTTTCCTCCTTGGAATATTTGAATCGTGCCCTCGATAATCCTTCTCAAAGAAAAAACTTCCTTAAAATCGTACGAAATTCACTGTTGCATGAATTTGAAAGACATTCCAATACCTATCGTTTACCGTTAAAGCCCTGAATAGCAAATACTTATAATTTTTCCCGGTAGGGTTAACCCGAAAAAAAGAAGAAGACTTTCCCTTTTAAGTTTTTGGAATTACATACGTCATGGGGGAGCAACTCCAAGAGAAGGAAAAAAAAAACTTCTTCCATTGCAATTTTTCAATCATTTAAAAGAAGGGGAAAAGAGATAAAAAATAGAAGAAGAGAAAAAAAGACGGAGGAGGAAGGGGGAAATAAAATGTCAGTTACATTATCTTCGCACCTTGCTCAACATGGAAAAAGAAAAAGAAAAAAAAACCGTTATGAAAAATGAAACAGGGGGAAAATCGATTTTTCAACGAATTTACTGGGAAACCTTTTCTCTCTCTCTCGAGAGAGAGAGGCCCTGAAATGTAATTTCATATTTTAAAAGTAAAGTTTAGCATTGTTTTAATCAGGGTATTATAAATGGTTAATCCTAAAACTTTACTTTTACACATTCTAACTAATGTAAATTATGGAAACTTCAACTTGCTCATTTCTTTGTATGAGTTTCTTGCATCGCAAATGAATACCTAATAAGATCTCCTAATTGCTATACCGGGTGGTCGACTTATTGAATTTACTCTCGGATGGAAACTTTTTCAATTTTCCCTCTAAGTCGGGTTTCTTTATAGTGAAGATTCGTAAAAAAAAAGAAGTTTTTTTGTAAAAGGATTCAGTTGTATGAAGCTCAGTCAGTCTAGGAAGAAAGAAGTACGTGACGGACTGAAATTCTTGGAGAGGTATCTCAAGCCAAGCTCACCTAAAATTCAGTTCAAATAAGCTAAACTTAATTTGTTTTCGCAAAATCTAGCCGAAGTCTAATCTCGTTTTACTTAATCCCATTAAATCATAGATAAATCCCTTTTTTATACAGCAAATGCATTGAATTAATGGGATTAATTATCTCAAGGTCACTGAACTCAAAAATTTCATTTCTTAATTTTGTCAAATTTCAAAGGGTTATCGTTTGTCTTCTTTTTAGTTAAATGAAATACGGTCAGAAAATTTACCCGGAATCCCATAAAAATTAACCAAAAGCTAAATTCACATCAATTCAACTCTTTGAAACAAAACCAGCCTTTATCAAAGTTCCTCCACATTTTTTTTTTTTTAAAAAACATTTTTCTTATACTGAGATTGATGAATCGCCTCTACAGGCCCAAAAGTTCGAACCATAAGAGAGTTTCTCATCGGAATAGAAAAGCAGCCATAGTTTTCAAAGTAATGGGAAATATCTAAAACTTTTCACTCAGTGGTTAGAACAAATTTGATTTTCTCTTCCTTTTTCCCTATAACATACTCCTACCGTGCATGCTCCTGATTAGCAATTTCGCATAAAAATAGACATCAAACGCCATAAATATAAAGACTTAGATGCGGAATGTATTTGAGCACGTGGATCCTCGTGTAAGGAAGAAAATGAATATATACGAGGTGTCTTTCTAATTGAAAGAAATGTGAATGTCATCTAGAAATGTTAAGGCATCTTATATTTCATCTTGCCTGATGCGCATCTCATCGTAACTCTATATCCTAACTTGAATTACTGTTTTCACCGGAAAAAGAAGAGAAAAATCTAATTTAAGAAGTTTTATTTTGAGAAAAGATGTGAATTCTTTATTTTTTTTTTTCTTCTCTCCCCCGTATGATATTTCGGACGCACAATGGAGGATGTAAATACAAAGAGTTAGAAAATTTGTTTTTTTTACATCTGGGATAATCAATTATTGCTGACTTGTGTGGAAATTATTCAACCGACAATGTAAAGTATCCATTTTGTTTTCCAAATGCGTGGGGCAATATACGCTTAGATTTAGTAATCGACTTCCATGGTTTTTAATAATGATTGGCTAAAGAGCTCAACTCAACTTTAAACCGATTTTTTTTTTGACCATTTTGACAAACCAACTAATTCTCATGCAAAATCTCACCTCCTTGTTTTTTCCCCCTCCGCGCCTAACGTTCGGAATTTTAATAAGTTTGTTTCACGCGATGTTGTCGTCACACTTTCCGACTTCCTCAATTTCAAATGAGAAAAATCGCAAGAAATATTTTCGCTGATTATTTTCAAAAGCAAAAAAATATTACGTTTTCAATATGAAAACACGTCCGCATTATGATTAAATTTTGATTCGCTTTCATGTTTCACATCTAAAAAAAAAATCTTTGTCGCTTTTTCAATTAAAAATCAATTTTAATTTCTTAGTAATTGCGATTTTCCCGGATTTTCACCGTTGACGTCATTCGTAAGAAAAAAAATTGCAAAGAAAAATATTCAAACAGAAGAAATATTCGATGTAAATTCCATATAAAAGCGGCGGAGGAAAAAAAAAAGATTTTTCTGCTTTTTTCCCTCCGAACATGTTTGAACCTTCAGACTACAAAGATCAATTGGGTCTTATATGAAATTTGGCAAAGTTTCCAAACTTTCAACAAAAGGGGTGTTTCCTTCTATCGTCACTTAATATCAATTCCAATCTCAAAGGTTTTGGATCTTTCTGTTCCAGTCGTGTCGAGGAGCGTTCTCGCCTGATTTATGATACTTTTAAACATTCCCTCTAGATATACATATACAGTGCTTACGTAAAAACAGTCCTTTTAGGCGATTTTTCGAAGGTTTAATAGAATTTCCGATATTTAGCTTTGTCGATCGGGCTTGTGATGAGAGAATGAATGACAGCCAACCATGAATAATTTATACTCTTGTTGGGGTAGTGATTTAATGGGTTAATTAAAAGGGAATGAACGAGGTCAGTGTGCTGGAAATATTTAAAATATTTTTTTTGTTGCACGTGAGGTTGGAGATTTTCTGTTAAATATTATTACCGAGATGTGTTTAAGTTTTCAGGGTTGAAGCTATTCATCATGAATTGCATTACTTAATTATAAGGGTCAAGCATAACTTTGAAACTAAAGTGTAGACTAAGACGGAGGCGGCGGCTATCAAAGACTTTAGGGGTCAGATTTACATTTTGCTCTTGATGATTCAGTTTCTACGTATTAGCTTTGTCATTGGTTCTTTTCAAAAGGTCTTGAAGAAATAAGATTCTCGTAGGTAGGTACTGTTGGCGTATTAATGGATTGTGAATGCTCAGTGGGGGTTATAAAGGGGATTTTTTTTACCTGGAAATGTTTTTTTTTGTCCCAGCTGCGACTTTTGCTCATTTATTGTGACAATTTATCCTGAAGAAGGTTTTGCGGGTGGCAGAAAAATTTTTAATGTCTCAGTTTGCTCTGTACAGCGCCAGAATTGGCGACAAACGGTGGTGGGCTTAACTTATTTATCAGAAATTGAACTTGGTCTATTGCCCGTTAAAGTCTCTTATTTTGAATTAAGCGCTTCAAAATTTGAGAAACAACTGATAATTTTATTAATTTCAAATTTAAAAAAAAAATATTGGACAAAAAAATTTTCAGAGCAGTTGTTAGACAAGAAGAAATTATAATGAATCTGTTTGACAAGAAAAAATTCTCAATGAATCTCTTCAACAAGAAAAAATTCTCAATGAATCAGTTCGACAAGAAGAAATTCTCAATGAATCTCTTCAACAAGAAAGAATTCTTAATGAATCTGTTTGACAAGAAAAAATCTCAAAGATCTGTTCAAAAAGAAAAAATTCTCAATGAATCTCATCAACAAGAAAAAATTTTCAATGAATCTCTTCAACTAGAAAAAATTCTCAATGAATCTGTTCCACAAGAAAAAATTGTCAATGAATCTGTTTGACAAGAAAAAATTCTCAATGAATCTCTTCAACAAGAAAAAATTTTCAATGAATCTCTCCAACAAGAAAAAATTCTCAATGAATCAGTTCGACAAGAAGAAATTGTCAATGAATCTCTTCAACAAGAAAGAATTCTTAATGAATCTGTTTGACAAGAAAAAATCTCAAAGATCTGTTCGACAAGAAAAAATTCTCAATGAATCTCATCAACAAGAAAAAATTTTCAATGAATCTCTTCAACAAAAAAAAATTGTCAATGAATCTGTTCCTCACGAAAAAATCTCAAAGATCTGTTCGACAAGAAAAAATTCTCAATGAATCTGTTTGACAAGAAAAAATTCTCAATGAATCTCTTCAACAAGAAAAAATTTTCGATGAATCTCGCCAACAAGAAAAAATTCTCAATGAATCTCTTCAACAAGAAAAAATTCTCAATGAATCAGTTTACAAGAAAAAATTCTCAATGAATCTCTTCAACAAGAAAGAATTCTTAATGAATCTGTTCCACAAGAAGAAATCCTCGATGAATCTCATCAACAAGAAAAAGATCAACAAGAAAAATGTCAGGCTAGCCCTGGCCACGGAATTTCATTTTTAATAACAAAATTCTAAACGACTTTCCGCAACTCAATTTCAAATTACCCTCCTAAAAAATCGCAAAAGATATTCACTTCCGCAACAAAACAACCCTCCCAGACTTATTTACATAATATAAACCCAATAATCGTAGAATATGTAAGTAAAAGGGGGAAGCTCACAGGTATATGAGATTGAGACACGTCTGTGTCTTAGGAAATCCATTTCAGAACAGTTTTCGAACGGGATTTAACGAATACGTCATTCGCATTAAGAGATCACAATTCTCTATGATGTTGTAAATCGGTTTCTCAAATAGAATTTATTCGTTAAAACTAGTTTGTAATCTAAAAACGATTCAACCGACCTGATTTTCTATTTCCCCTTCGAGTCCCCGCCCAAATCCGATATTCAATTCGTCTTTTTCATCGAAACCCGCGGATCCTTTTAATTTTAATATAGAGACATAAACCGGAAATGAAAACGTTTTAGCAAAAGGCAATTGCACTTGAGCGAAAATCGAAAAGTTTGAATTCCAAGAGAGATTTCGCTACTTACATCCGTCTTATATTAGCAGATTAAATTGAAGTAAATCTGAATTTAAGATGTCGTACCGGAAATAGAAATTCGGTCGGTAGCAAAGTGTAGTAAATCGAATGAGGATAGAATAATGGTTTGAGATTCTCGTTTACATCTGAGAAATTCCAGGGAGGTATAATTGAGAACTTTTTATCTCCCCCTCCCGACTCTCTCTTTAATCCGTCACGTGCGATGTACAATATCGGTTGCACATTCTATTTAATTTGGGTAACATTTCCCCGTGAATTTGCATTTCCCAATGAAGATAGTTTTCATTCGGGGCTATCCCAAAGGAGATTAGTAATGGCAATTTAAATGCTTGAGCTTCCAGAATGCTTGCCGGACATCTCACAAGGGTCGCACTTTCCACCGTTTACCTGTCGTGTACGGAACTGATTTTAGCTAGATGGCTCAGATTTTTTATTTGTTGAGGCTTCACGGCTCATGCGCAGAGATTAATCGTGACGGTCGAACAATTCGAAAATTTGATCCAGCAGATGTAATTTTTTGCCAAAAATTTTTGTGATAAACAGAGCGTAGATTTTAAATAAATATGTTTTTTTCCGCATTCTAAGAAGACAGGGCTCTTATGGACTAGTTAATAGTTCACCCCGTCTTCTTAGAGTGAGAGCTTAATCTTTTTTATTAAGAAAAACAGCTTTACTGGAATTTTTTTGACACCTCAGAGCGCCGCTTTTTACCTGCGCCCTCTGGAAGAGCCAATTCGTTGCTTTTTAGGCGCAAAACTATAAATTTTTAAAATAACAGGTTATGGACCCAGATACCATAAGCGCAATAGTGATTTAATTAACATTAGATGGCTGCGCCTATTTTTTTATTTTTTTTATTTTCTTAAATAAACATCTCGCTATTTTTAATTATCATAATGAAGAACAAATACTCGTTGAAAATGTTTAAAATTAAATACAAGAACCTCGTTTTTCGGTTCTTTTCACCGATTTCGACCCTTTTTTTTTCCTCGACGTCAACAATCAAAAATTGTCGACAATTAAATTAAAGTCACAAGAGGCATCTTTTAATAAAACTATGCCTTTAATTAAGGAAGGTAATTTTTGAATGTTATTTGGTTTCATCCATAAATTATCATGGATTATGAGATTCGTTATGTAAATTTAAAAAATTAATTAAATTCTTAAGTTTTTTGATTGTTTAAGATGATCCCTCCCCATTTATAATTGGGAAAGGTACTTGAATTTTACCGTCTGCGAAAAGTCGAAAAGAATCGGTTGTTAAAGTTAAGGGAAGAGAAGAAAATAATATTCTTTTTTTTTTTAACGAGATCCCAAAACGACGTTGAAAAAAATTTTTAAATATTGTATTATCGTTATTATTGGAAGCGGGATTTGAATGGGGAAATTAATCTAAGGTCAGTCAACCTGGAATATTGCCGAAGATACGTCAAAAGCATCAAGTGCTTTGCCGAATTTACCTTGCTAAGGTTTCCGATAAATTAAACAAGTTTCTAATTATAGTCCTCCTTTGTGGAAGTTTTAACATGGGGCTGAAAAAACTTTCGGTACAGCACCTCGAGCTTTGTCGATGAATGTCGATAGGGTAAATGTAGGCGTTGACGATTATTGGGGCAAAGCAAGAATTTTGAATCCATTGGCCACTTCTTCAGCTATGCAGCGTTTCTAGTGATCATCCTAGAAACCAATAGAGGCTTTTAGTAGACTGTCTTGAAAGTAATAAGCACGCATTAATAACACTAACGCCATCTAGTAGTGACTGCTTTCGAAATTAATGATCATGTGATTAGCGACACTAGCGCCTTCTAGTTGGTCAATAATTTTGAAACTAGTGGCCACGTCTTCAAGGACTTTAGTGCCATCTAGTGATTAGCGACACTAACGTTCACCTAAGTGCTGGATGCAGGGATTGAATTGGTCCCGATTTTCCGTAAAAGTCCCTTTTTTTGAACTAAGTTCTCCAAAATTACTATTTTTATGAAAATTCCATAAAAGGCCATATTTTTACAAGCAATGAAAATGTTCTTCAGAGTATTATTTTTATGATGAATATTTAATCCAAATTTTTTCTAAATTATTTTCAAAAATTTTCTAATTTTTTGTCTATATTGGTTTTTCTGGGATTTTCCCCCAAAAATTAATTTAACTTTTCTGTGCTTTAGAATTTTTAGCAGAATTTTTTTGAAATATCCCCTTGAAAAATTGATTTGACTAGAAAAAATTATCAAAAGATTTGTTCGACTAGAAAAAATTATCAAAAGATTTGTTCGACTAGAAAAAATTATCAAAAGATTTGTTCGACTAGAAAAAATTATCAAAAGATTTGTTCGACTAGACAAAATTATCAAAAGATTTGTTCGACTAGAAAAAAATATGAAAAGATTTGTTCGACTAGAAAAAATAATCAAAAGATTTGTTCGACTAGAAAAAATAATCAAAAGATTTGTTCGACTAGAAAAAATTATCAAAAGATTTGTTCGACTAGAAAAAAATCCTAAAAAAAAGATTTGCTCAAAAACAAACAAAATTTAAAAAAAGGAGATTAGGGCGAAAAAGTTTTTGGTTTTAATAAGTTTCTAAAAATGTTTCCCCTCAGGAGGCTTTAATGTTCCAATAATTTGATCAGTGTAAATGGTTTTAAAATTAGAAACTACTTCTCCAGCGACACTAGCGCCATCTGGCGACAAATTTTAGATTTAGGAAGCGTCACCGCTTTATCTACATATTAAAGATATGCCCAAGTCGGGCCACTTGACCCCAACATTTGGCTGCTGACTAAGCCGCAACAGGCCAAGTTTAAATTTCTAAGCCTTCCAATCTTTTCGAATTAATCGCTGAAAAATATTGAATAATTATTTATAATAAAAAAAGAGTTAAATTGAGTTTTAGAACCATGAAACGGCCATTAAGTTTAATTAAACGCGAGAAAAAGGAAGCATCGTCGCGTCCGTTAAGCAGCTTTATTTTCTTTGTTTATTTAAGCAACTCCCCGGTAAAATACGATCTTCATATTCATTTATCTGTTTAAAAAATTTTTAGGGAAAAAGATTAAACCGAAAAGAAAAACTCTTCTCCTCCTCTTTTTTTTTTTACAAAAAAATTTTGTGAAGATAAAAAAGTTTTAATCCCTAATTTCGTACTTTCCTCTTAATTCTCACAATTAGGGTACGCATGTTTCAGACCTATTTTCCTCGGGCTTAAAGCTTCTTTTGCAAACGCGAAAAAGAAAATTAATGTAAGGAATACCTTTAGTATAATTCGAATACAATTTAATACTGGGTGAAACCGCAACTCGACTGACAGACTACGGTAGGATTTGCACTGAAGACAATTCGGGTGATATATTTTATCCTGTGGGGAACCACATTGCGTCTCTCCCTTCTTTGTTACTAATGTATTCCGTGTCTACCCGTCATCGGTGAATCCAGAATGCATATTGTGTTATCCTCGGCTTCAAAACGTTTTTCATGATTTTGTTTTTCGAAGTAATTTCCACGTTGAAAATAAAAATCCTTGAAATCGTAAACCGCAGTGTTGTGAGTCTAATACTGTGGGGGAATCTTATTGAATAGCGCTTTTGTAATGTGAGAATGATCGTTGTTGTTGGAATCGGAAAATCCGAGGAAAGTTCAATTATCTCGTAAAATTTAAACCCGGGGAAAGAATTTTTAGTTGGGGATAAAGAAAAGGATTGCTGCAATATTTCAATAGTGGAAACGATGTATCAAAAATTACTCAGGTTTGGGTGAAGTCATCTTTCTGTAAATTTTGACTTTACACTTGAGTTACGTTTTATTTTCATTTTTAAGAAAGTCGTAAATAAATAAGAACAGGTTTGGGGGATTTAGTGTAATCGTGTTAGGCTTAAGTTTAACCCATCAATGCTCAGATTTTTAGCATCTGTATGTTGATTTTGCCATACCAGAGGATTTTATCACAGAATACAAATTGCCGGAGTCGATATAGAGCCCTTTTAATTTTTGCTCCAACACCAAAAAATTTTTATTTATGATGTAAAAAGTCCCCTTTTTTGTGCTGGATTTACATCTTGAAATTTTTTCGGCCCACTGAAAAATCTTCCACGGGTCAAATTTCCTAACGTATGCAATCTGGGGTGACAGAAAAGCGGGAGCAATGGGGAAGTTATGAAAGGAGAATATTATGGCTTGATGTATCCGGAATAGTCTTTTGTCACATGGTGAAAAGTTAAAATTCCTAAAAGGTGATGCAATAATTCCAAGGAACAGGGTTACACGTGCTTGCCAGGGGCAGCTTTAGTTGAGGGGCGAGGAAAACGCGTTCTTTTAGGGTTGCTAGTATTGAATAACTTTGTTAATGATAACCCGAAGCTATGATTGGTGTGTTTGCATAATCTTAAAACCACATAGCGTTAATAAGTTATTGTACAATGTCTCGAGAAAAAGTAAACATTGGTGGAAGTTATTAGGAATTTAATCACGATTTAAGAAGTAATGGGAGTAGGAAAATTAGTTTATTGAGAGAGAATTGTGAGAAAATTTGTTTGACAAGAAAATCGAATAATTTGTTCAACAAATAAATGATCAAAAGATTTGTTCAGCAAAAAAAAATTATCAAAAGATTTTGTTCAACAAGAAAGAATGATCAAATGATTTGTTCAACAAGAAAATAGTGAAAGATTTGTTCTACAAGAAAAAATGATCAAAAGATTTGTTCAGCAAGAAAAAATTATCAAAAGATTTTGTTCAACAAGAAAGAATGATCAACAGATTTGTTCAACAAAAAAATAGTGAAAGATTTGTTTTACAAGAAAAAATAATCAAAAGATTTGTTCAGCAAGAAAAAATTATCAAAAGATTTTGTTCGACTAGAAAAAATTATCAAAAGATTTTGTTCGACAAGAAAAAACGATCAAAAGATTTGTTAACAAAAAAATTGTCAAATGATTTGTTCAACAAGAAAAAATTGGGAATTTGTTTTGACAAAACCTAAAAAGGTGGAATTTGGTTTGTAATTAATGTTTTTCAGGAAGGAAAAATTTTGCTTGCCAAAATTTTCTTGTCTTTGATAAGCCTTTTTTTTAATAAACTCTAAAGTCCCGAAAATCTAAAAAAAATCGAATTCAGTCATTGCTGAAGAGTTATTTTATCCACTAACCAGTTTCCAACTATTGCCTGCTAAGAATTGGACACTTTCAATGATCAATATCCTCTTTAAAATATTTCTATTCTCCCTTTTATGATCAATTTCATTTATAATAAATAGCTTTCCATTGTGAACTTGTCCGTTTTCGATTAAGAAACAAAAAATATTAAACAATATATTTATTTTGACGTAAACTTACTGCGACTTAACAAAAAAAAAAAAGAAGAATAAAGAAAAACGGCGAAGTCGTATTCCTTGGGGTAAATTTCTCTTAACGTTTCCTCCGAGACTGGGGAAGAACAATTAATCCGACGTATTGATTCATTGCTAGTACCACTTTCGGTTACGTTCCAGATCGGAGGTAGAAATAAAAGAGGAAAAAAAGAGATTTTGTTAATTTAATCGCTTTGGGGATATCTTTAAATGACGTAAAACTAATCTGGGGATTGATCCCGAGCCAAAACGTTAATTTCGAGTTTTTTTTTTTCGTCCACCCACGTTAAAAATTTAAATGTTTGCTTATACTGTTTATTTTTACCCCCATTCATCCTTTTAAATATGAGAAACAGAAAAAGAGATTTAAGTGAACATTGAAAAAAAAACCCGGGATAAATAAAATGGTTGACTAATACCGTTTCATCCTTCCCCTTTACCCCTCCCCAACCTCTCGTTACCCCCTTCATCTCTCTCTCTCTCTTTTTTCCTTTTTTTCTTCTAAATAATAGTCGTATAATTTTTTTAATTTGATTTTAATTTCCTTAACTGACATACTGTTTTAACTGTCGTCGCTTATCCAATTTTAATTCGTTTCATTCGGGAATCTTCTCTACTGTCTCGCTGAAAAAATTCTTTTGGCTGTGAACTTCCCCTTCCCCTCTTTCTCGCCAGTAAATTGAAAAAGATTTTTGTAGCTCTTAATAAGTAAAAAAATAGCTTTGCTTTTTGATCGTTTATATAAAGGAAAAGTGAAGAAAACAGTGTGGAATAGAAAATCAATTAAGTGCTAGTGGTTTTCCGTGCCGTCGGATTAGTTATCCAGGATGACAGAGATTGCTTTAGTCGTTCTGGGGTATTTTATCAAAGGCAATATGCCCATCGTACAACTTTCTGGTCGTGTTTTTTTTTCCCTTTAAGGTTTTGTGGTAGGATGAAATAATTGATCGTGAATTTCTTTCGAAAGATAAAATTTTCCCCGCAAATTGAAGGGAGAGTTGTAAAGTTTCTTTTCTTAGAAGAAGTCTTAATTAGAGTGCTAGGAAGGTCGAGCAATTGAAAATTAATCCTGACCTAGATTGCTTCTTTGTGCTCGAATCTTTGAAATTCCGTCTTCGGGTTTTGCTTTAGCTAAATCATATTAATATTATTGCAGAGGATAATGTCATGCAAATTTGCACCTTTCTGTGAGTTGCCTTGATTTTCATTATTGTCATTTTTACAAAGAGGAAGTGTACCTAAGACTGGGTTTATTATGTCAGCGAATTATTAGTCTGTGCAACAACCATGCATACATTTGGCTCGCACCCTAACTCAATATTTTTACTTGAAAATTTTTGATTTTAGAAGAAAAAATTATCAAAAGATTTGTTCTACAAGAAATAATTATTATCAAAAAATATAATTATTATCAAAAAATTTGTTCGACAAGAAATAATTATTATCAAAAAATTTGTTCGACAAGAAATAATTATTATCAAAAAATTTGTACGACAAGAAATAATTATTATCAAAAAATTTGTTCGACAAGAGATAGTTATCAAAGATTTGTTCGACAAGAAATGATTATCAAAAAATTTGCTTGACAAGAAATAATTGTCAAAGATTTGTTCGACAAGAAATAATTATAATCAAAAAATTTGTTCGTCAAGAAATGATTATTAAAAGATTTGTTTGACAAGAAATAATTATTAGATTTGTTCAACAAGAATTAATCACCAACAGGATTTGTTCTACAAGAAAAAATTATGGGAAAATGTGTTTGCAAATAAAATTCCGAAAAAATGAAATGAGGTCAAAAAAATTTTTTGGTTTTAGTAAGCCCCTGAAAAGATTCTATTTTCCTCTTCATAAAACTCTAAAAAGCTAAAAATGTTGAACAGAATTAAGTTCCATCATTGAAATTGTGAATTTATATAATTTATAACCGAAATCAACCTAATATTTCTTTTTATGATAAAAAATCCTTCTTATTAATCTTAACAATACATTCTAAGGCAAATACCGCGCAACTACAACAATCAATGAATCACCTCTTTTCATAAAACGAAAAACATCACAAACTATAAATCTTTTCACAGCTAAAACGTTTTTATATTTTTTTTTCCTCCCGCTAAAGTAATTTATAGTGAAACAAAATGCACAGACCAAAAGCAATGCGTTGACCTTTATTTTTCCTGAATTTATCATCCAATGCATTTAACCTTAATAAGCAATTTTATTTTTCAATTTTCCAACCCCGCGATTATTTTTTTTTTTTTGCCTCCTTTTTAATTCCGGTTCTCTGAGTTTTCGAATAACCTCCAAGGCTTTTTAATGATCGGGTATAATTTTAATATTAAAGTCCTGAATAAATTTACATCCTGGTACGTAATATCGGTTGTAAAAGGCTTGTGTGTTTTCCTGATCCAGAATAGAAAGCACACGCTATGGTGTTTATGTATAAATTGTTAGGTTAAAGATGAAGGAAGTAAACAATATTATAACGAAGTAAACAGATACTTCATATATTAAACTGGGATTAGTTAGCATTATAGGCTTCATATTACATGTTCCACATTTGATCTGACAAAAACTGATTACACTGTTGCTTCAAATTTGAATATTCCGTTTCCTAAATGGTTTCTGTCGTGGAAAATTAACTTCGATAGGCGGCGGCATCCACTTCCGTTTTACCAAGGTTATTTATCACTAAACTTCTTGGTTTTCCTTCACTTTCACCTTTTTCCTCTTCTGCGTGCTCTCTTCGACCCGGCGAAACTCCGACCGAAAATAAAGTAACTGTATTATTTTTGTTGGTGGGAAAATCACGAAAGAGAAAGGGGGAAAAAGGAAAAAAAAATGGGGATTCTCTTGGAAAGAGGAAAGCATTTATCGAAAAGAAGCCTGACTTGAGTTCCGCTGATGCATGTTTCCGGAGATTAAGCTTGTTCTTTTTTTTTCAATTGTAGTGATAAGGTGTGGAAATTTCGGAAGTTGAGTGATATACTTGATTTATGTACTATTCGATATTTTAGAAAAGGATTTTGGAGGATTTTCACGGTAGCGATTGCTATAAGTTCGAATAAGGTTCAAAAATGTTTTTTTCTTTTTTTGCAGGCGCCTGGTCCTAAGGGCGGATTTTCACGAAAAACATGTTTAGTAACAAAACGAATCGATTGATACCAAAATTAGGTTGTAGGACGATTTTGGTCGCACTTCATCAATTTCAAGAGATAAACCGCTCGCTTAATGCGATTAGTGGTTTGGGGTTGCGATTAATTGATTAATTAAAGAAAGAATTAGCGAAATAAGGTCTTAAATATACGTCATACGAAATTTCGTAGCGATCAGGGAAACCTGTGGGAAATATTAGCGATGGGAGTCGATTGAGCGGCCATGTTTGATTCATATATTCCTAATTTTTTTTTTTTTTTTTGGAAGTCTGAAATATTAATAATGTTATAAAATTCTGAGACCCGAGACGAGATTCACAGTCCTCAGTCCCGGTCTCGTCCATCCCTATAAAGCACATAGTCGGAATATTCGGGCTTCTGATCATAGGCGCAATCTTCATTTTGTTATCCTCATAACTAGCGCTCTTCATCCTGTCTAGCCACACGCAAGAACCATTACTATTTCAACTCTTTAGCTCTCCTAATCTCTCACTCTAGTCTGCCAGCAGATCTCTCCAAAATATCTTCTCAAAAGAGTCAATTTTCGAACACAGATGGCCAATCAAAAGACGCTTTAGAATTCCTTCAGTCATCATCGCTAATTCCCCGCATTTAAACCCCCTTGAAATACGATAAAAGAATTCCTTAATCGATTCCATTGAATTTCAAAAAATAATGGGAAAAAAATCTTTATCAGTATCCTGATACCGTCAAAACCGAATCTAAAACCCATCTCCACGGTTTTTTTTTGTGAAATATGCAGATTAACCGATAAAAATAATTTATCCCTATAAAAAGGGATGAAAAGGGGGTCCCGAGTCTTTTTAAGAGAGATTACATAAAGTATTTATTTCTACGTATACCGGGAGATTATCGGCAAGTAATTTCGAATCCTGTTGTTGATGCTTGTTTCGAGGAATTCAATCAAGAACTTGGGGAAAGCAATGTAAACGAAAAAGAAAATTAATTGGAAAATTGTTAAGGTATCTTCATCCTTCTTAAACTTGAAATATTTCATCAAGTTTTCTTGAAACATTACTCCGGTAATCACTCACTTTTTTTTTTCTTTTTCTTCTTACTTTTTCCCCCTCCGTGCTTCTTTAATGAGGTTATATATTGCTCCGCTTACTTTATTATATTTTTCTTCTATCTGTATCCATTATTCCAGTTTCGAGATAACCTAATGATAATAATACAAAAGAAGGTTTTCTCGGATTTGGACATAATCTTTTTTCCCTGATCTCTCGAGTTAACCCAGTTTGTCCTGCTGTTTCCCTCGTTTTTTTTTTTTGTTCACCCCGCGGACATTTTTCTTTCCTATATTTTCCCCCTTTCCATAGCTAAAATAATACAACATCCCATGAAGAATGGTTCTTTTAAAATTTATCTTAGTCGGAAAACAATTTAAAAACGGAAAACCGAAGAATAAAGGAAGGGTAAGATGACGACGGTTCTAACGTGATTAAAACATCTTCGCCTGTCTTCACGATATTTTCGGTGGAACACCTGAGCTCGGGTGCTGTCTGATTAATTAACTACAGACGCCGCTGCCCATGCTTCCCACCCCACCCTCCTTTTCCTCTCTTTTCATATGTCACGACGGATTTACGGGGGTCTCTGAAAATCAGTGACGAACTCAAAGGAAAAGTAAAGTTGTTGGAAGTTTCTGATGAAAACATGCGCTCGTGATTTTTTAATCAACGGTTTTTTAGGTTGAAATTTCTTTAGAGGGTGTCGAGCTTTGGGGAAAGTTTATCAAGGTTTAGAAGTCGAGTAACAGCGAAGATTAGCTGCGCTAGGAATAGGGTTCGACTGTCTAGAGTTTTTAGAGTCCAGTGACCAGTCAATAAGAAAAATATATCAAATGATTTGTTCAAGAAAAAATAAAAACAACAGATTTGTTCGACAAGAAAAAATTATCGAAAGATTCGTTCAACAAAAAAAAATTATCAACAGTTTTGTTCAACAAGAAAAAATTATCAAAAGATTTGTTCAACAAGAAAAAATTATCAAAAGATTTGTTCAACAAGAAAAAATTATCAGCAGGTTTGTTCGACAAGAAAAAATTATCAAAAGATTTGTTCAACAAGGAAAAATTATCAAAAGGTTTGTTCAACAAGAAAAAATTATCAAAAGATATGTTCAACAAGAGAAAATTATCAGCAGGTTTGTTCGACAAGAAAAAATTATCCCAAAAGTTGTTCAACAAGAAAAAATTATCAAAAGATTTGTTCAACAAGAAAAAATTATCAAAAGATTTGTTCAACAAGAAAAAATTATCAAAAGATTTGTTCAACAAGAAAAAATTATCAAAAGATTTGTTCAACAAGAAGAATTTTAAAAGAATTGCTTAGATAATAGAACTTAAAAACTGAAGTTATGTTTGTATTGAATTTTTCCCAAAAAGAGTTCTTGTTTAAAAAAAAAGCTCAAAGTTTCATAATACTATAAATTTTTCCTTTATCAAGAAATTCAAGTCTCAGGAACGCGACATAGATAACAGTTCAAACGCAGAGTCAATACTTTGAGAAGAAACCTCACGTGCGTGTTTTATCATTTATAGAAAGCATAATACTCCCCTCTTATCTCTTTGAAAAAAAAAAATGTTTCCCACGACTTAAGACAACTGCATTCATATTCCTACACGCATTGATATAAAAATAAATTGTAGTACGATGGGGAGTTCGGAAGGGGGGGGGGGGCTGAGAAGGAGTGGGAGAGAGAGAAGGTTGAGGCGTGGTTCGTACAATATTGATTGACCGGTATTTCAATTATCAGAACAAGTGAAGAGTATGGTTGTCATAGTTACAGCATCAAAACCTTTTCCTCGTTTCATGTATTTCTCTGTTAAATCACACAAGAAAAATTATTATAAATCTGACGTTGAACATGTTGATTTGATGTCGAATATCGGGTCTATTGATTTTTCTGCCATCCTTGTTAAAATCTTGAAAAACAATTTTCGCGAGAGAGGAAAAATTCGCGTGCGAATATGACGGAACGAAGGAAAAAAAAAAGAAGGGAAAATTTGATCTCGCTGATTTTTGATACTTTTGATATTTTTTTTGGGGGGAGGGGAGGGGGTTTCGTCGTATTAAACATACGAGGGAATAATCAAAACCGAGAGATGTATAAAGCTCGCTGAAGAAAGCTTTGAATTTGAAGTGTAACTATCTTAATTAAGGCATCGTCACGTTTTGGTTCCCGTTCCTGATCCTCCCGGGGAAATATTCTTCCCGCTCTCGGGGTAAATATTGGATTCAACAATTTTCACATGAAAATTAGGGATCAGCGGTGATGCTAGAAATGAAAATCCGATTTTGCAGGGTGTTTAAAAAGTTTGGCCAGTGAAAATTTTTGTTTGAAAAAAAATGTTTTTATATCGAAATCGAGTGCGGAGCTTGCATTTTCACCGTATTTGAATATGAAATCTGTTTACGGTTCTGAAGTGAGTGATGTATGCTCTTCAACACCGGCAGTTTGATTTGATTTAACTTTAATCAAATGATCACGGAATAGGAATCTGTATAGGCATCACTTTGAGAAGGATTCAAAATGTTTACTTTTACTATGTTTGCACATTCGTCACGGGTAGGGCAAGGCAAATATGAAGGTGCGTATTGACCTGATTAACGAAATCCTCGTGCTGGTTTTGAAAATTGGGATTTTCTGAAAGTGCTGGCAGGTTGTCACAATGGGAGTTCGTGTAAATGGTGCGGGTTATTGTAGCTTGATATGTGGGTGAGTAAAAATATAACAGAGAAGTCGTCCTGGGTTGTGATTGATGCCGCGGCAAACCTCAAACTGCAGGCTAAGGTAAATTAGCTCATTTTTGTCGGAGGCGACAATGTCTGTCGGTCATCCTCTCAGTTTGTGAAAATCAGATCCTGGCTTGCTCTTTTGTCTTCGGACATTCTGGCAAGCTACCTCGGGTCAAAAACGTAAGTCAGAATTAGAGCTGGAGTTTCTGCTATTCTAATCGTGTGACCACTTTGAGTCAACATGTCTGCATGATCTGCCGATTTTGGGTGCCCAACAATTGTCCCGGCACAGCCCTTATTATTCAGACTCTGGCAACCCTACACCTCGCATAATAATCACCCATTTACTTTCCCGCGAATGTCGAGGAGTTATTAAAAGGATATTTTAAACAACAGGGTGCTTGGGAAATTGCATTATCCCGAAACCTTTCTTAATACCCATCTGGCCAGGGATATGTGTAGTAAACTTTCCCATACGTTACAACATCTCAGAGAGGATTTAGCGAACCGCATGAGAAATAATCCTGTTATAGTTCTGACCATCGAAAAACAAGAGAGGCTTCTCGTATCATGGCTTAGAATCGTAACTTTAAAACCTCCTGAAAATCTAATCATTAAGAACGATCCCATATTTCAATGGGATTCCCCGTATTCGATGAGAGAATTAAAGACGAAAACAGGGGAGGGGGGGGGGGGAATTAGGAGTACGCATTCCCATCTCTCGTCACGCTTTAAAACAATCGAAGCGTTAAGTTTTCACATCGCACCCGTTGCATTTAAAAGTGTAACTTATCTCCCTATTTACTAAATATGATTTCCCTTAAAATTTATAATGAATTTTAAGTCAATTTGTTAAAATGTAAGATAAGATACCCCGGAGGAGTTTTCGGGATATAAGTCGCTTGCTTCTCTATCAAATAGTACATTTAACAACAATACCCCGAGGTCGGATGTCAATCGAATTGAGAATGTTGGTAGCACGTTTTCATATTTCAGAATATTCATTAACATTGTTTTATCTCTTTTAATTATATCTATCTATATGAAATTTAATGGTTAATTAATAGAAAGCATGCGCGCCTGACGGCGGTTTTGGAAAAGTGTCGGGAAATACACGGTAAATAAAATAATTCCATCCGAATGTGAATCGTGAGGTTTTAGCTGATGAATGTGTTTCCATTGGAATGAGAAAAATTTGAGTCAGAGTTTTGTCTGGTTCTTTTTAAAATGAATAACAGGTTATGGGCCCAGTTTTTCAAAATTAAGTTGAAATTTTGAGGAAGGTTGGAGTTTAAAAATACAAATACAGGTTGAAAGAATCTCGGGGACTTCGGAGGGAAATATGGAGAGGGTGCTTGTGCTGCAAAAAGAAGCAGTCAGGTATCTGGTCTAGGAGTGGCATACAGACCACTACCAGCCCCCTTCCTCCCGGGAGCTATTTAAAGATCTGTCTATTCTCACAGTACCAAGCTTTTTAGAAATCAAATTTTTTGTTTTTTAAAATCATTTCTTATGAATTTTTTCTTGCTAAGCCTCAGTTAAAAATTTTAAAATCTGTTAACCTTAAAATTTTAACTCTGAAAATCATGCTAATTTAAGTTTCTTTACCGAGCCAAATATTTTTCAACAAAACACGATTCTTCGCATAAATTTTAAAATTTAAAAGATTCCCCTTTTGCAACTTTTAATGTAACCAGAAAAAACAATAACTTTAATATAACAATAATATTGATGGATACGAGGAAAAATAACATTCCTCTTATAGCAAATAGCTACTTCCTTAGAGCATTGTTTTGAACTAATCTATTGTTTATTTTGATTTCATATCTCCAGTGAGCATTACTCTAAGCAATGCACATAATTAATCTGACCGATTACGCACACACGCAACACTTATTTACCGACTAAACTTAGCTTACTGCTTTTGCAAATTCCATCATAGTCAATTGTCCCTTTAATCACGGGTAAAATGACGGAAACGGAAATAACATTACAGAAGGAATTCATTACAAAATGCGATTGAATAGTTCATTAGCCGAGTTCCTGCAATTGCAATCTTTGAACCGTATTAATTGCCGAAGAATGCCAAGTATTTCCGGGTAAATGTTTTTTGAAGGGGAGAAAGGCAAAAGAAAAGGAAACGTCTGGCGCATACGTCACCTTTTTTTTTATTATTTACACCGTATTGGAGTCGGATCAAAAATAACGATTTGAAATTGTGTGATTCATCGAACTGAACGGGACTGATAAATGAGCAAAGCGTTCAACTAAGTGTCAAACGCTTTGTGAGATTGCTACAACAAGGCAGTGATTGATGGTAGAGATAACTCGGAGCGCACAAAAAAAACTTGCAAAAACCTTGAATCAAATGGACTTTGTCACCTACAGTTTTCTGTTATGATCAAAGGGGGGAAAAATTGAAAAGGGAATGATTTTTACGCCCCCCCCCCCTGTTTTTATCCCCGATCATTCCGATTTTAGTTTCTTTTCAATTTAAAAAGGGGGGGAGTAAAGATGGCGAAAATCCTTCGAGTAAAACGGAGTTCAATTTATCTAAAGAACTAATTAAACTCCGTCAAACAACGGCAGAAACAGATTTAATTAACGACTTAGCACAAAGGAGGCGAACTCGACAGTGACTCTAGAAACCAAGCGACATCTATTGTCAATCATTGAAAGTATAAAAAGTTATTTTGGGTTGATCAATCCCTGGGCCTAATTCAACTTTAAATTGCTTGCAAGATGTTCCTATTCAAATATATGAAGTTTTAATTGCTATTGAAATTTCTTAGTGGAAATTTTTTTTTTTTTTTTTTTCATATTAAAAAAAATTAAAATTTTCCTCGAAGTTATTTATTATTGAAAATATTTTGCCGGGAAAGTATGAAAATGATTTTCAGCCAATTCCGGGAACGGTAAAAAGTTAATTAATTTTCTTAATAAAGTTAATAGAAATGCAAATAGTTATTCATTAAAACTTTGATAATCCCAGTACGGTATGACAAAGGCATTCGGACTAACTTTAAGTTGACAGACATGAAATCGCGTAGTATAGTCTCATTGGGACAGTATATATGCAAGGTTTATTTCGTTGATATGACAAAAGAGGGAGGGATTTGTGAGGGGAAGGAATTTGGGAAAAGTTTTGAACATTATAGAGCAGATAGGGAAACATAACGCGGATTATATTTATAACCATAATCTGTTTTAAGAGGATATGGGTTATAAGAAGTTTAATAAATGGGAATTGATCTACGGATTTTTGGACAAAGTCCTGCTTGTTAAAATTTTCTGTAATTCAGATATTCACAAAGTACAGCATTACAACTTCTTGTGCAATTCATTCCTTTTGTTTTCGAAATTCCGGAAAACTCGATTTTTAGCATTAAAAACTGAATTTGGGCGACTTGATTACTAACATAAATTGGTATTAAATCCTAAACAAAAGATCCGCCAAGGTTTTGCAATTGCTTTTGCGATCCTGAACTTTTGCACACTGTGTGGTTCCACAAATACATGTATCTGGCCATTTTACTGTTCAAATCATTCTTTAAAGCGATATTTCCAAATTTATTTGAACTTTTATATACTGCTGAGTCTTCTATTTTGACTTGCAACAATTTTTAAGACCTTTACATGATTCCTTTTCTTTCTAGATAGGGCAAATTACGGACGTCCACACCAATTTGAGGAACCATACCGTTCGCAAAAGTTCTAGACTGCAGAAGCGATTACAGAAACAGATCAGATTTATTATTTACTTCTTAAAACTAAATTTTATGATCGACCAAGTGGTGCAAATTTCATTTTTACCAAGAAAATGTTGATGTGAAAATTCCGAATTGGGAAAAATTTGAGGAAACAAAAATACTAAAATCTTAATGGATTAGTTCTTTATTTTCATAAGCTGTTTAAATACAAAAAATGATCCAAAAATTTTTTAGAGTAATTTTTTTAAACCCCAAATAATTTTTTTTTGAATTTTATTCATTCGGTTTGACTAAAAACGTAGGCTCATCCTTTTTTGAGTTCATGAAAAGATATTGAAACGTCTTCTCTTTTGTTTCAGATGGGAAAACATTTTCACCGCACTTCATTGCTCATCAAAGCCTTTAATCACAAATTTCGCCTCGATTTGGAGCTTAATACGTAAGTAATTCTATTAATAACAGTTGAGTTTGTTTTCAATTTTCAGCGAGGAGGATTGTAAGTTCAAGCTGTGGAATATTAACCGTATTGAGTTGAAATTCTTGGGACGGGTGCTTGATGCTTCCACTTAACGGAAGGTCAAGAAGAATTTTAGATAAAATAGGTTTGCGTTCAAGATGCGGTTTCAAAGTCTCGTGTTCCGGATTCAGCAAACCGGCAGGATGAAAATGGAAGCTTTTTTTTGGCGCCTTATAAGACTGATTTGAGGAAGAGACCCGAAAATTTAATTACGCCAATGATGCCAAGCTCTAAATTAATATCTACTGACCCGAACCAGCGGTATTCAAACGTTTCTTATGAAATGCTTCTTGACTTGAATGAAATGACCGACATTTAACCAACATTGCAATATATATTTCCCTTTTACATCAACGCTAAATAAATATCATAAGGTACGCGTGGGTTTATAGGATATTGTAGGGTTCGCGAAATTGCGTATAAGAAAGTCAATAAGTCAGTTATAAAATATGATTAATTTCGTTCTCACGGAAAAACAAGAGAAAACAAACATTGAGAAATTAATTTCGATTCTCCATTTTAGTTTGTTTTTAACAAAAGGCAGTTTTCTCTACAATTCGATTAATGTTGTAAACTATATTAATTTTCGTGTTTACCTTTACTCTCAACTAATTTTTTTTCCCTTCTTAACATCCTTTTCGCAAGTCACGATATTGCAATGAAAATATTTTATTTTTTTGTGAGAAATGCAGAAATGTTTTGTCAATCATTTTTTGAAGTTAATTCGATTCGAAATTCCCCTCAGACGCCACTGGCTAGTTTGATCGCAAAAAAGCGGGAAAAAAAGCTTTATAGCCAATATTGTTTGATTTTCCACACGCCCATCTTCCAATCTTTTAAACATTGTTCGTGACAGCCACTCGGGGAAACTTATGTTCACTCAAGGGATTTTTACTTTCATACTATTTTCTTTTTTTTTCCCCCTCCTTATACCTCTTATCCTCTTTTCTTTTCCTGTTTTCTTATCCTTATGGGACGTATTTTAATTTGCGGGTGGAAGAATCGATTTCCGGGATTTTATCAGAAACGATCGGATTAAAAAATAGAAAAGCATGATCCGAATAGAAATGTTGTGACGAATTTATTTTCAATTTGTCGGAGGAAGAAACCTGCGATTTTTTTTTTTTTCGAAATCGGGAATGAAAGTGGAAAAAGCGAAATGAAAATTGCTGAAAAACCGAAGATGGTTCGCCGCTACACCGCATGACTTCAATATCCCTTATATTTTCACATCCTTCTTCCTGTGAAGAGAAATAGCGGACCGCAAAATGTGATTACTGTCGAAAAAAGGATCCGCTGGGGAATTTTTTAAAAAGATCGATGGAAGAGATATTTTTTTTAAAAAGTATAGTTTGAATTTATTGATTATTCATCTGGGGATTAAGTATACTTGAATTTGATGATAAGCATACTTAAGGTCGATGGTGGGAAAGTAAACGCGCAAGACTAGATGAGATTTTTTTTGAATTTTTGAAATTTACGGGAAGGGGCTCGAGACAAGTGAGCATGACGGACGTCCAAAACTAATCTGTAAATCGAGGAAGATTTTTGAGCTCAGAAAAAAATCTAGGAAGGTTTTTGACTTCAGAAAGCAAATCTAGGAAGACTTTTGATCCTAGAAAAAAAATCCAGGAAAGTTTTTGACCTTAGAAAACAAACCTAGGAAGATTTTTGGCATCAGAAAAAATTTAGGCAGATTCTTGACCTTAGAAAAGATTTTACTAAGATTTTCAGTCTCAGAATAAAATCGATGAAGATTTTTTACCTCAAAATAAAATCTAAGAAGATTCTTGATCTTAAAATAAAATCGAAGAAGATTCTTGATCTCAAAATATAGTCTTAGAAGATTCCTGATCTCAAAATAAAATCCAAGAATATTCTTGATTTCAAAATAAAATCTAAGAAGATTCTTGATCTCGAAATAAAATCTAAGAAGATTCTTGATCTCAAAATAAAATCTAAGAAGATTCTTGATCTCGAAATAAAATCGTAAAGATTCTTGATCTCAAAATAAAATCTAAGATTCTTGATCTCGAAATAAAATCGTAAAGATTCTTGATCTCAAAATAAGATCTAAGATTCTTGATCTCGAAATAAAATCGTAAAGATTCTTGATCTCAAAATAAAATCTAAGATTCTTGATCTCGAAATAAAAAATAAAGATTCTTGATCTCAAAATAAAATCTAAGAAGATTCTTGATCTCAAAATAAAATCTAAGAAGATTCTTGATCTCAAAATAAAATCTAAGAAGATTCTTGATCTCAAAATAAAATCTAAGAAGATTCTTGATCTCAAAATAAAATCTAAGAAGATTCTTGATCTCAAAATAAAATCTAAGAAGATTCTTGATCTCAAAATAAATTCTAAAAATATTCTTGATTTCAAAATAAAATCTAGGAAGATTTTCGGCCTCACAAAAATTATCTAAGGATACTTTTGACCACGGGAAAAAAATCTAGGAAAATTTTTGACCTCAGAAAAAATTCTAGAAAAAATCACATTAAAAGAAATTCCTAAAAGAATTTTCAACCTCAGGAAAAAATTTAAAAGATTTTAGATCTTACATCCATTGTCAGGGATAAATTCTTTAAAATAACTGCTTGCTATGCTAATGCTACTACGATCTTTTATCAAAACTAATCACTGCTGCCTTCGAATTCTAAATCCTCCTTCAAAAATCTACGAATTATGGACGTTAATAAAACCAAGATTTCTGTGTAATGTTTTAAAGAACAAAAGAAAGACCTTTTCTCATACAACATTATCGAATTCTAAATTAAACGAAGCGAATCCTTTTTACAATCTTATTTTCTCTACAGTATTAAATAAGTAGAAAATATTTCGAATGCGAACGTTGACGCTGATTTAGCACAATTTCCCTTATTTGGCGAGGCTGACCGTATTCCTTTTTAATTAGGGGATTCGGTTGGGATGTGGTCAAACATTTAGATGAATCAGCAAAACTTTTAACTTATAACGTTTAATTACAAAAAAGCCGAGCAAAAAATAAAAGAGTCTTCCCCTGAAGTACTCGAAACCGACGCCATTGTTCTTTGCTAAATATTGTTCTTGTGTGTCCATTTTGACCTAGTTTCTAATGAATAAACACGGCCAGCCCCGTTTTCGTTACGTTCTTGGCAACTTTTTTTCTCCCTATTTAAGAGAAAATTTTTTAATCCAAATCTCTTAAGCAATGTTTTCCTAATGAGATTTTTTTTCCTTCCCGATTTTCTTCCTCGTTTTTTTTTTTTTGCGATTACTTTCCCTGGCGATTTCTCGGGTCAGACCTTTCCGTGCAACTCATGTAATATAATCACTTTACTTCTCGCAATCGATTGGGGGGGAAAGGGTCGAACGATGATGAGCTTTCGCGGAATCGGATCTCAAAACCTTCAAGTTCCCGTATTAACGCTTAATAATGGAACGGCCGTTTCTCTAAGATCAATTAGGCTTAATCTCAAAACGGATTTTAGATTTATTTTACGGGTTTCTGGATTTCCGGGAAGTCGAGAAATGGGCTCCAGACCTTTTCTTCAAGTCATTTTGAAGTTATTTAATCCCTCATAAGGAAGAAAAGAGAGGAAAAAGTAAAGGATTAAAATGGATTGCTAAAAGTGTTCTATATTGATTAAATTGGATTGTAAATATCTTTACTTAGCTTATGAGTGACTTTTTCCGTTTCGGAGAATTTTTTTTCTTTTCTTACCGGACGAAAGATCCGCAGAAAAAATGTGATGTGAAATGTGAAAATGGAAAAAAAAATGCGCGGGTTTTGGAAAATCAGTTACAGATCTGACAAGGTTGAATTTTTTTTTAGTCATTTGCATTTTTAGCGTGTTTTTGATTTGTTTAAATATTTGCGAATTGCATTGGAGAAAGGCATGGCAAATATTTGAAGGATGAACATTTATCGTTTTTGGATATGTGGCATTTTTGTTGTGCTATTGACAAGATAAAGCTGTATTTTAGAAAATGGGTTGCTATTTATTCGCCCAGAAAATCTATTTTTTCTATGAGGTGATATTTTGATTGTTATTATATTGTAGAAAATTGTAGAAAGATCCAAAAAAAAAATTTAGGAGGATTCATTTCTGGATTCAGGAAATGATTTCAGGGAAATTGCTGTCCAGTTTAGAATATCTCAGGAAGATTTTTAGAAAGATTCATCACCTTGAAAGAAAATTCGAATGAATTTTTTTTTCTGAGAATAAAATTTTGGAAGATTTTTGACTTTAGAAAAAAGTCTAGAAAGATTCATCACCTCGAAAGGAAATCCTAATAAAATTTCCGACCTTAGGATAGAATTCTGGGAAAATTCTTGATTTCACAAAATTACCTACAAAAATTTCTGACCGCAGAAAAAAATCGAGGAAGATTTTTGGTCTTTAAAAAAAATCCAGAAAGATTTTCGACCTCAGAAAATAATTCTTGAAAGGCTTCCGACCCCAGAGGCAAATCTAGGAAGATTTCTGACCCCAGAAAAAATTCTAGGAAGATTTTCGATCCAGAAAAATAATTAGGAAGATTTCTGACCCCAGAAAAAAAATGTAGGAAGATTTTCGACAGAGGGAAAAAATTTAGGTCGATTTCTGAAAAAATTCTAGGAAGATTTTCGACCTTAGAAAAAAGTTCTAGGAAGATTTTCGACCCTAGAAAAAAGTTCTAGGAAGATTTTCGACCTTAGAAAAAAATTCTAGGAAGATTTTCGAACTTAGAAAAAAGTTCTAGGAAGATTTTCGACCTCAGGAAATAATTTTAAAAAGACTTCCGACCCCAGAAGAAATTCTAGAAAGATTTCTGACCCCAGAAAAAAATTTAAGAAGATTTTTAATCTCAGGAATAAATTCTAAAAAGACTTCCGACCCCAGAACAAAAATCTAAAAAGATTTCTGACCCCTTAAAAAATGAAAGATTTCTGAACTGATGACTGAAAAAAAATCTAGGAAGGTTTTCGGCCCCAGAAAAAAATCTTGAAAGATTTTCAGTCTCAAAAAATTTTTAGTAAGATTTCCTATTTCAAAAAAAAATTTAGAAAGTGATCTAATTTTAAAATAAAACAAATTCAAAAGCTAATTCAAAATCATTTCTTAGCACAAAGAAATCTTCTGAGAGTTTTTGAAAACGGAAAAAGTTTTGAAAACTTCTAGTGACAAATGATGTTTTTTTAACATTTATAAGCTGGGCAAAAAATTTGAAAAAATACCAATGGATGACTGACTAAGTTCTATGCCTATTCGATGCCCTTGTTCATATTTTTAAATCGTGCGATGTCAAATTCCCGAAAGAAATTTTGCGAAATAAGGTGCTGAAAATTTCAACCCAATTAGACAAATTAAATAATGTATTGTTGATCTTTCAACATACATCACGTACATATTTCCATAATATAAATTTGTGATTATTCAAGAATCAAGATTTAATTATATTAGCTAGACCAAATCAATTCATTAATTAACCATCTAACTGTTTTCAACTATACATTGATTCATCCAACTATCAATGATTGAGGTGGTGACAGATTTAAATCAAGGAATAATATCATTTAAATCGATTGCGTGGTGATAAGCATCTTAATCGTGTTGTCGATTACTCCTACCTTTGTCAGTTCCCGTTTAATTACATCATAGCTTTAAAAAAAAAAAAAAAAAAAATCAATCTTAATTAAACCGAGTGAGGTAACTTCATATTATTCAAACCGCACACCTCGCGACCGATTTATCAAATCTACATTAAAAGCGCGGCATGTGTATGCGATTTAACTTAGTCAAATATCGTTAGGCTGGGATAACGTCAAATTAACATGATACGTTTTAATCCTTTAGGAGGTTTAAAAATAATAAATCGGAATCATATAACCGAGCATATGATCCGAAAATAAAATAACGCGAAAAGATGAGGGGGATTGGGACGGAGGGAGCGAAAAACCGTGGGACAGTGATTGATCGTGTTTGGGTTTCAGAATCCTACCGGGAAATCCAAACTGTCCAGGTGTAAACCAACATAATCTGGTTCTATTGATTTTTCTGTTTCCCGTGGTCCCGTCGTCTTTAAAAATATTTTATGTTCTTTGTGGGGTCATGATAGAGTGTTGAGTTAGATTTAATAAAATTCTGCATGAGCCAGGCTAGGGCCTAAAATTTGGCTGTAGCTCTAAGCTGGGCTTGGACCCTAAAATCATGCTGTAGCTCTGGGCTTTGCTTAGACCCTAAAATAGGATAGCCGAGTTCCTAAATCTGGCTTAAGCTCCAGACGCAGCTCAGGCCCTAAGATCTGGCTTCAACTGTGGGCAAAAGTAGTTTTAGCTTTAGCTCTGGCTTTGACTTAAAGTGCGTTTGGGTTAAACTAGCTTTGGCCTCAGCTTTGGGCCAAACTGGCTTTGGCTTGAGCCAAAGTCTCAGGGACAGCTGAGTCCTCAAATCTGGCTTTAGCTCCAGACGCAGCTCAAGCCCTAAGATCTGGCTTCAACTCTGGGCCAAACTGGCTTTGGCTTGAGCCTTAACTTGAGCCCAACTGGCTTTAGCTTCAACTCGAGGCCGAACTGGCTTCGGGTTTGGGTTGAACTGGCCTTGGCTTCCACTCTTGTCCGAACTAGCATTGGCCCGAACTGGCTTTGGCTTAAGTCCCAGCTCTGCGCCCTACTGATTTTGGCTTCAGCTCAAGGCCGAACTGACTTTTGCATCAGCTTTAGATCAAACTGGCTTTCGTCTTAGCTTTGGGCCTAAGTGGGTTTAGATTGAACTGTTTTTGGCTTTAGCTTTGGGCTCAGCCCTGAGTCCAACTGACTTTGGCTTCAACTTCAGTCATTACTAGCTTTGAATTTGGGTTGTACCGACTTTGGCCTCAGCTTTGAAAGAGGAAACATGAAGCAAGCACACTCCCAATTCTTTATAGGTCATAAAATATATTTGTTTTTTCTATTTGTCGTATAGGCTTATTTCGGGCTTAACAGAAAAACTGCCATCTTCGGCGACATTTAAAAAGTTGACAAAAAAATTTTTAGCCGAATTGGCTCAGCTTTGAGTCAAACTGGCTTTAGCTTTGAGCAGAATTAACTTTGGGTTTGGGTTGAACTTACTTTGGCTTCAGCTTTAAGCCGAACTGGCTTTGGCTTAAGCCCCAACTTTGAGCCCAAATATACTTTGGCTTCAACTCGAGGCCGAAATGGCTTTGGATTGAACTGGCTTTGACCTCAGCTTTTGGCCAAACTTATTTTGGCTTAGGCCCCAGTTCTGAGCCCTGTGGCTTCAACTCGTGTGGCTTCAACTGTGGCTTCAACTCGACTGGCTTTGCCTTCGAAACTTTCCCCTTATTTTCATCTCTTAAACTTGGCCTATAGAATTAAAAAAAAAAAAGATCGAATATTTAAGAATTTTTAAAATCTAGAAATTTCTCGATTTTATAATGCACATGAGACCGACTGCTTTTGATTTAGAAATTTTCTTTTCCTTAAGAAGATTCCCAAGGCATTACGTACTACAGTTTAAAGATTGATTCTCGAACTCTTTTGTTGTAAAAAGAGCTTTATAGAAGGAAGTCTTAGTTTTTTCCTCCCTTTTATATAAAGGGTTGAAAATTAAGAAAAAGGTTTTTCTCTGACAGTTACGCCTAAAGCTTTTGCCGGATCGGAATTGCCTTGTAAAATCCTCTCCCGTAATTTTCGAATCGACCTGGCCTGATTTTGTAATAAGTTCGGAAATTATTAATTAATGCCGTTCGTATTCGTTTCATATAATTTTCCCCCTCCACAAAAAAATCTTTTGACAAGCAATTAATTATCTGTTGTCGATGACCCAAACGGAAATGTTTAATCAACTCCGGTTTGTGCGATTATTTACCTACAAGTTTCAATCGATTATTATTGTTTTAATCATTGACCATTTTCGGAATAATTAATTAGATGTCGATGGAAACTTGATTTTGATTTGGTAGTAATAATTTTATTTTGTTTTTATTTGCAGTCAGCTTCTCGCTCCGAATTTGGTTCAAAAACACTTCTTACAAAGCGGAGCTGAGCAGATAGCAGCACCGGTAAGTGTTATCCGTGTGATTGTTTGCGATTATTTATACCGTCATCATCATCATTATTATTTATCATGGTTACGAATGGGAAAAAATTGCGGAAATCCCGGTTTTTTTTTTATTTTAAAGCATTTATCATCTCTAGGGAGCGAAGGGATGGGAAAGGGTTTTTGCAGAAGGTGATTATTATATCACGTCCCTTTTACACTCGAGCTGATATGGATTAGCCTCTGGTTTATTGGAGTGGGACCACCACAGGTTGTCGAATGAATAAAATTAAGATAGCAGAGTTTGCAAAAAAAATTTTGAGATTTTTTTGAAAAGAAAAATGCTTGATTATGTCGAAAGTGGCAGAAAATTTTACATATTTGGGCTTGCTATTCCAAGATAGGGTCTAAGGTCTATGGAGACCTCGAGCTTCAAAAAGAAGCGTCGGTAGGCCACAAAAGAGATGGTAACCTCACTTGCTCTACCTCCTCCAAAGGCTTTTCTTGTCCTGGATCCGTTGCCGCACTCTTTCAGCTCCACTTTGAATCACATTCGGCGTCTGCCTATGTCTGTTCCACTGTCTCTCCATAAGCTAAACATGTAAAACTAACGTCAACTTGTGCTGAAATATCGTCAGCCCCTTCTCTCATAATGGCTTTTAATACTTTTTTAATTTTTTTGTTTTAAATTTTTTTCAACACCGAAAACTTTGACAAAAGCACAAAGACTCGAATTATTATAATTAATTACTCGTGAGCTATATTTACAGTGCTTCCCAAACTCTTTCTGATTTCACCATGGTTACCCGAGCTGCATTTTACCGCACTTGCATAATGAATCCATTATTCAGTTTCGCGTTTACTTTTCCATCCCCATTATCGTTAACCTTTGATATCGTTATCATGCCCGGCTCGGAATCTTTTTTCCCCTCCGACAATTTAATAATTCTGATGCGTTTCATCGAAATTTTTATCCTTCCCCCCCGAAATAAATTTAATGCGAAAAAAAGGAAAAACAATTTTAAGGGTTGATTAAGATCAGGGAAAGGTTGTATAAATTAGTACAATACAACAATTACGGGTAAAAAACCTTTTGAGGATTTTTCGAAAATCGTTTTGCATTTACATTAAAAATGTAAATCTCTTCCAATGAAACTTTTTTTCCCCTCTTCTTTCTTTTGTTATCGCGTTTACAAGTTTTAATGTGAACGGCAAAATTTAAAACTTTTTTTTATTTAACGGTTTTTTCTCAAGACTTCGTTATGGGAAACGGTGTTACGTAAAATTATTTCGGAAGGAAATACAGAAAATTATCATTTGTAAAAAAAAATAAATAAATACGTCTCGTCTTCAGCTTGCCGGTTTTGATTCCACTTCATGGGGAGGAAAAGTTTTTAATTTAAAACCGGAATTTTATTTCGTGGATCGAATGAAATCGATTAAGTAAATAAGGAAAATCTGGAGCTGACTCCCAAGGATTGAGATTTTTTCACGCTTGGTTACAAAACTTCATTTAAAGATGAATTTATTAATTTCAAAAAAGTGATCATTTTTTTTAGGATTTTGAGGTTAAAAATAAATTTTTTTCTTTAGAGCAGTTTTCTTTGAGTCTGGTTTGCTTTCGAGATTTTTTCTTTGAAAGGGCCTTGGGATCTTGTAGGTGGCATTGAATAGATCGTTTAAGTATTTTCTCGTCCTTTTATTTAGCGGACGGAGATAAGCTGTAGTATTTGAGAATTGCGGGTATTCGAATCATCTGGAGTCCTGTGTGGGATTTAAGTCTGGGCAGACACAATCGGGATCTGCCTACAATAATGTGATTGACATTTGCGATACTAGCGCTTTGAGAGTTCGAGTGACGGACGGGGGAATGATGCTCTTTTTGTGGAGAGCGACGGTGGCGCCGCTGGTGACAGCATTGGTAACCACGACAAAAACAAGGAGGGGAAAGCATAACTTAGTGCAAAGAGGGTATATGTGGATAGGACTTTCAATTTTAATGTGTCTTTTTTGAAAATAAGAATGAGTTAATGTTTTTATATTTAAATTTAGATAGAATGAAGAGAAGGGGAAAATAATTTTTTATGATTTGGGCTTTATTTTTAGTTTTTTCGTCAGGACATTGCTCTTGTCTTGCAAAACTTAGATCTTTTTCTTGCCTTGTTTTGCAATAGAGAATTGCATTTTCTTGCTTCAAAAACCTTGCAACAAAATTAGACTTTTCTTGCATATTGCTAGAAGTTAGTCTTTTCTTGTCTTGCAGTAAAAAAATTAAGTCTCGTTCTTGTATTGTTTCGCTTTTAATAGACCAGGCTCATTCTTGTGGATTAATCATTTTGGCTCCCTTCTTGTTTTCTGGCTCTTCTTATCCCTTACCTGCCTCTTTGATTATTTTGCATCTATTTCTGCTTTTTAAGAAACTTGTTATGTGTCCAGCTTAAATACTACACAGGCCCGTGTATCTCTCGAAAGCTTAAAAAAAAGGGAACATCGAAAAAAAATCATAAAAAGAGAATTGTAATACTATAGTTGATGAAGGTTTCAAATTAAGCGAAATGTAAAGACAGTTGATTGCAAAAGTTCTTTATTAATATGTCCGAATGTCCAAATTAAAAGAGAAATGTAAGCAAAGTAGAAATTAAAAGGTTTTTGGCAAATATGAGTTTTGTAAAAATGGGGGAAATTTTTTTTTTTTAATCCTTTATTTTCCGACAATCTGAATTTTAAAACTTTTTTTACCATTTTTTCCTGATGCTTTAATAATAATTCCCTGGATCTGCACCTCGTTAATTTTCTTCTTTTTACATTTTTTACCCGGTCAGCTTTTGGAATTTTCTCTTAAGCTAAACTTTCCGGTCTCAATTCTGTTGCCCCATTTTTTTTAATTATATTAATTTTTTATTTTGAACGCCACTAATAGCAGATCCGATGAGGTTTGAGTTAAGCATCCCTTGAGGGGAGGAGAAAGGCCTCTATGGCCAAGAGGGGCCGCTATAGTGGTTGCAGGGTCACTGACTGGCCAAACGTTGCCACAGCTTTGCCACTGGTTTTCCCCAAATTTTTTAACTTTAAAAACTTTTCCAAACCCGTAAAACACGCTAAACGTCCCCCTCATTCTTACTGAAAATTAAATCGGTTCAGCTGTATTTCTTACAAGGATTTACTTTGACATTGCGGGACCGAAAGTCGAAAGAAATACATAATATATTAGAAGTGAAATTTATTCAGTTCCGCAAGTTTTTTTTTTTCCTTCTTGTTGTTGAAAAGAGAGAGAAAGGAAAAAAGAAGGTTGCATGATTCCAACACTGTTTTTAGATGTGTCGAAAAGATTAAGATTGTTTTCCGTGCGGGGAAGAAGGGGAGAGAAAAAAAAAGAGGAAAAAATAAGTTGGGGAGCGCTGAATAATCTGAGGTAAAATCCGGGGGTTTTCCATCTCAGCAAGAGTTGTATATATAAGTGAAAATAAATTTTATCGGGAAAGCGGAAGAGGAAGTGAAACAAGTTTTAAAAGGAGAAACGTTAGACAATTGTTTTTAGAGTTCAAACTCTGGTTTTTCTCTTCTCATTTTTCGAACACGTGATTTTGTTTACTTTTTTTTTATCCTCTTTGCTTTTTCGCCTTGTCCCTAAATATTTGAAACATATTTTTATCTTTCTATATGTCACTGACGTTGGAGTGATCTTCGTTATAAGGGTCTCCTTTCCTCCATTGACTTTTGATACTTCCATGTTTGTTTTTTTTTTGGGTGGGAAAGGGATAGAGAAAGGGGGTTTTGCGTTAAATTTGAGTTTAATATCGATTTAATCAACCGAATCAGTCGTTAGTCCGTTATAATCTGATAATGTGACGCTGGAGATACGGTCTCATTAGTGATAATCTTGGGAGAATCAGAATTATCATCGTCCATTCGGAATCATTATAATAATTAAAGTTATGCAGTGTTAATTGCTTGTTCATGTGAAAAATAATTATTTTGAAAGGAGTTTTAGGAAGGGGGATTGTTGTTTTTAGAAAGGTGGGAGGATGATCTGGACGAGGTTCACGATGAGATTTTCTCAGTCAGAAGTGCCGGCGGGTCAAATAAAATTCGTGAAAAACACAATTTTCACAAGCCGAAAAATAATTGTTTAATTGAATGAAACATGAAACTCACACATTCCCTTGTTGACCAAGTTTTTTGTTTCTTAATTCAAGAAGTTTTTCATAATTTTATTTGTCAAACAAATTTTTTCAAAAAAAATGTATGAAGATATTTTTAAAAAGTTGTAAGATTTGAAAGCAGAGACAAAAAGGAATTTTGAATAAATTTATTCGACAAGAAATTATGAAAAAAATTTTTTAACAAGAAAGAAGGAATCATGAAAAAATTTGTTCAAAAAGAAAGAAGGAATCATAAAAAAAATTTTCAACAAGAATTAGAAACCTCGGAAAAACTTGTTCGACAAGAAATCATGAAAAAATTTTGACGAGAAATCGTGAAAAAAATTTTTCGACAAGATCTTATGAAAAAATTTGTTCGACAAGAAATCATGAAAAAATTTGTTTGACAAGAAATCATGAAAAAAGTTTGACAAGAAATCATGAAAAAATTTGTTTGACAAGAAATCATGAAAAAAGTTTGACAAGAAATCATGAAAAAATTTGTTCGACAAGAAATCATGAAAAAACTTGTTCGACAAGAAATCATGAAAAAATTTGTTCGACAAGAAATCATAAAAAATTTGTTCGACAAGAAATCATGAAAAAATTTGTTCGACAAGAAATCATGGATAAATTTGTTCGACAAGAAATCATGAAAAAGTTTGTTCGACAAGAAATCATGAAAAAATTTGTTCGACAAGAAATCATGAAAAAATTTGTTTGACAAGAAATCATGAAAAAAGTTTGACAAGAAATCATGAAAAATTTGTTCGACAAAAAATCATGAAAAATTTTATTTCACAAGAAAATATCATGAAAAAATGTTTCGCTTGTATAAAATTTCTAATCAAAAAATATTTTTCCTTGTCGAAGAAAAACGAATTTTTACTTGCCCAAAATCGTTTGCTTAAAAATTAAATTAATAAATCAAAAATTCTTAAAATCTCCTTTAAATGCTAAAACTGAACAATATTCCAACACCAATTTTTTTTGTTTTTTATTTTATCGTTTTCCGGAGTAGGTTTTCTTTTACAAACTCTTTCCTCTTTATCTCACAAGCTTTGTCCATGCTATTTTGCGTTTTTCCTACTGACGCCTCTTGTTATTTCTCCTTTGTCATTTTTTTTCCACTTTTTTTCGAAAGAGTTGTCGGTTACATTCTTCCTCACGCCTTCTCTAACCTTTTTCTTTTTTTTTGCGCCTCAATTTTTTTTCAATTACGATTGTATCTTTCCCTGTTCGACATAAAAATAAATCCGATATGAATCGATAAGAAGAATCAGCGGGAGGAACGGAGTTCAAGGAGAAAAAAAAACGGGATCTGCCAATGAAACGAAGGCAACAACAAAAAAACTTTTTTTCCCTCTTTTCTTTTTAGAGCAAGACGAATTAAAACAAAAGAAAGTAAAGTAAGTGCTGACTGAGGTTTACGAAGTGGACGATCAAGTTTTCGGGAAAGTAAACTGAAAAAGGAAGTTAAAACGGGGAGATGTTAACGGAAGGCCAGCCTCATAATGTGAGAGCTTTCTCTTACTTTTGAACCGAGAGGGAGGTAAAGGAAAAAGAAGGGGGGAAAGTAAATTTACTTCTCTTGTTAAGACAAGGCCTTGCTCCACGTAAATCTTTTTTTTTCCTTTTCCTTAAAAACGCGAAAGGTTTGTTCTTGTGAAGAAAAAAAAAACCGGCAGAGATTTTCTTTTCTAAAATAAATAAAAAGAGTTACAAGACCCCTCGATGACACCGTCTGCTTCAACTCCGGGAAATATTATTCATGCATGCCGATGCCCTTCTCCGGAAATGCGAGTAAATCGCAGGGAATAACACGCGCTTTAGGGTTTTCGAGCACAGGAAAAAGGGAATAAAATAACGGGCTCGTTTATAAACGATCTCCCCGCGTTAAATAAATGAATCCTGCATTGTTTAGGTTTATCGGCTCGAAAGTGAAAATTCAAAAAAGACACGAAAAGAATCCCCGAGAAGGGAGATATTCGAAGAATTCCCCAATTTTCTTATCTGCATCCGAGAGATAAGTGAGTTTTCAATTCGAGAAAGTTTCCACTTATCTCCTTTTCTTTTAACAACCCCTGTCTGCAGTTTTCATTCCTTTAGTGTGAAATATGACTTTACCATTTATCCATTTACTTCTTTTTAAAGACGTTTTCGGGGGGGGGAAAAAAATCTCTCCGGATTCTATGAATTGTAATTTAAACCGGGCCCGTTTTTTTAACGAGAGAGAGAAAATGAGAAAGGACGCCATAGAATTTTTTTTCCCCCCTTCACTCACGCTAAAAGATGTAATGAGTATAGCTTTATAGCCTCGTGATTTTCCCATTTGATTGAAAGCCGTGCTGATTAAATTTCGGAAGCAGTCAATCGGGAACCGGGTTTAAAGATTTATAAAAAAAAAAGCTGAAATTTCATTTTTTAAAAAATTGAATAACATTTTTTAAGATATCAGCAATTTTACAGGTTAGGAAATAATTTTTTTTATTTAAGTTTAAAAATAATATAAAACAAAAAGGGAAGATTAAAAATTAATCCGCCAGTAATTTATTTTGGTTATTTTTTTTTTTTGAAGGAAAAAAAGTTAAGCTTTTGGTAATAGGAGGAAGGAACGCGATTTCGCAGAATGATTCAAACTGATTAAGAAAAATGATGAAAAGTCAGATTAGGAAAACAGATGTAATCTTGTTAGGTCAGATTAATGCATCAAGTCGGATCAGAAGAATTTACAAGTTCTATATATTTAAAAAAAAGAGAAAAGGAAAAATAAATTATTCTAGAAGTAAGAAGAAAAAAGCAAAATTGGATTTTTCTTCGGAGAATATGGGATCGGGTTAGAGGAAATTTTCAGTTTAATGACTGCTGGACAGCGTGATCCACTAGAGAGACTAGATAGAGAGCTTTCTGGTTGTAAGATATCTAGAAGACAAAAATATCTACTATAAGATTCCGTATAGACGGACATTAGCGTAACTTAAGTTGTCTAAAAGATGTGAATTTTGCTTTGTGCTGCTGTGCTTGTTCTTAGATTTTTGTTGGCAAATCTAATTAAGGGATGGGCGATTCCAAGTCGATTCTTCGGGAATCAATTCTTTTTTGACCAAAGAGCCGATTCTTTTTTTTAGAATCGATTCCGATACCGATTCCAGAAATCCAAGAATCGCTTTCACTTTTTTTCATTGAAAAAAAAGAATCTAATATGGTTTTTTTTGAAAATTAAAATTTTTTCCTACCTACACAATACAATTTTCTGAAACGTAAGCCTTGAAATTGATTCTCGTTAGTCGTTCCGCGGAACGCGAGCGCTTTTTTATGTGGCAGTGCATTATTTTAATCAGGCTGTAAGAGTATTTCCAGATTTTTTTCACCCCTGAATCATTAAATTCCTTATAACTTTAAGTAAAAAGCACGATTTTTAAAGAAAAATAAAAAAACGGAATCGGAGAATCGATTCCATCGATACTTTTTTTTTTATCGAAGAATCGATTCTAGGAATCGGCTAAAGCTGCGGAATCGATTCTGAGGATCGCCCATCCCTTCAATTCCATGAACTGTCTGCTGCCATCTTACTTATCCGGCCTTGAAGCCTTATTGCCGGATCATAGACCTCTCATAAGCCGCCGCCCTCCAGTCCAGCGCCCCCACACGACCTGCATTTCGTGCGACTGTGTCCACCTCAGCCGCGGCCTTCCCAATGGCCTAGGGCTCGTTGGACGACCATCCAGCACCTTCCTGATAGTTCTCGTCGGCGGGGCGCGTGATACATGTCCCACCCACCGTAGCCTTCGTGATTTATTCACGTTTGTAATAAAAGGCTGGTCGGTGAGCCTCCGGATCTCCTCCTTTGTCTTAACATGCACGCGATCAGTAATAGGATCTACATTGGGTCCTAGAATCCTCCTCAGCACCTTACTCTCGAAGGACCGCGACCGTTTAAGAACGGAACGTTGACACTAGTCAGGGTCTCTTCTGGTATTAAAGTCATGGCTGCAACCCTTTCAATTTTAACAAGCTTTGAAATTCTGCTCTTTAAAAAAAGGTTTAGCAAGCCCGTGTAGTCAATTACTGAAAAAATATCTCAAGACTTGACTTTTTTCCGGATAACATGAACGACCCATTAAATAAATAAATAGAAAACAACTCTTTTTAAAAAAAAAATCTTGTTATCAAGCATCTTATTGTCGAATAAAACATTCCTCTTTCACCGTATATCTCCATTTTCCCTTTCCTCTCCACGTATAAAGAGATTGCCTAGGAGTTCTCTTTTCCAGACTTACGATCTTGGGAAAAGACAAACGGAATGGGTTTGCGGACACCCTTTCTCTTAAAAGGCTTACGAACGGGCAAGGAGGTTTTATTTACTGTATAATTTTGTGTTTTTAGGAAATCGAACACTGTTACTACCACGGGACAGTGAAAGACTACCCCGGAGCCACGGCAGCTTTTCACACTTGCAATGGCGTCTCTGGGGTCATTCATATCGGGAATGAAACCTTTGTTATACATCCTTTCTACGGTGGAGATCTATCGGTGAGTCATTCTTTACCTTTCATTTATTTTTTTTATTTTTTTTCTATAGGATAAATATACAAAAGGATTTTATGGCTTTAACTTATTTGCTCCGAAAAAAACCAAGCTTGAATAATAAGGCAATAATTATAAAGGGCGAAGAGGCGGTTTTGTGTATTTGCAGTAGTCTAATTATCAGGGAAGGTTTTCTGGGGAAAAGGAAATTTGTCAAATTTACAAGGGAAAACTGTTGGGAATAATTATACCAAGTTTGCGTTAATAACGTGAAATGTATACCTTCACTGTTCTTTTATGCCCGTTCCCAGATTTTTTTTGCTGCTGAGAAGTAACAAGTGGTTAGTAAAAAAAATATATAATTATCAGAGCTGAGAATGTAAATACAAATTGAAATTCTTTTATTTTGTTTTTTTGAAAAAGAATATTTCGTGATTTTGAGTGTTGATGTCACGACGAAAATCATATCGATTTATAAAAGGGCTTGTCATGGCAGAACCTTTTTAAAGGAAGTGAAAAGTCTTATTTCCAGTTCGAGTTTAATGTTAGTTGAGAGAAAGCCCGTCGTGACACATTTTCCGTAAGGATTGCAATTAAATGGAATGCACGAAACGCAGTCTCGTCAATATTGCAGAGTTAGGGAGGGGGAGACCTGCCAGCCGGTTATTAATCCCAAACCTATCCCTTTATCAGTATGATGGTTTACGTAACTAGTTTGAAATCCTCTGTCTGCCCTCCAGTTCGCGGTCGCTTCCACTTCCCTCAGTATAGGCTTCTTCCAATAATAATTAAGTCGTACGTAATCTCTTCCCTTCTCTCTCTTGCTTTCTACAGTTATCTCTTTAATATTAGAGCTGATTTTAGTATTTATAAAGTGGATTTGAAAAGGCCTTGAGTTTTGGTTGTTCACCGAGAATCTTTAGGATTGGGATTGATAATTGTTGAAATTATCAGGGAATCGTGATGATGGTGCTCTCATGGATAATGGGCTCTCAACAAAGATTTTAAGAAAGATTTGGTTGAGAAGAAAAAAATTGTTAAAAGATTTGTTCGAGGAGAAAAATTTATCAAAAGATTTGGTCAATAAAAATTTAGAAGATTTGGTTGATAAGGAAGAATTATAAAAGAAGTTCTCAAACTGAAAATTCTGAAAAAATTTGTTTGACTAAATGTTCTGAAGAAACTAGTTCGACTGAAAATTTTGAAAAAACTTGTTCGACTAAAGGTTCTGAAAAAACCTGTTTGACTGAAAATTTTGAAAAACTTGTTCGACTAAATGTTTGAAAAAACTTCGCTTGCCCAGAATAATTTTGTGCTAAGTGCACTTGTCAGGTTGACATGGATTCACTATGTTTATCTTATGAAGAACGAATGTCAACCTGACAAGTGCAGTTAGCACAAAATTATTCTGGGCAAGCGACTTGTTTGACTAAATGTTTGAAAAAACTTGTTCGACTAAATATTCTGAAAAAACTTGTTCGACTAAAAATTCTGAAAAACCTAGTTCGACTGAAAATTTTAAAAAAACTTGTTCGACTAAATATTCTGAAAAAACTTGTTCAACTAAAAATTCTGAAAAACCTAGTTCGACTGAAAATTTTGAAAAAACTTGTTCGACTAAATATTTTGAAAAAACTTGTTCGACTGAAAATTCTGATAAACCTAGTTCGACTGAAAATTTTGAAAAAACTTGTTCGAACAAATGTTTCAAAAAACTTGTTTGACTAAATGTTTGAAAAAACTTGTTCGACTAAATATTCTGAAAAAACTTGTTAGACTAAATATTCTGAAACAACTTGTTCGACTAAAAATTCTGAAAAAACTAGTTCGACTGAAAATTTTGAAAAAACTTGTTCGACTAAATATTTTGAAAAAACTTGTTCGACTGAAAATTCTGATAAACCTAGTTCGACTAAAAATTCTGAAAAAACTAGTTCGACTGAAAATTTTGAAAAAACTTGTTCGACTAAATATTTTGAAAAAACTTGTTCGACTGAAAATTCTGAAAAAACTTGTTCGACTGAAAATTCTGAAGAAAGTTATTCGACTAAAAATTCTCCAATAGCTTGTTCGACTAACAGTGTTAAAAACTGATTAAAAACCAGATCGACTAAATTCTCTGATGAAACTTGTTTGACTAGAGATTTAAAAAAATAGTTTTATGGCAAATATTTAAAAAATTTCTAAACTCATCATCAGATTTACCACTAATTTATTTTTGACCTTTATCATTTCCTACTTCCCATGCTTTTTAATAAATTACTTCCAATCACTTAAATATATACAAACATTAAATATTTTCCTTTTGATTATACAACATTGCAGTGATTACATTTGTCTACATCAGAGTTTGGTTGCTGTAGGCAGGATTGGTAAATAATAAACTGAGGCATAAACAAAGGGTTAGGGGAAGGGGAGGACGTGGGAGGGGCTGATGTTCAGAAGGAGGGAGATGTCAAAAGACAAGCGATATTGAAGCAGATATAACAAAGGTTCATTGTTTTAGAGACGAATCGAATTCAGCAAACTTCATGTCACTGCGGTTTGAGTCTCTCTATTCCAAACATCTTTAATTATCGCAGTCTTGCGTGTTCCACGTTTACTTGTTTGTTTGTTTGTTCTGTTCCTTTCGTTTGTTTCGTTTCATTTCGCTTACGTAGACTTTTATACAAAGGCTATATCTTGCATCTGCATAATCACTCCTACACGAGGGAATCGTAGGTAGAATAATAAGACATGTATTCCCCTTTAGTATCATGTTTACCCGGGGATTTTTGATTAACCAGAAAACGCAAAACTTAAACAATTCCCGACTAATTCGTTCGATTAACTTTAAGCCGGTTCCTCTTGCTAGGGCGTGGGCGGATTTTATATTAAATCTTATACGAGAGAAATCAGGCTTTCCCTTGAATTTAGAAGTTATTTCCATTTAATCCGAATAATGCTGAGTGATGGAATGAGAACAAAAGGGATCTATTTTTTAGATGCAAGAGAATCTAATTCAAAACGAGTAACCTTTTCCCTTATTTTGGTAATCTCCGCGTTAATCTTCTTCTTTAAAAATCGATTTATTGTCCTTTGGAATCGATTAATATTAAAAATCGTCTGAGAAATCCATTCTCGCGGGAAATTGAATGCGGCAGATAAAGAAAATGGGGGAAACTCTTATAAAACCCGCAAAAGAAAAAAAAATGTAATAATCTTGGTTAATGCGGACAAGAAAAAAGTCTTACCTAAGCTAAAGACAAATTCGATTCCAATAAAAACCTTAAAGAAAAAGAACGGGGGAAAAAGAGACGTTATTCATAATCCAAATACATTTCGGTGAAAAGGAGGGGGGAAAAAATTGGAATGTTTCGAATAAATCAATCGAATTACTGGGGAACCCAGAGGGTTACCCACCGGAAGTGGCTGCAATGATTCTGCTTCCGCTTAATATTTTTACTTCCTAAATCATCTTAAAGATCGTTATCAGCCTGATTTATAAACCCTTGGAAAATGAAAAAAAAAGAACTCTGGCCTTTTGTGGTTTTTTTTTGTTTCCGGGTCGGAAACTTGCACCGACCACTTTTGTTTTCATTTTCTAATTAATGGTTCCCGTCCCGCTATTCCCTCTTCCTCCTCGCCCATCGTTTTCTTGGATTATTAATTGTATATCATTCTAATGGACAATGATGGATCGCTTTTTCTTTTTATTTACAAAAAAAAAAAAAAGATTTTTTGTTTTTTATGTTTTAAAAATCTTTTCTTAATTTTTTTTTATGAGAAAGCGTTCTTTAAGCGGGAGAAATGCAGTCAAGCACGGCGGGTTTAAAAAGATATCCGTCAGATTCTTATAGTAATGGAATTTATAATGCTTAAGATAAATGCAAAAGGGAAAAAAATGAATTTTATTTTTTATTTTTTCAGTTTGTCGATTTTACATGACTTAAAGCTTAATTGTTTTCATGTTTCTTGTGTAAGGAGCTCGGACTAGAGAGACTAGATGGAAGAGAGAGGCGACAAATCCGGCCATCTTGGTTCCACTTCCATAAGATTCAATGGGAAGTCCTTATACATAGGCGAGACTTGGTTCCACTATCTTATACATAGGCGCAACCCATTTAACTCTGACAGCCAATAAGCAGGCGTCCTGATCTGTCGCCTCTCTTCCATCTAGTCTCTCTAGCTCGGACGTCCGTGAAGGTAGCAGATTAGAATGCCGGGTTGAGCTGCGTTTGAGCTGCAAAGATCAAAAGGTTATATAACGAATATCAATATGGTGGCTCCAACTTCACGGCAGATCCACCAGGAGTGAATTTGAAAAATCGGGAGAATCCGGCCACGCGACGGAAATAAAGAAAGCGAATGCATAATGTATCTCGCGCACTCGCCTTCGCTGACTCGGGAACCGATACCTAGGTAGGGCGCAGACCTGTCAGAATATCAACAAGGCGACTCTAATTTCACATACACTCACCAGGTCATTGACCAGCAACACCTTTTCTGCTAACAACCATGAATTCCGCCTTCCATTCATTTGTTAACCCTTAAGCATTTCTGATCCTATTTATTCGATGAAGGAGTGTTTGCTGGTAATAACTTGTCAATTTGAATGCATTCTCTACTTAAAATTACAGCTACCGTAAACCGGGGTGACTTTATGCCACACGTTTTTCGACGAACCTCGATCTTAAACACTCAAAACTTTTGAAAAACGGGTGGCACAAAGTCACCCCTCCCGGCCAAAGTCACCCCGGTTTACGGTACTTACTTATACTATCTTCTGGTTTAAAATTCTACTAAGCAAAATCACCCTTCACCTCAATTATTGGATTCACTTCTGGGAACAATCAGTCTCCTCAAGTTTCACAATCTTCTAAAATATTAACCCGGCTCAAGCCATAAACGTTCATAAAAATTTTTTTACAACCGACATTAAAATACTCATGTTAGCTCTTTAACTTAGTTGCTACGCTACATATCGTGAAATTTCCCCTGTAACCGAGCCTCATTAATATGTACTTGGATTACAGGCATTTCAAGACCTGAAACTTCAACAATTCTCCTCAGTTCCAACCGCTGAAATGAAATCGTAATCATTTTATCCCGACCAAACTCGGTTCAAGGAGCTCGATTAAAAGATTAAGTTACCGACGATGCATAATTTCATTTTGTGGCTCAACCATACCTTTTTTTTTTTTTTTTAATATTCCTTTAACCTTTTACTAAAAAAAAAACGACTGGGAAAAAAATTTACGATTTCCAGTGAATTAAAATAGCAAAAAAGGGAGAAACAAAGTCATCTTCTAGATCATTCGTTCCGTATTTGTCTCGTAAAATTACATCCTCTGTCTCGGTCGTTTCGTTTTCCTTCTCCCCCCCTCTTTTTCCTCTGCGCTTTTTTCTCTTGTTTATCGTATTTAATGTATCCAATATCATTAATTTCATTCTTCCGCTAATAACTGAATGTAACGACTTCATTATTCGTCTACGTTCGGGAACTATATTTGGATAAAACGGGGATAAAACACTGCAGGGGTATTTAATCGATCGAAAAACGAAAATATACAAAAACGGAAAAGAGGTTAAGTAATTGAAAAAGGGTTTTTAAAGGAAACGGAAGTGGATGGTTACCGTGGTTATATCTAAATATGAACGTCAATGATGTTGTCGTCATTATCATCATCATCGACGTCCTCGTATCATCAAAGAGAAGGACTTCCAATTAACTTTGATTTCAGTTGTGTTTCTGACCTTTTCCTTTATTAGTTTAGCTGAAACTGTCCCGTCGTGCCCCGGCTCGGGTTCTAACTGATTGTTATGAGATTCCTTATTGTGTTGATGTTATTAACTTCAAGTCTCTCTTCGTTATGTAGGAAGTGAATATTATCATCCCGTTATTTTTAACCTTTTGTATTGTTCTCGTAATTTTCAATTTATTCGAGTCAGGACGTGATTCTTACAGTGTTATCTACCGACAAATTCTGACTGTCAAACATGAGCCTGTGGCGCTCAATGATGTTGATTATTGATGAAAGCCAAATGACAATCCGTGCATCGTATTGTCCAATGCGATTCAGGTCCGGACTGGCTTTTCTAAAAAGTACTCTAAGAAGATAGGGCCAAGTATTGGTTAGTTCATAAGTGCCTCGTCTTCTTAGAATGTGGATAAATTTTTTATTATCCAAGAAACTAAAATCTCAGAATTTTGCTTTTGATTTTACTTGCGGATTTTTGTCGAAATTGCGATTTCGAACAGAAAGTGCTTTTTTCACCAACGAAAAAAATTACCGATACTCTAAGAAGACCGGCCAAACTATTGATTAGTCCGTAAGCGCCCCATCTTCTTAGAATGCGGCTAAATTTTTTTTATTGCAAAAAACTCTAGTAGTTCTCAGGATTTAACCAGTAGCCCAATGGGCAAGTCCGGGCCTGCAGTGACTGCGCCAGAAAAAAAATCTGGATGGGTCAAGGGTGTGCCACAAATTTTCATGCTGAGACAAAGTCGAACCGTGTTACATTACATCAATATTACTGTTCTTCGCAAATAGGTGGGCCCTGAATTTTTCAGCTGGTGTCACGGCCCCACTCCCCCCTTGGCGATGTCCCTGAACCTGACTAAGCCTGTTAAAAAATAAAACTGGTCTTTCATAGATTACGAGGCCTGCTTTCGAAATTTCAATTCTTTTTAAATTATCACATCCAGTCGTTCTCTCTCTAACCGAACAAAAAGTTACAAACACATGTCGCCTTCAAGTTAATGCTTTTGTTGATAAATGCACAATCCTAAATGATGAAAACAGATCCCCCTTGAGAGCACCAATACCTCCCCAATAACAACTTGAAATTGTTATCCTGCTTTTCGACATTCCTACAATTAATCAGGTTCCATTGACTGTTGAATATTCTTGTACTTGGAAGTTCGACAGGTTAAATCCCCAAGTTAAAGCTATTGCGGAAAAGGTAAAGGTTTAGAATTTTCCTAGTACAAACCTAAAACCTAACCATATTAGAGAGAAACTTGAATTGATGGTTTGGCCTTGTTTGAGTTGTGGGCTGGAAGGACGAGTCGCCACTTTCGAGAGTCCCGGGAAATGATCATCATTATTATTACTTCTCTCGAGTATTTTATGGAAAACAACTAGTATTTTCAAATTCCTATTTTAAATATGCCTGTTTTACAAATAAAAATTTGCTTTGAAATTCAAATTCTAGAAAGCCCGCCAAAAACCAACCATGAATTTATGACGTCACAACCGAGTCTGATCCTTTGTTCCTATTGGTAGAATTTTTGCGCGCGAAAAAATCAGCCTGAAATAAAAGAATTCAACTCAGTTGTGACGTCATTAGCTCAAACATGGAGTATGATGGTTTTTGGCGGGCTTTCTAGAATTTGAATTTCAAATCGAATTTTCACATGTTTAATAAAATTTTTCAGACCAATTTTTTCGATAAGAATTTAAGGATCGGTTAATGACGTTTTAAAATTTATGCAAGTAGCCTATTATGAATTTTGCTGATTTTTTTAGTTAAAGAAAAATCTGGCTGTTCCGGAGAGCTTGAGTTAAAAATACTGGAATGCCGCTGGAAAGCTCCTTTCTAAATTTTTATTTTTGTTGAAAAATGTTTTTCCCGGAATTATAAGAAGACAGGAAAAACTATTGATTAACCCATAAGAACCCCATCTTCTTAGAGTGCGGTCAAAAAATTTTAGTTTTTACTTTGCAATTTCTTCAAAAAATTCTTTGTGGAAATCCTCCCGGAAAAACACTCCAAATAAACAATAAGGAAAAAAATATGCTAATCGCTTGAATTGTATACTTAGCCCCAGTCTAATTCAACCGCGAATGTTTAATGTCGACATTTAAAAGTACAATATGCTTGAATGTTAACAGCTTGCGGTCTAAGCTCCTTGTAACTCGATTAATACGATTTAATTTTCGAAAACTGGGGAAAATTGGAAAACGTGCAAGAAAATGGAAAATAATTATGATAGCGATATGAGAGGCGAAAACAAAAACTCTTTTTCCTATCCCTGCCCCCGACCCCTCTACCTTCTTCTTTCCTTTTTCGCCGGTTTCGAAAACGACGCACTCTGGATCCCCCTCCCCTTCTTCTACGAATGTAGTTCCTGTAAAATTAATACCACTTGTGTAATGTAGAAAGCGAGCGGAGGCAGTAGCGGCGGTAAAACTAAATGGAATAAATTTCCAACGAATTCCCAGCGGGTAATATCACCTTCCCGCAATATCCCTGACAACTCATCGAATCACCCGATGATGATCGACATGAAAATTTCACGAGACTGACAAAACCTAAAATGTGAAATATCAGATTCTTGATGGTGAGCCGTCACCATCCTCGATATTGCCCCTCCCCCCCATTTTAGAATAGGAATGGAGTTATTTTCTAATGTAATGTCTGAAATTACAAACTCCGTATTACGTTTTACGAATCCAGAGAATAATAACCGAAAAACCTTTCCTCCTCGGTAATGAAAAGCCTTTTCGTATAATTCTCACACGATCTCATCTTTTTATTCCCGTTATGGAGAAATAGGTCATTTAACAGTTAATAAATATTCTCGACGATATTATTTTTCATTGAAGAAAATAGCCCGAGGCTTAGCAATATCATATTTTACTATGGTTTTTTTTTTTTAATTTTCAGTTCCTTGAATTTTTATGTCGGGAGACAAAAGAGAATTTGTTAGGCCGCAATTGATTTTTTGAAAAAAAAAATAATGGAAATTTTTTCGAGCCCAACCCTTTCGATTGAATGGACGATGGGCGGGGGGGAAAGCATGAAAATCCCGTAAAAGAAAAGATTGGAAGCCCCGCATCTGGCGACGACACGACGATTTAGGTACAAAGTTCTCATCGAGTAGATAAATCCGAAAATTAATTCGGGAACGTGAATCGGATATTCAGTCGTGAAAAGTTTACACGGGTGAAATGAGGTTTTTACCCACTTTTCGAATTGTATGAAAATGATGTAATTGTTTTATAATCCAGACCGGACGACGGAAAAACATTTTATTAATATTCTATACGTGTTAAAATTTTCAGTTGGATTAACATCGCTTTTTAGGTTTTATCATCATCGCCGATATTAAATAAACGATTTATCGATGGATGTGTGTATGCGAAATCATAATATTGCCCGTCTAGATATCTTTTTCCCAACATTCGTTTAAACTCCCACAAAGGTAACAAGCGGGGGACGCTTACAATTCTAATAACGTCTGAGTTTTCGATTTCGAAATTTCGAATATTTTGGATGGGAAAATTAAAAGGAAATTTTTGCCTTGATTGATAAAGTAAAGATTCCGAGAAATGAGTTTTTAGGTGAGAGGGAATTTTTCGGAAGTGTGTGGAGGTACGTTCGAAAAAATTATAGTGTTCGCTGTTTAACTAGAGAATGGCGGCCACCAAATCCGAGATCATGGCAGCTTCCAGTTTTCAAATTGGCGTACCAGGCGACAATTCACAACTAAAAGCGAAACTAACCCTTGCTCTTTCTATAACTTTTTTGAGGGGGAAACTAAGCGACACATAAAATTTCACGTTCCGTTTAATCATTTTACACAACTTATATTTTCCAATGTAAAGTCCCTACAAAACCGCATGGCTGTGTGTATGAATTTTCCTGTTATCGGAATATCGGTAAACTAAACATTATGCCCTTTAAGAAGAACATGCCTGTTAGGAAGCAGCAAATCCCAATTTAATTCTTTTCTCATTCTTGAAATAGTCTCACTAGTTCTAACCGAGTTAAGTTTTAGAATAACGGCTCGACAGACATGTGCAAGGTGGCAATAAATAAAAGGGCAACGAACCTGAAATAAAAAAAAAGTAGGTAAAGGAAACGAAGGGTCCGAAAGAGAATAAAAGAAAATATTTTCGGAAATAATGATTTTTGATGTTTAGCGTACGGGAAATTAAATTAACAAAAGAAGAGAGGTAGTTAAAAATAATTCTAAGGTTTTGGTTAAGTTTGCTGAATTCGATCAAAAAATATTTTAGGGTTCTATCTGCCACGTGCAAGTTCATACTTGTTTTGTATTTTTAGCTTTCGAAGAAAGTTTCCCCACTGCCGCCGTCTCCTGCGCATTCTGAACATCCTCCGGGCGACTTTGTGACAATGCGGAGGGATCGGGTCGGGTTAGGTTAAGTTAGGTTAAGCTTTAACCTTCCAGTTGCAGTTTTAATTCTGGAGTCCTAAATAAACTTGAAAGAATTTTCTGTGTGCAAGGTTCGAGCTTGACTTAACCAGATGAGCGGCAAGCACGAACCTGCCTCGCTGCCGTAATTTAGTCGGCTCGAACCTTGCACGTGCAACACTCTAACCAACCGCCGTTATTGAACAAATACTCAAACTTTGTATCAAAATTGTTTCAGCAGAAACATCCACACGTTATATTCGAAGCAAGAACGAAGCAAAATAAAGGCTGTGCCAATTCAGGAAACCTGGAGTGGCGGATGAAAAGCTACAAGAACGCTAGGAAAACGAAGCACGTTTCCAGTTTGGTCCCGGAAGCGGAATCTTCGAGGTACCGGCGACACACGGACAGCGCTAAACCAGTAGATAAACAATTTAATTTAAATAGAATGAACAATTATAGCCGGAATCAATTGGACGATAGTGTAATCAGTGCTCATTCTAAATTGTGGGATTCAGTGAGCGAATATTCTAAAATTAAAAACGATAGAAAATTCAAAAATTTCGTGTTAAAAAATGTGTTCCAAGTTTCTAGGTTAAAAAGAGACGTTAGGGAAGCTACTAAATATATAGAAACGGCCATTATATTAGATAAGGCAATGGTAAGTATTTTTTTTTGTTTTGTGCCACGAACAGAAATGAGACCTCTCGAGAAATTTCTTTTTTCTTGTTTGATTAATATCCGCCATAACCTCAAATGAAGTGTTTCATAATGAGAGGATTTTCGCGAAAGAGAGAGAGACAAAAAACAAAGGTTATTCTTATTTTTCTAATGTAAAATTACTCTCGAGAAGAAAAAGAAAATGGCTTCCTGGCCACGTAAAGTGACGTTTTAAATGGCGGAATTAAATTTAATGAATGACATCCTGAGGGGAAGTCGCCCATGATTTGTCACATCGCCCCTTGGAATTGTTGCTGCCTTTTTTTTTTTTTCATAAATATATTTTTTCCTCGCCGGTTATATTACCTTTTTTTTCTGTCGTTTTTCAGTTCGAGAAACGAAACGGAAGTACTCGAGCGGATGTCGTCCATGATGCCATTCAAGTTGCCAACATTGCAGATTTAGTAAGTATTTATTTATTTTTTTTTTTTGCGTTAGGTGAATTTATTTGAACTTGACGTTTAGTCATTTTTTTTTTTTTTAATAAACTCGTAAACATTTGTTTTTTAAACTCTTAATCTTTTTTCATCCTTTTTTGAGCATTCATTTGCTGAAATGAGTTTGACAGCTCCCGCGCGCGTTCGAAATCTCATCAGCTCCAGTGGAGCTAAAAATTATTTTCGGGATTGGGAACAATGGGGGAAAATTTTGTGAGACTTGCAGCGAAAAAGCGAACGTCACAATTTTCCCGATGTATTATTCACAATAGCAATTCTTGTTATTACGGTTTAATTTGTTTGTAATCTAATTACTTTATTTCGTTTTAATGTAATTAATCATTTAGACGTGATGGGTTTTTGGTTTTCGGTGAGAGGAAATAGTTTTTTGTAAAGATTTTCTTGGAAATGTCGGTTTTGGAATTTCAGTATGAAAAGGGGGATTTTGGGGGAGAAGTTGCGTGGGCAACTGAAAATTTTCTTTAGAAATTTTTAGTTTTTTTTTTTTTCATTTTATGAAGCTTGAGATAGAGGCTGCGTGCATGCTAAAGCTCAGCCAAAAAAAATTTATCGAAAAATTTGCTTTGAAATTCAAATTCTAGCAAGCCCGCCAAAAATCAACCATGAATTATGACGTCGCAACTGAGTCTGATCCTTTGTTCCTATTGGTAGAATTTTTGCGCGCCAAAAAATCAGCTAATGAAATAAAAGAATTCAACTCAGTTGTGACGTCATTAGCTCAAGCATGGCGTATGGTGATTTTTGGCGGGCTTTCTAGAATTTGAATTTCAAATTGAATTTTTACCTGTTAAATAAAATTTTTTAAGGCCAGTTTTTTCTTTGGAAACCTGAATTTAAGGACCAGCTAATGACGTCACAATTGAGTTAAACTCTTAATTAATTGGCTAATTTTTTTGGCGCGAAAATTCCACCAATGAGAAAAAGTAAATAAATAAATTTTTGCGAAAATAATTTTTGATGAAATTTTATTTGTCTTGACTTTATTTCCAATATTTATGCAAGTTGCCTCTTGCAATCAGGGAAGAAGAATATTTTAAGGGCGAGTCAGAGTTGAATCAAACTTTATTAAAATTTCAGAAACAAAAATTAGTGTCTTGGTTGCAAAAATGTTAGGGTTCATTTTGAGGAATCAAAAAGAATAAGGAGATTTTGAATCCTGATCTAATAAATTGTTTTTATTCTTTTTCAGTATTTCAGAACACTAAACACCAGGGTCTCGGTGGTATATATCGAGACATGGCAAGGCACCAATAAAATAAATATTGATAAAAGTCAAGATATCAGCAGGGCTTTGCTCAACTTCAATGACTATACTTCCAGGAAAATGTTCAAAGTAGATAGAGACACCACTCAGCTCTTAACGTAAGTAATTAAATATACAAGCAGCGTACATAAGCAGATTCCCTGATGTCCTCTTTAAAAAATTTAGAAACTTTCGTGAATTATTTAAATTCACTCTTGTTTTACTAAAACAGACTCCGTCAACTAAAATCTTTCCCTTTCAAAAACTAGATCGATTTCAGACTTGTAAGTGAAGTTCCCAGATCGGGTTGCACTTTAACGTAACCTCAGAAATCTCCCCGATGTTTAAAGAAGGCGCCAAATTCTTCACAAGGGAGAGAAAAATCTCCTGAGCCGAACTCGAATGATGACAAAGTTCATAATTTTACCTTTCATTTTATTGAGTTATAGTTCCGACAAAAGCAAACAAGTCAATATTAGCAGAGCCATGTTGGAAATCAGAAAAGGGATCGGAGTGGGGGGGAGGGGGGGAGGTGGCATTGGGGGTGGGGGGGGGCTTTCAGTTTTTCCTGTTGGATTATTTATTTATTCCGTGAATTTGCGACCTTTTCATCGTGCAAACTTTATAGGCAGATTGTAACGGCAAAGATTTTTCTTTTTCATGATTCTTATTTTCCCCTTAGAAAAATTACAGGCGCGTTTTTTTTTTTAATAGGGAAAAAAATAATAATAAAATGAGGGGGTGAAAAATTCTCGAGTTCAAGATGAATCGATATTGTAAAGTTTTCAAGAGTTTAGATATCCGTTTAACAATGCAAACTAAAAGACTGGAATTCCATAATCTCAAAGTTCTATTCCGTCTCGAATAACTTCAGACAGTGGCGGAACCAAATTTTCGCCCCCCCCCCCCCCCTCGCAAATATTTTGGTGGGCTCCAATTTGTATAAAAAAATCAGAGATTTTGAAAGATCTTCAAAGTCTTTTGAGGGTCCTTGGCACGCCTCAGTGGCGTAGCAATGTTAGGAGAGCCCCCCCCCCTCCCCCGCAGGAGCCTCTTCCTCAATTTTTCACAGATTTTATCTGGTGCGAAATTAATTTCCTGCAGAAAGACCGGAGAGCCCCTTTGACCCCGGGGGCGGTTGCTACGCCACTGGGGAGGGAAAGGGGGCAGTTTTAACACCATTGACTTCACCATTTCAAAAGTTATCGATTAATAAATCATAAAATGTGTTAATTTTTTATTTTAGGGGGGAAACTTTTCTCGGCGGAGAAGCTGGAATGGCTGTCCCCGAAACAGTATGTACTGCTAAATCAGTCGGGATCTCAGTAGATGTAAATACGTATGAGCCTCACATCTTAGCCGGGACGATGGCGCATATGATCGGCCATAACATCGGAATGGGACACGACGATGGCCGTAAGCATCATTTTTAAACGTTTCAACCGGGAAAATATTTTTTTTTTTTAAATTAATTTTTAATTCCAGGTGAACAGTGTTATTGCCGCGACTGGCACGGGTGTATTATGGCCCAAAGCATAGTCGGTTTAGAAAACGTCCAACCGTATAAATTTTCCGAATGTTCTAAGAGCGATTATATCGACGCTCTTAGGATCGGTCACGGGATTTGTTTGCTGAATAAGCCAAATGAGGTAAGTAAAAAAAAAATTGTTTTAAAGAGTTATTTTTTTTTCAAAAGGAAGTTTTATGTGTGTGTCGAGTGAGGATCATTATTGTTTGAAAGGACAGAGAGAAGATTGCTAACGATCCTTTTTTTTGTCAAAGGAAAGCTTGTATGGTTTTGTGAGTTGGATTCGCAGACGTTATTATTATTATCTTGTAGTAAATGTAATGGTTGAGGAGACAGTTACAGATATAAAAGGATTTGAGGAAGTAAATTAAATCTATTTTTATAAAAATGGGATAAGGAATTATATTCATTTAAATGTTTAAGCGGTAAAAGGACATCATGTTCGCTCGGGATTTTAAATAAAAATAATAATTCACCCCCTTTTTATTAATATTTAATTAACAAAAAAGTAATAAAATGAGCATAAAATTTCCTTGGCAATAACGCTAATCATCCAGTATTATGATACAACTTTACCATTTTATTAACAAAGCTGTCTGCCGCAACTTTTCAAAGTATTTTCATACTTCTAACAACTCTCAACTTCTCATATTCCTTTCGCAGGATGAAAAAAAAAAAACTTTAAAAACATTTTTAATACCTGTTGATGCGTTTTACTAATACGGGGATGATTTAAACCTCATTTTGTTAAAAAGGAGGAAAAAGTATTAAAAAATTTTAATAAAATTTCTGTTTTCAGTTCCGGACTGAAAGAAATTGTGGGAATGGTATTGTTGAAGAAGGAGAAGTGTGCGATTGTGGTGCAATAGAAGAATGTCCTGAAGTGGATCCTTGTTGCGATCCGATAACATGCAAGTTAACTGCCGAATCTGAATGTGCCAGTGGTCCTTGTTGCGATAATTGCAGGGTAAGTTTTCATCATCTAAGTTTTGTTTAATTAGTTGAAAAAAAGTGCAAAGATATATTTTTTTTGTCTTTAGTTGAGATCTCGTGGTGTGATGTGCCGAGACGCTGCCAATGAATGTGATCTTCCAGAACATTGCAACGGCGAAACAGGGGATTGCCCGTTGGATGTTCATAAAAAGAACGGTAGCCCCTGCTCTCAAAATACCGGTTATTGTTTTAACGGGGTTTGCCCCACTTTAAATTTACAATGCGAAGCCATTTGGGGCTACGGAGGAATCGCCGCCGATAAAGAATGCTTCGAGCAATTTAATTCAAAAGGCTCAATTAACGGGCATTGTGGAGTCGAAGAAACCGGGCAGTATTTAAAATGCGAACCGGAAAATGTTCACTGCGGCTCTTTACAGTGTCAACTAGGCAATAGGTATCCAGTGCCAGCAGGAATGGATCAGCTATTTGCAAGGACCATTATTTCCATAAAAGGGCAGGAGTATGAATGCAAGTAAGTAACGCGAAACTAGCTCCTTTTCCACAAAAAACGACACGACTTATAAACTAAAATAACCCAAGCGCTCTCCAATGATCCCTTCGAAAACTAAAACGACACGAGCGCGTCCATAGTAAATATTTTCAAGAACCAAAATGACACTAGTATTTTCCAGTGACCATTTCACGAATTAAAACTACACCAGGGTTCCCCAATAATTATTTTTCACGAACTAAAGCGACACTAGCGCTCTCCCAGCGAATACCAGCGTTCTTTAGAAATAATTTCACAAACTAAAACGACACTAGCGCTCTCCATAGTGATGACTAAAACTAAAGCGACGCCAACAGCGCTTTCTAGCGACCATTTCTCTAACTAATAAGACACTAGTGCTCTCCATAGTCATCATTCCACAAACTAAAACGACATTGACGCTTTCTGGTGACTATTTCTCAAACTAAAAAGACAAAGTGACCTTTTCATTACAAAATAGAGCAACAGATTAATTTTTAATTTTTTTTTCAGATCTATTAGTGCCAAGGTTCAAGGACTAGACATTCCAGATTATGGATTGGTACGCGATGGAACTCCGTGCGGTGAACAATTCGTAAGTTTTCTAAATAATCCTCATTCAATTTTTTTAAAAGAAAAATTTATTGACGCCAATTTTTTATTTTTAGATTTGCGTGAATCAGACTTGCACCAGTATCTTCCCGCATATAGATAATAGCAAGTGTCCTACGAACCATAATAATATGGAATGTTCCGGTCACGGAGTAAGTTACTCATCCTAATTTTTTTTATAAACAAACTTCGAATTAAATTATTAACGAATTTTTTTTTTTAGGTTTGTTCCAATATTAATAAATGCCATTGCGAGCTTGGGTGGAGCGGTCCAGATTGTTCAATACAAGTTGAAGTGACTGAAGCTCCGTCGACAGTCTCGACGACCTTAAAATCACCCTCTAAAGACGATTCCAAAAGTGGCCTCGAATCTCAGATGGAGAAGAAAGTTACCCCATATGGTAAGTTTATCGATTCAGTCACATTTCATTTAAAGGAAATGTCTTTTTTGTAATTAATCTTAAATCAAGCCTGGGAGTAGCGTTTCCAAGCTGCAAAAATTTCGAGTTGACCTTTTAAATAATAAATTAAGGTGATTTAATTAAATTAAGAAACACGGAATTAATCTTTTGCTTATGGATCGCTTTTCTTAATGAAAGTATTATTATTTTTTTAATTTGAAAGTGATCAGGTATTTATTTTTAAGGTTAAGGGATGTTAAGTTCGATTGGGTTAGAGAAAAGTGATGCTTGAAAACCGAACATAATTTAAAAAGAATTTTTTTATTTTGTACATGGTGTAAAAATACTAAATTTTAACGATTTTACGTCTTGTCGAATTTCTCAATGACATCTCTCGGGCATCACTAATCATGCTAATAGCGTAATATTATGAAATGTCATCGCATACGTGATTTCGACGTCTAAAAAACGTCATTTTGGTTGAAGTTATGTCTGCAACGTCATTTCAACGTCTAAAAGACGTTATTTTGGTCAGATTGGATAAACTAACATCACAATTCACTTTTCAAAAACCTTAAAAATAACCAGTGCCTGAATAAATCGAAAGAGAATTTGAAGTACTAAATAAATGACACATTTTTGCGTTTTCATCGTCACATACACCTTCGTACAAAAAGAAAATCGAACGGTTTCCAAATTTTCTTCGTTTTTCATTCAAATTTTCTTTCGAAAAATCTCAAAAACTCATTTTTTCTCTCAATTTCCAACCCAAACATTTATTTCACCTAATTACATAAAACATTGTTGACCTGCTTCTTTAGAGATTCAATTTATGGCATTATAAATAGCCGTTGGATTTTAAATAGCTTCACCTTGTAATTAATCTTGTTGGCGGAGGAGGATCATCTTTTTCAACCCGTCGTTGCATACTTTCGTTTTTAAAAAAAAATAGTAACAGATAAAAGGAGAGACCTCTCCAAAAGGCACTCGCATCCTTTTCATCTTTTTTTTTTTTTTTTTAAATTTTTCTTTTTCCGTTTTTTTGAAACAATCATTCTGTTATAGATGTTAGCAACAACAACTTATCAACTCTTTCAATGGTTTTCATCCTGGTGGGAGTTGTCAAAGGAGTCTTTATTTGCTTTGCTCTAATGGCTGTTTGCTACAGGTATTTTAAAGACATCGTCCAAGCGTATTTCATCGAGCACTTTATTCTCCTTTAATCCTCAGGGTCAAATATACCAAAGCCATCCATTTTTTTTTTTAAATTTTTATTTCCCGGATTTATCAAATTAAATCCAAGCTTATCATTTTTTTCTTTTGGTTTTTCAACGTGAAGAGTATTCTTTCATTTTTTTTTTTTTTTGGTATTTTAGATAGGAAAACATTTTTTAAAAGAAATTGATGTCTGTTTATTTGCAGAGCATAGCAGATGCAGGGAATGACGAATGATCACAATTTGTCCATGTGTTCATGTATTTTTTGTGTTTGTGCTATTCTGTGGATGTTGTACACACTTCCCCACCCCTTACTACTTTTTTTTTTTTTAATTTTTGATATCTGTGCAGTTTTGTTTTTTTTTCGTTTTTTTTTTTTTTTTTAGATGCAGGTAAGATTGGTAAACCCCTTTTTTTGAAATTTGGATAGTTTAATTGAAAGAAACGGTGGAGATGATTTTGTGCTATGTAAATAAATGCCTTAATTGTTTTTGTTTTGCTTGGATCGACGTATTGTTTGTTGTGTGGATACCGGTGTTGCATATGAAATATTTATGTTTTTAATTTATACGAGCCCTAAAGGTATTTAAAATTTGTATCCTGTGAGAAGAGGAAAGTTGGCGGGATTTATTTAGCTTGGGAAATTGGTGCTCATATCTTTTAAAAAAAAAATGAATGCAAGTTTATAAGAAAAGGGGCAACTGCATAAGAAATCTTTGTTCCTCTTAAAGATTTTCTTTAGTTCAAGAGTTTATTAGGCCAAGAGGCCTAGATTTTATCAATAGGACAAGAAACTATCTAGTTTTTTAGAAACTTCTCATTTATAAAACCGTGATTTGCCGTAATTTTTTTCTAGAAAACTACAGCCGAGTGATTTCAAATCATTCTACTATGAAAAAAATTATTTCATTTAAAATTTTTGATGACTGAAAATCTTATTTGCAACTTTGAAAAGCCTCTGTTCAAGGCTACTGTACCTTGTACAAATTAGGTTAAGTTAGGCTCTTCACCTTTCGAGATCATTCATTTCCCAGTTCTAGAACTGAAGTTTTTGATTTGACTAATGTCGTTTTAGTTTGATAAATAGTCACTGGAGAGCGCTAGTGTCGTTTTAGTTTTATAAATAGTCACTGGAGAGCGCTAGTGTCGTTTTAGTTTGATAAATGGCCGCTGGAGAGCGCTAGTGTCGTTTTAGTTTTATAAATAGTCACTGGAGAGCGCTAGTGTCGTTTTTAGTTTGATAAATGGCTGCTGGAGAGCGCTAGTGTCGTTTTAGTTCATGACATTGCCGCTGAAGAATACTAACTTTATTTTGGTTTGTGAAATCTTTATCAAAAGTCTTCTTAGTTTCTTAAATGGCCACTTATGAGCGCTAGTAATTCACTTATGATCGTATTGAACAATCTGGATCACTCTACATAAGCTCGTAGTTACATTTAGTTAAAAGAATTCTTTTTTTTTTCAAGTATAAAAATCCAATTTCAATTATTTTTTTAAAATTTTTTTAAATTAATTTTGGCACCATATGCTATGTAATTAAAATAAAAACTCAATATATTACTTTCCGGCACTTTAGACAACCGGGGTGGAATATTCAGGAAAATAAATTTATTTTTAGAAAAAGGCTTTTTGGTAAATTTAACTGATGTGCAAAAATTCAAATTTAATAATTAATTTTTTAGTCTTGAGATCACGGGAATAGAATTTACCGGAAAATCAAAAAATAAATAAAAATTAAGATTTTTTAGTAGCTTGAACTAAAGATGGCATTTCCAGTTTTTTCTGGCAGAAATAACGGCTGAACAAGTACGAATCTTCCAAAGTAAGAAGCTTTAATTCTCATCTCCTTTCATTTCAAAAAAATACCGTCTGGTAGCGCTCGTGTCGTTTGTTCCATTCTGTCCCACATTGGCGCCATCTATCTGTCGAATCAGTGACAGCGCCATTAAGAGGGCAACCTTGGAACTAATCATGATAATGGCTAATATTAATCATCATCTGGGACAACTCCATCATTAATTTTGCCATTTTTCTTTTAAAAAGATGCGAAAATACTAACAGGATGCTAATTTTTTTTCACCTGGGCGAGTATAAGTCCCAATTTTGTACAGATATTCGAACGATAAATTAATTAAGTCATGTCGCTAATTTTTCAGCACCGTAAATTAACTTTTTCACCCTTAAAAAATAGAAGTTGAACAACGCCGCCAGAAGTCGCTAGTGTATATATTTTTTTATACCAGTCACAATAAACAAAACTTTTATTGTCAATGACGATTTTCACTTGCGACTCCTGCCGGAAAATGTTGTCTTTAGTATTCCTCATAAAAATTGAGTCTGCATTAAATACCTCAATCGATATAGGCCTGAAAACATAAAAATTTTTATTATAATTTAATATTAAAACAAAGCCAAACTTAAAGCGAACTCGAGTGTTTTCTTACTTTTATCTTTTATTTTACGATAAGTAATCTTTTAATTTTTTTACTTTATTACAAAAAGAAAATGAATCTCAGTAGGTGCATTAAAAGGGGTTTACCTCGTCTTGATTGATCCTTGTTTTTTTTATTTTGTTTTTTTTGAAAATTTTATGCTTTCGCAGAATGTCGACATCTTATTTTTAAAATAGAAAACCGGAGAGAGAGAGAGAGCGACATTTTAATTTATTATTCGTCTTTAGAAAATGAATAATAGGTTCAAGAACTAATAATAAATAGCATTCGTTCTAAATCTTGTTTATTGGTAAACAAAACTGTACAGAAAACGATTCGAAGAATAATCTCATGATTTTTACTCGAAACTTTTTGAATTGTTCCGGGAAGAAAGTTGCGAAAAGCATTTTAGAAAGTCGCAACGAGTTCAGTTTTTAGAATAGTTTGGAAACATAAATCATGAGTTTATTAAGAACTTATCTCCCCCTCCACCCCCCCCCATTTTATTCTTTAATCCACCACCATCAAAGATTGTTTCATTGCGATAAAGGATCGATGTTTTTTTGTTTTTCTAAAAAAAAAAAAAAGAAATTGAGATCTGTACTAATTGTTACGCTTTGTTTGTTTGTTTTTTTTCTTCTATTCTCTGTCTGCATGCCAATGGGGATCGCTTCTATGAATTGCAAATTCGAACGGTTCATCGTACTTCAATGTTGGTAACTAATATCTAAACAAAATCCATTATGCATTAAATTATTCATATAATGCTTTTATTATTTTTTGATATTTAATTGTTGCACATATGTTACGTATATCATTTTTCCCGGGTAAATTATTGCATGGAAATGATATATTTTTTTTTTTTTTTTTTTGAAAAATAATAATAGTTAATAATCACAGTACTAACACTGCTTTCCTGGTAGGAATGCTGATGTCTGTAGTTGGGGGGGTTTTCGTCCTGTTTGCTTTGATGGCACTCTGCTACAGGTCAGTGGTTGTCCACAAAAACTTCTCACTATGCCTAAGGTTAGTCCCGTCAAAATCTTTCTTAATCATCCTTTTTTATGTTTTTTTAAAAAACATATATTAAAAAAAACGTAAATTATCATATTTATTACGGATTTATTTTTTTTATTTTTTATTTGAATTATTTATTGTTATTTTTTTTATGATTTAAGAGTTGTCACTACTTTATGCTTGTATAAGCGATTCTAAAAGTGGATTTTTACTACGAATTTCTATGCATAGAAATTAAGATTAATTTTCACTATGAAAATAAATAAGTGAACTTTTTCAAAATTTCGATTTTCTTTTGTGATTTCTATGCATAAAAATTCAAAATATAAGTTTCTTGTGCAATCTATTCAAAAGTTAATTGTCACTAGGAATTTCTATGCATAGAAGTTTTTAGTGAAAATTCACCTTTAAGAGCAATCGATTTGGAAGAAAATTAAAAAAATTAATTACAAAAGAAAAAATTTAAAAGGTCAGGATTTTTTTAGGGTGGATTTTCACTGCGAACTTTTTTTGCATAGAGATTCAGAAGATTAATTTTCACTATGAAATAGATATATGTAGGGTGAGTTTTCACTGCGGATTTCTTTCCATAGATCTATGCATAGAAATTCATAAGATTAATATTTACTGTGAAATAAATGTGTGAACTTCTTCAAAATTTTGATTTTCACCATGGATTTCTGTGCATAGATCTGTGCTTAAAAATTTAATCTATAGTTTCCATATGCAATTTATTCAAAAGTTTAATTTCTATGCATAGAAATTCAACTTAAAAATTTTCAAAATTTTGATTTTTGATGTGAATTTCTATGCATAGATCTATGCCTAGAAATTATGAAATGAAATAGATATGTGAATTTTCTCAAAATTTTGATATTCGCCGGAAATTTCTGTATATAAAAATTCAAATTGTCGTTTCCATTTGCAATTTATTCAGAAGTTAATTTTTACAATGAATATTTACGCATAGAAATTGATACTAAAAATTCATCAAGGGAAAACTCTGAGAATTTTCTAAAAGTTTTCTTGACAAGAAATTTGTCTGGGTAAAATTTCACGACGAATTTCATATTTTTACTTTGGCCTTGGAAAGGGAGCGGAATTCGATTCTTTTCCATTTTTTATTCGCTCTCGCGGAAAAGGACCGACGGGAAAAGGGTCGAAAATTTCTTTCGGCCCTTTTCATATGACCCATAGATCCATGCATAAAAATTCAAGATAAAATTTTTTGACTTAGGACCACGTCTAAGAACGCAATCTAGGGAATTTAGCCTGTGTCTTTCTTTCTTCCTATAGTATGTGTCTGTTCACCTACTGTAACGAAAAGTGACCAGTTCGACCCTTTTTAAGACTTCTTTATAATAAGAAAAGGATCGAATTTTTTTTCGATCTTTTTCATGACCAGAAAAAGGATCAAATTTCTTGTCGATCCTTTTTTTGGCCCTTTTCATGGACGATCATTTTCATGGACTGAATTAAAAGGCCTAAAAACTAAAATTAGGCAAATACATGAAAACATCAATAAGTTCACTGACCAAAATGTACCTGTTTATTGTCCCTTTTTAAAAAAATAAAATGGCCGAGTTTACCCTCTTTTTGCATAACAATTAATCGCATTAACGCCGGCCGAGTTTACCAACCTAAAATTCGGACCCCGGATCTAATTGGCCCAGTTTACCCGCGCCCGAAAAAGGATTGAATTTTTTTGTTGATCTTTTTTCGACCCTTTTCATGACCAAACAAAGAATTTCATTTTTTTTACTTCAATGAATTTTTATTGAACAAACATTCAAAACATCCATTTAAAAATTTTTAAATTTGACTTTCAAGTTTAAGGGATACAAATTTTTTATTTCAAAATCAATTCAATCCATGAAAATCTATCGAACTCGATTTATTTAGCTGAAAAAGAATCCCTTAGATCAGATATTTTAAATAAAACTTATTTTTTAAGAAATACTCTATTTAAATAGCACCGCGGATTAATCGGAACTCTTGATTAAACTACTCGCCGGAAGTACTTGACTCCATGATCCCGTTCTGTTCAGTTTTTAAAAAAGATAAATCGGCTTTAGAGTTCTAATATGGAATCAAAAAGCTATAAAATTGAATAAAAGAAACATTTGTGACTTACAGAAGGCTGAAGGCTTCATTAATATCCGGATTTCTTACTTTTTAAAATGTTTATTTTCTTCGCCATTTTTTTTTGTTTCAAAACAAAGCTATATTTTCAAAATTTTCGAACGAAATTAGAAGCAAGTACTTTCGGTCGGTCATTTAAATAGCGATTCGAATAATCCTCGGTGCTATTTAAATAGAGTATGGAGACAGGGTACCATAGATTTAATACAAACTCTTCGACTTTTATCTTATAAAGCCATAAAATAGTGATACTTATTCGTTAATTTTTTTTTTTTCTTTTACCTTAATTTAATTTTTTATCGTTTGATTTATTTGATTTTTTTCAAGATTTATTTTCTTAAACAAAAGTGATTAGAAGGTACTTTTAATTGAATTCATTCTCGACAACGTGATCAATTACCTTTCTAATCATTCTTATTTTTTTATTTTAATTACAAAATTAATTTTTATTTATTTAAAAATTATTAGCTAGTAGTTGTGTCTCCTCTAGCAACCCTGAGTAGTTTTGGACCTTATTTTTTGAAAAGAAAAAAAATCACCTTTGTATATGTGTATACATCCTGCATGTCACACGGATATCCTTAACCTGATTCGTGTGCAATGAAAATCGAATAATTATTCACCATTTATTATTATCATTATTATTATTTATTTGAATCAACACAAAATAATTTGAATCATCACTGAAATGCGATTCGAAAACAAATAAATAACGATGTTTTTATTTTAACAAACATTTTTAACAAAAGAACAAAAAAAAAAAATACTTCATAAAGACATCGTTTTAATAAATTTTATTATTTTTATTTAATATTCATTTATCTTCGTAGTAGATTCCGGGTCTTGTTTCACTTTAAATAAGCATTCACAGCTTTAAAGCACGTTAATTATTATTATTATCATTATTAAATCGGTTGAGAATCGATAAATAAAACCCTTTTTCTATAGTTTTTTTATATTAATTTTTTTTTTTAAATATTTGATTGCTAATAAAATATATATTTTAATATAATGCCAACCCCTTTTACGAGACTAGGGTGTTTGAAAATTAATTAATTAATTATTTTTCTGATTTGAAAATTAGAATTTTTTGAAAAAAAGAAATAAATTAATCTCGGAGTTCTTTTAGGTTCGAAAGAAATTTTTTTTAAAGTAGCCGTGTAGCAATAGGAAAAATTTAAGATTTTATTAATTAAATATTAAAATTAATTGGAAATAATAAATGAAATAGGGAAATCTTGTCTCTATGTCAAAAAAAATATGATAGGATTTCTTAATGCTCTATTTCTTTTAAGTAGTACTCGAGTAATTTTCGTAAAAAGTTTGGAAAACTTTCAAGTTTTCCCCCAAAAACTTTTATTTTAAATGAAAGTTTCCTTTTGAGAAATTATTTACGAAATAAATTTCTTCCCTCGATGAAGTTTGTTACGAAAAATGGAAATTTTGTATTAAAATGAAAGGTTGGGTTGAAACATTCCAGGTTGGTGAAAAGGAGGGGAGGGGGAGGTTTCTCAACATTGCTTAAGGGGGTCTTTGAAGCCTCAATCAAGCAGGAAGTAAAAGCAATGAAAAACTCGAAACATAGGATGTTTAATTAGTTTCAATTAATTATTCGTTTCTGATTTTATTTGAAAAATCTAATTAACGCTTTTCTTGAGGATTAAATATTTCACAATATGAAAAAAAAAAATCTTTTTCGAGTTTGCTTGATCGAATAGTTGAGTAAAATTGAATCGAGAGATTTAATTTAATAGGTCGCCCCCTGGGATTTTTACAAAAAAGAAGAATTCTGAGATTTTTCTATAAAAAATTCTTTTAAAAAAAAAAAAATAACTTCGAGAAATCGCCTGACTTTTTGTTATTTCGTTTCTGATAATTGTTGACGTTAATAGGTCCTCCCGTCATAGTTATTTTAATAACAACAACAAAAAATCCTTCAAATTTTTTAGCTTATTCCTTTTCTCCAGTCACATTTCCTTTGGGACTAATCTTCATCACAAAAACTCAGAATATGAAATCGGGAAATTTTTTTTAATAAAAAAGACTGATAATGAGTCTTTTATCGAAATTTTTTTTTTTGAACCGCGAATATTAATCGCAAGGCTTAAGATAATAATCCGGCCGAGGATTAAATCTTTTTAAAAAATAACAAAGTCGAAAATAACTTGACGGAACTTGCGATTTAAATATTCGGTTAATGTTTTTTTTTTTGAATAATAATTTTTAAAAAAAAGGTACGAACGAAAGGCAATGATGATATTTTAAAACGTGTCTTGCATAGTTTAAACGATTCGTTAATCCAGCTTTTAGTTCGGGGATTAAGGAATAAAAAAGGGGGGATTCTTTATTATTGGAAATGTCAGTCGAGTCTTTCTTTATGTGTCGTTCGATTTTATGCTCTTTTTTTTTTTTAAGACGAGGAGAAAATTTACGCTTATATACTGGAAACTTTGCCTTTTTTTCGTGCCAAATGCCATTATTTAGTAAAGCCTTGTATTGATTTCATCCAATTTTTTTCTTTAACTGGTGTTTTTTATTTCATGCCATTATATACTTTCTTTTATTTTTAGTATGAAGGCGACTTTAAATGGATGTGACTTGGAAGTGTTTTTTTTTTCCTTCCTTGCTGCGAAAGAAGAAGCGTTATTAAAATCACTTAAAAGGTTTAGAGGATGATGGCGAAGCAGGTATTTAATTTTTTGGGGTTGAAAGGGATTAAATTTTGGAATTAAGAAAAGTTCGGGTTGATTTTCTCAGTCCAAAATAAAAAAAATAGTTTTGAAACTCTATTTTTAGAAACGGTCCATGCTTTTTTGGTTTCCAAATGAATCAGACTCGGTTTCAGCTAAAACGTTATGAAAGGAATCTCAGTTATTTGAACAGAAACTAAATAATTCAAATTTATTCATATTTGAAACTTTTGATACCTTTTTTTCACCAGTTTGACTGTTTTATTTTGAACTAAAAATTCCCTTAAAATTTTTTGTTCTGTTCATTTTGTTTTGGAGAAAGCATTCATAAAATATTTTCTTCGTCAGATTTTTCTTATCGACAGAGCCAAAAAAACGAGTTCAGTTCCCGAACAAAAGCTTTCATTAATTGTGTTTACGCAATCAAATCACAATTCACATAGGAGATGTCAATTAGTAAGAAAAAATATCACTTCAATCGTTAAAACAACAATTTCCCATGGTAATAGAGTTACCTAGCAACCGTTGCCATGATGATTTTCGCCCATAGCAACCGTTACCACGGTGATATTCGTCCATAGTAACTGTTTTACGGTGATATTTGTCCTTAGCAACCGTTTTACGATGGTATTTGTCCTTAGCAACTGTTGCTATGATGATATTTGTCCTTAGCAACCGTTGCCATGGTAATATTTGTCCTTAGCAACCGTTGCCATGGTGATATTTGTCCGTAGAAACCGTTACTATGATGATACTCGTCCGTAATGACCCCTGTCATAGTAATATTCACTCATAGCAACCGTTGCCATGGTAATATTTGTCCTTAGCAACCGTTGCCATGGTAATATTTGTCCTTAGCAACCGTTGCCATGGTGATATTCGTCCGTAGAAACCGTTACTATGATGATACTAGTCCATAATGATCCTTGTCATAGCAATATTCACTCATAGCAACCGTTACCATGGTGATAATCGTACATAGCAACCGTTTTACGTTGATATTTGTACTTAGCAACCGTTGCCATGATGATATTTGTCCATAGCAACTGTTACTATGATCATATTCATCCATAGCAACCGTTACCATGGTGATTCGTTTAAAGCAACCGTTGCTATGATGAATATTCATCACTTAGACTTAAGCTTTCTCAGAAAACTCAGACTCGTCATGGTAAATCTCACATTATTAAAAAAATATTTCTTTTTTTCTTTTTTCCCTTTTTAAGGAAAAATATTTTCAAACTAGGAATTTGTGAATTTCGTTTTTCTAAATGTGATTTTAATAATCGAAATCCCTTCTTCGCAGAATTTTAAAATATCAACCATCCTTTAAAGTCGTCTTGAATTTTTTTCTATGAATATAGACACGGATGAATCATATCTATCAAGGAATATACAGTGATCAAATCAGGGACAAACTAAAAAAATTTCCGATTTGGCAAATTTAACAAATTATGCCAAAAAAATTTTTTCACAAAAATCCGATTTTTTTTTTTTCAATTTTTCAAATGCAATTTTAGGTGTTATACGGCTGCTGAGTTTAAAAAAACTCAATTTTTTTTCTCTAAACCTTTGCTATTAACCATAAAAATTTTTTCGCCAAATCTTCCTTTAACAAACCGAAGCTTTAAGCACCTTATTGCAATAAATATTCGCTCATAATATAACAAAAAAAAAAAAGCCAGTCGATAAAATTTACACTTTTTTTTTCATTATTCTGCACGACTTGTACATATATAAATATTTTTTTTCTTGTGTGTCTACAGCTTATTCGATGTCAGTTTTGTTTTTGCTTTGTCAAACTGTACTTGATGGGTGTGTCATGCTCAGTGTAAAGTATTTCAATACCATTTCTTTTTTTATACGTGTCATTTATTTTTCTCTTACTTTCTTTTTTCATTTTAATGTATTTTTGAACTTTCATTTTGCTTTGGCATATATTCTTTTTTTCATTTTACAATTTACAAAAAAAAAAAAAACTGTATATAATAATACTGAAAAGGGAACAAAGTGCTCGCCGATTTTTTTTTTTTAATTTTAAAAAATTAAATAGTTTTCTTTGGCAATTAAAGCTGCGCATCGTCGACGTTTCTAAAACAATCTCGGAAAATTTAATGAACGATGAACGAGATGAGAACGTCGTCGGTGCGAGACATTTTTCGCATTAGGGAAAGCAAAATTTTTTACTTTTTTTGGAAGCTTGCGAAAAATGCTTTCTTTTAGCTAAATTTTATTTATGAAAAAAAAAAAAAAAGAAATTTTTAGTAATAAGTTAATCGCATTATTGAGCAGATTAATTTATGGTCGGTCTTTCTTTTTTCTTTTTTTTCCACCCCGTATTTTTTTTATACGACCGTGATATGAATCCCTTGATGCCAGAAGGAGGAGTACCTTGATGCCGAAGTATGAGCCTCCCTACGTGAAAAAACCGATGCTGAAGAAGACGAGCAGCGCTTCCGTCACCGAGGACGCAGCCATGGATTCCGCCAATAAGATTCTTACTTTTGGGAATATGCCTAGCTACAGGTAAATTTATTATCGGATTTTTTTTTTTTTTTTTTTGCTAGTTGTTGGGCACATGCATGACACGTCATTGTATAATAAAAAATTTCTGGCGATTCATTGTATTAATTGAAAGAAGTTGGTGAAACAGGGCCTCGAATCATATTTCAGACTCACAATTTTTTTGGTTTAATTTTTTTCATAACGATTTTTTTTTTATTAAACCAACACAGTAGGCCTGAATATTTTATTATTTAAGGCATGTGTCCTGCATTTTGTCAATGCTGTAATTGGCCCGTTTAAATGTGTAATTTAATGAATATGATATTTTGACTTAAGAGCTTTTATAAATTAGTAATGTGATTTCTTGCATTGATTTTTATTTTATAGCCGCGGGGATTCACATAGAGTCCTTTTTCGACCTGTCAATCACATGCAGCAGGGAGCCAATAGCAGATTGCCGTAAGTATAATTTTTTTATGATTAATAAATAAGATTGAAGTGTTTTTTATTGACGGAAGCTTTTTTATTTTTTTTAGTGAACACAAAATGCAGCAGCTGAAAAGAGTAGGGGTCGGGTCTGGAAGCGAGGACGATCCCACAGTTTCAGGTAAATCAAAATTTTAGATTCATAAGAAAAAATTAGCAAAAGATTTGTTCGACTAGAAAAAATTCTCAAAAGAATTCTCAAAAGATTTGTTCGACTAGAAAAAATTCTCAAAAGAATTCTCAAAAGATTTGTTCGACTAGAAAAAATTCTCAAAAGAATTCTCAAAAGATTTGTTCGACTAGAAAAAATTCTCAATAGAATTCTCAAAAGATTTGTTCGACTAGAAAAAATTCTCAATAGAATTATCAAAAGATTTGTTCGACTAGAAAAAATTCTCAATAGAATTCTCAAAAGATTTGTTCGACTAGAAAAAATTCTCAATAGAATTATCAAAAGATTTGTTCGACTAGAAAAAATTCTCAATAGAATTCTCAAAAGATTTGTTCGACTAGAAAAAATTCTCAAAAGAATTTTCAAAAGATTTGTTCGACTAGAAAAAATTCTCAAAAGAATTCTCAAAAGATTTGTTCGACTAGAAAAAATTCTCAAAAGAATTCTCAAAAGATTTGTTCGACTAGAAAAAATTCTCAATAGAATTCTCAAAAGATTTGTTCGACTAGAAAAAATTCTCAAAAGAATTTTCAAAAGATTTGTTCGACTAGAAAAAATTCTCAATAGAATTCTCAAAAGATTTGTTCAATAAGAAAAAATAATCGAAAAATTGTTCACAACAAATACAAAAAAAATTGAATTAGGCCAAAATTTTTTTTTGATTTTGTGTTAAGTTTCTTGAAAGTCGTTTTGTTTTTTTTTTTTTTTTCAGAAAACCTTAAATCTTGAAAATTTGGAAAAAAAGCGAGTTCGATCACTAATTTATTACTTTTACTTTTTTGCAGGGGAAGAAGAATCTGTAGCATTTATTGATCTGCCTCCAAACAATCTGTCCAAACTGCCTGAAAAAGGAATATTAAAGAAGCCTGGACCGTATGGAACAATAGGCGACGGTAAAGAAAAATGGTCGGAAGATTCACAGAGTGATAATCAAGAAATACTTTCCCAGTCTGATAATAATTTAGGAGAGGTAAGCAAATCTAATAAATTTAAAAACCTCAGAATTTTTTTTAACACGGTTTCTTTCTTTTTTCGCAGGGAGGTGCAGCCATCTCAGAAGTTGAAAGAACGCTCAAAAGTCTGAATGGCTACCACGAAGATATTTTAGAAGCCTTAAGGACGGCCGCGTCTCATTCTTCTCATCGGCCGCCTGGAGGCCTTGGAATGCATACGCCAAGTGGCAGTTCAAGTCTTCTGTCCGAAGAAATATTAAGAAAAAGCCTTTTGGATGCCGCCGGGTATAAACAGGGCCGCGGGTCGAGAGGCGGTTCTCAGGAGAAAATATGCGACCACAGTCAAACTCATACGGTCTTGGTCGACGCTCATCGAAGAGACGACGACGAAGATGATGAATTACCGCCTTCATGTGGACCTATACGAATTAGGAATTTAGAAGATCTCATAAGACAGGTAGAGGATTTAGACTTTTTTGGGGCGGGATAGAAAAGTCTAAAATGTCTACTTCTGGGATAATTTTTATTAGACACCATTATGTCCCCTGGAGTAATAGTTTTGCACTAGATTGCTTTATTAGGGAGTGGACACTTTAATGAGTCGTCTGCGCCATTTTGAATTCTGAAAGCTACCATGATCTCGAATTTGGCGGCTGCACGGTCTTATAAACAGGTCTTGAAACTTTTGTTGATTACCATGGCAACGCTGACCCCCTATCGGGGTTTATTTTTAATTGTCGTTGCCGTCACCATTGGCGCTGCGATTAAATACCCACCGACAATCATCAAGCGTTTTTGTGTTATCAGTGAAGTCGAAAATAAACATTTGAACATTATTCATTACATTTTACTTTGTGTAAATCAAATTCATCGGCTTAAAATTAAAAAAAGTTATCTTGCGAAAATTGTAAACACGGATGTTTATTTTCCACCAAGGCTCCATTTTAAATCCAAACAAAATACTGCAATATGATTGGATGGGTATTGTCGAGTAGCGACATCAAGCGAAGAAAAAGTTGACTATTTTTTTACCTAAAATGGGGGTCAGCTTTAAAGACGGACTTTCAAGACCTGTTTATAAGACCGTGGGCGGCTGTGATTCTCAAATCAAAAATGGCGGAAAATGGCGGCCGTCAAATTCGACATCATGGCAGCTTCTAATTCTCAAAATGGCACACTAGGACACTCATTAAAAAATTCCACTTCCTATTAGATTCCCTAGACTCCCATTTGCCAACCCTTAACTCAGGCGCGGATATCCTTCGTCTTTATTTAAAATCTTTTTTTAATATTAACGCAGCTGGAGCATCATTCAGCTAGACATATGAGCCCTTCTGGTTCAGAGGATATTAGGATGTCTGAAACAGAAGCCGATCGACATTATCGATTAGAAGCTTCAGATTCACAGGGGTAAGCCATTTATTCGTCCCCCCATTAAAACAGTAACTAACCGTTTAACTGTCTAAATGAACTAATTAATGCAGAAATTTCACGTGTGCACGTGTAGCAGCGAAACCTCGACGCATGAATAGTAATCAAAAAAAAATTGTAAAGGCTAAAAAATATGCTCAATTGTTAAATTAAAAAAAAAAATTGTGCATGGTAGATGTGTCCCATCTCAATTATTTGTTCAGTGTGAAATAAAATTTCGGGAAGAAGAATATTAATTATTGTAATGAGCGAGCCTACCTCTTTGCCTTGATTAAAGAAAAAAAAAAGCTAGGTTGTTGTCTGTATGAATGACCCGGGTCCATTGGTTGTTGTTTACAGGCCCAGGAAGTACTACCTGTGACTGGAACCCCCCGGGGGAATGCCCCACGACCCCGAAGTCGAGAAGATATTAGCCCAACTAGAAGGGAAGAGGTAGGCCCGATCAGTTCAATTTTTATAAATTTTTCTTGCTTGAGTTTTTTTTTCTTTAAATTACTCATGGCTTCATCATTACATTTTTTTAAAATTGCATGGCATGCTTGCCAAAATCATTCCATTCATTTTTTTAAATTTCTACGAAAGATAATTTTTAAAAAATCGATTAAGAATGAGTTTATGAATTTTGAAAAGATCGGATACTTCCGTAATTGCGATTTCCTTTTATGTGTAGCACGTTGTCTTACTAATGGAATCATTTTTTAGGCCTAGAAATGACTTTCGAAAAGGAAGTAAAGCTTTTTGAAATTATTTTAAATTTTTACAAGCCACTAAAAATAAAATGTAGATAATTTAAACACAAATTTGTTGAAGGGAAGAAAAATTTTGAAAGAATTTAGTCGACAAGAAGTTTTGAAACAATTTAGTCGACAAGAAGTTTTGAAGGAATTTAGTCGACAAGAAGTTTTGAAGGAATTTAGTCGACATGAAATTTTGAAAAAATTTAGTCGACAAGAAGTTTTGAAAAAATTTAGTCGACAAGAAGTTTTAAAAGAATTTAGTCAACAAGAAATTTTGAAACAATTTAGTCGACAAGAAGTTTTGAAAAAATTTAGTCGACAAGAAGTTTTAAAAGAATTTAGTCAACAAGAAATTTTGAAACAATTTAGTCAACAAGAAATTTTGAAACAATTTAGTCAACAAGAAATTTTGAAACAATTTAGTTGACAAGAAATTTTGAAACAATTTAGTCGACAAGAATTTTTGAAACAATTTAGTTGACAAGAATTTTTGAAACAATTTAGTCAACAAGAAATTTTGAAACAATTTAGTCAACAAGAAATTTTGAAGAAGATTAGTCGACAAGTCATTTTGAAGAAGATTAGTCGACAAGTCATTTTGAAGAAGATTAGTCGACAAGTCATTTTGAAGAAGATTAGTCGACAAGTCATTTTGAAGAAGATTAGTCGACAAGTCATTTTGAAGAAGATTAGTCGACAAGTCATTTTGAAGAAGATTAGTCGACAAGTCATTTTGAAGAAGATTAGTCGACAAGTCATTTTGAAGAAGATTAGTCGACAAGTCATTTTGAAGAAGATTAGTCGACAAGTCATTTTGAAGAAGATTAGTCGACAAGTCATTTTGAAGAAGATTAGTCGACAAGTCATTTTGAAGAAGATTAGTCGACAAGTCATTTTGAAGAAGATTAGTCGACAAGTCATTTTGAAGAAGATTAGTCGACAAGTCATTTTGAAGAAGATTAGTCGACAAGTCATTTTGAAGAAGATTAGTCGACAAGTCATTTTGAAGAAGATTAGTCGACAAGTCATTTTGAAGAAGATTAGTCAACAAATTATTTTATAACAGTTTAATTAGTCGACAAGTAATTTTAAAAAATTTAATTGATAACAAATTTCATTGGACAAGTAATTTTAAAAAAGTTTTTTTGCCAACAAAAAATTTTGATAGTACTTTCTTGTCGAGAAATTTTGAAAAAGTTTATTCAACAAATACAAAATTTGAAAAAAGTTGCCAAAACTAAATCTTTGACATCTGCTAAAATCTCACAGAAATCATTTTTCTTCACTTTAAAAGCTAAATATTTATTAACTTTCAGAGTAAGAACAAGACAGAGGCTAGGAGAAGAAGAGCCTAGATTTGTGTACGGAAGATACAGACACCCCAGTAGTATCAGTAGTAGATCACACTCATCACCACATTCACACCAACACGGACATGCCTACCTGCAAGAAGAAGAAGGTATCTACGAGTCCGCCGATCACGATCGAAACGCGGACTGTGGAGATACTCCCGATAGCGAAAGGTAGAAATTAGCTTATTAATATAAACTCGCAGCAAAACCATCTTTCTTCACATCCCCGGCTTAAAATTTTTTGGCTGCAAATTAGATCTTTTTTTTTTTTTTTTAATTCGGATTGCGAATGATTTTAAATTAGAATTTTGAGACCCCGTCTCAGAAGAATTATTTTGTAATTCTAGTGATGAATTTATTCAAGCTCAACCAGCACTAGTGAGGAGCGCTAGCGAGGAAGTCGTGCCTGGAGTCAGCGGCAGCGGCAACGGAAGCGGCTCTGGGCACCGCAGCAGCAGGCACCGCGAGACCCAGCAACAAAACGCGCCTTCGGGAACTCCCCAAAGAGAATACTACCCGTCACCCCTTAGTAGTTCGGATTCCGAAGATTCAAACAACGACGGTCCCTCCACAGCGCCAGAATACAAACACTGATAGTGAACTGAGTACCGTCATCGGTCATGTGCTGATGTCTGTGTCGTTTCCCTTTGCGGTAAAACTAATAATTACCTTTTTTCAAATAATAAGGGCATTTCGTCAAGGTCGAAATGGGATCCGGTTTCGTTTAGATTTTATTTAATGAGGACTTCTCATGTTTGATATCGCATCGCTTTTTTTTAAATTTTATTTTTTTGAGGGATGTGCCTAAAAAAAATTTTTTTAAATCGCTTAAAAAATTAAGTTTTGTTTTATTTTTTCTTGGCACAGAAAATTGTAACAGGCGGTTAAGCAGAACTTTGCACAGTGAAAAAAATTGATTGCAAGATGTAAATGCGATTTTTGTTAATTAGTTTTTACAAAATTTTGCAAGAAATTATTTAAAATTGAACAGTGTTGCTACTTTTGTAAAATAATTGAAAAATTTTTTTAACCATAGAAATTTTGCCAATTTTGTAAACAGAATTTTTCAGATTTTGAAAACAGGAAACTGCACATTTTATAAACAGCAAATTTGAAAAAGTTAAGTCAACAACCAGTTTTTAAAAATTTTAGTTAAGAAGCAATTTTGAAAAAGATTACATCTAGATTACATCTAGAGAACATCTAAGTTTGTAAATTTTGTAAAAAAAAATTCTAAAAATTTTGCAAACAAAAATTATTTTTGCTTTTTTATTACGCTTTACAAAAATTCTGGGAGTGACTACCGATTACAAAGTCGTATTTACATCAAAAATAAAATTCATCAATCTTGACTGCACGATATTTGTAGAATGAAAATGGAACTAAAAATTACTGTAATTAATTATAAGAAACGGTGCTATTAGTTATGGTAATATTCACTAATTCAGTTTATCAACAATACTAGGAAGGTCTGTTTGGGCCATGGAGCTAACTCAAGAATTTTCCAGGCCTGAACAGACTTCTACGATGAAAAACGCGATGCGAAAACTTTTCAACGCAAGTTCCTATTTAAAACTTAAAACAAATCTAAAAACGAAATGTTTTCTTCTTAACTAAAAAAAAAAGGAAATGCTCTTATATCTTTCTGTGTTTTATTGTTGTAAAAAAAAATCAAAATTTTTTAAATTTTTCGTTTTTCGCCTTTTTATTAATTTTTATTATTTTCGTTATTTAATTAAGCGGTTGTTAAATCGTTCAATCGGAATATGGGACAAGCTTTAAAATAATAAAAAAAACCAAAGGAACAATTTTTTTGTATTGGTGTTAGGTATTCTAAAAAAAAAGACGTTTTTCAGTGAACGGGAAAATAAAAAATAAAAGATTTTGTAGAACACGTCAAATATTATTATTTTAAAAAATTAAAAAACATTTAAGAATTATTTAATAAAATATTTGATGTTTTCTTATTAAAATCTGATATTAGGTGAAAAAAAATAATACTACAGGGTGTTTAAAAAAAACGAATATATGTTGATGTTAAAAGTGAAGTTTTTTAAAAAAAAATCATATTTAAGACGGTGTTCAAATCGACGCGTTTCAAAAAAAAAAAAAGATTTTATCTTTGTTTAAAAAAATTTTTTTTTTAAAGTTTGACCAAGTCAAAATATTATTAAAAAAAACAATATATAGTCAATTCTATTTCGAGAAAAATGAAGTGCGGATAAAAAATATTAAAATTAAACGAACTGTTTTAATTTTTTTTTTTTGTTCGTTTTAAATAAAAATGTTGGTTTTATATACTGTATATTTAAAATTCGTCCTAACGTGATAAAAGACACTTTTAGGTAATGGAAAAAAAAGTTTATTAGTTACAAGAAAAGAAATCATTATAAAATATTTAAAAAAAAGTTCTTTTTTCATATTAGAAAGTTCATTGGCAAAAGGGATTATGAATTTTATCCCGGTTGTTCTTTGTTAAAACGCTCGGAGCCGATTTTTTTTTCCCGGTCCCAAATAAACTTTATTTTTGTTTTTTATGGGATGTTAATATTTTTTAAGGATTAGCTATAAACTGCCAAAATATTCGGTACGTGTAGGATTTTTTTTTGTTTTGAAAAAGAAATCGGCTCTGGATGCGTTTCGTTTTTCAATTATCTTTCGGTTGGTTGTTTTTAAAAATTAATAACCAACTTTGTTTTTTTTTTTTTTATTTTTATTTTTTAACTAAAATCATTTTTTTGTAGTGTTTTATAAATTAAATAATTTTTTGAGGAAAAAATCAAATTCGGATGAAGATGATTTTCTTTTAATTTGGCGAAGGCGTTGTTTTGCTAATTTAAAAGAATAATCGTCGCTTTTTTAAAAAAAAATGCATATGCTCAGAGCGTTCAATTTTAATGGCCGCTTTTAATAATACTTAAATTTTTCAACTGTTCCAAATTTCGCCTTTTTTTGTTCGAAAAATCAGTTGATTCATGTTTTTTGGGTTTTAAAAAAAAATGAAAATCAGCAGGACCTTGAAATTTAATTTTTTTGCTCAAATTGTTTGCTTGGGCAATTTCTCAAAGAAGTTCCGCAATTTTTTTCCAACACTAATTTTTACAAAAAAAAATCACAATCTGATTTTATTCGAATTGACATGAAATAACTGATTTTGTTTTGCTTTCATACGGAAGCCCTAAAGGGTCACCCAGTTTGTCGGTTGTTTACTGCTAGTCGTACAACTGACACTGCTAGTTGATCAACGGTCAGTGACTGACAGTCACTTAGTGTCAGTTGATTAACTGGCAGTCACTTACTGCCAGTTGATCAACTAGCAGTGTCAGTTGATCAACTAGCAGTGTCAGTTGATCAACTGACAGTCACTTAGTGTCAGTTGATCAACTGACACTAAGTTGCGCGTATTCTTTGCAGGAAATCGATATTTGAAATGGGATGAAAATTGCATTTAAAAAGATATTATCATTCGAGCATTGTCTAAAAAATCTAAAAATCTGTCAGTTGATCAACTGACACTGCTAGTTGATGAACTGACACTGCCAGTTGATGAACTGACACTGCTAGTTGATCAACTAGCAGTGTCAGTTGATGAACTGGCAGTGTCAGTTGTACGACTAGCAGTAAACAACTGGCAAACTGTGTGACCCTTCGGGGCTTCCGTAATTTAAAAATGTAAAAAAAAAAATGCGTGAGTCCCGCTACGGAGACTCAGGGTAAAAGTGAAGTGAAACTTCTTTAGGCCTAAGGAACACACACAGTCACACCGGACGGGACAAAAGAATTATCACATTAAAAATTATAGAAAGAATGATTATCATATCTTGTATATTATTAGATATTTAATTTTCCGCCTTTTAAAATTTTTTCAAAAAAGCCATTTAAAAAAAGCCGTTTAAAAAATTATCCGCCACCTTTTTCTTGGCGGAAAATAATTATCCGCCACCTTTTCTCGGCGGAAAAATAATTATCCGCCACCTTTTTCTTGGCGGAAAAATATTTTAAATTTCAGCCACCTTTTTCTTGGGGGTAAATCATTTTCCGCCACCTTTTTCTTGGCGGTAAATCATTTTCCTCCACCTTTTTGTTGGCGGAAAAATAATTATCCGCCACCTTTTTCTTGGCGGAAAATCATTTTCCGCCACCTTTTTCTTGGCTTTTTTGTTGGCGGAAAAATAATTATCCGCCAACAAAAATAATTTTTTTTAAATAACTTTTTATTTTCGGTCCATTTTATTTTCGGCCCTTTTCATTTTCGGCCCTTTTTATTTTCGGCCCTTTTAATTTTCGGTCCTTTTCATTTTCGGCCCTTTTTATTTTCGGCAATTTCCAATATTTTAATTTTTTTTTCGGCCCTTTTAGAATTTTTATTTTTTCAATCACGCGTAACTCTCGGGATCTTTCCCCTCAGTCTGCTTCTCCCGTTTGTACAATTTTTAATTTTCCATGTCTTAAATTTTTTTTTCCAAACTAGTTACGCGTAACTCTCAGCTTTTTACCTCCCAAACGGGACAAAAGAAGTTTCACTTCAAAAACTCAAATCTTTCAAAAATCAAATTCACGCGCGATAAAAACCCTGAAATTAGAAACAAAAAAGAACGAAGAATTACTCAAATAATATTTCATTAAAGATTGTTGATTATATATCCCTGTAAAATTGGTTAGTGTAGTTTGTGTAGAACGGATTTAATGTTTACGCAACGCAATCAATCTTAAAAAAAAAGTTTAATTAATAAAATTAATTTGCCTTATTATCATTGAGAAAATAAAACATTGAATTGCGCGTATTCTTTGCAGGAAATCGATATTTGAAATGGGATGAAAATTGCATTTAAAAAGATATTATCATTCGAGCATTGTCTAAAAAATCTAACAATCTTAATATTATTATTTTTCTTCCACTCGATTTTTTTTTTTAAAAAAGACGTATCAACTTTGTTGTTTAATTTGCTGCATTGCAACTACTTATAGTTTATTTAAAATTTTAACAAAAAAGAGATTTTTTAAAAAAATAGCAATGAAATATATTCTTTGGAAAAAGACTGTTATCGATTTTTAACAAAAAAAAAGTATTAAAAATGAATTAACTTGAAAAATTAACATGATTAATTTTCTTTTCTTCGGTTTTATTATTTTTAATCTAAACGTTTAAATAAAATTTTCACATGATAAAACCGCAGGAAGAAAATTATTTTCATTTTTCAAGTTCTGTTAAATAAAAAAAGATGAAAAAAATGTAAGAAAAAAAATGAAAAAAAAAGAAGTAAAAAAGAAATTTAAAAAAAAAAAATTATGAATAAAAAAGAATGTTCTAAAATTAGTTAGAAAAAAAAACAGGCGTTCTTGGGCCTAAAATAAAATCTTTTTAAGTGAAGATTAAGAAAAAAAGACATTTGTAGATAAAAAAAATGTGAAGTGGATATATACCCGTGATGATTGGATTATTATGTAGGAGAAATAATTATACTAAAAAAAAATGGTTACTTTGCTCATTACTTTTGATTACAGTTGTATTGTAATTAATTATTGAATGTAAGTTAATTAGTAATCTGGGATCTGGAGACATTTATAAATTATGCAAACGGGCGTTGTTTCGTTATTCCAGTTTGAATCAAAAAACATTTTCATTAAAATGAAAAGTTTTGCAAAAAATAATTGGAAAAGGGATTGAAATTCATCCTGGAAAGCGATTAAGAGCGTCCGATTCAAAAAATTAATTTATATTTTTGTTTTTGTGAAATACCGTGACTTTTGGGAAAGGGTTTTAATTTAGGTGGGAAATGGAGGAAATGTTAAACTGAATTCCATTTTGCTTTTTATTTTTATTTTTTTTGTTAGTTTTAAGAATTCATGCCCATTTCTCAGTGTTTTGAGAGTGGCAAGATGGAATTTAGGAATTAATATTTATCTTATTGTTTTATATAGGGTTGAATGGAGGTCACGGTTGTGTGGAATATCCCAGGTAGAATGGGTATATTACATGTATTTAAAAGAGTTCTACAATGTAAATAATGTACACACGAATAAATGAATGATGAGTGAAGATTTTAAATTTTGGAAGTTTGATTTGTTTTATTTCCTTCTGCATCCCACTTCCTTTAACCTCTGTAGCTGAAATACGGAATGGAGATAACTTCTGCAGATTTTCTTAGATGGTAACCGGTCGAAAGTCGATGTGTGAACTCACCACCTTCTAGAAGTGTGCGATTCTAGCGCCGCACCGCCGACGGAACAAACGTTGTAATACCAACTTATGAAATTCAATTACTTTTTTAAATTTCAGCGCGGCTTTTTTTTATTTCAATAAAAAAGCTTACAACTGGCTTATTTCGAGCTTTTGCAGGGATTTTTCGGTTTTATTTTTGTTTTAGGGCCCAGTGGAACCCCCTAAGCCAGTTTCCGCGATTTTCAAAATTTCGTAATAAATCAAGAAAATGCAAAGACACCGCATCTTTTTTTTTGAACTTTTTTATATTTTAAGTAAAAGAATAACATTTCATATAAAATCATTTGCTTTTCTAACTGCCGGTAACTTTTATAAAAGGAAGATTAAGTTTTACGCGTTACATTTTTGCATAAAATGTAAAAGTAACAAAACTTGTTTTTTTTTACAATATTACATTGAGCTGTATAATGCATTAAAATGAAAGCCGTCGATTTAATTTAAAAAATTACAAATTTAGGCTGAGAATAAAAAAAATTCAGGGCAAAAACGGCGAGAGTCCAGCCCGAAAACCTTTAGCCTTGTTGGATTCTACATATTTTATTGTTAGTTCAGTCTGTGCAAAGTCAACTAAACCAACGGATTTCATTTTTCTTTAAATCTAATTAATCGAGGACAACAAACTCTCTAATCCTTCAAAAGTAATCTCCATTCCATTATGCGTGTTATCCTCGTACCCGTATCTTCTCCTCACGATTTTTGTCCTTTCACGTCTTTCAAAAATGGGTGACGGCTCTGTCGATGTACCTGAGCCTGCTGAGTGGTGGTGGTGGGGGATGTCTGTTAAAAAAAGAAAAAAATCCATTTATTACAATTTTTCATACAATTTCATGAAATTAATTTTCGTTAAAAAAATAATACTAACTTACTGTGATGAGGTGGACGTCCCTGAACGGCCAAACGAGCCACGTAACGCGAACTATGATCATCAACGTCCTTTTTCCTATGCCTATTTATTGTAGATTGATTAACTGGATATCTATTTGATGAATTATCACATAAATGGTTCGATGATTCAGTTCTACTTGATGTCCCATGCTCTGTGTCTGTATCCGAGCCCAAACTATCGTATTCTTCACTTTCGGATTTTAAAGATTTCGATTTTCGACGGATTCGTCCACTGCGGGATTTCCCATAATGATCAGAATCCGGCTAAAAAAATTTTTAAAAAAAATTAATTAAAAAATACAAAAAAATTATTTAAAAAAAATTATTTACCTGTTTTAATTGACTTTCGTAGAGGTAAGATTGCCTCTGAGGATTACCGGCCATACTTTCTTGTTCCGGTAAATGAAACGTGGCGTAAGGATAAATATCTTCTGAATATTCTGGGATCCTTTCTAACGCCCCGATATCCCTGCACGGGGACTGTGATGGTTTCCTAACTGTTGTGTAATATTGCTCTCTTTGTTCCATATTTCGTTTGTTGTCTAATGCTGCTGTTGATTGAGATTCACGCAGGCAAATATCTTCTCTTTCTGGTCCTAAAAATAAAAATATTGACATTAGAAATTTGAAAAATTAAAAAATTTTTTTTTAAAAACTTACTTTTATGAAGGCAAAAGCAGATCCCGGTCACAGCCAATAAAAGAGATAAAATAGAAACAGCTCCTAAAACGACGATTTGAGTATCGACGTAAAATGTCGAATGGATTTGCTCGTCTTCAGCTGTCGCTGAATTTGGCGCACTTGGTCCTGAAACAAAATAACCAAAAATCATTAATTTCTCATGTAAGATTTAAGTTTAAATTAAAAATTAAACTAAAGGCCTGTTTTCAAATTTTCTCTTATTGAAAAATCCTTACAAAATTACTTGTCAAGCAAACTTTTTCAAAATCTCTAGTTGAACAAATGTTTTCTTAATTTTTAGTTAAACAATTTTTTTCTAAATTTCTAGTCAAGCAAACTATTCAAAAATTTCTTGTCAAACTTTTTTCTTCTTAAAAAATATTTTCTCTTTACAAAAAAACCATGTTAAACAATTTTTTTTTTAAATTTCTTGCTGAATTATTATCTTAAAATATTTTGTGCTCACTCAGAAACTATTTAATTTTTTTCTTACCACCGTGAGGCAATAATGTCGTAAATAAATAATCCTGAGTTGTAACTCCCGCACTGTTATGAGCATTAACTTTCACAACATACTCCGTCCCTGGCAGTAATTCGCTTAATAAATAATCTTGAGATGGTTCGAAAGTTCCTGGCACTTGAATCCAATTCCCAGAAGGACGGCGATAATTTAAAGAAAAATGAGTCAACGGGCAGCCCCCATCACCCCAAGTCCTAAGATGAAGTAATGTGGCCGATGAATTAATACTTAAAAAATGAGCTTTGGATGGCGGTATTGGCCTTGATCCTTTGGTAACTATACTAATTAATTTACTAGCTACACCACTGCCTATTTTATTGTAAGCTGAAAAATAAAATAAAAATAAATTTTAGTTACAGTTTTCACAATTGAGTTTTATATTATTATAAATCTTACCAGTTAATCTAAATTGATAGCTCGTTCCGCAGTCTAAGCCTTCCATAAGGTAGGTAGTCATTCGAGGCTCTAGCAGTAATTCTTCCCATTCTCCTCCTTCTTTTCTAAATGATAAAATAAATCCTCGGACGGCAGCGCCACCGCTATCGCCCTGTTTCCACTGCAACTGCACGGAGTCTGTGGTAACGGCTGTTGTCAGCAGGATTGGAGGAGTTGGCGGAACTGTAGCGAAAAAAAATACTTACTGAGAATCAAAAATGTAAAAAGAAGTCGTTTATCTTTTTTTCTTGTTGAACAAATTTTTGAAATTTTCTTGTTAAATAAATTTTTAAAATTTTCTTGTCAAGCAACTTTTTTGTCCAAGAAACATTTTATACTGAACATGATTTGTGCTTGTTGAGCAAACATTTTCCAAATTTATTCTAGTCGAACAAACTTTTTACAAAATTTTAGTCGAACAAACTTTTTCAAGATTTACTTTTGTCGAACAAACTTTTTCCAGATTTACTCTTGTCGAACAAACTTTTTCAAGATTTATTCTTGTCGAACAAACTTTTTCAAGATTTATTCTTGTCGAACAAACTTTTCCCAGATTTACTCTTGTCGAACAAACATTTTTTATCAATTTGAACATGAACCTTTAATTTGAAGATAAATTCTTTTTATTAGTTGAATCTTCTCTTCTCACCTTGAACCACAAGTGCAAAAATAATATGATCCGACCCAAGATTATTTTTCACGTGGCAGGAATAATTCCCTTCGTTGATTCTTCCTACATTTTCTATCCTTAACTCCTTATCTTCTATTATAACCGTTCTGAAAAAAAAAAAAAAAAAAAAAAATTAAGAAATAATGTCTTATTTTAAAAAAACAATTCTTTCTGACAAAACGTACTTAGAATGTTTTGGCAATTTAACATCCGCCAATCGCCATTCAACCGTAGGTCTTGGCTGTCCTACATGTAAACACGGAAGTCTAACTTCAGTTTTCCAAGGCACGACTACAAGTCTTCCAAATGAAATAATGGCAGCAGGTACAATCGAGCTTGGTAATAACTGCACGACAGCAGTACTCTGCCCTTGTCCGACTTTGGTTGAAGCAGTCACCCAAGCTTCGTACGATTCCCTCTTTTTTAAACCGTTTGCTTCGTAATGTAAATTTTGAGCGGGTAACGTATTTTTAATAGTTCTTAATTCGGATCCTTTGTCCATGATTCTAATGTACACTGTGTATTTGGTAAGGACGCCGTTAAGACGTCTAGGCGGTAGCCAACTCACTATCACGGATTCTTCGGAGCTGACGATGGCTTTGACGGCAGCAGGAGCTTCTGGCACTAAAAAAAAAAAAAATGAGTTTTAGGTTTTGAGTTTGGATTTTAAAGATTTTAGGTTTGCTTACTGGATTCGTCTGTCATGCAAAAAATGACCGAGCTTCGAACTCCATCACCGGCTCTTGTAAACGCTAATAGCTGAACTGAATAATTCGTGTAAGGTTGTAACGCATGGAGAACGGTGCTCATCGAACTGGTGATTTTAGTTTCTCTTTTAGACGTCTCTGAAAATAAAAAAAAAGATTTTTATAGTTTTGGCAATATAGGAAGGTTAGTACTGCCGTCCTGTTTGTGAAAAAGATCGTTGGAGAGCGTTACAGTCACTTTAGTACATGGAATTGTCGCCGAAGAGCGCTAGTGTCGTTCTAGTTGATGAAAAAATTGTTAAAGAAAACTAGAGTTTGTTATGAAAAATCTTTGGAGAGCGCTAGTGTTGCTGGTTTCGTTTTAGTTGATGAAAAAAATCGTTAGACAGTGCCAGCGTCGTTTTATTTTACACAATAAATTATTGGAGAGCGCTAGTGTTATCTTAGTTGATGAAAAAAACCGATTGAGAGCGCTAGTGTTGTTTTAGTTGATGAAAAAAATCGTTAGAGAGGACTAGGGTCGTTTTAGTTCATGAAAAAAATTGTTAGAGAGCGCTAGTATCGTTTTAGTTTACAAAATAAATTATTAGAGAGCGCTAATGTCGCTTTAGTTAATGAAAAAACTAGTTGGAGGACGCTAAAGTCGTTTTAGTTGATGAAAAAAATCATCGGAGAGCGCTGGTGTCACTTAAGGTAATAAAGGGGATTAGAAATGTCTGCGCCGATTAATAAAGATGGGGTTTTCTGAAACTAGCGCTCTTCTACAATTTTTTGCGTCCACAAAACCACAGAGCGTCAGACTCTTACTCTTATATTTCTTAAATTCTTCACACTTACCGAACCACTCATCGGCTGGTTCGTATAAAACCTTATAACCTTGAATTAATCCATGAGTTTTCGAAGATGGCGGAGATCTCCAAGTTAATTGAAGGCTTTGAGCTGTTAACGATCCGCATTGAATATCTTGAGGTGGCGCACTCGGCACTAAAATAAATTCACAAAACAATTACTAAAATTTTTTTAACAAAAAAAAATTTACGCGAACGTACCATCTTCCATTGTTTCGGCCATGATGGGATCCGAAGGTGGGCCGTCTCCTTTTGCGTTAACTGCCGTTATTACTATTGAATATTTGGTGAACTTTGATAAGTTAACAAGTCGAAAGTCACCTGGAAGACCGGTTGATTCTCGAAAATGAGTCCAATTGTAATCTTCGTTCTCGTTTCTGTAGATGAGAAATCTATTTTGAGCAATAGTGCTCGAATTATAGTTACAGCCGATGCTGCCAAGGACACACGAATAGAATAAACAACTCGGGCGCAAAATTTTACCACTAGAGTCGCTGACGAGGCCAATATTAAAACCTTTTTAGCACACAGCAGCAAAATTTTGCGTCTGTTTTTTTTATATTTAATCTTTTCTTACTTCAGTTTTTTAAAACCGATATTATATCCCAATAAATCTCCGTTCCAAAGACTTCTATCTGGAGGCTGCCAAGTAATCCTTAACTGAGTCGGGCTCATCGGTTCGGCTTTCACTTGTTGGGGTGGCCCGGCAGGCGGTTCTCCTTCAGTCACCCCCTAAAAAAAATTAAAACGCAAAAAATTAATAATTAATTTTTTTTGAGCCATTCATAAAAAATACTTACATGTAATACGTCACTAGGAGCGCTTGGCCCCAATTCATTTTCAGCAAACAATCGGAAATGGTACATGGTAGCTGGCTTCAAACCCGTGATGATCGCCAGTGTTTTATTCCCTGGGAATACTTTCTGTGGACCGTGCTCATGCCAAATATCTGAGCATGAAATTAATTAAAATGAAAATCAAATTCAGGAATGATAGATGATCATTAGCTGGTTACAACTTACGGATAATTTACCTCTTGCTTCTTTAAATTGAAGAATATAATTATTAACAGTCGCATCGCTTGGAGAGGTTGGAGGAGACCAGGAGAGTGTTATTGATCTGCTAGTTTGGTCAGCTACGTGAAGATTTCTGGGGAAGCTAGGCGGTTCTGTAATTAATCACAAAAAATTTTAAAAAACACATCGGAGCCCAAACAAATTTTTTTTTTTAAATTCAAAGCAGAAATTTTTTTAATTAACTAAAACGACATTAGCGCTCTTTAACAATTCATTTTAAAACTAAAATGACACTAGCGCTCTCCGATAATATTTTTCATAAACTAAAACGACACTAGCGCTTTCTAACAATTTTTTTATGAACTAAAACGACACTAGCGCTCTGTAACGATTTTTCCCATGAACTAAAACAACCGTAGCGCTCTCTAACGATTTTTTTCATCAACTAAAACGACACTAACGCTCTCTTTAATTTTTTTTTTTTTAATTTCAAAGCAAAAAAATTTTTTTAAAAAAATTTATGGGCACCAAAAAATCTAAAAAAAAATTTAAAATGAAGAAGAGATTGAAAAAAAATTAGTTTTTTCGAAAAAAATGTTCTAAATTTTTTTTAATCAATTAGAGTGAGGTGAAAATTAGCTCGGCTTTGATTAGTCTTACATTTAACTAAAATATTTACCCTGAACTAAAAGAAGAATCATTGTATGGTCCTGGCCGTAACCATTGCTCGCCACACACATATACTCTCCCCGATCTCTATGCCCTACTTCTAAGATTGTCAGCTCCGACATGAAACCCGATGTCAAAGACGTATTCTTAATGAGATACCTAAACAAAAAAATTTTAATTTTCATATAAATCCCCTTTTATTTTTATCCCCAAATCAAAATTTTACCTTTGATCATATCCTCCATCAATCTGACTTCCCCTAACCTTCCACACGACGTCCATTGGTAAATCCCCTTCGGCCTCACATCTTAAATGCACAGTATCCCCCTTTTTAACAGCCTCCTGCCTCGATCTCAAATGAAATCTAGGCCCAGCATGAACGATTAAATGTATAAATTTACTAATCCCAGCACCGACTCCATTATTAGCCTCGCACATGTAATATCCTTCGTGTTCTTCCGAAGCTCTTAAAATGGCCAACGTCCCGTTCTCAAGACGAATCGTATTCGGTGTGTTATAACTCAATTCTCTATATTCATCGGGTCCTGGTTGGACGTTATTCGATTTAATAAGCGTACCTGAAAACAAAAAAAATAAATTTTTCAAAATTGTAAATTCACATTCAAGCTAATACCTCCCAAATTTTTCTTCTTCCCCAAATTAAAAACTAATTAAATTACCCGTTGCTTGTTTCCATGTGACTGTTGGTCTCGGGAAACCGTCAGCCTGGCAGTGAAGTGAAATGGCGTTGCCCAATATAACGCTTTGCTCTCGAGGCGGCTCCACGACCCATTTAGGAGGCACTAAAATCAAAATTTTTTAAAATTTTCTTAAAAATTTCTGACGGTTTTCCTTAAATAAAAATAAAATTTAATTATTGCGTTCTTGATATATACATAGATTTTTTTATGTGAAAAAAACGTTATCGTGAAAAGTATGAAAAACAGTTTTCTAAAGTGGAATGAATATGAATAATTTGGAACTACATAAACAGTGAATGAATGAAACAATCTATACATTAAACATAGCAATGTTAAAATAATGTTAAAAAAATTAGGTGTAAACTGTACATGACAATATTTTTTTTTTTTTGATTATTAAAAATGCAAATAAAAAAAAATAAGTATAATGAAAAACAAACACAGAATTGTTAATGTAAGATTTTCTCATAAAGCGATACAGAATTTTTTTTAATGAGTTTAAGTTAAGCAGACTGCAAAAAACTCGACCATGATTGCACTCAAGTTGAAACAGGACTGAAAATATTGTAGGGAGAAAAAACAGCGCTGGCATCATATTAGTTTCTAAAATTACCGCTAGGCAGCGCTGGGGTCGAAAGCTTTAGAATGCCAGCTAGCAGAGGGCGCTACTTGATTTGACCATTCGTGCTCTTCTACTTGTGGGCTTGGATTACTTAGTTCTCCTGTTGTTGTTAATCGTAACTGCTTCATGGCCCGACTTTAATTTAAATTAAAATCCACGGGAAAACCTCGACTAGCAACAAATAAAACAAAAGAAAACAAAATAAATGATATAACCCTCGAAAAACAAATTTGACTTCCGTGACCTTGACAAAATTAATCCCACTAATATGAAGCTTTTGCTATATACAGAAGGGATTTATTTCTGATATCAAATACAATTGAGATTTTGGGTGTGTTTTTTTTGTTTGTTAATGTTTACTATAATCTTTTCTTAATTTTAATTATTACATCCACATAAAACACTTAAAATTAAAGCACAATTCTGTAAAGCTTATGAGAAGTGAATTACCTGTCAGTGCGTGTGAGCATGTGCCGTGTATACCTTTTGTGCGTGTAGCCGTGTGCCTGGGTATTTCGTGTTCCTGCTACAGGTGCCATGGGCTTAAATCCGGAAAACACGAACAAATAAATAAAACAAAACCTGATTTTCCCTCGAAACCCATTCGATAATGTTTTTAGTGTTTCATTTATTAAGGGATGCTAACGGACCCTAATAACCCTGTCTTCCGAAATTTTCAAACCATTTAAGCCAGTCAGTGCACCTCTTGAAATGAGCCATATCGGGCTTACCAGTTACTGATAGGTCGGCGGTATATCGAGCCCGACCAGCGTCGTTGCTAACGGTACAGGTGTAGTTTCCGCTATGACTCGAGGCAACGTTATCGATTGTTAGAATGCTTGAAAAAGGAGCAAAATCGCTTATACTGATATCCCCTCCGATGATATCATGTCCATCCTTGCTCCAAGTGATGTTAAAAGGTCGATCCCCTTGGCTAGCCGAGCACATGACTTGGGTGCGCATCCCCGTTACCACCCGCTCTTCGAAATAAAAAGGAGATATCCGAGGTGGGACTGAAATACAAATATTCCAAATAACAGTAACAAAAAAAAAAAGAGAAAAAGGGAACACGGAGGGGATTGGCCGTAAAGGGAAAGTAGTTCGACGTTCCTGCGGATTCGAAAGTTAACTTACCTTTATCGTTGGAAGTCCAGAGCTTCGTTGGATTGAGTATATAAAAAACGAATATTTAAAAAAAAGGAAAGAAAACATACAGAAATGATAAAAAAATCTAGATGTAACAAAACGATAATAAAAAAGTGCAAGAATTTTTTGTAAAGAAGCGAAAAATGGGCCAAAATGAGTTTTTCGCTTTCTGATTGAGAATGTTTATCTTTGAGTTGCCCCGCAGCCAGGATACTAGTAAGAAAAGAAGTTGTACAAAAATTTGGTCAATCAGTGTTGTTAGTCAGTCGCATAATCAGCAAAATAACCGAAAAACGAATCATTTCTTAAATATGTTGATCTCTTTTTTGAAATCATAAATAAATCCCTTTTACATATCGTAAATGCAACGTATTAGTGGGATTAATTTTGTCAAGGTCACGAAAGTCAAAATAGTTTTTCTCTGGCTGTATAATTTATTTTGTTTTATTTGTTGTAATTTGATATTTTCCAGTAGATGTTAGTTAATTTTTGGCCGTAGTTATATTTAATCGTACCATGGGATGGTGTATAGTTGGTCAGTCAGTAACTTGCTCAGTTTTGCTTTTTTCCGTCCGTCCGTTCCCGTTCGAAGACATTTCTTTTTCTCCCTCTTACTTCTCCTCTCCTCTGGCTACGAAGCTTCCCATTCAACTGAAAGTGACTTTTTTAAAAAAATCAGAAAGCGTGTGATGGGGTGACGGTATGCTTTTTGTGTATTTCGCGGCTTTTATGTTTACCGTTAACACTGAGTGGGGCCATGTGTGACACTGTCGCCGCTTGATTGGACGCGCGACATGTATAGTTCCCGCTATGCGTTGCTGCAATCGATTCGATGCTTAGATCGCTGGTGAAAGGGTTAGATCGTATGAGTGTTTCGCTCTCGGGAGGCGGCTCGCCATCCTTAAGCCAGACGAATGTTATGGGAAGGTCGCCAGACACGACGACACATTGGACACTTATTCTGTCTCCTAATTTTAAATCTCGGGCAAATGTGAAAGGTGTGATTTTAGGTGGTACTGAAAGATATAAACGAGTGAAATTTGTGAGTTGATATTTTTTTTTTATGGAAATGGATTTGGCCCTACGAAACAGACGCTTTAACTTCCACGAAATTTTTTTTTTCTTTTTAAACAAGCATTTTAACGTTGTGAGGGGTAAATCCAGCTCGTTTATCTCGGGTTTGTCTGCCTTCTCCCTTTTCACCGAACCCATTATACTGTTATTGAAGTGATGTCGATGGGGGCTGGAAACATGTCCAGCTCAAAATAACAAGTTTCACAGCTCACTCCACTTTTAAACCCACCCCCCGACTCTTGAAAATTTTACAGATAAGTCGAAATCGATATCTCCTGATTTTGGATTTTTAATGTCGGAAGAAACGAAAACGAATTTTAAAAATGAAGTTAAAGAGTCTGTTCTCGAATCGTGTGTTAAAATTTAATTTACGAAAGAAAATTACAGCGGCTTACCTTGATGAGGCTACGTTCGATTTGTTTTTACATTAAAATAGTAACAAAGCTAATTTTCTGTTTAGAAAAATAAGAATTTTTGATTAGAAGTCGTTTTGAAAATTGAGGATTCCAGTTCGTACCACTGAAAAAGGCGGAAGAAGTAATCTAGAATATTGAAAAATTGAGGATTCAGATCAGTAATCTTTCCTCAAAAAACTTCAACAGCAGCAGCTTTTTAACAATTAATTTTTTATCATTACAACTCGAGGTACGAACTGAACACATCTAACTCACACACCACAACGACACTACTCACAACTTTGACACTTACCTATAACTCTTATCTGAACAGTTTTCTGGGAGCTATGACCCTGTTTATTACGCGCGATGCAGGTGTACGACCCCTGATCCGCATCTCTTTGGACGTTTTCAATAATAAGTGAATTGTTGCTAACTCTCTGCCTCAACGTCGTCGGCAGTCTTACGCCATCTACAAAACAAAATCACAAAATAGAATTAAGCCAGAAAAAATTGTTTGACTTTCATGACCTTGACAAAATTAATCCCATTAATATGATGCATTTACGGTATAAGAAAGGGATTTATTACTGATATCAAGAAAAAAAGAATTAGCTGCGTTGGGAGCGCTCAAAATTTAATAGAAAGATTTGTCCTGTGACTGTGAATAAGATTGTAAATGTATTTTTTTTATAAATAAATACCTTTCTCCCAGATGACTGTCTCTATCGGATACCCAGCAACCGGGCATTTGACGACCAAATCCTTCCCCGCCACAGCCGAAATCGGCGACATCGGCCTAACGTACGGCAACCCGTAAATATTCAGCCTCGCCGAATGCGAAGTTTTCCCCGCCCTATTCTCCGCGATGCATTCATACTCCCCTCCGTCCTCCGCTTTCACAGATGATATGTTAACATGGCTCACCACGTCCCCGAAAAGAGTGACGTACTGCCCTATTAATAATCTAGAAATAAAACAGAGAGGGATTAGGTCAGCACTTCCATTAGACCGCATGAAATCTACATTTTCCAAAATCCCCTCTTCACCTTTCGCTATGAGGAAGTGGAAATCCATCTAACAGCCATGTTATCTGAGGAGTTGGATTCCCCGAAGCGCTACATTTCAAGGACACGGAAGGCCCAGGCTGCATTGTTTGTTCTATGAATTTATAAGCGAGATACGGATATACTTCTGCAAGCAAAAAAGAAAATAATTCTTTTGACGATAATTCTACGGCGTTCGTTATATACGCCAACGATATTTGTATTAAATTTTATTCCCGGGGTGTAAAATAATATTACCTAATTTTCTTTCTCCTTTCTCACGATCTAATGATTTACCCTCGGTTTTAAAACCAAGCCCCCCGAGAAAAGAAAATAAAAAAAAAAGTTTTATTATTTTCTTTCATATGCTTTGTTCGCTCTGTTCCAATGTTAATCTCCTTAGGAAAGTAAACGTTTATTATTTTTTCATTGCTGACGGAAAACGTTGTTTGATTCTCATAACATCACAAAAAGAAGTGAAGGAATTTTTTTTTATTTTCACGGTTGAACATGAGAAAGTTTTAGAATTGCAGAAAATTTATTTAGCTAAGTCGAGACTCAAACAGAACGTTGGGAAATAAAAAAAAATGTTTTTTTTGCTCATTATTTTTGTTAAATAAAAAAATGAGACTCCGAGACTGGTCTTAATAAAATCTGAGCTCGAAAAACACTTGAACCTTTGTTCTGTTTTTTTTTATCGATCACAACCTAAAAATATCCAGGCCCACTCGGCTACCGGGTAAATCCTGGAGCGGCAGCCGAACTAATGGGTTTTCTTTCCTTCAGTTTTTCAATTTTAAAAAAATCATCCGCATTCTAAGAAGATGTGGCGCTTATGGACTAATGTGTAGTTCGCCCCGTCTTCTTAGAATGTAAATGAATTTTTGGAATGGGGTTTTTTGCTCTTGTCCTTTGGAAGGACCAGTTCGGACCTGAAAATATCTGACTTTAAACTGAAATCCCTGATGCCGCTTAAATGTAAAGAATCTCAAACTTGTACAGTGTTTATTTCTTTCGACCTAAATTTTCTTGGTATTTATTTTTTTTTTTGTAAAAAAAAACGAAAAGAAAAAGAACGGTAATCAACTTTAAGTGGATCTTCGATTTTCAAACTATAAATAAAGACAAGAGCGTCAATTACGCGGGGAGATTCGAGCTTTTTCTAAAGAAAGGAAAAAAAAAACTCTAGTATTAAATTTACTTTACAACGCCGTGATTTACAGGTGTGAAAGAAAAAGGCTACGAGCCCTTTTTTTTTTAAGAAAGAAAAAAAAATGAGATCTTAATTCAGTTAATGCTTTCCCCTAAAGGTTTAAAACTCGCTCGGTTTACTAGATTACCATTACGTACATTTTTAGAAAGGTTCTTTATGTTTTAACTAATTACATGTTAAAAATAGCGGGAAAAATGACGAAACGCTTGGGATTAAAATTACGGTTTTACCTTACGAAAATATTTAATTTCATTCGGGTAAAGGCACAAAACGGTTATTTTATTGTATTTTTTTTTCTTCTCCACTTTCCCTCCTTTTTTTATTTTTATTTTTTCTTTTCATCTGAGAGAAAAGGGAACGATTCGTTATAGCCTTCGGTTGTGCTCCTATAACGTTTACGGAAATGTGTTTTCTTCCCTTTTTCTTCCCTTTTTTTTTTTTTTACTTTATTGAAAATTCAAAAGAAAACTCGATTGTAATGAAATAGATGTGATTACGGGATCTTAAGGATGATTGCAATTTACATTTCATCGAGTTCAAGAGCCTCAAGGGAATATAGAATGACAAGAGGGAACGTTTGGGAGTGCCTTGTTTGAATGTTGTGCAAATGATGTGTGATGGTAAAGTGTTTTTATTTTGAGAAAATAAAGGTGTGTATAGTCGGAGGGAATTATTATATGAGAATTGAGGCAATGGCTGGGTTCAAAAATTATAGTCGGGGAAATGTCCACCCTTCTCCCTTTGGTGAGCGAGCATATATAGAAATCTTATTTGACTTCATCCCATAGCGAGAGGAGGTTTAAGGCCCAGCCTTTTTCCGTTCGCTCGAATGGAAATTACTAAGTTTTTGTGTATCGAAAAAAAAATCGGCGAGGACAGGTGTAAGGCCAAGCCATTTTTGTCTCGCCAAAATGCTATTTAGGTTCCATGCAAGATTTACATACACGAATATATCATGTTTAATATAAGTCCTGGGTATGTTTTATGTCATGTACCAAGCCCGGATTCTGTACAGTCTGCGAACTGAACAGCAATTTTTGTACAAAGCCCAGTCTGTACAACCATCTTTGTTCCAAGTCCGTTCGTCCGGGCTATATACAATGTAGTCCGGACCCACGGGCACGCAGCCTATAATCTAAGTAAGATTTTCCAAGCCCCTAAGCCTGTAGACTCTCTCAAACTTCTCCTTTAGGCCTCTAAACTCTTTTTAGCTCTTGGCTCAGCCTAGGTGCTTTTCAAGCCTCCCTCTTCTGATTTCAGGCGAGCTTGACTTCAGCATTTATCAAAAACTTAGCATGCGCTTCAAATACCAAAGTTGGGTTCAATCTCAAAATACCAAGAACGGGGCCTTTCTTAACGAGAGCACCCACATTATGGTCGCTGATGAAATTTCAGAAGAAATTATGCGAAGACTAATACGAAACTTGTATGGATTGAGGGTGAACAAGTCATTGCGAAAATGGAAATGGGTCATGAAAATGCCTAAAGTTCTGCGAAACAATAGAAACTTGACAAGAGTTTGACAGAATAGGGAACCCCTTTCAAAATTAAAACTCATTTAAAACGCATCATCCTTGAAAAAGTACTTTTAACAAATTCCATTTGCTTCTTTGAGCTAATGATGAACTTGACTTCCCTTATTATATAATAAAAATTTCTACTTCAGTCGACGGGTTTAGAAATAACTCCCGCACATGAGATAATCAGAGGCGCAGCAATGATATTTCCAGAAGTAAAATTAGCGCGGCCCTAACCTTTCCGATCGCCCCTGAAAACTTAATTTCAAGTGCGTGAAAGAACATGAAATCTTTCCAGATTCACCCTAAATCTAAAATTCCTTAAACCTTCGATTGAATGAATTCCTCGTGACGTAAATAAGAAAGCTTTACGTATCTACAATATCTCAAAATATTTTCTTTTATTATCTTTCTGATTCAACTTCAACTTCTTTTTTTAAAAAAAAAACGATGTTTCTTATTGTCATGAAAGAAAAATCTCATACATCTTTTTTTTAACATTCCCCCCGATTTACATTCAATCTTAAAGGGAAATAAAAGGAGTGGGAAGAAGAAAAACCGAAAAATGAAAATCATATCTTTTCACTTGAGGTAATCAAATCTGGGAAAATCGTAACCGAGTTAAATCTTTAGCTACAAAATATAATCGCATTCGCCGAATCTTTCAAAATCTCAGACAAATTTAACGTATTCACTTCTCGAAAACCCGATTTTAAACAATAAGCTAGCGTCTTGTTGCTTGTCAAAAGAGATGTTTTTAATTTTCCCGCGAGTTCGCAGATTAAATTAACATTGACGTCTCCTCGAAAGAAACAACGAGGATGAATGAGGAAAACGCGCGAAGAGGAGGGGGGGGGAAAAAAGTCGAGAATGACAACTAAGACTTTTTTTTTATTTGTCAAAAAACGAGCGTGAAATCTTAATTATTTCCTTTCCCGCGATTCCTTCCTTTTTTTTTTTATTTAAAATCGGAGGATGAACCGGTCGAGTTTCATGCAGAAATTTTTATAACACGTCGAAAGGGAAAGAGGAATATGCAGTCGTAAAAATGAATTCACGAGAGAAAAATATAGTCCTGAAGTCGATCAACCTTCTTTTTTTTTTTTTCTCTTTTTATTCTTTTTCCCTAGCGCCGTCTTCAAAAATAAACAAACAGGAAAGAAGAAAAATAGTCGGGATAAAAAACGAGGCGCGGTGTTTTTCCCTTACGAGCTTGGACCAAATTTCCTTTACGCGGGTATTAACGATTTTATGTTTCTTTAAATTAAGGGGTGGATTTTATTATTTTCAGAGTCGTGGCTGAAGTTGAAGGAAGAGTTATTTGCCCCCTCCCCCTAAAGGGAAAGCCATCAACGCGATTCGTTGAGTAATTATACTTTACTATCCTGAAAAAAATGTTGCAGCTGAAGTAGCCAAAATTTTTGTCGCGAAATAAAAGTTAATCTTTACTCCACTTCCGGTTTTCGATATCGTCTGCTGTGTTTCTTTACCGATTTATTTTTCAAAACAACGACAATTTATCCGCTAGGGTCGCTAGTGAATATTGTCTGCTTTAACGGTCAAATGGCGGCTACATTGTTGTGATCCAATCAGAGCTTTTGTTTACTTTCAACCTAATTGGCTGCAGAGTGGAGATGGAACCTTCTAATATTGAGGTCGCTATTTCTTACCTCCCAGCCGGAGCTCCGCTGACCCCTGACTCATTTCCATATCATTTCTAACAACACACTGATACATCCCTCTATCTTCTTTCGTAACGGACACGATCCTCAACCTTGTGTCCGTGACTTGCCTTATCCTGGCGCCGAATCTTACAGGCTGGCCATCCTTCAGCCAATAAATCGTCGTGTGCGGGAAACCTGAAACAAAAGTACGAAAAAAAAAAAATATTGTGAAAGTGAAATCTTACAACGGAAAACGATTCAGGAAACAATCGGTTTGGGAGAGTGTCTTACCCTGGTACGGTTGACTGCTCTTCGACAGAGATAAATAGAACAATAAAAACATCGGTTACAAAACAGAAAAACTTTTATTTTTTTCTCTCTCCTCCTCCTACAGAAAACTTCTCTTTATTTGGACGTTGACAGTTGTCGGTTCAAATTAGGAATGCAAGGATGCGATCCCTTATGATTACTCCCCGCAAAAAAAAAAAAGAAGAAAAATTTTTGATGCATCGATTTCTCTGATATACGAGTTGGGGAGTTTTTCTTTTAGAATTTTTTTTACGACTTGAAAGCGTGTTTCTTATAATACAAGAGCCTCGAGCAACAGCGATATCAATGCTAGAATATCGTGGCTGATCGAAAATAGGTCATATTTTAAAACAAGTTCTCGCTTGAATATTTATTTTGACTTTATCAGTCTGTTTTATAACGAGGGTTTGAAGGCGAATATTTTGGTTTCAAACAAAAATGTGTTTTTTTTTTAAAATAAAAAATTTTCAAAAAAAACTAAGTTTAGCTCCAAAAAATTGAAATGAATTTTTCAACAAAAAAATTTACATGAATTTTTCAACAAAAAAATTTACACGAATTTTTCAACAAAAAAATTTACACGAATTTTTCAACAAAAAAATTTACACGAATTTTTCAACAAAAAAATTTAAACGAATTTTTTAACAAAAAAATTTAAACGAATTTTTTAACAAAAAAATTTAAACGAATTTTTTAACAAATAAATTGAAACGAATTTTTCAACAAAAAAATTAAAACGAATTTTTCAACAAAAAAATTTACACGAATATTTCAACAAAAAAATTAAAACGAATTTTTCAACAAAAAAATTTAAACGAATTTTTCAACAAAAAAATTAAAACGAAATTTTTAACAAAAAAATTGAAACCAAGTTTTCAACAAAGAAATTAAAACCAATTTTTCAACAAAAAAATTTAAAAAATTTTCACCTAAATTCGTGTTAATTTTTCACTGAAGCGCTGTTCTAGAAATATTTTTTTCGTAAATTACTTACCATGTATTGTGCACTCGAGCTCTGCACTTTTCCCTAAATGTGATGTCTGCGACGTCGGATGAATATGTACAGAGAGCGGTGACGTCACGCTCAATTGCAACTCTAATGTTTCGCTCCCTTCTTTATTACTAGCTCTACAATAATAAACCCCAGAATCCGATTTTTTGACGTTGGATATGACTAATGTCCCGTCTCGGACCATGAAACGTTCTAGATTTTCTATAACGATTTCTTGTTGATTTCGTTTGTAAAACCATCTGGAAGAAAAAGAAAAATGAGAGAAACTGAAATCAATCTCCCTTGCGTTGAAAGGAATTGCTCCCGATGGAAAAAGCCCGAGACCGAGTCCTCCAAAGTCAAAAAAAAAAATCCAATTTTTTTGTTAACGTTAATCCGTCGGAATCAATTAAACCGGCACGAGAAATAAAATATTCACTTGGAGAAAGTGGAAAGTTGGAGCGTGTGGTTCATCCGGGTGTTGGGGGAAAAGGGGGTTTTTTAAAAAAGAGGAAAGGGGTAGAGAAGCTGAAATATCAAAAACTCTGCAGTCATGACAACCCGTCCAAACTTTAAGGTTTTTACTCCTTCAGACAGAACCTTTTATCTCCCGAAAAACTTCTTATTTGACATTAAAATGAAATTATCATAATTAAAATCAAAAATTCGTACAAAGCGCCATCTTGTTTCGTTTTCTTTTGGGGGATGTTTTCGTTTAAGATCTTTGGCTCCCGAGTAAGTAAATAGTAATCCTTCTTATTGATTTCGGCTTTGATATGACCTTTTTTTTTTATTACGTTGGGATAATTAAAATTGATGGGGATAATTATCTAAAAAAGGAGCACTTTTGAATTATTTAAAGCTTTTTAGTGATTAGGGTCGAGTAAGGATTAAAAACCGTTATAATACGGATGGAAACGGTTTTTAGCCAAGCTTTTGGAATAAAAGCTTTCAAAGTCGTACACAAAAAGATTTTTTCTTTCATCGGTACATTGATAAAAAATTATGAATGTGTGGATGTATACCCGAAAAAGATTTTAAGGGCTTCGGACAGATTGGCAAAAAACAGATCGCTTAATGCCATTTCAATAGCCATCGACGTTCAAAAAATAGGAAAGAAAAACGGATCATGACAAGAGCTCAGATCAATGAAGAGATAAATGACTAAAACTAGTGACCGATTTAAATTTGGCGATTTTTTATTGAAAAATTATGAAATTTTCTGTTAAAAAGACAAAATTCGAAATTTTGCAACTTCAATTTAAAAAATATTGGAAAATTTTCAATTTTATTTGCAAAATATTAGACAATTTTTCAATTTTATTTGCAAAATATTAGACAATTTTTCAATGTATTTGAAAATATTAGAAATATTGCGAAATTTTGCAATTTTTCGTTGGAAAAATTGGAAATCTTGCAACTATTTGTTGGAAATACTGCAATTTTTTGTTGAAAATATTGGAAATTTTGCATATTTTGTTGAAAATTTTGAAAATTTTGCATATTTTGTTGAAAATTTTGGAAATTTTGCAATTTTTTGTTGAAAATATTGGAAATTTTGCATATTTTGTTGAAAATTTTGCATATTTTGTAGAAAATTTTGGAAATTTTGTAGAAAATTTTGGAAATTTTGCATATTTTGTTAAAATTTTGCATATTTTGTAGAAAATTTTGGAAATTTTGCATATTTTGTTGAAAATATTGGAAACCTTGCAATTTTTGTTGGAAATATTGAAGTCTTGCAATTTTTCGTTGGAAAAATTGGAAATCTTGCAACTATTTGTTGGAAATACTGCAATTTTTTGTTGAAAATATTGAAAACCTCGTAATTTTTGTTGGAAAAATTGAAGTCTTGCAATTTTTCGTTGGAAATATTAAAAATTTTGCAATTATTTGTTGGAAATACTGCAATTTTTGTTGAAAATATTGGAAATCTTGCAATTTTTGTTGAAAATGGAATGGAAATCTTAAATAAATAAATAAATAATGTATGTATATTGTCTCGATTAAAATTTATAAAATCTATAAGAGACTAGTCCTTTTTGCAGATTTTGTTGAAAATAGGAGCTTTTCTTCGACCGCGGGAGTCACTGGTGCGTCACACACTGGCCAAGGGAGACCTCCACCCTAAAAATGCTGACTGGAAATTCCTTTCTAAATTTTTTGTTGCTTTTATCACGTACAGTATTACTTTTTCACTCGAAAAGCAGAGGCCCCTTTAACTCAGAGGCCTTAGCGCCTTAGGGGTATGATTACTACGCCTCTGTTTCAACCAATAAGGAACCATTAGAACAACGCTGAGGTTTCAAACTCTACATAATTTACCAAGAAGGTAAGAGCGAACTTTACAATTTAAATTCATCATTTACTCCCATGTTTCTATTAAATTACCAAAACCAAATTTAATAGAAAACTATAATGCGTATAATACGTTAGTATCTCGACCAAAACTATTCCTTTACGCGGTTTCACTACAAGACAAATACTCCATCGCAACCAGGTTCATTAAAACAATCCCTTTCAAGCAATTTTTCCTCCTCGACATCAATTCTTCCGCTCTTATTGAAATTCCTTAAAGCAAGTACAAATCTGCATAGCGTCATTTACTTTCCCTTAAAAATCTTACGAAATTCGCGAGAAAAACATGGGATTTACATTGAATAAATATGAAATTATATTTTAATTAAAATCTTTAATTAAAAATTACTTCTAAGTGTTTCTCATTAAGAAAAGCATTAAAGGAAATTTTCTTTTTTAAATGTCCCTGAGATGAAGTGTAGGAGAGGGATATGAAAAAGCTTTAAGGGAAACTACTAAAACGACGTTGGGAGTTCAAATTTCCTGCCTCTCGGCAAATCATTTTCAAAACTTAAAGACATTCGGCTTAAGTCAACATTATTCGCCTGGATATATACTCGAAACGAAACATATTTTCATTATGTAAATGGACATTATTCGCTCCCTTTGGCTAATCTGATGATAATCTGAGTAATGTTTGAAGTGTTTGTTATCATCATGACGAAGGGGGGTTTTCCCGGAGTGAGCCGAGGTATGTTTCAAACTTCGGTCACCTCTGAAAATTATTTTAATCAACGGAGAAAGGATAATTATTCTTCGCAGAAACTTGTCATCTTGTTTCAAAATCGAGCCTTGAATTCATAATCATCATCCCCGCCTGTAGAATAATTAACTAAATGTAATTAAGAGACATCTCGAATTTATTTTTCCCCCGCATCTTGGGAAAATGTGGGGAAATGGTTCATCGAAAAATAAAAGAGGGTGGAAATTTTTTTTTTTTTTTTTCGTCTGACTAGTTGACCGCTTGCGAATTGTGTAAAATGGCCTGTCACAAACTTGTACAATCTGCTTCTGACATTTTTTTTTCAAAATGACACAGAAAGAAAAAATGCTTGGGGTACGTTAAATTATATTAAGTTTTCATGGGGAGTCTATCGGTTTTTTTTCGCCGCGTGCATAATTATTCTCTGACCTTTTTTTTTTCGCTTGAGAGGATGATTGCGAATTCCTTAAAACGGGGAAAGTTATCTTTGGGTCGTTTAAATTTCTCACCCCGAAAACTTGGCAACGGGATGCTAATCTGCCATATGTTAGACTCACACAGGATAAATTAGCTTTAACCTCATCATATGCAAATGAATTGACTGAATAGTGGTGGGTAATGATTTTCATGTTTACACGGTTTCCGCCACGATACCGATGATTTGGTATTGAATACGATTTACCCTCCCGTATATAAGCAATTATGTTGATTGGTTTCAAGTGACAGAAATAGGTTAACAAAAATTTTAATTGCTTGCATCGAAAACCTTTCTCTTGTAATTCTGAGTCTTTGATCGACGTCTGGCCAACGTTGATTTCAGGTCAGTGACAAAATTTCAGAAGGTTGACCCGATGGTGCAAAAAAAATTAACGAAAAAGGAAGGTTGCGCCAAAAAAAATATTTTTAATGGAAAAGTCGCTTTGAAATTTGAATTCTTAAAAATCCCGCCAAAAAAAATCATGCAATTATGACGTCACAACTGAGTCGGATGCTTTGCTTTCATTGGTAGAATTTTCGCGCCAAAAAATTAGCCCATGAAATCAAAGAATTTATGACGTCATTAGCCCAACCATGGTTGTTTTTGGCGAATTTTTTAGAATTTGAATTTCGAATCGAATTTTTTGCTTTGTGAAAACATTTTTCGATGAATTTTTTCTTGCTAAGTCTTAGTTAAGAATTTTAGAATCTACTGATGTTTTCTAAATTCATGCAAATAGTTTATTGTAGCTTAAGTCAATTTAAGTTGGGAGTTCTGACGTCGACGTCAGCTCGAAAATCGTCTAGCCCTCGGTCGATGAGGTTATCGTTCACCTAAGCAACCAATCTGATTAAAATTACGTCTTTTAGACGTAAAAAATACATCTAAGACTTCATTTAAACACAAGCATTTCTAAGCAACCGGTTTTCAACACGTCAGTTGTACGTCTTGGATGTAATTTTGATCAAAATGACGTGTTTTAGACGTCAAAAGGACGTCTTGGATGGAATCTTGATCAAAGGGACGTGTTTTAAACGTCAAAAAGACGTCTTAGATATAATTTTGACCAAAATGACGTGTTTCAGACGTCGAAAGGACGTCTTGGATGTAATTATGATCAAAGTGACGTTTTTAAACGTCAAAAAGACGTCTTAGATATAATTTTGACCAAAATGACGTGTTTTAGACGTCGAAAGGACGTCTTGGATGGAATCTTGATCAAAGGGACGTGTTTTAAACGTCAAAAAGACGTCTTAGATATAATTTTGACCAAAATAACGTCTTTTAGACGTCGAAATGACGTCTAGACATAATTTTGAAGATTTAGGTTACACCGGTTGCTTGGAAAGTGTCATGGGAGTTTGAAAAACTGTCGCTATAACACAATTCCTCCAGGAATTGAAAAACAAATCGGATTAGTGGACAACGACCGTGGTCTGCTTGAGCACGACGATGATGTGAGATCACCGAAGTTAAGCGGCATCGAGTACGGTTCATTTTAGGATGGGTGACCGCTGGGCAATAAACAGCGTTTGTTATTTAGTCAGGCTTGCCACCTATTGAATTATGAAGGCGCATATAATTATTTAGCTTCGAAAAAGTGACTAGATTAGGAAAAAAACAGACTACAGTCTCTATTAAAGTCAGAAGAAGAAGAAGATCGGATCAGTAAAGTAGACCTGTCAATATTAACCAATCTTAATCTGCCCTTTGCGAATGTCAGTTTTAAAAAATTTTGAGATTCAAATTGTTAAAATGGCCGAACGCACCGCCTGCTCCTTACCTTTGTCTGATTGCACCATAAAATGACGGAAAGCATAAATCTGACTTGACTGGTTTCCGTCACTGGAATCAAATCTCAATATCGAAAAACAAAATTGACTGAAAAGAAATCGTTTTTAAAACTTTTGAAAACATCCCAAAAATCGAACCACAAGGGCCAACAAGGGATACATTTTTACAACATATCTGGAAAATCAAAAAACCCCAAAAGTTTAAATTGGAAAATGTTTGATTTGCGGGGAATTCAATCTCTTTTTTCCCGAACGCTTATTTCCCAATCATCAACTCGAAGAATACTTTTTCCCATTTAACAAGTTTATGTTGTTCCTCATTAAAATTAAGAGTTTCATCATTTCCCTTTTATTCGGACTTTGTAATTCGTTTTTCATACTTTCCCCCATTGATTCGGATATAAAGAACAAAAGAAAAAGCGAAAAAGAAACAAAAATTTCTCTTGACGCAGAAAGAGAATGCATTGGGAGGAAAAAAAGGATTTTAACTAAGGTCTTTTTATTTCATGTTTTATTATTTTACCTTTTTTCCTCCCCCCTTCGTTGTATTTACTTTCCATTGTCTCGGTTCTTTTGTTTTTCTTTTCAATTTTATCAACTTCCTGCATGCCCCTTGTACTGCCTCCTTTAATCTTCATTTTCCTCTTGTTCTTTCTTCCTCCTAATTTTACACACGGGGACTGTTTGTTTTTCTCAGACCGAAAATAAAATCAATAAAATTAATTAAGACGGACCGTTCGGGGGGGAGGGGGGGGGGGGAGGTGAACGTTTCAATAAATTATAATAATAGCGCAACGACCCCCTCCTTTTAAAGGGGAAATGTCGCAAGTTTAAACAAAGATCGACGTCGCACAATACACGATGTGCGGCACCTGCACTATATGAGTAGTGATTAGTTATTGTTCCTTAAGACAGCTCCCAAAGTTCAATTCATTCGGAGTAATTGCTATGTTCTCCTCGAACCTTCCCCCTCAAGCTCTTTTGTTCTCCGAACATATTTCATCGGATGTCACTTCATCTTAAATCGACCTCGACCTCGCTTTATTCAGAAATCTGGGGAAAGGTGAGGGAAAAAGTTTCGCGGCGGCAACAAAAAAAAAATCTATAATCATTAAACTTTGCCGAGTGAAATCTCAAGAGAGGATTTCAATGACGGTTTTAGGGGGGAAGGAGAGAAAAGTTTTCCGCCTAGTATCGAAAACACGCGGACATAAATAAAAAAAAAACTCCCCCCCGTGCTTCTGTTTTTCTCGTATATTGGAAACACGTAGACATGACATCTATCATCGCCCTCTATAGACATCTTTTGACCTCACGAGCTCGCTTAACTGAGATTTCGTGTTTTCCGGCATTGGGGTTTTTTTTTGTTTCATCAGGTTTACATCTCAATTTTCATTGATTGACTTCGGCCTTTTGGAAAAAGCAACTTTATTACACGCTTGAAGATTTTTATGAAAAATTTATCCAGCCTATCTGTTTTTTTTAAAAAGGGGATGATAAATTTTTCGATAAATTTATACTTGTAAAAGAATACCCGCAGAGAAACTTTGGAAGGATAAGAAGTTTTCATGACAAATATATGTAATCAACGTCTTCGAGGGATTTTTTTTTTTTTTTTTTTGGAAAACTTTCAGCGTTATGATTAATTTTTGAATTTTTAGTAAAGTTTTAATTTACGGATTGGAAAGCTGTCTTTTTTATTACGGTTTATTGTAGCGATGCGAATAAATCAAAAGACTGTCACATTCGTCTTGTTCTTGGCAGTAAAAATCTTGTAGTATGGTCACGAGAGTAGCTCAAAAATTCGGAAGTCAATAACGATTCCAAATTAAAGGGCAGGAGCCCTTAAAAGTGAAAAAGGTAAAAATCGTCTGGCCTTAAACCAGCAAGTAGGAGGCGGAGTAGACTTCATGGAATCGTGTGTACAGATGCTGAAGGAGCGACAATAACCTTAAAGGCTAAGGGAGTTTCAACCAAAAAGTAGCAGCAGCATTCAGTGGCGTAGCAATATTAGGAGAGCCTCCCAGAAGAAAGTTCATTCGAGGGCCCTTCCTTAATTTTTTACAGCTTTTTATCTACTGCAAAATTACTTTCCTGCTGAAAGACAGCGGGGGAGCTTTGCCCCCGACCCCAGGAACGCGGAGGTTTTGTGGGTGGTTGCCACGACACTGTCAGCATCCTCATCATTATCATCAGCAACTCTATCTAACCAAATGCAAGATATTTTATTAATCTAAACCAATATCTGCAAACATGTCAGCACCCTGGAATTTTCCTCTTCTATACTTTCAATGGCACTTTCAATAACTCTTACACAAACTTTAAACTCATACTCAAGCAGGAGTCGTATTGCTTTAATTTTAGAAAAACGAAAACATTAAATCGGAAAAAATATTGGAATTCCCTGACAGTATTTCAATAATTCAAATAAAACATTTTTTAATTTATCTTTCCAATAATTTTTTTAAAACAAATTCTTTTACATTCTTCAAAGTACATATTAACTTTTTATGAATATCCGAAAAAATCGCCAAAAGATAAGCCTCAAACTGACTTCATGCCGCTTCTTCACCTTCCTTCCAAAATCTTTATTTTTCTCCCTCAGCGATAAGACCCTTGACAAAACAACTCTTAATCTCTTCGAAAAGGAAAGGGGAAAAAATCTTCAAAACAAGAAAACATTTTCCCGAGATATGCTAGAAATTCTGGGAAAGGTTTCCAAAAACTATTGTTTAGGTCAAGTTGCAAGAATAACAAGAGATTAAAGATTACGCCATGTTGATTTTGATTCTCGATTATCACGAACACGATTCCATTGTTTATACACACTCCTACGTTTTCTGTATTTGTCTATTTTGAAAAATAAAGTTCAAAACAGGAAACTGCACTTAAATAAACACACACGTCAACCTATCGAAAAATAATTTCCAAGCCGTGTATAGGAAGGGAGGGAAAATGTGAATACGAAAGGATTGTTCACACTCTTCAAAAGCGACAGTGGCTGGTGGAATTGTAAAATACTTTCATTTTGACGACCAAAGCGAACGAATTTGGTTGTTCAGACAAAAATCTGGCAAAATTTTCACAAAAAAACTGTTTTTCTTTTTAAAAAAAAAAAAAACCATGATCACCTAACCTAACCTAACCCAATCCATTGCTAGAAAAAATTAATTGAAAATCAATTTGGAAACTTTTTTTAAAGGCAAACCAGATCTATTTAATTTCATGGGAAACAGTCAGATCCAAATGACGTCGCAGACGTAATTTCGACGTATGAAAGACGTCATTTTGGTCAGACTGGTTGCATGGGAATACTTTTCTGCGTTCTTGACATACAGTAGAACCTCTTTATTACGTCACTCTATTTAACGAAAACCTCTATACAACGAAATTTTTCCCGGGATTTAGCGGTAGAAGGGGTTTTTCCATGTAAATTGACCTCTCTACAACGAAGTACTTTTGAGGTGCTACCTCGATATAACGAAATGAAAATTTCGATTTTCCAAACAGAAAAATGCCTTTTTTTGGTCAACTTTGTCACAATTTTACCTTTTTTTTTTTTCTAAAAAAATTAACCTCCATATTACGAATTTTTTTCCCCTTCCCTCTTTATAACGAAATTTTTCGCGGGATTTTCAGTTTTGTAATAAAGAGGTTCTACTGTATTTCGTTTCGGTGGATGAGGAGGATTGAAAAAAAAGTAAGTGTAAAAAAAAGTTGACCAAAAAAAAAAATTAACCTCCATATTACGAATTTTTTTCCCCTTCCCTCTTTATAACGAAAACCCTCTTTAACGAAAACCTCTTTATAACGAAATTTTTCGCGGGATTTTCAGTTTCGTAATAAAGAGGTTCTACTGTATTTTAAAAAAACGAGTTCACAGCAGGTTGTCGTTTTCGGGTAATGAAGTCCAAATCAAAATCTTTATTTAGAAAACATTGCCTCGTTTGATTTTGAGAAAATTTAGAAGATTTAATTGCAAAATATATTCATGAGTTCTGATGATTCTGCAAATATTTTTCAATAAAAATCATAAACCAAAAAAAAAATCATAAAACAAAAAATTTAAAAAAATTAAACTCAAAAAATGAAAAATCAAAAAATTAAATATTACAAAATGAAAAAATGAAAAAATTTAAAAATTTAAAATTAAAATTACAACTCAAAAAATCAAAAATCAAAAAATTCAAAATCAAAAAAATTTAAAATCAAAAAATTCAAAATCAAAAAAATTTAAAATCAAAAAATTCAAAATCAAAAAAATTAAAAATCAAAAAATTCAAAATCAAAAAAATTTAAAATCAAAAAATTCAAAATCAAAAAAATTTAAAATCAAAAAATTAAAAATCAAAAAAATTAAAAATCAAAAAATTCAAAATCAAAAAAATTGAAAATCAAAAAATTAAAAATCAAAAAAATTAAAAAACAAAAAATTGAAAATCAAAAAAATTAAAAATCAAAAAAATTAAAAATCAAAAAAATTAAAAATCAAAAAAAAATTAAAAAATTAAGATTTAAAAATTTTGACAATACTTTTTCATTTCACTTCACTTCAAAAAATTTACAAAATACTGAAAAACCCGCCTGTTTCATTTCCTTTCCATTCGCATTTATTTATTTATTTCGAAAAGTCTTCGCCATCTTTCCATTAATGAGAATAAAGGCGGATAACAAAGTTAAAATCGGGCTAAATCGATTTTCTCAACTGAATTTTTGTATTAGAGAAATGAAAATGGATGCTTTTTGTTTGTGCTTCGGCTGTCATAATTCTATTAACGATAATACATGTCGATATAAATAGAGTTCCCGAGGCGAATCAGAGGAATCGAACATCAGATGCATATGTCGATTCTCTCAGATCACCCGTAAACGTTCTCTCGTTTCCTTCTTTGGTTTCCTTTTTAAAAAAAAAAACTAACCTGGCTTTCCCCGTGTGTTTAAAAACAAACCCGGGAGAAAATGAACCTCTTTTATGCTCCTCGATTCTTGGCGAGGATGAAAAAGCTTTCCGAATAAAGGAGGGAAAACCCTGAACTGGTTGGGTAATAAAACCGAAAGAGAGGAAAACATTTTCTAGGGAATCATAGAAAAGATGCGGTTTGCTCAAAAGAACAGTGGAACGTTGAGCTCGAAGCAAACTTATGAAAATTGTCTTTTACGAGCGGTCTCTGTGGGAGCTGAGCTTTAATGCTCTTGAATTGTGAATTCCCTTACCCGAAAAAAATAGAGCCTCGTGGTTTTAATGAGAGAAATGGGAAATACGCGATGGGAAAAAATAATAATAATAATAAAAAAAAAACTTACTTGTATTCGGGACGAGGATTAGCATAAGCTACGCAAGGTGTAACCACGGTGTCTTCAGCTTTTGCCGTGACCACAATTAATTTTTTGTTGAGAATCGGCGGAACCGAACTCCTCATATCTGTAATAAAAAAAACGGAAGAAAAAAAATTTAATTTCTCAAGGGAGTTGAGAGAGAGAGCAACTTTTGTGACATGAATAGGATGCTGGTTGCATATCCCACGCACGCTTCAGGCCGTATAATAGTAAAACCAAATGCTACGAATTTAGTAAATGTGAGTCATACACGAATGAATGTCGGTTGAATACGTAAGATGCTGTAGGCAATGATATCAATCCCTAAAAGGTTCTTTCGTAAGATTCTCGACTTTTCAACACCTACAGAGTCGATAGTCTATTCAATTTGGAAAATTTTCTCGTAAAATTTAAGAAAGAGTGTTCCTCCTCCAGGTCACTTAGCTGGAAACCATTTTACCCAAAGAAGAAGAAACCCTCTGACCATCCTTCGGGATTAGGGATTGCACCGACCAAAAAAACAATTTTAATTTATATTTTTTAGAGAATTTCGTCCCGGTGTCTCAATTATCGGAAATTATTTGTTTAATTTTTTTAAAATTAAATTATTATCACGCACTAGTTTGGAAATTCCCTGAATGGCAATATTGTCCAAATGTTATTGGACAATATTGTCCAAATATTGTCCAAAATATGGACAATATATATACTGGAAGATGTAATTTGAACTGAGGAATCGATTGCGACTAGCTAGAACGCTCAATTTTTTCATTCGAAAAAGATAAGGTTAAAAAACTGATTTTAGCAAACAGCCTTAGTCAAGAATCCATCATTTTTAGTGAAATATTATTTTTCCCAGCATTCTAGGCGGATTCTTTGCATCAAATCACATCTGTTAAAATGTAGTTTCCACCTAAAATGCATGGGGGAAAAAATATACCAGTAAAAATGATGGATTCTTGACTAAGGCTGTTTGCTAAAATCAGTTTTTCAACCTTATCTTTTTCGAATGAAAAAATTGAGCGTTCTAGCTAGTCGCAATCGATTCCTCAGATTAAATGAAATCTCCCAGTATATATTTTGTCTATATTTTAGCCTGCACTATAAGCTTAAAAATTCATAAAAATAAAAAAATTAAAAATTGTACCAATCAGGAAAATTCCACACTCGTGATAATAATTTAATTTTAAAAAAATTAAAAAAATAATTTCCCATAATTGAGACTCCTGGGAGGGATTCGCTAGAAAATTTAAAATAAAATTATTTTTCACAATTTTATCATTATTTTTCAAAACTTACTTAACAGATTTCCACACTTTTGTTGATTCCGTAAGGAATCGATAGTCGGTGCAATCTCAGGTAACCATCCTTCCTATTGATATATTCCTCCAACCTCACAAACAATTTCCCAAACTCGCTTTCTCTTTCCGCCATTTTAAATCCACCATTTTAAATTCCAAAACTCCAATCCCCAAATCCGAATCAAATTTAACAAGGACAACCCTTTTCCACTAAATAATTCCTTAAAACTTTTTCGTTTAAAGAAATAAGACGCGAAGCGTTTTGCATACTTATGACGCTTCAGGCGGATGTAAAAGTGTGATGTAACATAAATGGATACGTGTGACCGCACCTTTGACTTTAAAGATTCATGATTCATTCTATTGGCGAATCCATATGGGCTTCATTCCACACCCCCATGGGTAATAAATGACTTTTGCGGTATGGGAAATCTAAGGAGGAAAAAAAAAAATTCTGAAACGATGCCGATGGGAATCAATAAATTCGAGTATTTTATAGGAAGGAACCGTTTGTATCTACATATGCGGTGCTTTATTCTTTTTTCCTTCACATCTTAAATTCAAATCCCTTTTAAGGGAAAAACGAACGAAAAAAAGAAATTTAACGATTTTGAATTTTTACCAAATCGATGTTTACAAATGATATTATGTTAAATTTGTTTTCGCCTGACGGCTTGAATAAAAAATTTGCGCGCAGGGGGTTTTTTTTATATTATTTTTTCTCGGTTTTTCTCCTTTCGAATGGGGTTTAATATGATTGAACCTACCACTTAACTGAATTCTGCCTTCGTTTCTGCTTACGGCAGCTTCTTGCGTCAGTCTATGATGAGTTCTACATTGATACGTTCTTTGCGCATCGCTTCTTGTGATGTTAACAATCATAAGCTCGCCTGTGGGCAGCATATGATATTTGCCATCTGAAATAAATAAAGATTGTTTGAGTACTGAGGGATTTAAAAATTTTTGGTTCATTTTTAGGCTTACTGGACTGACAAATTCAGGATCCTGGACTCTAATCTCATCTTTTTAACTATGTCGAGAAAAATTCAGTCAAGCAAAACAAAATCTGGACTAAGTTTTGATATTTTAGTATGCGTGATATTTGCATGAGTATTAGTCACGAAAAAAAAGTAATGCCCGTAAAAATCTCTTTAATGATAATTTAATTAGAATAGATTTTAGGTGAAGAAATAGAAGGAAAGTGCATTTTATTTGAAAATTCAAATTTTCCAAAAAAATAGGATGCAAAACGATTGCCAGGCGCGGAAAAACTTCCTTTCCTTGACTTCGGGAAAACTCCGAAGTCAAAAAGCACAAAAATAAAGAGGCCGAAAACTTCCAGAAAATTTTTTAAAAAATTTTAGAAACGAAAATCTAGTTTGAGGAAAATTCAGGGACGGACAAGTCTTCTGTCTCCTTGTTTTCTCCGACCACGACAAACCATACTTACCACTTATTGTGGACGGATAGATATTAAAGGCAGGCTGTTGGAGCCACGACGTAACTGACACATGCTCCTTAACGAAAGAAGGCACGCTGCACCGAAACAAAACATTGTTGTTTAGAAACCCTCCAGGACTTTGAACTTCAGGTTCGTATCTCTGGTTAACAACTGCAAAAAAAACAAACAAAACAAAACCATATCAAAACACTTTCCCTTTTAAACTTTCTTCCCGGTAATCGCTAGCAATTAGAAAGACGAGGTAAATTGTGCAGATGGTGGATTAATAACATTAATCCGTCTCTTTGAGATTTCCCAGAACGGAGGGGGGGAACCGCGACATTCAGACATTTTGTAACAAACTTGATGCCTGCGAGAAATCAAGTTGACGTGTTGTTATCCTAACACAATTCCCGCAAGAGAAAACTTCTTTTCTTTAAAATAAAAAAAAAATAAAACATTTTATTTTTTTCCTACCGTGTATAATTGTTCGAAAAATCGATACGCACCCGCTTGAAATTTCCCTCATCCCCGAATTTTATTTTTAAATTTTTTTTTTACTCGATAATCGATTAAAATTTTAGGTTTAATAATTATCAGAGAGCGGAGAAACTGCAAACAAGTAAAAAAGTAAATACACAGAAATGAGATCAAACGCGTTTGGGGAAAGCTTTGTATCCGAGCGTAATTATCCCGTATCTTTCATACTTAATTTATACTCCAGGAAGTAATTTTCCTTTCAGATATTTTTTTCCCCCGTAACCTCTTTTTTTTTATACTTTGGCTACAGATTTTTTTCCCCCTTCTTTCCTCGTAATCGAATAATACACTAGCAGGAAAATTCACAAGCAAAACGGTTCCTTTTGACGGGACATTTAATTATACGGTAGCCCTGATAAAGTTTTCTTTTTTTTCCTTACAAAGAACTTCCGGTATATAAAAAAAAGGAAAAAAAAAAATTAAACTCGAAATAAGGATTGGGAATAAGAGGCCGCAGAAGAGAAGAAAAAACGACATTATCCGATAATTTATATAACAACTTTATGAAAATTTATCCTCCTCCTCCTCCTCGACTGTTTTAAGTATATATTCATTTGTTATACGTATTTTTAAAATGTATTATATTCCAAAAACAAGGATTAAACAAAGTTTGCTATGCAAATTTTGTAGATAATTTACGCAAAACAAATAAGTCTGGAAAATGGGGGGGAAACTGTTTCATCTTATACAAAGGTCTTAATGAATTATACGTCACCGCGGCACAATTAAAGAGAGGGTTGTTAAAAGATAAAAGGTAATAATCTTGAATTCCGTTAAAAGGGTCATTTAGAGGAGGATGGAAAAAAAAAAGTTAGGGGAAATAGTGTGGATTCTGGAAAAGTGCTGATTAAGTGAGAATTGCTGGAAAATACCAGACACAGCTTTTTAACGAAGATAGGTTGTAAATATAACACCTGATGCTATGGATGGAGGGGGATAAAGATCCAAGGTGTAATTGGTTAATTAGACAGTTTGTCGTGGTGATGTAGTCGTGAGCTAGTTTTTTTAATTGATAATCATAATTAATTTTTTTTATGAATTTACTCGAGCGTTAAGTCTATCATTTCTCGGTTATGGTTCTATTTTCAGGCTAGCTGAGGACGAAAGAGGACTGACTAAGCTACCCCAAAAATCACCGGTTGTTTTTCGTCTTTTTTGACCTCTTAGACTATTTTCTAGCCATTTTTCACTTTTTCTTTTGGCTTTTTTGATAATTTTTAACCATTTTAGACTGTTTAGAGCTATTTTTTGACAGCTTAAAGAGATTTGTGCTTGTTTTCTGGCAATTCTCGACTCTTTTAGATTTGTTTTGACTCGACTTATTTTATAGTTGAGCTGGCAAAGATTCCTGCAGAAAAAAAATTTTAGAAAAATATTGTTGGACAAAAATTTTTGGCAAAAATTATTAAACAAGCAAATGTTCTACCAAAAACTCCTAGACGAGGAAAAATTCTAGCAAAATTTTCGGGACAAGAAAACTCTTAAAAATATGGTTGGACGAAAATTTCTGGCAAAAATGCTAAACCAAAAAAAACTAGCAAAAATTATCAGACAAGCAAACGTTTTAGCAAAAATTTCTGGACAAGAAAAAATTCTAGCATAAGTTTCTAGATAAGAAAAAATTTTTAACAAAATACTGTTAGAAGAAAAACTGACAAAGTTGCTAAACAACAAGAATTGTGGCAAAATTGCTAGACAAAAAAATTCTAGCAAAAATTTCTAGATACGAAAAACTTCTAGCATAAGTTTCTGGACAAGAATAAATTTTGAAAAAATATTGGTTGGCGAAAAATTCTGGCAAAATTGCTAGATAAAAAATTCTAGCACGACAAATGTCTAGCTAGACAAAAAGAAAAATCTTAAAAAATTGTTATGGTTAATTGTATAATTGTTGGATGAAAAATTCAGCAAAGCTGCTAAACAACAAAAATTCTAGCAGAAATACTAGCCAAAAAATTTCTAGCAAAAATTCCTGGACAAGAAAAATTAAAAAAAATTTCGTTTGACGAAAAATTCTAGCAAAGACGCTTAAAAACAAAAATTCTGGCAAAATTGCTAGACAAAAAATTCTAGCACGACTAATGTCTAGCTAGACAAATGCTAACTAAACAAAAAGGAAAATCTTAAAAAATTTTTATTGTTAATTGTATAATTGTTGGACGAAAAATTCAGCAAAGCTGCTGAAGAAGAAAAATTGTAGCAGAAATACAAGCCAAAAAATTTCTGGACAAGATAAAATTCCAGCAAAAATTTCTGGACAAGGAAAATTTAAAAAAAAATATTGTTGGACGAAAAGTTCTAGCAAAGACGCTTAACAACAAAAATTCTGGCAAAATTGCTAGACAAAAAAAGTTAAGAAAATTGTTGGGCAAGAAGGAATTCGGGACAAGGAAATATTCCTGGATTTCTTTTGCTAGATAATCGTACTTATGGCATTTACTTCGCTATAAATACTAGAAAATTTTTACAGATTCTTCAACACTAAAGCACCAACAATTCCGCACTTCGTTTTCACGCATCGTTCAAATGGAAACGATCAAGATTTTTCTCTTGCTTTCTAAAAATATAGCTCGATTCCCTCGAGGAATACCACTCCTTAACTAAAAACAAGAAAGCGCTCCCGATTTCGCAACCGTGAGATTCAACTCCAGAATGAAATTTTCTGCAAAGTAGATAGCATATGGGATTTGAATCTATTGTAGATTCGAGAAGAGAAAAAAAAAAGAAGGAAAAATAAGACCGAGAGGAATCGCTCTTCTCCGATGGAAATATTTATTTTCCACTTCAACACAAATTCGATTTTCCAAACCGAACATTCGAATGATACAGATTTGTTAAATTCACTACAAACATACTTATAATATTCAACGATCCGTCTTTTCCTCTTGTTTTAATCGATAAGAACTTCTACAATGTAAACAATTATCCGATAAAATAATCAAACGAGGAAATCTTACAAACAATCGGGAAATCAAATCCTTTGGAATCGTCTAGGAGATCTCATTTACATCTAAGTAGGATATGTGGGCTTCAGACTAGCCGCTACTGGCGTTGTCTGTCTGGGAGAGTATAATTTAACAATAACAGAAATGGAGGGAAGGGTGGCGATGGGTTGGAGGGGCTAAGTGTATTGGTTCATTCCGCTAAGTGGCTGTGACATGTTGAATGATGGGGGTCAACAGATCATGAGTGGTCCACGAGAGAAAACCCGAGGCCATCTTGCTCTCTTAAGGATTCTCTTATATTCAGGCTTTTTTTTAAGAAATTCTTCTCACATAATGTTTCATCTCGAAGGGATGCGAAAGGGAGGTCGACACCTGAAAAATTTAACGACACATTAAAAAGAGTCTGGGAAGTGTTTTGCGAATGTCAGCGGTTTTAAAATGACATTTTATTACAACAATTTCGTTGTAAAACCTGAGAGTTCATATATGTGTTTTGCTTATGACAGATAAACATCCTTTTAAACTCTCGGAAAAGTTGCGAAATTTCACGAGATTTACTTCTCTGTTGTGGGTTTGCGGGTTTTTGTCTCCCTCCAACTCCGATTCCCGTTTGCAAATCTGCATCGTTTCGATTACACATTATTTTCCCAAGTTCTTTCCCAACTTGAGAGTTTTCTAGTTTCCGACCTTATTTCCCTTGTGCTAATGGAAAACGGAGGGAAGAGTTTAAATCCTCTCAAGGAATCTCTTCCCCGGGCTTATTTTCCGATTTCTATTTAAAATGATTTTGAAAATATTTTCCGACCCGTTGAAAAAAAAGAAAAAAATGGGTTGATTATAGTTTTTTTCCTCCCCGAACTCGCTCGGGGATTTTGATACAGCACCCGATTTTATTCCTCTTGGAAAACTAAGAATGATGAGAGAATGAAGAACTAGAGAGGATTGATGCATTTCGAAGGATTTAGGCAACATGTTGTCTAGACGAAATTTTTAGTCAAAAAAAAAATTGGAAACCATTTTTAGTCCAAAGAAATTGTAGACAATTTTTAGTTCAAGGAAGTTGTAGACAATTTTTAGTCCCGAGAAATTGTAGGCATTTTTAGTCCTAAGACAATGTAGACAATTTTTAGTCCAAAGAAATTGTAGACAATTTTTAGTCAAAAGACAATGTAGACAATTTTTAGTCAAAAGACAATGTAGACAATTTTTAGTCAAAAGACAATGTAGACAATTTTTAGTCCAAAGAAATTGTAGACAATTTTTAGTCCAAGGAAGTTGTAGACTATTTTTAGTCCAAGGAAGTTGTAGACAATTTTCAGTCCAAAGAAATTGCAGACAATTTTTAGTTTAAAGAAACTGTAGACAATTTTTAGTCCAAAGAAATTGTAGACAATTTTTAGTCCAAAGAAATTGTAGACAATTTTTAGTCCAAAGAAATTGTAGACAATTTTTAGTCCAAAGAAATTGTAGACAATTTTTAGTCCAAGGAAGTTGTAGACTATTTTTAGTCCAAGGAAGTTGTAGACAATTTTCAGTCCAAAGAAATTGCAGACAATTTTTAGTTTAAAGAAACTGTAGACAATTTTTAGTCCAAAGAAATTGTAGACAATTTTTAGTCCAAAGAAATTGTAGACAATTTTTAGTCCAAAGAAATTGTAGACAATTTTTAGTCCAAAGAAATTGTAGACAATTTTTAGTCCAAAGAAATTGTAGACAATTTTTAGTCCAAAGAAATTGTAGACAATTTTTAGTCCAAAGAAATTGTAGACAATTTTTAGTCTTAAGAAATAGTAGACGTTCTAGTCCAAAGAAGTTGTAGACATTTTTAGTCCTAAGAAATTGTAGATAATTTTAGTCCCAAAAAATTGTAGACAATGTCAGTCTCCAGAAATCGTCGACATTTTTAGTCCACAGAAATTGTAGACAGTTTTTAGTCAAAAGATATTGAAAAAAAGTTTTGGTCTAAAGAAACTGTAGACAATGTTTGGTCAAAACCAATTGTAGACAATTTCTACTAAAAGAAATTGTAGACAATTTTAGTCAAAAGAAATTGTAGACTTAGTTTTTGGTCAAAAAACTGTAGAAAAAAATTTAAATCTAGAATTTTTCGTTCAAAAAATAAAAAATAATTACTAAAACTCTTCAAAAAACATTTCTGTTCTGGACATCTTGCTTTCGCTCCTGCCTAAAACATCTAAACCCAAAGCATCAAGTTACATTTAGTTAATTTCAATGCTCTGCCTGTCAATAAATGTGGCATATTCTAGCGGTTTAAAATTACTTGTATTATGTGAAACGAAAACCTTGTCAATGCATCCTAATTCTCTAATTAGACTCCCAAGATAACATTCTCGCTATAACGGATTAATTAAAAAATCAATTCTAAACATTCCCACAAACCTAAAATAAAAACAATAACCAATTCCTATTCCCACCAACCACGAGCAGAAATTAGGTTTGTTCTAACATTCTTTTAAACAACAACTGACTATTCAAAAAAAAAAAAAAATGTTTATATAATTAAATAACTTAAAGGTCATTCGGTTAGTTAAAGCCGAGTGCGCGTCCGAAGATGAACAATATTAAACACATGACGAAACCTGAAGCCGGAACGCATTATGATGACATCACTCTTTTATCAATTGATACATTATTCGTGTTACTCGTGTTCGGTCTCACCGGGCTTTTTATAGTCGTTATACTGAAAAATTTACTTGCCATGGAACCTGGATCGTTCGAATGTGACATAGTGCGGGTTCACGGAGAATCGAAAATGAAAAAATTTTGCGATTCCGAAAGGTTGACGATCGTTTTAGATCAAGACGGTGAATTACGAATTCAAGGATCCCCGCGTAGAAAAAAGAAGCCGGTGCTTTACAAAGGCTACCTTATTAATAATGATAAAAGATTAAAGAAAGATTGAAAAAAAATTAAAATTTTAATTTTTTTGTTGGGGGGGGGGGGGGGGGTGATTTTCTTTTTTTTATTATTCAATTGTTTTTTAATTGAATCCGATTTAATTTCCATTTTCGATTAAATGAATCTGAATCGCGGTTAATTAACTAAGTCCCAAGATAGGGAAGAATAGGAAACAAAAGAAACTTTAATCGGATTTTGATCAAAAGAAAGTGGACGTGGATTTGTGTGAGTTTTGGGAGATTGTTTTTACGGGATGTTTTTTTTTTTTTTTTTTGGAGGATTCTGCGAAAAGGGAAAATGATAAGAGAGGAGATAAATGGATGATTCAGGAGTTTAAAGCAAAGTAAGATTTTCGTAGGTAAAAACGAGTAAGAAGTGTTAAAAAAAATTTAAAGATTTGAATTATGAAGATAGATTTTAAAAGCGCAGGTAAGAATACCAGAAGCGGAGCCATAAGGCCACTGCAGAATTTCAGTAGAGCTCTTTCTATTTATTTATAAAAAAAATTTGGCTCATACTCTAAGAAGATGGGGTGGAGTATTGACTAATCCATAAGAGCCCAGTCTTCTTATAATGCGGGCGAAAAATTTTTTATTTAAAAAACGGAAATTTTCGAAAGTTGTCGCATTTTTTTGTGAAAAAACGCCAATTCCGCTTTGTTGTCATTTTTTCATTCAAAAAATAAAATACTCAAATATTTCAGTTTTTTTTAAAAACTACAAGAGCGAAAGGGCCAACCCGTGTCTGTTTATAAGAAGTAATTTGTCTCCTAGAACTAATCTAAAAAATCTGCACGATTAAATATCTGCCAAACTCAAACATCATAAAATCTGCGAGTTCAATCTTAAATAAAATCTTTCACATTTTTCGCGTCCCCATCTATCGAATGAAGTTAATTACTTTTGTAGTAATAAACTCGTCGGACGCGGTAATTCATTTTGACAACAATGGTTCTCATCGACGTTTATAATTATCAATTGACATACCAACTGACGAGGTTCTGTTGTCGTAGCAACCTGTTGGAGTTGATATTTTTCTTTATCGCCTCAAACGACCGGAGACAAATTCTTTTTCAACGGATTTTATTTTCTAAAACAAAACATTCCTGACCACAAAAATCATTTTTCTTTCTCATTAAAGATTCGACTTCGGAATAACAACCCCTTAAAATTTAGTTATAAAAAAAAAATAAAATAGGCGAGCTAGGAAAAAAAAAATATAAGAATTTTGTGTATCGAAGTGTGAAAAAATCAGGACGACGTTTAAGCCTTACCAAGAGGAAAATGCTTTTTTTTTTCGGGTGGAAAAAAATACAAAGGAAGAAAGGAAACGTGAAATAGCCTCGCAAATCGTTTTTTCATGAGCTGCCTATGAAACTTGTTGAACGTTTATATCGATTACGAAAATCTCTGCCTTAAGTAAAAGAAAATGAATCGGCCAATAAAAATGATGATTCGATAATTCTTTTGAAAATGAAACCGATATCGTCGATATCGGATTAGTTGATATCGCTGAGTTCATAAGAACAGATTTTTAAAAAAAAGAAGAGGAAAGAAATTTTTTTTCTTGTAAGGTATTATTGCAAAGATGAATTTTTTTTTAATAATTTTAAAGAAAAGTTTTTAGTCAAATATTTACGGTTTGAAGTTTAGGGTGAATGTAAAGAACTTTGAAGTGAGATGAAATCAACTTTGGTTTCTGATCAGCAAATTATTTTACTTGCTGAATTTGGACCAGAGCGGACTATCCGGCTGCAGAACTTCTTTTAGAGTTTTTATTTTCTTTAAAAGAAAATTTTTTTTACATTCTAAGAAGACGGGGTGAACTACTGATTAGTCCATAAGTGCCCGGTCTTCTTATAATTTGAATAATTTTTTTTATTTAAAAAAATAAAATTTTAAAAACTTGTAACTTTTTTTGTAAAAATTACATTGATTTTTTGCAGTAAATTACGCTTTGCGCAAATTAATTGTTGTCGAGGTGTTGAGCAAAAAAATAGTGAAACTGAGCTTCTTTTACGATCTGTATTTTCGTTGAAAGAAAAATTCTTTTATTTTCTAAGAAGATTGGGCGAACTATTGATTAGTCCAAAAGATCGCGGTCTTCTTAGAGAGCGAAGACATTTTTTTTATTGAAAAAATTCGAGCTTTGAAAAGAGAACATTAGTTTGAGGGGAGAATTAAGATTTGACCAATTGCCCGGTTGCCTGAAATTAATGAATTTGAACAGCTTGACCTCCTCGGGAATTTTTAAGTTTGCACCAACGATCTTGCTCATTGTTACGCCACTGTCTACGACATTAGTGGCGCTTGCTTTTTCTTTCACTCAACACTAAAAACTTCCCTATTTTTAATTGAAGAAAATAAATATAAAAAAATGGATCTTCTTTACCCAAGAAAAAAACCTCGTAACAATGCTTTACCAAAAACTTATTTTCCCACGTTTTTCAAAAAAAAAAAGAAGTATATTCGAATAGGAAAAAAAATCCACATTCCATTCCACCATTCGAAGAATGAAATGAAGACAGGACGTTTCGTATCCTATTTCTTTTCTCGATGAGTCTCTATCACGGAAAAGCGTAATGATGGACTTCAGAAAAAAAAAGGATCAAACAAAAAAAGTTTCTATTATTAACTTCTTTTTCGGGATTTTTTTGATGAAGACGTATATATATACCAAAGTCTCAGATAAAAAGTATTTAGATCATTCATCGTAATGATGATAGCGCAAATGGGATTAATGAGAAAAAGGCTATGAAAAGCGTCTAGAGAACCACCGAGAAATGGGGATTTTTAATTAAGAAACTCTTCTTTAACGCTCTTATTATAAATTTAGAATTTTCTCCAAAGGATTATACATAAAAAAAAAGAGAAGAGAAAAGGGGAAATTCTAACAAAAAAATCCGATTTTTGCTTCTTTTTTTTTGAGAAGAAAAATTTGTGATCAAGAAGATCCTTAAAGCTAAGGAACAGGCTGACGCCTTTTGCTAAGGACATAAAATAGCAAGAAAATTTTGTTTCGTTTTTTTTTTTCCTAGGGAAAAGAAAAACCAATGATAAAGCAAGTAATTTAATATTAGGCAATAGATTATACTAGCAGGCTTCACTTTATTGAAAAAAAGATTTTGCCGATGTGTCGCGAGAGAAAGAGAGAAAAAAAACTGATCGTCTTCGGATTTTTCAATATCCATGCCATTTTTTTCTCATCCGATGTATTACTTCCTTCTTTTTTTTTTTCGTCGTCGATTTTTAAAGCTTTTTTTATAGCTTGCAAGAATCATTTAGATTTATCGTCGTTTTATTGATTAATCGGATAAATTGTAAAAAGTAAATGAGCTAGGATTATTATTTGTAATTTTGAAAGAAGGAGAATGGAACGTAGCGAAGATAAAAAAAATCGAAACGATTTACTTGAAATCGAAAAAAAAAGCTTAAGAGTTTTAGTTTCAGGAATTGAATTTCGTGATTTTTTTTAAATATGTGAGACAAAAAATAAGAAAAAGTCCTTGTAGCTTCTTGTTCATTATTATTAATGTTCTAAATGACTAAACTGTGATTGAGACCCTCAAACTAATGCGTCCTTTTGCGTTCTCGGGTTTTTCAATAATAAACCAAATTCATCCGCATTCTAAGAAGATGATGAGCTTATGGACCAATCAATAGTTCCCCTCATCTTCTAACATTGCAAGAGAATTTTTCCTTTTAACGAAAAAACCACGGGAAGAATTTTTTTGAAACTTCCAAATATTGAGAAAGAAATTTTTTAAAAATTTTCAAATATTGAGAAATAAATTTTTTCAAAATTCTCAAATATGCAGAAAGAAATTTTTAAAAATTTTCAAATATTCAGGAATATTTGAAAGATTTTACTTTTATCCGCTACTGATTAATCAACTACCTTTTTCTTACCAAAAGAATAATTTCTTATTTATTCTCAAAATCATCAATTAACTTCCTGACATATTTGTTTACAGGGCGTGTAAACGCTTGACAAAATATTTTCTTATTAATAACTTTTTTCTAATACTGAAATATGAAACTGCCTTAACTATCACTACGAAAAATGTATAACTTCCCCATGCGGTAAAAACAAAATGATTTTAATTAAATGTGATTCACCCGACTGTAGATTTCCGTGTCACTGATCATGTTCGGTTTTAACAAGAATTATTTTAATGGAAATTTTTTTGTAATTATAATAATAACTGGCTTCAGCTCAAAAAAAAAAAACTTACCAAAGTTTTGAATTCATTATTGTAAAAAATATAAGAAAACCAGAACAATAAAAATGATTAATCATCTTTAATAAACTAAAACTTCGTATAAGTTTTAAAAAAAAAAATTTCATCAAGTTTCGGATAAAAGCACAAAAAAACAAACCCAGCCGGCGACCCTAAAGCTTAACTTATTGTTTTATTTTTTTTTTAGAAATTCAAAACGAGCAATTATAACGTCAGTACGAATGTATTTGAGAAAAATATATTTTCTCTTCGGGGAAATTCCTTTGAGTGTCCTCGGGCTATTTTCTAAATAGTTCTTTAGGGCGAGAGAAAAAAATCGCATATTTTAGTATTTCTCCGACGTTTTTCCCTCGTTCTGATTTAAAGATTTGTCTTCAACAGCAACGCGTGAAAGGATTACATTTTATTTTGCCTGAAACGTTTAAACTGAACAAAAAAAAAAAAGAAAGATTTATTTGGTGTGAAGTCTTGAATTCAAAAAAATGGGGAAAAAAAGGAATTCTACTTGTTGCCGCAGGAGCAACATTTGTTATCGTAACCTTCGCGACATATAGAAGACAAATCTAACAAGTGAAGACTGGATTATATATTTTGAGATTTCAGTTTGGCGGAGTTAATGGAGATTGTTGGGTCTTGGGAAACCGTGGATTGACTTTGGAGCTTTGGAGCTTGGCAGAGAAAAATTGGGCTCAAGTAAATGCTGAGGCTCAAGCAAGACAAAGGATTTATTTTTTGAATATTTAAAAATTCTTAAAAAACTTCTTTCTGGACATTTAAGAACTTTAAAAAAATTTCTTTCTCAATATTTGAAAGTTTTTAAAAATTTCTTTCTCGATGTTTGAGAATTTTGAAAAAATTTCTTTCTCAATATTTGAAAGTTTTTAAAAATTTCTTTCTGGATATTTGAGAATTTTGAAAAAATTTCTTTCTGAATATTTGAAAATTTAAAAAAAATTTCTTTCTGAATATTTGAAAATTTATAATACTTCTTTCTCGATATTTACGAATTTTGAAAAAAATTCTTTCTGAATATTTGAAAATTTATAAAAATTTCTTTCTGGATATTTGAGTATTTTTAAAAAATTTCTTTCTGAATATTTGAAAATTTATAATATTTCTTTCTCGATATTTACGAATTTTGAAAAAATTTCTTTCTAAATATTTGAAAATTTAAAAAAAATTTCTTTCTGAATTTATAAAAATTTATAAAAATTTCTTTCTGGATATTTGGAAGTTTCAAAAAAATACTTCCCGTGGTTTTTCAACTTTCCTTCAAAAATTAATTTCTTTAAATTTTGAAAAATGCCTTTCAGGGATTTAATTAAAAATTTCTTCAAAAATTTCTGAAGATTTTTTCTGCTTTTAAAAAAATTTTACTATCACTAGACTAAACTTTTCTTTCATGTGCTAATAATAATTTTCTCTGCTTTCCTGCCTTCTCAATGGCCAATGTTAAAAATAACTCCCTCCCGATTTCTAAAGCACATTTAAAATAAACCCCAACACAAAAATGAGAGTGTTGCTCAACAAAAAAAAACAACTTGCTCTTATTCAAACCCCAAAGCCCGCAATGAAAAACGATAAACTTAAAGTCCTATTGACAGCATCGAACAATTATACGATAAAGCCGAAGATCGTTTGTTAGAGGAAAATGTAAAACGATAAAAAAAAATCCCAGAGAATACGAGAAAAAATAAGGGGAAGAAATGGAAAGCACTCGAAGAACGTTGACAGTAATCGCATATAAAAAGAACAACACAAACAAAAGACTTGAGAAATAATATTTAAAAAAAAACAAAAAAAAAAACGAGAAGAATAAGAATGCACGCCAGAAAAAATTTTATCTTGCGGAGAAGGAGGATAAAAAAAAGGCTGCAATTAACATAAACAACGGGAAATATCTGTTCGGCGTCGCATTAAAATTTCTTTTTCTGTTCTTTTCATATTATTTTTTTTTGCCAAAAGAATCAAAAAAGTTTTCGTTAAGGAAGAAAACAACTTACCTGCTCTAACGACGACGTCTCTACTGAAAATTGTTCCCACAATATTCGAAACGACGCAACGATATACCGCCCAATGGACGTCTTGCCTAAATGCGTCTGCATCGAACGGCGGAAAATAAATAGTGCCGTTGGTGAGGATGTGCCGAATGGACGGGACTGATGATATTCTAACGTTATCCTGGCCGACCCATTCAACGGAAGGCGATGGATTCCCGCGGGCAACGCAATCCGCTTTCCCGCCGTTTGAATTTATGAATTCTAATTTGTTTGGGGGTTCTGATAAAAATGCAGGACCTTGTGTGTCGTAGAGTCCTCCGATTTCTGAAAAGAAAAGAAAAAAATTATAATAAAGTTATGTAATTAATTATTGCTTTGAATGCGGATTAATCAAAAGGAGATCAAACGATCGGAGAGCATGTTTATTTTAAAAAAAAATGGGGGGTGGAAAAAACGGAAACCGGAAACTCTCATCTTTTGAAATTCAAGACGTGCAGCACAATTATAAAAGAACAGGAAAATAAAAGAGGGGGGGATTCTCCAGGCGTTTCCGTTGGCAATGAAAAGTGGAACTTTTCACTTCCTTTGATAAGGCAAACATGGAAATGGTTTAATTTTTACGGGAAATGAAAAGTTTTGATTACAAAGATGGATAAATGAAAATGAATCATTTCCAAGGTGCTTCCGCACTGGTCAGTTATTCATCTACCATGAGACTGTAAAATCCCACGTTATTACAAAAAAAGTTTTTAGAAAAAATTTTATTCGAGCTGAAAAGATTTTTTCTTTCGCATAATTTTTATACGAGGTGAAAATTATTCCGTAATTCTTTAATCTGGAGATTAGCTGTTGCTAGAAAGCCTAATATAGCCTGCTTCATAACAAGCCTGACCTAGGAATCCAAAATGGCTGCTATAAATTGTTATGGCTTCTACTTGCTTATGTATCATAAGACAAACATGATTAGCAGCCATTTTGGATTCCTCTGACACTTTGCAACATGTTGCCAAATTGCACAGTAAACTGGAAGCTGCCATGATCTTGAATTTGGCGGCCACCATTTTTTTATCAAAAAGTCTGCCGATCACAATGTTCGCTTTTCAATTCAAGATCATGGCAACTTCCAGTTTTCAAAATGGCGAATCCCTATGTAGCAGACGACCCATCGTACACTATTTATCTGTTGCTAGGCATAAGTCTAACCGGGATTAACTCTTTCCTGAGATAATTATTCGAATAAAGCAGCAAAAAAATTTTAACTAAACCGTTTGTGAATGCGTAATGAAACTTCAATCGGAAATCAGTAGTCTAACAAAAAATAATAATGAGTGTAAACGATTAATCAGCTAAACATAATTAGCTTTGCGGTTTGTAACCATTCTCTCGTTGTATTTGCTTTGTTATAAAAATAGAACTTTCACCGCAAAAATTTGGCAGGTTCAGGCAGGACCCCTCAAACTGTCTAATTACTTTTTCCTTCTTAATTAATCCAATTGCGGCAAGTGGGCGTCTTTTTCAACAAAAAAAAATTAAGGGAGGGAAATAGGTCGAAAAAGGTCCGCAATGGCTTTCGCATGGGTGAAGCTTCATAATGGAGACGAGAAAAAGGAAACTGAAAAGGCAGAGCCCTTCTCATCCGAACCACTCTTCCGTTTTCTTCCCTTTATCGTTTCTTACTTTTTTTTTTATATTTTAAAAAACCGAAAACACTTCATTTTTAGAGAAAGGTAGAAATAATCTGTTATTAAATTTAGAAAAGAAGAAAATCTTCCTTTGAAGTTAAAACTCTTATGTTTTTCAATTACATCGCCGTGAACCAATTTTCCTTTGGATCTAGAAAGGAATTCTGAGAAGAGAAGATTATTTATTTAATTGATGACGTCACTTAGTTGAAGGGAAAGCAAGAATTTGAGCAAGGTGAATTATTTTTGGACAAGACAAGATTGAAACAGGAAGAATCCTGATAGCAGATCCGAGTGAGGAATATTATGAGGCTCGCTGCACAAGTAAAGTAGCATTTGGCCATCTGGCCAAAGCGGGACCAGGAGTGAAAACGGTCCGTACAACTAAGATTGTTGCAGATATATTGCACTAATGTTGCAGCAACATTGGCAACATTGAACAACATCTGTGTTCATGTCCTCAAAGTGTTTCATGTTCAGCGTCCAGTAGTGCCGTCCACCATCCAGCAGTGGATGGAGGATGGAGGATGGGCGATGGACGATGAAGGCGGATGGTGGACAGTAGATGGACGTTGTATGGTGGATGTTGGAGGATGGATGGTGGATGTTGGATGTTGGATGGTGGAGGATGGATGGTGGATGTTGGAGGATAGATGGTGGATGGTGGTTTGACGATGGAAGATGTATGGTGAAGGACAGTAGAATGTTGGGGGTGGAGGATGGAGGATGGAAATGAAGGATGATAGTGGGTGGATGGTGGATGCTGGAGCCAGATAGCCAGGCTGCCAACCCAATGCACAATGGCACTACTGTTGCTGCTGAAATATCGCGGTAACATCGCGCACCATCTATGTAACATTTGTAGTCAATTTCTACTTTGTGGGATTTCTTCTTCTTCTTTTAATGCCCACTCCTCGTCGGAGATTGGCGATCATCATGGCCAACCATTGATGATTTTACTAGGAATATCAAATAATGTGGTGACTTCCCATAATCTTCCACATCGCAGTACGGGAGCCATACCATTGATCCAACTCTGCCTCCCGGTATCTGAGCCTAGGCCTTGGCGATTACTACCATCTTCAGCCCTAGGTCAGTATTAGCGAAGCTGCTGCCCTTCACTAACTCATAACCCTGAGAAGGGAGCTCACCACAGGGCAAGGACGCCATTCCTTGAGCAAGACAAAACATCCCTCTTTGTGGGATTAAGAACATTTAATTTACAAAAAAGACAATCTTAGCAACACGTTTCGCTTAACGATATTTAAAGGGAGCGACCTTTCCTCACGAGAGAAGAGCAGGATAAAGAAGCAGAAACTGATGGCGGTTTCTGACGTCGGTTCAACGTCATCGTCCAGCTTACGACAGTCCCCAATCAATTCTCAAAAAATTTTCCTTCTTTCCTTCTAAATTTTTTCCATCTAAACGAATTAATGTAGCTCGATGCTTTTGTTGTTCTGGCCTTGCTATAACAGGATAAGCAAACTTTAATAGAAAGATCTTGTACGAAATACTGTTGTAGATATTTTCAAACGGTTTTCCTCCTCAGATGATCCGATTATCCCCAAAGACAAATTTTTCTTAGAAAAAAAAAGATTACATGATTTTCAAAGGATAAATTAAATCCGAAAATTTTCTATTTTCCATCACCTTAAAAACGCAAGCTGCAAACTACGAACTACTAACTTTCGATCCTTCATATATAAAACCCAGGCGGGGGTAACCATAGAAAGGCGATACATGACATCACGTTTAGGTGTCAGCTGTATTTGAGATCTAATGGGCAGCTTTCTATACCGGGAAAAAAAGAGAGTGGGGGGGATTTTAGAGAAATTCAAAACAGATATACTTTATCCGTTCGTGACGATTCAAGGGGAAATTATTTTTGATATTTTTTCCCAGAGAAAAAAAAATAAAAATTTATTTTTTTCCTTTTTGAGGTCACCGCACGTCCTGTCTCTTCAAACTTGAGATCGGAAGGAACACCGTAGTAATAGTATAAGAGAGTAATCGAATTACTTTCGAAGTAAAGGAACGGAGAGAGAAGAAGAAGAAGGAAAAAAAAAAAAGAAATATAACATTTTCTTTCCTACAAATGGTTTAGCAAACATCATCCAGTTGTGAAAAGGTTTTCTCTCTGTTTTCCCCTTAGATCTATATTTAATATAAGATATGACGTATAAAAAATGGGAAAAAGTTGGTTTTGACTTGTTTTATACTTAAGAGTTATCCCAAAAGTTGAAACTACGAGACACGAAGGCATTTTCCTTTTATAAGCCAGGTCGACGTAATTCTTTTTAATTATGTCGCATCGATTTATCCCGGGAAAAAAATTCTTTTTTTTCGGTCTCGGAAATGGAAATTAAAAATGAAACTTTTTCACGTGGCTTGCGGGCACGAAAACATGTTATTCATACACAACAACACTAAACATGTTCCTATCCCCCTTTCCCGATTTTCCGTTTTCCTTGTCCCTTGTGAAACAACCTCATCCGCAACACATCAATTATAATTCCGATAGCTCCAACGAAATCAGAACATTTCCACTTTTTTTTTTTTTTCATGTTGTGCGTTTGGGTTTTTCGACGAAAGGAGAATGACCTTCGGGAAAATGAATAAGCTACCAACAACGCGGGTTTTGAATAACAGTACCCATGTGGTAGAAAATCTATCTAGAACCATTTCCTGTTATTGAAAAAGTTTCTGTGAGTCTGGATGAAAATCATGATTTTAATCGGAAACCGACCGATGATCGGAGCTCATCCGCAAACCGGAAATAAACCTTTGCCGATTTCCAACCCCTTTTACCCCTCTCTCTCTTTTTCTCTCTTTCGCGTGCCCTCCCCAAAGTTAACTGTAATAATGCTTCTCTTCTCTTTTTTTTTCCTCTCATCTTTTTTTTCTTTCTTTTTTCCCCATTACTTTCAAGGAAGGGAAAAATGGAGAGTGATTAGGTTTTTAAAGCAGTCTTCTAAGATAAACCAGAGTAACTGATGTAGTTTTTCTTTATTCCCCATTTTATGATTTTCTTTCTCCAAGAAACAAAAGGTCAGTAATTTCTATTTTTGTTTTGAACACACGAGAGAATTACAGACGTTAATAAAAATTCGTTTTAAGAATGGGATTTAACGTCTTCCGAAATGAAAGAGTTTCAGCTTTTTATCACGAGTGTGATCAAGTCATAGAAGATGTAGAGGGCTGGTCACGTGGCACATGCTTACCGACTCCTAGGATCGTACAGATTCTAGACGGGAGGTTGTGCAACTATTCTTACGGCCAAGTCTTCGAGAATGGCGGCCACAGAACTTAAGATCATGGCACCTTCTAGCACGGTCTTCGAGGTCTTCAGACTTCGGGTCTTTGTTGTGACTCCGATTTTGAATACGAAAATAGTTCAAGGTCCACCGGTAGATGGTGCACGTGTCGTTGCGGCCAGCCAATTACAAGCCGAAAGAGTCCCATCTAAGTGCGACATTACTAAAGGGGCTCTAGAGCGGATCAATTTCATTGGTCGGCCGCTGATGCACTAGTGCAATCTACATGAACTAAAAGCTGATTCAATTTCGGAGTCAGTGTTGCCATGGTAATCAACAGAAGTTTCAAGACCTGGAAGACCGTGCCTTCCAGTTTTCAAAATGGCGTATCCCCATGCAGCAGACGACTCTTCAAAAAAAATCCACTTCCTAGCCGCAGTCGGCAAGTATTGCCTAGAGTGACAGAAGCGCAATCCAACATCGATTCCCGGAACTACCGTGCCACGTTTAGCGCCTTTTACTCCTAGAAGATATTTCCAGCCCTAACCTGCCGCCACACTAATTCCTATTTAAAAAATTTAAAAAATAAATATCGCTATATTGAGATCTGAAAATGACGTCTGATTTGCGTGCCGCAAAAAAATTTTCTTCTTAAAAACCATGTATAAACTTAACTCATCCCTTTTTGTAACGGGATTGTCATCATTTCCGCAAAAAAAACTCAAAAAAAAAATCAAAAAATTGTAGTTTCGGAAATATAAAAGCAGGAAAATGATGCAGAGAAAGGTTGTTTAGGTCGTTTCAATTTCCGGCGAAGAGAGGAAGAGGGAAAAAATAATATTTTTGCTTTCTTTGATTGGTTTTTTAACATGTCAAATATTTTAAAATTTTTTTTTTCGAGGGGAAATTCTTGCTTTTTATCTCTTAATTTTTTTTGCTACTTTAAAAATCGAAATCCTAAAATGCAGTAAAATCGTCTTGCAGACATCACGTCTGGAAATCGGCGGAAACTTAAAAAAAAATTTTTTTTGAAAATTCGCCAATTTAAAAATAAAAATATCAAACCGCATGGAATAAAGTCGTCGGAGGGGTTTCGATTTAAAATATGCCACCCATCCAATACTTGACGATGAAGGGAAACGTCAAGGCGTAAATAAAAATCATCGATTCTCCTCCCAACATTTCAAATAAAATCAAAGCTTCGAAAATGGGAAGAGCACACATAATCGAAAATTCGATGGAAAATAATCTCAAGGAAAGGTTTTCTCCATCCCTTTTCTTCAGAACCCCCCCCCCCCCCCCTCTTAACCGACTCCCCGCTGACGCTTTCATCGTTAGTTAGTCAAAACAAACGAAATCGTGGCTTAACGTCACAAGGAAGTTTTCCCTCCTTTTGGAAAACTATCCCTCGGGGGGGTCCCGAAAATCCCGATGCATTGTATGGCACTGGATTTTAGATTGATAAAATCATTTCTCAGTCCAATAAATCCGAATTTTCGAACCGGAGACTTTTTTTTTTCTCTCCTCCCGAAAATCAAACACAACCGAATCGAAAAAAGTGGAAATGACGGTTTCATTTTAACGCAACCGTTTCCCCAGATCTCATGAAAAATGCATAGACTCAAGCTCCAAGAGATCTTACTCTTTTCTTTTGAATTAATAAATCACGGGGAGGTTCGACATTTTGAAAAATTAAATGTTATCTCCGGGATAATTTATTTTAAATTAATACAAAACCTCTTATCTTACATTTTTATTAATTCATTTTCCATGAAAAATATTTTATGGTAAACCAATAACAATTTATTGATATCATTCTCTCCGGGTATTATATTGACTTTTCCCCCCACGTAGCACTCGTCTTGATTTATTAACAGGATCAGGAACAAAAATAAATAAATAAATATGAAGAAAATAATTGTTACTATTTTCGAAAAATTTAACGAGATTTTTTTATTAAGGGTTTTTTTTATTAAAAAAAAAAAAGATAAGAAGGCTTTCGGAAAAACCTTATTAATAGAATTGAAAATCCCAGGGACAATCCCAATCCCGAATCCTTTTTTAAAAGTTTCAGGCGCAACGAAATGGGGAATGTTTTTTGATCCGCTTTGCCCCCTCCTCCGATTTACTCTTTTTCTGGCCCTCGACCGTTTTAAAATATTACTTCCCCGCCTATTTCGGTATTTTCTTTTCCAGATAACATTTCATGCCCTCTGCTATATTTAACTCGTTGAACCGGGCCAGATGGGGTAGAAAAATGATAAAATCTAAAAGATCCAAATATTTACGCAGGATCGGTTTAATTAATAGGACATTAAGAGGAAATCCAAAAGTTATAGCGTCCTTTTTTAATGGTTTTTAGCTTTTTCCCCTTTGGATAAATGAAAAAAGGATTATTGTGGCGGGTTCGTTTGCGATATAGTTGGGATTTCATCGGGGATTGAAAAAAGTTTTCAACAATATCAACAACGGGTTTTAATTTTCAGCGGGGTGCGCTGCGTGCTGAACGCCTCAGACTGATGATATAAGTTTATGATTAGCCATATTAGTCCAAACATGTTAGAAAAAATAGAGAAATTACAATAAAAGGTGACAACAGAGGTCCAGTAGAGCTCTTTTTAATAAAAAAAAATTTTGACTCACACTCTAAGAAGACGGGGCACTTATCGACTGGTCAGTAATTCACCCCATCTTCTTAGAATGCTGGTAAAAAATCTTTTTTCTTTTAAAACTGAAATTTAGGTAAGTTGTCTGAGCGGCACTCTAAAATAATTGCAGGGTTTCAGTAAAGCTTCTTTTATTTACAAAAAAAAAATTAGCTCACACTCTAAGAAGCCGGGGCACTTAAGGAGGAGTCAATAGTTCACCCCATCTTTTTAAAATGCGGGTGAAAAATTTTTTTATTTAAAAATTGGTCAAAGTAACGATGTTGGGCTGGATTTTTATACATAAAATATATAAAAATTATATATAATTATCAGAAATCCGTAAAATCCGCGGGTTGTTTACACTGGACTGTGATGGCGGCACGCTCCTCGCTGCCGTGGTTTAAAAAGGAATCCTCCGGGCCTGAATCTCCCGGGGCCCTAAAATTTATATATGTTACGGGTCATTCCCGTTTTTGGGCAATTCTAGAAATGCCCGGGCAATTCTGAGGATTGCCCAGTTAAATAAAGTTATTGGTTAATTCTGAGAATTGCCCAAAATGTTGCCGGTCATTTCCAGAACTGCCCAACCCCTGGCTAATTCTAGAATTACCAAGCGTTGGGCAATTTTAAAATTCTTTTGCTAAGATAAATTTCGGTTTTGCTTATAGCAATAAATAAATATAATAAGTAGAGAAAGTGATAACTTTTTTCCCATTATTTCGCAGTATTTTCCGACTAGTGTTAAAATAATGGAAGGGAAAACTGATAAATAAATTATTTCAAATAAATAAAAGTGTATTAAAATGTTTGCAAAAATATCACTGGAAAATGAAACGTTTAAAGCTTGAGAAATAAAATAATTAAACTACAATAGCCTAATTCAATTATGTTTCCATGGGGGCCATATAAGAAATTTTTAACCCCCTTATTGGTGCATAAGGTAATGTCATCGTGACAGTTTGAATTACATAAAATGTTCTTCTTCCAGCAGAGGCAATGGTTAGTGCGGCATTTAATTCGGCAGTGGCACCGAATGAAGCCTTGGTATATAAATATCCAGCCCAACATTGTTACTCTGACCGATGCGGAGTAGGAGCGAACCCTCCCTTTACTATACCGTAAACCAGGGTGACTTTGGCTGGGAGGGGTGACTTTGTGCCACCCGTTTTTCAAAAGTTTTGAGTGTTTTAGATCGAGATTCGTCGAAAAACGTGTGGCATAAAGTCACCCCGGTTTGCGGTAACACCGATTCCACCTTAACAATGGCAAAACCAACAGTCGACACGATAATCCACCTTTACATCAAGCCAACCTTCTAGAAATCGATTCCTGACCTAATTCCTCTATTCTATTAGGATTAATTCCCCAGGGCCCGAACTTGCTCTCTTCGCCCTTGATTTCGCCCTAAAGCAAAAAATTAATCAATTCGTACATTTTGGATCGTCCTCTTTCAACATTTTGAAAATTATCCCTCCTCATTCATCCTCAAGTCTCCACGGGAGAAATATAAAATGGACAGAATGAAAGTTAGAGAGACAGTAAATGAAAGCCTGACAAGGATGATTAAGATTCATTAATAATTTGCCGCCATATGTCAACAAGTTGACATATGTCACCAGCATCTTACCATCCTACTACCTGCTATCTGATTTCCTTGGAGAAAGCCCAACAATTCTCTTTAGACTTTCCCCGCTATATACACTTGCTCTAGGATACTTTTTCCGGGGGACGACGACGACGCTCGAGGAAAAAAAAATGGACTGCAATCAATTCTTAACGTGACAAGAGTGTGATTTTTCAGCTTTCGCGGCGACTTGGGGGGGCAAAGGGGCGAAAGTAAAAAGAGATGAAATCTTACGGGTGATTTTTTTTTTCATTTTCACCCGGGGAAAAAGAAAAGCGCGGGATCTTCGTTCTCGGTAGTTTTCAAGTACTTTCCAGTTATGAAAGCTTAAAATTTTAATTGATGATACGAGGGGGAACAATCAATGTTTTGAAATTATAAATACGCATCAGCGGATCGGATATTGTATTATTAATCAAGTACGAATGATCGTGATAAACGTTGCCAAGAATAATTTAAAATGGCTTATCTCGATTTTGACGATATTAACGTGGAATTAAAATTTTACGGAGATTAATGATAGGCAGGTTCACAAAATTTCACAGAAAAGCAAATTATAATAAAGATCACCAAAGAAAAAGTTTTAAATAATCAACCCAAAACCTCAATTCCTCTCTCTCAACTTCTTCAGTAACCGGTCAATGATTTGATTTCAAAAACGGTCAAGCAATTTACAGATAGTTTAGAAATAATTTCCTCCGGGGCGAAAACGTTGCCTTCAAAATTTCATAGAATCAAAATAAAACCCTTTTGCACCTTCGAGCTGATACATTCGTCGTTTAAAATGTTATTCATTTACTAAATATCCCTTTTCGCAAAATTCAGCTCTCTCAGCCCATCGTTTCACACTTCCTGCATTCTTCGAATTATCCCTCTTTTACCTTTTTGCTCTTCTCAGCTTTTTACTCATCGTCACCTATTCCCAACTTTATTCAAATTAAACTTATCACGAATCTAATTTTAAATCAAATATTTGTTTCCAGTCTCGTATCTAGGATGAGCCTTTCAAAGGGACAAACCTTTTTCTCTTAACATTTTCAAATCAGGACTAAAATATTTAAATTTCAATTTTTTAAATAAAATTTTTTTACCCGAATTCTAAGAAGACAGGGCACTTATGGACGAGTCAATAGCTCACTTCGTCTTCTTAGAGTGCAAGCCAAATTTTTTTCTTTAGAAAAATAAAAACGGCCGCTTTAATATTTTGCCCGCGTCTTCTGGAAAAGTGAGACCGTCCCTGATTCTTTGAGCATCTTTTTGCGGAGGAACAAAAGAAAACCTTCATAAGAATCAAAATCCTCAACCAAGTTTTTTTTTCTCATTTCAGGTGTTCTTCCACTGCCGAGTATTTAAATCTTGCGACCGAAAACAAATGGGAAAATCATCAAAACCTGGCAACGAATTTTTCTTCGGGACATAAATCGATTTAAAGAATTACGGGCTGCCAACATGGAGAAGATTGCTTCAAATCTCCCGTAGGCCATTAATTTTCGAATGTCTCCCAGATGCATACTTAAAATCACATTAAACTCTATCGCTGAATACTTAAGTACCTTCCGTTTTAAAATTTATTGTTTAATTTTAAAATTTAGTAAAAAGAAAAAAAAAATTTGAGAAATGATGGGCAATATAAAAGGCATTATTTTTATCTTCTCCCTTTCAAGACTGTCCTTTACCACGAATTGATATTCGACAAAAAGAGAAAGAGATATCGTTAAGATTTAAGAAAGAAAAAAAAAGGATTTAACGTCCGATCGCACCTACGCAAAAAAAAAAAGGCAATTAAAAAAGAAGAAAATGAAGATGCGATTCGAAAGCGATAATAAAAAAGAAGAGAAAAAAAATCGATTAGGGGTCGCCCATAAATTACTTGACGTGTTGCCACGTAGCCTTAGTCACTAAAGGACTTCCCACCCCCTTTTTTTTGAAAAAGAAATTTTCTTTTTTGTAATTTTAACATCTTCGAGTGGAATTGTTAAAAAAAATTGAATTAATCTCGAGGGTTTGTAATAATAAGGTTTTTATACCTCGCAACTTTTCAAAATCAAATTTTTTTCTTTGGGAAATCAAATTGTTTAAAAATAACGAAGTTTGGTGTAACCAAGCGTAGTTTATTTTAAAATGACTGAATCAGCGGCGTAGTAGTCGTCTCAGGGTCAACTGCCAGGACCAGGGAACCTACGGCAATGATTGATTTTGACTTTTACCCAAATTTTTGGGATTGGAGAATGTTTCGAGGAATAAAATAAGAACTTTTTAGGGACTATAAGAAATTTTGGGCAAGTAAAAATTCTTCATGAGAAAAATTAATTACAAACATAACGCCATTTTTTTAGTTCTATCATCTGAGCAAATTTTTTTTAAAAATTATTGAACGAATCTTTTGAAAATTTCTAAACTAGTCGAACAAATCTTTTGAAACTTTTTGCTACTTGAACAAATCGTTTGAAACTTTTTGCTCCTTGAAAAAATCTTTTGAAACTTTTGCTACTTGAACAAATCTTTTGAAACTTTTTGCTACTTGAACAAATCTTTTGAAACTTTTTGCTACTTGAACAAATCTTTTGAAACTTTTTGCTACTTGAACAAATCTTTTAAAACTTTTTGCTACTTGAATAAATCGTTTGAAACTTTTTGCTCATTGAAAAAATCTTTTGAAACTTTTGCTAGTTGAACAAATCGTTTGAAACTTTTTGCTACTTGAACAAATCTTTTGAAACTTTTTGCTACTTGAATAAATCGTTTGAAACTTTTTGCTCATTGAAAAAATCTTTTGAAACTTTTGCTACTTGAACAAATCTTTTGAAACTTTTTGCTACTTGAACAAATCGTTTGAAACTTTTTGCTACTTGAACAAATCTCTTGAAAATTTTTTCTTGTTGAACAAATTTTTAGGAGATTTTTAAAATTTTTTTGCCTCTCACTGGTTTTTGACCAGAAAAAATTTGTACTGGTGGTCTTTCAGCCAATAAGCTCTTATTCCCATTGAGGGCTGCTCATCTTTCAGAAATTTTGCAAGAGAACCTTGCTTGACACTGCTACGCCACTGACCTAAAATATTTGATTTTTTTAAAAAAATCTCCCGATTTTTGACGCCTTAATCCTTTGAAATATTTCCAGCGTTAAAAGTACCTGTATTTTCACTATGGCACATGTGTGGGGTATCCCACCGATTTACTCTTTTATAAATTACACCATCCTGGACTTTTTTTATAGCCCATAAAAAACAAGATGTAATTAATGGGTAAAGTTTCGGCGGGAAAAGGGGGGAAAAAAAAGGAAGAAGAAATGAAAAAAAAAAAAAGCATTTATTTCCTAACCCCGGCTAGGTCCTTTCGTTTAGGCAGTTTTTGAGGAAACTAATTTTGAAGTTAAACAAAAATGTAAAAATGAAAAATGCAAATAGAACGGTGGATAATAATGGAAGCATCTTGTTTTAATTAAAAACCGTATTTCGACAAAAAAAGTAAAAAATTTCAAGGGCAAGAAAAAAATGAATGGGGGAGGGAAAGGGAAAATGTATTAAATCCCCTTTACGATGGAGCGTTAGTAAGTCAAAGTCTTGCGAATAATTTGTTTGAGTTGTTTCATACTTTATGGAGTTATTTTGTTTGATGTAGATTAAGTGTTGTTCCATGAACATACCTTGCTTGGGAATACTTTCAGAAATGAAAAGCTTTTGTTTTGAAATATTTTAGCCGGAAACGCGAAATTACAGTTCTAGGTTTTACCTGGAAAATTAATTCATGGTCAAATAACTGAAGGTTTTGTCCTAAGCATATTTTGCTTGATTTAATTACGGTTGCTTTGTCAGGTAACATACATTTGTTTAAAAATTACTGTGTCAAGCTAGAAATGAAGTCGGGAGGACAAAGTCACCGAGCACGGAGGGCTCGATGATCGATCACTTGATTGATAAATAAAGTCACTTAAGTTAGATGACATGTTTACCACCAGAGGTGCCTCGTAGATGAAATCGCATGAATTACACTAATTAGTACGATCCATCACACAAGTCTCCTAGCTTGTAATTGGTTAACTTACCTGAAAATAAAAAAAGAAATGTTGTTAATAAATGAAAAATTATTTAATCCTCATGAAGATGTGCGATCAGAATAAAATTATATTGTAACCTCGCAAAAACTAGAAAGGGGCCTCTTTTTTGGGAATTTCACCCGAAATCAGAGCCGATGATTCTGCGTCTTTTTCCTAGATTTAGTCTACATTTTTTGTTTCAGCGTCCATTTCCTAGCTTAAGCTTCCAATTTTTGCTTTAGCGTCCATTTCCTAGCTTGAGTTTCCATTTTTTGCTTTAGCGTCCATTTCCTAGCTTGGGCTTCCATTTTTTGCTTTAGCGTCCATTTCCTAGCTTGAGCTTCCATTTTTTAGCTTTAGCGTCCATTTCCTAGCTTGGGCTTCCATTTTTTGCTTTAGAGTCCACTTCCTAGCTTGAGCACCCTTTTTTTGCTTTAGCGTCCATTTCCTAGCTTGAGTTTCCATTTTTTGCTTTAGCGTCCATTTCCTAGCTTGAGCTTCCATTTTTTAGCTTTAGCGTCCATTTCCTAGCTTGGGCTTCCATTTTTTGCTTTAGAGTCCACTTCCTAGCTTGAGCACCCTTTTTTTGCTTTAGCGTCCATTTCCTAGCTTGAGTTTCCATTTTTTGCTTTAGCGTCCATTTCCCAGCTTGAGCACCATTCTTTTGCTTTAGCGTCCATTTCCTAGCTTGAGCTTCCATTTTCTTATTCTAGCGTCCAGTTCGAGCCTAAACTTTGATTTCCAGGCTTGGGCTTCGATTTTCTTGCTTCAGCTTGAATTTAAATGACGAATCTAAAGAGAAGCCTGAGCTCTGAACAGTTGACCAAGTCTTCAGGCAATTCTGAATGAAAACTTGAGGTGCTAATCCTTTCCTATGCCAAAAGTAACTCTCTACGTTCCCGCCCAAGACAACAGAAATACAAACTAACAAAAAATGAGTGTTCATCAATATTTCAGATATGGCCGCTGCATTCAGAATCCCTAGGAAGCCCCATTACCACAACAGCTAACATATTTAGTTTACGTATAAACTCGCCCATCCACACATATAAATTCCAGCGTCGGAAACAAAAACTATTTTGATAATTACGGTGCAAATGGCGCAAAAGGGGGGGGAGAAAAAAAATATATTATTCAACTGTCGAGTTAACAGAGGTGGAGGAAAAAGTGGATGGTAATATAGTCGGAGGGAGGAAAGAGACCAGAAAAACAGACTTGAGCGAGTTCATTAGTACGTCAGTCAGACGAAATTTCTCTGCCTCTCTCTCGAAGAAAGGAGATCACGTTTCAAAAATTAATTCCATCATGCCAAAACGAAAGCGAAAGCGTTATCTCTCACTCTTTACCCTTCTTTCCCTATCCTGTTTCGCTCGGGTGTATCTAACCTTTCGATCGTTGGTTTTTTTTTGTTGATTGCTTTTGTTAAACGAAGATAACGAAACGGTTTTTTTTTCTTTTATTGAGGGATACCTGGAAAATAGCCCTGTCGATTTCGAATGTTGCGTGTTAAATATGGAATATAAAAGGCTTCAGCCCTTTTGTCGGGTCTCAGTCATTTTTGTGGAACGTGTTCAGAATTTGAAGATCGGGTCGATTGATTGAATAAGAAGGAGTTTCGGGATTTTTCTTTTGGTGTGCGATTCTCAAAGATTATTGGATGTGGGCTGTTTATCCTTTTTTGCTGCCCTGTGGATTGTTCTCGTTGATTATTAAAGCAAACTAGGGGAATAGCAGTCCGGGAAGGACTACTCACTTTCTCGCTCAGTCGGGGTATAGCTTCATTCGATTAAGGCACCATTGGGGACTAGGGAGGTCGGGGGGTGGTTTTAAATAAGGAAATGGACCGAAAATTTAAATTCCTTTACTGTTAATTAGTCGAAATCGAGTCCCATATCACCGCTATTTGTAAAACTTCAAAATTTTCGGTTTTTCAGGATTTTTCGGAAAGCCCGAATTTTTTTCGAAAAATTGCTAAAGGGCAAAGTTGTTCCTTATAGGGTCAGATATCTTAACACAAAAGATAAGAAAAATCGTTAGAACCGTTTTCGAGAAAATCTTTGAAAATTGTTTGGCCTTTTTTGGCCCTGCCAAAATTCTAAACTTGGCAGGGTTGCCTTTAAATCACAAAATGGGCCGAAAATTTGAAATCCCCGACCATTTTTCAGTCGAAGTCGAGTCCCATGTCGGCGCTGTCAGCAAAACTTAAAAATTTTCGGTTTTTCCGGATTTTCCGGGGAGGGCGATTTTTCACGGGAAAATGTTAAAGGGAAAAGTTGTTTCTTATAAGGTCAGGTATCTCCACACAAAAAATGAAAAAAATCGTTAAAGCCGTTTTCGAGAAAATCCCCGAAAACTCTAAATTTGGCCTTATTTGGTCCTGCCAAACCCGTAAATTTGGCCGGATGTCCTTGATGATGGAATAACAGGTTTCCCTCTTCTTGAGAAAGGCGGTTGCCAATTTTCGTTGCGCTGGTTCTTTCGGTTTTTGGAAACACAGGCAAAAAACGAAGAAATAGGCGCTAAAGCAAAGAAGCAGAAGCTCGAATAGCCGGCTCTGATAAACTTATGGCTTCTGATTTCCCAACCGATATTACTAACATCGATATCGACGTTAGATAACAGATTTTCCCTATCCACTGATTCCCTTAAAAATCACTCATTCTAAAAATAACCTAAAAAACAAAGGATTGTAATCCGTTGCATGACGCAAAACCATTTTTCAATAATTAATCGTATGCGGACTAACATTCAAAAACTTATTCATACGACTATCGATAACATTTTTCAAAATAATAATCTCTTCCGATGGAGAAAACTCTCGGATGAATTCAGAAAACTAATGTTCAAAGTCAAATTAACGAGCAGAACGAAAACGATAACGTTTAGTGGGTCACCTGTTTCCTTAAACTTTATTTCTCACGTTTGATTATTAAAACTCATCCCGTGAAAATTTAATTAAATTCAAAATAATTAAATTAAAACAATGGAAAAACCAAACACTTATGATTTTCCGGGGAGTTATGAAAACGATCCAGGGTGATACTTTCCGGAGTTTGCGGACGCTTCCTTCCACCGTATAATCATCCAAACTCCAGGAATTAGTTTTATATACCCGAACCCGAAAGTTGAGAGAATTAATGTCCGAAGTTGAATAATAATTACATTAATCAAGCCGACTTGATAAACTCCGAAATCCAAAGAAAAAGGGGAAGAAATCGGTTTGAGAAAGATAGAAAGGATTCTATAAGGCGTGTATATCGCTGATTGCTAGGAGAAGGGGGGGAAGAAAAAAAGGTTAGAAGTGAGTGAACCGAAAGGAAATCCCAAATCATCCATTATTTCTGTCACCGCTTTTTAAAAGAATGCATCCCTTGGGAGGATACTTAACCCGCTAAGCCAGGGTAATAATGTGCAATGTCCCGCCTTCTTTCATTCAATCAGAACGGATTCAGGAATATTTTTTAAACGATTTTTTTTTTAAAAAAACAGACATCGGAAGTCTTTTATCAAAAAAAATTTTCCTTAGGGGATTTGGCGTTCTAGATAAATATTTGGAGAAGCCTTGAGGTTTTGAGGTAAAGTTCCTAGCTGATACATCAAAACCAAATATCTCTCCACAGCCATAAAACATTGTAACAGTTTTAGGCTGAAACGCGTCCGAATGTTTGAATCACTTAATTTAATTTTGGGCCACGCGTCAGCCCGAATCCCGGGCCGAACGCCTTAAGAATAAGATTCAGGTTCACGTGAGCAGTGGCGTAACAACCGGGCCCGCTAGTTCCCTCTTGCGGGGGGGCCCCCCGGCATAATTCATTCTTCATGGGGGCCCCCAAGAAATTTTCTAAATCTTTAACGGGGGCCCCACTTATTAAATCTGCGGGGGGGGGGGGGCCGAAAATATTTTTACGCCACTGCACGTGAGGTTAGGTGAATCTTACAGATTACCCCGCATGCGTCACCTCAAACATTAAAAACGCTACCTAGCGGCTTCGTTGTTTTTGGCGGGATTTTTAACATTCGAATTTCAAGTTGAATTTTCTGGAAACATATTTCGATGGATCTTTTCTTGCTAAGAATTTTTGAATCTGTTAATAATGTTTTCTAAATTCATGCAAGAATCCTATTACGTCAACACGTATTCTCATAGAGAACGGAATAATAATAGACATTGCGAGAGGGATATGAAGTCATGACACTTCTATTAGCATTAAATTTCTCGTTTTTGATAAAGTAAGCTTTAGGATTTTGGAAAGAAAAAAATTGATCTTCGAGCGCCTATTTTATTATGCGTATTTCCGAGTTTAGTCGATTACCAGAATTTTAAAATCAGTATCATCTCCGCGATCATCATTGCAATTTTTATCCTGGCTACAACCGCCAAAGACATGGACATGAAATCTAAGCGAAAACCGTTAAAACCATGAACCAAGAGGTTTTTCTGCCTGATTTGGGACATCCCGCAATCTTTCTTTCCATAACTAGGCGCAAGAAGTGGGATTTTTGATTGCGTAGCAAAAAAATCCTTCTACTTTAAAAGGGTTTTTGTTGCTTTGTTTCGTCTTTTCGAGAATAAAGGAAACGTGAATTTTCTTGCGCTGCAGTCCAACACTAGTAGCACAAAGCTAAAATATTGGAGCTGCTGCCACCGCATCTGCCCGTGCGATTTAGAATCTTGATATTTCTCGCTCCGACGGCCTGCTAAGAATAAAATGGTGAAGCTACGAGCTTGACACTCGAGGTTCCCTATCATTTTTTCTAAAATTTTTTTCCTAAAAATTAATTTTCTAAAACCGTTTTGCTTAAAAATTTTTTTTCCTAAAATAATTTTCCTAAAAGGTTTTCCCTAAAAGTATTCTCTCCTAAAATTTGTAATTTTTTAAAAAATGATTAAGGTTACATAGTTGTCCCTTAAGAGCAATTTTTGTCCCCCCCTTTCCGAATCGACGATTTCGGGAATTTCCTCAGCCAAGACTTACACCGAAAAATCAAACTTAAACTGCAATCATTTTTAAAATTTTGAATTTTGATAACAAAACATGAGAAATAAAAACAAACGAAAAATGTCTCAAGACGGTCGCAGAAACCAACAGAATTTAATTTCCCGCTTTTTGGAACGTGGAATGCACTGCACAGTGAGCAAGGGTCTCTCAAAAAATTAATAGTAGGAAAATAATATTTTAGAAATTTTAATTTAGAAAAAAAAGCGTTAGGAAAAAACTGTTAGGAAAAAACTTTTAGGAAAATTATTTTAGGAAAACAAATGTTTAGGCAAAACGGTTTTAGGAAATTAATTTTTAGGAAAAAAGTTTTTAAAAAAAAATTTTTTAGGAAAAAAATTTTAGGAAAAGTAATTGGGGACGGACACTCTATGTAGGGACAATTTACAGAGCCTTCGTTTCCTACTGACCAACTCTTTTTTGTTGTGCAAGATAAAACTCTACAGAAGAAAGTATAAACAAAATTATAAAATAAGAGACAAAAAAGATTAGAAAAAGATTTACTTTAAATTCCTAAAAGGCTAACAAGCAAAAATCAGTCACACAAGAAGGGAAAACTTCTGTTTTCCTTTTCCCGGTGCAACATCCCACTAATCCAATGCTTTTTAGCACTACTTCCCCGATCATCCCTCCCATCTTACCTTATTTTCATATTTTCTTATTCATTCATTTATATTTATATTCATATTTTTATTTTTATTTTATTCCTCCTTTTTTCCCAACGTGGACTTCTTCCGTCATTTCGCATTAAACTACAACGTCTCTTTCGCTTCTTTAAATTCAATAAAAAAAACCATTTACTCTTCGTTATGCTCTTCTTGCTTCTTAAATATCTTTCCCTAAAAATATTCATTCCTCTCGTAACATTTGTTTTTTTTTTTAAATTACGATGCAAGATAAAACATTCTTTTTTATCAAAGAAAAATGTGAAAAATTTTTGGGAAATCCGCCTGAAGAATAAAGAAAAAACCGTATCAACCTCGTGCTTTTTTTTAAAAAAAATTTTACTATAAAAAAAAATAAGATGGGAAGAGGGACACGGAAGAACGGAGCAACAAGATCAGTGTAACTGCAAACGAAAAAAAACAACACCTGGATATTCCCAAGAAAAGAGAGATGAAAAAAAAAAAAGAGGAAAATTTCGTCGACCGTAAATCACACTAGCAATTCCCCGCATCAAATCGTGCACGAATGCGAAACGTTCGAGAACAACGATTTCCCTGTCTTACGAAGCGACAAAAGCGTTGAAAGGATAATTTCAAAATATGCAAAACCGCAAGGACTTCACATTTTTTTTAAAAAAAAAAAATTTCCAACGGGAGATTTTCGGGGCTGGCTGTGAAAATTTCCATAACAATCGCAACAACGAGATTCGTCATCAGAGATCACCCAACTATCCCCTGTGCATGACAGATCCTGAGTTATCATCAAAATCCTGTTGTCCGGATATCTGACTGAACGATGAACCCTTTGAAATGGGGAGCGAAAAGGGAATCCTCGACGGTAATTAAAATTTGATCCCTTACGGTTCCCGGCGGGACTTTTAAACAAAGCGTAAACGCCGAAATTTCTGTATTGTTGCCAAGATGGGACCGATTTGTAATCTTGACGGTGCCTACGAGATAACGAGTTGTGTTTTCCTTTCCTCCCCTCCCCAATCTTGTATTTAATTCAACAAGCATTAAAAACCCCCTTTATAAAATCTAAAATTCAATCTTTTCCTTTTAACTTGTTCCGTATTTTAAAAGCAAACCGGATCTAGGAAAAGGAAAACAAAGGATTATTGGAAACAAAACCGACTAAAAGAAGATTAAACTAATAAGAGGAAGTTAATCCGAGTAAAGTAGAGGAGAGTTTGAAATCGTGCCTTGATGAAAAGTTGTGCCTGTGGAAAAAGTTAAAACTGTTTTCTATCTCTAATTAGCTGGAGGATACAAATGGTTGTTTGAGGATGGACAGGAAAAGTGTTCGGGGCTGAAAAAGTTTCATTTTCTCAAGCTTGTAGCCAGAAGTGAATAACTTGGAGGTAAAATTTCATGATGAATTAGTTCATAAAACACGAGTCTTCGTGACGTAGAAAGAGAACATGGACGGAAGATCATGTTCAGGATGAATTCTTGTTTGTGGCTAGAAAAAGGTTGAATGTCTAGAATGAAATTCGAAATGATGTTCACAATAGGGCTTTGTAAGATTACATGGTTTTTACCAAATCTGCAAACAAACCTCAGAACGAAAAAATTTTTACAAAAAACTAAGGTGAAAGAATGGGAATAATTTTTGAGCCATCAAGAAAAACTGGATTAATTTTTACGCTAGCAAAAAAATCACAGTAACTTAATTTTTGAGTTAGCAAAGAAAGATTGGAATAATTTTGGAGCCCGTAAAAAAGATTTGATTAATTTTTGAGCCGATAACAAAATAGACTAATTTAGATCCAGCAAAAAATTATAGTTTTTGAGCCAACAAAAAAAATTATTTTTTGGTAAACAAAAGGTTCAATTAATTTTTGAGCCAATAAAATAAGCAGGATTCATTTTTGAGCCAGCAAAAAAAAATTAAGAATAGTTTTTAAGCCAACAGATTAGAGTAATTTTCAAGCAAAAGATTTGATTAATTTTTGAGCCAGCAAAATAATTAGAATGGTTTTTGAGCCAACAGAAAATTAAGTAATTTTGAGCAAGCTAAAGATTTGATTAGTTTTTGAGCCAGTAAAAAAGACAAGATTCATTTTTGAGCCAGCAAAATAATTAGAGTGGTTTTTGAGCCAACAGAAAATAGAGTAATTTTTTAGCAAGCAAAAGATTTGATTAGTTTTTGAGCCAGTAAAAAAGACAAGATTCATTTTTGAGCCAGCAAAATAATTAGAGTGGTTTTTGAGCCAACCGAAAATGAAGTAATTTTTAAGCAAGCAAAAAATTCGATTAATTTTTTAGTCAGTAAAAAAAAGCAAGATTCATTTTTGAGCCAAAGAATTAAAGTCACTTTTGAGCCAGCAAAATAATTAAAATGGTTTTTGAGCCAACAGAAAATAGAGTAATTTTTTAGCAAGCAAAAGATTTGATTAATTTTTGAGCCAGAAAAAACACAAGATTCATTTTTGAGCCAGCAGAAAATTCTGATCTAATGGCATATAAAAGATAAAAATAAAATAAATTAGAGTAATTTTTGAGCCACCAAAAACATTTCGAGTAATTTTCAAGCAAACAAAAAGATTGAATTAACTTTTGAGCTGGTAATTCTGGATGCATTTTTTAGCCAAAAAAATTGGATTTTTGATCCAACGAAAATGGAAATAATTTTTGAGCCGGCGAAAAATTAAAAAAGGTTTTGAGTCCAAAAAAAATCTCTTCCAGCCAAAATAAATATTAGTTCACCAACTTTGCTCTCGTGAAATTTGACTTATTAAATTGATCAGACTTATAAACCGAACCCAAAAATCTTTGGTATTACCTCAAACATCCCAAAATTCACACATCTCTGACACTGCAAAATACATTACAAGGAAATCGAGCTGAATCCCGATTTAACGTTTTGTGCAAATAAAGTAGAGCAAAATTCTCAGAGTCTGCGGTTCCCTGACATTCTCTCATCGGTGCGGGTAAACTCCGCCGTGGTTCTTGATAAATAACGGAAAGTTTCCTCAACAATTAAAAGGCGAGAGATTCTTCTTTTCATTAAGGTCAGTAAAAGGATATAATGTCAGCGTGTTTTTATGTATGAAATCGCATTATGTCCCAGCATCAGTATTTTAAAGATCACATTTATTTTCACCATTGACTGATCTCTTTATCCCAAGACAGAAATGAAATCAATACTTAAAGTCGAAGCTTAAAGGCTTGACAGGATCATTCCAAATCGCTCCAAGCAGTGAAATAATAACTTTCTCGTCCCATAACTTTCTGGCTCTAATCTTTTTTTGTTTAGACGATTGCGAAACTAAAATGTACTAAATCGGATACTTTCAAAACTTTTTTTTTTGCGGTCTGACATGGCTTGAATTTATGAATTATCAATAACGAAAGGAGGGAAAAAAAAAGAAAAAGTCAAAGAGGAAAAATTTCGAATCTCGTTTTTTTCTCTGTTCTTTTTTTTTCGGAGAAATGACGTAATAATAAATTCTTCGGGAAAATCTTAGGTTAAATATTAGGTAACAGATAAAACGGAATTTAATTTCTCTTCGATTCGCAGATTTTCGCGAAATCGGGAAATTAATTAATTTATGATCATAATTTATCAGCTGAGACTAATTTTTGAATGAATCGTTTCAGATAATAATTTCATTACTTGTTTAAAAGCATTTTCATTCGGGTTCAAGTGTTTGAAGATTTGTGGGGTGGAGGAATCGAACGTGTATTTCTCCGTAAGGTCGATCGGTTTACAGATATAAAAAAAAAACTCGAAAAGGATTTATTTGTCTGTTTGTGGACGGAAGACTTTTAATGAGAGTAAAAGATTGGAGCTCCGAACTTAATTTAACAAGTTTGATTGGAGTTTATTGTTGGAGTCTAGATTAAAAATTAAACTCAACCCCTTGAGACCTTTTTTAAACCTAAGTTTAAGTTTTTCATTTGCTGAGGAGAGAGAGTTTAGTGGATGATGTTTGATAAAGTTAAGAGGAATTTTTTTACCGCTTCTTTTTCTCGAGTCAAGAAATTTTCAGAAGGTTGTAACCTATGTAAGGACAATTTAAATTAAATTTTATTTCTGTCATGTACGCTTGATAGCCCGCGAAAAAAGATTTTAGAAGGATCTCGTGGGATAGAATAAATTTTTTTCTTGTCGAACAAATTTTTTGATAAAGTTGTTTAACAAATCTTTTGATAAAGTTGTTTAACAAATCTTTTGATAATTTTTTTTGTAGTCGAACAAATATTTTCATATTTTCATATTTTCATCATTTTTTGTAGTCGAACAAATATTTTCATATTTTCATAATTTTTTGTAGTCGAACAAATATTTTCATATTTTCATAATTTTTTGTAGTCGAACAAATATTTTCATATTTTTATAATTTTTTGTAGTCGAACAAATATTTTCATATTTTCATAATTTTTTGTAGTCGAACAAATATTTTCAAAATTTTTTGTAGTTGAACAAATCTTTTGATAACTATTTCTTGTCGAACAAATCTTTTGATAAATATTTCTTGTCGAATAAATCTTTTGATAATTATTTCTTGTCGAGCAAATCTTTTGATAATTATTTCTTGTCGAACAAATCTTTTGATAATTATTTCTTGTCGAACAAATCTTTTGATAATTATTTCTTTTCGAGCAAATCTTTTGATAATTATTTCTTGTCGAGCAAATCTTTTGATAGTTTTCACTGAACACCCCAAAACTATAAAAATGAATATCTTTTGAGAATCTCAAAAAAGACTCAACTAAGAAAAAAGCTCCAGTTAGAAAATACACGTACTGAATTTTAAAACATGTATTCAACAACAAAATTGCTACAAACTTCAACAACCCATGACATAGGTTTCCTATTTCACTCGTGTAAAAGAAACCTTAAAAAGCTTCCCCCCTCCCTCCCATTTCTTGTCATACCGTTTCTTCTTGGAACTTTACGAGTAAGCAAACTTTATAAAACTTTCTACAAATGAATAGTGCCGATATTTTACCGAAAGTTTTCTCAAGTAGGTATCGTAAAAATTTCAATATCAAGTTATTATATTTTCTGTCGCTTTCCCTCTTCCTTTTCCGCTGTAGCCGCGATGAAAAAAAAAATCACTTATCAGTTCCTACACGAACTGAGCTGTACGTAAATACCTCGAACATCGATATTACCTTCCAAAAAAAAAAAAAAAAAAAGATATATTATTCTCTTTTGCTTATTCAAAAACATATTGAATAAGAAATGGATTTTTCTGAAGAATAAAAAATTGATCTTCAACGTTTTCAGCTACCGGAATTAAATTTCACCAAAGGAGAAAAAAAGGAAATAAGAAAGTTTTTAAAGGACCGTGAGAGGGGGGTGGGAAAAATCGGTCATGAAAATACCTTGAACATGGGAAGTTGCTGACAGTTTTTATATAAAATTTTGATTGAGAACCTCGTACCAAAATAACACGAGAGAGTTTATTACGTTTTACATGACTCCATGTTCATAATCGGTTAAGTTTATAACTTTGCTCTCCAAAAAAAAAAAAATTATTTTTCGGCGTCAGCTTTCAGATTTTAACGAAAGGAAATATTAATCCCAGGGAATATTTCAAACGATTTCTGATCCGAAATGCATCTAAATCTGTAAAGTTCAGAAACCACGGTGGTTTCATCTAAATCCCTGAAAATTTGATTAACTATCAGTAGAAAGCCCACAATATGAAATAGCTTTTGATAAACCTTCGACTGTGCTGAATTACTAGACTCAAGGAAAATCCCTCCTATCTTTGAGCCTCCCCTTTCGTCCCCTAAAGCTCCCCCGTTCTTTTCCGCCATTCGCCGCAATTTACATCTCCGCTCGGGGAGTCGTACTTATAGGGGTTTTCCCTCCCAAACCTCCCACTTTCTAACTCCACATTTTGCATCAGCTTTTCTCTGTTCCACAATCTGTTGTTCGCTACCCAGTGAAATTTTGTATACTTGTTTCCTCCGTATCATTGCTTCACCTCTTTTCCAGATTATCCATTTAGCTAAAATCATTTTTAATAAAAATACTTCAAATATTTTATCAAAACTTTTTTTTAAATATTTTGGCGAAAGTAGCTAAAAATCAAACGAAAATAGAAAAAAAAAGTATCATTCACTTAAGAAAAGAAAGTACGGTTTCCTGATTTTTACGGTTTCTTGATCTTTTCCCATTTTTTAAGCTTTTTCGATTCGCTATCCTACTTAAGACCAATCAAGCAAAGGTTTTTCCGGAATTCCATAACTTTCACCGTTTTCCCTTTTTTTTTCTATTTCCTCTCTCGAGTTTTTTTCCAGCCGAAACAAATTTAGAAAGGGAAACATGAAAAGTAACGTGGAATGAGTGATTTTCATTGAGCGAGACTTTATAAAGCTAACTTTCTCCCCGAAAAGTTGCAAGCAAGAAATATACCGAGGATTTTCTTCCCCGGTATTTAAACCCATCCAGGCTGAAATTCAAAACTTACGATCCGCAATTTAATGTTTAATGTCGCTGTAGCTGCTATTTCCCTCAACCGCGAGGTCTTTAAAATCCACTAATATCAGCTAGTCGAATATATATACTTTAAAACGAGTAAAATGAAGTTTTCAAAAATAAATCTTCCCAAAGTAAAGCAGTTTGGTTTGAATAAACAACTTTACACTTTCCTTACTCATTTACCGAAAGTTGAGCTTCTCGACATCAACTAAGGTTTACGGAAATGGAAAAGTGTTTGGTCGGCTTTTTCGTTTCCGGGTTTTATTTTCATTCGAGAGGTTTTTGTACAAAATTAAAATGGGGTTTTAGATAGAAAAGAACAGAGGCGAAGGTCAAAAAGACTCCGGAAAAACTAAATTAGCCCCAAAAAAATGTACAGAGAAAAATACATACGTCGAAACTTTGTCATACAAATCTCACAGATTCTAGAGCTGTGAGATCCTCCGATTTAGGCCGCGGTTACATTGGTCCGAAATTTTTTCGAAGGCTTTCGAAGGAGTTTCTACGGCATTTTGGCGTACAAGATCGAATTTGCTAAAAAGCCCAAACACACAGCATTTCCTATGTACTTATGCCCTTTTTGGATTATACTATTCTAGACCATTCCTAACGGTTTATGGTTTCTTACCTCTATATGAGCTACAGCGACGCGTTAGTTCATTTCCAAGTAAACATCGTTTGCAAAATAATTTAATTTATTTTTTGAGTATATTTAGTAGATATTTGGTTTTTTTGAAATTTTTAACAATCGGAAATGAAATGAACGTTGAAAAGCGAAGTACTTTAGCTAAATAAGTATGCTGCTTCAGATCTTCGTGCTTGAGAAATTTGGAAGAAAGAGAAGGATCCGCCACAAGAATTAATTTTGGTAGCGTAATATATACAAAACTGGACCGGACTGTTTGTGGAGGTGTTGTTCTAGGCCACCTCTGCTCGTGAATGAGAAGGATGAGAGTCCTATTTACTCCAAATTTGAAAGGAAAACGTAGCTATTATGAGTGTCGAACTATTGAGGATGTGCCAGGAAGAAAACCTCTCACAATGCGGGAGCGAATCTCAATTCAAGTAAATGCCAAGTGAAAGAAAAAAGATTCTGGGAAATGTTTTTCTCACTTATTCAGGTCAGCTGTACGTAAGACTACCTGGATTATTAAAATAAATTCCTCCAATAACTCTTTTACATTTCGCAACAACGAAATGGATCAAACTCAACATACCTTCACATCATCAACCCGCTACTCTTTATTCCGCAAACATACCACACACCCACTCACTTTAAAATCTAATAACCTCTCATACACTTTCTTCCCTTTCTGGTTTCATTCAAAACGCATCAACATATCAGATTACAAAACTTCAATATCAAACAGAAAGTAATTCAATTCCCATAATCTGCGATACGCATACGAAACAATACAGTCATTGTTAATGTAACCGTATCCGCTTTCAGGAAATATTAACCAATAACCACTGCTCACGGTAAATTCCAACAAACCTACAGCTGCTCTTGGATAAATTTCAACCTGGCAGGCTTGGGTATTTTGAAAATAAAAACATTTCAAATACTATTTTCAAATATCAAAAATACTTATTTCAAATAGCAAAATCAAAAACTATTTTCTATTTCTATTTTTACTTCATCATCCAAGTATTTTTACTTCGAAAATGGTTTCTTCTCAAAATAGTTTATTTACATTATTTTATTCTAAAAATGTTACTATTTTTTTTTGCTTAGGAGACTTTTTTTTCAAATTCAAGATTTTTCATTTTATTTGGATTATTTTAAGATGAGAAATTTAAAAAAAATACTTTTAGATGTTTTTTTGGTTTCATTTTACGGACCCAATTTTTTTTAAAGTGATAAAAACTATTTTAAAAATCTATTTTAAAAAAACTACTTTAAAAATCTATTTTAAAAAAACTATTTTAAAAATCTATTTTAAAAAAACTACTTTAAAAATCTATTTTAAAAAAACTATTTTAAAAATCTATTGAAAAAAAACTATTTTAAAAATCTATTTTAAAAAAACTATTTTAAAAATCTATTTTAAAAAAAGGCGTGTATTTAAAGTGGCGGTAACTTTTAATAAAACTGGCAGTTATTTTATTAAAAATGGCAGTGAATTTAATAAATTGGCAGTTAATAATTTAAAGAGGCAGTTAATAATTTAAAGAGGCAGTACTTTTGAGGCCAGTAAAATGAGGGAGGAAAAGGCGGTAAAAAAAATATTTAGACAGTAAAAAAAATATTTTGGCAGTAAAAAAAATACTTGTGCAGTAAAAAGAAATATTTCGGCTGCAGGAAAAAATATTTTGGCAGTTAGGAAAAAATATTGTGGAGGTTATTTGTCATTTTTAATATAACAGAGGAAAAAAAGAAAATCAAAGCAAAACAATTTGATTTCGGACGCTTCAGATGCAATCAGGAACGGATTTGTGGAGGTATTCGGCGATGGAAAAACATTAATCGTCTGTTGGGCGCATGTAAGACGAAACATATCTCAAAAGATTGATGCATTAGTCGACGAAGAATTTAAGGTTGAAATTTTATGTGACATTGACTTTTTGCAACTGTCATCAAGTAAAGAAATCTTTGAAAAAGCAGTTATACTTTTTTAAAAAAAATGGAACGACAAGAAGCAAAAAAAATTTGTTGATTATATGGCCTCTGGATGGTTTGGATCTTTTTGTAATTGGTACGAAGGAGTTGCTTCCCGTACACCTTCAACAAATCGTAGACTTGCCTCATGAAAAGGAAAAGTGGATGGAAGGAAATTGCACGTGCCCTGCTTTTTTTAAGCAATACCTCTGCAGGCACATCATCGGGATGAGTATCCGGCTGAAATATGCAAAGCCACCTCCGGCAGCAAAAACAGTACCAATTGGGGAAAAAAGAAAAAGAGGAAGACCGAAAAAGTCTACGAAAGCTTTGCTTAGACATTAATTATCAATGGTAAGTTAATTTTTTTACTGCTTTCCCTCATTACTGCCACCTTATTACTTCCCAGTTCCAAAAAAATTATTGCCGAAAATTATTAAATTGACCACCCATTTATTTAATTTACTGCCGAATTTATTATTGTTACTTCCCTAAAATAAATTTAATTACTGCCAATTTTTTTTTAAAAATAACTGCTAAACTGGAATTTTTCGACCGCCAAAATATATTGTCGCCTTAAAAAAACTATTTGTAAAATACTATTTTTCTACTATTTTCTATTTATTTTCTATTTATTTTCTATTTTTCTATTTTTTATTTTAAATACTATTTTCTATTTAAAATAGTTAGTCAAAAGACTATCTTCTATTTTATTTCAAATAGTCAAAAACTGAACTATTTCCTATTTCTATTTGAAATCGTATTCTCAACTATTTTACCCAAGCCTGCAACCTGGCAAAATCCCATATTACGTCAAAAACATAACTTAAATCAAAAAACAGGCTTTTAAAAGAAAATAAGTAATCTTCGCCGGAAGGTACTCGCACGTAGTCTCGTATGAAATTTGATCCGGATCAACGCGCATAACACTTGACGTATAAAGAATATCCCTTATCTCAAAGTTTTAGCCGGAAGTTCTCAAGCTTTAATATCCTCCGCGAAATAATTCTCCTTGCTGACTTTTATGATGTCGTTATTCTGCATATAAAGAATCTTGAAGGGGATAAAACAAATTCGTTCATTAACTTGAGCTGTGATTTAAATTAAAGAGAAAATCTCTCGATATCGGACGCAGGGGGGGAAGGAAAAGGCGACGAAACGAAACCGCTAAAGATAAATCGTTTCTAATTTATTCTTCGGCCAAAAACCTGAATTCAAAAGGACCCTCCCCTCAAAAACGTTTGGATTTATCCATTGTTCCCTCCTTCGAAAGCGCGGAGCATTTTATCGGTCAAAATAGGTCATCCACCATTTTAAGATTTAAATTTCTACTTTATCAGCCACGTAACGGATAATTTTGACTTCCGTATTAAAGTTTCATTATTTAATGAATGTGAATGACGCGTGGAGGGGGAGGAGGAGGAAAAACGAGAGATAGAAATGTTAGGCTTTCGATATTGGACGAGCGACCACATCAAACGCAGAAACGCTCTCGTTCATTATTCGTTACCAATTCTTCGTTTCTATCCCGAAATTTAATATGTATTCACTATTTTCAATTATTGGTGCTGTTTGTATTTTGAAAATTTCCCAAAACCCGGTTTTCCGTTTGTATTTTCCCATGCGTTTCCTGGTTTACATGTATATAATAATAAAACGGAATATCTTTGCCTAATGCTTTCTCTATAACGAACTTAAAGCGGTGGTTTCCTTTAGATAAATGGGATTTCTGACGCGCTAAGAGCACCTGTTTGCGCCATTAATAATTACTGGTTTAGGAATTTGCATATATAAGCGGATTTTCTGAAATAACAGCTATGGCAATGATATTGGTTTTTAGTGGGTGTGTTGGAAAATTTGAAATTTTCATAGCGCATAATCTTATTTTTAGATAAATGACATCTTGAAATTTTTTTTTACTTCTCCATAATAAATTAACATTTAAGCCGGTATTAAAAGATTAGTTTTAATACAATGATCTCTCTTGAAGACATTCCCACTACAACTCAAAATTAATGACGTCCCTCTACAAAAAATTTAATTTTTACTTTCCCCTTTAAAAATAATATTTACTCGAGTAATTGTCACAATATTTATTTATAAGAGGAAATAAATTAAGCTGCATATTAATCTGAAGGGATTTCGTATCGGTTAAAACGAACATCGGCAAATATTTATTTTCCCGATAGATTATCCATTTCGTTTTCACAACGAGAGGTAACGCAATTTTCCATCTCTCGAAAAAAAAAACCTTTGCAAACGATTTCCCCTGGAAAAAAAAATAGCCAAGATGACGAGGGCTTAGCACGGCAAACATGCATCATCCGAAATAATCATCGCCCGAGTTTTTCCGAGTCGGGAAACTTCAAAAACCGATCAACGAAAATAAATATCGTTTTATAAAACTCATTTCCAGCTCTCTCTCTCTCTAGCCATCACGGGTTCTGACAAACATAAACATAAGAGAATCCGGTAATTACAACTTTATGATGGAAAACTGGCTTTCCCAATGTTTTTAATTAAAATGTAAATCGATACAAAGATACCTATGGCTTTTCAGACCTTTTGCAAATATTAATTTATGTATTATTAATAAAATTGAAAAACGAAAGATTTGAATTCATTAAAAAGGCAAGATGAACAGTGAATCGCGTCGTATACTAACTTTGCCGCTGTTCTGATTAATGAAAAAGTGGCATCATTATTCAGCCTGCATGCGTTTGATCATCCAAATTCCGATTTCTGGAATCAAATATTAGCCAGGAAAAAAACGACTGAAAAATCGGAATCAGCGACTAAAAATTTGCCGAAATTGAACCCCATATCGTGTTTTCAAATTGGAGTCGAAATTTCGAAAATCGGAAAAAGGGCAACAGGTATTAAATCGAAAAACCGACCAAAAATTTGAAATTTCAGACCATTATTTAGTCGAAATCGAGTACCATGTTGCCATATCGTGTTTTCAAACCGGAGTCGAAATTTTGAAAATCGGAAAAAGGGCAACAGGTATTAAATCGAAAAACCGACATAAAATTTGAAATTTCAGACCATTATTTAGTCGAAATCGAGTACCATGTCGCCATTGAAATAAAATTTTTTGTTTTCCTAAATTTTTCGAAAAAACGAATTTTTAGAGAAAAGTATTAAGTTTCTATTTACAAAATACCAAATAGATAGTAGCAGTCGTTTTCAATAAATTCACAGTAAAGTGGATTATTGCCCAAAGCAAACTGAAAATTTTTGATTTTCCCGAATTTTCTTAGAAAAGTTGCGAATGAAAAATTTTTACGGGAAGACATCGTTTTTTATCGAAAACAATAGAAATTGTAAAAACAATTTTTTTAAAAAAACCGAAAACAAAGCATTTTCCAAAAACTACATAAATTTTTATCGAGAGTAGCTTCCCAGATTTTCCCGGTAAAACCAAATTTTTCAAAAAATTCGTAGAGGAAAAATTTTTAGGGAAAGATATCAAGTTTCCATTTACGAAAAACAAAACAGATCGAAAGAGCCATTTTCAAAAAAATTGTTAAAATACAACATTTCTAAAACTAAAAAATTTTTAGTTTTCTCTTTTTGATTTTTTAATGTCGAAATTTTGCTTTTCACTTCTATGAATCGTTTAAAATGACTTTAATTTTCACGATAAAACTCTTAGCCAAATGATACTCATTTCAAAATTAAGAAACTTTGTTTATAGGTAAAAAAATCATTTTTCATCGTCATAAATAATTAAGTAAGCGTTACGTTAATAATAATATCTCGCGGTTTTTCCAGTGAAAATTTCTTTTTTTTAAAAAAAACGTTTTTTGAAAAATCGACGATATAAAACGTCAGTCAATCATGATTCCAGGGGAAGATAAGCAAATGCGGAGCAACAAACTACTCAAGTTTAAACACGTCAATTTGGATGTAAGTCCTCGTACGTGCAAGTTTTTCCTTTTTTCTTAAAGGGAAAACGAATTTTCGTTACTGTAAGAAATGTTTGCACTTTTTCAACTATTTCCTTTTTTCTTTTCAAGTGCTCTTGTTCCTTCTTCCCTTGGGATGACAAATTGACGATGTATTTAAATTGCTTAAAAGGAATTCTTTATTAATTATGCGATATTTTAAAATTTTAATCATCCCTTTGTTGTTGAGAATAATGAAAATTTTAAGAAAAGGAAGAATGCGTGATGACGCGTACGTGAGGTTGCCAAATTGATCCTTGATTAGTATCAGCTGCTTTTGTGTTATGGGATTTCCCCCTTCCTTTTTATTAAAAAAAAAAAAGAGACTTTTAAAAAATAAAACTTGCTGAAATTTTTTTTGCCCTGTAATCCGGGTTGTACTTGGGATTTTTGAAGTTTAATCACGGAACGAGATAAGAAAATTAGAAAGAAGAATGGAGAAGCGAACATTATGAACATTTTACGGGATTCTTCCCCGGTAGCGATCGAAAAACTGTTAGTTAGTTAAGAATAACTTTTTTGAAAATTTATATTCGGAAGGAAACTTTTTTTTTAAAAGAGGAAACTTTCTGAAAAATTGAAAATTTGTAGCAAGACTATTTTTTTTCTCTTTTGCCTTTATGAGAGGTTTCGGTTTAAAAATAAAATATTGCCGGAGGATCTTCGTATTGTATCCAAAAAAAAAAAAGTGGCTTGTAAGGAGAAAGAACACGGGCAGCAATTAAAAAGTTATCAAAAGAAAGGTTAACATAAAAACGAGTAAGTTTATCAAAAAAAAATAATTTTTCCAACGCATCTGAATATTCTTTTTCATAAAAACAACAAAAGAGAATCTTTTGAATTGAAAAAGGGCTTCTTTGGGATTCGCGCAGAAAAAAACTGTAAAACATGAAGAAAAATAATTAAAAACTGAGAAGAAGCGATCGAAATTAGAAACAAGGTCTCACAAGGAGTCGAAATAATCCTAATCCAGGCCGATTTTAAGCCAAATTTTGAGAGGCCTCTTTTGACTTGGCTCTGATGACAAAGAGTTGACTTTTTTGCTTCGCAGAAAAAAAAAGCTTAAATTGTCTGTTTGAGGAGGAAGTGGGAGACGAGAATTTTTTAACAGACGTTTTTCAATGATGTCTAGAGAAAATGTGAAGAGATGAATATGAAAATAACAAATTTTTTTCCCCCTCTGATTTCTATTCAAAATTAATCACTTGTGAACAAAACGAAATGGTATCCTTTCAACTGTAAATGCATGCGGAGAAGCTGACTATTACGATCGGACATGACTGGAAGGAGTCGATCAAATATAAAATTGACAAGTATTCTTCAAAGCGAAGTCCTGTCAATTTTTTCTAATGTGTTTCTGTTATTCAAAATCAAAGGACGGGGGAGATTTTTTTTTTTTTTTGAAAATATAAAGCTATAAACGGTTGCCTGAACAGCGTTTTAAAGCAATGTAGATGTCGGGAAATGATATGAGGTTGTCACGTAGGGCTAAGGGCTACTAATGGCCGAAAATTGGCAGGAAATTGAAATAACTATTTTGGATTATCGATCTTAACGTTGATATCACAATTATTGCAGAAATGTTGCAGGATGTTGTTGCGATGTTGGAAATATCGTGGTAACATTGATCAACACACATAGTAACATTGGTAACATTGCGCAAAATTCATGGTAACATTGGTAACAATGAGCAAAACCCATGGCAACATTGTGCAGCACACTTGGTAACATCAGTAACATCGCGCTCCATACTTTGTAACATCGGTAACATTGCGCTCCACACTTTGTAACATCGGTAACATTGCGCTGCACACTTTGTAACATCGGTAACATTGCGCTGCACACTTTGTAACATCGGTAACATTGCGCTATACACTTGTTAACATCAGTAGCATTGCGCTACACACTTGGTAACATCGGCAGCGTTGCGCTACACACTTTGTACCATCGGTAACATTGCGCTACACACTTGGTAACATCGGTAGCATTGCGCTATGCACTTGGTAACATCGGTAACATTGCGCTACACACTTGGTAACATCAATAGCATTGCGCTACACACTTGGTAACATCGGTAACATTGCGCTATGCACTTGGTAACATCGGTAACATTGCGCTATACACTTGGTAACATCGGCAGCATTGCGCTACACACTTGGTAACATCGGCAGCATTGCGCTACACACTTGGTAACATCGGTAACATTGCGCTACACACTTGGTAACATCAGTAGCATTGCGCAATACACATGGTAACAATGGTAACATTGCGCAATACATAGTAACTTTGCCCAACATTGCGCAAAATCCATGGTAACATTGGTAGCATGGTAACATTGCGCAAAACTCGTGGTGACATTTCGCAGCACACTTAATAACATCGGTTACATTGCTCAACACACATGGTAACAATGGTAACATTGCGCTACACACTTGTATAATAGGTTGTTTTATTTATTCCTAATTCTCACCTAATATTGCTGGCCCAAAAGTTACTCACCGGCTCAGAGACTCTTTTCTCTGAGGGGGCTGCCGCTGCAGCTTTCGGACACCTTCTGTCTGAGTTGAGTCTATATAGTGAGAGAACATCGACCGACTATCACGGCTCCTTTTATTGTATTTTTGGGGACACCGAAATAGCGGCAATCACAGTCTTCTTCATTGCGATCATAGCTTCCTTTGTTAAGAATCTGAGAACATTGTCAACCGTAAATCTGACAACACTGCTTGAATTCCATATTTAACTTGTAGGAATTTTTACATTAGGACGTCAAAATGGCTCCTGCAAGAACAGCCAAGTAGAACTTATGGTTGCTGTTCTCCCACTACGCAGGGCTCCAGTCTCCTGTGCTGTACCAACAGGGCTTCAACTTGCCTGAATTTATGTTATGCTAAGACTGCCAAGTTGACACTTGCTCTCATAACCCTCCAAACACCGAATCAGCATCAATCTAGAACTCGCAAAATCATTTCTCTCAAAATTTACCCAAAACCCACGATTCGTACCATTCTCTGACGAGAAATCCCCATCAGCAATAATCAAAATCCCATTCGCCCACATCCCAATCTCAAACGTCTCAAGCTTTTCCAAAACCATTTCCCCAATCACTTTATTATAAAGCGATTTCAGGATCCTTTAACACATTCATTTAATCAATATCGCCCAAGTCCTTTTAATCCCAGTAAAGATTTCGCCCGAGGCAGAATTAAGTACGACAAGTGACAATGTCTGGGAAATGCGAAAGACGACAATAACACTAAGGTCATTCACGCCCTCTTTAACCATCTGAAAGGCCAATAATGTTGGTTTATGAAGTAACTAGTTAATCTATAAGATTATCGGGTTTAAAACACCCCTAGCACGCCGGAGGTTCCTTTACACCGGTGGTGTGGAAAATAGATTTTCCTTATGAATAATGATTTCCCATGCAACTCGAGGATGAAGAGAGAGAGACATAAAACTGAACAAGATTCTCCTTCACCGCTTAAGAGTCATGCATTTATTAAAACCGTCTCTCACGTTTAACTTACGGATAATCCCTTTCGCTCTTGATTAATTATTCCGAATGTTTCAATCGCTGGGAAGCACTGATTTTCCTTGCAAAATCCGAGTTCCCCACTAAAGTAATGGATATCGTCGTTTTTTGAAATCCCGCGGGAGGTTTCCTCTTTGGAGGAATACTCGAAAGCCCATTTCCTTAAATCAAGAACTGTCGGCGGATGTCTATTGTTTGATGTGTTGAAGGGTCACATTTTAGTTAAGATCCGAGCGAAGATTCAAAGGGGGGCGGGTACCCTATTCCTTCCATAAAACCCTCACGGATATTGATTCCATGATAGGTTCCGTCGATTCCTCCGATTTTAATTTAAAACGTGCCTCACTTTCTGCTTTTGCACGCACGCTATATCGTCGCCTTGCCCTTGTTTACATGCGGGTTTCGTCATCCGTTTCAAATTTTAAAAAACATTTTAACCCCCTTCATCATTTCCGCAACTTTTATAATGTCTTTACTTTTTCCCTCCCTGTTTTTTTTAAAAAGAATAATCTCGCGACGTTTAAGCTCTTGTAAATATTTATTTTGCGTATTAAAATTATGCGAGAGAAAAACGAATGAACCAACACGAATTCATCTAAAGGGCACAAAAGCCTAACAGCGTAATGAAATATATGAATTTAAATTAAGGAACTTTAATTCTCTTGGCAACATCCAACTTAATAGTCCTCAAGCAAAACAAAAGGAAAACGTATACCGAGAAAATGAGTCCCTCGGTCTTCTTTTTTTTTTTTACTTTCATTCCTTAACAAATAAGATTTCCAGGTTTGTGTTTTTTTTTTACTCGGGGAGATTCTGGATTATGCCTTTTGTTTAATGCTGCTCTTGGGAAGGAGAACAACGTTTGGTGTATTGCAGAAAACGTTGTTAGAGTCCAGAGCTAAGAAGTTACGGTTTTAATTTGTTTCAGGTCAAGCTGGTTCCCAGGGAATTTTTTCAGAAGAAAATATTGTGAAGAATTTGAGGCTTCTAATATTTGACACTCGTGCATATATCACGCACACACTAAAAAATATTGATGTCGGCTTTTTTTGTCAACAGGCCCTCACTGGCCCACCGGGCTACTGTGCAAATCCTTGTGAGGCCCTCAAAGTGATGCGCCCTTTTGCGTTCTTGAGTTTTCAACAATAAAAAAAATTTCTCCGCATTCTAAGATGATAGGGTTCTTATGGACTAATCAGTAGTTCACATAGTCTTCTTAGAGTGCAGGCAAATTTTTTTCTTCATCAAAAATTAAAATTTTAAAAAAAGCGCCCCTAGTTTTTTTGCCTAAGCTCTTCAAGTGGAGTCAAAGCAAAATGAATGTATAATTTTCATAAGAAAATGTGACAAATTTTTTAAATAGGCTACTTGCATGAATTTTTAAAACGTCATTAACCGGTCCTTAAATTCTTATTTAAGGTTTCCCATGAAAAAATTGGTCAAAAAAATTTTATTACACAGGTAAAAATTTAATTTGAAATTCAAATTCTAGAAAGCCCGCCAAAAATCACCATACACCATGATTGAGCTAATGACGTCACAACTGAGTTGAATTCTTTTACTTCATTGGCTGATTTTTTGCGCGCGAAAATTCTACCAATAGGAACAAAGGATCCGACTCAGTTGTGACGTCATATATTCATGGTCGGTTTTTGGCGGGCTTTCTAGAATTTGAATTTCAAAGCAAATTTTTCGGTATTTAAAATTTGTTTTTTGATCAATTTTTTTTTGGTAAGTCTCTATTGTTAATCGAAGAATTAATATTTAATAATAAATTTGCGATTTTAAAATTTATGCAAGTGGCCTATTCTATTTCTAAATAATAAAAAAAATAAACTCTTATTCTAAGAAGACAGGGCGCTTATGGACTAATCAGTAGTTCGCCCCGTCTTCTTAGAATGCAAGAGGATTTTTATTTTAATAAAAATCGAAACAAAAGAATCCCCATTTCGGGGATTTTTGCTTGCGCCCTTTGAAAGAGCCAGTCCGGGCCTGTTTATCAAATATTGAAGTCGACACTTTATGGGCCCACACAATACAACTCTTGCTCTCAAAAATTCTAATTAGAAATTCCCCTTCAAGCTTAAAAATTAGTAACCTATACACGAGCTAACTAGTTTACGTATGATTTATTGTAAAATCGGTTTTGTCCGATGAAATTTCCTTCTAAAGGATTTAATTCGTTAATGACAGGTTTTGACAAGACTAAAATAGAGTTAAACAACGAAACGAGGTTCCGGAATCATTCCGTTCAAGCCCTCCCGTAAATCTCAACCTGATTATCGGATTTCACATTTAACCTTCGGAACTACTCTCGACAAATAACATTGATTAAATGTAACTCAATAAGTCAAAAATAATGTTAAGCTACACCGTGGGAAAACCCTTAAGTGGAGAATACGGTAATTAGCTATTCATGTTTGAAAAGGAAATCGGAAGAAAATATCTGTGGGCTTGGTTACGGGAACGTAAGACTTTAGGTGAGTTAATATCAAAAGGATGAGGGAAAAGGGAGGAAGAGTTTACGGAACACTCAGACTTCACGTCACGTAGAACCCAAGCAACATCCTGCTTTTAATTTGATTTAGTTTACATCATTTTACCTGGTTAATATGACGCCCAGGTTTTTGTCTCGCTGACTTCTTTTCCCTCCTTTTCGTTTTTTTTTATTCCCTCCTCACTTTTTTTTTTATACGAACAAACAAAGCTTCGAAAAGCCTCCTTTGTTTTTATTCGGGATTAAAAAAAAAAAAAAAAGTCGCGCGACGTACTTTCCAGCGAAGCGTTCCGAGCACGTACTCTTAAATTGTCTGGGGAGGAAAAGCGTGGAAAATGAACTCGAGTCGAAAGCTAACGTCAAACAACGATAACAACATCGAAACGGTAAAAAGGGAAAAAAAAGTTTAAAGAATCGAAAACTGTTCACTGAGGACGACGAACAAAATACCAGATAAGTTGTACTTTTAAACTTCTCTTTTATTTTCTTTTGAGTCATTGTGAGATAAAAAAGGTTCTCTTCAATTTACTTCCTCTTTTTTTTCCTTTTTTTAAGTCCTTGTTTTGTTTTTCGACACATTTTTTAAAGGTTCTTATTTTTTGAGTTTTGAAAATAGAACTTTATAAAAAACATTTGTATGATCTTGCTGTTTCCTCAAAATATCTTAGCACTGTAGGATAAGATCTAATCAGGAAGCCACAATCAGGTAACATAAAATGTAGCTCCTCACTCAGAGTTGTACTTGTGGAAAGGAGACATTATCATCTAATTACAGATAAAACCATGGGCAATCGCTTTGGGCCTAAAAATTTTTTTAAATTTTTTTTTCTTTGGAACAAATCTTTTAAGAATTTTTGTTAGTCGAACAAATCTTTTAAGAATTTTTGTTAGTCGAACAAATCTTTTCAGAATTTTTGTTAGTCGAACAAATCTTTTAAGAATTTTTGTTATTCGAACAAATGTTTTAAGAATTTTTGTTAGTCGAACAAATGTTTTAAGAATTTTTGTTAGTCGAACAAATGTTTTAAGAATTTTTGTTAGTCGAACAAATGTTTTAAGAATTTTTGTTAGTCGAACAAATGTTTTAAGAATTTTTGTTAGTCGAACAAATGTTTTAAGAATTTTTGTTAGTCGAACAAATGTTTTAAGAATTTTTGTTAGTCGAACAAATGTTTTAAGAATTTTTGTTAGTCTAATACTTTTGATCATTTTTCCTTGTCGAATACTTTTGATCATTTTTCCTTGTCGAATACTTTTGATCATTTTTCCTTGTCGAATACTTTTGATCATTTTTCCTTGTCGAATACTTTTGATCATTTTTCCTTGTCGAATACTTTTGATCATTTTTCCTTGTCGAATACTTTTGATCATTTTTCCTTGTCGAATACTTTTGATCATTTTTCCTTGTCGAATACTTTTGATCATTTTTCCTTGTCGAATACTTTTGATCATTTTTCCTTGTCGAATACTTTTGATCATTTTTCCTTGTCGAATACTTTTGATCATTTTTCCTTGTCGAATACTTTTGATCATTTTTCCTTGTCGAATACTTTCGATCATATTTTTTTCTCATCAATGTTTTCAAAAAATATCCCTCATAAAAATACTAAAACAAACTCCATTAGCGCAAATAAGTTTTGAAGAGGAAATTCTAGAGAATATTTTGAAACCCGGAAAATTCTGAATAAGTTTAGTGTCAAACATTCATCCAATATTTTCAAATCGCTTTCCAATACTCATCAGAGAGAGCAGCTATTAAGCAAAGCGTTTATTTATTCATTGCCAACCAATTTATAAATTTTTAAAATCGCTTAATAAATCTTTTTATTTGAAAAAAAAAAACAAACTACACGCCCAAGAGAAAAATTGCGTTTCAACGTAAAAACAGCAAAATCGATTTTTTTTTAAAAAAAAATCACCCTCATTTGATATTCAGCCTGCGAATTAAGAGATTGTTCCCAGGAAATGAGTGGCTCGTGGCTCGTTTCAACATCCCACTCGTATAATTTCCATCGAAAGGCTAGAACTGAATTCTCTCGAGGGTTTAAACGGATTCGGATAATATTTTAAAGTATGTATTAGCCCAGCCGGCCTCCTTCTTCAAAAAGCCCACCCATTTCTTGTCGTTAATGTTTTTGCTTTGGCCATTTATGCGGTTTGGGGGAAAACTAAAAGTTTAATCTAGGAAATGATTCTCTCCCCCCGGGTTGGTGTAGGTATGCCCGAAATTTTCTAATTAGGAAAAAAGTAGGAAAGAAAAATCATTTTGGCAAAAGTCCATTTTATTTTCAAACCATTCGCAATTTTATCCTTTTCTCTTTTAATATTATCGGACTGCTTTGTTTTCACAAATAAATGAATCTGTTGGGACTCAAAGAAAATGATATGTGGGGAGAGGAAAAAAGAGGAAATTTATGACTTAAAATGAAATGCCTTCTTACGCAGGGCGAATCATCGCCGCCATCATCATCACTTGCTTTGTCTTGCGGAAACTTTAAAATAAATGGCGGTTGAGTTTAATGAGAGAAAGAAGAGGGGGAAAAAAAACACACAGGTCGAATTCATTTCAAAAACTTAATTTAAAGCGGAGTGGATGAGAGGGAGCCACAGGTGTGTCTCTTATTTCATGTGTAAATTTATGGGCAAATTACTCGTATCGCCCCCCCCCCCCTTCCCCCCTTCTCCCCCACGCCATTCACGTCCTATTAATTTCATCCTAATAAAATGCCGTTTTTTACTGCAGGGAAAACTACTTAGCCATTTCAAAGTTTCAAAATAGTTTTAGTTGATAGTCGTCCGGATGATGCTGCGGGAATTTAGCGGCATTAGCGGAAATGAAAACGGGGACGATACTCGCGATGTTGATGCTGGTAATATAATGCACTTTGTCGGGGTAATATTAAATCCGTTTTGTTGTTGCGATGGGAGAAGAAATGCGTGATCCATTTCATGATAAAAAGGTTTTACGAGTTAAAGCTTTTCAAATTATAAGCGGGCTGCTGATGCATTCAGCTAAGTTTCGATGCGTTACCTTTTCAGTCTCTTTACTTTCTCAGGAGTTAATTTTAAATTCCGGAATTGGTTTGATGATCCACGGGGAAAACTTAATTAGTGTTCTTGGGAAGTGCACGGAAAATATAAACAAGGCCTAGGAGCTTTATTTTTTAGTAAACATTGTGTGCAGTGATCAAACTCAATTTCTTATCAAATTTTCGGGACTTAAGGAAGAAAAAAGGACTTTTCAGGGACTTACAAAAATGAAAAATAAATTTAGATCATATTTCATTTTTTTCAAAATTTTTTGTTAAGTTTTTTGATAATAATTGAACAAACTTTTTGATAATTTTTTCTCACTAGGCAAACCTTTTCATGATTTTTGATAGTCGAACAAATGCATTGATAATTTTTGTTAGTCGAACAAATGTATTGATAATTTTTGTTAGTCGAACAAATGTATTGATAATTTTTGTTAGTCGAACAAATGTATTGATAATTTTTGTTAGTCGAACAAATGTATTGATAATTTTTGTTAGTCGAACAAATGTATTGATAATTTTTGTTAGTCGAACAAATGTATTGATAATTTTTGTTAGTCGAACAAATGTATTGATAATTTTGTTAGTCGAACAAATTAATTGATCATTTTTGTTAGTCGAACAAATAAATTGATAATTTTTGTTAGTCGAACAAATCCTTTAAAAATTTTTGTTAGTCAAACAAATCTTTTGAAGATTTTTTTTGACTAAATCAATTTTTTCTAGGGAAAATATTTTTTAAAAATAATCTGAAAGAACCCTGTAAGCCCAAAAAAGTTTTACAAGAATTCCCGATAAGATAATTACGAAAATTTTTTGACATCTACGAAATTTTGAATAAATTTTCCTAACAAAGAAAATACTTCATGCAAAATTTTAGCTCGGGGACCTTTTTACAGACAAGGACAGACAATCTTTATCAAAATTTTGCAAAAATTGTGAATTAGGCCCTGACGAGACCAAAGAGAAAGAAAAGTGTCTTAAACATCTTAAAACTTAAAAACCATATCAATAGCGCCAGAGGTAAAAATCTTACAAAGGAGAAAATATTAAAGCATGTTTTGTAAAATTAGATTTGGATAAAGGTTCTAAAATTAAATCAACATCATAAAAACCGTAGCCCTGTATAAAATTTTAAGTGTAAAACGTAGCGAAATGAAAGAAAATGAAAACACCGCGAATATTTAGATTTTAATAAACAAGACTTGGATGCTAAAACTTGAAAATTGCTTTGGAAAAGTTGATTGCGAAAGCTTCACCACTCCAATTTTAAAATATTAATACCGGAATGATCTGTCGAAAATATACTGTGAATCTCATTTTGAAAATTAGACAAGTTTTGAGCCGTAAAAGGAAAATTTTTCGCAAGTTTAAACGGGTTTCAATTCAAACATGAAGAAATAAAATAATTCTCCCGTTAAATATTTTCTCCCTGGAATTATAAGCGCTCGCGATGAAAACGCGAATGATTTAAAGAATTGTTCCCCTAATTAGGTCTATGGTCGAGCTTACACGCACGCTCCATTTTCAACGGATTTTAAATAATTGTGTACTCGATCGGTAAATCTGTTCTCTAGTTTCGTTTCATTGCGCCAACTAATGGAACCGTGAAAATTTTATTCTTTTTCCGATAATTTGTGTAAAAGAGAAAAGGAATATCGAAATCGGAGGATTTTCCCTTTAAATAAGTAAAAAATTTCTAAAATGGAATGGAACTTTTTCGCAGCACTGGTGCTACAATTTTTTTACTTTTCATACGTGTCGCCGCTACAAATCTTTGACTTTTTTTTTTGTATTATTATTTTTTTTATTTATTCAAAAAGGAAGCGTGCGAGTTATAGGAAATATAACTGCGGTTTGACCTAAAAGAAGGGGAGAGAAAAAGCTCACGACTCAAAAAGCTTCGGTGAAAACAGTTGGAAACTTTTCAGGGAAAAAAAAATTCTCCCTCACTTGACGCGGAAGAAAAAAAGGAAGTTTTTTTTTAAAAAGGAAAAAAAAATTCGTCGCCGGAGACTGTTGAGGAGCCTCCGGAAAAATCTCTAAACTTTTGGTTCCTTTTAACAAATCGGTAAATCGAGTTTTTGTTCCTAGCAGCGTTCCTTGAGGGTGACGTTTTCATCTTTTATCAAGTTTGAGGAATCTGAGCACATTGCCCGCAAGCGTTTTGAAGACATTTTTAGTATACGTGACCAGAAGGTTGCGAAAATTATGAGTAGGAGACGTGGTAGAAAAGGAAAGATTATTTAGGCTGAGTTTAAGATGTTTTTAGTTTCCTTCGGCGAATTTTTATGCTATCCCAGGATTTTCCCAAAAGCTTTCTAACAATGATTTTCCAAGATTACAATTAAATCATTGGGATTTTCTAAAAAAGAAGGCTTGGGTTGCTTCCATAAACTATACTCAGTCTCTTTAGCAGTAACTTAATCATTTTTCAGTGTCCCCGCAGGCCTTTCAGATCGATTCAGCCAGATATAAGAATCGAGAAATTTTTCTAATGTTTTTTTGCTGAACAATTTTTTTACGATTTTATTTCTCGAATGTTTTGGTTTTTGTAGAACTTGTTCTTGTAAGATAAACTGGGAAATTAATTCTAATCTTAGAAAAGTTTATTCAACAAAAATTTCCATTCCAAAAAATTGTTCAGCATCAATTTTAATTCCAGAAAAAATTGTTCAACTAAAATTCTAATTCCAGAAAAAATTGTTCAACTAAAATTCTAATTCCAGAAAAAATTGTTCAACTAAAATTCTAATTCTAGAAAAAATGTTTCAACAAAAATTCCAATTCCGATTTTTTCAGAAAAAATTATTCAACAAAAATTTCAATTCCGATTTTTTTAGAAAAAATTATTCAACAAAAATTCTAATTCCGATTTTTTCAGAAAAAATTATTCAACAAAAATTCCAATTCCAATATTTTTGAAAAAATTATTCAACAAAAATTTTGTTTCTAGAAAAAATTTTTCAACAAAAATTCCGATTCCAGAAAAAATTGTTCAATAAAAATTCCGATCAAAAAAAAATTGTTCAACAAAAGAATTCTTCACAAAAAATTTTCAACAAAATTCTGGAAAATATTTTCTTGAAAAAATTTTGGAGGCCTCGCTGGGCTTAAATAATCTGCCTCTTGCTCTCTTATGTGGAGGCAAGAAATCAGTTGTAAGGACATTTCTTACGCCACTGCCCTTTAGCTACTTACGCTCCTCTAGAACTATTTTGACATTTATAAAGGTCGAAGTAAAACGATTTCAGAACTTCCTAATGGTTGATTGGAAGATTTCACCGATCATTATCGGGTCATTATTTAAGTTGAAGGTCTTGACATGCCTTTCCTCGAAAGAGGATTAGTGTAGTGGTTTTCCATTGCACGAGGCATCGCTGCTCTTTGATATTTCTCTCGAGAGCTTTTTGCCTAGAAAACAAATCTTGTTTTTCTTTGAACCGTCCGAGAATTGTGGTAGCAAGTCTGAGTGATTTAATTTTTATTTACAAGGTGATGCTTTTAATAATCATTTAAATGTAAGTTTTTATCCAGGTTAGGTTAGGCTAGGCTAGAAACCAACGTCTAAACCGACTGTTATTGTTGGCAGCAACAGGACTTCAATTCCAGTGTCCAAACTCTCTCAGAACAAAAACCGTTCTACACAACAAAATGACTATTGCTACAACAATAGTCACACACCTGACAAAAAAAATCCTTTGAACACTATCCTTTCTTCCTACAAAACCTCCAAGTTATGAAAACCAAATGCAAAATTAAAAGCATTTTCATGTAGGTGGAAAGAAAGAGAAGTATGAGAATATTTACTGGATGAAAAAATGTTTCGTTATGTTTAAAACGTGTTTTAAATTTTTTTCTCGCTTTTGGGTTTCGCATACCCCGACGAAGAGATATAAAATTACAAAAGGAATTTCACACGTTATTAATATTAAAAAAGAAATACCATAAAAATGAGCTACGGCCGATTTTAAAAATAGGTTTATTAATAAAAACGTAATTCAAAGAAAAAGACAAAGCTCCCGTTTTTCTCTTAAAGGAGCTTACAGCCTTAAAAATCCCCTCTCGCTTGGGAACTGATCAAAATTGGAAACTGATCAAATGAAAACGAGTCCAGTTGTTTTCTCGTAAAATGATTCCGGAATTTTGCGTTTGCGTTCGTCAGTGTGATTTGATTCTCCGCCCGTAAAATTAGATTTTACTCCTCATGGGAAATTCTTCTTTTCAATTCTTAAATTAAGTTTGTATTTAAAGCATCTTTCTGCTCCACATACAAGCAATTTCATCTTACGAGAGAAAAACCTCCCCAGTTTCCTCTCTTATCATTATTAAGTGTTTGATTCGGTGGAATATTCGTGAATAGAATCGAAAGGGAGAAGAGAGAAAAAATTTTAGAAGGTTTTCTTTTACAATTCCGTTATATTGTTGGAAGTGCCAGGAGTTCCCGATATATAAAAAATCCTGTAGTGAGTGATACGAGATCATAAATATTCCATGAGCAGATTGATGAAAGACCCGATATGGATCGTTAAAGAGGCCATTAAAATGGCATAGAACTTTAGATTTCCACTTTAAAATTTGTCTGCAGGAAAATCGCTCATTTTTTTTTCGGGAGACAGGATTGGCTGCGTATAATGGCTGCGCGGGTTGTTAACGATCATATATATTGCAACTTTGATAACAGTGTTTAATATGTCTTGCCTATGATTTGATTGAGATAAATTACTTTTGCGTTTTTCTTGACGCTTTTGATTTATTTTTTTAAAAGCATTTTGCAAAAGACGGGACCGATCAAAAGATAGAACTAAACAACAAACTGCGGTTGTTGAATGGCCTGAAGACTTATTATCGAATGCTCAGAAAGATCGAAGACCAGCCTAAATTCCAAAATAAAAATCGAGAAGAAATGGTTCAACAAAAATTTTAATTCTAGAAAAAATTGTTCAACAAAAATTCCAATTCGAATTCTATTTTTCCAGAAAAAATTATCCAACAAAAATTCTGTTCCTAGAAAACATTGTTCAACAAAAATTCCAATTCCAAACATAAATTTTCAACAGAAATTCCGATTCCTATTCCGATCCCATTTTTTTTTTCAGAAAAAATTATTCAACAAAAATTCTGTTTCTAGAAAAAATTGTTCAACAAAATTCTGTTTCTAGAAAAAATTGTTCAACAAAAATTCTGTTTCCAGAAAAAATTATTCAACAAAAATTCTGTTTCCGGAAAAAATTGTTCAATAAAAATTCTGTTTCTAGAAAAAATTATTCAACAAAAATTCTGTTTCTAGAAAAAATTGTTCAACAAAAATTCTGTTTCTAGAAAAAATTGTTCAACAAAAATTCTGTTTCTAGAAAAAATTGTTCAACAAAAATTCTGTTTCTAGAAAAAATTGTTCAACAAAAATTCTGTTTCTAGAAAAAATTGTTCAACAAAAAAATTCTAAAAAATTGATCAACAAAAAAATTCTAAAAAATTGATCAACAAAAAAATTCTAAAAAAATTGATCAACAAAAAATTCTAAAAAATTGATCAACAAAAAAATTCTAAAAAATTGATTAAAAAAAAATTCTAAAAAAATTCGACAAGTCGCAAGGAAGACACGGTTTACGCCAATAGGAAAATCAAAAACGTGACGGGGCAGCAATCTGAGCCATGGAATGAAAAATGAAGAAACTAGACTGAACATTCTGAAGGCTGGCTCACTCTTCCTCATTCTTTCAAAAACAAGAAAATAATTCAGCTCCATTTAAAACCTTTAAATTCCCCCTAGCCAAGACCGGCAATTGATACGATAAAGCCAAACCCTTTCAGAATCGAACTTTAAAAACACTTTGCACCCAAACTATTTCATTTATATTCCAATCCTCATCTGGACGTAATTTTGCAGCCGAGCACGCAGCAGTCGGCATGCGATTGATCTTTCGAAGAACTCGAAAAAAAAAAATGGCGATTTTTTCAGTACCTTTGTTCGTTAACTTTGATCAAAAAAAAAAAAAAAATTAAAACTTCCCTACAAAAGTAAATTAGAAGTTGCACGTGTTTTCTGTTCGTTATATTGGTTTTAGTAATCGATACAGTAATCAATGAACGCAGGCGGTATTTTTTTTCTTTATAAAAAAAAAAAGTTTCCTCACTAAAAACCAATTTTCCGGGATCAAAACCTTCTCTTTCATCCGTATATAGCTTTATATCTTTCTCCCAAGGAGTTTTCCTTTTTATTTAAAAAGGTTAAAAAAAAAGAAAAACAAAATATATATACCGCCAAGAATTGGATCTTGTCAGGTCCATCCGACATACCCGTATGTACATAATGTAAATTTATCATGTCTGCTTTGTTGACGTTAGAAACGCTACAAACGTAAGCAGTCACAGGAAACGTTCCGTTCACTGGAGAGATATAAAACAAGTCACTGGAGAACATGTCTTTTCATAGCACCATTTCCTAACGCTCCCGACGTTGGGAAACGCGGATAATGACGGTTTATGGAAAACGCAAATGGAAATGGAAATTAGTTTTGAAAACCGGAATAAAACCCGTTTACTTAAAAAAGTCCGATCCTTCCAGGATGGGGGAAATCCGGCTTGGTAAAAATCAAAGGATGGGGGAAAAATAACAACAAAAAAAAAAAGGGAGTATTTGCTGTACGAATGGGAGAGATGAACAGTCGCGAAGTAAATAAGTGAGACGAAGTGTAGAAATTGAATTGAGTCTATTATGCAGACCCCCAAAGACAGGGGAGAGAGAGAGACATGGACGTTTACTTTCTCTCCGACCCAATTCTCTTAGTATGTCTACAATTTTATTTTCCGAAACAATTTTTGAATACCAAATGAAAGGTACCCAGTAAAACACATTTCCTCCGTTTCCCAGATAGTAAAAATGTGATAAAACGTTCCAGCGTAACTTTACTGCCTTATTTTTATATTTTTCTTACCTCTTTCTTTTTTTTACTATTTTTTTTCTTTTTTTTTCTTCTTCTTCTTCTCGAAACGTAATCAAAAGACCATTTTAAAAGAAATAACAAGAGTGTATTTCTTAAGGCACTCAGTTTACATTATTACCAAAATAAGGTCTCGCTTTTGTTCGTCGGGTAATATTTTTTTTTCTTCAAGAAAATAATAAGGGAGTAGTTTCTGATAAAGTAAAGGAAAGGAAAAACGAGACGAAAATAATTGATGGTGTTAAGTTTGAGTAAGTAAATTTAAGACGTAGTTCGGATCGATTTTCAATGAACCTGATAACCCAAACAGCACAACAGCGCCCTGGAGTTAACTTCAAAATTATGAGGATCTCTTATTTTCACGATGGAAATCAATCAATGACCGGCCAGCGGCTGAAGATTTCGCTACTTCAGTATTATAAGGTTCTATCTCCACTGAGCAGGTGGAGCTAAACGCTCAGACTTGGTGTCAACCTCCGAATCTTATGTGCCGTAAAAGCAGATTCCCCTCCACCAAGATCTATTCTGGCAGGTGGCGCACCTGTAGGGATCTCCTAAAATATTTGCAACCACTGCCTTCTTAATAAATTCAAGGTCTCTCCAGAGGTCTCGGACTCAGTGGCATCGATTTTCAGTGAACCCCAGATCCCTTAAAGCACAACGGCATCCTGAAACACTGAGGTCATTATACTACCAGATTAGCTAAATTCCACATAAGAAAACAATCAATGCCCCTCAAGCATTTCAATATTTATTGTCGCAACGCAGATTCCCCTCCAGCCGGATCTATTCTGGCAGGTGGCGCACCAGCAGAAATCTCCTAAAAAATTCGCAGCTACTGTCTTCTTAACATCCAAAATCTTTCCAGGGGTCATGGACTTACAAGCATCAATTTTCGATGAACCTGACAACCTCACAACAGCGCCCTGAAATAAACTTCTGCATTATGGGGATAACTTAATTCCAGATTTGGAAATTCCACGAAGAAAATCAATCAATGGCAGGAAGATTTATTTCCGCAAAAGCAGATTCCCTTTTAGCCGGATCTATTCTGGCAGATCTCTCCTGGCAGTAAGGATCTCCTAAAAAAAATTGGCAGCCACTGCCATCTTAACAAATTCAACATCTCTCCAGAGGTCTTGGACTAAGTGGCGTCGACTTTTAATGAACCTCAGAACCCAAGCACCACAACAGTAACCTGAAGCACCAGAAGATTCATTGTCGCAACGAAGATTCTTCTTCAGCAGGGTCTGTTCTGGCATTTGGCGCACCAGTAAGAATCTTTTAAAGTAAATTTCCAGCCCTAGATTCACTGCCTTCAATAAGTCTTGGGACTCTTAAGGCGTCCCTGCAGAATTGGCCTCGACATAAATGCCCAGCTCGATCAATATCGCCACAACGCAGATTCTTCTCCAGCAGGCACTGTTCTGGGGCGCTCCAGTAAAAATCTTCTAAAAAAAACCTGCAACCCTTGACACATCGCCTTCCCAGAGATCTTTGAATCTTAGGGCTTTCTCTAAAATTTGCCGAAGTAAGCGCACTGGCTCAGCTCGATCAGTTGCATGCCTTGATCACACTGATAATCAAAAACTGTCCACTGGACAGTTTTTGTTCAGTGGGCTGGACAGTGGGTTCAGTGCTCTGGCGTTTTAATGAGATTTAGTGATTGGGATGTGAGTGTCCAGCCCAGTGTCTGAACCTTTTCACATCCCAATCACTAAATCTCATTAAAACGCCAGAGCAGAAACAAAACTGGAATTCAAAATCACAAATTCATTATTCACTTCTTCTACTCCACGGACCGATCTCTACTAAACATAATCGCAAAAATGAACAAAACTTTTACTTTACTGACTAAACTAATTTGAGGGCGATGCCCTTAAGAAACTAAAACTTTGCCACCTACATTTTGAAAATCTTATTTCAAGAATGGAAAGAGAAAATGGGAACCGCAAGCGGAAATAACTGATCCAAAACCGGATATCAGAGAACTGTCGCCTCTCTTCTAGGCTTTCCCTCTCTCTCTAATAAAGATACGATTTTGAAACACATAAATTACAGAGATATTCTAAACCGGAGTAAAACTATCAAGCTCGAAGCCGACATTGATTCGCCTCCCAACATCGGATAATTAATTTTAAGTGCTACATGTATCATAATCGTTAAGATAGAAATTACTACACATTTATCAAGAAATACTTTCAGCAGTACATGACGTAATAGGCTTTGTATACTTTAAGGTACGCGGGGAGTTTGGGGCGCGATGGCTCAAGTTGATGGATTCTAATCTGAAAACTACAAGAGAAGTACGATCTTCCATTGAGTTTTTTTAGAATTTCGGAAACATTTCACTGCCGACCCACACATCGGTCAAAATTTGGACAAAGAAGATGGCTGAAAACCTCATACAATGATCCTTTCTCCTCATGGTTAAACCGACCAAACCTTTTTCGATTTATTCAGAATTTAAAATCCCGATTCCTCTCTCTCGAAGCGTCACTGAATTTGATGCCAGAGATCACGGTCATTACAGAGATTACAACCCATGACGGAGATTTCTAACCAAAAAGGAAACTTCCACATAAAACCACGATTCAAGTCATTCGTCCCAACACTATTTATGAATGAAAAATACGTCAACTTTCCTCCAGTATAAATAAAAGTATTAAACTGTCCTACGTTAAAAATAATAAAAAGAAGAAGAAAAGTATTTCGCCTTTTTAAAAAATATATGATAAAACTTAAAAGTTTAGTTGGGAAAGAAAAAAAAACCGCGAAACATATCTCACAAATATTTTTTTTTTCTTTTTCGAAAAGCGGATGATTGCTGACAGTTTGTTTTCCTATTTCAAAAGTTGAGGGAGTTTTAGTTTTGCGGTTGAAAGCTTTGTACGATATCGATAGGTTTTTCTTTATTTTTATATTTTTTCCTTAAACCCTCGAGTCTTTCGTTACCTTTTGCATTTCTTTTTATACCTCAAGCCGATTAGTTCAAGAAGTCAAAAAAAAGAAAAAAAACCGCACTGACTTGATATAAAAGAGACTTGTATTAAAATCAAGATTTCTGTCTAGCTAAAAAACCATTCACTCAGTTTTTACTTAAAATTTGACATGTGAGTAAAAGCAGAAAAGCTCGTTTTTTTTTTTTTTTACGAATTATCCTCAGAAATATAGAGCACGACATCTTTATACTCGTGAAGCGCAGTCAACTATAAAATGAAATGGAAAAAAACTGGATCGAGTTTCGTAAATAAAAGCGAAAAGTTAAAGTATTCATCCTTGTAAAAGGCAATAAACTCCCGAACTTTTTACCTTTAAAATTTTAGAAGAAAGAAAACCCTTTGATTCCAGTTAGAACTTGAGGGAAAGTCGAGGAATAATTAAATGGAGATGCGTTTTCCATTCCGAATGAGAAAGGTTAAGTTAAAAGCGATTGCATGAATATGCACTCCCTATTTTCAGAAGAATATTTTTGGCCAGGTTTTATTCAAAATTGTTACGAAAATTTTCATTTCAAAGATGTTTTTTTGAAATTATTTTCTTAGTCCGAAAATAACCTCAATTTTTTTAAAAAAATTATTTTCATTTTTTGGGCAATTTTTTTTGAAAAAAAAAAAAAAAAAAAAAATTTCAAGAAGAAGTTCTTAAAAGATTTGTTGGACAAGAAAAATTCTAAACAAAATTGTCTGTATAAAAAATCTGAAAAATTAAATTTGGGAAACAATTTTTGATAAGCTCTGGAAAAATCCTGAAACTTCCCCTCAGAAGACCCTAAAATTAAGAAAAAGATCGGGAGTCTCGCGTATGCAAACTCACGAAGGAAGTGGAACTTCCGCGGCGCGAACTCGAAAATTTTGCTCGTTTTTAAAATGACCATTTTAAAAAAAAATAATGTGGCGAAATGTGGGTTTCCACATTTTGATATTAAATTTGGCGTGTTAACAGCCACAAAAACTCATACTCGTAAATATAACCATTTTTTTAAAAAAAATGGGCCAAAAATTACTTTCGGCCCTTTTCATTTTCGACCCTTTCTATTTTCGGCCCTTTTCAATTTTTTAATTTTTTTCGGCCCTTTTCATTTTCGACCCTTTTCAATTTTTCAATTTTTTTTCGGCCCTTTTCATTTTCGACCCTTTCCAATTTTTTAATTTTCTTCGGCCCTTTTCATTTTCGGCCCTTTCCAATTTTTTAATTTTCTTCGGCCCTTTCCAATTTTTTAATTTTCTTCGGCCCTTTCCAATTTTTTAATTTTCTTCGGCCCTTTTCATTTTCGGCCCTTTTTATTTTCGACCCTTTTCATTTTCGGCCCTTTTTATTTTCGACCCTTTTCATTTTCGACTTTTTTCATTTTCGGCCCTTTTCAATTTTTTAATTTTCTTCGGCCCTTTTCATTTTCGACCCTTTTCATTTTCGGCCCTTTTCAATTTTTTAATTTTTTTTCGGCCCTTTTCAATTTTTTAAATTTTTTTTCGGCCCTTTTCAATTTTTTAATTTTTTTTCGGCCCTTTTTAAAAAGGACCTGTGTTAACAGCCACAAAAACTCATACTGGTAAATATAACCATTTTTATACTGTATAATATTTTGCTATTAAATTTTGCGTGTTAACACCGGGTTAACAGATCTCAATCCATAAGAACTTCCACTTCAAAAAAATCGAGTTTGATTTCTGACGAACGAACAACCCAGAGTTCCGATTTTTTTTCAGAAGCCCGAATGGACTGTCGGCGCCGCTGATTTAAAAAACCGTTTTTGAAATTTCCTTCTCACGAATAATAATATTTACGGTAAACTTATTCAGTAGCGATTATCCTGCACGAGGAAAAGGCTAAAAGGATGATGGATTGCATCGAAAACTTCGACTTTAAGCTCACTTGTTTTCCAACTATACCATCAGGGTTCAAACGAACTGACGTCAAAAACTAGCAAAAAAAAATTTTTTTATATAAAAATTTGTAATATCCTTTTTCTTGATCTGTTTAAATATCCATCACAAGGGACCGAACTGACCTTTCACTGGAAAAAAAAAATTTGAAACGATCCAGAGAATATTTTTTAATATTATTTTGACGAGGAAAAAAATTGGTAAATCAAAGTTCGGGAATATTAAAATTTTTTCTCCCAAAAGGAGGAAATGATTACGCGTCCGGTGACGAAAGACTAAAAAGGGAGGGGCCCGTATAGGTGGAAATGTCCCTTGAGATCGGGTTTCATCAATCCGTTGTATGAATAATAACGAGAAAGTAATTAAAAGCAACAAAACCACGGGTGCTTTACCTGTTCTTTGTGTAAATAAATTTTCCCAGTGTTTGGGAGGAAGAAGGACATGGAAACGGGAGAAAATTTATGAGAGTGATTTCCTCGTGAGCATCAGCCCGCTGTGGTTCATTTCCTGCGACTCGGTAGAGCACCCGAGCTCTCAACCTCGTTGAGATCAAGGCAATCTTTTTCTCCCAGTTTTAAAAGATTTTCGGCCCATTTCTGATTGAATCAACGGGGAGAGAGAAAAAAAAACTAATTTTCGAAAGACTTTATACATTCTCTTCTTATGTGACGTTTAAGATTGATATCCGTCGATTATTTTCTAGATCTCATCCGATTTTTCCCCCTTTTTTTTTTCTTTTTTTCTTTCTATCTTTCCCGCGCTTTTTACAATGATGCCATACATTCACAATACTGATTGTTAGTTTTCGTAAAAAAGACGTTTCGAAAGGGAATGATTTTAAATGGGAAGTGAGAGATGAATGGTGGGCTGAAAAATCAGAACTTTTTCGGGGTTTAAATTTTTTTGCGGGTTAGCAAGTTACCTTTTTTGAAGAATATAGACATGAAATTTAAGATTTAGTATGAAAATAAAGAGGGGAAGGCGAATAGAATGATGATAAACTGAATAATGAAAAAGAAGCATAGAGAAATGTAATGAGACAATAAAGAAAAATATGAATGAGTGAATGAAGAAAAGGATTGATAATAGAATGAATGAGAAAATGAAGACAAAAGGCGTCAAGGGGTCGACGAAAGGCGACAAAAATTGGTTAAAAAAAGACTCGACAAAAGGGTCGCTCAAAAAATCGACAAAAAGGGTCGACAAATGGGTTGTCCAAAAAATCGACCAAAAAAGGGTCGCCAAAAATCGACAAAAGGGCCGCCCAAAAAAGTGAAAACACTTTTTGGGGTCGACAAAAGGCGACAAAAATTGGTTAAAAAAAGACTCGACAAAAGGGTCGCTCAAAAAATCGACAAAAAGGGTCGACAAAAGAACCAAAAAGCCCCGAATAAAAAAGCTTTAGCTGTTAGCCGCCGGAGCGAAAATTTCACAGGCTCAGGGATCTACTCATCACTCTGACTACAAATACGTTATTATTTTAAATATCTTAATTTCACGATTTCGAAGACATAAAGTAGCGCCAAACCATCTTTATAACCCTTTTTAGCAAATCTTTCGCCAACTAAAAAAAAAGAACTTTTAAATCCATCAAGGGACAAATCACATAAATCTCCCTCGTAACATCTCCATCAATAAACCTCCTGTCGATTATTAATCTATCCTCGTTATTGGAATACTACTACTTTTAAATCAATCTTTGTTCCATTCTCTTTGTCTTTCGATTTGATTCCCACATTTTTTTCATTTCAAAAAAATAAAAACCCCATTCGTTGAAATCCCTTTTTCCCATGAAAAACTTTTTAATATACGTCATATTGCCCAAAAAATCGGCAAAAAAAACCAAAAATCATCGTTTAAAAAAGCGTAATAATCATTACCATGCATAAAACGACCTTATTTCCTTCCCTTTCGCATAACAAGCTAACGCCGAGAGATATAAACAAGCGCATTGTAATTATTCTAACTCCACGTTTATACACAAAGAGAGAGAGAGGGAGCTTCACTAGGCAAAATTAAACGAAAATTTTCGAAAATGAGGCCAACTCTCTGAAATTATTCAAATATTCCCCCTTCTCATTCCTGCGAAGGGAGGCGATGGGCTGAAAATTTTTATTGACTTAAAAAAAATCACGTTGGGTTTTTTTTTTTAAACGAGACACAAGAGAAAAGCCTTTTTTTTGAAAACCATTGTATACTGCAGTACAAGGTTAAAAATAAACTTGACAGATTAGTAGAGTGCTTTCTGCTGTCGGACCGGTCTAGTGTTTCAGCGTTACATTTTACAATGAATGCGCCCATGTGGATTGATTACGACAGCCCTTACAAAATGGGCGGAGGAAATTCATTTCTCTTACTTTTTCGGGGGGGATGCATGAAAGGGGAAGTTTAAATGAGCATGAGATACCGAAAAAAAAAACCAAAAGAAACAATAGCACGTTTAAAAAAAAATATCAACAAGGAAAAAATTGACTGACTCAAAGTGGAAAAGCGTGTTTTGTGTCAGAATATGTGATATTTATTTACGACGATAAATTGGCAATAACCTCCATTATAAAAAAAAAAAAGAATTTCACAAAGTTTTTAAGCAAGGAGAGAAATCATACCACGCACGAATGAGAAAATAGAAAAAAACGAATGGCCTGCAAATTGATTTTTTAAAAAAAGAGAAAAACCTCGGACTATTGGAAAAAATTAAAAAAAGGAAAAAATTTTTGTATGGCATATCGGATTTTCCGAATAATAAAAAAAAGAAAAAGAGTAGAAAGCATAGATCGGAGCGGAAAAGAACTAGAATAACATTTCTTCCGACTACGATCAACTTATATATCTGATAAATGGAAATCTCTTACACAAAAGACGATTAATCAAAGTAGAAATTCTGGAAGTGAAAGGGGCTGGTTCAAGGAGGAAGGGGTGACCAACCTACAATGTCTTAAGATTTTAACTTTATCACGTTGATAAGGTCCAAAATACAAACCAAAGTTTTTAAATTATGCGGTAAAGTTTTTTTTTTTCAACATTATCTTCAAGTTTGTTCGAATTATAATTTTTGTAATTTTTCTCCGTGTATCTTTTTTAAATTCTGCAATATTTTTATGCAGAGTCCAGCTTGAATTATTGTTAACTTTTCTGAAGAGGAACAAATCTTTTGATATTTTGATAATTCCTTGTTGTCGAACAAGTCTTTCCATGATTTTTTGTAGTCGAACAAATCTTTCCATGATTTCTTGTTTTCAAAAAAATCTTTCCATAATTCCTTGTTGTCGAACAAGTCTTTCCATGATTTTTTGTAGTCGAACAAATATTTCCATGATTTTTTGTAGTCCAACAAATCTTTCCATGATTTCTTGTTGTCGAACAAATCTTTCCATGATTTCTTGTTGTCGAACAAGTCTTTCCATGATTTCTTGTTGTCAAACAAGTCTTTCCATGATTTTTTGTAGTCGAACAAATCTTTCCATGATTTCTTGTTTTCAAAAAAATCTTTCCATAATTCCTTGTTGTCGAACAAGTCTTTCCATGATTTTTTGTAGTCGAACAAATATTTCCATGATTTTTTGTAGTCCAAAAAATCTTTCCATGATTTCTTGTTGTCGAACAAATCTTTCCATGATTTCTTGTTGTCGAACAAGTCTTTCCATGATTTCTTGTTGTCGAACAAGTCTTTCCATGATTTTTTGTAGTCGAACAAATCTTTCCATGATTTTTTGTAGTCGAACAAATCTTTCCATGATTTCTTGTTGTCGAACAAATCTTTCCATGATTTTTTGTAGTCGAACAAATCTTTCCATGATTTTTTGTAGTCCAACAAATCTTTCCATGATTTTTTGTAGTCAAACAAATCTTTCCATAATTTCTTGTTGTCGAACAAATCTTTCCATGATTTTTTGTAGTCCAACAAATCTTTCCATGATTTTTTGTAGTCGAACAAATCTTCTTTCAATTTTTTCATCAAAATAAATTTTCCTGGCTTATTTTCTCTTTTCTTGGGTTTTTCTCAGAATGAGAGCCTGAATCAGCTTGTATACTATTTAGACCTACTGTTCTGGCCACAAAGATAGACGAACAACATCTCGAACACGCCTCGACCAGATTTAAAAATATTAACTGAACCTAAACGGCGACATCCTCTCATAATGTTACTCGAGACATTAAAAACTTCTTCAGGAAACCATTCCCCTTTTGGCAGATTTAATTTTCTAAAAGTTGATGAAAGTTTATACACACCCCTTGAGAAATAAGCAATAAAATTTCCGCGGAAAAGAAATTTTATTACCCGTCATAAAAATTGCCCGTTTTACAAAACATCATTCAGTTATACAATTTACACAAATTTAGTAATTTTTACAAAAAAAAAAAAAACCTTTTTTGAAATTAGATCCTTCTTTTGCAGCATTATAATCAAAGAAACAAATCTATCGTCAACCTTGTCTTTTTTATCCTTCTTTTTTTATAATAAAAAAAAACCCCTATCCAGAAAAAAAAGCTGACGTCAAATTTTCGATATCTCTACTTGTGAAATTTTTCAAAAAGAAACCTTTTCTCCCTTTTCTTCTTTTTTCCCTCCCGAAGACCTCATATTTCAAGATTTTTACTAATTCTGCATTAATGTCGTCGGGGGCGAGAAAAGTTATATTGTCCACTGATATTAAAAAAAAAATTCTTGAGAAGAAATATGAATTTTTTAGAATTTTTAAAAGGTTGGAAAAATTCAACTCAGTTAAAAAAACATTAAGCCCAAGCCTGACCCGGCGTAAAAGTTAGGCCTGGTTCTAGCTCAGACAAAGCTTAGCCCCGACTGGACTAAAAAAATTTTTCCTGCCTCAGATCTCTAAAAACTACAATATTTACCAACTGCTGAGTTATTATTGGGATTAGCTTTCAAACCGGAAGGGAATTCCCACATTTCGGGGGAGGAAGTTCTTCGAGCAATAAGGTTTCGAATACATCGGACAATAGGAAATGACGTACGATATTTCAATCAAAAACTGATCAGCCCCATCTTCTCCCCCCTCCATTCTGATCGATAAATATATATACACGGTTTACCAGTTTGAAAATTATCGCTAACCCAATTTCGTAAAAGGTGCGGGAGAATTTCTGACTTAGCCGAGATTAATGTGTTTAGGTAGTTGCCTTCCTCTCCTATGACTCGAGTATCTTTGGTTACCATATTTTCAAATGAGAAGACCCAAGAGACTTACTACGAATTTCCCTTATTTATGATGGGAGAAGTTTACTCTTGTAGGAATTCTGCCTATATGCGAAATTTCAGAAGAGACATTAAATCTTTTTAGAGAACATGTGACTTCATGTTACTTTAAATTAGCGGAAATGAGCAGGGCGAAAACATCAAAATGAAAAGTGTCGAGTTGAATTTTTGAAAGAAAGCACGTGTCTGCCATTTGGTTTAAGAAGACAAGTCACAACTTGCGGGTCTTAAAACTAGCATAAAATTCGGAATCTTAAATTGGCTGAACTCGGTTCCTACTCAAATTTTCGGGAATTTAGGATTTACTGAGAGGAAAAATCAAATTTTTTTTGGCCACATCCCACATCTCATTTTTTTCTCAATTTTTCTTGTTGAACAAATTTTTTAGTAATATTTTCTACCCAAAAAAATCTATTGATAGTTTATTTAGTCGAACAAATCTTTTGATAATTTTTTGTAGTCGAACAAATCTTTCCAGGATTTTTTTTTTGTAGTCGAACAAATCTTTCCAGGATTTTTTTTTTGTAGTCGAACAAATCTTTCCAGGATTTTTTTTTTGTAGTCGAACAAATCTTTCCATGATTTTTTTTTTGTAGTCGAACAAATCTTTCCATGATTTTTTTTTGTAGTCGAACAAATCTTTCCATGATTTTTTTTTGTAGTCGAACAAATCTTTCCATGATTTTTTTTTGTAGTCGAACAAATCTTTCCATGATTTTTTTTTGTAGTCGAACAAATCTTTCCATGATTTTTTTTTGTAGTCGAACAAATCTTTCCATGATTTTTTTTTGTAGTCGAACAAATCTTTCCATGATTTTTTTTTGTAGTCGAACAAATCTTTCCATGATTTCTGTAGTCGAAAAAATCTTTCCATGATTTTTTGTATTCGAACAAATCTTTCCATGATTTTTTGTAGTCGAACAAATCTTTCCATGATTTCTTGTATTCAAACAAATCTCTTAACAATTTTTTCTTGTCAAATCAATTTTTTCTAGGAAAAAGATTCCAAAAAATTCTAAAAAATTCCTGAGGCACAATCAAAGAAAACTTTAGAAAAAAATTGAAAATATTTGGCATAAAAATAAAAGTTAAAGGACTTAATTTAAGAAAATTGACTTTTACGGGGGTCAAGTTCGATCTCTGTAAGGAGTTCTCATATTGTCGAGCTTAGGTTATGACATCGAAAATTTTCTCCATTTAAGATGGCGTGGAACATTAATTTAACAGATTGTTTGGTTCAGTTGTGCTTGCTATATGCATGAGAATTAACCACGAAAAAAACCTAAGTTATAAATAACTCCCAGGAACAAAATATACTTTTTAAATGAATTTCCCTTTTATAAATTTTAAGATATCAAGAAGCAGATGAATAATCCGAACTTCAGATCGACTCTAAAGACTTAATTTGGATATCTAGCAGCTTTAACTTCTCTCAAAAGGATTTTCATAAGTTAAAATTGTCTTATTCAGTCTACAACACTAGAAACCGAGCTCAAGCTGTCCTCCGACGATTTTTCGAGAATGCTCTGAGAACGAAATCACAATAACAAGCCTAGGAAAGATCAATTCTTTCTGCAAGTTCACTATTCACATTCCCCTTTGAACAAATCCTCCTCGAAAAATAAAAAATAAAAAGGGAAGAGCTTACACATTTCCAAAATATGTGACACATGTCTAAAAAGATACCAGATTTCTTTTTTTTTTTCCAATATAAAATCAATACATCTTGTATTGTTACCCCATTACCTCGAGCATATGCTTTTTTCCTCCGGCAAAATTTTAACTCTCTCCCAAAAAAAAAATATGGACTTTGCTCCAATACACTTTCATCATCAAATAAAATTCAATTCAATAAAACTCAAGAGTGTAATAAAACAGCTCTACGCCGACTTTGCGAAGGAAGATAAAAGAAAAAAACGTTTTCATCATCAATACTCAACGAACACCATCAAAAAAGTACATATTCAACAAACTACTCATGTCACATGGTTTTGACGAAAAATCCGGGGTGGGAAAAAAATTTGTTCAAGGTGGGAGAAATATTCAAAACATTTATCATTTCGATTTTTTCTTTATTTTCTTTTTGCATTATTCATATAGTTGTACAGTCACCCGATTTATCGTTTTGGCAAACGCAAAAAGGCGGCGCTAAAATTTCTTTAAGAATAAGAAAATATGGAGAAAAAAAAATTGGATTCACATCAGCTCGTTTGTTGCTTCCAACAAAGAAAACACAAGTCTAGGGAGGATTTCGGAACGTGCCTTCGATTACTTTTGCTCTTTCCCTTATTCAGCTATTTATTTTGAGAAACGTGCTCGTGTGCCTGTTATATAAAGTCTTTATTCGTGGGAAAATAACGACTTCGTCAAATTGCTAAAAAAATCTCACCCCCAAAAAAATTGGTAAAAACAAAGCCGATAATTTTTAGTAAACCATCAAAAAATTTTCACGTACCTTTCCGGAGAAAAACAAATGAAATAATAACAATCCTAAAACTGAAACAGACATCACGTTTAAACGGAAAACGTGTACGAAAAAACATTGCGTTCGCTAGCGTTCAGATGAAACCGTTTTTCCGTCGACGGCAAAGCGTTGACTGGCGCGAAATGCCAAAGTTTCTCTTGATCCCCGCTATCTCGTTCTAACGCCCTCTATCCAGTTTCTTTCACCACTTGTTTTCCGACTCGCTTCTTTCTACCCTCTCCTCTTTTTTTTATTTTTTTTTATTCGGAACTTAAAACCAATCAAAGATACTTAAAAATACATTTCCCTGTCCGAATCATTCGTTAATGAAATTTCTTTGGTAAATTTGAAAAAAAAAAAAAAGGAAAATAAAGAGGATTACGAGTACGCAGAACCAATGAATTAAATTAATGGTGGATCATCTTACAGATTGGTTCGTTAATGCTTTTGTTTACTTGCTCATCAGGGCGGTTTTTAGGGGGAACGAGAGATAGATAAAAGAGGTTCAGCTCTGATGTCCAAATGAATATATTTTCCGAATGGTGAGTTGCAGGTTAAAGTAAATATACAAAATGCATAATTGAACAGAATGAACATCCTTAGTAATGGCCAAAATTCATTTTTCAGATCTTTTTGTTTTAAGCAAATCTTTTCATACTTTTTTGTGGTCGAACAACATCTGATAATTTTTTGTAGTCGAACAACATCTGATAATTTTTTGTAGTCGAACAACATCTGACAATTTTTTGTAGTCGAACAACATCTGATAATTTTTTGTAGTCGAACAAATCTTTTTATGATTTTTTTGTAGTCGAACAAATCTTTTTATGATTTTTTTGTAGTCGAACAAATCTTTTTATGATTTTTTGTAGTCGAACAAATCTTTCCATGATTTTTTGTAGTCGAACAAATCTTTCCATGATTTTTTGTAGTCGAACAAATCTTTCCATGATTTTTTGTAGTCGAACAAATCTTTCCATGATTTTTTGTAGTCGAACAAATCTTTCCATGATTTTTTGTAGTCGAACAAATCTTTCCATGATTTTTTGTAGTCGAACAAATCTTTCCATGATTTTTTGTAGTCGAACAAATCTTTCCATGATTTCTTGTAGTCGAACAAATCTTTCCATGATTTCTTGTAGTCGAACAAATCTTTCCATGATTTCTTGTAGTCGAACAAATCTTTCCATGATTTCTTGTAGTCGAACAAATCTTTCCATATTTCTTGTAGTCGAACAAATCTTTCCATGTGTTCTTGTAGTCGAACAAATCTTTCCATGAGTTTTTGTAGTCGAACAAATCTTTCCATGAGTTTTTGTAGTCGAACAAATCTTTCCATGAGTTTTTGTAGTCGAACAAATCTTTCCATTATTTTTTGTAATTCAACAACTTCTGACAATTTTTTGTAGTTGAACAGCTCTTTCCATCATTTATTGCAGTCAAACAAATCTTCTGATAATTTTTTTGTATTGAAACAAACCTTTCCATGGTTTTTTGTAATTTCCTAAAAAATTTTTAAAGTCTGTAAGATTTAGGTCAGGACTTTGCTCATTTGATATGAACTCACCTTTAGCAAGAAAATTTAATCTTCACTAATTTTCGATAAATATAATTTTTCGTGGTTAAAATAGGGAATTTCACGGACGTTTCCTAAAAATATCAAACTTTAAGGACTTAACCCAAAAAAAGGGGCTTCAATTAAAAATCGGGATCAAATTTGACCTCCGGAAATGACAAATTTTTTATTCCTTAGGCTTGAAAAATTTTAGCACTCAACATCTAATTCGTCAGCATCAAAACATCAATGCCCTTCAAACACTTCATCTCATTAATCCCAATTTTTACAATAACACAAAACCATAAAAATTAACCAAAACTTACTTTTGAAATAAATTAAAAGAAAAACATAACAAAACAAAACTAAAAAAAAAACTGTTATTCCTCTTGTTATTCCCAAGCGAGCTTTTTGTCACCTAAAACCTCGCCTTAAAAAAAAACCACAATATTAAAGATGAGTTTTCTTTAACAATCTCAAAATTATAGACCATTAAACCCTCAGCACTGTAAAACCTCAACCCAAATTACTTTCAAGAAAAGAGTAATAAAAAAATTGTTTCCCTAACAAATCCCGTGATAACAAAAAACTTTCCTTAACAAGACTTGCATAAAAAAAAAAATCTCACCGACGATAAATATAAAAGTTAAACGAATCTAATACCTTCACGTCTTGTCCTCCTGTCAAATCGACAGGATCCTAAAAACCTCTTTTGATGAAAATCAGTCACCTCCCCAGGCATAGTCACCTGGTATTATGTAACATCTCGTAAAATGAAAATGATTGATTGATGAATGCATGCGGGTGGTGGACCGTTTAGAACCGGCTGAAGGCTCTAAAGTCACGAGCCATCACGTTTGGTGATTAATCATTTATCATTAGCGAATCAGCTCTAAAACTGATGTCTTACTTTTGACGTCTACCACTTATTTCGTTTTAATTAGCAAATTTTCTTTATTAATGAGCGTTATATAAAAGAGAAAGATGGACGAGATAAAATGAACGGGGTGGATGATCGTCTTTTCAAATATAGCCAAGCAAGAAAAAAATTTAGTACTTGGCCACAAAAACCAGAAATTTTTCTAATTTGTATAAAAAAGTGATAATTTAAATTTAAGAAAAAAAATGACTAGTAGTTTCGAACACGGCCGCTAGATGGAACTAGCATCGCTGTTAATTCCAAGGTTGGCTAGATAGCGGTAGTGTAGCTGTTAGTTTTCAAGATGGCAACTAGATGGCACTGATAAATTGCTTTGACTACGCGATACTAGAGCCATCTAGCAGCCGTAGATGCAACTACGGCAACTAAACTGATTATATTAAGATTAATTAAATAATACGAAAAAAAAAAATTCTCAACGAATAGTTTTTGATCATAATTAAAAATAAATTGTAATCATTTTCCAAAAGTCAATGTCAATTGATTTAATTTTGGTTTTTTTATTCATTTTAATGACTCGAGGCTAGAAATCGTGTTCGATGATCGTTATACTAATATAGTAATAATATCAAGGAAAATGTTTCAGCGAATTTAACTTCCTTAATCGACCAAAAAAAAATTGGATAATTAAATATATTTAAAGTAGATAAAAGTGGGAAAGTAAGTGCTTGATTGACATCATAAAAAAAAGAAGCATTAAAAAAGTTGGGAAGTTTTGTAGTTAAATCATAAATTTTTTTTTTAAGACAGTTAGTATCTTTGCATGTGTTTAGGAAATCAAATTAGACTTCACGACATACAGGGACGAGCAGCAAGAATTGACGATTCAAGTAAAAGCAAGTTTTGAAGATCTCAAGGGGAAATAATTGTATTGTTACCTAAGACTGGAGTGATGGACTAAGTTACACTGGCGCCTGAGCCAATGGGGATGAAAAAAAAAAATCACTTCATTTTTTCATTTTTTCCCCAGGGGAATTTTTTTTACTGCCAAGAAAAATTACTGGGCAGTACCAAACAATGCCAAAGCTGAAACCTGATTTACTAGCAAGAGAAATTATTAAACTTAGCTAAGCCCAAACTGCTATTTGTCGATTGAGCCCTAAAAATCTGAGCTGGTTTTTCTCAAATCAACTTTAAAAACAAATTTCCTGCAGTTAGGCTTTTTTTTTCATCGTTCACCTACAAATTTTGATACAGTAAAAATTCTTACCTTAACGTTGCATTACGTCCCCACATCCGCCAACTTTAAAAATCCTTCGCTCCCAAAGCTCCTCTTAAATTTTTCAATCTGAAACAAAAAAGATCAAAAAGCTTTATTAAAAATCAATCAAAAGAAAATTACAAGTCGCACAGGGGAACGGCCCAAGAATATAATCTTGACACTAGAACTTGATACTTTTATCAGATATGGAGCTTACGCCAAGGCCTTTTGAACAAGTACCGCTTTTTCTAATTTAAAAATCAAGGACTACCGTAACGTTTCAATAACCTTGACGCAAAAAAAAAAAAATTATTTCAATGTCATTTACAAAACTTTCACGGTATTAGAAAAACAATGAGTTTTCAATATTGTTTTAAAAAAATTCAATTTGAAGCCAGGAGCGACTTCAGGGTCACCAGAGGAATGCTGCAGGACGGTAGCGACGCCAAGAGAGCCCGAGAGCTCATAGCTTATCGCTATTACGATCAGAAGGAAAATGAAGCTTGTAAAAAATAAACAGCCAAAATTATAAAAAAAATATCCAAAAAATTTTATTTGATTGCTTTAATACAAAAAATCACAAAAATTGGAGCCCTAAAAATTTTCCAATTAAAGCATTTTTTTTATGAAAAAAGCCCTAAGAAAAAAAAATGACTACGATCACAATTTTTTGCACCCTTATCAACAAATAAAAGGTACTGCAATTACAAAAGCCTGAAAAATCTTTTTGAAAATTTTTTTTTCAAAAACTAATTTTAGGCAGATAAATTGCCTACCATGTTTTCTCTTCGAAAATGTAAACTAAACTGATTTTAAAAAAAATTTGAGCAAAGAACCGGTTGAACTAGACTAAAAAATTATTTTTTTTTTTTTAATGGCAGTATGGGTAGTTGGGGCATACAGCTGGGTTGACGCCATCAGGGTAGAGCCTGGCAGCGAATCCTGGCAATGGAGCTACGACTGGAGCGTGAGCGATTCCAGTGCAGTACGGGTAGTTGGGGCATGAGGCTGGGTTTACTCCAGCTGGGTATCTGCAATTAGATTATAAATTAGTAAAAAAAAACCAGGAGTTTTCTAAAAAAAAAATTTTTTTTAGGGGAAATACTTACTGGTGAGCTGCGGCAATGTGAGAGTGGGCAATTGGAGCTGGTGCTGGGATAGCTGCCCTGAGGTGTGGTGCATTGTAAGCGGCTAGGAGAGCGTTATCACAATGGGGGTAGTTAGGGCAAAGGGATGGGTTTACGCCAGCTGGGTATCTGTCAGCTTGGCAGTAAACAGCAGCGATGGCTGAAGCAATTACAAACTAAAAAAAATAAATTTAGCGATTAAATTGAACTTAACGATAATGAAAGGGATCGAACTCGAAAAAGTGAAAAAGAATTTTCAAAAAATCGTGAGCACAAAAAATTTGGGATTCGTGTGGTCAAGAAAAAGTTCTGGATAAGTTCCTCCCGCCAAGGAAAAATCCTATTTAAATGTCTCCCCAAAAAATTTTTAGTTACAATATCTCTACCTCGAAAAAAAATCTCCTGCCAATAAGCAAAAATTCTGGATAATTCCTCTCCCTGAGAAAAAATTCTGCATCAATTCCTGTCGCCAAGAAAAATTTCTAAATAAATTGCTCCCTCCCTCCCCCCAAAAAACGTTTCCTGTCGATAAAAAATAATTCTGGATAATTTCTCTCCCTCAGAAAAAATTCTAGCTAAATTTCTCTTTCGAAAAAATCCTAGACACAATCTTCAGCCCATAAGAATCTTTAGAAGACAAGAAAAGGAAGAAATAAAAATCAAGTTCGATCCCTTCTAACATTAAAACACACTAATTAAATATTAATTAATATTTTAAAATTAAACCGCGAATAATATCCCGTTATAAATTCAAGCACCGTTAAAAATCTTTTCGCAAAAGCTCTTTCATATAATTAAAATTTTCGCGCCAAAAAATTCATAATCCAATAAACGTCACATCACTTTCTTAAAAAAAAAATCACAAAAAATTCTCTTACCAGTTTAGCGAACATTTTCAAAGTAATTTTTCTACTTTTCTATTTTCTTCGTCACTACAAAAATTTTTGTTGATGAGTGCGAATTGTCAGAGACTGCCCGAGTGTTTATATACGAATCCCTCACTCCAAGGGAGTTAACCTAAATCGAGTCATTGAAAAATAGATCACGACCTGTTTATAATAATCAACGGAAGAAGGGATTAATGCCTCGGACGACATAATTAAATTCGCGAAGAAATCATTGGAGATATCCCGTTTTGACTTTGATTAATAAAATCTCAGGTATTTTTCACGAAACCTTGGGAGATGGATCTCACCGATGTTAAACATAAATATGCTTGACAGCCTTTAGGGAAACTCATACAAGAATACGTTAACACGTATCTAACGGGCTTACGAGGAACCACTTTTAGGCCCTGGTGCCGTTATTAGAAGAACAGGAAGAAAAATCGATGGGTAGCTCGTAGTTATTTTAATTATTTTTATATTATAAAAAGGCCTAGCGACAATAAAACAAGATGTATTGGCATTTTATCAAAACGATCATTGTTAATTTGCATCCAGATCAAGGTTCTGAACTTCAATTTTTTTTTTTAAGCTAAGGTGTCAATTTAATATAATAGATCGGGTTGAGAACAATTGAAATGCTTAAATGTTGTGATTATGTGCACTTAGTTTTTTTTTTGTCTATGGTGAGTGGTCGAGTAATGAGTAATACAATAAAGAAAGTTTAGATGTCAATTTTTTTTTTAGCGGTAATAAAATTAATATTTCCGGTAGCCAAATATGGGTCAGGAAGGGAATTTATGTGGCTGGAATAAATCGGAATGGCCATATGTAGAAAAAAATTAAGAATAATTCTGTCACATTAAATAAAATGGGAAAAAAATCATCTCACTTTTCTTGCTATGAATGATTTTTTCCTAAAAAACCATTTTCCTAGCTTTAATATTTTTATCATTCCCTCGAATTTTTTTTTCCAAGATATTTTTATTCTTCCTTTTTGGAAAAAAAAATAAAATTTTTCATATACTTCCTACTTATCGAAAATAAAACAACTGCGGGAAAAAGGTTTCTCTGAAGTTAAGATCTGTAAACTTGTGTGGGAGTATTTTTTTAAAAAAAAAAAACATGAAAAAATGCTTCTAGCTAAAAAAGCAGCTTCAGGCAAAAGAAATGCTTGATTTCTCTCAAGATAAAAAGTATCGTTTTCGAATTTTACTTGTGCATGAGAAAATTCAACCTTTTCGACTTTAATTAAGCCTTCAGAATGTTAAAATTAGAATTTTTTGTTTAAAAATTTAGAGCTAAAAAACTTATGGCTGGACCTTGATAAGAACGTTAGTCAGCTCAAATCTTTGACTTGAGTATTGAATTTGTAAACTTCATGGACCAATTAAAAGCTCAATTAAAAATTAGAGTTTTTAGAAACCCAAGCCAAGTGCAGCTAAAATTACAATAAAATAGAGAAAGCAACAACGCTTTCCAGGATCATTTGAGACTCAATTTAGGCTGAAGTAAAACCAAAAGGCAGTTTTAGCCCAAGCAGAAATTTGTTAACCAAAAAAAAACTCCACCTTCAAAATAGGAAACTCCTACGCTCAGCATTCAAATGCTGAGCTAATGAATTTAACAACAAATGTGTTCAACAAAAAAATTCCCAAACTAACATCTTCAAATTTTGATTAATCTTACTATCTTACCTCGATCCTCAGAATCAAGTAGGCTACAAGGTAATGCACTTAATTGTTTGCTTGAAAAAGCCTTAACAACAAGTAATATCACTTGATAGCCATCATTAATATGATTTATAGAAATCGAAAACAAAAAATTCTACAATCAACATTATCCAACTGCCAAAATTGGCTAGCTGTACTATTTCACATTTTTTTTTTTTTTTGAAAACGGTTTGAAATCAATAAAATCCTTTACTGAATTAACAACAACCAATCCAGAAAGTTTAAATCGACCAGATTGCTGCAATAAGCTTCTGACTCATGCAGCTTGTTTCTAAATCAAAATTCTAACTCAATTATTTTTTTCCACTAAAACTTTTTCCATAAGAATAAAAATGTTCTCCTATTTGATTTGTCAAACAGCAATTAATTTGCTTCCCATCGTTTCCAACTTTAAGGATATGTCTCACATCATAATCAGCAATAGACGACAAATCAATGAAAGGCAACATTTCCCCTTAACAGCCTCTAATAGGAAGCCATTTATGTGTTTTTCACTAACAATAGAAACAAGAAAATTATATGAATTAAGGTATTCAAACGATTCCTCATTTACTTTTATCATCAAATAGTGCAATGCACGAGGAGCATAAATTAACCGTGTCCCCAGTTGAGGTTATGTGAAAACGTTTTTGTTTCTATAAAATCCAGACCCAATTTCGGTTGAATAACACAAAAAACACGAATAAAACAATCAAATATGATCTTGTAAACCCATATTGACTAAATATAACGATCACTTACACGACTGAGACGTTTATTCCAGAAGGATAAAAAAAAATTGACCGAAACCGGGCGGCCATTTTTTTTCACTTTAATTTTCATATTCTTCACCGGGTGTTCCTTTAAATTCACTTACACTGTACACATTAAACATTAAGAACAATTAATTTTACCTATTTTCATTTAAAAATCCGGATTTTTTCTGTTAATAACGGAAGCCCGACCGAATCCGTTAAACCTGTCGAGACTCGCACGGTCAAAAGCACCGGTGTCGTGACTGGTGACGTCATCCGCTTTACAGTATGGCGGCATACGACGAATTAAAAAGAAATGAGCATTTCAAGTAAAAATGGATGATGTTTTTTGATGATCGTTAACGAATTTATCGTTAATTAAAATAAAACAATGCTAAAATGACATTACCCCTTTCTTATTCGTCAAAAATAAATTTGCCTACCATAGATTATCTCAGGCATGCTCTCTAGATATCAAAATGAGAAATCCAGAGATTAGTTTGATTTTACCTTTATAGCAAGTACTAATTAAAAAGCATATCATGCTAATTCACATTTTAAATTCAAAAAGCATCCAGGAGAATTTCAGGAATAGTTAACAGAGCAAATTCTTCCCATCGGTTTTGATCATTGGATCAAGATCTAAAGTAAAATGCTAGAAAGTACGATTTCTGTAAAATGAACGTTTCATGTTAATCAAAATCAGAGACTAATTCTGTGGGCTAAACATTTTATTTTGCTCAGTTTTGTCTACTAATGTTTTTGAAAATCCTCTAAAATCCTGATAATAGTAATTTTTCTGGAAATTCGCTTGGAAATATTTCCTGATAGTAGATTTTTTACAACTCTAGGAGGCTTCAGTGTTAGGTGTTTATAAAATAAAAAGGTAATGGAAAAAGGCGTCTGAATTTACGCTCACAAAGACCTCCCAAGGGAATATTTATCAGAAACAAAGAATCCAACTGTAACTCCAAGTAAAAGAAAGCAACAAACTCGTTCAGAAAACAAATCAAAATTTTTAAATAGCAATCATTTCCAACACAAAAAAGCTGAACTTTAATTTTCTCCAAGAATAAAACCCTGGACGATTTCCGATTTTCTTCCTAAACATTTTCCTAGCTAGAATATTTATCTAAAAAATTATTTCATTGCTACAAAGTGTAAAATCCTCAGGACTCGCTGTCATTTATAATCGATGTAATTATAAGCCGGTGTATAATCATTAACTTGCTTATACAAGTTGTCAATTAATCAATGATCTTACACATTAGCTTTTAGTTACTTAAATTAAAAACGATCATATATAAAAAAAAATTCAATTTTGTCAAGAAAGAAGAAGATTGATGAAAAAAACTGAAGAGATAATTTTCAAGTATAAGTCATAAATCAGTAAATCAATATTTACAAAGGAGAAAAAGATTAGAGTTCATGATATTTTCCCGTTGGTTAACATTGAGCGAGTTTGTCACTCCTAAGATGTAATCAAGTACATGTCGTCCTACTCACGTCTCCCGGAAGCTAAACATAGAATTGTTGCCGTTTTTTAGAACTGGAATCCGATCAAAGCATTACCGGATAGTTGCCTGGAGCAAGGGCAGGGCGCACTTGATCTTGATACAAAAGAAATCGCTTTTCATTTAGTTATTGTTTAAAAAACGTTAAATCCACTGAATACCGCAGATGCCTAAAAAGAGGAAGAAAAACTAAATTAGAAAAAAAAATCGAATGCGAGACCAAAAATAAGATTTAATTTTCTTTTTATTTATAAATCCTTATTTTCTGCTCCCTTTTAGCATTCTCACGCATTTGTGATTCATTTTCTTTTAACCTTTGGAAATGTAATTAGTTAATAATTACATGGAAGATAAGTCATAAACACTGGTTATGAATTGTTCAATAATATTGTAACACGGTATATCCATTAACAATTAAATATCACACCTCAGATAAAAGGTATTGTTGTTTTTTTTTTTAAACTTATTAATAGCAGGCGGTATTTAGAAATTCCTCTGGGCGTATCTATTAGTAAATCCTTTGATGATAGAAGAATTAACATTGAGGAGAACTGAGCCATAAAACAAATAAGAGTCAGAAAAAATATTCAGAAACCATAGCACGGCCGAGTTGATTTTCTGACTCACGAAAGCTGCCACCTATGTTTACTTGACAAATAAAGGAGGCAGTGAACGTGAGTCTAGATTACAGATTAGAGGTTTAAGCTTTGCCTGAAAATTCTAGGCCCATGTCGTAGCGTTTTAACTGGATTTAGCTTTCCTTAAGAAGTACAAATTTTTTTTTTTAATTTTTTGATTTATTAAACAAAAATTTCTTCATTTTTTAAAAAAGAAAAACTAAATTTAATTACTTTGTCGTGGTAGTTAATGTATATTTATAGAAAAATGTAAAAAAAAAACCTGATTTTTATCAAAAAATAATTTGTAAGAAAATCAATTTCTTTGATTTCCCTTTTTTTTTTTGAACACAGCAGTCACGGAGTAAATCTGAAACAAAAAGAGAAATATTTTAATAACGGTTTTTTGATTTTTTTTTTTTATTAAATCAATGTTAAGCTTAATTTTTCAGAGCTAAAACGTTGAATTTGAAAACCCAAGATGGCCGCTCACCCATATTAAAATTATGACGGAGAACCGTCGCCTGCTTTCGGATTCGACGTTCTAGCTTCGAGATACAGATTATTATCTGAATTATCTCTGATCAAAAAATTGATCAAAGAACATAGAAAAACAAAAAACAATCTAGCTTGAATCAGAAACGCTTATGACGTCACAAATGAAGATCTAGACATGGCGTCCTTTTCTTCTGCTGCATTTCTTTTCATATCCATTTAATTCAACCCTCCTTCTCCTTTATAATTCCACATAATTTTAATCTTACGTCATTGAAATAAAAATACATCTCAATATCCATTCTATTTTTTCTCGACTGCAACTCTTATCAAAAAAAAAAAATCAAGATTCCAGATAAAATCAATTAATCAAACTTTCTGTTTTAAACTGCGACCACACACTTCATTAAACGTCATTACATGCATTTTTAAACCACAACTGCATAATGCAGGAAAAAAAATCTCACCCTAATTGACAATATCATAACCTTGCTCTAATTTAGAAAGCAAAAATCTTCATAAGGAAAGGATAATTTCCCCTCAAGATAAATTTACTACGCGTACGTTCCATTACGCCATGAGTTAGCAATAAGTTCGATTCGTCATTTTTTTCCATAAAAAAAAAGAATGGCAAGATAACGACCTTGATGGATAACAAAATATAACATAAGTTTTATGAAAAATTCCCATTGTCCATGTTTAACTTATGATTAAAAAATTAAAATTATTTATAATCATGGAAAATTATACTTCGCACACTTTTCATCGTTTGTTAATGTGCTCAAGTATTAGTTAATTACAAATTATCTGATTTTCCTAAAGATTGATAGGAAAAAAAATTTTAAAAAAAAATAAATTAAGAAGTTGAGGTTATTAAGAAGTGATAATTAGATTTAAATGTACCGTGGGAAAGTATTATTATATGCGGAAATGTATTATTGAAGTTTTATAGCCGTGGGGGGTTGAGATCAAAAATGTATTGACAGGTCTAAATATTATCACAATGAAAAATGTAAGCGGCTTGGTTTGTGTATGAGATTATGGGTCATACACCTTAACCTTGCCCATAGTTGTCACGCTTTAAATATTTGAATGCTTATGGCATTATTGTTTATAGATATGTGTTGATTTTTGAAAAAAAAAATTATACCTGCAGCTTTGGACGAATAAATAATTTTAACTTATCTGAGATCCATCTGATATGCAGAGACATAATAATAGAATAAGAATCCCGAGTCTGCAGTCACCATGCCTCAAATATTTAACACTTGCCCAAATGCAGCATTAAAAAAAGGCTCGTCACTTAAGCAAAAAAAATTACTGATCAAAATCGTAACTACTAACAGCAAAACCTTAAAAATGAACCAGAATTGCCATTTCATCATTTTTGAGCTTATTGACCAAAATTTTATTTATTCAAGTTAAACTTTAAAAAAAAATCTCAAGACATGAATTGGACAATTTGAATCTTTATCTTTTTACTGCCTGATAAAAACACCCCGCCATAATTTTATTATACCATCAAGATAAAGTCGACTCATTTAACACAACAATATTTGATATCTGACGCTTAATTAAAGTGATACAAAATCATAATTCAAAGGTTAAACCCAAGAGATATGAACTCAAACTAACAACACAACATAACCTAACCTGATTGCAATCAATTTTTTTTTAAGTGAATGCACACTCTTTAATTTTTTTTTTACATACCTGGAATGATAATAAAATAGTTGCTTTCAGTCACAGCTCCAAAAAAAATAATCCAATCCATATTTCTGTAGATCACAGCTCCATAATCCTAATAATTGAACACTCTGGTTTCCGTTGACACAACCCCCTTAATCTACTTGTACATTTAAAGCTTCCTTTTTTTTTTAAAATAAAGGCACGTTCAATTTTTTTTTTTAAATAATAGAATCTAAATAGTTTAATCTTTGGTTTTTTTTTCACTCGAAAAAAAATCACATCATTAAAAAAACACTTAACAAAAAAAAAATCACTTATATATCACGACCTTGATTATTGCGTTGAATCATTCAAATCTCCAGGAGCCAGCCCATAAAGAATTCCATTGAATTTACTATCGTCGATCATTCCTTCGAAAAATAAATCCCTCATTTTGAAGAATAACATCCCAGTCAATAAACTATCAGACCCAGCTTGATGTTGCTGCCCGATTCTCGGTATTGATAATTGTTCAGCAACATCCTGCAATCCTCCTCCTAAGAATTTACAGTTACGTAGTAAATATTTGATGTCATAAATTGTAGGAAAAAACATTTTTAACAATTCGAAAAATTCGTTAATGTCAACTGGTAACTCATCATTTGTAAGTACTTTTAAAAGGTAACCAAAATCGTATCCACTATGGAAACTAAGCCACTTCATATTATCCATAAGAACTAAACCTGAGGTCATTAAAAGTTCTGCAAAATGCAATGGGTTAATCCCATCTGATAAATGCCTATTAAATTGAATCCCGGAATTTTGAAGCAAGGTGATTGATTCCTGAGCATACATGTCCTTATTAATTTCAAACTTAAAATTAAACTGCCATGTAGAGTTGCATCCAACTGGTGTATTCCCATCATCGTCAAAAAACGTAATGCCAAGTTGTATGATCCTCAATAAATCCACGTTACATTTCAACATTCGATATTGAAAATCATTTGAATCTCTAAACTCCCCCACAGGTCGAGCAACAACACCTGGGAATTCAGTATCCATTGCAACCCAGTTGTATTTTTGCACGATTAATCTAATCACTTTGAATTCCTCCTCCAAATTGTCTGCCCATACATCTTTAATTTGAAAAACTGTATCATCTGCTAATATCGCAGGGAGACTTGTTTCAGTACCATTTTTTTCACTGTCCACTGACATGATGCCATTGAAAATCCCTTTACACAACATTAAAACTATGAATATTCCAACTGTTCAAACGCATGAATTTCAACAAGTGATAAAAAAAACTGGTAAACGGTTAACCTAACCTTATCACGTCATCTATTTAAATCGTTCACAATCACGGTTTAAAAATCCGATTTTTAAACAACCTGCTGATTTTAAGTTTTTCTAAATACAAGCTTAGCCAGCGTTACTGCCACAAAATCGCTGACATTAGAAATAAATAAATAAACAAGCCGGAATCTATCACCAACGAAAGCATGGGTGATTATTTAACTGATCGGGTTCATGTACTTTTTTTTTTTTCGTCTACTGCTGAATAATAAAACGCACGTGGAGTTGTATTTAACTATACTAAGTATCTTTATCATTAACTTTCGACGGTTTATGAACGTTAAGATGTAAAGAACTAAAAAATCGTTCGAGATCTAACTTGTCCAATAAGCACATAGCACAGTAACACGAAGGTTCGTTTAAGTGATTTTCGACTAAATTTTCGAGTCGTGGAATGAAAACCGGCGTCATATCATATGATTAAGGTTTCAAATATTTTAAATTAGTCACTTGATACCCTTTTTGGAACGTATTATTAACTGGTTATGCAATTTTGCATGAAAATACCGCGACTGACCACTTTAGATTTGTTTTTTTGACGTGGGACTAGATGATGAGTCGCTGATGATTTTCGGTTGCTGACACGTTCTTTTTTAAAATTCGGCGGTTAAATTGTTTTTTTTTTGTTTTTGAGGATTTTTTCGTTATGGAAAAATGATTGTAATAAAGAAAATGAGAGAGGAAGAAGAAAATCTTCGGTTTTAAAGTATTCAAGGCTCAGTGATTAGCTGTAATTAAAGATTAGTATTAAGTCTTTATCGTGAAGCCATTTTTTTTCATGTCCAGGATTTCAAAAGCGACGAAAAAACACTTTTTAGGTTTTAAGTTAGCTTGAAAAATAAGCGGGATCGAATAATTTACCTTTTTAAGACCAAAAACGCCACATTTCATTGTTGCAGAAGTGACTCTCGATCGATATCTCGAATTGCCAATATCGCGTGTGATTCGTCATCTTATGTCTAAACAAAATTTTAGTTATTTTTTGTGCACGATACGTTCATTTAAGGTTCAATTCGTAACGGAAAGTAAGTTCCAATTGAAAGTGAGTTTCACAACAGCTCGACAGATGACAGCACGAGCCGGTTTTGTCTTAAAAGTTTCTCTCTCAGTCCTAAACATGCTTTTTCTAACCTACTATGATTTTTTAGGCTAAAAAAAATATTTTGAGGTTAAAATTTACATGGGGGACGATTAGTTTTTTTACCAGTTGACTTATATTTCCTTTTTTTTTTTGTCATAACATTAATAATACAATTGTATGATGCAGAAATGAAAGAATAACGGACGGTACACATGAATTGGACGTATTTAACAGAATATTGTCATTATCTTCATTTCAAATTAAAATATCCCAAGTCTAAATAAAATTATACAGCGAAATTATAATTTAATTATTAAACGTTTTATTTCGACCTAGGATTAACATAATTTTTTTACTAGTAGCGACGCCAAGAAATATTTTTTCCACTGCTAGGGACAAAAACTTGAATGAAAGTGCGATTTTTGTTTTTAGGGCGACAAAGGGGTAGGGGCTAAAAAATTTCACGAGATTTCCTCGTGGCGTCGCTACTGTAAATTTTTAAATTTATACATTTAAAAACTTAATTGGTTTTAAAAACTAACAGGTGTATCAAATAAAATAATCGCGGCTTCAAAAATGAATTTCAACAATTTTTTTAAAAAATGTTTAAATTCATTACTTCAACTTCGTTAACAATTAAAAACTTAATAAAAATTAATAAAGACGGTAGCGTTAATCATTCATAGAAATTTACAGAAACAAACTTTTTTTTTGAGAAAAAAAATCTATTCGTGAGAGCAGACCGTCCGAGAAGTTTAAATATTTTTGGGCCTATTTTTCAATTCACTAAAAATGAGCGTTTTTTGGTTTTTTTTTTACTCCCGATCCTTCAAAAAGGTGAAAAACTATTTCCCTATTAATTAAAAAAGCCAAGTTAAGATTTTTACACACATAAAAAATAGAATGACTTTTTACAATCGTCTGCTTTTCTTTATCTTTAAAATAAAAAAAAATTGAAAAACATGGATTCATTAAAATAATTAATAAAAACAATTTTTTTTTTCTTATTTTCTCCTTATTGCACATTTATGACTAGAATTTTCTGATATTATTGAGCCATTTACTTCTTCCACGTTAATTATTAATACTGATTGATTCTTCGAAAACAAATAAAGAGATCGTTTGTTATTTATTAGTCAGTATAAAAAATCGGCGGGGATTCTTGGAACTTGTTTGTTTTTTTTTTTAAAGATGGAAAGCTTGATCTATTTAATCAGGAAGAGGGTAACATTAACCTAAAAGCTTTCGAGAGCTCTATTTCATTTCACAGCCACTCTCGTTTTTTTTCCTTTTTTTTTTTTTAAAAAAAAAAAACAATCTTTAGAGAGCACTCGACGATGCTCTTCTCACGGTGTGTCAAGGCTTGGATACGTTTAGCATTTGTGTTCCGTTTTCTTGGTTAATGGTATTCGAATTGTGGCTGAAAAAAAAATAAAGAGTGAATATATTATTTGTGTTAATATAAAAGGGGAGATTTTATGTGAAACTTACCACATTAAATATATGGAAACGGCTACGAAAACCACAAATAAGCACCCTATCCCGATCATAGCGAACATCCATATGTTGAATTCATCAGCTAGAAGGAAATAGACAGAAAATTTTAAAAAGTCTGACAAAAGGATGCGGCTAACCACTTCTAAGCCACAATAAGGTCAGTATTGCTCTAGAGTCGTTTTACTTAATAAAAAAGTCGTTGGAGAGCGCCCCAGTCGTTCTAGTTAATTAAAGAAAATATCGAAAGAGTTCTAGAGTCATTCTCGTTCGTAAAACAGTCACTGGAGAGCGCTAGTTCCGTTTGATAAAAAATTCATCGGACAAAAGAAAGCACAGTATTCAAAGAAATTAAATCGGACTAGCTCATTAAATAGTCATTATAACGAGCAGAGACAAGACCCAGATAAAAATCTCCTTCACGATTAAAATTTTGAAAACAAAAAAAAACTTTTCCATTTGTAAATACTCCTTATCTTGATTAGTTTCACAGAAACAACAGAACTTAATTTTTCCCCTTAACAAAATTAAACACAAGTTTTCCAAATCTTCCTCCACTTCCTTTTTATAAACCCGTCAACACCTATTGTTCCTAAAATAATTTAATTTCGAAACTTTCTAAAATTACAATTCCTTCCAGGATAATAATTAAAATATAAATTATTGCGTTTTCAAATCTCAAATATTTTGCAACTCCGTAGTTAAAATGAAAATTAAGGGGGGCCCGAAAAAAACCAATTTTTTTGAAGCATTCCGATTTTAGCCATTTTAATTTTTTTCTAAAAATTGCCGCAAGGGTCAGAGTTGACCTTTCTTCGCCCCTCTTGGCTTGTGATTCTGCGAGACAAGAACAAGACAAGAATCGGTCGAATCTTGTCTTGCGAAATTAACGACCGTATTCGTCTTGAAATTTCTTGTCGATCCAGAAACGCGCCTCTTGGCTACGGCTCTGCATTTCAATAAAATACTCACTCGGTAAATAAAGTAATTTAGACTTCATCATATCATCGTCGTCGGTCATCGTAGCTGGATGCGATAATTTCTGCCTATTGCTATTACTTTCCGCCGTCGGGGCGCATTCAATCAACCTCAAATTATTTTCAGATTCGTAATAAGCTTGATAATTTTCCAAACAGGTACACGTCCCCGCTAAGCACCGACTGTTCCTAATAATCGCCGAACAATTTTTCAAGCAGGGTCTTTTGCTTTCGTCGCATCCACCTTAAAAAAAAAAAATATAAAAATTTTAAAAAATCATAAAAACTACTAAAAGAAAATAAACAAACCAGCACATCCCATTTCACCGACTAAGAGGCTAGCCAAGCCCATTTATAAAGTCAACGTAAACAAGGAAAAAAATATAAATAAAAAATGACGATTATAATCCGCGTATATGAAAAAGGAAATTAAAATAAAATTTTTAAAAAACGCAAAGAACGTTAACTGTAATAAAAAGGCGTTCGACTGGGTGTTTTACGAGATTCTTTATTATCCACAAAACGGATGAACATAAAATAACTGTAAAAGACCATCAGGAAAAGGATTCTAGCTTGAATTTCAAGCAGCAACACTTAACTACGTATTGTCCTATCCCTTATCATTTTCACTCATAATAATTTCTTTTTACGGTTTGCAATTTAATCAAAAATATTCAAATATTCAATGATCTAATAAAAAAAAAAGCGCCGGGCTTAAAATGTTTATAAAAAAAGAATGATCAATTTAAAAAAAAAAAAAAGAAATGATTGAATTGATTGTCGTTGAAAACGAAAACTTACGGGGAAATGATTTTGCCTAATTATTTTCCAATTATTTCCTCTGTTGGAGTGAGCACAATACAAACAAAACTATTCTCTCGGAATATGGAAACGTTATAGTCCATGTCGTGGAATCAATAACTTCGCGCAATCTCTCCACGTGTATCAAATGAAAATCGAGTTTAGGTAATATTTGCGTGTATGAAGATAAATTAAAGACCACTTGTTGAAAGCATACGAACGGATTGCATAATTCGTTATCAAAAACAATCAATGTCATTTTTTTTATATGAATATATATTTGTCTGATAAGGAAAAAAGCAAAATCGTGTTGGGATTTCGATTTTATAAAATGGTTACAGGGGGAAGGATTTTACAGACCCGTAGCAAGGATGAGGTCTTGCTATAAACTTTTTTTTAAATGGGCTGAAATTTTTTTGGGACGGAGAGCTTCAGTAGAATGATTAATCAATTTAATAGATTGTGATGTAGTGCTGATTTATTCCATGGTACAGTCGCTTAAGAGCGCTAGAGTCGTTTTAGTTCATGAAAAAATCAAGTAAAAAGCGCTGAAGCGATTTTAGTTTTCGAAACTCTCGTTAGATAGCGCTGGAGTCGTTTTAATTTATTAAAAAGAATATTGGTGAGCGCCATAGTCGCTTCAGCGTATGAAAGAGGCCGTTAGTGACTATAAGGGTCACTTTAGTTCGTAAGAAAAATAGTTGGAGAGCGCTAGTGTCGTTTTTGTGAATACAGGAAATCGTTAGAAAGCGCTAGAGTCGTTTTTGTGAATGCAGAAATTTGTTTGAGAGCGCGAGAGTCGTTTTTGTGAATAAAGAAAATAGTTAGAGAGCGCTATAGTCGTTTTAATAAATTATAAAAATCGTCGAAGAGCAATGGATTGGTCTTCGTTGACGGAAAAGGTCCATAGAAAGCGGGAGTATCATTTTACTTTGCAAAATTGTCGTTGGAGAGAGCTACAGTCATTTTAGTACATGAAAAAATTTTCGATAGTTTCATTTTTATTTATGAAACTATATTAAAAAACCATTTGTCGTTGAAGTTTCTCAAAAATCTGTTAAAGAACAGCGCTAGTGTAGCTTTAGTTAATAAAACCGCCACAAAGAGCGTTCAAGTCGTTTCAATTTATAGAGTGGTTTTAGAAAACAAAAAAAAAATTGGTGAGTGCTAGATTCAGTTCCAAAAGGTCGAGAGACATCGGCGCTAGTGTCGTTTTGAGGTAAGGCTTTGCCCGAGTTCACGCATCATTTTTCATTTTCAATCCTTACCTAAAATAACAAGCCCGTCAGATCTTTTACAAATAATATCCTCATTAACTACGGTCCACTGGAAGGTAAGGCATTGCGCTGAATGACATGGTCTCGTCTCCCATAAAGCACTCGGGCATGGCTCTCCACCCGGGCTTGCTTTTTTCAAAACAGCTCTTGATCTCGTTTGATAGCCCCCTTTAACAAAAAAAAATTCATTATTTCCCCCAAAAAATCTTATTATAAAATTTTCTTTTTGTCAATCCGCACCTGTCGGGTTATCTTGACAATTTCTATGACAATGGCTCCATTTCGACCATTCAGAGACTTCGCAGTCACCATGGCAAGGCAAATAGCAACTCGCTTCAGTATTCAAATCTAATTTAACAAGTTCTATATCATTTAAATTAGTTTCTGGAAGTTGATCGTTTTGAGAGAGACAATAACTTTTATCTACTTTAACGCTGCCTCTGTAACATGATATATTTCTGTAAACCGTCCCGTGGCCGCAAGACGCGCCCTAAAAAAAAAAAAACAGGAAAACAAATAATTACAAAGAATAAGATGTATTCATAAATAACACTTAATCAGCTTGTTAAAAAGTGTATTCAAACCTCCAGTTTACACGAACTCCAAGGTCCCCTGGACCATGTGTAACAGGGTACCACAGGGCAGGGCCTGCTTTGCTCTAGACTGACAGGACAAGGACGTCCTGTGTCGCTTGGAGATGTCACAATTTTTCTATAGCGATGATCAAAACCTGGAAGTAGATTCGAAATAAGGTTAAGATAACGCCAACGTCGAATGGCCGCGACCTATAGAAAAACCTACCGTTGCTATTACCGCAAACGCATTCGCTTGAATTCCATTTAGACCATGAGCTTAATTCGCAATCGACCGGGCAGCCTAGATAGCACCATTTTTCTATTTCCGTTGGTTTTGATTCTGAATCGCAGAAAATATCGTCTACTGCTCTTCCGTCGCTTCTTTCGCAAAACACGGCACGTGTTTGAACGCCTTCGCCACAAGGAGATCCGCCTAAAAATATTTCGATTGACATTTCAAACCACTTTCATCTTTTATTTTTGGCGCTCATCCAGTAATCTTATTGTTTAAATAAAGTCCTTCGCTCACCTTAAACTTGAATTTGGCTATACGTACCTAAAGGTAAACAACTTCCATATGCGGTCGATTTCCACTCGTAGGTAAAGCAAGTGACATTTATTTGACAGTTTTGCTCTTGGACTAAACGCGGGCAGTCGGTTGATGTCGCTTCTCCCGGTGACGGGGATCGTAGTAATAGTCTTGTTCTTTGTCTTTGTTTATTAGAGCTGCATGGCTACGAATAAAATTAATAATTTATTTTTATGAAACAAAGAAAAGGGATTGTTTTAGGCGAGTTAGAAAATTACCTTTTCGCAGTCTGACCAAGATGACCAAGGACTAACCACACAATCACCGGGACACGACACATGACAAGCTGATATGTCATCTGGTTGATCTATTGGATCACAATATTCGTCTTTTACTTGAATAGCAACTCCTCCTTGACTGTAATCCATACACCTGGAATTTTAAATGTTTTAGGTTTATTATAAAAGAAAAAGGTTGGGAAAAAGGGGTTTATGATGTTTGAGGTGGGTTAGCGCCAAGATCAGTGATGCAGGGATTTTTTTGGGCAAATACTTTCAGTATTTTAGTATTTTTTATTCTAAAGAAATTGAATGATCAGCAATGTGTTGAGATTTAGGGCGTTAGAGAAGGCAGCAGAGCTTGGAAATCCGAAAGCTCAAAGGAATATTACTTTTAAGAGGGGCGTAAACCAAAAAAAAATTATTGAGAAATTCTAACTGTCAAAGGAAATCGGTAGCTAATGAAAAAAATCGTGTGAAAGCGCTAGTTTATTTTCAGTACATGAAAAAATTTGTTAGAGAGCGCTAGAGTAGTTTTAGTTCACAAAAAATTGTTAGAGAGCGGTAGAGCCGTTTTTGAAGACAAAGAAAATTATTAGAGGGCGCTAGAGCCGATTTTGAAAACAAAGAAAATTATTAGAGGGCGCTAGAGTCGTTTTTGAAAATAAAGAAAACCGTTAAAAAGCGCTAGAGTCGATTTTAGTTCACAAAAAAATTGTTAGGGGGCGCTAGAGTCGTTTTTGAAAATAAAGAAAATCGTTGGAGAGTGCTAGAGTCGACTTTAGTTGACAGAAAAATTGTTAGAGGCTGCTAGAGTAGTTTTTAAAAACAAAGAAAATTGTTAGAGGGCGCTAGAGTCATTTTAGTTGACGATAAATTTTGTTAGATGGCCCTAGGGTCGTTAGGTTTCACAGTAGAAATCGTTAACAAGCTCTAGTCGTTTTTCTTTAGAAAAAAAAATGCTGCACAAGGCTGGCACCGTTTAACTTTACAAAAAACTCGTTAGAGAGCGGTAAAGTCATTTTAGTTTATGAAAAAGCTTGTTGCAGAGAAATTATCCTTTTTATAGTTTCAGGCTACTCACTGAAGAGCATCAACTTTGTAATTAGTTAATAAAATGGCCGTTTGAGAGCGCTAGTGTCATCTTAGTATGCGATATGATCGTTTAAGAGCGCTTTAAATTGTTTTTAATATGAATTAGGGGCAAAAGATTATCTCGGCTTGGGTTATTTTCTCAGTTTAAAGGTTGGTAATTAGCAAAAAGTTGCTGAAAGTGACTTGAATATTTTTATATGGCACTAAATAGCCAACGGGTAGCATTAATGGCTTTTGATTTACAAACACTTGCTTCCAGTTTGCATTGAGAAATATTTATAAAATCTTTTGAGGACTTTAAGCACTACCTAATAGTTCTGTACTGATTCCCAGTTCCACAACCATGTGTTTCATCATGACGAACTAAAGAACACTGAGTGTAACCCGAAGAAATCCATTTAAAATTTGAGCAAGGAGTATTGCAAACTTTAACATCCACGGATGGCCCGCAAGGTCTTCCATTTTCTCTTGGTTCTTGAATAGTCTAAAAAAATAATTGTTATTTTTAACAAAATCTCACCATTAAAATAAAGATTTTTTTTTACAGGAATCTTGAATTACCTCCCGAGTTCTGTTTTGAAATCCAGGCCCGCAAAGCGATGAACATTCGCCCCAAGTCGACCAAGAACTCTGTACACAATCAACAGGGCAAGGAACGATGCACGCTTCTTCTATTAAACTACTTTCAAGTTCACAAAAACTGGAGAAGAAAAACAAAATTAATATTTTTAAGAAAAATCTTTTTAAAAAAATGGCTGAAATAAAATATACCTAGGCTCAACAATCTGTCCAGCAGAATTCATGCAAATATTTTTCTTATACCGAACGCCAGATCCGCATAATCCATGCGCGATTCTTCCGTTCGCGGTAACTTTTTCAACGGGAGATTCAACAATACAAGTCGACCATTCTCCATCTGGCAAAGCTGTAAATAATTCGCAGGGGCATGCTTCGCTTTGGACAAGGGGATATGCGTCACTGTTCAAACACTGCGGTCTGGTGCTTGACATTCCTGCAAAAAAAAAATGGCGTTCATGAGTTTTGCTAAATTTAAGACTTCCAGGGTTTGAAAGTTTTTGGAAAAGCAAAATTTAATTATTCTTTGCTTAAAAATTCTAAAAAATTTTGCAAAAATTTGGGCTAAAGAAGCGATTGAACCTGAGTCAGAAGAGCAACTGAATACTCCTTTTGCCCAAGACCTCTTTCGACTCTCCTAACACTTACCCACAAGTTGCCTAGATCTCGTACTGACTCCCCTACAAGACGAAGAACATTTCGACCAAGGCGACCATTCCGTCAACACGCAACTATGTTTACAATCCACCGTGCATTTTTCGCTAAGCGAGGGGGCTGATCCAACATTTTCAATACAAAACGTCGGAGAGACTTTAGTAGTCCTGTGATTTCTTGAGCACCATACACCTCTCGTTCGGAAACCTTGGCCACATTTTAAATTAGCAGGTAACTGACAATCGGACCAATTAGTTAATTGCCACTGATAATGCTTGCATCGAGCTGCAGAGAGCGGGCAAGGTCGTAGCTCTTCCAAATGTTGGCAAGGTAATCCTCCACTTGTAGGGCTCTTTAATATTACTCTTGACCTTGATTGTATAGGAGCCGTTTCCCCGTCTTTCACTTCGTTCGATGCGTCGGGGACACATTCCTGAGGGCAGTGAGACCATTCCGACCAGGGTGATAATTGGCAATTAACGGGGCATTCTTTGGTGCAGGGCTCGCTTGTTGGAGGTTTTTCCAAAGGATGACACCTAAAAAAAACAGTAAACTAGTCAATGATACTTTTGGTCAATAAGTCGTGCATTGAAAATTGTTTGGCACTAGCTTATGCTAAACCTGCTAAACTTGGGCAGGGGAGACTTACTTTGAGTCCATTACACGAACTCCATTATTCTCAACGCACCAAACTTCCCTCGTCCTCATGCCTTTCCCGCAATTTTTCTCCACTTCAACCTCTTCCTCGTCTTCACCGAATTCCTCAACATTATTCATACTAATATTTTTCGATAACAGTTCTATCGGGTTTACATATTCAGTTTTCTTGTTTTTATAATAAAATGAAAAACTGTTATCTTCTTCAGATTTACATGGCTGCCAAGGTAGAGTCAGCCAGGAATATCCGTGGCAGCTATGAGTGTTGCACGGTTCCATTTGAAGCAGTTCATCTGGATTCGGACATTTATGCCCGCCTAAAAAAAAAAAAATTTTAAGACACCCGAACTTAAATTTTTTTATCAATTTTCATTTACCTGGCCCGGGAGGAGCAATAATCGTCCGGTTTCTCTGCTTTAAAGCAATCATCTTCGGACCGGAGCAAGGATGAGAACATGGTGACCAATCGGACCATGGTGATAAGACGCAGTCGAAAGGACATGGCAGGAGGCAAGGTTCTTCTTCAGGCGGTCGCTGTTCGTAGCTACAGTATGATTCGTCGACAATGTCCTAACCCCGAAAACAAAAAATCTCATTAAGGCAAAAATAAACAAAAGATTTATTTTTGAGGATTGAATACTTACCCCTAAAGAGTCAAGACATTTAACTGTTCGTTTTCTGGTTCCCAGTCCGCATTTCCCGGGAGTATCCAAATCGCAAATTCCCCAATGACCAAGAGACCAATGGAAACAATGAACCTCATTGCAAGGCTGTACTTCTGTCACTGAAGGGCACGGCAGGCCCTTCGGGCTAGGCTGTAAAAATAATAAAAGTTATACAATGTTTAAAAAAAAAAAAATTATTGGTAATTATACCTCGACGAGAATAGATCTTTTTCTTTCCCTGAAACCTCTAACTGCAGTTGTAGAATTTTTTTCGCAGGGGCTTCTGACACAAGGGCCCCATTGACCCCATTCACCGACTGCACAATCTCTTGGACACGCAACTTCGCACCTAAAATAAAAAAAAAACGTGATTAGTCGATAACCAAGTAAGGTTAGGTTTCACAATTAAAGCGACAGTGGTGCCATCTGGTTATGTTGTTTTTTGGAATTTTGCTCTAGTAATAGAATCATAGTGAATTTTTTTGATAATTGTAATACCTTTGAACAGTTGGTAACTGTTGAGGATCTTCTAATATTGAGCAATGTGAGTCTTCGACGGGCTGTCGAGATGATGTCATGACGCATGATATGGTTCTTAGTTGAATTCCTCCTCCGCATCCGACTTTTACCAATTCAGAGCCGGAAGTAACGACGCAGTCGGACCATTTAGAAGGCATTCTTTTGTACCTAAAAAGATAAAAAAAAAATTTAAAGTTTTTAAAAATTTTAATTTTGAATTTTTTTAAAAATGAGGAAATCTTAGAAACGATTTTAAAATTCTATTAAAATATTCAGAGTCAAAGATTTAAATTGCAATCGACACTACCGCTCTCCAACGATTGTCTTGCAGAGTAAAAGCGGCCATTACACGAACTAATGACGACTCTAGCGCTCTCTAACGATCATTTCACGGTTTAAAATCACACTCTTTTCATAATCTTCTACGCACTTTTCAACGATTATTTCTTAAACTTAAAACGACACTAGCGCTCTTACGCGATTAATTTACAAACTAAAAGTAACACTAGCGCTCTTTAATGTTTGTTTTACTACCTAAAACCACTCTAGAGCTCTCCAACGGCGGCTTCATTCACTGAAACAATTTTAGCACTCTCCGACGATTATTTCATAAACTAAAAACGACACTGGCGCTCTCAAGCAACCAATTTAAAAAATAAAAGTAGCCCTAGCGCTCTCTAATGTTGCGTTTTACAACTTTAAACGACACTAACACTCTCTAACAACAGTTTCATAAACTTGAAAGCACTTTAGCATTCTGCAACGATTATTTCCTAACTAAACAAGACACTAGCGCTCTCGAGAGACAATTTCACAAACTAAAACTAACTGTAGCGCTCTATTTTACAATTTGAAACGATACTAGCGCTCTCTAAAGACGATTTCATTTACTTGAAACGACTTTAGCACTCTCCAACGATTATCTCCTAAACTATAAACGACTCTAGCGCTCTCAAGCGACGATTTCACAAATTAAAAATAATTCTAGCGCTCTTTAATGTTGCATTTCACGATCTGCAACGACACTATGAGCGCTCTCCAACGAAGGTTTTTTATAGTTAAAGATATTATAGCGCTCTCAAACGATAATCTTGTGAACTAAGGAGAACACTACCGCTCTAAAGCTTCCATTTTGTGAACTAGAAACATCTTAAGCATTTTCTGAGGTTAATTTCACTTCAGTGCTCTCCACTGACAGTTTTATTAACTTGAAGAGATTTCAGTGCATTTCAACGATTATTTTACAAATTAAAAACGACTGTGGCGCCCTCTTCCGTACATTTTACAGTTTTTGTTGTTTAATTTCATAACTTTACTTCTAGATCTCGTTTTTATTTTTTCTCTTCTTTGATTTCGTGACTTCAACTTTTAGTCAGTTCGATCTGACTTGTTTTTTTCTTTCAAATAAATTTTTTTCCTATTCAATTGCTGCTGAAAGCATTATTTAAGATTTTCAATGCATGAAGCTATCTGCTCTGCATTAATTATTTATCAACAAATCATTCATTTTTCCGACTCAAAACTCAATCCGACAGGCCAAACAAAATTTAAAAAAAATAATAATAACCTTTAACGAAAATTAATATTTTACAATTTTAAAAACGGGCGGGTAAAAAAATTATTATTAAAAAAATAAAAATCTTTTTTTTTTTTTTCGCGTAGCCACTTCTAGGATTTTTCATTTCAAGTGCTCATTTCAGTAATGGCTTAAAGTAATTATTTTGATAAAACTTAGTAAAGTCGCAACGAGCAATTTTAAATCAAGAAAAATGTTGTTTAAAAACAAAGTGAAATTAACTAAAACCTTGAAGCGGAGTTAATACCTACTTGTGTTTACAAAGCGGCAAAGTCTCTTTGTTAGAAGTTTCTTTCTTCTCGACTAGATGAGGGCAGGGCTGTCCATTGCCCTCGGGCAGTCTTACGACCTGTCGTTTTCTTTCGTGGACTTCCGACCTCACCAAACCGGACGTTTCCGTGCATCCTTCTTGCACTTTCGACCAAGCCGACCAATCGGACACGATGCAGTCTTGGGAAACAACGCAGGATCGAAGCCGTGGCGGCGTTGAATCCGATTTTTTACAAAAGCTACACAAAAGAAAAAGAAATGGATTACTGCGCCCATTCTCAATTGATCTAAAAATCTTACCTTAAATCGACTACTGCTCCTTTAGAATCTTTACAATTGATTTCTCGGGTTTGGTAACCGACCTGAGGTTGGAATATCGTTTGTTTTTCAGAGCTTTCGGCTGAAGAGCTGCTGTCTAATAGTGGAAGAATGGAATGTCGATCTGTGTCGCGATGATTTTGTCTGTCGAGACGATATTCGATTTCATCGGCAGAGATTAAAGAGTTTGGAGCTTCGCATTTCTTCCAAGCTCCAACTTTTAATCGATATTCGTTTCGGATTTCGTTAAATGATCTATGGGAAAAAATAATTCATCACTTTTAAGATTTTAATTTTGTAGCCTGGAGATTAATTACAGTGGAAATTTGATCTTAGGAGGCAGGCTCTTGACTTCGGTTTTTTTTTTTATTAAGATTGGGAGGGGGAGTAGCAGCGAGTCGGAACTTTTTGATATTACGAGTCCAAATCCAAATTCCGAAAATTCTTAATCTTCTTCAAATGAATCATTTACTTACTTCGAACAATCGACTTTCCTGCTCCTGCACGGTCTCGTCTCACTCAAATCCGGACATGGTTTCCCTCCGTTTTTCGGAGCAACGATCACATTCCTAATCCGTGTTTGATTAGCATGAGGCTGGCACGATCTACAAGGTGACCATCCGAAAAATTCCGTCACAACGCAATCCTGCGGTTTCGGAATATTACACAATCTCACTGGATCCGGTTTCCTGGCGACCGTAAAACAATTTTCTTCGTCAACCGCCATACGAAGCTGAAAAAGATAAACCCAAATTTTATCTCTTCCTCCATCCGAACTGGGCTAACAGGTGGATTAAAACAATGATGGCTTGGAATTTAACTTACTTTAACGTCATCGTGTGAGGTGAGAATGCATGACACGTTCCTCTGCATAAGTCCGTAGTTCTCTTTATTATCGCCGTTCTGGCCCGTATTAAACGTCAGATCCTTTTTGTTTTCAGCTTCCATACAAGGACCCCAGGGACCGACATCCCATTTTAGCTTATCTGAAATTTCAATATTAATAAAGGAGGGTAAGATGTTTGGATTGCGAGAGGCCATCACAAAGGTCCGGATATAAAAGGGATTTTAAAAAACGGTGGTTTTTGGAAACCGTTTAAAAAATTAATGAGATCCCCTCATTTTGCTCTTGGAATTTTCTTTACTTTCTACTTGAAAATGTATGGGCAAGTTATTAATCGCGCCAGATGAAAGATTTACTATTAGTCCGGTTTTCATCAACGAGTCTGTTCATCTTGAAACCGTTTTTTGAAAAAAAAAAAAAAGCCAAAAAGCGGATATTTGCTTTAAATTATTCAAACTAAGGCAAAGGCAAAACCCCCCAAAAAAATCTTTTCCTTAAAAAAAAAAAAAAAAAAAAGAGTTAGAGAGTCAGCGGGTGCAAAGTAAAAATTCTAATACCGGTAACGTATGAATGAAAAAATTTGATAATTTTTGAGTTTATCTGAAAATTTTTGACATTTTTTTGGCAATAATTGAGTTTTTGTTGCAATTTTCGACATTTTTTGGTCAATCATCGAGTTTTTATGGTTATTTTTGAGTTTATCTGGTAATTTTTGAAATTTTTTGTCAATAATTGAGTTTTTCTGGCAATTTTCGACTTTTTTTGTCAATTTCTGAAATGTTTTGATAATTTTCGACTTTTTTTGGTCAAACATCGAGTTCTTATGGTAATTTTTTAGTTTATCTGGTAATTGAAGTGAAACTTCTTTTGTCCCGTTTGGGAGGTAAAAAGCTGAGAGTTACGCGTGATTGAAAAAATAAAAATTTTAAAAGGGCCGAAAAAAATTAAAAAATTGGAAAGGGCCAAAAAGGAAAAGGGCCGAAAATAAAAAAAATTGGAAAGGGCCGAAAAGGAAAAGGGCCGAAAATAAAAAAAATTGGAAAGGGCCGAAAAGGAAAAGGGCCGAAAACGAAAAGGGCCGAAAATGAAAAAAATTGGAAAGGGCCGAAAAAAAAAATTGGAAAGGGCCGAAAACGAAAAGGGTCGAAAATAAAAAGGGCCGAAAATAAAAAGGGCCGAAAACGAAAAGGGCCGAAAATGAAAAAAATTTGAAAGGGGCGAAAATGAAAAGGGCCGAAAACGAAAAGGACTGAAAACGAAAAGGGCCGGAAATGAAAAGGACCGAAAATGAAAAAAATTGGAAAGGGCCGAAAACGAAAATTTTCGTTTTCGGCCCTAAAGAAGTTTCACTTCACTTCTCCCCTGAGTCTTTTTTGACTTTTTCTTTAAAATTCCACCCGTTTTCTATTAATTTTCGACTTTTTTCGAATATTTTTTAGAAATTTTCTGGCTATTTTCGATTTTTTTTAGTCATTTTTGGCTGTTTTCGATCAATTTGAACTTAAGTGGTCGATTATTTAATTTTTTGTGTAAATTTTCGACATTTCTGTCAATTTTTTTAAAGCTGTTTCACTATCAAACACTTGAGATTCGCTCTTCGTGTTTCATCCACTAAAAAAAATTATATAAAAGAATTTTTACTTCAAATAATTTCATGCGTCAGAGAAAAAAAAAATCTACCATGGCTAAAAGTAAAATCAACATAATTTATCCTAAAATGACCAAAGTAAACATATCTAAATAAAAATTTTTTTTAGGCAAAACACAAAATGTTACGGAAAAAAAAGATCCCTTGAAAATTTTTTTAATATTTTCCACTTTCTCTCGGCATTTCTTTGATGAAAAATAAACATTTAAAAAGGTGTTCAAATGAATGTCAGCCAGGTCACATGATTTCTTTTTTTACACTCTTTTAGAGTTTTTTTTTCTCTTAATATCAAGAGATATCAAAAATGTTTCTAGCAAAAAAAAAATTTTTTTTTTCTTTTGAAAAAGTTCCATCCAACGAATCATTCCCCATTCGATCTTCCTCTTTTTTATTAGAAATTTCAAACTCAGCCCAGGTTTTTTCCCCCTCGAAACATTACCTCGGAAAATCCAGAACTTTTCCCAAATCAAACTTCTTAATCATTTTTAACATCAAAAAGGTAAAAAAAAAAAAAAAAAAAGGGCAAAAGCATTGAATTCCACGCGCTTAAAAGCATCAAAAATTTTCTTTCATTAAATGAAAATGTGCTCTTGAAGTGTCATCTCGGTATCAAATTTAACTCCAGCTAACAACATTCATCCCCCTCCCTTTCCAGAGTGTAATTCCCTCAAGAAATCCTTCATTTTCCATAGGACGCGAAAGCATTTTAAACTCGTGTAGTTGTTTTATACACTCCGTCCTGGATATTCACACTCACAAATCTAAAATACATATACAACAAGTTACATTTACGTGTTAAAAGGGAAAAGAGCAACCCAAGACCCATCTATCGTCGAGTAAACTAAAAACCGCTTTAGAAACGGGAGCTCTTAATCGTTGAAACTGAAATCCGAGATAGGGAAAATATTGCATCTTAATTTCATTTTGCTTGGGAAAAAGCCGCATTTCGTTTTATCTTTTTAAAGAAGATGTAGATATGAAATTCAATTAAGCCGTTTGTATATTTTGAGAAAACGAAATAAAATTTTTTTTTTTCAAAAATAATTTTCTACAGCGAAAATATCATGGAAATTATCATTTACATGCTTTTAAATTTTCAGTAACTGTAATGTAATGGTTATTTCATATTTAAATATTGTTAGGGATTTATTTTTCAAGAGTTAAAGATTTTTTGTTGAGAGGAGTTTTGAGTTTGGAAATGCGATAAAGCAGAAATTCATTAAATGACAAAATGTTGTGGTATTCCTTTTTCGGCCAAATTTTGGATTTTTAACTGCGCCGTACAGCAATGTTTTAATAATTTTTCTGCAAGAAAACCCATATGCGGGTAAGGGACATTGCAGAAAAGTTGCAGAAATGTTTTAAAGGTATTTCTAAAGAGTAGTATGGATTTTTATTGCAAAAAATCTTTTAAAACATCTCTGCAACGTCTCTGCAGCATTGACGTGTAATAGCAAAGTGCTGTTGTTGCAAAAACATTTTAAAATATTTCTGCAAAGTCTCCTCAATGTCTCTACAAAGTTTCTGCAATGTTCTGCAACGTTTAACCGTACAGTAAAGTGCTGTGTGGGTATAATCTTGCAAAAAATCGTTGAAACATTTCTGTAACGTTTCTACAACGTCTTTTCGATGTCTTTGCAACGTATCTACAACGTCTTTTCGATGTCTCTGCAACGTCTCAACAATGTCTTTTCGATGTCTTTGCAACGTCTCAGCAACGCCTCTACAACGTCCTTTCGATGTCTTTGCAACGTCTCTACAACGTCTTTTCGATGTCTTTGCAACGTCTCAGCAACGCCCCTACAACGTCCTTTCGATGTCTTTGCAACGTCTCAGCAACGTCTCTACAACGTCTTTTCGATGTCTTTGCAACGTCTCAACAACGTCTCTGCAACATTTACTCGCGGATATCCCAGTGCCAAATTTCTAGATCTTTTGAATATAAAAAAAATATATTTCGGAAGGATATGTAAGAGATACACAATTTCGACTATCTTTCGTATTTATTAAATGGACATATTTAATATACTTTTCATATATAGATCTTTAAAATATATTTTTTTGGTATATAAAATGTAGTTTAATTTTTTTGTCCGTTTTGCCCAATTTTCCCGAAGGCCCGACATCAACATTTGACTACGTTGGTGCTGTTAGCTTTTTACTTTTGTTCATTCGTGCAAAAATAAAAAAATTCTGCTAAGATTTCATAGCAAATCCTTTCCTTTATGCTAAAATCTCTTTATGATTACAGCAAAACGCTAAAAGCTAACAGCATCGGCAGGGTCAAATATGAAATCGGGGCCCTCGAAAAAACCAGGCAAAACGAATGCAAGTTAAAACATGAACTTATATCTAAATAGTTTGTAACATTAAAAAGGCTTTATACCCAGCATATTGTACTACATTTTAAGTTTATCACATCAAAATTTAAACCATAAACTTATGTAGTTTCTAACATTAAAAAGGCTTTAGCAGTTTCCCTATACATATTTGCCTGTTTAAAGAGAAAAGTAAAATAAAAAATTCCTTGCCAAATGAATATATTTTCTTCAAATTTCCCTCAAAAAGAAAGTTTATCTTTTAATTCCTGCAGCAGGCCAAGGAAAGTGCTAATAGCCTTATTTACGAATATGCATTACTCAAAAAAATTCATATTACAACAAAGTAAAGAAATAGGTGGCGATTGAGGCACCTACAAATCCCTGAGATCTAATTGTGATTAAGTTTAAAGATTTTAAAGGCTATTTTTTATGCTTATTAGGAACTTTGTATAATAAATCAAAATATTTAACCAGTGTTATAATTAATTAAAGCTCTAAATTTGTGGAATTCTAGCTGAATAAGCAAAGTGAGAATTCCATCTGATAGTAACTTACTTATGATTTATACCTGAATTTTGAGAAGATTCACAATTTGATTATTTTTAAAAATCAATTAAAGAAATAAATGAATTAAAGAAATTCAATTTAAGTCAATTAAAGAAATGAATAAAGAATTAATAAATTTATTAAAGTCGATTAAACAAGTTTGAAGTTAAGATTTCTTAAATGAAATGCAAGAGGATCAAATAAAATTTGTTAGAAAAGATTTGCAACATAATTATTTTTAAAAATCAATTAAATAAAATAATTTCTATTAAAAAAGATTCATGATTTGATTTTTTTAAAAAATCAATTAAAGAAATTTAAAGTCAAGTTAAGTTAACTTAACTTAAATGAAAGTAAACCGAATAAATTTCTTTGAAGAAAAGGATCCAAGATCTGATTATCTTTTAAGATCTATTAAATCAATTTAAACTTAAGTTAACTTAACTTAAATAAAAGTGATTCGAGTTTAATTTCTTTATAAAAAAGAATTCAAGATTTGATTTTCTTTATAAGTCAATTAAAGAAATGAAAGTTTAAAAAAATATTCATGATTCTGTATCATCCATTTCACCTGTACCGTCTCCAACATTCTCATTATCCTGATTGTTATTCTTCTCAGCGAGGGCCAACCTTTCCCCTTCTGACCGTTCCTTTTCTAATTGTTCTTCTTGTAATACTGCTGTTCTAACCTTGCTCAATTGATCCGACATGCCATGCCGTATGGTTCTTTTGATTATGACTTTTTCCGCCTTTGTCATTTGTTCAGGGAACCACTCTCGGTTAACCCCTTCTTGTAGGCAAAATTCTAAAATCAAATAAATAGTTATTATAAAACAAATACCGAAAATATGAGATCTGAATAGCTACCCAGAATCTACCCAATCTTAGTACACATATCAATCACCTAAAGCAAAGGAAAGGGATTTTAAAAAAATAAAAAATGAAAATAGAATTCCGCAAAACTAAAATTTTTTTCACAAAAGCTCATCAACAAGGCATCTGGGGTAGTTCTGCTTGATAATAAAAATGGAAACTTACTTGTAATATCACTAACGGCATAAACATCTAATACGTTCAGTTTAACATCTTTAGTTTTACCTCTGCCACTAAGGGAGCTGCCTGCTAACGTCGCTCTATTAAATGAACCTAACACTAACTTTCCTGCCATGGTTTTTACTGTGTCGGCCAGCAATGCATCGTCCAGGGTGTTAGCTTCCACATAGACCCTCGAGTTTGTCATTAACTTTTTAGTCTAAAAACAAAAAAAAAAGTCGGAATTATAATCAAGCTACAGATTTTGATTTTTACGCAAAACAACAGATGCTGCATGCCGCATAAGATATGCGGATAAATTTCAGATTTTACAAGTCAAATAAGTAAGCTCTTCAGCTGACTTTCAAGGTTTAAAATCACCACGAACTGCAAAAGGAATTGCCAGACACAACAAATTATGAAGTCCTTCTTATCAAAAAAATTATTTCTTATTGAACCAAAATTCGGATATTTTGTCAAGAGAACATGTACATAGAATGAGGCAACAGGAGGATCTTAGCTTAAGAAAATCAAAAACGAAGAGAAACGAAAAAGAAGGAAAAAATGTAGAAATCCTCTCCCTCTGCATAAATGCCGTATGTGGAAATGGATACACTTCCCCCATTGTATAAAAATTGAATTAAATAAGCATAAGATAAGAATAAGCTAAGAATGCGGTCTACGTTTGCGAAACAATTCAAGTTCGTTTTCGCAAGGGAATTCTAAAAAAAAAGCCCGCTTATGCATATAATCTTCAGGCTTTCGTCAGGTTTTTTGATAAAATAATTTTTCTAATTAAAAGTTTTACGTCTTTTCCTTTAGTGATTTTCAACCATTTCCGTTTTTGAACCATCTTCATAAAAATAACTGGGGCATTTTTAGAAAAATCATCAACCTAGAGTGAGAATTGATTACAGGAAAAAAAAATGATCAAGCATAAAAGATAATAAAAAACTTGCGTAGTTCACCTCAAATTATCTTCTGCTAACACGTTCTTCTGCTTTTGAATTGTTTACTTTCAGTTATATCCAAATTCTGAATATTCCACTTAGATATGCTTGCTTTTCAATTTACGTTTAAAAAACGACTTTGCAGTGTTTTTATGCTTAAATAAAGAGTAACAATTTGAATCCTAATTAACCTTGTGCTTCTGTAAGTTGAAAATATAAGAAGCTTAAAAGCTATGTTTTAATTGGTCTACCTTTCAAAAATCAGGATTTTTTCTATACAAAAGAAGTGTTCTGCAAGCGGAATATCCCAATACAGATTATGCAGGCTAGGAGAGTTAATTAAAAATGTGGACATCATCATAATGGGATTGACGAGTCAATAATCTGTCACCTGTGTTTTAAGGAAAAATCTTTTTTTCTGCATTGCTTCTCTTGCTAGAATATGCAATGTAAACATCATAATAGGATTGACGAGTCAATAAACTGTAACCTGTGATTTCAAGAAAAAATATTTTTCCTCGCATTACTTCTCTTGCTAGAATATGCAAATAAGAACATCATAATAGGATTGACGAGTCAATAAACTGTAGCCTGTGATTTCAAGAAAAAATCTTTTTCCTCGCATTACTTCTCTTCCTAGAACATCCCCAGTAATACACATGAACAGGCTAAAAATCTTTTCCTACATACTGATTTAGGGAAAAAATAATCTTTTTTTTTTTAAATGCTGGAATGGATTGTTGAGTATAACCTAAATGCAAAATTTCTTATCACCTGCATTTTAAATCTAAAATAATAGAATTGACTTACATAGCGACCTTTCATTGCCATTCCTTGACTGTTATAATTTATTACATGCACCTCCGCTTGCTCCTCTTCATCAGAATCCTCTGTACTTTCTTCTGATTCTTCCTGCAACATAAATATTTTGCGCTTATTAAAAAATTCTTACAAATGTATGGATTAGGTATCACATCTAATCCATTTAACCTACCAAAACACATACCAATTTTTTTTTCTTGGGGCTTGGTTCCTCTGACCTCTTGGGAGTTTCCTTTTGTCTCTGAAAAGAAAAAAAAGTTTAAACTCGTGACAATCATGCAGCATTAAAAATGCCATGACATAAAATTACCTGATGCTTTCCTTTTTTTGAAATATTTTCTTTATTTTTCCCACTAGATGATGCCTTAGATTTCTTCTGAATCTGAAACATAAACAAAAATTTAATATTAGCCTATTCCTCGAAAAGCAATATTAACAAATTTGAATTTATAACTTACCTTTGACGTACTAGATGATTTTGGAGATAAATTGCTGGCATTTTCATCAACATTTTTGTCGTCTAAGATTGAAGCATCTGGTTCAACATCTCCGATTTTAGTGGAGTCATCTGATGATTTTGTAGGTGGAGTGCTGACGCTCACATGAACATTATTGTCATGGCATAAAGCTGTTTTTGCTTTTCCTGCATTGATTTCAGATGACGATGCAGCTGGAGCTGGGGTCAACTCTAATGTGGATTTAGAATTGGATTTTACTACGTCCAGCACTGTTTCATAGTCTGTCTCTGGTTCAACATCTCCGATTTTAGTGGAGTCATCTGATGATTTTGTAGGTGGAGTGCTGACGCTCACATGAACATTGCCATGGCATAAAGCTGTTTTTGCTTTTCCTGCATTGATTTCAGATGACGATGCAGCTGGAGTTGGGGTCAACTCTAATGTAGATTCAGAATTTGATTTTACTAGGTCCATCATTGTTTCATACTCTGTCTCCTCATCTAAAAACCAAGGTCAAGTGTTTACTACGGGATGGATATCCTGCAGGCAGTTGTTATTTCATACTTGTAATAATACTTACTTGATTTATACACAAGTACCAAACTCACTATCTTATTATTGAGAATAACTTTTCCGGTTTGCCCATCATTTATCTTTTTTGTAAGCACCTGTTTTTCAGATACTACGAAATAACGCCCCTCAGCATTTTCAAATAAGTAATGCATCTCTTCTAAATTCTACAATCAAGCAATAGACAATGTTTTTGATTTAATAATAAATTTTTAAAATTTTAAAGAAATAGCACTCACAAATGTAATAAAGCACAATTTTTAGTTTCGTTTGATACAGATTCACTTTGCACTTGGCTTGTTAGCGTGGCTTCGGTTTACGTGGCATCGTCGCGTCAACTTCCGCTTCCGCTTTTCCGATTATTTCCACGTTATGTTTATGCAAATGCAACGGTTTTTAAACGAAAGCAATTATTTTTTTCCGATAAATAGATTGATTATTCGTGTTTTCGTTATACATTTAAAATTGGTGAAACATTTTTAAACATGTAAGTAGAATCATCAATTAAAAACAAAAGATCATCTCGATTTTTTTTTCGTAATGCCGGCTTTTTATTGCCGCAGATTTTGTCTACCTGATGGAATCGTCCGATGAGGATATTAATAACCAACAAAATCCACGGAAAGGGAAAAAATACAAACAATGGGAGAAAAATAAGCTACAATCCGTTTCTTCAGTAAGTATGCGTAATCGTTTTCGATGTCGTAAAAGTTTTTTCGCAAAAGATTAAAATGTAAAGGCATTTTTTTTTTCATTTAACGTGGCAGCATAATAAAACAATAACAAGTGGATTATTATTTGAAACCTGATTTTACTATTTACATTAATCATAATGATTTCCAAAACGTTGAAAAAACCAAATTTACGCATGAATTCCCTTTTTATATCTATTTCACTTATTTTATTAATACTTTGCGTTTACAGGCACCCCTGACTACAGAACTATACAGGATCAAGGCTAAGAGAAGAAAGGTAGAGATTAGGAAAAATGCTCTCTACCAGACGCTCATAACAAATCAAGCTCCTGGTCCTGAACAAGAGAATGAGACAGAGCAAATGGAAATCGATGATCAAGAAGAGGAGTCTGAAAATTTAAATGAAAAGGATGATGATAATGATGCGTATAATGAACTTTACAGGCAAATTTATGTAGAAGAACAGGTTTATTTAGACGATGAGACAATGAGTGACAATGAAAATGAAGGTTTTGTGAGAAGTTCTCAGAGTTTTCAGGTCCCTGAGGATGAAGGTCATCAAGAAGATAGAAATGAAGACAGCAATCATGAAGATGAAAATGAAAGTGAAATTGATGACGAAAGTGAAAATGATGAAGAAAGTGAAACTGAAGGTGAAGCTGGTAACGTAAATTATGAAAGAACAAGAACTCTTCATGCTTACACCGAATATACAGTGGACGAGGCCGTTTACGACCTTTTTTACTCCCAAATTAAATTTTGCCGAACGGACAGGGACCTAAAGCAGACACTAAAAAATTACTCGAAAGCCCTGCCTAAAGGGCATCGGATGCCAAAAACAATTTATAAATTTTTTAAATATATTGATAAATTGGCCCCGCCGCCAAAGGTGACGAAACATTTTTATTGTCCGGTTTGCAAATTGTATGTGGGCTCCGAATTTAAAGACTGCGGGAAATGTGAATTAAAAAAAGAAGATTTGAGCGTTTTTTACGACATTGATATCATGGACCAGATTAAAACGTTATTTGAAGATTTGGATTTGGCCAAATATTTGAGTAAGCCGAAAAAGAGTGGAAATATCACAGATGTAACATCAGGATCCGAATATAAAAGAATTAGCACCTGCAGGGCGAACCGGGGCCCTTACGACTTGACACTCATGATGAATACCGATGGGGTGTCGGTCATAAGGGGAGGCTGCAATCACTGCTGGCCAATTTTTATCTCTATCATGGAGCTTCCTTTGGAAATCAGAAATTACAACATTATGTTTGTGGGGCTTTGGTTCGACAAAACTGTCAAACCAATGATGAACTCTTTTTTAACGCCTTTGGCTGAAAAGCTTACAGTTGGATACGAAGAAGGGGTCAAGTGGAAACATCCAGGAACAGGGAAAGAAGAAGTTACAAGGTTCGTGCTTCCTTGCGTCATTGCTGACGCCCCAGCTCGGGCTGACCTGCAAAATATTTTGCGCTATAATGGCAAACAAGGCTGCAATGTGTGTGAAATTGTCATGACTACTTTAGAAGGAGGCAGAATCAAGGTTTACTTATATCCCGAAGAAGTGATTTTAAGAACTAAGGAAAGAATGCTGGATCAGGCTGAGAAGGCGGAAACAGAAAATTCAAAATCAAAATCAAAAAAAATAAAAACTGTGGAAGGGGTCAAAGGGAAATCTGAATTATCAGAGTTCCCTTTGCTAGACATTGCAAAGGCTTTGTTGCCAGAAATAATGCATTCAGTTTTTCTGGGTGTTGTTAAACAATTTTTATTTGTCTGGTTTTTCAAGAAAGGCCCTTGGTCTCTTAAGGCCTTTTATAATGAGATTGATAAAATTATAAGGGAGCTGAAAGCACCGAGGGCTTTACACCGTCCTCCGAGACCTCTATCTGAATTTAAAAATTATAAAGCAGCCGAATTCTTGAACTTTTTGCTCTTTTTTATAGCCCCCATAGTTTGCACTTTTTTGCCCAAAATCTACCTTGACCACTGGTTGCTTCTGATGGACGGCATCAAAATATTGATGCAAGATGAAATAATGAAAAGGGACTTAATTAAAGCAGATAAAATTTTAAGAGCCTATTCGAAGCAAGTGCCCGATTTATATGGTGAGCAAGAAATGACCTATAACCTTCACCAGCTTGTACATCTAACGCTGACAGTCGAACGATGGGGCCCTCTTCACCACATCTGGGCTTTCCCTTTTGAGAACCTCAACCACGTTTTAACCAAATCAATCCACGGCACGAGACATTATGGTGTGGAAATAGTCAACAAATTGCGTAGGATTCAACAACTCACCGTACTAAAATGGAAACTTTTTCGTCAAAAAATTAAGAAAAAGGATAGCGAATTGTTTTCAGCAATAAAAAAAGACTTGAAATCGTATAAGTTTTCTAATGAGGATTTAACTCTTCTGAGATCGGAAAACATTGATCTAAAACGTCCGGTAAATGTTTACGACCAAATGAAAATAAAGGGCCAAATTTTCACGTCTACTTCTTCTGCGCCAATGCGGACAAATGATTATACGGTGGAATTATTAGTGAAACAAGAGTCTACGTATGGAGAGATCGAAATTTTTATTTTACAAGAAAATGAATTGTTTATTATGTTAAAACCGTTTAAAATTAATGCCTCCAATTTTTTCTCTTATGATGTGGACGAGGAACAAACGGTAATCGATTATTTAATACCTGTTACTGAAGGCACCGAAAAATTATTGATCAATGTCAAAAGCATAAATAGCATAAAACACGTCGTGCGAGTGACCGATTATGTTTTCAAACCCTTAGCAGTTGCAAACAAAGATTTGTAAATCAAATCCTAAACGTAAGAAGGCAAACGCTATTCTTCTTTAAAAAGTTGAAAGACAAGTTTTAAAAATAGTTTTACCTCATCTCCTCAATGCATTGTTAAATGAAAGGATTTTATCCCATGAAAAAAAAATGCCTTCACGGTAACATCTGACAACTTACCTGAAAAGAGAACAAGTAAAATACAATTAGTAAAACAATTTTTTTTATTAAATACAATGCTTATTAGTAAAATAATTATAAAAATAAAATAAAATAAAATAACTATTTTTAAAAATTCAAAGTCCGCATATTTATTAGAACTTAGAATTTTTCCTCTCCGACCATACCGATCCTTTTTACATATTTTAAATCTCTGACATCTGTATAAATTCTGTCTTTTGAAAACGATCAAATCTTTAAGTTGTATTTAAATGACATTTTTTTGGAGGGAAATTTTTCAAAAAATAATAAAAATATAGTATTTGTACCTTTTATATATAACTTTAAAAAAATAAAATCAAAAAAAAAATCAAAAATATCTTATTAATACATATTAATAACCATTAAATATACTCTGAAAAAAGGAAAAATTTTAAATTTTGAAATGAGTTATATAAATTACCACTTCAATACACCTAAACTATGAGTAGCATATCATCCAAATCATTAAAAATTGAAAAAAATGAAATTAATATCAAATTTAGACTATTTCACACCATAAAACTGTCATTTACATATATAAAATACGATTTTAATATTTTTAAAAGATATTTTTCACTAAAAAAAGATCAAAAAATTTGGCAATGGGATAGCAAAGTGTTGCTGTTGCAAAAATATTTAAAAATACTTCTGCAATGTCTCTACAACGTCTCTGTAATGTCTTTACAACGTCTCAGCAACATTTTCCCGTACAGCAAAGTGATGTATGGGTGTTCTTGCAAAAAGATCTTTCTACAATGTCTCAGCAACATTTCTGAAATGTTTTTGAAACGAAATAAGCAATGAACTTTCATTGTTTCAGTTTTTTAAACAGACACTACAGAGTTTCACTGACTTGAGCAAAGATTTATGCCTGGTTTCGAATCTTACACACAAAAAATTGAAAATTTGACATTTCTCCATGCGCTCTGCCCACTGCGCCTCTTATAAGACTCCATATTTATTCCATTCGGTTTCTCTATCCAAGAAAAATATTGACGCGGATAAGTTTGGCTAATCCAGCCGGTGCTTAGAGGTGGCGATGAAAACCATCAAACGAATTACTGTCCACACGTAAGTCGACAACAAGTCAAGATCTCAGAAACAGATCTGACAACTCCTCCCGGTTTCAAAATGAAAAGACGTAACAGGCATCGAGCCATCAATATTATCTCTCGGTCAGGCTTCGATTAAATCGCTGGAGGCACCCTCTTTCCCCGTTTATTCGGGGTTGTGGGAATGCAAACAAACCAGCAGACAAAACATGGTTTATCGAAAACCGTCTGAATAAATATCTGAGAGGATCCTCGGCACACGGGATCATTTATATGGAAGGTTGATGAATTAAGAAAGCTGCTAATTGGTATTGCATAATAATGAAGTCAAGACTTCTTCTGGCGAAAAAGAAGAGGATTAACACAATGAATATTCGAGGAAGTTGGTTTAAATTCAGACCTCGACAGGATTCAATTATTCTTCGGATTTGCATTGTCGAGTCCTGGTGGCAAAAGCCGTTCCAGGAATTTCCCGCAAACATTTTCGGCATGTCAAGTACAATCAAGATGGCGCTGAATATTTTAGTTTCAGGAACCAGGTAATAATCAATCACTCAGTCATCAAGAGTTTTTTCGTGATAAAAAATATCTTACAATGCAAGAAACAAAAAAGACTTGCCTGGACAAAACCTGGTCTCGACGGGTAATTTAGTCTTTTTCGCCCCTTGTACAGTAATCCCGAGAAAAAATTTTCAATCAAAAACCGCTGCATAAAAAATCTCTACTTTAATGGATTAATGGGATAAATATCAGGGAAATAAACACTTAAAACTTGATAGCCCAGACCTTCCCTCAAAAACTTTTCCTTTCACCCCAGGAAAAATTATAATAGGCCTCCGTACTTCCTCTTCAACTTGACAGACTCTAATATTTCAAAACCATTAGAAAAGTTTCCCATCGCTCTCTCTATTGAGAAACTGCACATTACGCTTCCCTAAGAACTGACAATCGGCTGACAAAATCCAATCCTGAATTACTCCAATTCATCCTCTTCTAAACTTGTAAAGAACTTTGTTACTCGAAACCTACAGCGGGGAAAAGTGGTTCTTGAATAGTAAAAGAACCACCTTTTCTTATTAAGGGTTTTAAGTTACAAAGTCGTGAACTCTTTAGGAAATGAAAGTAATCTAGCTTTCAATTACACTTTGGTTTTTAGACTTTTTTTTTCCGACGGATTTAATTCCGACATCCTCAAAAAAAAGAATCCTTAACAGATAAAAAAACGCGGTTTAAAGGAAACGAGGGAATAGCAATTGAGGAATGAAAGTAAGATAATGCCCCGTTCCCGCTAACTAATCCGCAAAATTGCTTAACCTTTCATTTTAAAATATTCATGTTATTATTCTTTTGAAATTTGACAAAGTCACCGTGAGTGTCGTTTTTTGAAACTTTCTCTTTTTCCTCCGTTTCAATTAATGCACGACTTTTCTCTCTTCTTTCTCTTTTTCGGGGGTTTTTACGTCTCTGTTACAGAGCTTTGAATAAAGTTTTCTTTAACTTTTTTTTTCTTCTTCTCCCCTCTCTCTCTCTTAAAAAGTTCTAAGGCGACAAATTGATGTCTCCGGTTGAAAGTAATAAAATTTTCGCGGGATTTCATAATCTGAATTCGGATTTCATACTGAATAACGTGGTTTTTAACGTTGCGGTGGTGTTGTCGGGAGAGATGGTTTCGTTACTTGCTGATGTACGATACACGTGTTGTACGTGGTCGTTTTTTTTGTTTCGCTTTTTTCCCTCTCTCTCTGTCTATCTCTCCCCTGTACTCTTCTTTTTCTAACGCATTTTGCATGCAAATTTGAAACCATACCGTTGATCTATCGTCGGCTACAATGAAATTTAGATCTATGTTAGGAATAAAGACTAGGGAAAATTTTCAAAATTTGTAAGGGGTAGAATGAGGTTTCTAGATTTTTCCTTTTTGAATTTATGGAGACTTTTTTTCTGAATTATCCATGAATCGCTATCTCGGTTATATGAACTAAAACTTATTTTGAATGTAGGTCTAAACATTTGCTGAAATTCTGAAGTTCTTGTGGAACAAATCATTTGATAATTTTTTCTTGTGGAACAAATTATTTGATAATTTTTTCTTGTGGAACAAATCGATAATTTTTTCTTGTCGAACAAATTATTTGATAATTTTTTCTTGTGGAACAAATTATTTGATAATTTTTTCTTGTGGAACAAATCATTTGATAATTTTTTCTTGTCGAACAAATCATTTCATAATTTCTGGTTTTCTCTTGTCGAACAAATCTTTTGATAATTTCTAATGTCGAACAAATCTTTTGATAATTTCTAATGTCGAACAAATCTTTTGATAATTTCTAATGTCGAACAAATCTTTTGATAATTTCTAATGTCGAACAAATCTTTTGATAATTTCTAATGTCGAACAAATCTTTTGATAATTTCTAATGTCGAACAAATCTTTTGATAATTTCTAATGTCGAACAAATCTTTTGATAATTTCTAATGTCGAACAAATCTTTTGATAATTTCTAATGTCGAACAAATCTTTTGATAATTTCTAATGTCGAACAAATCTTTTGATAATTTCTAATGTCGAACAAATCTTTTGATAATTTTTTCTTCTCAAACAAATCTTTTGATAATTTTTGCTTGTCAAACAAATCTTTTGATAATTTTTGGTTTTCTCGTGTCAAACAAATTTTTTGATAATTTCTTGTTTTTTCTTGGCCTCTTCTGGCCTGCATTTTGTACTTTCCCACCCGTCAACATTTCTCAAACCGCAAAACTGCCTTTCTTTTGGCTTTCTTCTCCAACGCCTTAAATCCACGACAAATGAACTTTACAACACGTTAATGTCCTTTTTTCATTTGATTAATTCTCCTCCGACACATTTTTATATTTAAGCAGCAACAACTTTTCCCTTTTACGATGCCGCATAAGACGTCTCACTCTAAAAAGCTTCACTTTGAAGTGTTTAAAGACACCGCCACTTGAAGAAAAGAAAAGCCGAATGAAAAACATTCTCGAAAAAAAAAAAAAAAAGATTTCAGCCTTTTGAATAAGAACGCGTGTGGGCGGATTCCCGTTTTTCCTGTTCGTAGAGAGAACAACGATGATGTGCTGCTGATTGCTAGCAATCATTTTTATCAAAGGTAACATGCAAAGCGTTTGGAGAAGTATTTCTAGTTAACTTTCACTTGAATTCTTTTCATAAAAGTTGGGTTAAAGCAAATATATATATAGAAGAGGTGTTGGGAAATATTGTATTCGAATAATTGGTGAAGTTATAAACGTTGCTCGTTTGCTAAAGGGGGAAATAGATTTTTTTTTCTCCCAGCGATGAAATGTCATGTTTAGGTGAAATATTGTAAAGGTTTTTCATGTTGTTTATTTTTCGAAAGTGTGACGACCTTTTTCGCTAATAGCAGTCTTTATTTTTTTACAGCTGTTTATCGAAAGTGTAGTGCAGGTAATTTCGCTGGTAAAAACCAACCCGGACGATGACCCTTTTAATGTAAAAAAAGATTGTTTAGCTGAATGGCGGTAGTGATGACACATAATGATCATAATTTGGTGCGGTGAGAGGCGATCGATATTTTGGGCCAACCTCAGCGCTGCCTATCACGGGCAGTGGCGTAACAATATTTTTGGGGCCCCCCCGCAGATTCAATAAGTGGGGCCCCCGTTAAAGATTTAGAAAATTTCTTGGGGGCCCCCATAAAGAATGAATTATGCCGGGGGCCCCCCCGCAAGAGGGAACTAGCGGGCCCGGTTGTTACGCCACTGATCACGGGCTGGCTCTTCCAGAGGGCGCGGGCAGAATATTACAAGTGGTGCTCTAAGAAGTCCATTACACATTTTTTTATTTACTTTAAAAAAAGAATTCGGCTCGCGATCTAAGAAGACGGGGTGAACTATTAATTAGCCCGTTGGTGCCTTGTCTTCTTAAAATGCGGGTAAAATTTTTTTATTTGAAAAACTGAAATTTTAAATTTTATAAACGGCAAGAGCAAGAGGGCGCTTTCGTTTGAAGGGCGCACCGGGATTTTTCCCGATAGCCCGATAGGCCAATCCTGCGCTTACGACAACTTTATTACATCTCAATAATTTTTGGCCTGAATAAACATAAACTCGATACCCGAGCAAAAAAAAATATTTCTTTTCACATCTCTCATTTAATTTCCCCTCCTCGATTTCGAAAACCTAGCCGCTTATAAAATCCGCAAACGGAGGCTATTTCATTTCCGATTCCCAGAAGCGAAACCTTTACAACTGAACACTCTACAAGACCGAAAAAGAAAATGTCCGAAAGCTAAAGTGGTATCAGAGAACGGAAGAGGGTTAAAGGGAAGCATGAACGGAGGGAAGCGAGGAGGAGTGAGTGGGCGCGGGGGATAAAGGTAGGAAGGAAGGAAGAGGATAAAGGGAACCGGGAGGTAAATTTACGGGAAATGGAATAACTTGAAAACAAAAGCCGGTAATGTGACTGATGATCCGATTGTAATCCTTCCATTAACAATAATTTGCGGGAACGGGTTCGGATCCGCTTTTTGTAAACATTATTGCTTTAATTTTACCGCAATAACAACCTAAAAAGCTTCTTTTCAAATTAACAAATTGCAAAAAAAAAAAAAAAACGGAAACAACATCGGAATCGATCAAAAAGCTAATCGTTAAAAAAATAATTATCCTGTGAATTTTTTTGCAGGTTTGAGCAGGAAAAAAAGGGGGAAACGTTACAACATAAGGAATATAGCTTACGAGTGGCTGTGAAGTGACGGTTTTAAAAGAAAATGGCACAGACGTCAGTGGCGTAATCAAGTAATTTTTATATTTAGCCGGAAGGTAAGTTTTTCTATATCTTCCGCTCCCACGTTTATTTTCTCTGGACTTCCTCCTACATTTCCTTTTTTTATTTCTTGGAAAATGCATGGAAAATTTTTTTTTTACCTCCCAGACATTTTCACTTCTCTTTTTTTGTGAGAGGAATAAAAAAAAAGATGCGTTTTGAATTTTCTTTTATATTCAGACATCTGTAGTTATTATGAGCTTCTTCGAGAGTTTTTGCGATTTTAAAAAAAAAAAGGGTAAAAAAAGAAATTCCCCATATAGCAGGTGGTAGGATATAAAGTTTTACAAAGGAGTTTCTCCTTGTTTGAGTTTCCGAGTGAAACATAATTACACCAGCTTCCTGTGCAGACTCAAAGCTGAGCCATTGGGAATAAAGGAATATTAAATTACAGTATTTCGAGATTCGAGATGGAAACTTTTGACTTGCCGGTTAATTATTATTTTAGTAGGTTGATTGCTTCAAGAATTTTCATAAAAATAAAATCATATTCAATTAATCTTGAAAAAATTTCAATTTTTTTCCTCTTTAGAATTTTAATTTTCTTCTTTTCCTTAGAAAAAATTTTTTCATTACACAAACGAAACGTTAATGATTCAGGAGGAAGAAAAAAAAATCCTCGAAGGAAATGCCATTTTCTGGAAAACCGCCAAACTCATTATTGTAAATGAGAAATAAATACGGGGGGCAATCACTATGAAGTGATGTAATTAAGATAACAAAATGCCTTTTAATACATCGGTTAAATCAATAATAATTTAAAAATTCAAGTTTTTCTCTTCGATATTAACAAGCCAGGCACATAACCTGCACAGGTGGGGAATCTTTAACGGTTTGAACTTTGACCTTAGTTGTCACTGAAAGCCAACCGGCGGAGCTGTCTGCAATGCATGATTAAATATTAAAAGATTTTGACGTTCCTGCCGGAGGGTTTCGTTAACGGAGCGGCTTCGTTTTAATTTGTAAAATTGGAAAGTGTCATTACTTTCATTAAATAATCAGTTAAGAACAGAGAGCTTAAAGTAAAGAGAGGAGGGGGGGCGTAATTATGGAAGGAAGGGGAAAGAAAATATGAACGAGTCGCGGGATTATATTTGAGTAGATGGATGTGGTCGCGTTGCGGGTAATTTCTAATGCGTCTGCATTGCGTTTTCGGTCTAGTTTTAATGCAAGTTGTCGTTGCTTGTTTTTCAAAAAAAAAGAGGGTTGATAAAGATTGTTTGGGTTGTTTGATCCTTCAGGATTTTTGCTTAAACGGTTAAGAATAAGATTACCAGGTTCGGTTTTTACACAGCGAAATCTTGCCGATGATTAATCAGACTGGCTTTTCCAGAGGTGCAAGAAAAACACTTAAAATGACGTTGAAGAGCTCCTTTCATTTTCATGAAAGAAAAAAATTTACTCGCAGTCTAAGAAGAACGGGTGAAGTACTGATTAGTCTATAAGCGCTCCATCTTCTTAGAATACATTTTAAAAAAATTTATTGCTCAAAACCGCGATTTTGAAAATTGGCCACATTTTTTTGTCAAATTTACATTACCTAACCTAACCTAACCTAACCTAACCTAACCTTGATTGCTAGCCAGGCCAGTCCTGGCCTAGATCTGCAGCCGAGCTCTTTGCACTTTTCTTAACAATAGAGTGAATTTAGCGGTCAGTTCTAACTCGGCCTGCGCATGAATTTATTCAAACTCCAAAACCGACTATGATTAGTCAAGCTACCGGTGAATGACCCACAACAGTCAGACATCACACCCGACATTCCAAAATACACCAATCAATACACTATTTTCTCCCCCACCCCTTTTGTTGATAAAAGGGACGCGAGTCTAACAGACTCGATAATCCGATAATTTGCATTTCCTCAAAATCCCAATTTCGCTTTTTTAAATTTATTTCGCCGTCGAATTTCAACGTGAGAAGACTATCCATCCACATACGAATTATCATTGCTTGACCCGGATCCCGAACGTACACATCACCGAACGGTTCGCATATCACTCAAATGAAATTAATCAATCTAATGCAAAATCTATCTCATTGTTCGGTTAGCAAACGCCACGTAAATGACACCGAATCAAATTTTATATTCAAATTCTGGCTTTTTACAAGTATGATAAGTCTAACAGGTTAAGCCCCCGCACTCCACCCTATCATAAATTTCAGTTCAAAGCCCCTCTTTAAATATTCCGAAAACTCCTTAAAAGCGTAAGAACGATCAATCAGCAACTTTTCCGCCGAACAAAAACGCCCGAGAAAACTAATTCAATAAATTGATCCCTTTTCATTTTTCTGAACTTCAGTCTTCTCAAAACTCCCCCGGAAAACTTGAATAAGCATACAGAGGCCATACTTTGTTTTCTTTACACAAAGCGAGAAAATCAATTTAAAATTTTATCTTTAAAATCATTTCATTATAAAGGACCGGATCCCGGAGAGGAAGCTATATATTATAAGGTAAACAAGGAACTTGCCCCCTCGACATTACGAAATTGAGACCATTAAAATTGTTCTTTGATCCAAAACTTTCCAATTCGACTGTTCATTTGCAATTTGGAATCCATTATTTAAATTTCAATCACTTTTAGCTTAATTTCTCCGATGAAAATATCTTTATTTAGACTGACTCCTTGCGTGCTATTATTATTGTTCTTCACCTCAATGATTTAAAGTGGATTTTGCTTTGAAAAATTTCAAGTAATGTTTCATCGAAAGAAGTTAGGGTGACTTTAAAGCATTAAAAAATGAATTTGGGTGATCTGCTCATTGAAATTCAGTAATATTGAATGATGAAGAAACGATCTGCTTTTGTTCTGTAATTGCTTCTGCTATCTAGAACTTTTGCGCACCATGTAGTTCCACGAACAAGTGTTTCACCGAAAGAAGTTAGGATGACTTTATAGCATTAAAAATGAATTTGGGTGATCTGCTCATTGAAATTCAGTAATATTGAATGATGGAGAAACGATCTGCTTTTGTTCCGCAATTGCTTCTGCTATCTAGAACTTTTGCGCACCATGTAGTTCCACGAACAAGTGTTTCTTGTAATTTCAGTGTTCAGATTATCATTTCAAGCGCTATTTTCAAATGCATTCAGATGATTTTAATCTTTTAATTTGATTTACTTCAATTGACGGACACGTTTACTCAATTCTTTTCTCTTTTAATTTGAACTGACCCAAATTTATGGAGCCATACCGTTCGCAAAAGCTCTAGACTGCAGAAGCAATTACAGAAACAAGTCAGATCTGTTGTTTGGACCTTTAAACTAAATTTTATGAAAGACCAAGTGGAGCAAATTCAATTTTTAGCTGCGAAAATTTGAAGAATAGGCTGGTAGTTTACATAGTGGCCAACTAGTTGCAGCACGGTGGCACAAAATAAAGTCAAGCGAACTTCTTAGACACTTTGCTTTGAAAATTTCAATATTCCCCTGAAGCTTATTTCTAACTACACTGCTTAACTTTCCCAATTTAAAATCCCCGAATGCATTCATCTCATCTCAACCTTAATATATCTAACGACAATATAAAAAATCACTGAGTTGAATATGATCTCCATCAAAAGATGATTTAGTCGTAAGCTTGACGATCTAATGGCCAAAGGTTTAAAGCTTCCCCCAACGACGACATACTCTCCTTATACAGATTTCCCTCTCTCTCTCCTGATGGATGAGAGCTCCGATCGCGTTGACTACAAAACCGATTGACTTAACCGTAATATAAACTGAGAAAAACACTTTTTGTAATGAGAAAAAAGCGTTCTCCTCAATCCCAAGCCTTCTTTCAGCATAAAGAATGTCTTGTCATATTTCTTCAAGCTTCTCTTCCTCCATTTCCTACTCCCCTCTCTCTTTTTTTTTGTAGCACTCTTTCCTTCTCTCACCAGATTTCGTCCCCGGCTTATGTTTTCGTCCTTTCTCGCGGCTTTTTTTTTTCGGGAAGCGAGCTTATTGCCGGGTGATTCTTTTCTTCCTCGAGGATTTGCAAATCCAGACAATAAAAAATTGGGGGATTTGTTTTGATGAAATAACGAGATTTTCATTCTTACGATTCCTTCTCTTTGTTTATTCCTGTAATGATATTGATTGAAGCGCCCGACCGAGACAAGTGGTTGTTTCATTAAACACCTTTGATTTGATTTTAAATTGTCGTTGATCGTATTAGGTGAGTTTTTAATCGATTTCTCAAAAGGAGTAAGCTAAGAATAGAAATCAGGATCCCTTGTTCAACCATCTTCTTAAATTGACAAGCTTTGCAATGGAATTCATTCCGAGGAAATCAAAATCCTTTTCCCTCCCTTAGGTTTATTTTCCCTTTGGAGCGTTTTCCTTGAAATAATTTTTGTTAAACGATCATTAGTTCGGAATTAACCAATTTCCTTTTTTCTTGTTAATGGGGATAATGCTTAGACGGATCTATTTTTTTAAAACGTCACGAAAAACGTCTTTTGTGATCTAAATGCGAAGAGTCCTAGTCTTGGCTTTAATCCGGGCCAAGAAAAAATCTTCTAAAGCAAAAAAATTAAGAGCTTTTTAACCATCTCATACCGCATACTAAAAAGATCTATTATTTATACTTAAATATTAAATTAAACTGTTATCATTGCATGGCTGACTTCTTCTTTTTAATTGGCTAAAAAATTTCTTTAAAAAAGGAGCTAAAGAAAAGATAAAAGACTTTCCTCAAAAAAATTCAAAAACCGGGAGTTAAAGTTTCAATCTGGGACTGAACTTGCAACCGTGGAGGAATGTAATTAACACAGCTGATTAATACATAAGCTTATACATAGAATTATCTTATCGTTAACATTCTGCATGCAACTTCAAAACAAGCAAACAATGTTTTTATGATAACGAAATCTTTCCCCCTTTCTCCCCATTGTTCCGCTCGATGTTTACTTCAGTTTTAAAGCGACGAAACACCATAAACACGATATTTGATTCCGGTGAAATCCGTAAAACGGAAATGGAGACAATCAATTTACTTCTTTAAAAATGAACTAAATTAAAGGCTCAGACAGCCAAAACAAAGAAGGCTTATTGATTCCCCATTTTTTCTGCTCCTCGGAGAAAACGAAAAAAAAAAAAATTAAACCCTCCAGGAAAATCATTTGACCGAACCCAAGCTATCATACCTTTTTTTTTTCTGTTGCATTCTACACACAGTATAAATTGAATTACCGTAAGAAAACAGGGAAATAAATTGCTGACCGTTTTTGTTTCATTTGTTTTCTCCATCCATGCTGAAATCTTTTCATACATTTTTTCCCCCTCTTTTAGCGTACATTTTTTTTTTTTTTTTTGATTAGGGGAGAAAATAATGTGGGAATAAAATTTAAAAAAAATTAAAGCCCTGGGAAAAAGCAAAAATTTTCACAGCCCTTGTTAAATATTGCTTGAATTATATAATTGATTTTGGACAAGTACCAAAACTGATGGTTTAATTAGCTCAAATAGGAGACTTTGCCAACAAGTTAGAGAGTATAAAGTGTTCAGAAACTTCTAAAAGTTTTAGATCGATTCATCATTTTAAATAAGAACGTCGGGGAAATCATTTGCATTGTAAGCACTAATTTTTTTTCTAGTAAACAAAAGGAGAAAGAAATTTTTGCGTGGACGGTAACTCGTTTCCTCTGTTCCTCCTCAGGCTCCCCATTAGAGTCCTGCATCGGGTCGGGTTCGGGCTCAGACTTTTTGGGTTCGGGTCTGATTTTTAAATCGGTGTCGGGTTCGGGCCTGAAATCCTAAAAGTTTCCCTCTTCCTTTATTAAACCTTTCTAGTGATGCTACTCAAGTTAAAGCTAACATAGAAATTTACATGGTGACATTAACTTTACTTTGCATAAAAAATTATTTCCCTTCTTTTACCGTTTAAATTTTTTGACCCCCAAATTTCGGGTTTTTTGAATCGGGTTTGAACCCGAACTTCGGCCCGATCCGTCGGGTTCGGGCCTACAGGTTTCGGGTTCGGGTCGGGTTCGGGTCGGAAATCTGAAATCGGGTCGGGTTCGGGTTGTAATTTTCGGCCCGATGCAGGACTCTACTCCCCATCCTCTGTGCAGGCTACCGGGCAAAACCCGTTGCTCTTTTCATATAAATGCGCTTTCTTGCGTTTTTAATTTTTTTTAAAAATTCTCGAATTCTAAGAAGACGGAGCTCTTATGGACCCATCAGTACTTCGCTCGGTCTTCTTAGAATAAGAGTGAATTTTTTTCCTTTAAAAAACAAGAACTGTAAAAGAAGCTCGGTTTTTTGCAAGAATCGCTACCTCTGTACGGCCCTGCACACAGGACACATCTTTAAATACAGAAATTGACCACGCGTCAAAAATAATTTTAAAACGTTGAACACTTTTCATCCTTTCAACTTTTCTCTCTTATCACTTTATGATAATAAAATGAAGAGACACATTCCAACGCCTACGTTTACTTTCAACGCCCACAATAGCGGGTTAAATTCACGCAAAGCTCTCAATGTTTCAAAGATGGTTTGGAATCAAGACGCTTTAACAACACCGAGAAAGATTATCGCTGTTATAAGGATTAAAAGCAAGCCTATTCTGAGAAATAATTTATGATGTACGCCATGTCCATCATATCGGATATATTTATATGGGAAATAACCAAGAGACTAGAGGGATCTATCACTTTTCAGATGACACTTGTAAATATCTCCAGAGACAGGTAAACATTACGATTTACATAGATGTCTCATAGGGTTTGGATGGGAAATTTTTTATCATTAGCCCAGACGTAAAAGTCATGTTCGATACGGAGTTTTTATTCGTTCTTCTCATAGGGAACCAGGTGTTTGAAATTTGAGAACTTAGCTTGCAAGTAATGTAAGGATCGAATTTCATGTATGGAAAGATTATGTTTATACGAAAGGAGAAATCATGTGGAAATTTGATGCTGGGAGGAGTAAGGTAATTTTATAAGGTCAGGATTTATTATGCTGAAAATGTCAAGATCAAGGTTGAGCGAATAAAAATGTTACAAGGTTAAAAAAAAATAAAGAAGAGAAAAGGGTCTGGCTTGCAAAATCATGCTGACGCTCATGGCTGGGATAAAAATTTTCCTGGTACCCAGAATTCGCCCAAATAATAAAATAAACTGCTCCCGTAACTTATTTCGGCCCTTCCAATAAATAAAATAGTTTAAAAAAAACGTTTTGTAATGAAGTTAGGTTAAGGTGAGTCGGTCAATTCAGTTTTGTTTGTATTTTATCTGTTTTGTATATTTTGGCGGTTAATTTTTTGTATTTCTCAAATTATAGTCCTGATGAAGTGTCAAATAAAGAACACGAAACGTTGACTTAAGCCAAAATCTTCTGATTTAATTTCGATTCGTTTCCATCAACCAAGATTCTATCCATCATCATTACTAAGGGAACGAGAAATCACAATCCAATAGTTTAAAAAAAATTCGCTTACCTTTGTGATGTCGACAAGCAATAAAGCAAGACCTCGTCCTCTCCGGCTGTGAATTAGCCTCACATAAAAACTCCAAAGCAGTCCTTTGCTCGGAATCCACACACCAAACCGGCCTTTCCTTGATCCCTTGTCCACATCCGTTAGCTCCGTTATCAGAAAAGCATGCCCCCCAATTCCCGGTTTTCCAATGGTACGAAACGCTTCCTCTTTTAGAATTTTGCTGGCTGCCGATTCCCATTAAATCCTCACTGCTTTTATCAACTGTCCTACTCTGTGTGCTAGTGAAGAACACCAACAACCACACAACTAAAAATCTTTTCTCCATTTTTTTCCTCTCTCTCTCCCTTCTTAGCTCATTTTAAACTTTCTTCAATGTTTTCTTTCCGCTTTCTTCTTTTCGTTTATTCTCCTTTTTTTATATAAAAATAAATGAATCTTTTAATTTTTTTCTTCTCTGAGATTTTCTTTTCATTCCTTGCATTTTATTTTGATATTTTCACACCTAAAAGAAAAAAATAAAAAAATTAAGATTAATGATGCTATTCTAAAAGATTTCAAAGGAAAATTATAATGAAAATAACTCGGGGGGGAAAAAAAAGAAAAGTGAAATGATTTTTTTTTCTTTTAAATCTATAATTTTAGCACGCTATAGCGCCCAGCGCATCGACCTTATAAATTTCATTTCGGCGTAAAATAAGTAGCTTTTAGATAAAACGTAAAAAGCAACGCAAATTAGGTTCACCGAGCGCTACTTCCGATTTTCGTAAATCCGCTTTCTCTCTCTCTCCCCGGGGACCTGTTCTCGATTTTAGTGCATAGGCTTTCTCCTTATCGCGTTACTCTGAATTAAGATCTAATCTTGCTCTAATAAATATAAGTAAAAGGGATCAATGGCGTAGCTGTGGGAAGTTTTTCAGGGGGTCTTGGTTAATAAACAAAAAGGTTAAGAGACTGTCACACACGGGAAAATGAGTTTGGGAAACATGTTCGCTGAAATTAATTCATATTGAAAGTCAAACAAAAGATCTGCCTCGATTCCGCAATCGCTTCTGCAATCTAACACTTTTGCGCAGCACATGGTTCCCTAAACATAAGTATTCGACAGTTTCATGTTGCAGAATCATCTTCTTTCAATGATTTCAACCGAATAAAACAAGTCCAGTCCCTCGTGTAATCGAACCAGTCGATCTGATTTGTTTCGTGAGTTGCTTCTGCAGTCAATGTAGTAATCCAAATATGAGTTCCCCAACCATTTTAGAAATTGTGATCATTTTAAAGCATAAAAAACTGAATTTGGGTGACCTGCCTGCCTAAATTCATTGATAGTTATTACTAAAGAAACGATTTGTCTTGGTTCCGCGATTGCTTCTGCGATCTAGAGCTTTTGCGCACTACATGGTTCCACTAATAAATGTTTGTGGCCATTCTGATAATCAAACTACCCTTTAAAGCGCGATTTTCTAATGAATTAATATTCCTTAGTGAAGAAAAGCCTTTAAATTTGATATTCAAAATTGTTTTACGACTTCATCTAATTCTTTTTCTCTCTTCACCTGGTAACTGACACCAATTTGTGGAACTACACTGTTCGCAAAAGCTTTAGACTGCAGAAGCGATTACAGAATCAAGTCAGATCTATTATTTAGTTCTTCAGACTAAATTTTATGAACGACCAAGTGGTGCAAATTTCTTTTTTGGTGATAAAATAATTTTTTTAATCTGTAAAATGGTTAAAATTTTATTGTGTTGGTTTCTCTAGTTGGTCAACAATATTTGTGGTCTAAAAATCTGTTGACCAGTTTTACTGCAGACGGATTTTTCTAGGCCTAAAATTCCTCTCCGCTTCAAGCCACTAACTGGGAATTTTTTTAATAAAGTTTAATGCAGCAAAAAAGTCTCCGCGCTAAACTGCTGGCTGACTCTGCAACCCAGTAATCAGTGAAATATAAGGGCGCCGCATGCGGTGGGCAAATCTCTTTAGGCGACCTACTTTTGTCAGTAAGGTTTAGCCAAACTTCCTGATATTAAATCAACTGGGTGCTCCCACCCGACCTTTCGGTCGATCCTAACATTTCCCATGTCAATTTCATCATGAATTAAGTCAAAATTAAGTCCTCTAAGCTTAAGTCCCCGTGCTAGGTCTAAGTCCAGCCCGCTGGTAGGTTTCATACTCTAATTAATCATCAGCTATATGCACGAGCTGATTTCGTTATTTTTCAAAACACACAGCCCTTGGCCAGTAATATTTCCTTTTGATTCCTCCCAACTAAATCCGTTATCTCTGTTTTAATTTTTCAATAAAACTCAAAAGGCTTTCCTTTTACCTTTGTAAAAAAAAATCTACTTCAATTTTTATGTCATAACTTTTTTTTAAAAAAAATCCAAAATTTTAGTTTTAAATTTCTCAAGCGAGAAAACTCCCGAAATTTAAAGTTAAGTATTCCTTAGGGGTGTAATTAACAGAATATTTTCAAGAGATGCTTGAAAATATCTGCCATTCGATTAAAAAAAAAAAAAAACTTTTAACTAACTGCCATAAAGCTTTCCATAAAAGTAGTAAAGAAGTGCAATTCCGAAAAAAAATTTTACAGCCCTCATATTTTTTTTTTCTTTTCTTCCCTTTCGCCCTCGAGCGTTTAAATCCAGATATCCGTTTTTGAAAATCATTAAAAGATAAAACACGGGAAATCTAATTGTAATTAGTGGAAGAAAGCACAATAACATCACAAATTGAAAACAATTGTAGTGAGTATAGACTAAGATGAAATGAAATGAAACTTTTGAAATTCGTAACATCTGGTTAAGAAACTCGAATCCTCTATCTCGGAAACAATGGAAAAGGAAAATTATAATGAATATTGTATCATTTACAATTTCAGAAATCTTCAAACAAAAATCGTCTGGCGATGACTACACTTGACTTTCTTCTCTTGGAAGGTTAGCGTGATTAATTGGTGGCTGAGTTTCTCGGGAAAAAAGGAAAAAAAAATCAAGATGAATAAAAAATGAATCGCGAGGAAATTATTATTATCATCATCAAAAAGCGCACTGAGATATTGCGTGAAATTATACAACTGAGAATTAAACGCGATTTAATTAAATCTTATTAAAAATGAATTTAACGTGAGTTATATGATATATATATTTTTTTTTTGTTTTAAATGAAGTGGCAATTAAGGAAATGTTAAAAAGGTTTTTAATGCGTACTTGTTTTAGGAGGTTTAGCTTTTTTCATGCACTTTAGATTTAATGTGGGGATATTATCAGATATGGAAGGGTCGAAATAATGAAGATGTGGATGGTACTTGAAAAGGTTAAAGGTTTTAATCTACATATTGCATTCTGAAAGTTTGAAAGTAAGTGGGCTAAAAAAAGTAGGGGGGTGGGGGGGCATGTATTATCAGTGGGTGTTTGCTACAAAAGTGAAGCTTTTTTGAAATAAAATGTGATTTGACCTATGATTCTTATAAAGAAACTATTTCCTGAAAGGCAAAAGAGGCGCAGTTAAAAAAATAAAAACGGAAATCACATTATGTAAATAAAAAATGAGCTCACTACTGTTTGACATTGCTTTATTTTTAAATTTTATTGTGCGTTTTTTCCCCCATGGATTTATTGGTGCTGTGGTACTCTTTTATTGAAAGAGTTCAACGTGCCCACAATATCCCACAATTCGATTCGGCTAATTATTCTTAATATATTTTTATAACTAGATTAAGAATTTCTTTCCTCTGTTCGCCCGACGATGTTTCTTTTCAGAGAAAATTTTTGTTGGAAATTTCTGTACCTGACTTGACCTGAAAGACCTTCCACCATTTTTTTTTCCATGGTCTATAGATGAATAAAAAAAACTAGTTCATAAAATGTTTCCTTTTTCTACTTTTCATTTATTTCAAAGAAAAAATATAAAACCATTTTTATTTTCAAAAAGGACACAAAAAATAAAAAAATCCTGTTCACATATCCCCTTTCTGCATTAAACTACCATTTCCCCTCCTTGTCGTTTTCGTAGTTACCAATTGTGCCACCGGCAGCGCCACCGTCGGCCCCTATAAATACACCGTCATTTACCCGCCACCGTCAGTCAAACTCGAACTTCAGAAGCGTTCAGATCGAATATGTTCGTTTAAAATGTTTAATAATTAAGTAAGTTTTTTTTTAAAAATTATTTAATAGTAACAGTTTTTTAAGAGGATTAAGCATTTTATTTTTCAGTTTTATAATTTTATTAAATTTTCTCGCGGAGCGAATAAAGCAGAGCAAAAGTGAAGTGAAGTGAATCACCACCATTTGGGTACACATTTTGGATTACTCAAGAGAGGATCTTCCAGAGGAGGTAGGCGCACCAGCTGGCTTGCCACGCAGTAAGTACTAGAGGTGCTAGTAGCTGTGGTGCAAGTGATGCATCAAACTCCATCTCATTTTTATTTTCCCCTAGGACTTCCCTTTAGGCCAATTTTCGTCAGGTCGCGATCGCTTTTAGGATTGGGGAGGATTCTAATGGGTTTGTATAGGCTTCTTCATCGACCATTTCGTTGAAGGGTTCTCATAATATCAGGCGCGAAAAACCCTAATGATGGACAGCGTTTACACCTCCTGGGTGTCCAACTGAAGTTGAACGCAAATAAAATCAAATTCCTCAGAATTCCTCCCAGTGGCGCAACCATATTTTCCAAGCTACCCTAAAAACCTTACCTAATGTTCTTGCAGTACAAAAATCCCAACTCCGCTTCTCTTTCCGAACCAATCCATATCAGTAAATATTGTATAACCCTCAAAAAATTATTTATTCATTCGCTTTAGTAATTTCCAAGCATATTCGATTTCCTAATTACGCAATCCCATATCCCCTTACGACCAAAACGTAAATACCATTTACCAAATTGAATAAATTTCATTTTTCCCCATAACATTTCATAATATTTAAAGTCTTATTGCGTAACTTCCTCTTTTCAAACATTCTCCTTATAATATAATCCGTCTGTTCCCGTTACTTTAAATAATTAAAATTCTCCAAAAACGAGGGAGTAAGTTGTAGTACTACTACGCCCCCCCCCTCTCTCTCCCCTCCCTCGTCGTGTTTTCAAATCACGCGTATTAAATCTCTTACAAAAAGCAAAACCTTTCTCACCTTTTTACCTTAAAAAAAAAAAAACTCTTGGGAAAAATTTGAAAAAGGAAACTATGCTAAGAGGATTAACTTGAAAATTAAATGATTCTCAAGGATGATCATCATAGCCGTGAAATCGGTGTAGAAAAGGGACCAAGGGAGGAAATCGATTCCGTTACCCTCTGATAGCTCCCTGCAACTCCTCCTCGCGGCACAAACCATGTCTGTTCACACAGTTCTCGACATTCGAGTTTCTCAATTACATTTATAATAAAACTTTTTTTTTCCTCCCCTTTAACTTTTTTCCTTTGTTTCTTTTTATTATTTTGACTTTTAAAGCATAAAAAAACAATGCTTCGTGTCAGCAATTGTCTCTTCTTATTTTTTCCTTATAATTGATAATAAATATGTCCGAAGTCGAGAAAAATCCGAAAGTTATTATTTTTTCTTATTCGTTTAAAAATGTCACGTATAAAAAAAAAAGGCAGAAAGTTTTTTCAAACATAAGGAAACCACTCGCTTGGGGCGCAAAACCGAATCCCTCGAGGGTTGAATATTACAATGTTTTCTTTTGAGAGGTTAAGAAAACGACATCTTTCCTAAATGCAATTTTGAAAGGTAGTTTTTCAATATTCTTGCCGGGTTTTTTCCTCTTTTGTTTCCAAGTAGGCGAATATTAAAATGAGCTTTTTTAAAAAAAAAAAGAGGATGATTGTTTCTTTGATTTCGAAACGTGCGCGGTGCTGAACGGACAATTTATTTTTAAATAAAAGTTTCGAGGAATCCATTTTTAACTTTTTAATGTTTCATTGTTTCTTCCTAGAATTGGCCAAGCTAAGTTTTTTTTCCAATTTGTAAATAATACATTTGGCAATGTTGACATTTTCCCAGTGAAAAAAAGAAACCATGAACTGAAATCGAGTATCGTTTATTTACTTTTTTCTCCCGGACGACAGGAAAAAAAGCAATGTTGATAGAGTAGATCAAAGAGGGAAAAAAACCTCTTCTTAATGTTTGTAAACACTGTATTGCTGATTTCTCATCTTTTTTCCTGCTATCAAAGTTTATTGAAGGGAAGCAGTAAATTAACTGTGAATGGTTGCTCATTATGAGTTGCCCCTCCCTCAGCTCAGGGAGGGGCAACCAAGTCAAAGGTCAAAGGGCCTGTCAGTTAGATATCTTCGAGCAGTATAGTTATGCGGTTCACGATGGCGAAAACATCAAAATTGAGAAAGGAAACTCCGAGAACATCCGAAAGAAAATATTTTCGCCGAAGAAAAATTCTAGAAACTTTTTTTGTTTGAAAAAATTCTAGAAACATTTTTTTGCTTAAAAAAAATTCTAGAAACATTTTTTTTTGCAAAAAAAAAAGCGTAGAAACATTTTTTTGCCAAAGAAAAAGTCTAGTAACGTTTCTTTGCCAAACAAAAAGCCTAGAAAAATTTTTTTGCCAAAGAAAAAGTCTAGTAACGTTTCTTTGCCAAAGAAAAAGTCTAGTAACGTTTCTTTGCCAAAGAAAAAGCCTAGAAACATTTTTTTGCCAAAGAGAAATTTTGAGACACATTTTTTGCCAAAGAAAAAGTCTAGAAACATTTGGCAAAAAATTTTGGCATTTTGGCAAAAAATGTTTCTAGACTTTTTCTTTAGAATTTTTCTTAGACTTTTTTCGTCTCTCTAGACATTTGGCAAAAAATGTTTCTAGACTTTTTCTTTGGCCAAGAAAAAGTCTAGAAACATTTTCTTTGCCAAAGAAAAAGTCTAGAAACATTTTCTTTGCCAAAGAAAAAGTCTAGAAACATTTTCTTTGCCAAAGAAAAAGTCTAGAAACATTTTCTTTGCCAAAGAAAAAGTCTAGAAACATTTTCTTTGCCAAAGAAAAAGTCTAGAAACATTTTCTTTGCCAAAGAAAAAGTCTAGAAACATTTTCTTTGCCAAAGAAAAAGTCTAGAAACATTTTCTTTGCCAAAGAAAAAGTCTAGAAACATTTTCTTTGCCAAAGAAAAAGTCTAGAAACATTTTCTTTGCCAAAGAAAAAGTCTAGAAACATTTTCTTTGCCAAAGAAAAAGTCTAGAAACATTTTCTTTGCCAAAGAAAAAGTCTAGAAACATTTTCTTTGCCAAAGAAAAAGTCTAGAAACATTTTTTGCCAAAAAAAGTCTATGAACATTTTTATTGCCAAACGAAAATTCTAGAAACATTATTTTTGCCAAACAAAAATTTCGAGGCACATTTTTGTCCCAAAGAAATAGTCAAGAAACATTTTTTTTGCCAAAGAAAAATTCTATAAACGTTTTTTGCCAAAGAAAGTCTAGAAACATTTTTTCCCAAAGAAAAAATCTAGATACATTTTTATGTCAAAAAAAAATTCTAGAAACATTTTTTTGCCAAGAACAATTTTTTAACTTTAAATCTGACCAAAAATTGTTAAGCTTGATTTTGCCACGATCACGAATCACTCATAAACAAAACAAATTAAAAGTTCGAACTTTTTCAAAGGAATAAAAAGCAACGATCGAACAAAATAAACCTTCCGAATCTCCGTCCGGCAAAAAGGATATTTTTTTTTGTACAAAAGAGGATAAAAAGACAAAAATTGTCGGACAATCAGATTTCTATTTCCTGAATGCCATAAATCTGAAGGTTCGAAATAAAGCAGAGAGATTCTGCTGTCATATTTTATTCTCCGGAAGTGTATAAATTTCAAATGGATTTATGTTATAACGATACTGCCTTTTTTTATGGGCCTTAACATAAACCTTTTTTATGTTAAATTAATCCTTTTGATCAGTTTTTATAAAATTTCCCTTTCACGCGATTTATTTACCTACGTTTTAATTTTTCTCTCTCCCCATTGTTAAAAGTTTATTGTTCCTTTTTTACAATTCTTCAAGGATCTCTCTCTCTCTCCCCCCTCGTCTCGTCGCTCGCTGATGAAAATCATAAAATATGCACAAGTTTTTTCGACTCTGGGGATGAAAAACGTTTTTTATTCAAAACAGAAAACGATCACATACAAAACTCTACCCAAATAAAAACTTGATTTAATCAGCAGCCATCTTCAGACGTAATTGTATTAATACCCAAAAAGAGGAAATAGAATTATGCTAATTCATTTTTGGTTGAAACTCTCGAATATGAAAGCGGAATATTGGATTTAAAATACAGGCTATTATTTTTTAATAAAGATAAAAAAAAGAGATGAGAGAAGGGGGGAAAGAGGGGAATAAAGGGAGGGGTTAGCGCCATGCTGACACGACTCAAAATAAAGATACCATAATCGAAAAATGATTTTTTTTTCATGCGGATATATTTCATTCCGGGTTTTCTTTGACGGGAAAAAGCTTTTTTTATTAATGAGCCCCCGACATAGTTTGACGTAAAAATAGTAGGTCAAGTCAAGGCGAAAAATGTGACGACAAAATTATGCGAGCTTTGACATGTTTTAAAATAACGGTCATCGAGTCATCGATCATTCGTATAACAAAAACTGAAAATTTCCGAAAAAAAAAGAAAGAAGGTGGAGAAAAAAAGAGCTTCGTCCTTTTTCGGGTTTTCGAAAGTCCATTTTGGTGTGAGATATCGAATTTCAATAGTCATCTATCAAGAGCTACAAAAAAAGAAAGGTTGTCTGGGTATAAAATACAGATGCCGTCCATGCATTTTGTCATTTTCATAAATTTTGATATTCGAAATTATCGTCCACGGGCATCGCTTGTCTTTTTTTTTCACCCGAGGTTTTTTTTTTTGCCAGGTCGGTGAGTTTTTTGTTATTCTTTTAATGTGTTAGTCTGGTGAACGAGGAAATTAATATATTGATTATGCCGTGTGTAATAGCGGTAACTGTTAGATATTAAAGAGATAACGTGGGATTAGGGGCATGATTAGAGATAATATACGTAAGGTCTAGGGGATTTGGGTAATTCTAGGAATAATTAGTTGATCTGCCTTTGAGTATTGTCTTTGGTTTGGTTACATTTCGGAATAATGTTTCGCAGCAGAATTGCTTACATGTTGGTTTTGTTTAGAGGTCTTTTCTTTGTGTCGCCTACACTTCGGAAATTGACGATCACCGCAGCAATTCGTGCCTTAGATCCAGTAGGCTGAAATAGGCATCAGCAGTGACAGTCAGTCACTGACTCAGCTCCAGCCCCAACACATTCAGGATCAACTCCAATCCCAAAAGATCCAGATTAGCTCCAGCCCCAACAGATCCAGATCCAGATCAGCTCCAGCCCCAACAGATCTTGGTCCAGCAGCAACGGATCCTGGTCCAGCAACAAAGTATCCTGCTCTAGCCCAAAGGTTCCTGCTCCAAAATCAACGAATACTGATCAGCTCTAGCCTCAACAGATTCAGATCAGTTCCAGTCCCAACGGATTTTGCTCCAGCCCCAACGGATCCTGGTCCAGCACTAATCGATCATGCTCTATCCCAAAGGTTCCTACTCCAGCCCCAACGTATCCTGATTCAGCCCCAAAGAATCCTGGTCCAGCACCAAAGGACCCTGCTCTAGCCCAAAGGTTCCTGCTCCAGCATCAACGAATACTGATCAGCTCCAGTCCCAACGGATTTTGCTCCAGCCCCAACAGATCCTGCTCCTGAACTAATGTATCCTGCTCTATCCCAAAGTATCCTGCTCCAGCAACAATGAATACAGATCCGCTTCAGCCCAACGGATCTTGCTCCAGCCCCAACGGATCCTGCTCTAGCCCAAAGGTTCCTGCTCCAGCAACAATGAATACAGATCCGCACCAGCCCCAACGGATCTTGCTCCAGCCCCAACGGATCCTGGTCTAGCCCAAAGGTTCCTGCTCCAGCATCAACGAATACAGATCAGCTCCAGCCCAACGAATCTAGCTCCAGCCCAACGAATCTTGCTCCAGCCCAACGAATCTTGCTCCAGCCCAAACGGATCCTGCTCTAGCCCAAAGGTTCCTGCTCCAGCAACAATGAATACAGATCCGCACCAGCCCCAACGGATCTTGCTCCAGCCCCAACGGATCCTGGTCTAGCCCAAAGGTTCCTGCTCCAGCATCAACGAATACAGATCAGCTCCAGCCCAACGAATCTAGCTCCAGCCCAACGAATCTTGCTCCAGCCCAACGAATCTTGCTCCAGCCCAAACGGATCCTGGTCCATCCCAAACGGATCCTGGTCCATCCCCAACGGATCCTGGTCTAGCCCAAAGGTTCCTGCTCCAGCATCAACGAATACAGATCAGCTCCAGCCCAACGAATCTAGCTCCAGCCCGACGAATCTTGCTCCAGCCCGAACGGATCCTGGTCCATCCCAACAAATCCTGGTCCATCCCCAACGGATCCTGGTCCAGCACCAACGGATCCTGCTCCAGCTCCAATGAATCCGGCTTTTTCCCTTGCACCGAATCCATTTTCTTAATTTTTCTCGATATTTCGGCAGCAGCAGCAGCAGCTCCTCTTTTCCTGTTACAGATTTTCTCACTTTTAATTTTGATCTATGTCAGCTGGCTTCCATTCCCTCGCTGCTCTAATCCCGCCTTATGCTTACCCACAAAACACTACCAACCATGCATCAGACAACCCGGAAAAATACTTACAAAATTAAATCTAGACTCTTCCAATAAAAATGTATCCTACTCATTCCAGAAAAAAATACAATAAAAAAAAATCTTCCTCATATTTTACTCTAAAACCGCCCATTTCTCAAATCGAAAAACAATTATCTTTTCGTCTTGCGGTTTCTTCCAATTTCCATATCTAAAACGTATATATACAACCTTATATATATCATCTCGTATTTCTAGAGGGGTAAAATTATAAGACTATCATTTAAATAGACAAATGGGAAAAGAAGAAAGTATACGTATCATTTCTTATGAGTCGGACTCGCAACTAATACCTCACGTAAAAACTTTAGTTTTTGAAAATGTATTGGAGTATGAAATTGATATTTCAAGAATGGTATTAAATCCGATTTCATTGGATATAAAATATCGAACCGGGAGAGAGAGGAGCAACGAAGACAAAAATAGAAAAGTCATGCAAACCCATACTGGGGAGAGTAAAAACTGCCTTGAATGCCTCGGTTCAATAATTCGAAATCATTTTCAAGAGCCTTCCTCGAAAACTACTTAAACGAATTTTTTATTTTAAAAAAAAAGGCTATATTAACTGAAAGAGAGAGAGAGAAAATATCGCACCCTTTTTCTCGGGAATTTTTTTTTCTCTCCTTTTTCCCCGTGAAAAAAAAACCCGTAATTAATCCGAGAGGGAGAAAAAAAACCTAGCATAAGGTATACATTTGATTGGTTCGAATAAAAAACAAATGAATAATAAAATGAAGTCTGCATTTTGGTAAAAGAGGATTGGTAAAGATTTTTCTTTTTTTTTTTTTTTATTTCATTTCCCATTTAAATAATATTAAATTCCGGGAAAATACCCGGGAGAGGATCTACAAGAACCTTGGAAATGTAAGAAAATCTTTTCTTTTTTTGTGTTGTACGGGGAGGAAAGCGAAATGAAAGAAAAGAATTATTTGTCGCGGAGAGAGCGATGTGTTGCACTCACGGGAAAACCGTCATTTTTTTCCGAGACCGTACCTGAGGTGTGTTTATTCTGAATTTTTTAAAAAAACTCTCGGATTTATGTGATCGCAGCAAGTTTAAGCGTTTAATTTTTTTTTCGTGAACTTTGATGGGCCTAATAATAAAGCTAAGAGACAGTTAAGGTCATTAATTGAAGTAATGAAGTCACTTATGTTCAGCTGAAGCTATAATGTTACATGATGCCATCAGCTGGAGATGTGAGGATACTTAAGTTCATCAACTAATTTGTGTGGCCCTTTAAAACGAATAACTGAAGCTATGAAGTCACACGAGCCCATAAATTAAAGCGATTAAATTACTTGAAGCCATCAACAGAAGTTGAGGCCATTTCCGACCAACAACGGAAACCATGAAGAAACTAACAGCCAACAGCCAACAGCCATCAGCGAGGAGTTCTGAGGCCATGTAAGGCCATTAACTGAAGAGCTAAGGCCATTAACTTAACCTCTGTCGCCAATAACTGAAGCTACAATGTTACTGGAGCCCATAAATTTAAGCCATCGACAAAAGATCTGAGGCCACTGAAGCCTAACTAATGAAACTATACTTACTTAACCTCATCAATCGAAGCCCGGGGACCATTCACGACCAATAACAAAAGCTATGAAGTCGTGGAGGCCACCAACTGAAGCTGTAAGGTCACTTAAGCTTATCAACTGAACTTTTATGACCATTTGAGGCCAATAACTGAAGCTATGGGGGTACTCAAACTCAAGCCAATTAACTAAAGCTTTGAAGTCCCCGAAGCTTTGCAACTGATGCTCTGATGTCGTTTGAGGCCAGCTAGTAAAGCTGTAAGGTCACTTAAGCTTATCGACTTGACCTCTATGGCCATTCGAGGCCAATAACTGAAGCTATGATGGTATGCAAGTTCATAAACTAAGGCTATGAAGTCCCTGAAGCTTTCAACTGATGCTCTGATATTATTTGAGGCCATTAACTTTAGCTATGAAGCCCATAAATTGGACGATTAAGGTTTCTGAGCCCTCAGAGAAATGTTAATGACACTTGTGCTCACTAACAGGAGCTCTGAGGCCATTTTAAGCCAACGACGGAAACGATGAAGTTATTTGAGGTCATCGACTGAAGCTATGAGGCTATGTAAGGCCATCAACTGAACTTCTGTGGTCATCTAAGACCAATAACTGAAGTTAAAAGGTTACTGAAGCCCATAAATTGAAATTATGAAGTCACTTGAGGCCATTGAAGCCCATTAAATAAAACTATACTCACTTAAGCTCTTCAATTGAAGCTCGGGCCATTTGAAACCAACTATGAACTATGATGTTATTTGAAGCCATCAACTGAAGCTCTGAGACCATCCAATGCCATCAGCTGGAGCTGTAAGGTTACTTAAGCTCATCAACTGATATTTGTGACCCTTTAAGACAAATAACTAAAGCTATGAAGTCACTCGAGCCCATAAATTGAAGACATTAAGTTTCTTGAAGCCATCAACTGAAATCTGAGGCCGTTTCAAACCATGATGTTACTAAGAGCCATCAGCTGAAGCTCTGAGGCCATCTTTGGCCGATAACGGAAACCATGAAGTTATTCAAAGCTATCATTTGAAACTTTAAGGCCATTCTTCTTCTTCTTTAAATGCCCGCTCCTCATCGGAGATTGGCGACCATCATGGCCAACCATTGATGATTTTACTAGGAGTATCAAATAATGTGGTGACTTTCCATAATCTTCCACATCGCAGTACGGGAGCCATACCATTGATCCAACTCTGCCTCCCGGTATCTGAGCCTAGGCCTTGCCGATTACTACCATCTTCAGCCCTAGGTCAGTATTAGCGAAGCTGCTGCCCTCCAATAACTCATAACCCTGAGAAGGGAGCTCACCACAGGGCAAGGACGCCATTCCTTGAGCAAGACAAAACAGGCCTCACCGGTTACCCTAAGGCCATTAACTGAAGCTTAACACTTCAGCCAATGAACTAATGTTGGACTTACTTCACGCCAAGTGCTTACTTCAAACCAAGAGACAACTTAAGCACATTTCTACCTTGACCATACTCCTAACCCCAAACCAAAAATCTCCGACCATTCCAGCAGGGATATGAATCAGAAGGGAAGAAGAGATAGCTCCAAACGATGCACATCAACATATGAATGCTGATGAAATAGAGCAATTTATGATTTCCAATACAGAAGGCTCAGAGATGTTGATCTCATGAATGAATTTCCCACCTCAAACGATACTTTCTTTATGACTTTCTCATTTATAGTCGATCGATTCCTCTATTAGGGCTTTGAAAACTGGTTGTTTAACAACAAATCAAGTTAGCGATCATGTTCCTGCATCCTTCCCAACATACATTGACCACAGCTTAGGGAAAACATTTGTTAATAGGAAACGTTGTATCCATGGCTACAAGATTGATTAGGAATTTTCAATCATTTACTTTCAAGATGGGAGCTAGGCCACCGGGAGAGAACAACCCGATTAATTGTCTAGAAGTCACTTCAATTTAAATCTAATCAATCGATCTATTAGTAGAATCGCTGAGCCATCGTCTTACTTTTAGCTTTCAAACCCACATTTTGAGGGAAAAGGGTTATTTACACGAATTTGCGGTGTATGAATAATCAATCGGCGATAGTTGGTAATTTAAATTACTCCCCAAGAAGCTTTTCAGCGATTTTTCTTTTTTTTAAATAACGTCATCAGGCATAAATAATTTAAACGCGTAGGAAAGTGATAATCGAGAACGTTTTGGGTAAAGAATAGGATTAGCGTGACTGGTTTTTGGTTTAATCGAATTGAGCTTTAAAGCATCAAGAGTATTATAGTCATTTAAAATGGAAAGGCTTCTTAATAACTCCCCGAGCGGTTTTCCTTGTTGTTTAGCCCATACTAATCGGTTTGCTGCTTTTTTTTTTAACGATAAAAAATATTTTCTTCAGTCGGGATGCCGTTGAAGAATGACGAGGAAAGGGATAATGAAAATAATTACAGAGAAGAAAAGGGGAAACCTCATGGAAAAACCACGAAAACGAGGGTGCTATGGGGGCTAGCGTATCAATCTTCCTAGCAGAACAATTAACATTAAAACCATCCGAATAGGTTCCTTTTCCTAACGCATCTAGAAATATTAAGTTCGCAAACTAATCCGCTGAAGGCGTGAACTGATTCGAAAGCACAGAAGGGAGGAAAGTTTTGGATTAATGTCTTTTAACGCCGAAACTTGTTGCAGCGTCCGAAACTAATTTTCCGTAATAAAATACAGGAAGATATTTCCATTAATAGGGTATTCATGGGAAGTCATTATTTTTCAAAGTCTGGATCTTTTTTTTTGAGAGAGAGATGATGGAACGGGTTTTCTACTGGAGGTCAGTTCGTTTTAATGATGCCTAAACACGTGAAAGATGGAAGGTGCGAGGTGTTGCTTTTAATGAAGATCTAGGGAGGTGGACAGCACGGATAGGAAGATAGAGACCTCGAGCGAGTACTATCCGATGACGTCATGTTGTCACCACCAAAAATCCGGAAAAAATACAAGTCCCAACTCCTGCTAGACAAAAATTTTTGAAACCGGATTTCGATAGCCCTTCACCTGGGGAACAATTTTTTTCCATAAGCTAAACATGTAAAATTTCAAAGTCCAATATCTCGACAACCGTCACAGATAGAGGGTATGTGAAGAGGACAAAAAATGTTCCTCTCTCGAGCGTCAAGAAGAAGCGTCAGTAGGCACAAAAAACGTGGTCCGCCGACATTAAGAAGGTGGCCGGGCTTAAACGGTTGCAAAGAGCCCAAGACAAGGAAATGTGGCAAAGGTTGAGGAAGACCTTCGTTCGTACTTAGTTTGAAAGAAGAAGAAACACATGAAGGAATCTGATGGCAGCCTCTGATAACTAATGTGATCGACTTCAGTTAACAGAGCTTGCGGATGATAAGGCAGGTCGTGCATGGATGCCCTACAAATATAAGGCCTCTCGAAACCTGAAGATTCTTCTTCTTCTTTAAATGCCCGCTCCTCGTCGGAGATTGGCGATCATCATGGCGATCCTAACTTTGGAGGCTGCCGAACGAAAAAGGGATACTGAATTTTGGCCGTACCAGTCTCTTAGATTCTTGAGCCAGGATGTTTTCCTCCGACCCGGTCTACGCCTGCCTTCAATCTTCCCCTCCATCACCAGCTGCAGAAGGCGATATTTCCCGTTACGAATAATATGGCCGAAATATTCAAACCTTCGCCGCTTGATCTCGAAGAGCACCTCCATCTCCTTGCTCGTACTATTCAAGACTTCGACATTGCTTACTCGTGCGGTCCACTAACGGATCCACTGAGGATTAAACTGTACTATCTCTGGTTTGCAATTGACTGAGCGCTGCACAAGCTAAAGTGTAGTCAAGAGATCTTGAAAATTAAATTGTACTATTTTTAGTTCACAACTGACTCCAGTGTCGCACATTTGGCTTGTGCCGCACTCAGTCAATTGCAAACCAGAGATAGTACAGTTCAATCCTCAGGTCTCGCTCTGAGTAGACCACAGCTTCAACGTGTTTTGTTTACTTTCTACCGATGTAGGTCGTTCAGCGATTCGTATTTTGAAAACGGTGGCCCGGAACAAGGATTTGGTGCTTTTCTGAAACCATTCCCGAAGATCTTGTAGCCAGGAAGTTCTTCTCCGTCCCGATCCCCGTTGTCCTACAATCTAAATACAAATCGTTATGATGATCGCCGATCTCCACACGAGAGGCAACTGAAGAAGAAGAAGAGGTCGGTCAGCGATGCATCCATTAGATCAGAAGGTGGCGCTTTCCGTTGAATTTCTCAGCCGAAAAATTTGGCCAAACTAGTCCGCTACAGAATATCATCTGTTATAGCGGTCAAATAGTGGCTGAACTGTGATCATCCAATCAAAATAAAACTATAACAGGATGAGGACCGCGACAGCAGGCTTCATCAGCCGCTTAAATGAATGAGTTTCCACACGTATTTCACCATTCGCATAACTGCCAAGGAATTTTTCTCAAAAACTACTCGTATGGTCTTTTGTGTGAAGTATTACACATACAGCCCACACCAAACGCGTTTATACACGCGCATGTCATAACAATAATCTTCCTCGGAAGCAAGTGGAATCTTTAATGGGATCGAACGTTTTGAACATTTCATTTATCACTGTATAAGTGGGTCGCAGAGAGTTTAACTAGCTTAATTTGCATTGCGGTTTACATCGCTCGTTATAAAGTATAAAATTGAAAGTTTTTCCTTTAATTGTTTCGCTAATTTTTCGAAAATCACGTTTTTCGGTTTGTTTTTTTTGATTTTATCAATGGTCCATTGTGCTTTTCTAATAATAGCCTCATTTAGTGTAAATTAAATATCCGAGAAAAGCAGAGGGCGCAGCTTTCGAAACCAGAAAATCTTAGTACTCAGTTGCATGAACAACATGGAAGTCAAATTTAAATTTTTGATTGGCCTAGTCTGGTTCTTGGCAAGCAGGATTTTTGAAAAAGATAGTTTGAACGGATTTAGGGATTCGAAAAAAATCTGCCACAGAATAAGCCATAATTTAACAGTCATGGATCAAGTAAATGTTTTTTTTTAAACTGCAAAAAAAAAAATCCGGTTAATTTTAAAACTCCCCATGTCATTCGACATCTGTCGATCGACAGCTCGAGTACATTGAACGATAAAATGAAAAGCTGACGATTGTGAAACGCATTGTTTCCCGATATAATTGGCAAAGATATAATAATCACGAATTATAAGGGATAAATTTACATCGAGCCGGGATTTCCACAAAAAAAAAAAGCAGCCACAAAAAAAATATTATCAATTACAATTCTTACAGCACGAATTTCCTTGAAAAAAATCTAATTAACCGAAACTTTATGAATATTCCTGTTTTTGATTTTCAAGGGATGCACATTTATAAACAACGAATGACACGAATCCAGTCCCCAGTCGTGCGAGGAATAATTTTAATAACAATATTTGAACTGCCATTTTAAATTCTAAAAGCGCACACTTTTTCGGCACGAAACCTATCCGTGTTTGTATGCATATTTAGACCCGTGTCGCATTTTAGCCTAAAAATAGTTTTATTGTTCTCATAACTCCAAAAAAAAAAAAAAAAAAACCCTTTTAAAAGAATTCTCTTTGAAATAAAATCAGTTTATTAAATTTAATTAACCTGCAAAGATTGAAAACTTTTGTTAGTCAAAAGGTAACTCACGCTCTATGAATAATTCCATTTATATAGAAAATAACTCGTTTTCTAAGAAAATTTTAGGTAGAAGCTTTTCAAAGGGGAAGTTGTTACATTTTCACTAATGTTATAGGGAAAGGTGAAAATCTTTAACCTGAATATTTGTAGGTTAAAATAAAGACGTGCACGTAGATAATTCCTTTTAGAAAATTTTCGTCGCTTTCCCTTGTTTCAAACGAAGGAAGAGCTAGACGGAAAAGAAAAGAAAAATACATTCGGCTTTTTTTTTTTTCTTCTTTTCGATAAAACTCTGAAGGGGACATTTAATTTTTATTTTTCCGTGTTTTAATGTTTCTGCTCGAACAAAGATTTTTCCTTTCTTTTTTTTTTCGGAAAAAAAAAGAAAAGAGCATTACACCATTTGAACGGTTTTAATCGGATATCTTCCTGCTGTATTTTATGAGGTTTCTTTTCCTTTTATTTTCGGAATTTTTTTTTCCTGCCAAAATTATTAATTTAACTGGAGGATTTCTTTTCGCTGTTTTTAATCTCTCCGAAGGTTTTCTCGGAATGAAAAATGAAATATTATTCGATTAAAAATCATTCAGAAAGGATGTAATTGGAGATAACCGGTGCAAAAAAAAGGAAGAGGTAGTTTTCCATTTTTATTTGTTTTGGTCGAATCCAGGATTTATATAGATTTATATTGCTTGAATGATGCTTCACCCTTGGGCAAAAGATGAAACAGCTTTACGTATTCGATTTATTTTTTTTTTTTTTTTTGGTCATATGAACTTTTTATGATTTTAGGAATAGAGATTTTCGTTGTTCGATTCGAACAATTGAAATAAAAAGTAATTCATTACCAAGATTTGGTTCGTAAGCGGTCTCGATTCGAGTAGAGCATCTTTAAAAGCAGCAATCGATCTTTGAGTCCTGTAAAGCCGTAGGCAGATAAACAAAAGAGTAAATGCCACCGTCTTCAGGTTGTGGGGGGGCAAGGGCCCCCGACTAGCCCTAGACCTTTTCTTGGAAAACCGGGGCTTCACTGGGAGGATAATGTGTCGATGGATGCGGACAGCTGGGGATCTGGCGGGCCTGACCTAACCAATCTAGAGGATGCATCCATTTCGATAACGACGTCACTAATATGCTAAGTCGCAATATTAACTAACCTAAAAATTACTTTTGTATCTATTTTTTTGCAGCTCAAATATTACATTTTGTACTTCCTTATAAAAAACTTTTCAAATTGTCAAACGCTTTTACATTTTACGGAATCTCAAAAAAGTTAAGACAACTGGAAAAAAAAAACGACGAGGAATGCCTTTCATGTATTAATAAAAAAAGAAGGTTCTTACTTTATTAGTTCAAGGGAAATGACAAGAACTGTAAACAGAGTTTACGTTTTCACAGGACCACCGTGTATTTCATTCTCATTTCAAGTTTATTCAGACATAATGGTCCCGAGAAGACATAAAACGAACGTTTCAAACGTTCTGGGAGACTGAACGCTTTAATTCAGCTTTTGAATTTCTAGTTTTGAATTCATTATAAGTTTCGTCATTAAAAGTTGACTGACTGCAATTATTCTTTTAAAACACGCACAGGAAGAGGGGGAAGAAGACAAAAAAAAATAATTAAATATTTTTTTTTCTAAAATGAAATTTAAACAATTATTATTTAAAAAAAACGGATTGAAAAAGTCAAAGGTCTAAGAAGACTCGAGAGTGGCCGAAAACTTAGTTTTTTTTTTTAAAAAGATGGCGGGCGGGCTTCTAGGCCAATAATTGAGTCTGACTGAGCTTTTAAAAAGAAGAGACCTGAAAATATTGTTGCTCCTCTGCGTTTCCCGACGCGTTTAAGCGAGACTAAAATCTTTGTACGTAAACATATTAGGAAAAGACATTACAAGAAAAGGGAACGGAAGGTAAAATGCCTTGAGGTTCAATCTGTAACCGACGTGTATTTCGAGAACTCAGAAAACATTCCCTGACGAAGACGTATTGTCTCAGGAACCATTCATATTTTAAATGAAAAACTTAGGCCCTAAGTTTTACTTGATTTTGTTATTGTTGTTTTGTTTACAAAAGTTTTCTTTCAAATGTTGCAAGAGATTATATTCATCTTTTTAAGGTAGGTGACATTCGCCTCGTTTTCCTTTTAAAGTGAGAAAACGAGAGAGGGGGGGAAGGATTGTCCCAATAGATTCGAAATATTTCCCCCCGTCCTCTTTTATGTTTTTTATGTCCCTTTTAACTTGAATAAATCTTTCTTATTCCACATTATTTTTATAGATTTATTCCCTGCTCTCAGAGTTTAATCGCTTTTTCTTTTTTTTAATTTTCCTGTTTTCCTTCTTTTTTCTTCGAAAAATTTTTCATCTTTCAAATCGTTATTTCGAAAAGCCATTGGGGATATAAAATGACATTTCAAACCGAGGAGACTTACAAGTTAAGAAAAGAGAAAGGTGGGAGAAGGGGAGGTGGAAAAAAAAAAGAAATATTTTTTTCCCTTTCCGACTTCTCACCTTGTCTTATTTATTCTATTTCCTTTTTTTCTGTGTACATATAAAAAGACGGGGTAAAATAAAAAAATATTTTTTTTTGTAATTTCAGAAGGAAATTCAAAAATTTTTTTCTAGACTTTAAAAAAAATGCTCTTTCGTTGTTTTTACGAAATACGCACCTAACCTGCAAAAGTAAAAAAAATATCCTAGATTCATTTTGCAATTTTATCTTCACCGTGCCAATTTTAAAAATTAAAAAAATTATTTTGCAGGTAAAAATGGAATTTGCACCACTTGGTCGTTCATAAAATTTAGTTTCAAGAACTAAACAACAGATCCCGCCTGTTTCTGCGATCGCTTCTGCCTTCTAGAGCTCTTGCAGACGATGTGGTTCCTTGAAGTCATACCTGATATATTTCTGATAAAGAGAGAAAAAAATAAGTAAAACTGTTAGACAGAAAATCCGATTAAAATACCTAAAAATTTGAAAGCAATTGAAATTAGAACTTTGATTATGATTTGAACACCGAAATGGCCAGATGCACATGTTCGTGGAACCATGTGATGCGCAAAAGTTCTAGATCGCAGAAGCAATTGCAGAACCAAGACAAATCGTTTCTTTATCGTTCAATATCAATTTATTTTGGTAAACATATCACCCGAATTCAATTTTTCAGGCTTGAAACTGATCTTAAATTTTTTTCTTAGTTTTTTCCCCTCTTCTCCTTCCTCTATTTTTTTAAAGATAAATAATACACTTTTATTCGTTAAAAAAAAAAACTAATAAAATTTATAAACTGAATGGAATTTGGTCCGTTTTCCCTTGTGATTTAATAACGAAAAAGAAACGCCCGGAGGAAGAATCATTTTCCATTTTACTTTCTTTTTTGACGGACATGTTATTACTGCTCCCCCCGATTCAATTCCAATTTGAATTAATTGAAAACATGAGTAAACATTACGCAAATTCAAAAAAAAAAAAAAATCATTTTTTATGTATTAATGCGGTTCTTTGCAATTTTATTCTAATCCTCCCTCCAGCTAAATTTGACCCTGAAGTTAAAATATAATTCATAATAAGAGTCTGCACGCAAAGCAGAATCGGGATGTTTTATATAAATATTTTACACATATAAAAAAAAAGGGTTTTTGTTTCATTCCCTTGGGACGATTTGGATTAATCGCAATACATTGAACGCAAATGTTCTCTGGGAGAAAAAAAAATCTATCGCGCAGTTTTTAAGCGCAACATAACTCAAATTTATTGCTCACAATGGGTTACTTGAAGCGGAATGAGTGAGTGCGTGACGTAAAGAAGGATGGGAGCCAAAGGGGTCAGTATGAGTTGCATTCCTGTTGTAATTGTTCTTAAACGAATTATGAAAGGACATGATCGGGTTTTCCCTTTCCGATTTTTTTTCCGAACTGAGCAATTTTACCTGGAGAAATAGAAAAGACATAAGTTGAAAAGTTTCCCAACCGTCTGATATGTTCAATGAGGGGAAACTTCCTGTATTTGGTTGAGAGAAACTCAATTTACGAGGTTTCTCAAGCTGGTGTGTAGTTTTAATGCTTTTTGGTAATTGGGGCTTCTCCTTCGATTAAGTTTCAAAACGATAGGGACCCAATAGTTTCTAAACGATGGGGAAACTTTCGGGCTAGGCTTAAAAAGTTATTTGGGTTTGTAAATGGGACAAAAATTTTTTTTAGTTAGTATCAGCAATGAAGTCAGACGCCGAAACCCATCCAAAGAAATTTTCACCGGGACCAGATGACTCTGGCCAATTTTCTCTTTCAAAAAAAAGTAAAGAAATCGAAAAATAAAACGTCCAACATTTTTCCCCCTTTATTATTTTTTAATATTATTAAAATTCAAAGAGATCCTCCAAGATGAAAAAAAAAAGAAAGAAAAAAAAATTATAAAAATCTCGCACCGAAAGCTAATTTTAATATCATTTCAATTTTCATTATTTTTAATTACGCCCCGCAGTTTGAAATGTTCTTTAAACTCCCAATATTTTTTTACGTAGCCCTAAAACGGTATTAACTACGTTAATAAGTAGCTAGTTTTTTTATTACAATGATGCTTTGCTATTCAAATTAACCGACCGTTTCCCACTATATAAAAAAAAAGCGATTACCTTTTTCCCTCTCTCATTTTAATATAATATATTTGAAATTAGACCCTAACTTCTCCCCTTAAAACTAATTATATAAAGCTTTAAACGGCATTATATTTTTTTTTTCTTTTCTTTCTTCTTCTTCATGCTATCGGTAAACATTTTTCTATATTGTTTTTCGTGCCGGCCATCTTATGCCTTATTACACGGGAATGTGGAAACGCATTATTTCCCATTCTTCTATTTCCCTTTTTTTCCCTTTTTCATTCCTTCTTCCTTTATTAAAAAATGTTTTTAAATCAGTCTCCAAGAAAATACTTTTCCTGTTTCAGTATATTTGGTTTTATATGCTGCTGGGAAATAAATCGAAGCAGGAAAATAAGCGAATTTTTTTTTTTCGGAGAAATTGAAAAGGTATTTATACAGGATATATCGTTTCCACAAGCGTTCCCAATCCCATATTCAAAAACAGGAGGGGGAAAAAAAATCGGAGTTTTCAAGTCTCCGGATTTTAATATACTGATTTTCCTGTAATCTTTAAAAGTTCACTAGGTAAGAAAATTCCCCCTCTTATTTTTTTTTTTTTTTTGATCCGGAAAAATTTTGCTGGTTGTCATTTTGAAGGATTCGACGGGGGGGAAAAAATGCATCCGTGGTGATTTCCGCTCGATTTCGTATTTTTTTTATTTATTTGGAAAAGCGAACGTATAGTCGTATATTGAGGATTACGTTTTTTTCTTATTTATTTGAAAAAATGTTTTTCATTAAAAAAAATTTTATGTGAAAGTGTATGAAAAGTTTGTCAATCGCTACTGCTGTCTTGAGCAGGAGCAGCCTACTCGATTTTAGGAATTAGGAATTTTTACGTGTTTTGCCCTTTTTTTGCGCTCAAAATTTTACAATATTTGCATCGGTCAGCTTAGAAATTCTTTCTACACTTGAACAGTATCTATATGACGTCATACAGCTTGCCAAAAATCTGCGGGAACAATGTTATCTTGGTTACCTTCCAACATCTTTGAACATATTTTCGAAATGCTTCGAAAGTCTTCGGAAACTTTCGATGAAAGCACTGATCGGCTCAGAAATTCTTCCTACACTTGAGAATTACTCTTGTGACGTCATAAAGTGTCCCAAAAGGCCGTGGAAACACCTTCGAATACCTTCAAAAAGCTTCGAAAGCCTTCGAAATAATTTCGGACCAATGTAGCCAGTTTTTCGGTCCGAAATATTTCGAAGCGTTTCGGTCCGAAATTTCGGAGCAATGTAACCGCGGCCTAAGGCAGCTACGCAAAATAACCTAACCAAAAATTGATTTTGTTGATCGTTTACATACCTGAGTCTTTGCTAGTGCTTTTGCTAGTGCTAATAGATATCTGAAAATAAAGAAAAGAAAACTGCATTAAATTTTTTTTTTGATTTAAAATCCTTAAAAGCGTCTGTTGTTTTTTTTTTACAATTAAAAGATTCGTTTTCCACAAAAGATAGAAGCCCCTAATTCATCCAATTCAAGTAAAAAGAATTTTTGAGTATAAAAAAAATCCAAATTTGAGCACAATTTATCTACAAAATTTTTGCCAATGAAGTGCCATATGAAAAAACACTTCCCTACATATTTTTAAAACCCGCTTCGAATGTCTTCAAAGACCTTTTCGATATTTAGCAATTAAAAATCGCCCGAACAAATACGAAATAAAATCCGTATAAAGCCACCTCATTTCCCCGCCAATTAACAAAATTAAAATCATTTTAAATAAATATCGCTAACACAATATTCACATTTATTAATTAACAGTTAATTTCCAAGAATTTTTCATTTATAAGTAACCAAACGCGGGTAAACAAATTTCCTGTTGTTCAAGCTAAAAAATAAAATAAAATTTTATTTCGCATGCGAAATTTAACTCGGGTCATACGAAAAATTCTTTACCTCTCTAAACGATCGCCAAAACCCGAAAAGATTACAACGTTGGACATTTTAAACGAATGGAGAGTATAAAAACTAAGATTACCATTGTAATCCATCAATCGTTGAAGGATTAGACGAATAGACGTAGCCTAACAAAAGAGAAGAAGCGTTTATCATCCGACTTTCTTTTTTATTTTTAACTTTTATCCTGGTCACAGACTTTCCGTTAAAATTACACCTGATGAGGCTATTTTCCATCGAATAACTTTCTTTTCGCAGCTCTGAGTTCAATCTCAAGATCGGGTTCACGAGAAGGCTTACAAGGACAAATTACACCTAAGCTTAGTTTGTTGAAGTTAGTGTAAGCCCAATTTAAGCCAATATTTAGCAGGGCGTAAATCCCAAGAGCTATTGTAGCTTTGACTCATGTTTAAAAGCTAACATTAGCTCAATTGAAGAGGCTAGACTGATATAAGCCCATTATCAGCCCAATTTAAGCCATTAAAATTAGTTTTAATCCTCTATAAAGATATAATATGAGCCCAATTCAAGCTCATTCAAGGTCTGATTGTGCGTAAGCCCAACTAAAGCCCGCTGCCCAATAATCGGCCAAAAACCCCAACTCCTATTCTTCCTCTTTAATAAATTCTTCTCTTTTTAATATTCACAGACACACTTTTACCCAGAATAGAAATAAAAAAAAGAGACACTGAAGCGAACACTTCTTTCTAAATGAAATGTTTCAGGTTCAAATTTAAAGGCTTAATAAACTTGAGGGTAGATAATTAAAAAAGTTAAAAAAAAATCCTCACTTTTGAAAACTTTTGCAATCAAGAAATTTGGTGTCATCTGTAAAGAATATATTCGGTATTATGGATAAAAATTAAAATTAGCTGTCAAGGGGATGAAAAGACGTGAGAAGAAACTGGCGGTTTTTAAATAGATTTCGTCTTTTAATCAACGACACGAGTTCCCCCTTATAGTCTCTCCTTTTTTCCCGTCCTAACCTTTTCCCCTCCCCTCCCTATCAACACTCGAGTTATTTTTGCCACCGTTTTAATTTTACAAAATATGACTTAACGAAAAACTTTTCACCACCAAAACTCCCCGCCTCGTAAAAACTGATATATAAGGAGGAAATCTTATTTTATAAAAGAAAATTCTTTTCATCTCTTATATATATTTTGTCGATGAGATCTGTTTCACCTTTTTTTCATCTCACTTAACCCCCTTCATCATCACAACACACTTAATTTTTTGTCTGCGATTTGGCAGAAAACTCGAGAAGAAGTGAAAAAGGCTACCCAGCTGTAAAAAAGTTAATCGTTTTGCTTTTCTTTTCCTTTTCTTCAAAAAAAAAAATTTTTTCTTCCCTCTCCTATAAATATGTCTGTTAATTTTGAAAAGCGAGTGGAAAAAAGTTTTTTTTTTCTTTTTCTCTCCTCCGTTTCCCCTGAACCTTGAGTTTTTCTGTAATCATTGAAAAACCTTTAATAATATCGAATTGGAGGAATTTTTTTTTTTAAAAATATTATCATGCTGTAAGTATTATGTTAAGGAATTTTTCAATATTGAGTTTTTTTTTTAAAAATGCCAATAACAATCATTTTTATTATCATAAAAAGATAAAAAAGATTTTTTCGTTTTTTTTTTTTTATATTCTCGTTTTATTTTTTCCTTTCACAACGTATTACCGGATATTTTTTATTTAAAAAGAGAAGCGGAGGTTTTGATCGATGATAATGAATAAAATAGATTTATACGTTTTTATGAAGATAAAAATAGACGCGGAGACATGCCAATGCTTGTCAAGGGTTCCGAGAAAAAAACCCGAGCGGAATTGAAATGTGGACATACCGCAGATTAATCAAAATCCCGTAAACCACCAGTGATAATTAGTATTAGTAAAATTAATAGCCCCGATGACAGAAATGTCAAAGAATTAAAAATGATTTTTTACCACTTATAAAATTTTATAACGTGTTTGGTTTATCGCCGAGTTCTACATAAGCCTGAAATAGCCAGCTCAAGCCCTGAGTGGCCTAAGCTATTATTTGGTCTAAAAAGCTTAAAGCGACAGGTTGGTTTCAAAAAAGTATATTTTACACGTTCTTCCCTATTCACATATGCCCTTTTTGAAATAAACTGTGATCGAATTTTCTTTTTACAAGCTTCAGATAGACGGAACCACTTTAACGAATTTAGCTACAGTCCTTCTTCTAGTTTTTCGGTATTTCCTCTAAAAAAATATTCATTTTTCCCAACATAAAATCCCAGATATTTTAAAATAATCAATTCATCATTCAATCTTTAAAAAACAATTCCCCTAATTCCAAACATAACTTATTCCATTTCCCCTTTTTCTTTCCTCTTAATGATTTCCTCCAACTAGCACAAAGGTCGAAATGACCCCATTTATCCCATTTCACCAAGACAAAACCACATCAAATCACTTAAGTGAATCTTAATGAAAGGGAAACATGCGCAACAGGAATATCATTAAAATAACGGGGAAAAAATCTATTTAGGCAGAATAAATTACAAATGAAAAAAAAAAAAGATCTTATCTCGGGTCGCCAAAAATCATTTTTGTTTTTCCTTGAGTAACTTTTTGTATGAAATGTTAAGTGCTCTCCCCCTTTTTTTCCCTCCTTTTTTTTTTGTGTAATTTCGTTTATCTGAGAATGCCTCTGTGCTTCTCCGTCAAATCAAATGTATTTTTAAAAGCCACCCGGGTAAAAACCGCATTCCATTTTCATTTCGAAAAGCATATACATGTACCAGAAACCTTTTTATTTAGCCTCTCCATTCTTAAACCTTTTCTTATATATTTTTTTGCCCGTTTTTTTTTTACTCTCCCCCTTGTGAAAATTTTTCCATGGCGTCGGTTACTAAATCATTTTATTTTTTATGACTATCTTTTGACGTTAACGGACTCTCGCTTGGCCTCGTCCGTTTTTTTAAAGCTTTTCCAGCTTGCAACTAAATTTCCTCCGGGAAAGAAAAAAAAACTGCAGATTTAAAAAAAAAAAAAGAAACTACAGTTAAATTATGAGGATTTTCTCTTCACCAAATTGATTCGAATTTCGGGCAAAAAATTCCATTTTCAATGAATATTCTTTTTTTTTTTATTTTCTCCGGAACCGGAAGCGGAAGTACATGATTGTAATGGAGCGTTTTATGACAGCTTCAAGAACTTCAATAATTTTCAAGCTGCTGGGAAATGGGTTTGAATTTTCGGAGACACCGAAAAAAGAATATAAAAATTCGTGTTAAGGGAAAGGAAAAAGAAGAGATAGTTAAAAAGAGAATAAACGTGAAAATTGATCTTGGTAAGGCGCGATTATACTGCATTTCATCCTTTGGGATTTGCGTTCTCGTAGCTAGCCAATTACGCTGATTTTCCCTCATTTTTTATTTATTCTACGAGGATCTTGTTTTTCACGCCTGCCGATTGAAAAATAAAAAGAAAAAAAAATTCCGTTAATAATTATACAAAGTTTTGAAAATGTTTTATTGTCTGATTATTTTTCTAAAAAAAACTAAGGTAATTTTTTCTTTCTTAGAATATGAAATGAAGCTGTCAAGTCGGATTCTAAAAATGGTTTCGTTTCGTGACAAAAAATTTCATTTATTAATGGGAATTTTTCCAAAAGTAATTTTATTTACATGGATGTGATGTAGCATATGGATCTTAATTAATTTGCATAATTCAGGCAACGCTCCGACGTATTTTTATTTATATTAGAAATATCAAGTCAATAAGAAAACAAAATCAGTCAACCAACAGAAAATTTAAGGCGACAATTTTGAGCTGAAATCAGCAATATGAGTGCAGAGTTAGCCTTGAGTGTCTGGGCTTTCATGACGACAACTTAACTTCAAAAAAGCACATTTACATGGTCTTCCCTATTCACATATGCCCTTTTTGTAATAAAGAATAAAAAATGATTTTTTAACGGATTGGTTTATTGTTGAGTTCTGCTTGGGCCGGAAATAACCAGCTCAAGCCCGGCTCACAGCAAAATGAATGATCTAAGAAAGAAAATTTTCTCATAATTAAGAGGATTCGAAATAAATTTTTACAACGATTATATCTATTTACATATTTATGAAAATTTACATGTGGGATCGATCATTGCATAAAACAAATAATTCAAGAGAGAACATGTATTTATGTTAGTTTTTGAAAATGCTTCAGGGTTTCCTAAGGTGCTCTTATATGAAAATGATTTTATATGCAAAAACTTTGACCTTTTAGCATATAAAATATTCAACTAGGTTAAAAGTTTACAGCACTTAGTACATTTGAGTAACATGAGATGATGTCTTATGGGACAAGTAAAAGACAAGGTTGAATTTGTCATTTTCCTGGTAATGTCCTAATTGTTAATAAGAAAATATTCTAATTTCTCAACGGGAAAAAATTAGATAATTTTGACTGCTAGTTGACAAAACTTTTTTACTTCCCTCTACCGCCAGATTTTTTAAGGAGCTTAGACAAACTTTAGTTGGAAATTGTTTTGCAAAATTTTTCACAAAAATTAAGGGCCCTTGATTCGCAGCTATTTTATTCATTAGTCATAAAAAAATCGCAGAGATTATTCAATACAAGATTTCAACCTTGGCCCTTTAATTAAATTTTTTTTATCAAAATGGAAATATTAAATTTTATCTCCTTTTGAACATTACTAATGCGCTCTCCACGATAGCAAAACGATCTCTATTTCCTAGAACATTTCACTTATTTATTTATTTAAACTACTAAACGATATCGAAAAGCCATAAACAAGAAGATCCGGAGTATCGATAACGGCGGCTATGATTAAAACAGTTTAAAGGGACAGTCAAACAGATGTAATTTCCACTTGGACATAAAAGAGAAGATAAATAATATGATATTGGCTGTAGAATATCGTTTTGTTCACGGGGAGACCGGATGGAGCCTCGTAAAATCTTTCAACGATACGGGGTGTTCCTATTTTTATATACTGACATGATTTTTCGTGGCGAAAACCCTGAGCGAAGCCCTTAATGATCTTCCCGGACAATGAAAAAAAATCGAGGAAAAGCTCTTGTATGAGAAATCGTCGTCGTCGACGGAGAATAAAAAATAAAAATAAAAAAAAAAAAAAAAGGCGAAATGAAAATAATGAAAATAAATGATCTCCGGTTAATGACATTTACCTTCTAGAAAAGATGGTACTCGGTTTCCTAAAGATTTAGGGAAAAAAGGGAAAGGAAAAACTTGCTATTTTCGTGCAAGGCTTTTTTGGTCATTACGGTTTTAATCCCTCAAGAATTAATTCGATCCCTCCCGGTTGATTTTCCCTTTTTACCCGAGGTCCATTACTTATCAGTTATAGGCATTTAAGTGTAATCGTATGTGTAGTTAGCGTTCATTCCCCCATCTAATCTGTTCTTTATCTGTCTGTTTTCCATCCATTCCCCGGTTCTAATCTTTCCCCATCAAAGTTTTCCCAGGTTAATTACGGGGTAAAACGCGGTATCGACAGAAAGGTGCTTTAATGTAGCCGATGGTATCGCTTCCGTAATTTCGGAATAATCGTTTTATCTACTAGGTCAGTGGGAGTAGTGTCATCTAATGGATATCAGTGGTGTATTGGTCGTCTAAGAGTAGGCCAAGCAATCTTTAAGAGACCATCGATCAAGCATATTGCAAATTTTTTACTCATAGTGCAACCTCAATACTATAAGGTTCTATCTTCATTCTTTACTGAGCGGATCGACCCCGGCTTGCCACAAGCAAAAAATATAAACCTCCACATTGGAGATGGAACCTTATAATATTAAGGTCGCGATAGGTTTAAGAATTTTTCCGAATATGGATAGCGATTAGCCCGTAACCAAAATTAGTCAACATCCAGTTTTTTTCATTGAACGATTTTCAGCATCAGCTTACACGCCTGCAGAAAATAAGTTATGCAAAAAGTGTATTAGAAAATATTATTAACTGATTCTGAAACTCTTAGCAAGAAAAAAGTCATCGAAAGATGTTTTTACAAAGCGAAAAATTCAAATTCTAAAAAGCCCGCCAAAAACAGCCATGCGCCATGTTTGGGCTAATGACGTCATAACTGAGTTAAAGGCTTTTATATCATTGGCTAATTTTGTTGCCATGAAAATTTTCCCAATAGGATCTAAGGATCCAACTCAGTTGTGACGTCATAATTGCATGGTTCATTTTTGGCGGGCTTTCTAGAATTTAAATTTCAAAGCGAATTTTCTACTACATTTTTTTGTTAGATCTTAGCAATTGATCGAAGAATTAATATTTACAATAAATTTGCGATTTTACTATTTAAGGAAGTTGCCTGTTTCTTGAATGAAGCCTGCAACAAAAAATTGACATAAGCGTAAAATAACTGTACCAGCGACAATTTAAGCGTGCTAATACACTCGAACCTCGATAAGTGGAAGCCGAAGGGAAGGAAATCTCCGTTCCACTTATTGAGGTTTCCACTTATCGAGGCAATTTTATTAAGGAAAGATAGGGCAGACTTTAAGAAATGGCTTTTTCCTTATTCATAAAAGTAAAGTATCAGTTTCCACAGCCAGTTCGAACATGCGGAAGTACGATTTTAACAATCAGCCGACAGCAGTGAAGGAAAAAATATCTTACCCAATAATTGGAAAGAAGGAAGATTTTACCGTCTCGAGCGACATTGGAGCCTGAGCCGAAGGCGAAGGCTCTAATGCCTTCGAAGGCCTTCGCCTTTGGCTCAGGCTCCAAACGTCGCTCTCAACGGTAAAATCTTCCTTCTCCCACTTATTAGATAATATACTATCACTTAAAGAGAGTTTCCACCAAAAGAGGTGCCACTTATCGAGGTTCGACTGTACTTACGGTCCGAGTGAAGAAGTAGAAGCTAAGATTGCAAAATTTTGACCAGCTGACAATTATTAACTCGCCTGGTGCGACCTTCCAACTCCCACTGCACTGTCGTTCCATATATTTAACACAACCTAACCTGCCCTAACCTATTTCTCATATCTATCATCCAAGCAGAAATCGTCTATACTCAAACACGACTGCACCACTTGACGAAGAAACGTCAAAACCCAATTTTTACCTGAACCTAACTTTTCCCTAAAGCTCGACAACTCCTCCTACAAGCTTAAAAACTTCAACCTTTAAAAAAAAGGCAAGTGGCTATCCCTGGCATAATTACAGAAAACAAACTTCCCAGGATCAACGATATCATCATCTCCTTAACAAACAACACAACCGCCATAATAACCCACCGAACCTTTTTACTCGCTAACGTTTTCCAACTTCTTTCATTAAAATTTTTTTCTAATTTAAATAATGTCGAAAGTTTCTTAAAGTTTGTAAATACCGAATAAGCTTCTCCCCTTCCTCCCCCCCTTGAAAGGACTAAAAATTTTTCGTTATGGTGGGAACGCTTAAAACACACACCTCATTTGAACCTTTAGTTCCGGATCCCACGGGACCCTCCGGAAGTTCAATTCAAAAATCAGGTTCCGCGGGTATAACCCAAGTTTCAACTAAGGTCACTTTTCATCTTGCCCGAAAGATTAAACTCAATTTTCCTGGTAGTGAACTTAAAGTGCCCTAGATAAATCAACCCCCCGATGAAGATGCTATAATCATTACACGGCGTATAGATTGGGTGGAAAATAAAATGACGTCATCTATCTATGAACAGAGAGAGAGAAGTGAACGGTACGGGAAAGAACAAAAGAGGTTTTTCACCAGGGCTGGTCGATTTTACAAATGAGAATCCCGAATAGTAGGACAGCGTGTAAATGAATGAAATCAATTGGTAATAAATGGAATTGTGCGGAGGATGGAACGTGGCACATGGAAAAATGTTTAAATCTATTTGAATTTAATGTCGGTTAAAATATTGCTCATCAGGGGCTCATTTACAAGCCAGTACAACGCTTTTCGCAAACTTGTTACATATTTCCTTTGAGTTCATGTTTCAGAGGCCATGATTAAAACTGGTTTTATTTTAGAGAGGAGGCTTATTATGGAGAGAAAACAAATGTTTGCGGCTTGGAGGAAAAGTACGTAATTATCAAACGAGGAATATAAAGTTTGGACGTTATACCCGTTTTCCGATTTATTTCAAGCTTTAAAAACGTCAATTACTTTTTTAATAAATGTTTTAATGAACATATATTGAGAAAATTTGTTTCCGCGAATTAAAATTAAAGGAGCTTCTTCGAAGTTAAACCGTTCATGTGATTTGCAAATGAATTTATTCATCTTTAGACTTTTTAAAAGATACGATTGGAAAAATTTTAAAAGTCGCTTGATAAAATAATAATGTTGCAGTAATCTTGTAGAATATTTCGTGATGTCTTTGTTGGGTGGAAGAAAGCTTCGCGACATCGCTGTACTGACGAAGCATGCGAAGATGGCGTTGTATTGATGTATTCGCGATGTCGCACTAATGTTGTAGAATGATCAGCGATGTCGCTCGATGTCGTTTTAGTGACACAGAATGCTTCGCGATGCCCAATTAGGGTCGCACGATGCTTTGAGATTCCTAATTAAGATCGCACGATGCTTCATAATGTCGCAGGACGCTTTGCAACACCCGATTAGGGTCTCACGATGATTCGCGATTCCCGAATAGGATCGCAGGATGCTTCGTTACGCCCAATGAGGGTAGCACGATGCTTTAAAATGTCGCAAGATGCTTCGCGAAGACCAATTAGGGTCGCACGATGCTTCGCGAAGACCAATTAGGGTCGCACGATGCTTCGCGAAGACCAATTAGGGTCGCAATATGCTTCTAAATGTCGCAGGATACTTCGCAATGAAAAATTAGGGTTGCAGGATACTTCGCGATGCCCAATTAGAGTCGCAGGATGCTCCGCGATTTCTAGTTAAGGTCGCACGATGCTTCTAAATGTCGCAAGACGCTTCACGATGACTATTTAGGGTTGCAGGATACTTCGTGATGCCCAATTAGGGTCGCACGATGCTTCGCGATTTCTAGTAAAGGTCGCACGATGCTTCTAAATGTCGCAGGATACTTCGCAATGAAAAATGAGGGTCGCAGGATACTTCGCGATGCCCAATTACAGTCGCAGGAAGCTCCGCTAAGCTCAATTAGGGTCGCAGGATGCTTCGCGAAGTCCAGTTAGGGTCAGATGCTTCGCGATTTCTAGTTAAGGTCGCACGATGCTTCTAAATGTTGCAGGACGCTTCACGATGACTAATTAGGGTCGCAGGATGCTATGCGATGCCCTGTTAAGACCGCAAAATGCTTCGCAATGCCCATGTGAGGTCGCAGAATGCTTCGTGATGCCCCATCAGTGTCGCAGGATGCTACTCGATGCCCCATTTTGATCGCAGAATGCTTCGCAATGCCCAACTAAGGTCGCAGGAAGCTTCATGATGTTCAATTAAGGTCGCAAGATGTTCAAAATGTCGCAGTTATGTCGTAAAATGCCTCGAGTGCCGCAATAATGGCGAAGAATTCTCAGTTACGTCCCAGAAATACCAAGAAATGTCATAGTACTCGACTTCCACTTCTTCAAGTTGACCGAACCTAACGTTGGTGTTAGCTACTTAACGCTGAACTGTTCAGAAAGAGCCACAAGGGCAATTAAATTCTTCCATATTTTTCCCTCTGCAATATTTTTTACACCTACACCTTTCAAAAACCTAATGAAGCAAAAATAAAACGTTCGCAAGTCATTTCCTTGTTTATTGAAACAAAACCGCAAAACAACGAGAAAACCCAATCGACTAAAAGAATAATGACTGATTTTCATTTATATACAGGGAAAACCGCATGTATATTATGATTATCATTATTGCTTTCACAAATGCTATAGAGTTGAAGGAAAAAAAAAAACAAGAGTTCTTTTTGCGGTTTTGCCTTTGTATTCTAAAGCAGTGCGTGAAAGATAAATCATAAATAAAAGGAAAAAAACGAGGGAAACATCTTTTCCCCTCGCTTTTTCCTCTTCGCACATAAGGAAACCGAAGCATGAACCGGCCCCACCGAACTTTGATTCAAAAGGGAAAATCGAGTAGAAAAGATAAACTTTCGAAAGCTATCTTTACAACATAGAGCAATTACCGTTTTTCGATGTTTTCGGCTTTTTAAACGTGATGAATTTATTATTTGCGTGGGTTGGGCTTAAGTGATCCCTCCCTCGAGGTTTTGTAAAGATGATCAAATTAAAGACACTGTATAACATTGTACTCCAACTCCTAATTCATCTACCGCTAAAACGACCTCTTCACTAAAGCGATACCGGGATTTCACCTTAATTAGATTATACGTGGGACGGTGAATTTTTATTATTTTTTTTTCTGGGGGAAAAGCGGGTTACTTATGCAACAAGCGATTTGGCTCGGGTAAGAAGACAAACCCGTAGTAAGCTATGATCTCTCTCTTGGGATCATCCTCATCGCCTTTTTTACCAACGGCAGTCACGTAAAAGACTCGCATTTTATTTTCCACTAGAATTCAAACAATTTTTTTTTCCAGCCACTTTACCTTCCTACGACTGATTCTTCTTTTTCTCGGAGGGCAGGAAATTCCGATTTTGAGTAACCGAGCTTTTAGCTAATTGGAGCTCAATAAATAATAAACATACGAGCTGGAAATAAAATGACATGCGTATTCAAATAAAACGTCAAAATTAAACTTCATTTCTCGGTCTTTTAAGCCAGGGAAATCAATCGCTTCAAAAAAAAAAAAAGGTGGGGGAGGGAATGTGAGCGAGTGGGGGGGAAGAGATAGGGCAAAGAAAAAAAAATTCATTTTTGGTATAAATCCACTTGTTGATTGTAACTGATCTGAATATGTGTGGCATTTTTTTTTTCTAAAACAGATTTTTCTCTAAACTCGAGGAATTTTTCTTTTCGAACCAGGCGAAACTGTTGCTTTTTCGAAAATTGGAAACTTTGTTGGTAACGAATAATCCGACACATAACACTCGTAAAATCAGATAAATTGAACCATATAGTTCGTAGGAATCGAGGAAATAAGCGATCTTTTGTAATCGACCTTCCTCGCATTCGGTCCCAGCGGACCTGCCAGTCCTGTCATCGCACGTTCTCTACATTACAGCAATTGCGGTTGTGTTACTGTTATGTTTGTTTATAGAGAGAAACCTACAAGTATTAGCAGTTATTTCGTTAAAATAATATCGAAATCATGAAATGTTCAAATTCACAATTACAAATGTCAGATTATTATTAGAAAATCGTGCTGCGCAATGTTTCGTGTTTTCCAGTATTATTTCGATGAATTTTGCATTTTAATTTTACAGTGGACAATTCTTCTGCTCTATCCTGGCTCTTTTTCTTCCTATATCACTTTCAATCCACAAAAACTTCAACTCGAAACATTTAAATGTTCCGATTTCAACACTGATTTTGATATTCGTTCGGATTGCCTTAAGGGAATTTTATATTAAAAACAAAAAAAATACGTGAAAATGTCGGTGGATTATTTCGAAAAAAAAAAAAAATGCGGAATCATATTTTCCCCCTCAAGTGTAATTGAAGTTATACATGTGGCAGACGCATGATCAAGTTCGGAGTTCAAAAGGGTGGAACTGTTACTCGGAAATTTTTATTAATATTTCCCAGATGACAATTTTAAACGATTTAGAAAACGCACGAGGAAAAATTCATTCATTCAACTACTAAACCAATTCCTACGTTTGTCAAGCACACAAAGCGAACGTTTAGGAAATTTTCAGAACGCGTACAAAGAAGCCAACAACCCTACTACTCTCTGCTCTTACAGCGTTTGGCTAACTCAGGCTCTAGCTCAAAATTTTCAAGAATTTCCTTAAAATCCAGGCACGGATTCGCTGGCAAAAATCCCAAGACTACAGAACTGCATTAGAGCTGTTTTTATAGATTAATTGCAAAGAAAATTTTGCTCATACTCTAAGAAGACGGGGTGAAGTATTGACTAGTCCATAAGTGTCCTGTCTTCTTAGAATGCGGATCAAATTTTTTTTATTTAAAAAATGATTACAACTGCTAAATCAAGTATTTTAGTTAATTTTTATTAAGAGGCGCACCAGGATTTTTCCCGGTAAACTAAATTGGCCAATCTGTGCTTGCAAAAAACCAGACAAAATCTCTTTACTCTCAAAAAATCCGATACATTAGCAATCATATCAACGCGTACATTTTTCATAAAAAAAACGATTCCCCAAAGCAATCATGGTTAGATATTGAATATCAGAAGATTGATGCACCGTTAACCGGCACGCAATGGGGCAGAGTTAGATTAGCATTCTTATAAAACCCCCGTCATGTGATCCCTTTGGACTATTTAATATAGATTTCAACAACTCGACACCGTCAATTAAATATTCTATCTCCACTTTTTAAAATTTCATGAGCTGGGGCTTTATTATTTTGTAAATTCAAGGTCTTCAATATACTTTCTAGCACGAGATCAATTCATAAAGTCAAGCGACATTATCCTACCTCCTTATGGTTGTAATTATTCCTTCACTTTAAAAAGGGAATAATGAATGACGGTTCTTAGTACAGATCCTTAATAACAAAGAAGAACACTAAAACTTGTTTAATTTTATTTTCTTTGCCAGTTTCCTTAAAAAATTCATAAGTAACGGATTAAATAAATCAACCGGCCTGGAATTTAGGTGACATTGCCAATATTGCCTCCCAAAACTCCCAATATTTCTCTGATATTAAAATTTTGATATCAGAAAGATTGCAAATTTAATATTTAATTACAGATGTTTTTGTTATACGTTTTAATCGATTCGGCTTTTGCCTTTTTTTATATTTTCTCGTTTAAGCTGCATAACGTGACGTTGCCGTCCACTCTCGGCATCGGAATTGCTCTCGATAAAATAAAGAAGGAAAAAAAAAATACCCGGAGAAAAAATGTAGTTGTTTATAAAGCGTGCAAACGAAATATTTCTTTTCTCTGATACAAGGAAAAAGAAGAAGAAGAAAAAAAAATTATAATTCTGCCAACGAAAAATCCTATGTAGTTGATTGCCTCCTTTAAAAACGTGATTATGCAAATTTCTCGACGCTTTCGTTATACCAACAATATACATAGTCTTTGTAGTTATTGATCGGTTTTTTATCGATTTTTTAAGATGATAATTTTTTTTTTAAAATTTTAAACCGGGATGATTCTGGTAAGTTATAGGGGAAAACACTTGGAGAATATGATGATGTTATTATTATGATGTTTTGTTATTGGAATATAAATTTTTTCGAAGGCTTAGTTTTGTAAGAAACGTGAAGAGAATGCGATATTGAAAATCTTAATGGAGGGGAATGAAAAAAAAATCAGTTGAAGTGTTTAATAGAATCTTGGCTAAACCTTCTAGAGCTTTGAAAAATTTTAGCTAGGCCTGGCAGACCAGCTAAGGCCGAAAAAATTTAGCCTGAGACTAAACCTTCATTAAAGGCTCGAGCTAAGCCTGCTAGACATGTCAGAGGCCAGAAATAAACCTGCCGGAGCAATCAAAGGCTCGAGCTTAAGTTTTCTGGACTTGAGTTTATCCTCAAAGATCTATAGTAAGCCTTCTAGAGAGCTTACTAGTGCCGAACCTTACTTTAAATTCAAGCTGAGCTCTGAAAACCCTTTTTAAGGCCCCAGCTAAGTCTACGGATTTGATCTAAGCCTGCCAGGCTCATTAGAAGCCTAACCTAAGCCTGAAACTTCCATTAGGAACCCAAGCTAAGTCCAAAACATTAATTAAAGCCTAAAATCCACATTGTAAACCAAATTTTAGCTTGTCAGACCTTTTAAAGACATGAGTCAAGCTTCTCACACTCTTCAGAGGTCAGAGCCAAGCCTTTTAAATCTGTTAGAAATAAGAGCTAAGCCGTAGGACCCCTAGAAGGTCGGAATTAAACCTGCCACTTCTTCCGCTTAGAGCTTATCTTGTTAATCTCAGGAAAGTCGAAGCCTCTTGAACCTAACAAAGAACATGAAGTGTAAAATGGCAAAATTACTACCAGAGGCTCAAATTATCTCCACTAGACTTGAAAACTGCTTCAACTCCAAACTTTTTAAAAAAACCAAAAACCGGCAAAATTAGTTTGGGCTCCTGAACCAACCAGAGACCACAACTGAAGACATTATTCTCCCTATTTATCATTGCAGTTTTTTATTCCAACAAATCTCTTCCAAATTTTTTTAAACTTTCCTCTTAATCTCTTTTTTTCCCTTCACGATCCGCGCCACACTCCCAGATTACATTCATTCAACTACACCAAAACAAAGAACTAAAACTGACATTCCCAACACGTTGATTACCCAACTAGCAACCCGATATTAAGAAAAGGGAAATCCTTTCACTAAAATCTCTTCCCCAAAAAGATTTATCGTCTTGGTCTAACTTTATCAAGCGGCGGTTTTAACTATGTTTAAGTATTCGCTCCGTGCTTTGACAAGCCCTCACAATGTCCGTTAACATCCTATACCCTTAAAATATTTTCCAACCTTCCCATTCGAGCAAACCTCCTTACACGTAATTTTTTTTTCACAAATATTCCCCTTTCAACGATATTTTTTTTTCTTTGAACTGTTTTCCCATCTATAAATAACCTTCTTAGAATTTCTCACTCGATCTTCTATCATTTAATAATAAACATGATCATCAATCTGCAAACATAAGATCAAGCCTCATAAATCACCCAACGGAAAACGGAACTTCCATATGTAAACAGCCCGTTTCTCAAATCCTGAATTTGGCCCTGCACGTACGCCTTTCCAACAGGCACTTTGACAGCATAAAAATACGTGAACGGAGTAGATTTTCTTTTTAAAAAAAAAAAAAATTGGGCAAAGAATAAAAAAACATGAAAGGACAGTCTCAATGTAAAGTTAAACGATAAATTCAAAGCGTGTCTTCCTTTCAATCTTTTTCCCTTCTTTTTGATGAAATATCAGGTTTAACTTTTAACAAATAAATTTAAAAAAAAAAAAACGAACACGTGAAAAGAAGAATAAAGAAACATGCAAAAGCACGTGAGTAATTTTCGTGAAATGGAAAAAAACCGCAACCGGTTTTCTATATTTTCCGCTTTTCCTCGCGGTGCTCTTCACGTCAACACATTTTCCTTAATAATCAAATCCAAAAAAAAAACTCTAGTGGGCAAAGAGGAAATCTTTTCTAGCCCAAAAAAAAACAAAAGCTTTGGATGTTCTATTGTATAAAAGCTTACCCCGTGAGTAAGTTGGCTAACGTGCAAAGAACGCCGAGGGAAACGCGAACGTAACGAATCGATAACCCCGAACGCTTCTCCCTGTAAACTAGTACTGATGTCTCGCTGACTATGGAGCCTCCATATCACGTATATTTAATGCAGGAAAGCTCTAACCGCCTTCATTATTGTTAGCTGGAATTATTCTTGGAAACATAAACCTAAAATTCATGATCGTTCATTCGAAAACATATCTTAGCCATGAATAATTATTTTATTGTAATAATTTTCCGGCTGCGCCATTTTTGCCAAAAGAACAAAGGAAAAAAACCAAGAGGGGGGATTTAAGAGATAAGGGCGAAAAATGTCAGACGATTAGGTATGCATCCAAGGTACGAGGAAAGCATAACCGGAAATGGGATTTCTTTTCCTTCTCATTTTTTTTATCATTCCGAAAAAAAGGATTTTTTTTTTTTTGAAAGATACTCCCTTATGATGTTCCTCGAGGGTTTTCTCCTGCGCAAGCTCAATAACCAGTGACGGTCTTTGAAAATAAACTTATTTTACATACCATTCTTTTCTTTATTAACAGTCTTTCTTCAACTTTTTCTTCGTTTGTTAAACATCATCTTCCTTTTCTTTTTTTTTTTATTCTTTTCTTTTCATTTTTTCTTTCTTTTCGCGTTACTTCCCTCTTTTCCCCTCTTGCAAAATTGTTTCCATTATTTTCTTTTTTTTCCTTTTGTGTCGTAAAAAAAAGCAATTATAGCTTGAACGGTTCAGCGAAAAGAAAATCGAGGGTCAAAAGGAGTAGCACACACAAAAAAACGGTTTCGGCGTTGTCGTCAGTTATAAAGAAAGGTATAAGAAAAATCTGGAAGGTTTAGTTAAGAAATCTTGCGCAGAATATTCCAAACCTTAAAATAGTTGCAAAGTTAATGAACAATTGTCAAGCGAGCCATGAGTAGTAGCACTTAATTAAAAGAAGAACTAGCTGCATTTTTAGCACAACAAATGATTCCTTCAGCGACTCATTCTGAAAAAAAGCTACCAGCGGCCAAAAGCTATCAGCAACTAAATTTATAGCGCCAATATTGTAGCCCAAGAAGAGAAAAAGGAGATGAGTATACCCTTTATTTTGATGAAGCAAGGTTGGGACTTTACAAGCAAGCTCGAGCAAGATCAAGCACTTGATTTTTAAAAGAAAATCAATTTCACCCTCTGCAACCCTTATTTTTGGTGGAGCAAGGTTGGGATTTGGAAAGCAAGTTCGAGCAAGGTCAACCACTTGATTCATGAAAAAAAAGTTCCCGAAATCAAAATTTCCCTGATAGTGTGTATGACCTAATTTATCTTTCGTTTGATACTAAATTTGCATTCATTGCAGTTTGCAACACGAAAATTTGAAAATTTTTCATCGACCATTTTTTTTTCGAAATTGTTTTCTGATGTCGTGTTAACTGCAATGAATGCAAATTTAGTATCAAACGAAAGAAAAATTGATTATCTAGGGCTTTTAAGTAACAGAATTTTAATTTTTTTTGTTAGAAGTAAATTATTTCGAATTTTACGAAAAACAGCCATTCCTTTATCGCGCTTAGTATAACAAAGACATATGTGAATGCATCCTCCTCTTAAAAGGAAAATCTTCCCTTCTCTTCATAATTTTATCCTCCTACAAGTTTATAGAATCAAGAAACTTTCCTCATACATTTTTTCCGTATTTACTTTAACTTTGAAAATTTTACGAGAAAAAAATCTGTAATAACAAACGAACAATTAATTAGCTACAAATTTCCGTAACATGATAACGCGTCCTTTTTTTTTTTCTCCCTCTCATTCTGTTGTAATACAAGCAAGCATTTTAATTAAATCGTCTTTCCATAGTTACTACATTACAAACTTCATAAAAAAAAAATTTTCATGCTTTTATTTTCTTGCGACCCCTTGACGGTTATCTAGATAACCAAATAAATTAACATTGATTCAAAGCACGAATGCAAATCCCGCAGAGTTCAACTTACCGGGGAGTCCTTTTAAACCACTCAAGGACTCTTTGAGCATTATATTCTATTGTATTAAAAACTCCACGCGTTTATATTTGTATTAAATCATTTCTGCATTAAAAAAAATAACGAATTGTTTAGCATTAAGACCTTTACAAGGCAACTGAATAAATCGCTACAGGAAAAAAACCAAAAAACCCTGATAACAATCGAAACCCCGTTTACGCAGCTCACGAAATTAATACGAAATCGCATAATGCAAATTAATAGCCTATTACCGCATACGTATAAATCGCTAGATTTAAAAGCTTTGGCTAAAATCAATTAAAACCGACGAGGTCGAATTATTGCTATTGTCATTTTATCAATCCCAAAATAATTCTCTTCGGGAAAAGAAAAACCGGGGGGTGAGAGAGAAAAAATTTTGATTTGATTCAAGACCTTAAAAGCACTTTCTAAAAAAAAAAAAAAAGAGCCGACGGGTCGGGTTGAAGAATGCTCGCCGATAAGGCCCTTTTTTTAAAAGCATCGGATATAAAGTCGAAGAACGTTTTGTGCTAGAGATAACGTCATACGAAATGGTGTAATAAATATGGACGCCTCGTTACTTTGTACAACATCTCAACTTTGATATGATATGAAATAAAATGGAATCACCAACTTTTTCTGAATATTTACAAAACTTTTTCTATAACTGCGTTTATTCATTTTATTTCTTCCGGTTGCTCGGATTTTTTTTTTTTTCGGTTTTGGTTTTTGCCTCTTTTGATGTTATGATAAACTTTTAAGAGTTTGAAAAGCAATGAATCGATTAGAGATATCGATCTAAGAAAAGGAGGAAATAAAATTTTATTTTTAGTAAAACCTTTAATTTTTTTTTTCCTTTTCTTTTGTTTAAGAAGTTAAATGTTGAGATTTATTTATTATGGGGGGAGATAAATGGAGGAATAAATCTTTTGACAAAAAAAAATTGGAAACTAAGATTCGGGCTCTAGCGTTTGTCCCTTTTCTTTTGTGAAAAATATTGAGGAATAAATGTTTCCTAAGTACAGAGAGACAAGCACCCACATGGATGGACAAACAGACAGACAGACAGATAGACAAATTCCAATGGGAAATGTACAATCAAAATATTTTTAAAAATTTGGGAAAAATTTTACAAATATTTGGTGAAACCGAATCGAATATTAATATTTTGAAAATATTATGAAAATATTGTACCATTCAAATATTTGAATGGGTTTCACTTAATATTTGTAAAATATTTCACAAATGTTTTCAAAATATTTTGATCGTGCATTTACTATTGGGAGACAAAAACAGTAAACAAACGGACGGACAGACAGACAAACAAATCCCGATGGGAAATGTACAATCAAAATATTATGAAAATATTTTTAAACATTTGTAAAATATTTTACAAATATTTGGTGAAACCGAATCGAATATTAATATTTTGAAAATACTATGTAAATATTGTACCATTCAAATATTTGAATATATTTCACAAAATATTTGTAAAATATTTTACAAATAATTATTTTCACAATGTTTAAAAATATTTTCAGAATATTTCCTAATATTTTGATTGTGCATTTCCCATTGGGAAACAAAACCGGTAAACAAACAAACAGACAGACAGACGAACAGACAGACGGGTAAACATACAAACAGACAGTCGTCGCAGTTACTCAGTTAGAGCTTTAAGGAGAACCGAAAAGCTCGAAATTAGTAAAAAATTTTTAAGTTGAATTTTTGCATGATTAAAAATCTTTAGAGTTCCTATATCAAGACGACGCTAAAGCAAAAATTATCTTCAGTCGATTTTCTTGTTTTTGAGTTAAGGTCAGGACGAATTACAAGAAAGAGGTTAAGGGTTGAAATAAAATTCTCAAAAATAAAGAAATTTTAAAAAAATAAGGAAAAATTCTGAACTTAAGAAAAATTTGATTAACTAAAAAAAAAATTCAAAGAAATTTTAAATCAAAAAGAAAGTCGAAAGTTTATTTCTAGGCACCAAAAAAATCTACTGTATTATTAGTTGCACAAGAACCGTGAACTACTTGCGACCATAAAGCACAGAAAGTTGGAGTACCTTGGGCATATGTTGCGGGTACCCAAGCTCAGGCTGCTGCAAACCATTATGGAGGGCAAAGGTCGACGGTAAGAATCTTTCCTGGAATATTATCCAGAATTGGACCGTAGATTTATTCCTCATGGCCGCAAATCGTAAAATATTCAAGGAGCTCGTAAGATCGATCGCCTAAGCTCGAGTGCGAGCAAGACACTCAAAGAACAAGATAAAATTGTAAATAATTTAAAATCCAGAAGCCAATCTTACCCAGGCAACACGATTTTAAAAAAAATTGAAACAAATCATCAGTAAAATTTTCCAAACGCATTTAACATAAAAAAATTGCTGATGCTTTTAACCTTTCCCCATTATCCTAAATGACAAATGAAATAAAAAAAAAAGAAGCTATAATAATGGAATCAAATCAGATCCATCCTTCGGATAAAATGAAAGTACTCATTACAAATTGATTCCAAAGAATTGACAAGAGGAGAGTGTGGGAGGGGAAGGAAGGGGAAGCAACATACAATTCAATCTAGAGGGAGGGGGGGACCTCATATTCAAGGTGACTTATCCTATCGATTATTATACTGTTATTCCAAATAATTTTCCATGGTAACATTTTTTCCACACCTCCCCGACTTAGTCTTAACTTCCTAACCCGTACAACACTTCAATTAAATCATTCCTCCCCAAAAATTATTTTAATACCCTTTTCGCATAACTCTTACATTGTTTAATTGGAAAGTTTCAGACGAACTGACAGGTTCGTACTTCAACGCGTCATTTCGTAAAAAAAAATTCCACGAGGCTGTTTACATTCGCAAAAAAAAAAAAAAACGCTTGAGCTTTAACAATGTGAAAGGGGGAGAAAGAGAGAAAAAAATCCATTTTGACGTTTTGATAAATAAGTTTTCATTTCTATACATCACTTGATTAGAAATAACTGACGTCACAAACCGCCCCTGAATTTGAAAAGGAAAACATGACCATTACCAAATAACACCCTTTTCGCGTGAGACGGGGAGGGGGAGGGGGTTATCCCTAATGACGATGCCATGTCTCCGGCAATAATTTTTATTTTCCTGTCACAACCTCTCACCCTCCCTCCCAGCGTTAACATTCATAAACTGACCTTAGTCTTGCGTTATGTTACATCGGAAGTGTGTCAATAAATTTTTAGTAACTCATTTTGCGATAATTAATAAAAACAGGATTTCGTAATTTCAAAATTTTAAATGTGTTTCATTCGTAAATAAAATCAAACAAGGGGGATTTTGCTAAAATAAATAAAACTGATTAATTATTAAAATAATCAAAATGCTTACTAATGGGATGCGCTCCGAGTCTTTTAGGTGATGAGAACAACGAAAAAAATGATCACGGGGATCAGCAATATCAGCAAGCACAATCCATGGTAAGCTAATCCGATTTATATTATTTTTCCTCCACGAAAAACTTTTCTTTCTTTTTTTAAAGAAAAGTCTTGAAACTATTACGGTTTCAGATGTTAGGAAAAACCAAACGGAAAACTTCCAGTGTGATTCAAAAACAATTTTACCAGATATGAAAATAGAAAACGAACTTTTTATTCTTTGAAGAAAACCAGTGTTGTCATGTTGAAAAGCTTATGCTAATACTTTTCTTCAACTGAATTTCAAAAAAGAAGAAAAATCGTTACTGCCTGCGGAAGAATTTTTTAGTTTATTCCGCTATTTTACTTCACTTGTACGGTTTTTCTTTTTTTTTTTTTTTTGCTCAACCCCATTCGCAAATTATTACCGAAACTATTTTTTTTTATTTCCGTCTTTCCCTGTTTAAAAAAAAGATTTAAATGCTGATTTGCAAAATACCCCCCGAGTTTTGCATATTTTTCCTTTTTTTTATCCGCTAGTTGAGAATATCGTTTGCCTAAACAGTATTTAAACGGCGTTTTTAGCTAAGCAACTAAACTGTCAGTTTTCTTAGCTGATCGAAACGTTGAGATACGAGATTGTTTTGAAGCGTTTACTTTTTGATGACATGACGTCATTATCGTTCGTTTTACGCGGGTATGGGTCTTGTACACGGGGAAATTTTGAAAAGTTTCATTTAATACTTAACGAAAGCTTTCGGCATATATGCGAATTAAAAATAATGAATGGGAATTAATTTAATTTATTAAAAATATTGAATGGGATTAAGAAAATGGATTTCTAAGTTAAAATTAAGGCGATTAGGGGCATAAAATTTTAGTCGATTAATGGTTAAAAATGAGGGATCATGGGATTCATGGGCTACAAAGATCAAAAGGCAAAATAAAAATTTTTTTCTAAGGTTTAAATGTTATAGACGAAAATTTGAGAATTGCGAGAATAAAGAAAAAATTGAAAAATTTTGGAGTGGGAAAAATTAATTAAAAAACCCCTGAAGAAATAAAATGAACTATTTTTTTGAAACAAATATAGAAAAAATTTAGAATAAAAAATTAAACGCAAAACTTTACAGTTAGGGTAGAGCCTACTTTCAGTTTTTTTTATCTTGGCCTTAAAATTTCCCTTCATGCAACGCCGATGGATAGTTAAGCTGTTTAGCCCTTCGTCATTACTCATAGCCAATGCTTTACAACCAGTAATTTCAGTGTTCATTGAATGACATTTTTCACCTTGAAATAACTGACATTAGTTGTTTCATTCCAGTTCTTATGTAAAAAATTTACTAAAGTAAAAGTAAAATTAGAGCTACATAGCTGGTGAAATTTGATAGGGATTGGCATCAGGCATCGGAAAAAAAATTTGATCCGGCACCTGCATGGGTGTAGACTTAAAGTCTAGCACTAAGAATGTTTTCTGTTGGAGAAAAATTGTTGAACGAAAAAATACCAATATTTTTTCATCAAACAATTTCTCAAAAAAAATTGGCTGATGACTAGATTGATTTTAACATTTACTAGAGTTTTGTTAAAAATTCTTGTATTTTGTCTTGGGCTGGAAATCGAGACCTGAGAATAAATCTGTACTATCTCTGTTTGCAAATGACACACGCGTCGCATGTTTAGCGCGTGGAGCGCTTAGTCAATTCCAAACCTGAGATAGAACAGTTTAATCCTCATGTCTCGAAATAATGACCCCATCTTCTTCTCCCTATCTCCGACCCTGCATCGGACATTAACAAGCAAATTTTCTTTCATAAAAATTTCCTAATTTCCCCCCGAAAAAACATGTAAGATCTCCTGTATTCAAAAACCCCATATCTATTTTGCCTCCTTGAATTTCATTTTTCACGCAAATCGTTTTCTCCTAAACAGTTTCGTTGTGTTTCGTTGTATAGAAAAAAAAAAAAAAACTTCTAAAAACTCCACAACAATAATAACAAGATAAAATCAACATTTCATCAAAAAAAGCTTTCTTCTTTTTTTTCTTGTTTTATTTTTTTATATTCAACGCCGCATTTTCTTTTCCAAATATTCAGATGTTTTTTTTTAATATTTCTTAGCCGCAGCGCAAAGTTATTTTACTTAACTTTAATACATTTTTCCCCCGAAAAAAAAAAAAAGCAAATTTACTTTTTTAGTGAAGATAAAAAGCGTCGGTACCGAAGAACGCAAAAAAAAAAAAAAAAAAAAAACTAATGCGAAAAGCACAAAAGGCTCGGCTCCTATTTTAAAACTGTTGAAAGATAATAATGCAATGTACAAAAATGAAACCCTAAAGGGTATTAAAAAGTAAAAACTTTCTTCTGAAAACTTATCAGCTGAAATGTCCCCTTTCCCCTCTTCAAAACATTCTTTCATCGAAAAAGAAAAAAAAAACATCTTTTAATAAAAGGATAATCAAATGTTGGTTTAACTTTACTAATATCCGTGTAGTTTATTTAACTTCCCCTTTTTCTTCTTTTTCATTTTCAGTCGATAGAAAGTCTACTGTCTAGCGAGAATCCGTACCATTTATTATCCGCTTATGTTGAGATTGATAAGAGAATATTACAGGAGGAAAATCAAAGTCCGGCTTCGATGTTTGGCCAAGCTGTTGCTAAAAAACAACAGATCAAGCAGTTATTGCAGCCTGCGTTGGATGCTAAGGATCACAGGTAACCTCATTTAAATTTTGAGGGGGGGTAAGAACGATCAACAAAATGGTGATCGAGTCGGGGGAAGCATATTTAAAATTTTACACCTTGAGTTGCTGAGACGAATCCTAAGAGATTAAAACACAAATCTAAGATCTAACGGTCCATAAAACACTTTAGTTTTAGTTTGCAACTTTGAGATCTTTTGAAAATGTTCTACAAGGGGGTTTACAGTCTTGAGTGAGAATAGTTTTGACTTTAATCTTGGTGGATTTCATTTCGATGGAGTTGTTATTCGATTTTTTTTTTTCGAAAGTAAATGAAAGAGTGATTGATTGAAGAGATTTGTATGCGCCCAACGCAAATATTGGAGAACTACAGCTCAAGAAGGGTTTTGAGTTTCTAGGCAAAATAATAGCTTTTAAATAAACGCCAAGATTAACCCCATTTACAGGAAATGTTTTGCACCGGCTTAATTTTTGGAATAAAACAAAGAAATTAAAAACCCGATTAAAGTTTTTTTTGGGAGAATTATAGGAATCAAACTTACTCGCAAAACAAAGGCTTCATTGTCCATTGTCGTACGTCATATTTATAAAATACGATTGCATCGCGTATTCGTATCCGAACCGCATGCAATTATAACCAATCGCTGCTATCTCACACTGCTGGCATGCCATCGCCATGTTTGCTCCTTGAAATAATTTTGAAGACTGGTGAAATCCAGGCTTCATCCCTTCTCTTTATATACTACATTGTATTTTTTTCCCAAGAAATCAGTCGGACCGACAAAGAAACCGTGCGAAAGAGATGTGCAACTTTGTTGTACTTTACATGATTTTTTTGGGAGAATTAGGAATCAAACTTACTCGCAAAACAAAGGCTTAGCAGCCTTTTTCTTGAAGGAGGAGAGCAAGTTTCTAAGAGGTCCACCACAGCTTCTTCTGCCTTTTTAAGGACCTTTTGGTCGTTTCCGTGGCGTAGCAATGTTAGGAGAGGCCCCCCGCAAAATGTTTGCTTGAGACCCCTTCCTCTTTTTTTTAGTTTTTTATCTGGTAAAAAATTACTTTCCTCCAAATAGACCAATCGCGGGGGTTAAGGGGGTGGTTGCTACTCCACTGAACTCTGTTTATTGGGGAAATCAGCCGGCTTCTGGTGAAGAAGCCCGCCACAGCCTTCAGTCCTTTTTGGAGGATCGCCACAGCCTTCTACGATATTTTATCTTAGAAAAAATAATAGAACTTTTTTGCCTCTCTATTCATAAAATTCTAGCAAATACTTCTTGCCAAAAAAATTTTGTAAAAAAAATTTCTTGAAAAGAAAATTAAAACTCTTAAGAACTGGTTCTTAAGAGAAGAGTTTTTGCCGGAGAATTCTTGTCTCGAGCAATTCTCAAGAAAAATATTCCTTTTTTTTTCAAAAAATATTCCTTTTTTTTTCAAAAAATATTCCTTTTTTTCTCGGAAAATTTGAATTTCTCGAGGAAGCAATATCATTCATTCAGAAATTGTTCACAAAAACTTCTATCCAACAAAATCTATAAAAAAATATTTATTGCCAGTCGCCAGTAAAAAATTTAGCATAATTTCGTGCCAAAAAATTCTGAGCTGACTCAAAAAAAAAAAATAAACGGCTAAAAAAACTCTAGAAAAAGTCTTTGTCAAAAAAAATTCAAGAAAAATTTCTATACCTTAGAGCTAGAGCGGCCAATTTTAAAAAACCAAGATGGCCGCTATATTAAATTTAAAATCTGCCGGAGAACCGTCGTCTGTTTTTCGAATTCAACATTCTAGCTCTAAGGCAAAGATTTTTTTTGCTAAAGTTGTGAGACAAATTAAGGAAAAACCCTAAATTCTAACTTAGGTGGGGCCCTCAAAAGATTATTACGCCACTGGAGACCAGTACGACAAACATACCACACTAATTTGACTTTAATCATACGCTTTGCCTTCTGATACACTAACTGGATGACAAGAAGACAGCAAACGATCCCCTCTTCCCTCCAATCCGTATTTTCTAATTGACAGAGAGAAGAACATTGCCAATGCATACTCCTCAAAACACAGCAACTATAATCAGCTAGCGTCATTTTAAATATCATATTATCATTCATTCGATACTTATTTCAGAAAAACAACAATATCACTTTGCTATATCAAAACCAATTAATAATATCCGTATGAAAATCAAAAACTCATTCATAACTAAGCTTTTATACGGGCACTCAACCTTCTAATCATTTAAATCCGCCCTTTTATAGCATTTAATGGTAATTACAAGCGGAAAATTCAAAAACTCAAACAAATTAATACCCTTTCATTTTTTTAAAAAATATGATTTTAAAGAAAATTTTTTTTAAAAAATTAAGCATTGTATTTATTAAACTAATTAGCTTGGATTGAAGATCCCACAAGAGCCTAACGAATAAACTGGGACGGATATCGCAACACATCTTTTTTGAAAATAATTAGTTACATGAGAAATCTCTTTTTTCTTCTAATTGCAGCAGTGAGTTAATACCAAACGATAGCTCGGTTCAAGATCTTTTCATCGATTTAGGCTTACACAGGAGTGTGCACGTAGCAGCGGAACATGAAGAATTCATAGCAAACGTGAATAGGAGAGCGTTGAATCAAAATTTGATAGAGATATTGTCAAAGACGCTTTTCGGCATTGATGAAAAACTTAAAACAGCATCGACGAAAGTTAATGAGCTACAGAATTTGTATCAGCAACAGGATACGTTACTAGGTAAGCCAAATAATTTTTTTAAAAATATTGCAGTCTAAAAAAATTAAGAGCATAACGGTTTTGGTTGCAATCGGGCCCAGACTGGATTTTCTAAAATCGCAAGCAAAAAACTCAAAAAAACGCTATAGAGCTTCTTTCATTTTCGTTGTTGCAAAAATTCGCTGGAACTGTAAGAAGACTGAGTGAACTATTGATTAGTATATAAGCGCCCCGTCTTCTTAGAATGCGGAAAAAAATAATCAAAAAACTTGAGAATGCAGGAGAGCGCATTAGTTTGAGGGGAGTAACGAGATTAGCGTCTAAAAGAAAAGTAAGATCTCAGCGACGCCGAAAAATTTGTAAAAATAAGGCCTAAACTAGGATTTCCAAAATCGCAAGCAAAAAACCCGAAACGGAGCTACACAGCTTCTTTCCTGTTAATTGTTTTCATTAAAGAAAAAAAATTCGAGTGAACTCTAAGAAGACAGGGCGAACTACTGATTGGTCCATAAGAACCCCGTCTTCTTAGAATTCAAAAAAATATTTTCTTACTGGAAAAACTTGAGAATACAGGAGAGCGCCTATTGCCTGGCTATTCCTGTTTATCTCCGACCTCAAAAATTAAAATCCCGAACTAATATTTTTACAGGAAATATTTTTGGCGAAACCTACGGAAGCGAAAAAGAAAAACAATTAGAACAAGAAATGGACACTTTAAGAAATTACCAAGACACACTTTCAAGCGGAGCCACCCAATGGCAAGACTGCGCCTTGAACGTCCAAGCGGCCTCCGATTTACTCCAAAAAGCCGTCTCATCATGGAGAGGAATACAAAACCAGTAAATTCTCATCTTGTTTTTTTTTTACCCGGGAAACTAATATAAAATTAATTTTTTTCTCTTTCTTAGAAAACTAGAGCGTAAAATTTCTTTAGCAACAGAATCAAGAAATTGTATTCAAGAGGCTGTTTTACTCGTCCAAATGTCTCAAGAAACTTTACCCGGTGTGCAATTCCCTTATTGCACAGCGAGAGAATTGAACGCGATATTACAGGTAAATTCGTTAAAAAGATTTTTCCTTCCCCCCTTTTTTTCTTATAATTAAATGAGATCAACAAGAACAATAAAACCCAAAGTTTTAATTACAGGCAATAGAATACGTTTTTACCGACATCTTGATCGAGGAAAGATATTTACACGCCATGCAAGTTTATAAAAACTTTCACCAGAGAGCGATCGCGCTCCATCAATGGATAAATCAAGTAAGCTACAGTTTCCTCGAATCAACATTAGATGGCTTCCCCATTTTGTTTGGCTAAAAACCGTTTTAAATAATTTTTTTTTTTGCAGATGTTGAATTCGAGTTTGAAAAAGGATTTATACGAAATCGACGAAAAAATTCTAGAATTATCGAATAAGCTACGAAACGAGAGGATTCAATTAATTTGCGAAAAATTAGGGATTGAAAATAATTACCATCGATTTGGCCTGAATCCAGGAGTGAATAACATCAGGCCCTCGCAGGGAAGGGTTACCGACCCCAGGCAGGATTTTATCATGAGCACTCCTTACGTTAGGGAAAATCCGAATAAAAAATTTTCAAAGTTCCAAGAGCCGATGCGGCCGGAAAATCGATACACTCAGCAAAATCTTATCAACGGATCGATTTTAGCCGGAGATAGGGAATTGTTGGGGAACGAACCGATATCCGGAATTAATTTGGGACCCACGCTCGGTTTGAACACGGGAGGTGGATATCAGGAAGGGAGGATTTTTCAAGATCCGAATATTCAAATGGAATTTGAAAGGAAACTTGCAGCAAGGCAAAATGCTATGTGGCCCAGTAGGAGGATTGAAGAACTGAGAATGCTGACATTGAATCACTTAGATCATTGATGACGTTGCTGAAAAATAAATCCTCTTTTAGGGTTTTTTCCGGGAGTTTTGTGGATTTCGACAAAAAAAATAAAATGTAAAGGAAACGATATTCAAATAAAAAGCACGAAGTGAATAGAAAAAAAGTTTAAAAAAAAAAAAAAAGATACGTGGAAAAAATTTTCTTCTTGCAAAAAGTTTTTATAATTAGATTTTTGGCAAGCCTAGACTGAGATTTAAAATTAAGCTGCATAGTCCGGCTTCAAACGGCCCTTAATAGTTTTGCTCGAATTCTAAAAAGGGATTTGGCCCGATATTAGATTGAGATGTCAGATTTCAACAGTCAGGAGCCAACTAAGCTCAGCTTCCAGTCGACTATTTAATGACTTAGTTTGAGCAAATTAAAACATGAAGTCTTGCGTTGATTCCTATCTGTAGTTCTTTCAGTACTGGTACCTCTTCTTCTTCACACGAGATTAGGCGATCAATCCGACGATCTCTTGAATCTTTCACGACCGGCGGCCATGCGGAATAACTTTTCTACTGTCAACCCGGTCCAATTCCGCAACCAGGAAAGATTTTTACGACCAAGTCTTCGCTTACCCTCGACCTTGCCATGCATAATGGTCTCCAGCAGCCTGTACTTGAGTCCCCGCAACATATGCCCAAAGTACTCCAACTTCCTGCGTTTTACGGTCGCAAGTAGTTCACGGTCCTTGCGCAACCGACGCTACTTCTTAAGTGCCTTTAAAATTTTGGCCAATAACTATGACTTTTAAGTGCGATGACTCTGGCCTTAAGAAACCAGAATAAATATCATCTAGTGGCTATTTACTGCAGTCAACTTGAAGCAGCGCCGACATTATCTTTCCAGGTTCGCACACTTTTTGGCGCAAACCTGATGCTTTTTAGTGTCTCCCTCCTGTCGCCTAAAAAGTACATGAAGATTTTCCTTGAGGTAGATTAAGACAAAGCGACACCAGCGACGTCTAATAAGATCAACAATCTCAGAAGGTCCGAATTTCCAACTTATGGAATTACAACAACTTGCGATTGTGATACTTTTTTGTGGCAAACTTGCTTAAGAACAGAATCAATCGAGCAAACAAGGCATCACGCTCAGCGGCGGTCTTATGATGCAAGAGCTCTTACTATGTAGAGCTCTTAATAGCTTGTAATATTGCAGTAAATACTGTGGCGACAAACTAGGGGACAAAAAAAAGGCTCTTTCGCAAAATTTGTTGACCACAAACCAAATTTTTCCTGTCAAGATTTTTTGACAAAAATTCTTAAACCCAGGGCGACTCAGAGGACGTGAAGTTATAAGCCTACGAAGGGTGGAATCTGCCTAATCGCTTGAGGAGCTCGGCGGTACGGAGCAAGAAGAGGGTTGTCATATCTTCGGAAGTTGTTCATCCAGATAAGTCAGGCCCAAATCCAGACTAGTACTTCTTGACATTTTTTATAATGTTCACTCAAAAATTGAAACCATCTGAATTCAAAGACTTTCTATATTTCCTCCGCCTCCATCAAACTTCTTCTTCGGCTTTTTTTTGCATCAACTCTTGGATTTAGACCTCTCCCAATCTTTGGTCATCCGCTTTTGGGATTCAGCCCCTTCCAGCTGCCTTCACCACTGCAGAACTAAATATGATAGATCACTTAAGTTTTTAGGCCATTTACAGCTGAAGAGACCTAGAAGAGATTCAGGCTGGAAATTCAGTTCTGTATCCGAAATAGATTTAAACCTGGCTCAGATCCGGATCAGGACTTGAACTCGGACTGACCATTTTTTTCGGACTCGAGCCTTATTGCGATCAGCCACTGGCTGACAGCCAGTTTGACCAAAATGAACCCTCAGACTCGCACCTGATTTTTATCTAATCCCACGGACTCGTACTTCTTCCGCATCGTCCAGGTTTTATCAACTGGGATGCAGAAGACCAACCGCACATCCTCTTGCATCTCTTGCTTCTAAAAATATTAAGCCTTTATTTACACCAACCCCATAAAATCTCCCCAGACAAAGCGGCAACCAAAAAATCCCGATCAGAAGGAAAAAGAATTAAATTATGCCAATGTAACAACAATTACCGATAATATCACTAACGACCACAAACTATTAAATCATAACCGTATTATATTATTTTTTCATTAACCATGTTAAATAAATGTTAATAAAATTTATTTTTATTACTACTTCCACGAACATAATATTCGCAAAAATAAAAAGTGCGATAAACCAAAAAAAAAACAAGTTATCGACATAATTATCAATCCTCAATTAACAATTGCAAAAAATAAAAAATCTTCGAGCAAAAAAAAATTAATTTTTCCTCCTGTTCATCACAAAATTATAAGAAATCTCATCTGCTTTACTCGGTGCATCATTCACTTCACCCCAAGTATTTTACTCATAATTTCCATATTTAACTTATGCTCGAGTATCAAAATCAAGGGAGATGCATTTAGTGCTAAGAACTAAAATCCAATAAGTTAATAATTTTTTGTTGGAAATATTTTTACGGATTAATAATTATGCTTTCGTTTTTTTAAAAAAGAAAATTTGGGAATTCTATTTTGGAAAATTTTTTTTTGTGGATTCTTTTTTATAGCTAAAAATGATTCAGCGAATTCCGGAATTTAATAAATGATTGATGGTTTTAAAAAAAATGCACTAGATATTCTGAGTTAGCCGGTTATGAAACGAGACCCATTCACCATACCTATACTTAATTTCACCTGAAAATTTCACGGAGTGGGTACTACCTCCCAGGTACTCATCTAATATTTCTTATTTAGTCTGACTATAACTTTACACTTTACACTTATGGAGAAAGCAATATAGAGATGTATAATATTATAATTTTTACTTCAGTTTAAGATGGCTAGGCCATCGGGTCTTTTGTTTTTATATCACTTCGAAAACTGTGAACATTTTACAAATTAGTGCTGTTAAGTTTCTTTCATAAAAAGTTTTTATAAATGGGTTTCTAGTGAATTCTTTAAAAAGAAAAAAAAAATACCGGCTAAGTGAGTAAATAAAGAAAAAAACCAGATGATTTCTTTAAAATACTTTCGGTTTCACGATCAATGCCATTCGGCTCGCCAGTCCTTTAGGGTAGTTTATATCTTTATTATATCTTTAGTATTACGTGTTCTGCGGTGCAACTTTAATTTCTTGAATACATAACTCGCCCAAAAACCGCAGGACGGACCGCACACGTTAAACAAAATTACTTTAAAAAAAAAAAAAAACTCATTCGACAATAATAAAATTAATGGCCATTATTTTATTACGCAGCATTACTCAAGCGAAAGTGTTTATTTTCTTTTATCTTATTAACATGAAATTTCCTCGTTACAGTGACATATTACGATGATTAAAATAAAAAATTAAGAAAGCGCCTTTTTAAAAAAAAAATATTATTCTTTAATCCCTTTTTTTTTATGGAATGGCATTGATCACAAAAAAAATGTCTCGCCGTAGAATTTAAAAAAAAAAAAAATATACTGAATCGATTGGGTAAAGTATAATGAAGAAATGCAGAGACTAAAAGGACGACGAGATATTTCCAAGTCATCGGTGATAAGAGACAGTGAAAGTGACTCTGTTACCCTACTCATTAAAGACACAAACACATCTGACGTGTTATAATGGCACCAACATGTGATAACAAGTCATGTAGGATATTAAAGTTATGGATTAACGAAAGGTAAGATTTTTTTCCCCCCCACCCGCCTAAAAACTTCCCAATTTCACGGATCGCGGATTAATTACTGATCCGAATTTTTTCGGAATACTCGATTGATTAACTAAACCGATAAATAACTGACCTTTGGCTTTGGCATTCGATTTTTTTTTTTTTTTTTTAAATAACATTACGATGGCACAGTGAAAGGATAAAACATTTCACACCGTATACTTCGGAGATAATGGGTGAAAATTCTATTGAAATCTTATTACATTATTATTTTATAATTAACGCTGGGATATTAATTAGAACATAAAAGGAGTTAATAAACGATTGTTTAAACAAATCAAGCGGGAGGAATAGATGAATTAATTATAAGCCAATTTTCGTTTTTTTATTTCCTTTTTTTATGTAATTTTATTACGTTGGTATTTACAACCCTTTTTCGTTTCTCAGAAAAAACGAATAGTAAAATCATATAACTGTATATGAGGAATTTCTGGGCAATAAAATTTGAGGATGTGCGTTGCCATGGAAAATTTTAAGCTTTTTGAAGTATGATAGCTTTATTATGAATCAAGTATATTAAAAAAAATTTTCTTTACCTGATTATTGTTTTCTAGGGATGTTAAATTTTTTTTCCCAAATGGGGAGGGTTCTTATTGAGCATCGCAAATGAATAGTTATTAAATGACTTGCAAAAACAATGCTCTCTTTTTTTAAGCCTCTTTGCGTCTATTGCTGAACATAGGCCTCCCTCAATTCATGTCATCCGTCTTGGTTTTCCGCCGCTTTCATCCAATGTAACCCTGCACTCTTCTTTTTATCATCATACCTCCTAGTTATCGGTCTTACTCTGCTTCGGTGTCCAGTCCATGGCCTCCACTGTAGGATTCTCCTGTTCCACCTACCATCCTTTATCCTCGCAAGATGTCCCGAGTAGTCCCACTTAAGCCGAGCTGTTCTCTCAATCACATCAACACTTTTGGTCTTCCTTCGGATCGTTTCATTCGTTATTCGATCTTTCAGGAAAATATCCAAAATTGCTCGTTCCATCGCTCGTTGTGCTACTTGTAATTTTGTGATGATTTGCTTCGTGAGAGTCCCAGTCCATGTCCGTGCTTCATAGGTTAAGACTAGGAGTATGCATTGGTCAAAAACTTTTATTTTTAGGCGGAGTGGAATATTCCTCTTTTTTTTAAATTCTTGACATTTTCCCAAAAGCAACCCATCCTAATCTCTTTCTGCGTTCTATTTCTAGGTATTTGTTTGCCTTCCCCAATGCAATCATTTGGCCAAAGTAGTTATACTCGATGCTTTTAAAAATAATATCATTAAATTTTTTCATCTTTCCACGAACACAACAACCGCTACAGCATTCTCACATTCATTCCAGAGCAACAAGTACTCACAATCACATTAGCGACAACACCCGGCCATTCTTTTAACTTTCGAGCTCCCTAGAGTGAGGAAGTATGGCGGTCGCCTCAAAAACAAAATTTTGCCAAACTGCGTTTTTTTTTTTTTTTAAACAAATAACCTTTTGCCTCTGCCTTATCGAACTTGTATTCCAATACCCAGAAGCCCCAGAAGCAAAATCCGTCGAAAAAACAGTGGCACAAAGTTTCCCTATCCCCCCCGTTCAACTTATTCATCAGCAAAATATAATTTTAGCCAGAATTCAAGAAACTAGTCTTAACGTCCCTTCTCAATATACCGAGGGAATTTTTGCCTGATAAAGTCAACCCCCAAGCTTTTTGCTTCCCTTTCAGCTTTAGGCACTTACCGTCCTCCCCTTTAACTCTTATCATTCTCAGCAATATCAAATAACCAAGAAGAGCCAAAACATTTTTCAATTTCACTTAACCTGTAAGACAATTTTTCTAAGCTATGAATATTTTAAATCTTCAATACATGTAAAATTCTACAAAGTGCGAAACAAAATAGCTGAAGACTTTATGATTTGGTATATTTAAGTCCGGAATGATTCAATAACAATTTTACGGCTCTTCATTAACCAATACATCAATCCTGCTCAAACTTTGCATGCATACATCAAATCGCTTTGTATTGATGCAGACATGATGTACGAAACCTGAAACTTCTAACTTTCCAGGACTCTCCCTTCTGGCTTTATACAAAAACAAAATTTAAAAAAAATCTTACCTTTCGTCGAATCCTTCTCTGCGAAACCCCCATTTCCAGCAGTAGTCCTTTCCCGACCCCATTTTTCAATCCTGCAAAGAAATTTTTTACAAACAATTAGAACGTATCCAAAATCTTAACAAATACTCGGGGTATATAAAAAAAAAATATATCATGGCTGCATTTCATTATTTCTCCACCTCGCGCAGCCATCAAATCATGCGCAAGGGAAAGTGAATAGTAATCAGTAATCCAACATCAGGCAACCCTACTAAACTCTTCGAATTCTTTCCAATCAGACCCTAAAAAACCAAATTGAATATTAATCGTACGACATGAAAGTTACATCTCAAAAAAAAAAAATCCCGAAGCCACGCATGTCAACATCACGAACATAACTGACCTTACACCACCTTAAAATACATTTCGTGAGTAGTCAGTTAAAAATATTACAATGCCCTCCAGTTCCATAAATTTTCATTCAAACTCCCGACGCTTTTTAAAAAAAAAAAATGGCAACCCTTAAAAAAATCGAAAGTAATTCGTTTCACAAAAAAAAGGGTACGAAAAAAATAATTAAGGGTTGCAACCCCGACCAGGTACCGCACAAAAAAAAAGGTTCTTTACCCGTGCAAAAATGTCAAGGTCACGCGCTCGCCAGATGAGGGGAAAGGAATTAAATCGGTGTCAGAAATTATTCAACAAAATGATATTATATCATAATGTGCATTAGGATAAAACTTTTGCCAGTTTCGATACGGCCCAAAAGTAATCGCCGGGCAAGATTTTTAAAGCATTTTAAGGAGAAATGATTACTTTTGTCTGTTACTCCTTCACTTTCACCTTTTTCTTGGTTTTGACCCACTTTTGCGGGCAATATTCCATGGTGCATAGCTCCTTTATACGAGACTTTGAACTTTTTTATCTAATTGGTTCGACCATCAGTGAAATGACTGTTATTTTTTTTTTTTTCGGATGCAATATCGACCAGACCTAAGTGACGCGAAACTAATTTACTATTCGAATCTTCTTTCTTGATCAATGTCATGCTCTGTATCCGAAACTAAAAAAAAAAAAAATCTTGAAAACAATAAATCGATTTCGTCTAATTACACGTCTGGCCATAACAATATAAAATGCAAATGTTTGGGAGAGAAAAAATAACAGTCGGGGTGGTTAATAAAAAAAAAATTTCTTGATAAAGAAGCCTCGAGGGGACGTTTTAGAAAATATAACGCTCCTTTAGCTAATAATTTATTTTTAATAAACATTGACTTGATTTATTTTTAAAAAATGGTCACAAGCCAACGGCTTCGCATCCCTTTGAAAAAATTGATGATGTATGAAACGAATCAGATCACGCTTTCTTTTCGACCATTTTTTTTTCCTTCCTTCGATTTTCTCAACACGCGTTTTGATCGTGACCGGATCTCTTTTCGCATTTAAAGGAAAATTCTTTACTCTTTTTGGTTTAATATTTGTTAAAAAAAAAGAAAAAGGAGGATCCGGAAGTTTCCGTTTAAAACTCGTGAGACTGGAGAAAGGAGCTAATTTGTTCAGAATTTTTAATAGTAATCTTCCCCTTTTATAAAGGTCGTAGTTTTCGACGACCGAAACCGGAATTAATTCGTAGCATGAAACTTATAAAAAAAGATTCTTTCGGGAAAACGAGCGATAAAATTTCCGCGTTGTTTTGTATAAAACAACACTTGGTTCACGGCGAATAAATTAAATTAAACATCGATTTAAAATTAAAAGAAAAAATTATTCGATATTACATGTCTGGGTCTATAGACCGTATATGCATTGCACGCGATTGCCAGATTGACTGGCTGACTGATCAAATGTATATATTTGTACTTCCGGATGTGATAGAAAGCTGAACATTTTCAGATCCGATATCAAGATAAGGTAACAAATTTTTCTCTTCCCTAAAAAATACTTTTTTTTTAAAATTTTAGCCATATTCAGGAAAATAATCGAATCGTATATTTAATTTCCTTATTTCTGCAAATGCACATCAATTACAAGCTATCAAGATATAAAACGTGCTGAAGAATTTCCTTTCATATTCAATCTATTATAATCATTGCATGGGGCCGAACTAACCTAACCTATCTATGCCTTTGAAAGGCCTGAAGCTCTATTGTGTATTATAGATTCCCTTCCACTCGGTTCTAGCCGCCAATAGATCTAACTGACTTATGCTTGTCCTCTTAATGCAGCCGGGTCTACCTAGAGGCCTGCAGGTTATCAATCTTATCGTCAGCGATGGTTGGGCACGCGCTACATGCACTGCCCTCTAAATTCGGCGAGCCTTGATGGCTTATCCTAACCTAACCCAACCCTAACAATTTTTAAAGGGTTTGTTCCCGCCCAAACGACACCGACTATCTTCTTTAACTTTTTGGAGGAGGCCTAGTTGACCACAGTTGAAACAAGAGCGATCAGTAATAGCTTCGAACTTAGGATCGAGCATCTTGCTGGATCTGTATCTCCATATTACCACAAGAATCTTCTTCTTCTTTAAATGCCCGCTCCTCGTCGGAGATTGGCGATCATCATGGCGATCCTAACTTTCAACCATTGATGATTTTACAGGAATATCAAATAATGTGGTGACTTTCCACATCGCAGTACTGGAGCCATACCATTGATCCAACTCTGCCTCCCAATATCTGAGCCTAGGCCTTGCCGATTACTACATTCTTCAGCCCTAGGACAGTAACCCTAAGAAGGGAGCTCACCACAGGGCAAGGACGCCATTTTTTGATCAAGACAAAAAATGCCTTACCGGTCACCCCTTACCACAAGAATATAGTTGCTCAATTAGCGTACCTCCACCTGTAGCTTTTTCTAGTCTTTCAATATCCTTAATTCTTCTTCATCATCATCATCAGCTAGTAGCCACCTTCTCCTGGACGTAAGCTTCTATTTTTTTCCATGCTGGACAGGATTGTCTAGTTGCTGCCAAGTTTGACCGGCAATACGACATGTCGTCTAGCTTCCTTCTCTGTAGCAAACCTTTACTGCACCTGGTCGTTCTTGGGCTCCAGATGATCATTCTATGCGCCCATCTCTCCGTGCTCTGCCTCGTGACATGCCCCACCCAACTCCGCTTCGAATCTGGCAGCACTTGTCTGGCAGCATATGGCCCATTTTCATCAGTGGCGCCATTTAGGAAGCCAGTTGCCCCCACTGGAATTTTTTATTCTATAAGCTAAGCATTGAGTGATGCTTCCCCCCCAGGTTTCAGTGAAATGGCGCCACTGACTTTCATTGTCGTAAACTTGGAAATAAGGACAGAAGACTGACTCTCAAGAAAATCATTTGGTGCAGCCCACGATAAGAGTTCAACACCAACATTTCCCCAGACTTTTCCCCCTTTCCCCTTCCTCCGCCCGTAAACATTACTAACTACAGTACAAACTTACACTTCGTTTCATTCCATAATTATTAACCTTAATTCTTATTACTTTCATGTCTTTGCCTTATTATTTTAAGAAATCATTAAAATTAAATCAACGAGGAACATGTGACTATTATACACTCGGTGTTGAGATTTATTACATTAAATCAATACTAAAAATGATCAAATACAATGTAGAATTTATTTAAATCATTCATTATTTAAGGGGCGTTTTTTTAAAATAATGTCTTTTAAAATATTCTTGTTACTATGAAATATTAAGTCTCGTGGTCCACATTAAACGATGACATTCGTTACTTAGTCACGACTGCGTATAAATTGATTTGGATTTATGAGGCGAAGACATATTTTTAGTTAATTTATAGGATGCGTTCAGCCTTGAATGTTTTAAGATGAAGTCACAAAGGTGGCCTAGAAAATAATCAAAAGGTTTAAGCCGAAAACGAAGACCGGAAACAAGGCCCTGCGCGGACCACAGGAGGTGTGAGGTGGATTGATAACGTTCTTCGGTATGCCCTGGGGGTCAGGGATTGGCAGGTTGGCCTTGGATCGTGGTCAGTAAAGGAATTAGGTGGAGGTGGCGGTAGGGCCAGAGGAGTAAGAGTAAGAGTCAAGCCGAAAAAGTCTAGCTGTAGTCTTGTCATAGGCACAGCTAAGGCTTCAAGAGTCTTAATGGGTAAGGCAAGCTTTCGAAGGAAAAAGAGGCTGCCGAAGGAAAAAATCCTGGTCGTACCAGCTCTTAAATTCTTGAGCCAGGATGTTTTCCTTTTGACCTGGTCTGCACCTGCCCTCACTCTTTCCCTTCAACACCAGTGAAGGCGAAGAACATGGCTGGAATACTCAAGCCTTTGACACTTGATCTCGTAGAGCACCTCCATCTCCTTCCTTAGTCATCCGATCCGACTTCGACAGTCTAGTCCAGCTTAGTTAAATCAATTTAAAGCTCTAGCAAGCTTTGCTTTCGCCTCTGTTGATCCAAAGCGCCTGAAAAATTTAACCGTAGCCACTAGTGGCACTTGCTTTGCCATTGAGTACCTCGTAAGCAGATTTTTTATACGAATCAGGTGTTCCCTCTGCTACTTACTCTTACTCTGATGGCTCTACAGGACTTTGAGTCCTACTGCCGCAGTTACCGCCGCCCTCCATTCGACTCGATTGAGAGCCACCCTCTGCCAATCTCCTACCCCCAGGTTTTGGGCATCCTCCCTTACGTTGTCCGACCACCGTTTCCTAGGCCGCCCCATTGGTCGCACAGCATTCACCCTCCCATTCATCGCTGCGACAATAGCCCGCTCAGCCGACGCTCGCACCACATGGCCTGCCCACTGCAACCGCCGCGATTTCACGACGCTCGTTCCCTCTGCTGCTATTCTTTAACTAAGATACCATATCGCTAATTCTTCTTCTTCTTCAGTTTTTTTCTACCCAGTATCCACTACAGGTTATGGACCTCTTCCAATCTCGATCTTCCGCTCTTCGGAACCAGACTTTTCTTGTGGTTCTAACCTTTTTTGCGGCCTTCCCTGTCCCTCGCCAACAACAGCTGTCTTCATTCTGTTAATTTCTCAGTCCAGCACTTCTAGTTCTACCTGACCATATGTTCAGCTTAGTGGAGCGCTTCGTACGATATCTATCCATCCATCACTCAAGTCTTCCTGTGGAATTTCTTTACTTCTAATAGGATCCGCAAGCTTGTGCCCTCCCAGCCGCATTGAGCTACAAGGAGCTGAACGGTTCTCTTGATCGTCCTCGTTTCGTTTCGCTTCCATTGTTCCATCTCTTCTACTTTAGACAGTAGTAGAGTAGTCAAAATAGTGCTACTCTTCTCAACGTGGCGTCTTTGAGTGACCTCATACATTTCTGCCAGAGCTTCTAGCTGACAATTTTAGCAGCCGGAGCCTTGCGCTTAAACTCCCGTGATCACTATTCAGATATACAAAAATAATCACCATCCTTTAAAAAACTTCAACAAATGTACCCAATAAATTACTGCAAATGCACATCTAAACAACTTAGTGCTTAACAATCTTCACCAATCAAACTCCCACAACACCATCTCCATAATTTCACACCGAAAAAAAAAAGAAAAAAAGATCAAAAGATTTCTTTCGCCTTTCTTATTGTAATGTCATGCATCTATTTCTCCTAGCACATTATTTGCACTTTCATCAATATCCCTTTCATCAACAGACCGACTCGTTACATTAACATACCGAGTCAATCCCTTTCAAGTTCAACAGAAATCCTTATTACTCGTTCGCATTTCAAACTATTACACAAAAATTCCTGTAAAACCAGTAATAAAAAAAAAAAAACCTCAAATGACATTCCAAGCGCAGAAAACATCAACAAAAATTACAATTCAACATCTTTCTCATCTTAAATGTGCATCATCCACTTTTGCTCTTTCTCTTCTCTCAAGTAAAGCATCATTCGGAAACGATTCAACACATTCACGACTAGTTGGTATAGATCATCATTTTCTAAATTCAAATATTCAGGATTTTACTTATTAGCAGTTTTTATTTTTATTTTATTTTCTCTCGGCTGAAAAAAAAATCATAATGATAGATTGTGAGATATACCGGGCGGGCGGTTACATCCTCCGTATAAAAAAAGAGAAAGAAAAAAAAAATAATGGGAGCAAAAAAATAATGAGTTTTAAGACTTTTTTGAACATCTTGCATCACCCTGTATCGATATTGACTGTAATAAATATTGAATCATACTAAATCGTTGCACAAATAGAAATTAGCATGCGAACATTTCGGGAGAGTATTGTTCCGGTCTCTATCTAGTGAAATAATTTCACTTTCTAAGATGTTGTTGACTGGCGCGTGCGTAATGTTCATCGTCTTTCTCTTCGATAGAAATAGGATATTCGCCCAATTTTAAAAAGCCATAATTTTTTTAAAAGGGGGGGATTTTTTTTTTAGGCTTCTTCAGACGATTTTAATAATTTTAGCATACTTTTCTACAAAGTATAACTTTGAGACTATTTAGGCTATTTAAACACTACCGCCTCTCGCTTCCTTTTTATTTAAACTACATCATCACTCTATTATTAACTATTTACCTCGTTATTAAAGAAAAAAAATCTCGAGAATACCGGAAAATAAAAAAAATAAAACAAGACGAAGACGTCGGCGCCCGGTTTTGAATTTGTTAATAGTTCTTTGATAATAATGGTATAATCGTTAATAATGAAGTGACTTTGCAGATATTAACGAAAGAAGCCTACAGGCAAGGTGTGTGCAGTCATTCGACATTCAGTGAAAGTTCCCATTGTCTTGTATATATGGGATCGCATGTTGTCAAGTTCATGCTAAAACAACATTAGAACATTAAAAAAATAATAATAATAAGATTGTCTATGATTTAGTTAAGCGAAACGTATTCATGAATTGTGTAAGGTGGGATTTTGTTTCCCAATGAATGTAATTGTATGAAAAATCGTAACACCTTAAATCACCGTAGCTCATTATCAGTTCAATGTCGCCAAAGTGGATTAATGAAAAAAAAATTTATGTCTTAGCAAGTTCAATGTCGTGTGACTGGAAATTGTTTACGATTTAGTCGTTCCGCAATTCGGAAATGTTTTTTTATTTAGATTATGACTTGATTACGGGTCCATAAATAACTCCTTCGCGGGGGGAAAGTGTTAACGTTGTTTTTTTTGTCTTACGTTATCTCGTGCTGAACATTAGTCAGCTTTAGATGTATGAGAGTTGTGATTGGAAACTATGGTCTTGTTGTCTTTTTGTATTTTGTTTGTGTAGATGATTGATGAACGTAAGGACGCACCTGTGAATCTTTATTCGAAGGGTAGAATGGTGAAATGTGTTCTTTGTATAATAAAATTGGTTGGAAAAGTGAAAATTAAAGCTAATGTTGTTTTAGAGTAGCTCAGGGCAGATCGACACACGTCGGAATTAAGTTACGAACGCGGTTAAGTTAAATTAGGCTGGACGTTAACCAAAATGAATGCGGATGAATGCGATTAATGGGAGGGTGAATGCCGTGCGACCGACGGGGCGACCGAGGAAACGGTGGTCGGACAACGTAAGGGAGGATGCCCAACGCCTGGGGGTAGGAGATTGGCAGAGGGTGGCTCTCAATCGAGTAGAAAGGAAGGCGGCGGTAACTGCGGCAGTAGGACTCCAAGTCCTGTAGAGCCGTTAGAGTAAGAGTAAGGGTTAACCAAAATGTTGAAAAGGAAGCTGTGAATGTAGCTTAATCGTTTCGTCTTCCGGATTTTCAACCCCTATCGTTTCAGCAATGACAAGCCTAGGAAATAAAGCTCCGGCAATATCAAGTGGCGAAGTATCGCCACCTGCAATTAGTCCTAAAAAGATGGACTCAGACTAGGGCGAAGGAAGACCACATGATTCAATAACAGAAGGAACTGATATGGCAAATTCGATGTCCTTATTTTGTTTGACGAATTTTAAGTTTAAATCGCTGAGACGATCATCAATCTTGAAGATGGCACCACAGAAGAAGACGTTCCTCTATTTTTCAACCAACTTTTGCTAATTTGGTGTTTTCGATACCAGGCCTACTTGCAGTCCGACGTTAAATGTGAGAATCGACCTGACGATATAAAACCGGTTTAAAACGTTCTACTTTGTCCACTCATCTCGGTTTCCCCACTGCTGTCCCGTAAGGTTCCTAGCACTCATTGCCTGCCGAACGCCTTCTATCCAGGACTTTCTCGATCTTCCTTGCCTCCTCCTCTCTTTGGGCATCCATTCCCAAACTTGCTTAGGAAGCCGTTCATCCGGCATTCAGCGAACATGTCAGTACCAAATCGATTGTCTCTCCTCGATGTCCTCAATCACAGTCTTCTTAACACCCATTCACCTCCATTCACCCCATTCACCCCATTCACCTTAACACCCTTCAAAAAAGGTCCACTCTTCTGTTAATAGGAGAAGCTAAATATTTAAAAAATGAAAACAGCAGACGAATTAAAATAACGTTCAATATCTTAATGGCTGCGACGCCAGTTTCTTTCTATAAAGGGTTTCTATTCTCGACTCTGCGAAACCTGTTGCCTAAGCGTGAACTTAGTCTCAATACGAGAACCCGTATCGTCCGTTGTTACGACCTCCCTGTTCTTTTGTATGGGCATGAAGGGTGGACGTTAACAAGTGCTGGAAAAGAGGCTGGCGGCTTTTGAAATGTGGACCGCACGAGTAAGCAATGTGGAAGTCTTGAATCGTATGAGCAAGGAGATGGAGGTGCTCTTCGAGATCAAGCGGCGAAGGCTTGAATATTTCGGCCATATTATTCGTAACGGAAAATATCGCCTTCTGCAGCTGGTGATGGAGAGAAGATTAAAGGCACGCGTAGGCCGGGTCGGAGGAAAACATCCTAGCTCAAGAATCTAAGAGACTGGTACGGCCAAAATTCAGTATCCCTTTTTCGTTCGGCAGCCTCCAAAGTTAGGATCGCCATGATGATCGCCAATCTCCGACGAGGAGCGGGCATTTAAAGAAGAAGATTCCCAGTCCTCCCAGTCACCGTTGTTTGTGATGAACGACCCAAAATACTCGAAATTTGGTAGCATTCCTCAACTTCCATCATTTTAACTTTACTACCCTTCGCATCAAAAGCTTTCCAACGCCGACAGCACTTTAATATCCGAATATTCTCTAGTCACATTAATGTAGGCGTTTTGTCTTCTTTACAACCCTTCATTAACACTTCTTTGAAACTATTCCGCAAAAGACAGACTCCTAATCTCGAATTTCCAATTTCCTTAAACAATCATTTCCACCTTTCCTGCCAATTCAAACTTCCCCATGTTTAATTAATCTAAAAAAAAAAACCAGAAAACGTACAACTATCTATCGCCGCTCTTCCGACATTCACTCCATCAGAAATCATTTCCTTACGAGGAATGATCATCAGAGGAAAGAAAATAGAAAAAAAAAACCAAACCAAACACCTCGGACAAAAGCAACTAATTGAGACTAAAGTGGAAGTAATTAATACCGCTAATGAGGAGAATCTGAAAGAAAAAGTTAATATTGTAATTATTTCGTCGAACATCGATACAGTTAATCACGTCCATTTATTCTTCACCTTCCCTATCAGTCAATTACTGGGGAAATAAAACAAAAAACCATAAAACACATCGCTTCATATATTTAACTTTTCGGCATGTTCCTTGATTATTATCGCGTGAGTAATAACTCCGTTAATAAATACCTTCGATTTATTAAAATATAAAAAAAAAAATTTTAAGGAAAAATAAAAAGATTTTTTAAAGGAACCTAATTCGTCAAAAGCGGATAAAGTACATCTTCCGGCCATGCGCATTGCGCAATAATAAATCATTTGAAAACAAATGTTTGAAATTGTCACTTCAAGTCGGAAGTTGCATTAGTTGTCAAACGTTCAATGAATATCTAATGCGGATTTCTTATTACATATTCCTTTTGTTACTTTCTTTTAAAAACCGATTATTGATAATCTTTTGTTTGGGGTTAATCCATTTAATCGATTGTTTTCGCCAATTTAAGAGGAAGAGTCGTGTTTTATTTTCTCAAAGTGCCCAACCTCATCTCACGACGGATTTAATTATTTTTCAATAGTTCGTTTAGGATGGGTTGAGATAAATCAGCGGAAGTACTTCTCAAAGATTTTTACATTAAGTGGCAACAAAAAAAAAAGTTAGACCGACGATTTCTTTTGAGAAAAAATGACATTAATGAAGAGTGAGATCTGCTTTTTTTTTTGGTCCGTTATTAATGTTGCAAATTGTTTCTCCTTTTAAACTATTTATTTATTTATTTATACGGGGTGTCGGTTTTAATAAAAAAAAAGAAGATAAATTCAATTAATTATTATAAACAGCCTCTAGCACATTCGCAGCTAATTGCAACAAAATAAAATGGTAAAAGTGACATTAGACTACGAAGCGTAACCTTTAAAAGTTCAAGCATGGCGCGTACAGGTAGTTTCAAACATTGTATTAATTTCTCTTTGATACAAGATGTTGCACACATACATCTCTCAGATAAAAGATAAAAAAACTTGAGGAGAGGAAATCGTAAAAATTTACAAAGTACGCCATGATGTCGCCAATTTCGAGTTATATTTTCTTGAAATTCTGATTAGTATATTATATTCTTCTTCACAGGAAGTCTCCACAGTTCAGATTTTCCAATTTTCTATAATATTTTTATTTCACTTCCTCCTGTTTCCTAAAAATGCATAAAATAAATTTGCCAAACTTTATTATTTTATATTCATTGTAAGCATTAGTATTTTTTGCGCTTCCGTTTTTTGCCTGGCTCTTTTCCAATTTAATATTTAAAAATGAATACTCGCTGCGAATACTTCAGAGACTTCTGTTAAATAATTTCGATTCATTCTTTTCTATTTTTATTTTTTTCCCCTCGAGCTTATTTGAATGAAGTTAACATCAAGTTGCGATAATGATTTTGAAGAAAATTTTGAAATTAGTTTTCAGAATCTCCTCTTCCACGTGTAAGGCCTATGGATTTCGCTAAAAATTTCCGGGTATACTGTTAGCTTTCCTGTTTCTGTTTGTTTTTTCCTTTGTTTGTTCCTGGTCTTTCAAGTCCTAAGAGTTATTGATGTACGGTGTAAGATAATTAAGATTTTCACTGCTTCTAATTTTAATACGTACATATCTTAAGAGTCGTAGTAAATCTAACTATCGTGTGTATCAGGGAGGCGTGCAAGTCAAAAGGCTGACGCAGTTGGCAGCAATCAGATGTAAAATGAGGCTGCAAAAAAATCCAAGCCATGAACTGGATGCAGTCGCTAGACTTTCGAATGTATATCGAACATTTTTCCCACTGAACTAAGAAGCTGGCCTCGAGGATTGAAGAAGTATTACTTAAGTGCCTTTCTTTCGAATTTTCTAAGCCTGGAGCCACATAGCAAGTAAAAACCCGAAGCTCGAAGTTCTGAGAAGAGAGTCCACTAACTGGTAGAAACGTTAACTACTAAATGAGGCGCAACCTGTTTCTTTGCCTAATTATTATTGAATTTTTTCCTGAGTCTGTCGACATTCCAAGCCAAGGAATACTTGTAACTATCCAGTTCCCTTTATTTTATTTCTACGGTCGCACTTTGACCTTCAAATCCTGATCCCTTTGTTTGAGCATCCACTATCTTTGCTTGAGAGTTCACTGTCTTTGATTTAGCTTTCACTATCTTTGCTTGAGCTTCCACTATCTTTGCTTGAGCGTCCATTATCTTTGCTTGAGCTTTCACTATCATTGCTTGAGCGTCCACTATTTTTGCTTGAGCGTCCACTATCTTTGCTTGAGCGTCCACTATCATTGCTAGAGCGTCCACTATCTTTGCTTGAGCTTGCACTATCTTTGCTTGAGCGTCCACTAACTTTGCTTGAGCGTCCATTATCTTTGCTTCAGCTTTCACTATCATCGCTAGAGCGTCCACTATCTTTGTTCGAGCTTTCACTATCTTTGCTTGAGCGTCCACTATCTTTGCTTGAGCTTCCACTATCTTTGCTTGAGCGTCCACTATCTTTGCTCGAGCTTCCACTATCTTTGCTTGAGCGTCCACTATCTTTGCTTGAGCGTCCACTATCTTTGCTTGAGCGCCCATTACCTCTGATTTAAGGTTCTTTATTTTTGCTTTAGCTACAGTAAGAAGCCCCACTACTTTTTTCTTTCTTGAACCTATGCCAAAAACTTAACTCTCAAACACATTTAATTTTCTTTCTCACACTCAACCATCCTCATTATTTTTAAATTAATTCCTCAGTCAACTCTTTTTATCAGGCTTTTGACCAAACCTCAATCATTTTAATCAATAAAAAAATCTCAACAAAAAAAAGCCCACTTTCAAAAGAAAAACCCTTCTCACTTTTTTTTAAACAATTAAACAAAAATTTCACCTGATCCCTCGAAAAAAAAAAATCCCCTTTAAAAAATACCAACCGAAAAAAATTTGAAGATTCGAACTCAAAATCCTCATGGTTGGTCGCCGATTCGGAAAACTTATATGATAAAAAAAAATTATTAGAAAATGAGATTCGATCGCCATAACATCCATTACGGTTTCATTAATTTTAATTGTTTGTTATGAAGTATGCGGCCTTTGTTTTTGCATTTTAAACAACTTTCAAACATGAGCGATTTTTGGATGAGATACATCGCCCGTATACGAATTAATTAACCGAGTGCGAATCGTGACGATGCGGGGAGAAAAAAAATTCCGATTTCTATTTTTTTTTTTTTAAACAGGCGCCTCGCCTCGTCATCGACTAAACCTCAAAATAAATCACAAAAATTCCACTCTAGTCAAGTTTATGCCATACCGGCTATGCAACTTTTATTTTTATAAAGAAGGGAATACAAACAAAATCTCCACTAGGAAAAACTTCCAGAGCATTTAAATAATAAAATCCGTAAACTAAATATTTTAGAACGGATTTTATTTTCGCTCAAACAATGACTCAGCTATTATTTCGCAATTTTTTTTTTCTCTTTTTGAAAAATTATCCTTCTGTTTATTTATATCAAACGCGGAAATGATATTCCGACTTGCAAAAGCGGATTCTCTTTTAAGAAATAACTAAACACGAAAAAAAACCCTTTTTATTTCATCGATTGTTATATAATTCCCTTAAAATCTTCTTTAGCCGGAAATCCCGATCGGGTAAGAATGAATCATATCGGGTTTTTAAGGTCTCTTGAACTATATACAATTTCTTTTCGACTCCACCTTGGTTGTTAAGATAAAACTATGTAATAACCGTGAAATGTTTAGATAACCAAAAGACCTTAAAATTAAAACAACATAATACCAGCATATGTGAAGCAGTGGGCAGCTGAGCCTAAAGTGAAAGTAAAAATGACTAGTAAATCAATGCCATATACGTGAAGAATCTTTACGAAGCTATTTTCGAGTTTTCCTCTTTAGAGTGTCTTTTTTTTTTATAAAAAAATTTTGATTACGGAGCTGAAAAGTTAATTAAGAAGGAAACACTTTTATTTTTTTATTGTGTTCGTTAGTTGGTAACCTATTCACTTGTCAGGTAGTAAAAGTGTACGAGCCCCTGTACATATGTAAATGGTCATGTTCGGAGAGTCATGTACGATTTTTTTTTAAAGAAGTTTAGAAAATTTACACTAAATATAGTGCAATTATATCCGATTACAAAATGATTTTTTTTAAAAAGTGATTTTTCTTTTACCTTTTATCATATTTGACGTTTAAATGGCTACTTAAAGGATTGGTTGCCCGGATACAATGCATTGAAGAAGTGAAAAAAAAAATGTTTACAAGAGCTTAGTTAGTTTATAAAGAAAAAGAAAAATGTCTTGTGAAGATTAGGCTTAACCCTTTAAAGCCCTAATTAGTGTCCGAAAAGGTAATTATTTGGGACCCAGCAAGGCCGACTTTTCCTAATATGTTAATATGTCTAAACTTGAAGGAAATGAAGCCCGAAAACCGAAAAAAAATCCGCACTCCTAAAGTTTCTGGTGTAGGCATACCGAAATACACAATTGACCGATAAAGTCATAATAAGCAGTTTTACTCCCTTTTTATTGCAGCTAAAGACTCAAGGGATATATTGTATTAGGTTTAGAAAGGTCCCAAGTTAGTTGTATTTCTGAATGCATATTCAAAAGTTTGCAGGGGCACGACTTTTTTACAAATTTAGCTTTAAAATATTTTAAAATGATTTTTTTTAAAAATTTAATTCTGCAATTGGCTTTACACTTCCCGATTCATGCTAAGCTGTTCTTAAGATGCCCTTGTAATTCATTCTAATAGAACGTGCAGATAGGGTGTTTTTACAAAGACTTCAAAGGATGAAAAAAAATACCTGAGATACAAATATCGCCCGAACAATAGAAGGACCTTTTTATTCATATTACCAGTATTGGAAAGAGATCTTTTTTAGGATACCATCTTCGTTCTTTTTAGTCCCTAAAAATTTTAAACAATTTTTTGATTGCTAAAATTTTTGGGCAAAAACCCCTAGTTGCTCAGAATTATTTTTATCCATAAGCTAAGCATATGAAGATTACACTCCCATAAGCTCAACATAAAAAGAATATCTCACTAGGGAAATGTTAAAGTTGAAACAAAACAAACAGTATTTAAATTTTGGTCAATTTAGCTTAAATTTACATCAAGTTTATAATATGAGTTTCCTTCCATAAGCTAAGCATGGGTGAGATTTCAAGTCGTAAATTTTTTCTTTGAAAAGTCTAAAGCGGTATTACACTAATACACTAATAATAGTGAATAGTAATAGTGAATAGTAATACACTAATAATAGTGTATTACTAAATACACTAATACGTCATACCCCTCAGTCTAGCTGTCTGGAATAAGATTTTCACTAAAACATCAGAGGCCGCATCCGGCCTTTTGCAAAAGTCGGGCGTTAACGAAATTTTTTCGAAGGCCGGATCCGGCCTTGGTCAAAAGTCGGCCTTTAAAGGGTTAAGAAAATAATTAACCGCCAGGGTCTTTTTAGGAATTTGTCCTCAGCTACCATGCGCTGTGTCGCCTTAGTTTACGAAAGGCCGAAGTAACCTAAGTTTCAACCGTTAATTCCAAGAAAAGAGCTTTCTAACTGGTGAAACTAAACTTATTCGGAAACCAAAAACGTTTCCTCGGGGGAACCTTTGAATCCTACTATTAAACGCCTACGCCTTTCCTTAAAACAATGCTAAATAAGAAAGATCAAATCAATCCCCCAAGAATATCCGCTCGACTGAATATCATCCTTGAAATAAATCTGCAATTTATATAGACCCACCTAAGGGTATCAACCCTTTGCTGATTTTTTCCCCCAAGAAATATTCAAGTTTCTTCAAACTGGTCCATTTGCCGGGTGCCAAAAAACGAATTCCTAAATCTACCCAAGACTGGAATTCCTCCTTGCAAGAAATTGATCATAAAATCTGGCAATAAAAATCATAACCGACTAATTAAATCTTCCCTTCTTAATTAACTCCAACCGGTCATTTCCAGTCAGCCGAGAGACATCCTAATTTTACGTAAGAACAGCAACGCATCCATAAAACAAAAAACCCAACCGGAAGAAAAGAAATTCGCGAAAAGAAGATTAAGATCCTGATAATAAAGCAAGAAAAAGAGAAATAAAAATTAATTAAAGATACCGGTAGAGCACATCAAACGACAGGCTAACGCATTAATTTTTATACTGGTCATGGAGGTATCCTTATGTAAGCTTACAAAGTAATCTCGCTAAAACAAGCTTGCATAAGTTTTTCTCAAGATTTACAACATATGCAAACAGTAATACCGCAAACTCTTATTTATATATGGTCAAACTAAAAGGTTTACTTTTCGTTATTAACATTTCCTGTTCTCCTGGCCTTTACGTAAATCAAACCTCAATATTATTAATAATAATAAAAAAAAAGACCAATCCCTGAAAAATTAAAATAATTTCTTTCGAATACTTTTACTTTCGATGTGTTGCAATAAAACAAGGAATAATAAATGAGTAATCGGTTTGATTCAACTAATGGTACTTTACGGTTTAAAGTCATTTCGAATAATTCCCAACGATAATCCGTATTAACACTATGTTTAAACCGTTCTGGGTTGATAGTTATCATGCCCTATCAGGATCAGATCATCATTTCCGATATTAAAAGGAAAAAAAATGTAATATTTCCGTGTTATTGTTTTAATATTTTAAGAAGTAGTGTTTAGCTCAATGAGAGTCAGTCTTATGTGTAGGACCTAGTGAAGGCGGCTTGAACACTTGGTGGAAGCCTTTTGGTCCTCATTGGGGGCTCTGAACTTTAAATAGCAAATCGTGCTTTGGTATAGACAAGTCGGTTACAAAATGTAAAATGGCGTCTTCCGACTGCTTAACGCCATTCTTCAGGGTTCACACGATCTCTTCATCCAGGGCTGCGAATCCGATTCCGATTCCCCTGATTCCGATACTTTTTGAATGCTTGATGCTGATTCCGATTGCAAAGGAAAGTCCTTGCATAAGTTAAACAAAGGCGCAACCATAAATTGCTGATTCCTATTCCACTGATTCCGGTGTTTTTAAATAGCTTGACGCCGATTCCGATTCTGATTCCAATCCCAATCATAATTTAATCGGATTCGCAGCCCTGTCTTCATCCAGGTTGTGTACTCTCATCTCTTTCACATGACTGCCCCTCCACCGACTGCTTCCTCACCGAAGATTGCCACATAAAGACTTTCTTAAGAATTGTATTCTATGGCATTTTATAGATGTGCTAAAATTGCACTAATTATTCTGGTGGCTCTGCAGGATTTGAGGTTTTACACTGCCTCAATTACCGCTGTCTTCCGATTGAAGGGATGCCAATCCTTCAAGTTCCATCGTTTCCTAGGGCCGCCCCCTCGGTACCATAACATTCACCTTCCTATTCATTGTCGGCGCCCGCAGCACGTGACCTGCCCACTGAAGCCGCCGCGACTTCACGACAGTGACTCTTCAATATCGGACCTCTGTTTTAATATCCTCGGTAATTGATTGTAGATCTCCCATCATATTTCTCTTCTTCTAGCATTCGGGGTATGTTTTCTTGAAGACATTCTGACCAATAATCCATTTTGATGGCTCTTAATGTCTTCTCCGTCGGAGGTTCCACCTTAGAACCAAGTGCCAAAGAGTAAAGATAAAAAACGTATGCGTGCTGGTCATAAAATCCTGAGTGCGTGCCTCGTTCCACTCTGCGAGGTTGACCATTGCTGACCGCGGTTGACGGAGCAAGCGCAAACGCATCATTAGGTTGACTTCACCCTTCTGCCTTGTTAAGATGAAACACAACACATCTTTAGTATTCTCTGCGTCCCGCAGATCAGCATTACTTTCTCTATCCCAACGAGTCATTTCTGAATTAGGTGAAGCACAAATTTTTAACTAAATCATTTCTTCTTCAGCCTTTTTCCATCTACTACTGGACGAAATCCTTATGCTCCTTCCATGCCATTTTCTTCTTCTTCTTCAATACAAGGATCAGCCTTCTAGTTTGCTCCGTTTTCAAAGTTATTTTAGTTCATTCTACCTTTTGAAAACTGGATACTGAATCCTGGTCGAGCCAGTGTCTTAAATTTTTGAGCCAGGAGGTTTATCTCCTACCTAGTCTGCGCCTGCCCTCGATCTTCCCCTCCCATCACCAGCTGCATTAGACGGTACTGTTGCGCAGCCCAGACCGCAAGAACAGTGTCGTTAGCAAGTCAGAAGTCAGTGTAGCACGTCAACTCTTTTCCCTTACTGCAAAATTACAGCAAACTACCGTCACTTTTCTTGCGGTTGAATATGGCCGAAATACTCAAGCCTTCAACTCTTGATCTGGTAAAGCACCTCCATCACCTTGCTCGTACGATTCAAGACTTAAAATCGCTTCTTCTTCTTCTTCTTCTTTAAATGCCCGCTCCTCGTCGGAGATTGGCGATCATCATGATGATCCTAACTTTGGAGGTTGCCGAACGAAAAAGGGATACCGAATTTTGGCCGTACCAGTCTCTTAGATTCTTGAGCCAGGATGTTTTCCTCCGACCCGGTCTACGCCTGCCTAAAATCGCTTACTCATTGCTTTTACATGAATAACTCACCTGAATTTCCTTGTCACCATCATCTCATCCAATTTCCCCTCATTCCTGAAAAGAAAAGAAAAAAACCTCGTTAGTCAATACCAACATAACTCATTATCTGAAAGCCGTTAATTTCTTATGACATATTAATAAACGCTGTTGAAAGGGTCATTGATTCTAAGTGACGTTTATGACATCCCTATATTGATATATAACGTAATGCCGTCGCGGGAATTTTAAAATTCATTTACAAGCTCGACTCGTTTACATTTTTAAAAAAAACCATCAATATTTTTGACTTGACATGATAACACGTGATTGTTTTCGTCTACTGACAATCCATTTAAACTCAATTCATTTCGTAATGATAATCATTATTAAAAAAAAAATTTCATATCCAGTAGCCAAATAAGAATCACGAGCATGGCCAAATCGATTACTTATATTTTCTCAAGACCTTACATCATGAAAAGTCAATATTCGAAAGTGCCATTGGAACATAAAAGACATAAGCGTAGCATGATTTACATAAAGTGATAAGCATATAATACAAAAAAAAAAAAGATTAATTTTTAATTGTTTCATCTTCGCAGGATTTCTACAAATGCTCTTTGTTTAAAAAAAAAAAATTTCTGCTTCCCGAATTTTTAGTTATGCCAAAAAAAATTGCGTAATTCTTTGAAAAAGAGTTATTCGTATATTGATTCTAATAAAATTTATTAAATAATTTATGCGAATAGGTCGCAGTGAAAGTCCCCTTGAAAGTTTTAAAAACGACATAATCGGAATAACAATTATATGGACAATGTGTCGGTTCGGCTCGTTTATCAAGAGATATTTTAGTCGTTTATTTCTCGCCAGTTACACAAAAATCCTACACGAAATTTTAAAATGTGATTTAATAGCCGAATAATAATTATTCAGTTAACTATATGTAATCGCTTTTGCCATAATTTTTCCATCCTTGTTTCGATTTACAATTTTTTTTTTTAAAAGGCAAGGTTTGGTTATGAAGATTTTTCTGAGGTAATCAGATGATGAAATTCAGATTTAGAAGTAATCCTTATTTTTTGAATAAGATAAATCTCTGGAAAATTGAAAATTATCGGATTTTTTAAAAAGGAAAATCATTCAATGTGGGGTCGATCAGTTCGATGAAACTAGAAGGGAAAAGGTACAAGGAAAAATACTAAAAAAAAAAATTAATGTTTACTTTTTCCCGCTTAGGGTTTGAAGGGTTTACTAATGTGGTTGCTAAGTAAAAAATAAGTCAAGTGCATTTGATTTGGGTTTATTTACATTGTTACCTTAAAACCGAATCAAAGCGAGGGTTTTACTTTCAGCTTGAAGTGAAATGAGTCAATAAACGACCCAAGTGTATTATTACCTAAAGAGAAATTGTGTAAATATCGCCGATAGGGATTTTTATCCTTCTTTTTTAACAAAAAGCTGGGAAGTGCGGTATTTAATGATACAGGAAACTCAATTGCAAAAAAATGACATAGAAGCGTTAATATTTGATTTACCAAATCAGACATGGATGGTGCTAGCGTCGATTTGACAAAGCTAAGGAGGCATTGAAAATTTTTTCAGATATTTACTGAGCGTTAGAGAAAGCTCCGACTGAAATTTCAAAAATTTTTTAAAAACTTTGTAAAATTTCTGAGCACTATAAATGTTTGAGCTTTAAATAATTTCTGAGCATTAAAAACTTTTAAGCAATAAAAATTCCTCAACACTTCTGAGCATTGTAAAATTTCTGCGCATTAAAATATTCCTGACAATAGCAAAACTTCGTAGCACTAAAAACTTTTTGCAGAGTTTTTAAATGAATTATTTTTCATTACACGTGATTCGAAAGTACAGTGCATCGAACTTGTTTTACGGGTGGAAAGTGGAACTTATCAGAACACCATGACCAACCCCGAAAAAAAAGACAAAATTCTGATATTTATCTGGTCTTGGGTCGAAAAGTACCCGCACGGCAACAGAACTTGCGAAAATATTTCAGCAATATTTTCGCAAGGTTTTAATATTGCTGCAACATTGCAGAAACCTTGCAGCAAGTTTAGTGTCCTGCGGGTAAACATATCATCGCTGTTTTTCCGAAATGGCCTTCTAGATTAATTCTAGCGGCGGATTCGATTTCCCCAGTTTTATGTTTACAAACAAAAGGGAAATTTCAAAAATCTTAATTTTTTCCATAAGTAACCATTATTTGGCGTTTTACTCGTAATAAAAAAGTGATTCACATAGTCAACGATTGAAAGCGAGTATCAAATCTCGCTTTCTACCCTTGCCATGTAAATAACTATTTGCTGCCGAAAGTTTTTATCTTTCATTCAATGACTAGTGTTACAAATGTTTCACTGCCGTTTCCTTGACGAGGTGGAGTAAATAAAATTTTCTTACTCTTGAAATTTCTTTTAAGGAATTTTCTATAAACGAATCTATATTTTTGACTAAGCAAATCATTCAAAATAGCTAACTAAAGAAAACGATTTAACCTCCCACGGTTTCTCTATAATGCGCTAAGAAAAAATTTTTAGCTCCTTCCGTAGAAACGAGAAAATTTAATTTATCTTTCTGTTCTGCGAATTCTAATACATAAATATTTCAGCAGAAATAATTGTAAGAGATGGAGTTTATTTGGTAATCTTGCTGTTCTTTCAGTTCTGCGAATTTTAACACATAAATATTTCAGCAGAAATAATTGTAAGAGATAACGTTTATTTGGTAGTCATAGCAACAATCAGACCACATATTCATCATTAAACCTGAAAAGAGATGGAATTGTAAGAGATGGAGTTTATTTGGTAGTCATAGCAAGAACCAGACCACATTTTCATCCATAAACCTGAAAACTAAGTCTTACAGCATTTTGAGCACTTTATCAATATCCTTTGCTCCCGTTTTTCGTTACACCTAACCCTCAATGTTTACCCGATTTAATATACAATTTCCTTCGCACTTAAACTTTACGATCTGTTCCATAATTACATCATCACCTCAAGTTTACAAGCTATCAAAATCCTCTGCGATAATTACAATTTACCTCTCATAAACTCATCTCATTTTAACTAACTTATTTCGTTTTCTATTTCCAGACAAAAAACTTCGGGGAAACGACTACACACGAAACCCATACGGAAAAAAAGATGCCAGACACAACGAAACCTCTCAAAACAAAATCTTCGTTACAACTTAACAACATTTACAAATCTTAGCACTTCTAAAATATGTTTAATGTTACTAATATTAATAAAAACAATAAACGTTACCGTAGCAACGATAGATATTGATAATAGTTCCAAAAATCAACCACAAGAAAATTTATTTAAATTAGTAGAGAATAAGATTAGTCTTGATTCATTGAAACAAAGTCAATATTTTAAAATATTAAATTTAATAAGTGATTTAGAAACAAAAGGAGCTCATAATTTAGGGAATTTTAATAAATTTAACCGAGGGCCTGAATTGGATGGATCATACGTCCGGCTGCATGTACAAAAACTGAGCGGCTTAGATGAAACCAAAGCAAATACCCAGGGAGAAGACTTAAGATCTCAAAGATCGTTGGGGAATGTCGAAATTTCAAATAGGAATTTCCCAAGTGTAGAATTAAAAAGTCAAAACGAAACCATTTTTTATGATATACATAAGAGAAGGAGAAGAAAGAAGCGGTATGTGAAATTCCCGCCGGTGGAAGGTGGGAGATTCTTAGGGAGAGGCCATGGAAGGCCGTTCCATCCTCCTCTTTCATCAGTTAGCAGTAAGTATTTTATTTTTTAGCAGCTCCCCCCCCACAGGTTGGCCTCTTCGGGAAGAGGGGGAGGGGGGACTTGCATGATTCGGATTCTTTGGATGGCCCTGCCAGTTTTTTAAAAGCATTATCACGATTATAAAGTTTTACAAAGTGACAAATTTAATTTGAAATTCAAATTTTAAAAAGCCCGCCAAAAAAATTATAAGACATGTTTAAATCTTTTATTTCATTTGATAATTTTTTTGGCGCCAAAAAATCCATTAATAGAAACAAAGGATCCGACTCAGTTGTGACGTCATCATTGCATGGTTTATTTTTGGCGGGCTTTCTAGAATTTGAATTTCAAAGCGATTTTTTTCCCTTAATCTTAGTTATTGATCGAAGAAGTAATATTAACAATAAATTTAAGATGTGCCCCCAAAAATATTGTTGCGCCAGTTTTAGCCAAAAAAAAATGTAGCACAAAATAATTATTTTGGCTTTGTTTATAGGTAATTATCATGGAGGGATTCCGCCATGGGCTTCAGGAACAAGGACCCCGTTCCACTCGCATGTTCCTACGATGCGGCCAAGAAGTCCTCGACTCGTGTTTAGAGATCCCATCGAACCTGGAACATTAACAGCTCCGGCTTCGTTCTTCGGGAATGGGCTGCAAGATATCGGATTCGAAGATGATAGAGGTCTCGTTATAGCTTTTATTCAATTTTTGAAAAATTTTCAGCATAAAGGATAAGCCAGTACAAGAGGAAGGATATTCCAGCTGACTCGGGAAACTGTAAAGACAAAAAAACCTCTTAAAAAATGTTTCGAAAAAGCTTCTGGGAATACTTTCACCAATAATTTTTAAAACGTCAAAGGTTGAGAAGAAAATAAGATGGCAAGGGCCTGAGACGAGTTAAAATATGAATATAAAAAATATTTTATGACTCGCCTTCTAAAAACTGTTTAGGATAATATTGACCGAAAAGTATCTCGCTGATAAAATCAGTATCACACACACACTTGTGGCAGGATGCGAAGCCCTATTGCCGCGTCAAGCGGAGCCAGAGATCCCTAAATGTCCCACATCCATCGACTTATTATCTCTTAGAGTAGCCGATGTCCAGAACTAGTCGGGGTCCATCCAGGACCTGCCGAAACCTCCGCGTCGGGGGTGCTCGCGCAACTTAGTTCCGCCCAATTAAATCGCGAGCCTTGATCACCCTAGTAATCAACGGCTGTTCAGTGAGCATTCGGATCTTTTCATTGGAACCCCTGGTCCCAAAATCTTACGCAAAACCTTACTTTTGAAGACTAAAAACCTCTTCTATGCACTGATAGTCGGACTCCACGACTCAAAGCTATAAGTAAGTGAATCATTGGTCGTAAAAACTGAATTATATACGACATCGTATATTCTGGTGGACATGGTCTTGGCATTGGTGCGGCTTGGGTTCTTTTTTTTCGAAAATTTTATAATTACATATATTAGAGGTATTCCATACCACCATGAACGCGATTTTCCCTCATGGTCACCGATTTTGCTCAAATTTGGTATACGGGTTCCTTTTGACATTTAATGAAACTAATTTGAAGGATTTTGCGAAAAAAAATTTTTAGCTGAGTTCTGGGTATTTTAGTTTTTAGGCGAAAACGGCAAAAATCGCATATGTACCACTTTGATCAGTCATAACTTTGTTATTTTTCAACCGGTTTAATTCGGCAAAAGTTTTTTTGAAAAGTACACATAAAGGACTACCAAATATAATTTTTTGGTTTTTTTCGAACAAGGGTGGGGGGAGGGCCACCCCCCTAAAAATATTTTTGAGATCCCCAAAATACCCCATCATGAATTTTCTACCGATTTTTCTACCCTAATCTTTAAAAAAAATGAAATCGGATATTGGTCTAATTATTAGGACAGTATCTTCATTTTATGTTAAGATTTTGGGAATTGAACTACGGTGAAGTGGTCCAACGAAAACTGGCCTAAAAATTTGTAGTCCAGTTTCCTAATTCCCATTTTAACAACTGGAAAATTAAAAATAAAACTAAAATCTGAGAAATAAATGGAAATAGGATTTAATAATGTAAGGTAGCAAAACTGCAATCGAAACACTCTGCGTTATTTTTACAAGAAATTTTATTTAAAAAAAGTTACTTAAATCTAATAAGATTAACAATACTTCTATATTTTCTTTATTTTTTTCTTCCGTAGAACAAGGAAGTTTTTTTTTTTTAATAAACTTCCCACATAAATTATTTTCAAAAGGAAAAAATGATTTCAAACCTGCTTTCATTTTTTAAGATCAATGCAGGACGCCATCCACCACAACAAAGACGCCAAAGTTAGTCTAGCCCAACCGCATCGGTCACTCTTTCCTATAAACCGATTGTGGTTACTTCCATTTACCAAAAAATTACACTTCGCACGTTTATTTATCTTCTTCATTCTATCATCGGCGGTTAACAAGTGAAATTGAAGTCTGAGAACTTAACCAAAATTCTAATTTCCCTCCTTCTTGCTGTTTACTAAAAATTTTTCCTCATTCTTCAAAAACTCTCACAAAACGACCGACAAAGGGATACCGCAATAAAGACGACAGAGGACGGTTTCATAAGTAAGTCTGTATTTACAGAAGAGAGAGGAGCTAAAGGGAAATACCCTAGCATGGGAGATCAAAGCTTATGTACGAACGGAAAGTGCGAGTTCTTCTTGACATGCTGGATGTCTTCCGGGCTAATTGACGGCTCATGTGGGGGCTTCCTCTACGCCTGTTGCCAGCGGCCTGACAAAGAGGCACCAAAAACAAACGAGCATCACATCAATGACGTCATTACTTTACCGACTAACTTCGGCCCTGTTGTAAACGATTTTAGTAAGTTTGAAAATTTTTTGACTGGAATGTACTGACTGGGACTTCTGTTTTTTTTTTTTTTCGGCTTATTGGCTAATTTCTGTATGTAAAAATACTGCTAATTATTTTTAATTTTTATTTCTTGTATAAAAAAAACTTTTAGGTTTAAAACTATTTTGTACAGTTAACGAAATCTGACGTGAACGTTTTGCTTGTGAAGCTCGGCTTCCTGTAAATTAGTAAAAAATATCAAATTGTTTACAGTAAATATTCTTCCTGACTGACTGACGGACTGACTGGTAGAAAATTAGTAGATGCTCGTTTGGGTTTTGGGGCATAATCCCATCTTGATTTTTATATCTGTCTGTAATATACATTATTAATTAGCTTTCTTATTCTTCATGTTTGTATAAATCTCATTTTGTTTTCGTGAGGGCGCTGTGTGAATAAAAAAAAATTCCTCCACTCGCCCAACAGCCCAAGAAGGTAATTAAACGAAAAAATCGTGGTAAGTACAACAACTCACTGCGATGAAGACAGCGCCTTCTTATTAAAACATCGTCAGGAAAGTAAAAAATTCGCCTAATTTAATGCTCAAAGCTTGATTTTTGTCCGCAGGATGTGGAGTGTCGATTGGGAAGCTCGGAGCTCAGAGGAGGATAGTCGGAGGAGATGAAGCCGGTTTTGGGAGTTTCCCCTGGCAAGCTTACATCAGGATAGGATCATCCAGGTGTGGAGGTTCTTTGGTGAACAGGTTTCATGTTGTGACTGCTGGACACTGTGTGGCAAGGTACTTGAAATTAAAAGTGATAAAAGAAAATTTTGCTAAGTGGCTCTACTGATTTAATTTTTTTTCAAACAGGGCTTCAGCTAGACAAGTTCAAGTAACGTTAGGTGATTACGTCATCAATTCAGCTGTTGAACCGCTTCCAGCGTATACGTTTGGAGTAAGGGAGATTAGAGTTCATCCTTATTTTAAATTCACTCCTCAGGTACATTAAAAAATTTAGCGTATTTAATAGCAAATATTAATAGCCAGCTCTCAATGCTCAGTGTTATAAAAATCAGATTCATATCTGACGCCATTGCTATCAAATGGTTCTCTATAGGATCTAAATTTTATTAAATCAAGGTTACGATTATTCTGTGCAGTATTTCCGTCCGTTCGATTAGGGATCTATCAGTATTAATTATCATTACCGCTTCAGGCATATAATATGATTTGCTCTCTTTCAAATTCGAAAGGTCATTCCTTCAAGCGACCCGCAAAAACAATCCCACGAAAATTATCCGCTGACGGAGATTTGAGTTTCCATTCCATAGATGGTTAATAGATTATAATATATAATATTATCCTATCTCCCATTTTGTGAAATCGCTCAATAAGCAGAATAATCAGGTAAATGGTGTCAAGGTTGGAAAATATAGATCAGAATATAAACTTTACCACCTGCAACTTTTTCAGCTATTTTAAATAAGACAGTGTTGCAGCTGAACATTCAAAATTCGGCCTTTATAAGGAGTACTACTCCGTATTTCGTTCAAAATTAAGTTTTCCCAACTAAGTTGGCTTCTGATGAGTCAAAAATCTTAAGAATACTTCTACCGCCTAAGGCTTGTTAAACTTCTAAAAAAATTTGTTGATTTTGCGACCTCAACGGCGCCGTTAGCGCCGCTACTGCTACTACTGCAGTTTTGCCGCTGCTGCTGCAAATAAAAGTGACTTAAAGCGCCGCCACCAATCAGCTCACTTTCTGTGGACGGCCGCAGGTCTAAAATTGATCGGCGCACAGGTCTACGATGATGGACCACTTCACAGCTTCGGGAATTTATCAGCTACTAAAACAGTGCATTAACATCCATTAATTAATCACTGTTTCAGATATCGGGATAATTCTTGAAATACCTCTTAAGATATATGGCGGTTGTAAATATTTCACGCTCATAGGTTACGCCAACATCCCATTAACTCACTCTTAAACAAATGATCTGTTGTAAACTGGCGGATTATCTTACTATCCATCATTTACACGAGTTTCTTTGAAATTTTAGACAGCATCTGGAGCACCAGAAAATTTTAGTTTAGGCTTATTAAGTTAATTTCATGACTTTAATACCTGAAAATGAGTCGACTTTGATGTATGTCTCAACTAAAGATTCATTTTAAGAGTTTGTTAATTTCAACATGAATAATTATCCATTTCCAACTTGAAGATCGAATGTTCCTTGAATTTAAATCATTTGACAGCTTTAATACCTGAAAATGAAAAGACATTATTTCAATTGATTCAAACAGCTTGCTCAGCTTAATTAGCGTTAATAAGATAAATACTTGCTTTGTTTACTACAAACACCTTCCAATCATTAGGCAAGATAACATTTCAGTTTTCCTCTTTCAAGACATGTCTGCCGCTAATAAAAATCAAGGAAACCAAATACCGAGTCAAAATTTTTGCTGTAACATAATAATTAATTTTACAGGCGGACAGATTCGACGTAGCAGTCCTCCGACTCGACCGACCCGTACAATACATGCCCCACATTGCTCCAATATGTTTACCAGAGAAAAACGAAGACTTTTTAGGACAATACGGATGGGCTGCCGGTTGGGGCGCTTTACAAGCAGGTAAATTCAACAATTCAGAATCTTCTTACAAAAAATTTACACATAAAACTAAACTAATTATTCTTATTAGGATCCAGACTTCGTCCTAAAACTTTACAAGCCGTCGACGTACCCGTAATCGACAATCGACTCTGCGAACGATGGCATAAAAGTAACGGAATAAACGTTGTTATATACGACGAAATGATGTGTGCTGGTTACCGAAACGGTGGTAAAGATTCATGTCAGGTACTAAAAATCTCTTCAACTCTATAAAACTTTTATCAATCAAATTTTACATTAAACAAAACATCTTTTAGGGAGATTCGGGAGGACCTTTAATGATGGAAAAATCCAATAGATGGTACTTGATCGGTATTGTCAGTGCTGGATATTCTTGCGCTCAAAGAGGACAACCTGGCATTTACCATAGAGTAGCGCACACAGTTGACTGGATCTCATACATAATTAATTCATGAAACGCGACAAAAATATTAAAAAAAGAGATTTTAGAATAGACGGGTAGCATTCATATTTAAATCTCGAATACCGTTTTTAAAAATTGTTATTATTTATTAATCGTCTAAGAAGAAAAAAAAAATTCAAAAAATAAAATCTGATTAGATTTTAATATTTATACATTTGGTCGCTTGAATAATTTCGTTGACTTAGAATCTTTGATAAATAGTACCAAATTAAATGAAATTATTTCCTACCCTTGCCTAAGAGTGTATAATCTAAATGTGTATCATAAGAGATGGAAGACTTTTTAGTTTATCTTACTCATGCGTTGCAAGCATGGGACTTTAAAAAAAATGAATTAAATTATATCGCATAAAGAATCAAAGCTTGTTAACTTTAAAAAAGGATTTTACATTAAAGACAAAGATGCATGAAATTGATATCTTTCCTCCAGAAAAAATATAAAATGGGAATTCTATTTTCGATTCGCGAAAAGAAAAGATAACAGAGCTTTGAGGACTTTATATGTATATTACACAGCTTTATTAGATTTAATAAAACTTTTTAAAAAAGTTTGCTTTTAATATTTTCTTCATTTAATCTTTCTTTTCGCAAACGGTAAAGATTTCTTGAAATAAGCAATTTTTATTTTATTTTCTTATTTTGTAATTAAATTTTTTTTTTTTTAAAAAAAGTCAGTAAATGAATTATGACTTGAATTATTTTTAATAGTCAGTTGGTTAATATTGTATAATACTGTAATGATTGCGTTTTGTAATAAAATTATTTTCCAAGAACTCGAGTTTTGTTGATAAATGGCGAATAAGTACCTCGTTGATTATTACCACAATGAAGGCAATTTGGTTTTTCATTCCGAATAAATATTTAAGGGGGTGAGCCTCACTTGTATTAAAATTCAAAACCCGTAATTTCGATGCTAAAATATTAAAACAGCACGATAATGTAAAATATAAATGTCAGATAGACAATACATCTACCAATCTTGTCTCTAGCCTGTCTTAAAGTATTCATTTACTGCCATTAAAAAGCATGCCTATTTAAAATCAACCGCTTTTTTTAGAAGACTTTAAAAACCCATCTACTTTGGCCTAACAATATTTTTCACCCTAATCCTAACTTGAAAATAAATTTTTTTGGCACTACTAAAATAAAAATAGGCGTATTTTCAAAATCTAAAGCAGATAAGTCCGACCCAAACACTAAAATCATTAGCACATATTTATAAAAAAACTCCTCCGAACTGTTTCAGCCGTTCAAGCCCAAGAACAGAGCATGGCTTCCTTAATTTGCAATTCCCACTCCATTTCACCCTTTTGTCAGTAGCTTCTATTAGAAATACCTCTTCTTTTTTTCAGTTGTCCAGTTAAGTCGTCTCCTACTACTTCATAAGAAAGGCACTCTCTGAAAAAAAATATAAATAATGTTACTACTCCAACCAAACTGTTAACTGCAATCACTTATTTAAAAAATTAACTTTTTATGAAAAAAAAATTGCTCGAGAAAGAGTTTCTTGCCAAAATAAAACATTTTAATTCCAAAATGTAATTCAACAGCTTGCCAAGCACTGCTAAATGGTATGCTACAAATTAGTAAAGCTATTTTTTGTAGGCTTTCAGCTAATAAAGATTAATAGCTTCTTCAGAATCAGTAAGGCAACACCAAAACATAAATACATTAACTTTTTCTAAAGTGATAAAATAGTTCAATTTCAAAACTAAGTGTTTTGATACTCTTAAATAATTTGAATTGACTAATAATAATAAGCTTCTACAACTTTAAGCATATTTCATGTCACTTCAAATAACCTACTTACCAAATATTTCTCTGTGAAGCTCTCTTCCCTCATAAGTTATCTTGGAAAATTCCACATTTGAAATGAAACTGATGCTTATCCGCTTTTACTTCAGAGAATTCAATCTTTCCATTTGCTTTAGGTAAAATCTTGTTAAAGATAATGAGTCAATAATGTTGAAAATATAAGATTACATATCCCCGCAATACATCTGAAATCAATCAAATTATAAAGTCATAAGCTTACACAGCCCTAACATGATACCCAACATTTCTACATGAAGAATCATAACATGAAACCTTTGTTCTAAAAGCAGAGTCCAACTGAAATCAGAAAATGCAAAAAAACATTACCTTCAATTAGTGTTCATACATAATCGAGACTTACCTAAAACTTTCCAGCAAAACACAAGTCATTTAGACATTCCCGAAAAATTTCACAAAAAGTTCAGCTTACACCATGTTACCGCTTTATTTTTTGCCTTAGATTAAACTGAAAATACATTTAAAATAATCATTTTTCATTAGATCATGAAACCATTATAACTCAAACATTTTTTTTTTTTTTTGCCGACCAGATTCTAAATCAGTTTTTCTTGTAATTATCCAAAGCAAACTGTTTTGCTTATAAGGATCATCTCATTTATTTTTATAATAATAAATAGAAAATTAAGTTGAGAGTCAAATGCTACACCTCAGGTCATATTTCTGCTTACCTGCTGTTTACCTGGGTTCTAGTCTATCCATGCATACTAACACGTGTAAAAACTAACTCAAGGAAAAAATCCTTGCGAAGTTTTCGCTAAACATAAACTAACCTTACATTTTCATACCAAATAAAAACAAATACTTTCAGCAGCATATACAAAGCACCGTTGGATCCCCGTTCGCCGCCAAGATCAAAGACAAAGCCAAACCAATCCGTATTCAACTTCATTTTCTTAAGCTCATCTTATTCACACAAAAATAACATCACTACACAATAAAAACAAACTACTTCATTTACCGCTGTAATTTATCTTTGATTTAAAAGCATTTAATTAAGTCCAAGGACAATTTTTCCACCAGAAAAATCAAAATTTTAAAAAATAATAATCACATTTGCACACACGAGACGATCTGACAAAGTGATGACTACGAGGATGAAGAAGACGCCATATTGAATGACAAAAAGAAATCTTTTTGTTGTTTTGAAATTTTTTTTACATGTACAATCGTTTTAACGAATAGTTATTAATTTAATTTGTTATTAAATTATTTTTTCTATCAACTCAAATCATGATTTAAATATTGAATTTCACGGAAATCGAAAAAAAGAAAAAAAGATTTCAAAGTTGGTTACCATTTTCTCCGTCAGATCGAGTTTCAATCTAACATGGCTGGTTAGAATTTTAAAATTATATTGAGAATTTACTTTTCGATCAAAATAAAACATTTTAATTGATTTTTAACGGGGGAAATTGAAGGATGGGGCACATATTTTGGTAATGAACCCCTCAAAAGATGTTTTAACAATAAATCTTTGTTTAAGATGGATTTTATGTGAATATTTTTTTATGCTCAAACGTTGTGAATTTTGGAATTGGTATCATACTGAATTGCGTAATCACAATAACAATAATATTTGCATTTATAAAATTGCTGTTTGATATCAGTTAAAATTAAATCAAATAAATTAACTGAATAATTGACCACAATCTCAAAAAGGATAGTAAATCGACTTTAGCTTAAACATGGGATTGATCAACATATGAGTGACTCCGGTTTGAAATTATTGAAAGTAACGAAGAAAAAAAATTATGATCAAGTTCTACACATGGATTTATTATTAAGGGCTTATCCAATATATTTGTGACTAATTGATTACACTAAAAGTAAAATACTAATTAAGTTCTTCGACATTGCAATGATCATGCAATACTGGGGAAAAAGTCAAGTATGCAAACAAGTATCTGGACTCGAGTATCTAAATCTGAAATCTTTATTTTGCAGGTAAACTGACAAGATACCAAAAGAGTTGAGACAACTACAAATATTGGAAATGAAGATTGTTAAAGCAATAATTATAATTTAGAGCGCAGAGAACAAAAATCTTCGATGTTTTCATGAATGGTTAAATGGACTCCTTTTCTTTCCTTTGGGCTCAGTACTCCGACTGACACAGCTTGAAGAAGTATTACCATTTCCCTTGCAATGCAAGGAAATTAAAACAGATTAAATGAGCAAGAGTGATCTTATCAAATTCAGGCTGTATTAAACGATGGTAATGTTTTTTGGGAATTCATGATAAAACTGCAGCAAGCTAGTTAGGTTTAATTTTAATCGCAAACTAAGAAATCTTTATTTTTTAGGCATGAGATTTACAAAATTTTTAAGATAAGTGAGAAATAGATTGAAGATGAGCCCACAATGATTTTAAAAGCAGTCCGATAATTTTTTATGAGTTCTTAGGGTCAGGACAGCATTTTAATGTATCGTCAAAGTGCTATTTAGAAGATTGCAGATTTTTAATAGAGAACTGGAAGCTAATATCAGTCATAGTTGTAAATAAGTTTGTGTTCGTTAAAATCTTGGAATTGAAATGCTTGGCCAAGGAATAATTTAAGCCTATCAAAGCTTTGAGGCTGGCTTAAGGCCCCATTAGACTTATTCTGTGAGTTGATCAGTGACTTTAGAATCTTTAATCTGCCCCAGGCTTAGGCTCTGTATAGTCTTGAGGATTCTAAGACTGAAGAAAGAATAGTTAAAGTCTGGGAAAGCTTTTAGGCTGGTTTAAAGCCGTTTTCGAGCTGACTGAATAAGAGAAAAGAGCCAATTAAAGACTTATAAGGCTGATAGAAAGGAAAATCCTTCTACATGACCAGAGTTTATTTTATTTTAGCAGCCTGTTAGATTAAAGCCATTTAGGGCCGTTAATGCACGAACGAAAATAACAGTCTACTTTCGGATTCTTGATTCTTTTTTACAAAACAAAACTCAAACCCACGTAAATTCCAATCGCAACTTCAGGCCAAGTAGGACTCCTAAAAAAAATGACAAAGAGGACTTAACAGATCCAATTTCTAACAAACCAGAACAACAACGGAAAAAAAAAACAAAACAAACCAACCCATCACATTATCTCCTAAGAAGATAATTTCCCTCACAAATAATTTTTACAACATCTTCTTCACCGGAGAATCCTTTCCCTAATAATAATCAAACAACCTGATTCTCAATTTTTTTACGCCAAAAAAAAAAAATTAATTTTTCTGATTGTTGGCAATATCGTGAATGGAAAGTACTTATCACACAGCTGTACTCTGATTAAGAATAAAGTACTTAGCAGGCCGCCGTACTCCAGTCCACCTTGGTTCTAACGGTACATCTTCATCGTTATTGGAGGCAACCATCACATCAAACATCAGTCGTTGACAACAATCCATTTCGAACGCATTTCGCTATTAATAATTTTAATTTTTATTTATATCGGGAGAAATAAAAAAAGAAATGTTTTGCGGATCAACATTGTGCTCGTATAAGGAACTTAAATCAAGTTCGAAATTTTTAAATCGGTCCTCAAGTTAATTTTTTCGGAATGTTGGTTTGGTTTTCAGCCTGGGATTATTGGCCCAAAATCAAGGTAAATTAATTTTTAAAAAAAATAAATAAAAAAATTGTCAAAGGAAAAGAATTAATATTAAGTAGGTCTATAGGGTGCTTATGAGTTCGGAAAAAGTGTGCAACTGTGTACAACCGATAATCATTGACACTAGACCGTTTTCGTTAACAATTCGTTCCGTTCATAATGACTGTAGAAATTATTTTAAAAAAAAAAAATCATTCAGTGAAATATCAGATTTGAGCTCGATGATTCTCGAATCTTTCTAATTACATATTTCATATATAGGGAATGTGGACAAAAACCAGACTCTAATTTTAATAACACCGCATTTTTGTTACGGTTGGAAATATAAAAACAAGATATACAACTTCTTCCACACAAAGAGCGAGATTCCCTAACGGAATGTTTTTTTTTCTCCAGGATCATAAGGTTATTCACCGGCATTTCTTTTTTGGACTCCAGCCCATAGCAACTGATATAAAATTGGTAAAAACTAAAAGCCTAAAAATTTCTTTTTTTACTTTTAGGGTCGGAGTGGGTACCACGCGAAATGTCCAGGTCGGCCTGGGGCCTCATCCTTATTATAATGTGGCTCTACATATCATCTGCGGTTTCAATTAGTAAGTTCAAATCGAAAGCTCCCAAATCTCCCCGAAAAAAATTTTTAGGTTCAAAATTAACAGTTACAACCTAGATTTATAAGATGAACGCCTTCCCTTATTCTTGCACATAACCCAAACTCATTTTTTTACATTAAACTTGATATGAAAATACTCGAAACCTTTGATATCTCATATAAAGGCACGCTTATCAATCCGCGATAATGACGTGCCTTAATGACGTCATAACCGAATGACCTTGGTCTTGTACCTGAGATTAACGTTTCGTTTGTTAGGCCTTGTTACTGTTAACCTACTCATCCTTTTTTTACTAGGTTGCCAAAACAACTCGAGATGCTTTTGATAGATCGCTTCCAAATTCCTGATCCTTGTTTATTTGAGAAAAGAAAAACGAGTTTGCCTGTTAATTAATCATCTCTCAATTTTTATATTTTAATAATTAAAAACGGTTTTCGAGTTCTATAGCTGATAAAAACAAAAGGTAGTTGATTAAGTTTGAAAACTTTTATTATTTAATTATGTTTTTTAGCTTGTTTGACTAAAGATTACAAGATGGTTTTTTTTTTGAGAGAGAGAGAGATGATGTTATCTCTCGATTAATCTTGTTTATAGCTAAAGGAAAGATGAGAATACAACGGTAAAGGCCTACGATAAAGGCCTTTTAAATAATTAGTAAATGCCTGTGGTCAGTTTGGTTAGTTTTAATTTAAATGGGAGCTATCAAGAACAGGAAAAATGACTGGAGGTAGCTTGATTTGTTCTGTGCTATGCAGTTTATGGGTTATACTTTTCTAGTGAATTAAGAATGGCAAGAAGCCAAAATAGACTTTTAAAATATTTAAACAAGCTGAACTTCCTTTGAACGCCTTGCGCAGGTTCAGCTGGGCTCGCTTCGCAAGCGGTAATGAAGCCAAGCTCGCTCCGCAAGCGGTAATAAAGCCAAGCTCGCTTCGCAAGCGGTAATAAAGCCAAGCTCGCTTCGCAAGCGGTAATAAAGCCAAGCTCGCTTCGCAAGCGGTAATAAAGCCAAGCTCGCTTCGCTCGCTAAGATTTACCCGAGCTCTTTATTCTCTAATCTAAAGCGGACGCCATTTATAACTGTGACGTCATCAACGCTTGACTCAACAGTCCTGAAGTAATTACTTTGAGCAAGTAAGGTTCAGGGAAAATTTAAAAACACTGAGGGAAAATATCCTAAAAATGGAATAAGACAAAACTCTTAAAAATTTTAGAGTTCTAGCGTGAAAAAAGATCAGCTGATCTCTTCAGCTTTTCTGTGCAGACATCTAAAGTCAGTGACAGTGGCTTTGCCATTTCTCTAAAAAGTTAGCTACTGTTTTTTAGTTATTAACACTCGACGGAAATCTTTAGATTTAAAATAATTAAATAAAAGGCGAGCAAAACTAAAACTTTTCCATGCAATAACCCTGAGACATTGTTTTTATTCAAACGGATAATTTACTTTTCAAACCAGAAGGTATTACTTCTCTTCTCTCTAAAAGGAATTAAAACCATCCTTCCGCCGCAAGATCTTTCTACTTCTCATTACTTCAAATTCGCCCGGGCTTACCTCTGGCTCCGAAGACAATATTATTATTCCTCAGTAATGAAGATTTACAAAACCCTTTGAAAACAAACCTTTACACTAAAAGCATAAATCATTAATTTAGGTTTCCGTCAGAACAAAGAAACCATAAATCCTGTTGCTTTGTTCTTTTTTTCTCAAAAAGAAAAATACACGCGTGACTATCATTAAAACGTGACACGAAAAATCCTTTCTTAATCACAACCTGTTCTTTTTAAATTAAAATTATAAAAAAGAAAAGCGGATTAACTAACGAAAAACACCCGCGTTCGCTTATATGGAAAAAAAACCCGAAAACTTAAACGTATCAGCAAAATCTGCGAACGTATTCACCGCAGCTCCTCGCTTCTAACTTTTATACAGCGATAATGAAAAACAGAGCCCGAATTCCTCTAAAAGATCTGTCTATAAACAAGATTAATTAACAGTTCGACCCGTTCTCTTGCATCTTAACATGTCAACCTTGAAACTTTTTCGCTTCCCTTAAAATATTTTTCTATTTTAGATGGAAGATTTTTGGCGACTCTTTTCGGATACCAAAGCACTTGTGCGTATAAGAATCATCTTCATCGTTGCACGTTTACTTTTACCTGTTGGTTAGTCGGTGGAACATTACATGGAGGGTGCGGGGAGGAATATGATTGGCTCTTTACCTGTTGCGTGCCTAGTAATCTACCAATTCCAAATGGTAATGAAAAAAAAATATTTCCCAATAAAATGGTAAAATAAATAATTAAAAATTTTTATGGTAAATTTAGAGCTGACGATAGTGGATCATCCGAGTCAAGCTTTAGCCAGAACGCCTATAAAAAGACACGATGCCAGTTTACAGTCAGAAAACTTACCATGTGGAGTGCCAGCTATACAACTGCAGAAGAGGATCATCGGCGGAAATGAAGCGTATTTCGGGGAATTCCCATGGCAGGCGCATATACGAATCGCTGGGTAATTTATTGTCTGAAAGAAAAAAAAAGAATTTTTAATATTCTTAGAACAAAATTTTCGATTTTCAGATACCAATGTGGAGGAGTCTTAGTTAGTCAATGGTTCGTGGTTACAGCAGCACATTGTATTCATAGGTGCGTAAGTATTTAATAGTACAAGATCTAGATATCGATAACAAATTTTTGTAAATTTAATATATTTTAGGGCAAGGCTCAGAGATATTAAAGTGTTCCTCGGAGAATACGATACGCAAAACACAGGGAATTATATTGAACCGCTGCCAGAAGAAATTCATAAAGTTTCAAAGAAAATTTTGCATCCATACTTTCAATTCAGAATAACACAACCCGATAGGTAAGAAAACAAGCAAAATTCTATTAGTAAAGTCGCTGCAAGGAAACGTTTGGCCAATAAACATACAGTGGCGACACTACCGGTAGAATTTTGCGCCTGTTTCCATTGTGCAGAAAAATAACACTAATTTTTTGCAGATTCGACATCGCTCTTCTCAAGCTGTCAAGAAAAGCCCATTATAAAGAAAATATTCTTCCAATTTGTTTGCCAACTCAATCGGATACCTTCGAAGGTTACACAGGCGTCGTAGCTGGTTGGGGGAAAACCGACACTACATACGGGAAAACCGGAACCAACGTGCTTCAAAAAGCTGGAGTCCCCATTTTAAGCGATGATGAATGTTTACTGTGGCACAAGCATAAAAATATTCACGTTGAGCTACACCAAGAAATGTTCTGCGCAGGTAAATCTTGCACATTCTAACACCTCAATTTTTTCAAATATGACAAGCTAACCAAAAAACCTGAAGACAAACTTAGTTTACCAAATACCTGCAAAGATTTGCATGGGAATATTCATCCTCTAAAATTCTCTCCTTAAATTTTAATAGGTCACAGCGATGGTCGCATGGATGCTTGTTTAGGAGACTCCGGTGGCCCGTTAATAGTTTTCCATAACGGAAAATGGACCTTAGCCGGTATTACTTCAGCCGGGTTCGGATGCGCCGTAGATCATCAACCAGGAATATATCACAAAGTCGCACTTACATCCAAATGGATAACCGGAGTTATTAATAAAACTCGATGATGTTAAAAGTGAAATGAATCGATGATTATGTTTAGCTTATGTAAGTTTTTTTTTCAAATTACAAACATTTTATAAATATTTGTAACTAGTAATTAAGGTAATTTTTGTAACTGTATTTCGGTAACTGTGAAATATCGTATATACACGCGTAACAAGGACAATATTATAACAATAGTTGCAGACATAACGGATGTAATCAACAGTGTCTCTTGAAAAATAACTGTAGTTAGATGTTCTGTTTTGTTTTATAATACTTCATAGGCTAAACTTGAATTATTTTTGTTTTAATATTTCATTTTGTTGACTAAAAAAAATATTTATTTATGAAGTAGAATATAAGCAGTAATTAGATCTCACCTATTCATTTATTATATTTGATTAAATTGTTTAAGCTTTGCTATATCAGTTAGAATTTTTGTAAATGATTTGCTGAATTCCGAATCATCCTCCTAGTCATCTGCTATTTATAAGAGCGGAATTTTTAAAACGAAAGTCACCATGTTCTCGATTCAAAACTTTTTCACTTAATATTGATTACAACCAATCACCTAAAATTATTTTGTTCTATCTCCACTATGCAGGTTGGCCCCGTCTCGCCATCAGCTACTCAACGGAGATAGAACAAAATAATTTTAGTCGCACAAAATTGTAAAAAAATATTATTTTCTTCATTTTAATTAGGAGTTCTAAAAGCTGAAATTAAGTATGAAAAGACCTTTTGACCTTTTGACACTAGAAACACGAAACATTCGACATTTCAGCGATGAAGGTAAATAATTCCCATTAGTATCAATCCAAAGAACTTACTTACAATTCCCAAATGAATTTTGATTTGGTATCGATACATGAACTTTAAAAAAACCATTTTAAGGTTTCAGTTTTCGAGTGGTTGATAAAGATAAAAGAAAATATCTGACTGATGAGGTAAGAGCTGAAATAGCTTAAAAGTTTAGGATGTCGACCACAAAATGTTGGGTAATGTTAACGACGATCAAAGATGTACAAGTTCGAGTCTTTCAGCAAAGTTGAAAGTTTTCTTATAAAATAAAATTTTAAAAGGATAACCATCTATCGGGTAAAAGGTTCTGAGAGCTGCCAGTTCTAAAGTTGGTATTCATTGATTTTTATAATTATTAAAAGCAACGGATACTTTTATAAGCTACTAGATTAATTTTGAGCGGTGAACGTTGTTAGCACATATTATTATAAAAACAAGGAAAAGTTATTTTACATTCGAAGGTATTTTTATTATGTCTGAATATTATTTCTCATGCTTTTTTAAAAAAAGTTTGAAAGCAACAATTTTTCACGCTTCGCTTCAATCACCTACTGTATATAAATATCCAGAAATCGTTTATTTTCCCCTCAGCAATTTTCAGTTAATGACGCACCGACTTTATTCATAAAAAAGCAAAGGGATTAAAAATAAAATATGAAATTCATTAACAGGGATATTTTTACTTTCCCAGGAAAAATCTCTCAACTGGTTAACGAAAACATTTTTCTGCGATTTTCTTTTTGACTTAAGGAAATTTAATTGTTTTATAGGAATTAGGACCTCATACATTAAATAAAGTTTGAAAAAGTTATAAATACTTGAAAGTTGGTTGCCCCTTCATTGCGTTGTTTCTCTTGATAGGAGTCACCTAGGGAGTAAACACTTCAATAGGTCGTCTGCTACACAGGGGTACGCCATTTTGAAAACTGTAAGCTGTCATGATCTCGGATTGAAGAATGTTCTCTTTTCAATTCGAGGATGGCGGCAGTCAAATTCGAGATCATGACACCTTACAGTTTTCAAAATGGTGAATCCCTATGTAGCAGACGACTCGTCGAAGTGTCCACTCCCTACTAGGCTCCCTAGAGTCACCAGGTCTAAAAAAAGTAACCGGTAACCAGCACTACTGTAAAATAATTTTAGGTTAATTTTATAAATCAACTTGTAAAATTTTTTGAGCTAAGGTCTAGTCAGCAAAACTTTGCCAGATCTCTGGCCCACCCAGGACTTTTTCCTAGCGCCGTCCTGCTTACCAGTATACCGTCCTGCATAATTCCTTGTTTTAAACATTAAAATTTTTTGGAATTTATCTTTCTTCATAGCTCTTTATTCTTCTGTTGGGTCACATTTACTAGAGAGGAAGCGTGTTGGGTTTAGTTCATGAATTGTATGAATTTCTCTAATAGCTTTCAATCGCTAAGAAAGCGATAACTTTAGTTCGGAGCATGTTAGGTCTAGTCCACTTAGCCTAACACGCTCCGAACTAAACTTATTAAAAAAAAATTCTGAAGAAAACTCAATTTTTTTATGGAACGAAAATTTTTATAATCAAAACGTCAACATTTTCAAAAACAGCATCGCTTTAAACATCAAATTTATACACGAGATCCTGCTTATATCAAATTTTTTACTCTCTTTTAAGTCCTTGAGTCTTAAACCAGATTAAATGACTTTAAAAAACGCGATTACAATCCATGTGCATGGTGACCGAGACCGTGGATAGGTGAAAGTGACTGTACCATTACACAAACACTTTAATTTTCTATTGAACAACCGGATATCTCCCAAATTAGCATTAAAATCTATTCTTTTCCGAGTTCTTATTACTTTTCTACATAAAAATCTTTTTCTTTCTCAATGTCATAAATCCGGAAAGTTAAAAATTTTCATTTTTAAACTCAGCCGCAAATAAAAACACAACAGCACGGTTTTGTTATCACAACAACATCTCAAATATCAAATCAAACCATCAACAAAGAAACAAGAGATAGAAGATTTGACCTTGACCATTTGACCGTGAAAGAAATTCTTTCACTTTCACTCTCGAATTCCATATACCATGATAAAAATCATTAATACAGTTTTGTCTTTTATATTATTAACTCTCTCTTTAGGATTCTTCAACGTTTTTTTTATCATGTGCACATGTACCGTGCATTTATTTTTTTTTTATAAACGTTTCCATCCCGATGATCTCCTTCTTTTAACCAAACTTCACGTTTTGTTACATATTTAAACGGAGAATTGTTCTCCTGCCCTAGATTCAACCGCATCATTCTAAGAAATAAAACTTTTCGGAAGGTGAAAATGGATGATATATAAAGAATTACTTAAAGTAATCCTTTTAACGTAATTAATTATCCGATTTCGTGCCTTTTCAATGTACGACTTTCATTTCGCCGTTCCTTTTTTCACCGAGACAACCCGACGGATAAATTCTTATCTTAGGAGAAAAAAAAAATATTTTACGGTTGACGATGAAAGTTCCCGACGAGAAATTCGATACTTTTTAAGATCAGTTTTTAGAAAACTTTCTTCTCTAGGAAATCGAAAGCGGTTTGCACGAGACATTTTTTGTTTACGTTGGATGGATATTGCGATGTAAAAACATTTTGCGGTCCATTGTGGAAAATGTCAAGAAGTTTTTAGGTTTTTCTTTCATTTTGGATTGAGGTTTTTTTTTGGAAATGTGGAGAGTTTAATTGGATTTTTAAGGAAAGCTGTAGGATGGAAGGGTATTGACCTTATCGGAAGCTTAAATGACTGAGTGAATGTGGTTTCTATTACAAAAAAGAATCTTTTCACAAAGAGATTTTAAAGAATAAGGAAAACTTTTTAGCGTGAATACCCGAACAGCACTTTTATTATTGCCAGCATCAATTACCTGATGGTCTAAAAAGAATCTGAATAGAAGCTGTTTTTTTTATTCAACAATAAAATTGTTGACAATACCCCCAAAGCTTTCTCGGCTTGACTGGGGGGGGAGGGGTTGTCGTTACAGAAAAATAAAAAACAAAAGAATCACATTGAAGCAGGTTCAGGGGGAGCCTATTGAATAAGTAGGGCACTGCCGATTGCAACTCCTTTCTCCCAAAACCGTTTATATACCTCGGCCTCCCCCCCCCCTCAACAATTGGTGGAACATCCACGAGGATTCGACGTGGAATTGAAGATCTTCTGAAATTCGACGTCGAATCCTCGTGGAAATTCCACCAGTCGATGTGGGGACCATGTGGATTTTAAGATCAATTTCAAGAATTCCACCAAATTGATCTTGAAATCAAATTTGCTGTCTGAAGCTGTTCCGTACCCTGTTGAGTCTCATTACAAATCTCTTCTGTTTTTGAAAAGACACATCCAACACCGGAAATACGTAAGCATTTTTTATACAGTATATTATGCTTATTTTCAAGATGCAAAAAAAATTTTTCTTTTCTTTTAGAGTAAGGTTTGATCCCGAAATAAAAAACCAACAGTCTCGCTAAGAGTTTTCACAGAGGATAATTTCTGCTAAAATGAATTTGAAAATGACTCTAGAATATCAAATTAGCAAGTTGCAGCTTCCACCGATTGTTGCTTGGACACCGACCTATTACTTAGCAGATGTAACAATCCGTACCGGTGTCCCCCAAATTTTTTCCACCGTCCACCAAAAAAGTCTTGAAATCCACGTGGAATCCTCCGCTCCGCCTCCACCTTTCCAGATTGTGTGTGCATCTCTGCATACTATTCAGAGTACTAAACACCCCTCAATTTTTCTTTTTGAGCCATATTGATTCATTGGACGCTAGCTACCATAAAAACTTTAGCAACAGCGGCTCTGACGAGTGATCTTATACTAAAGCTGAAAAAATTAAGCTTTTAAAAAACAATGAACACCCTATTTTATCATTTCCTGTCAAAGAGCGAAAACTCGATCACTGACACTTTTGTGGTAAATAACCTCACCATCAATCCTAAATTCCTTCTTCCGCATTCGACAAGTTTACAAATGCAAAACACCTATGCAAATATCATCAACAAAAATTTCGTAAGAACCGAAACCAAACCTGACGGTTTCTTTTTTATAAAACCCATAAAACAAGTAATCAAACCGTCCATCATTTAATTAAATTCACACCAATTTTAAAAACGATCATAAACTCTCTGAAAACGACCCGCCATAACCAATCAAATCTCCCTAGGATTTCGCCTCAACAATAACTCTTCAATCAATTCGCACGTCTATCAACTAAATCATTACCATAATTATCGCGTCGGAACAAGTCGGCGATAAATTGCTCCCGGTACCGCTTCCGAAAAAAACGTCTGGGATTGCAAGGCCCAAGGTTCGACAAAATCAAATTGCAATCCGTATAATAATAAATGCATTAGGCTTCGATTTTATCGACCACTTGGCTGTAAAAATACTTTCTCCGAAGATGTACGGAGACTGACACCTCGGTCCATGGTCAGTATTCCAAGTTCATTCAAGTTTGAACGTGATTACAGAGTGATTACCGAATTACTAAATTCTAAAAAATTTAATTTGTTTGTCTTTTTTTATTAAAAAAAAAAAATAATGAATTATTTAAGTGTTTAAATTGGTGTTTAATTAATGGAAATTTTCCTTCCGATTTTAAAAGGTGGGTCTGTACATGGTTTCTCGTGACATACGTTAAAACTGGTAACGCCTAAATCCATGAGAAATTGATGAATATATCTTGCAACGGAATTATTACCCAGCAATTAAATCAATCATCAGGAAATAAAACAAACATGCGTCTGGGTTGAATGAGAACTCGGGCCGAAAATTCAGACGGAAGACGAAATAAACGTTTTATGTCAATTACGGTCTTTTTTTTTTTTTAAGTTATCAATATGACAATAGGAACGATTGTATTGTTATTGTTCTGATTAACCGCCATAGGCTTACCTTTCACTTTTTTAACTTTCTAGTCAAATAATAACACCTCATATCCTCAGACGCTTCAATATACGAGGAGTAAAAAAAAATCGCCGGGAGGCGGATATGCAGAATAATTATGACAGGAAAATTTTAAAATTGATATAAAAAGCGAAATGTTTGATGAAAGAAAAAAAAATTGTAAAAGATGACATAATGATGTTTCTAGAAAAAATATTTCTAAATTGTAAAAGGAAGTTGGAAGCGTAATTCCTGTAATATAACAAAACGTGCGATGCCGTCAAAGTGTATATAACGACATTACAGCAAAGAACCAGAAATGATATTTAGAGCAAGGTCATGTTAACAAAAATTATTTGTCTCTCCCATTTGCATGTGATAGCCATGTCTTCTTTTCCAACCTTTGCCGTTGCTGTCTTTTAAACGTCATCAAGAAGCCCTCTCAGACAGGGAGACCTCTAACTAAGCGATTCTTTGACAAATGTCCCCTCGAGGGATGCCAAATTTAGAATTCACCGAATTGCTATGCCATTGTCGATGTTTTTTTCCTACCCTCTCTAAATCTGATTTTGGCAGCATCCCCCCAATACATATTAGTGCATGCAACAATCTAAACGGGTCGATGCCAAAATCAGCCTTCAAGCGTTATATTGTTCATGTCAGCATAAGGCCAATCCATCCCTACAGCTCCTCATATACACGTCGCTTACTCCATTCAATAATTAATATTCATAGAACTTCAACTAAACATTAGCCGGAAATTAAATAAAATGGAAAGTTGTCAGGGAAACCCATCGAGTAAGGAAGGAACAAATCCGGTAAAGCAGATGATAAAACATTTGTAATATAATTACTTTCTATATTTGTTTTTTCAGCTTGTAAGAAGCGGATAATCGTATAATGAAAGAATGGAGTTCCAAGTTTCGAGTAATTATTTTATCATCGACCGTATGGTCGTACTTGTGCATCGTGTCAGCTGGTGATCCAGGAAGACAGCACAGGAGAGTTTATACGAATGGGAATGAAATCGAAGATAATTCTTTGCAAGGTGAATGAAAAAGATACGGATAAAGAAGCGGAATCAATTTTTTTTTTTTTGAGATGATATTATATTACATACGGGTGTTTCAGGCGACGGAAAGAATAAGCCTCATGGCAATTGGATCGGATCAACGGGAAATGGCTTTTCTTTTGAAATCGACCGGCCTGGAAATGAGTCCTTTTCGGAAGTCAATAAGACGAAATTCTTTGACGAACTACGTAAGTGTTTTAAAGCTAATAGGGAGGTTTTTGATACGAATTTAGGAAAGGGAAGTAGCAGTACTCAAAGGAAAAGTTTTGGAAGGTTAGATATGATCGATGTAATGAGAAACTTTATTGAGAATTATAATCGAAGAATTTTCATTCGATTTAAGAATATTCGTGGGTTATATGCATTAACTCCTGTGAGTACTCCTTACGACATCGAAGCCTGCTCAGGCCCGTAGCCAGAGAACCAGGTTAGGAGGGGCACAAAATCTACTAGAAGGGGCTCCAAATGACCCCTTATAACATGGATGATAGGGAAAACACATGGGCCAAAAAATTTTCCAGGGGGGCCCAAGGTTCAGCTACGGGCCTGAGCCTGCTCTGAAAAATAAATCACTAAATTTTGTGGGAAACCTTAAAAACGATGAATAGTTTTTCCTTATTTGATTTCATTGATACTATACTTTAATAAACCTGTATCTAGCACTTTATACAGAATTTTATTTGGCCTGATTTACTTTCAAGCGAAGTTCGTAAATATTTTTGAATTTTCTAAGACTTCATCCAGGAAAAATAAAGTAATGCAGCTCCTTAGTAGGAGTTAATAAAATCAGAAAGTCAACCAACAAAAAATCAGAAAGGTGATTTTTTATTTATCCGTAAAGATATAAAAATAGCAGAAAAATATATGAGGAAAAAGCTGGCGATTTTTTGAGATTTGATAAAGATCAGTCTCGCGGTGGTTAGACAGGAGCCACAAGCTGATTTTTCCATTCAAACGCCCCACAGTGATTAAAATTAATAATTTCCCCGCATAAAATCAAAACCTAGTAATAAGTTTTGAGCTTCGAGATTTTCGGGGTCGCTGATTTAAAATTACAATACAAACCAGTTATAGTGTATCTGGGATATAGTGAACTTCCGGATATAGTGGACAAAGTCCAATTGCAATTTATATTTCAACAGGAAAGCAAACGTGTCTTTCCAAAAAATTACCTTTCTTGATCATTTCGACATCACATCATTGCTGCAATCTTACAGTAGTACTGATGCAGCTTAAGTAGAATCAAAGTAAGCTTAAGGGAAGATCGATAAAACAATAGATTCGACAAAAATCCGGAAGACGCCGAAATCAATTCAGACAACCACCAGAACTCAATTCAAACCGACAGGACCATAACATCATTACCAAGACAATCATCTCTTCACTACATATTAATGTCCCGTGAAATCTTAACCTAGTGATCACGTTGATAGGGAAATAAATAAATCCATAATTGAAAAATCGCTTTTAAAATTTACATCGGAATCAGAGCGGTCGTCCCCTTTCAGACACGCCATACTTTACTTCCTCACGGGGGGATAATAAAAATTCTAAAAAATTTTCACTTTGCCCGACCATCACAGGAAGATCAAAGGCTAAGGATCGACTTAACCCCCCCGAATAAATTCTCCATATCATCGCAGAGCAATATTAAACATAAGCATCATCCAACTGTAAACCAATTAAGAGCAAGAAAGGGAAAACAAGGTGAAAATAAGGGGAATAAGGGAATAACCAACATAGGGAACGATAGTTCATTTAATCCTTCATGCACGCTCCTGACCACCACATTTAACTGGAGTAAGAGAAAGTATTTTTATTGTTTTGTTTCGAAATGCTCTATCTCTAAAAAAAAAATAAATCCCTTTCTTAGCAATAAAGGAAAATCAAAAAAAAAATTTTTGATCAGGCGAAAAAATATGGCCATGTTGGATCATAACTTGTTCTTTCTATGGCTAAAAGTTGACCAAATTCATTACTCAATGCATTGTTCCAATAATCGCGAATCATCGTCTTCTCATTTTTTTTTATCACGGGCCTTTAGGCGACGGATGATTATTATTAATCCGATGAAATTCTTCTCCTCAATTAATACGTTTAGTAGCACTCGACACTGACAAAGACAAAAATGATTAATGATTTTTTAATTATTCGCAAAACGAAAAATGTTTTCATAAAAAATCTGAATAAACAAAAAAAAATTAAAGGAGATGTCACGTTTTGTGCTAAAGGTGAATAGACTAAATTAAATCGTGAATACCTGTCAAGTAGTCAAGACTCACTTATACCTAAATCGTAGCCGCATGTGTTTTGTTATTCTTTTTTTTTGTGAACTTGTTTTTGTTTTTAATATGACTCGGATTAATCGGTTTTTAATCCTCAATGGAACGTTATAACGTGTCAGTGCTAAAAGTTTTTCTCGCTCGATCCGGAGGATGTAACGTTATCAAAAAGAAACCTCCGACGAAATGTATCATTTCGTTTAATAAAAAATGGAAATCGTCCATAAAAATTTCGTGAAACATCGGATTAAATACAATTCCAACATTAGCATATTAATCGTTTTGTTCATCCTCTTCGAAATCATCATAAGAAATCGGATATCTTGTTTGGAGACAAAGAAAAAGGAGATTCGACAATATAGTAAAATAATTGACGGTAACGGTTATCAAGTTCCTTACGCTGACGACAGTATAACCAAAGAGTTAGTTAGTGATTCAAAATGTGATCTCAATTCGGGGAGTGATCTATGCCGGAGGCAAAAACAAAAAGAGGATGACGCCCTTAAAGATCAAGATCCTCAAAACTCGGAAAATTGGTTAAGCTATACGGGAAATCCGGTAGTTTTTAGGGAAGAACGGGTGGATAGTAATTATAGTGGTATCGATGAAGGTAGATCGTCGTTTAACAAGAACAGATATGAGGAAATTAAAATCCTCGAAAAATTACAAAGGATTAGGGATAATAAAATCGCGGATGCTCCGCGAGGCGTGCAGGATCAATTTATAGAAATGTTAGGCAATAGTAAGTTTTCATCCTAAACGCTGAACAGGATTTTTCCGGCGCGACTCTAACATCGTTTTCTGGTTTTTTTTAGTGATCCCACAGACGTGTTGGTACAAAGGCGCCAAATTCGACTGCGGATTATCGATATCATGCGTGTTAGCTGGCGGGAAACCTCTTGATTTGTGTTCGGGCGGGATGATTTGGTCGTGTTGCGTTTCGCATGAGAAAGTTGCGGCGAAAGATCCGAACGTCGGTGCTCTCCACAACGCGAGTAAGTACATAAATAATAATTAGGACAGATTCGCAGATTTTTGCTCTAAAGAGCAGAGGAAAAAAAAAATAAAACCTACTCTTGCGGATCAAAGAATGCGTCTCTCTGTGTATGAATGTGAAATGAGCATGATTTCGAAATGACGATCTCATACTCATTTGATTTAGGTCTCCGGATGTCAAGTGAAAGTGACATCGCCGAAAATGTCGCAGTCCGTAAGTTGAATGCAAGGCATGTCTTTATTACATAAAATTGAGGTATTATTTGATTAACGAATTGTTAATCTGTTTTTAAATGCTTCTACAAGTGAATCAACTGTAACATCTTTAGACTATAATGAACATAAGAAAAAGTTGATGTCTTGAAGGATTCTAAAATTCAGACCGAACATCAAAACAAGAAATTTTACTCCGGGTGATCTCAAAGGGCTTACGTTCGATGCAAGCTGCTTAAGAGAAGGTTTTTTGTTGCTCTCTTGGTAAATTCAATCCTTGAATAAGGTTGACAAGGACGGGAAAAGTCAGAAAAGAAAAGGATGTTAACAATATCCCTTACAAAAGGAAACTTCAACGATTTTTTATGTGTGCAAGTTACAACCTGTCGAGAGTACGCTATAAAAAACTTGTAATAATCTTATCAAAAGAATTTAGAAGACTTCAATTGGTTAACAACCGAATAAATGGGATTTTTATTCAATTTTACATATTTTAATATCATGAAGAATGAATTAGCCCCAAGTTGAGCTCAGGAAAAAATTAGCTGGGAAGGATATTAGTGAATAGCGTTTAGTTGCCAGGAAAATTTGATGATAGCCACTAACTAGATCAAAGCTAGAAACAAAAATTCTGTCCTTTCATTTGCTAGAACGCATTCTTGACATAGAAGTGACCAAGCCCAGTGGCGTTTCTAGTGCTTTTTGCACCCCCTCCTATGAAGCAATAAAATCAGGAAAGAAGGTTGGCAATCAAACATTCAAAGCATTACTTTGTTCTTTTCATATTAGCTCTAAGTCTAGTCTGAGCTAAAGTAGCTTTGCTCGTATTTTTGGCGCCTTTTTAAGACTGACCTAAAAACGGTACTGTCCGAGCATACGGTTTCTTTTTAGAAGTTAAATCACGAAAATCAACAAACAAGCAATAATCGCTGTTTTCTAAAAAAAAAATTGGAAAGCATTGGATATTCAATATACAAAAAGGCATTTAATTTTTCTCTTTAAAAGAGAAAAAATTCGTTTTATAAGTGTAAAAGAAAATAATTCAGGAGCTGTCAGATGTACCTTTTAAGTCTTACGGACAGCAACGAAGGAGAATGATTAAAAATCAGCAGCAATATATAAAAGTCAGCCGGCGTCTAAATCGAAAAAAAATCTGGGGCACCTTTACCGGAACGAAACTAAGGATACCTTTTGAGTCTCGCAATTTTTTAGTCAGAAGCTTTCCCTGCTTTGAAAATTTTTGCTCTTTAATATTTTTCCAATTAAAAATTTTTCTGATTAAGAATTTTTTCCTTCGTATATATTTTTTTGTTCTAGGATTTTTCATACTTGAGAATTTTCTCTACTCGAAAATTTTTTTAGGTTGAATATACTTTAGCTGCCAATTTTTCAGGCAAGACTGAAGGACTTAACCCACGCAAAACTACGATCACTTGATTTCAATTATTAGCAATTTAGAAGCTGGGAAATGAAAATTTAATATCCTCTAATGCTTTAGTAAAAAATTTATTACACACGGTCGAGGATTAACCTTAAGCAATCATCAAAGAGAAAAATAATTAATCGGATTACGAAGGAGAAATAGTTAGAAAAGGTTTCGGATTAAGGAAAGTAAAAATTATCAGGGGTATGTGAAAATACCATCTAAATGAACTTGGCAGGGTATTCGCAGCGCCGGTTTTATAACCCCTAGTACGTTTTTTTGAATAGGGTATTTTCTGCATGTTTGCCTCATTTCATTGAGTACCTTCTTATGTAAATGTGCTTGACACGATGATGTCTCTTTTCTGAAGAGAATGATTTTGGATTTTCGAGGTGGTGTAGTGAAAGAGAAACCTTACGGTTTAATCTTTTATGACAATACCCATATTTAGGGTTATAGATATTGCATCGGCCTCATGATGACGGCAAGCAGCCAACCAATGCACCGAAGAGGAAAGAATAAATTTTAAATATTTAATGAAACTTCCTTGGACATTTTCGGTACGAAAAAATTCGTCCAACTCGGGGAAGTTGTCCATGTTACAGAAAATGTAAAAAAAATCGTTTTTTTTAAAAAAAAAAAGGATCGTTTTTTTCCTTTTATAGACTCCCGATGATGTTATTTTAAAACAAAGAGTAAAAGTTTTGAAGACTTTTGAAAAAGCTGGTAAATTTCGCCTGTTTTTCTCTAGCCAAAAATTTTCAAGTTCAAAATTGGAAATTTTTGTTCCCGAAGTAGCGATTTGATTCAATGTTTTAAGAAATTTTATGCTTAAAAACTTAAAAAATGCATTTTCCCCCGGGGATGTCCAACATATAGCAAGCAAAATTCATTAAATCACGGTAAAGGGGTGTCCTACTGTAGGTACAGGGTAGGGAGGTGGCCAAGATATCCCTATTCTTATACATTGCACACGAACAAAATCGTCCAATATCAGGGGCGTCGTTTCAGCTCCAGCTTGGAGGGGGGGGGGGGGGCAAAAATAAAAATTCTTGGGGGGGACAAGAAAAAATTTTTTGAGGAGAGCAAAAAACTGAAGAAACGGAACGTTTCTGACGTTCCGGGAACGTGTGTCCTATATGGGGATCTCAGAATCTTGGAAGGGGGGGGGGTGAACTGCCCCTGCCATCCCCCCCCAAACGACGCCCCTGTCCAATATAGGGGAGTTGTCCTTAGTAGAGAGGTGTCCAACAAGGGAAGTTTCACTGTACGTAAAATAAAAATATATCATTTGATTAAAAAGAAGTTGTTTACAAGAAAAATTACCAAAAGGTGTAAACTCAAAAAAAAAAACATACGACATTTATCTTTCTTTTGAATAAAGAACATACGATCACTCTAACAGAATAAACATCACGAGCTGTTTGGTGATGTTTTTGCAAAAATAGCAGATTAAAATCAAGAATTTAGTCATGTCACATTACAAAATCTGAATTCTAAAAAATGTGTCTGCGACGTATAAAAAAAATCCGATGATAAAAAAATTTAATTGAAAATGTGGCTTCCCCGTGATTGAAATCAATGCCTTTGATTTTATGTATTTAGAAAAATTTCCATGATTAACCATGTATTATATTTGAACAAGCCGTCAACTAGAGTTTGACGAAGCGAACAAAATCATGCATCACTGTATTGTAAATAGAGTAGCCATTTTTTAAAGGCGCGCGTGGCTTTAGTATAAGAAAAAAATCATTTTAAAAAAGCTTGAGAATCGCTATTAGTTAAAAACCAATAATACAAACGCTTAAATTCATTCATCGATTAATCAATCATTAACTAACATAATCTCATTTTTTTTTTTTTCATTTAACAGCCATGCAATTTATCATGAATAACCAACACCACATCAACCGTTTTACAAGTAACAATGGCATCCATTTCACTAACATCAACCAACATGGAAATGAACAATCGACGTCCGAAACAATATATCCCAGCGTATATTCATTGAACAATAAAAATAAGAAACCAAACGGGCTTTCAATATTAATAAACACCGATAAAAAATTTCACGTTTTCCCGAACGTTCCCAATCTCGACATAAACAAACCGACCGCCGGAACCGAAAACCCTCACGCGTTTTTCGATAGGAACCAAAATATTTACAACGGGAACAAAAACCCAAACAATTACAATTACTACAATAATTACAATAATCAAAACTCCGTTACGAAACGGCCGTTTTATTATTACAAGCCATCGACTTATAAGCCGGATTATTATAATAAGCCTGAGTACGGTAAGCCGGATTATAATACGAAGCCGAATTATAATCAAGGGTTTTACCATCAGAATAATAATTACAATAGTAATAATAATAATTTTCATTCTCAAACTCATTTTACCAATGGAGGATCTAATAATCCACATTCGGGTAGCCATATCTACGCAACTAATTCTATTTATAATCATAATAATATTAATAGTAATAATCAAAATGTTAATAATAATAATAAGCCGCAATCCGCGTATGATCATTATATAACGAGTACGTCGAGACCGGAGATAATTGTACGTCCTCAGGTGACGACGGAAGTATCGCCTTATTACGATGGAGAAGATGAACAAACAATGCAGAATCTTGGACATACTCAAGGATTTCGGGGTAAATTTTTTAAAAACGGAATGTTATAAGCACATGGTTTCTTATTTTTTTTTGCACGCTTTGCTAAATATGCGAATCACAAAATTCAAAATTAAATTAGATAATGAATATGCACGGTTTGAATCCTTCTTTGAATAAAAATTTCACCTAGATAAAGTTGGCGCCAAGAGGAGTACGTGGCAATGTCTTGAGAATCCTGGTGTGGGGTCCTGCAAAAGGCCGGATTTTTATAAACTTTAGGACAATACTCTTAGACTAGGCCAATAAGAAACAACATGCTGAGGTCGATTCTATCACTGAGCCCGGGCTAAATTTCTTTTTGCTGCCCAATTGAATATGAGTTCTTTTTCACGCCTGTAATCTTTCCTCTGCAGTGCCTGCAATGTCTGCTTTTGGAATGTGCCTATATCGCTACGGCAAATGCTGTGACCACAAGATTCGAGGCCCCATGAGCAGAGGAGATGAAGAAGCTACACGATATCAAAGCGTAGGAGACTTGAATAATTGGCACAATTAAACGCATCCAAAACTACCGCCTCTTGTAGCTAGTGGTGGAGGGCAGATCAGGCGCAGACCAGGTCGTAAAAAAACATTCTGGCTCAAGTATTTAAGGCCGTGGCTACCTAACTCCGAAATCGGATCGAAAAACTAACTAAATACTTTCGAAAGTCTCAATCTATGTGATGATCGGCTACAAAATTCTTCCTACACTCTAGAACTATCCATATGGCGTCATATACTCACTTACTCTGATGGCTCTACAGGACTTGTAGTCCTACTGCCGCAGTTACCGCCGCCTTCTATTCGACTCGATTGAGAGCCACCCTCTCTCCTACCACCAGGCGTTGGGCATCCTCCCTTACGTTGTCCGACCACCGTTTCCTAGGCCGCCCCGTCGGTCGCCCAGCATTCACCCTCCCATTCATCGCTGTGACAATAGCCCGCTCTGCCGGCGCTCGCACCACATGACCTGCCCACTGCAACCGCCGCGATTTCACGACGCTCGTTATCCACGACTGCTCAGTGAGGTTTTGGATATCGCGGTTGCTACGTTGTCGCGGCCGACCGAGCGCGGGGTCCCATATTGGGCCTACGATACACCGCAGGACACGATTTTCGAACACGAGAAGGGGATTCTGGTCTCGCACCGTAAGACTCCAAGTTTCGCACCCATATAAAACCGGGACACCAGCCGGCTGGTGAGAAGACGACGCAAGGCGAAATAAGCTCTGTTGCCGCACTGAAGCCTGGCCGTGACCTCATATGGCGTCATATAGTTTACCATAAAACAGTGTAAATATCTTCGAAAAACCTCCGAATTTCGGAGTAATGTAACCACGGCCTAAGAGGCCTAGATCCAATATCACTTCTTTCGTTCGGCGGCCTCCAAGGTCAGAATCGCCATGATGAAACCCGATTTCCGTCGAGGAAAGTGGAGAATTCCTCCTCACGTTGTCCGTTTGCCGTTTCCTATGGCTCCTCTTCGGCCTCACAGCATCCACTTGCCCATTCGTTGCTGTGACGATGGCCCGCTCCACACTGGTGTCTGAACTACATGTCTTATCCCGCTGCTCTCTTCTTTAAACTCCAGTTCCACGATAGAGATTGTAAACAATCCTAGAGGCAGCCGAAAGCTTTTACCTTGACTTCTTCAGCCGTGAGGACTTCTTTCGACCTAAGCTGTGGCTACCTCGATTTCTTCACTAGTTGCAGGATCCTCGTCGCGAAAATATGACCGAAATACTCTAGTCTTCGACTCCCGACATTCTAGAAGACCACCATCTTCTTCCCTATCTCTTCCTCCATCTATAGCTGCCCTCTAAAATTTTTGTGGCGTCTCTATCACAGGATCAACCCTGCCACTGAATGCAGCTTAACCGCCTGTTATTAACTCTTCGGAAAACGATAACTCCAACGGACGTAAAACTCGAAAATTGCACTTAGGAAATCCCCAGATACGGAAACGTCAACAATAACTTGCAAAAGGTTAAGGGAGAATTCAATTACGACCTTTCTCGCGGTTTACACTAAAGCTTTAAATTTTCAAAAAAATATTTTATTTACATCTTTCCTCTTTACCATCCCATCCATCCTAACTCCTCTCGCTTTTACAATACACGATGTCGACCCTTTTTTTGTTTAATTATCGGGAATCAGGGGTTCCTAAAATACATCATAATCGCTTTTGCATGAATCTAAAAAAAAATCTTCCGTCAGTGCATGAGTGACCAAGAACAAAAACACGAAAACACTCAGATTGATACCTTGACTAATTTCTACAATTTTCAAGCTCCCCTTTTAAACGGTTCAGAGAACTTTTAATTAATGCAGAAGTTGTCACGGTAGATTGTTTCGTTTTCATACAAGGGGATGAGGCGAGTTCACCGGCCACTTCTCTTTCAAGGGCAACAAGTTGCGTTAACGCAATTTTTTTTAAAATTTCCTTAATGTTTTGTTTTTAGGCTGTGGAGAACTTTACACTCGTAGTAATCGAATCGTAGGGGGTCATTCCACGACGTTTGGGACACATCCATGGCAAGCGGCGATAATAAAATCAGCGTTTTTAGCAAAAAAATTATCGTGCGGAGGTGCGCTCCTTAATCATAGATGGGTTGTTACTGCAGCTCACTGCGTTGCCACGTAAGTTTTTTCGCACTTTTTTTTTTCCAGCTGCGGCTAGAAATGATTTTGGGTAGAGGCCCAAACTGAACCCATTGACTTTTTCCAAATCGCGGGTTTCTTCTTCTTCTTTCAACTTATATCCGTCGACTCCCTCAACCTTTGCCACACTTCCGTGTCTCGGGCCAGGGTGAAGAATTCAGTTACTCGTGTAACTTTTTGACCCACGTTTTAGGGTACCTAACTCAGTTTCTTTTGTTCTCTTGCTTGTCCTACAATTACAGAGTTTGTAGCCCAACCACCTGATCATAGACGCATCCTCCACTTCGGCACAGCCTGCATCCATGGAGTCCCACCTCAACCTTGACCTTTTCAATAATCTGCAGCTTGTTGGCCGCATACCTAGAGCTCTCCTACTAGTCCACCAATTATTGCCTACCATATTCATTTTATACAAAAGCACTAATTCCTCTTTTTCCCTTTACAGAACTCCCAACAATAATCTTAGGGTAAGATTAGGAGAATGGGATGTTCGAGATCAATCCGAGAGGCTTAATCACGAAGAATACGGGGTCGAAAGGAAGGAGGTAAGATATTAACTGAACAAAGTGCAAGAACGGCACTTTTTTAATGCTTAGCTTATGGCACAAGTGCCCTTCATGCCCTTAACTCCTCATTTACAATCATCATCAATTACTCTAATGTCAACATTCGTTCTGCAGGTTCACCCGCAATACAGTGCGACCGACTTCAAAAATGACGTGGCACTCATCAAATTGGATAAGAAAGTCATATTTAAGCATCATATTATCCCGGTTTGCTTGCCGGAACTTAATGTTAAATTGGTAGGGAAAACGGCGACCGTTGCAGGATGGGGAAGGACGAGACATGGCGTGGCAACGGTGCCGACCGTTTTACAAGAAGTAGACGTTGAAGTAATACCGAACGAAAGATGCCAACGGTGGTTTAGATCAGCAGGGCGTAGAGAAACAATTCACGATGTGTTTATATGCGCTGGGTTCAAGGAAGGAGGACGAGACAGTTGCCAGGTAGGTGATATGTTGGATTTAGCGACCAAATAATGTAAGCGATAAATCCCTAGAAGATCAGAGGTATGCGAGGCTGTGTTTCGATTTCTTTGGTTTTTCGCGTCACCTGTTTGGAAAACCAGTGAGAAAAATAGAAAAGAAGTTCTATTAGATTCAATGCGGTCAATTTCCCCGTTAAATTTAATTGGAAACCAGGTTCCATTTTTCCCCGGGACCTCTACACATCAATACAAAATCTTTCTTAAACGAATAAAACCAGATGCAAGCCCTTAGGTTTAATAATATTATACATTTATTCAACAAACATTAATTAATATTTTAAAAACCTTATTTACTTTCAGGGAGATTCAGGTGGACCCTTGACAATGACAATCGACGGTAGAAAAACATTAGTAGGACTCGTTTCATGGGGTATCGGCTGCGGGCGAGAACATTTACCAGGAGTTTACACGAACATACAAAAATTCGTACCGTGGATTGATAAAGTTATGGTTTGAGGACATTGAAAGACTGCAAAAAAAAAAACTTTAAAAAAAGCTCAGGAATATTTATTTCAAAAAAAATTTAAAAAATGAGTTTTTTTCCTATTGCCAAAGCTAACAATTTTTCATTGGAAAATTTTTTAAGTGGCCGGTTGATTCGGCAAAAAAAATCCCGAGATGAAAAATTTTTGTTTTATTTCAAAGAAAAATTTGATGTGAGTAAATGTTTTTTATTTCGGGGTTTCTTTTTAAAAAAAAACTTGTTCAGCGCCTTTTTTAAAAATTAGTTGAAAAATGTTAACACGCTGTTTTTTTTACGACTTTTTAATTTATTTTTTATTTATGATTAATGTATTAAAGGAAAAAAATATCGATATTTATTCGTCCTGCGTCATTTATTTTTAAAAAAGTGTAATTATGACGTCGAGAAAAATCTTATCGATTATAAAAGATTGTTATCAGAAGAATCGTGTTACTGTTTTTTTCTTAATTCTAATGCAACATCAGATAACGACAAAGGAAATGAATTATTTTTAAAAAATGAAATATTTTCAAACGTCCTGTTTTCTCATTGAAGAGAAAAAAATTTATAAACCCGCATTTTCGTATTAATTATCTCTGCTTCCTGTCAATATTGCAATATTCAAGAGCTGTCTTACCACGTACTAGACAGTTAATGGATGCTAACAACAAAAGCGATACATTCATTTATGCAACAGACATTTTTTAATTTTAAAAATTAAAGTTTTAAACAATGATTATTCGAATTCCACGAGATAAATATAATAACCTCCATCGATTACTGGAGGGCATAATATTTGAGAATATATAAAAAAAAGGTCAGTTTGAAAATTTACTAAAAGGTAAATTTTATTATCGCGTATTCAAAATTTTTAGAAAAGAGGATCCCCTTTTAGGTCTTCTCAGACTGCACATTCCATTGAAATAAACGTGGTTTCTATCGTGCAAATAAGTTGAAATTAAATTATTTGGTTCTTTTTGTCTCGTCCGAAAGTAGTCGTTATTACGCGTTTAACATTCAACAGGCAAATGAAAATAATCAGAGATAGATAAACTAATATTGCTGCAAATCAAACTGGATGAATCAGACATTTCGTTTTAATTATTTCAATATGAATAGTTAAAATTTTTTTTTGTTTCAATCGATTGAAATGAATTGCGATCAGGAAAAAAAAACCAAACAATTGTCATGAAAAAATTTTGGCGCGCTTTTTTTGAGGAAAAAAGATGTGAAACAGAGCGTCCGGCCTTGTAAAAATCAATGACGAAAATTCATCCTGAAAATTCCGATGACGGCACGTAAGGAAGAAGAATGAGCGAAAAATCATCTTGGCACACTTTAGCCGAGCAAGTTGTGACCTGTTCAACATTCTATTATACTAAAAAGCTTTAAACTCTTTACTACCGGGAAGTCCCTTTTCAACCCTCGCGATAAAAAACGATAGTCCCTTGAGTTTTTGATTTAGATATGATCGTTTATTGGTCTGCCTACCTTTTTAAAATCCTTTTCAAGCTTCCTTTTTCTCAGAAAATAAATTTATCAAAAAAAAAATATTGTTTTTATACAACATTCAAGAAACTATAAACACAAAACATCAAAAGTGCGCAAAACTTTTAGACTTTGCAATAGCAGAGTTCTTCCACGAATATTTAGGCTGCAAATTTTGTTTAGAAGAATCATTCTCAACGTTCCTTGTTATTTTTTTTTTTCGTTTACCTGTATTTCGCTCGAATTTAAAATACTTACTTTTAGCAAAAAAGAATTTTGTTTTTTTTCTGCTTCATAAAACAAAAACATTCACCCTGTTTACAGAAAGATAGTCGGCAACGTTTCATTTCAAAATATAAACACTAAAAAACGAGACCAATCCCAGGTTTCAGCTTTTACTTGTTAAAAACTGTAGGTATTATTGGTATCTTCATCATTTTCCTAGTAATTCGTGTTTCAACATGTATAACACAAAAAATCAGCCTCTAATCGAAACCCAGAAGCAAATATGAATCCTGATTTCTCACTAAATTTTTAGCTGCGGCTACAATTATGTTTTCCATTCAATCTTTTAAAATGGAATGGATTTGAATCGTTTGGTAATGTGACGGGGACGGCAAAATAATTTCATAATCGGCTCTTTTATTTAAAATTTGTCCAAATATTCCCACGGCGACTACCTCTCATTTTTTACATTTATTAAAATCACCCACGTCTACATAAAAGCTAACCAAAAGTTGTATAAAAGCTCGTTGGAGTAATCAATCAAATTAAAGTAGACTAAACTAATAAAAACCCAACCCGACAGCACTACACGAGGCATTAGATAACGTAATACACCAAACCAATCTTCAAAAGTAAGTTTTAATATTCTATCGGTTGTATTAATTACTTTAGTCAGCTAATTAATAAAAACCTAATGGACAGCAGGTACATCCTTTGGGATATTTTCACCGTTCCACAATCATATCAATTATTTACCTTTCATTAAAATCGTGCTTACGTAATACTTGAACGGCCCCTAGTGATAAGATTCAGCGGATAATATATTGTCGCATGAAGATAATCAGTCTAATCAGTCGTTCGCGAATTGAACATGAGGAACATAATTTTGATTTTTATTTGCGCTATCGCGCTGTATAAGTTCAACTACGTCTTAGGTATAAACATTATTAATAAACATTATTAATTATCAATAAACATTATTAATATTCTCCATTTTACTTTAATTTACAAAATTTTAGGACTACAGTGCTACACATGCACATTAACAGTCGGAGAAGATGAAAAGGATCCCGATTTAACTTGCTTGAATTCCCCGGCTAATGTATCAGAGCGACCAACCACAAGTTGCCCGAGCCGGATGAAGTATTGTACGATCGTCAGGAATGATTATAAAGACTCACGTAAGTTCTACTGGGAAAATCTATTTTAGTTACAGGGCAATCTTACAAAATGTCTGTCCATAATTTCAGAAAGAATATCATCAATGATAAGAACCTGCGAGGAAAACCCAATAGTGATGAACGATGACGTAGAAGGTGACATATTCATAGCTCACTATCGTTCCTGCACTAAAGATTTATGTAATGGCGGAGATGGAATTACTTACAATGAAGTAAGTATTGATGGTAACTGGAACGGCGGAATAGGAGGAAAAATAGTTCCAGATAGAAGCTCAGCAGAAAGTATGACGAAAGTAAATGTTTTTCTTTAGAGACTATGCGGATTAATATTTATACATTTTGGAATTACAGGCGATTAGAAGGGATTAAGACTTGGACGTCTAAGATACAATATCAATTCAAATTCACAATAAGGACCTCAATAATACGATAAGATATTCATATCAGTGATTGTGATAAATTAATACTGAAATAAAATAAGTATAAGGAGAAATGTTGGCTTAGATCGATTTTATTTCAATTTTATTTCAACGTTCCTGATCCTAAGAAGCTTCAATAACTGTTAGGAGAAAATTTAGCTTTAGAAAAAAAAATTGAATCATTCGTTTATGGCAAACGAAAAAACTGTGGCAAACCGGGGTGGCCGTGGTTCGTTTATGACAAACTGTGTTCAAAAACTTAATTACTATATCAAAACCTAACGATTAAACTGTACTACCTCCGGTTTGCAATTGACTCCGGTGTCGCGGGAACCTTGTATAGTATAGTACAAATAGTACAAGATTTGTACTATATGAATTCATCAAGTTTATAGAACTCTTCCCCCCCCCCCACCAACTAATTTTTAAACAATTTCTTAAAGTTACTTTCCCCCTTTTTTACTTTTAATTCGCTAGGCAGACGATTAAAGTAAATAACCCCGCATTGCTTTTAAAAATTTCGAGCCTACAGCAGGGTAAATAAAAAGCAGTCGCCTGCCAAGTTTTTCTACAATGGTGATCCCCCACAGTAATTCCCTACTCCACTCGCAGAACATGAAGAGTTGAGTCAAATAAGTATAGGGACGGCACAGTAAGTAGACCATACCTGGCAAATACTGACCTCCCCGGGCTCCCCTGGCTTTAGGTCAGCTATTATACGCATAGCTTCCTTTTCGAGTACAAACACCTTATTCAGGTTAGAATCAGGCCCGCCTACTACCTACTCAGACCCGTCTACTCATGGCATTGATAATCTGCCTTGTGGCAGCAATCAACCAGCCAGTCTTGAAAATTTTCCATCGCTCAGCTGCGGAGCAAGTTCCACGTGTTTTCCCTAATTATAAAAGCTGTCAGAGCTGCGCTGCGGTTACGGTTCCTAGAAACTCCAAAAAATGTCTTCTTTCACCACCCACTGCAAGGCTAAGTATAGCAAAGTATTCCTTCTGCTTCAAATGATTTCCATACTTTTGGTTTCATTCATTTAAAAGGAAACTATTCATCAAGAGATATTTTCATAATCACAAGCATTCGACTTTAACATAAATATATAATCAAATCTGCCGAATCCTTTGATACGGAATTCCTAATCATTCGCGATAATGATAAGATTCCTCGGATAATGTATTGTCGCATGAAGTTAATCAGTCTTAATCAGTTGTTCGCGAATTGAACATGAGGAACATAATTTTGATTTTCATTTGCGCTATTGCGCTCTATAAATTCAACTACGTCTTAGGTAACGTACAATAAACACTTGTTATATTTTCTTTTTACTTTAATTTGAAAATTTTTTAGGACTCCAGTGCTACACATGCACATTAACAGTCGAAGAAGATGAAAAGGATCCCGATTTAACTTGCTTGAATTCCCCGGCGAATGCATCAGGGCGACCAATCACAAGTTGCCCGACCCGTATGAAGTATTGTACGATCGTCAGGAATGATTTTAAAGACTCACGTAAGTTCCACTGGGAAATCTATTTTATTAACAGGACAACCTTACAGAATACCTGTCCATAATTTCAGAAAAAGTATCATCAATGAGAAGAGCTTGCGATGAAAAACCAATATTGATGAACGATGACGTAGAAGGTGAGTCATTAATAGCTCACTATCGTTCCTGCACTAAGGATTTATGTAATGGGGGAGATGGAATAACTTACAACGAAGGAAGTATAGATGGTAACGGGAACGGCGGAATAGGAGGAATATTAGTCCCAGATAGAAGCTCAGCAGAAAGTATGATGAAAGTAAATGTTTTTCTTTTGGGACTTTGCGGACTAATATTTGTACATTCTGGAATTACAGGCGATTAGAAGGGATTAAGACTTGGACGTCTAAGATAGAATATTAATCCAAGTTTACGATAAGGACCTCAATAATACAATAAGATATTCATATCAGTGATTTGTGATAAATTAATATTAAAATAAAATAAGTATAAAGAAAAAGTTTAGCTTTAGAAAAACTAGGGGAATAGCAGTCCGGGGAGGACTACTCACTTTCTCGCTGTCGGGGTGTAGCTTCATTCGATTAAGGCATCATTGGAACTTGGGAGGTCGGGAGGTCGGGGGATGGCTTGAAACCAGGAAATGGACCGAAAATTTAAAATCCCTACCTATTAATTAGTCGGAATCGAGTGCCATATCACCGCTATTTGTAAAACTTCAAAATTTTCGGTTTTTCAGGATTTTTCGGAAAGGCCGAATTTTTACGAAATATTGCTAAAGGGAAAAGTTGTTCCGGTCATGGTAGGGTCAGGTATCTTCACACAAAAAATAAGAAAAATCGTTAGAGCTGTTTTCGAGAAAATCTTTGAAAATTCATTGTTTGGCCTTTTTCGGCCCTGCCAAAGTTCTAAACTTGGCAGGGTTGCCTTCAAATCACAAAATAAACCGAAAATTTGAAATCCCCGACCATTTTTAAGTCGAAGTCGAGTCCCATGTCGGCGCTGTCAGTAAAACTTAAAAATTTTCGGTTTTTCCGGATTTTCCGGGGAGGGCGAAACTACCTCAATTGTCCCAAAAAACATTATCTCTCATTTTCCAACCACAAACCTCACAAAACTCATATTTTCCAACTAAAATAACTTCAAGTATCTATTGTCAAACTTTTTATCGGAATATCGAGTTTTTCACTTTAACAAGCAGAAGATAACGAAAGTTGTATAAGAGAAAGAAAGCTAAATTCGATTCAGCAAAAAAAAAAAACATCTTAAAAAGTAAAACTATATCAAAATCATCCTCCTAAGAAAACAGGATCAATTAATTTGAATAATTTGGTAGATGACGAGTTCTGTGGACGGCGATCCTTTTTTACTCCTGGCAGGGTGCTAATTTCACTAAAACCCCCTTCTCCTTTTGCACCCGGGCTTGGGACCGGCGACAGCAGAATGCGAACCCTGCGAAGGATAGTCGGGTCCGCAATGAGAACCATGCAAAGGAGGCGGTACTGGCTGGACCAATAAAAAGAACGGATCCTGGTAGCCAAGTACGAGCTGCCCGAGGCACCCATCCCCCCTGTCGCCCACCTAAAAAAGTGAGAGGAAACGTGGCTGTCATCCTCACAAGAAGACGGCTGATTTCCTTAATAAACAGACCGAAAGGTTTCTAAAAAGGCAGAAAAAGAAAAAGATGGAGGTGATACATGTTCTAAAAAAAACACCTAAAAAGAATTACTTCTTCCTTCTTTAATCAACCGCCGATGAGTTAACAAATCCTCAACATTGTAAATGTATCATAACAAGCATGTAAAATGGTGCGCAGGATCAACTGCTAAATAACTAGCGTCGGTTTTCGTTGAACACTAACAGTTCAGCGATATCCACCGTGTCGAGTAGCTGGAAGCTTTTCGAAATTAAATCGAAAGCTCGTCGTGCTTTCGAAAAAACTTACGAACTTTAAAAGAAATATTTATTTATAAGGTAAGAATGTTAAGTGGTTTGATGTGATTAAATATGTGTTAAAAGATTTTGGGCATCAGAATCGGATTTTTCCTCCAACTAGGTAAAAAAAAAAATTTTAATTTCGTGAAAATCCCTTTTTCTTATCTTGTTTTCACTGCTGGACATAATAAAAAATTTCCCCTGTTCGCGTCATTTAAATGAAATAAAAAAAAGTTAACGACCGTCGTAAAAATTTTGATTAAAATTCCAGCGTGAGAAAAAAGATTTGATAACCCCGTTTTCTCTTTTTTTTAAATGGATAATCCCTTCTCACTACACCGGACTTGAGATGACAACAGGCAAGTGTTTCATAATGCAGAGATAGAATTTTGATGGGTTAAATTAATGTCAACAAAATTTTAGCAGCACATAAAATGACGTGTGATGATATTAAGAATGATGGAGAGCTATCATGAATGAAATATCATTCCTGATGGATATTCGTACTCGAAATTTTAGGCAATAAAAGAAATTTCAAGATCAGAATTTAATTTGTTTTAAAATATCATTCATCATGCTCTAAAATTTTCAAAATCTTTCCCCGTTAAAATAATAGGATTGTCTGGAGAGACACGGCAAATTATAAATTATTTTAATTTCACTAAGTAAACTAAAGAGTTTATAACTTCGTTTTCTAACTCTCTTCAGAGACAGAAGGATATATTTTCTATTTGTTGATTTTATAAAACTGAAGGGAAGAAGAGTTTTTCACTTGTCACGAAGACCTTGCTTACCTAGTATCTTTTTTGTGTTTACATTGGTTTGAAGATGGAATAAAGTACCCTCAATTTTTTTGTCGAAAAAATTTTTCCAGGAAAGCTTTTAATTTGAGAAAAAGAAGTCTTGAACATGGCTCAAGCGTTATTGGCGGAAAACCGTGGTGCCCAATCAACCCAAGCCAAAGACATTAATCCCCCCCCCCCCCGTCCTCCCCTCTTAGGTGCGGCCAATTAGGAAATTAGTCGAGCAGACTAAAAAGTTTTCAGATAATTTATGGAAATGACTTGAGGCTCTAAAAAATTCTCTAAAGTTTGCCTGAGGAGTAAAGAAAACAGGTCCTTTTTAGAGAAAAAAGGGTGCACTATTGCTCCCAGTGGCGGGGGGGGGGGGGGGCACCAAGGGATTGACCCGGCTCTGCCGCTTTAGGCCCAAACAAACTCTGATCATTTGGACGAATATTTTGATCTGTTATAAAATTACTACATCACATTTTCAATAAATTAAGAGCCTCGCCATAAATCAAAAATATTTTTACTTAATAAAAGAAACTTTATCAAACATGTTTTCTCAAGAATACACTTACATCAAGTGGGGAAAATATGTTCAGACCTTGATTTTGAACAATCAATCAAAGGGTGTAAACAAGAATTGAATAAACGTTTTTGATTGATTATTTCCGGGAAAGTTCATAAGAAGTGAGGAAATGTGCTTGGGAGACCGTTTCACACGCCAAAATTGGAAAGAATAATCATAATGAAAAAAAAAAAAAGTGACACGCCATAAAAACTGTGATCACAACAAAAAAAAAAAAAAAAATACTTTGTTACAAAAGAATTGAATCGTGTTAACCTGGAAAAGCGACGAGACGAGCTTTTCCCTAACCCGATATTTTCACAATAAAGATCCTTATTAACAAAGAACTAAAGCTCGTCTTCATTAATCACTTAACGTTGCTTTTGTCTTTCCTCGTTCGACCATATGGAGTGGTCAGGCATTTATCATTTTTTTTTCCTAACTCTCTCGAATCGAAGGAAATTCTTTAAAGGGAAAAATCGCTTTATTATCATCTTCTTTTCATTATTATGCGAGGTGGGTTTCATTTTCTTACAAAGTTGAGGTAAAAAAAAATTGTGATTTTTTTTTTGATTAGGCGAGAAATTTTATTTATCAAATCGTTGACGTGGTTTTGACGCGGAAAAATGTAAGTGGTTTAGGCGCAGTGGCGTCTTTTGGAAGGGGGGTAAGAAATCCTTAAAGAGACCACAATCCCCCCCCCCTGAAATTTTAAAGTTAGCAAAGAACAGGAACTATTTTTTACTTCACTGGAGTTTACCCTTTGCGGATTCTCTTCTCGTCCCTTTAAAAAATCTGATAAACCGCCACTGTTCAAGGATTTTAAATAAGACTGGCAGAAGACCGCGTGGGATAATTTGCGATTGCACGTGTTGCTTTTTCCGTTTTAAAACAAATTGTTTTCGTTTTTTTTAAAGAGAATTTAGCGAAACGGGATTTTAAGAAGGTAAATCGCTATTAGAATTGAGTAAAGTATTTCCAAAAAAAAAAAAAAAAGAACGTTTACAGCCAAAACCCGGAGAACTGCAAATAGCACGAGAGAGAGATCGAAGTAAAAAATGAGAAGAAATGAAATGTAACTTTGGTGAATTTTTTAAAAGAAGAGGAAGGAATAAAAATATCATATTTCTTTTCTTCTTTTAAATCAAGAAAAAGGGTTTTTATATTTTTTGAATGGAAATCGAAAATAGACGTTAAGAAAATTTGTACTTCAGGGATCAAGAATAATATAACCTCTTTCTCCGAGGAAAAATTTTTAAAAATTGCTAAATAAAATATCCGGGGATTTATTCTTGGAAATTAAGTTTCCTCAAGCTAATACCTGTCAGCAAGATTCAGATCACTATCGAACTTTCAACACTTCGTTTTTGTTACGATTCTAAACCATCTTGAACTTGAAAGAAGTTGCCAATATTTTCTGGGTTCATTCATCTAACTTTTGATGATTATCTTTTTCCTATTACTGCCGAAGCAGTGACGGAGCCTGGAAAAAAATCTGGATGGGACCAAGGGTGGGCCACAAATTTTCATGTGTAATGTAACACTGTTCTTCCCAAATAGGTGAGTCCCCATCCGCCCCCTCCCCCCCTTGGCGCCGTCCCTAAGTCGACTCTAAGCCAATATCTTATTTAGCCTCTCAAACCCGCTATAAGAAATCGTCAACTGATTGCAGTCTAGACGACGAAATCAATCCGTAAGCAATATCAAACAAACTTTCTTAATAAACCTAGTAATATTAACATCCAAAAAGCCTTACGAGTATATAAGTAGCAATTACATTATATCAAAGCGATGCAAAAGCCTTAAAGATAGAGATTTAAACCCAAACCGAGAGCTATGGTTAACCCTTTCGTTTTCTCCTTTTAAATCCCTGGTCAAGGTCTAGAAAAGCAATCTGTTAAGGAAACCGCTGCAGCCATTAATCGTAATATTAACCTCAGACACGGTATGCCATTTGTTACTTTTAAGTATTTGTAAACCTCAAACAAGCTTTCACGATATTCAAAACTGAGTTATTTAAAAATTTAATTAAGGATGATGAGAATAAGCGTGGGGGAAAAAATTTAAGATGAAAAATCAAACCGGATCCTCGGTAATAAAATCCCAATTCCTTCGAGACAATAAAAAAAGAGGAGGGAAAAATGATCTACTTTGTTTACAGCAAGCAATTAGCGAAAGACTCTATAAGTGGATTGGTTGTAGGAAGTATTTACAAATGCGAAGAAAATAAGCAGCCTCAATTTTATTTACACGGGAAGCTTTTCTCTTCGTAGATTTTCACAGTGATTCGTACCTTGAGTGCAGCAGCCTGAAGCAGGCCCCAACAACAAAGTTCCACAGATAATACACAGTGGCGTAGCAAACCACCCCCGGAGTCGAAGGGGCCCCTGGTCTGTCAGCAGGAAAGTAATTTTGCACTAGATAAAAAGCTGTAAAAATTGAGGAAGGGCCCTCGAGTAAACTTTCTGCGGGGGGGGGCTATCCTAATATCGCTCTGCCACTGAAAATACATGTACCTGTGGCTGATGAGGAGGTACCTGGAATCTAAGCCAAATTCGTTTCTTAAATTTTTGGGGCCCAAGGTTTTCTTCTGCGTGCCTCGAGTCGTTTTTAGAGACACAAGAAAGACATTTGCCCTCAAGGAAGAACATAAACCTAGGAAAGCTGAACCCATAAGGGTGAAGAAAATTAACATGAGAAATCAGTTTTAGTTGTGATAACTATTGTAGATGATCGAAATTAATTTTAGTTCTCAGTATGATATAAAATAATTATCAGTACTAAATTTTAGTTCCAGTAACTTGACAACTATGCAAAATCACTGTAATCTCCTTCATGGATTTAAAATCGTTGCCGATACTTCTTCTCTCAACCTATATCCGTCCACTCCTGAACGAAGACCTCTCTCAAACTTTGCCATACCTCCTTGTCCTGGGCTCTTTGCAACCATTTCACTCCCGCCACTCTCGTCTCGTAATGTCGTCGTACCATCTCTTTTGTGGTCTACCGACGCTTCTTTTCGACGCTCGAGGTCTCCATCTTACCGTCAGTGCTGTCCACCTATCCGGATACTCTCTGGCGACATGACCTGCCCATTGTCACTTAGCTGTTGCAAGGCGTTGCGCAACATCATCGACCCTAGTCCGCATCCTTATTTCCTCATTGCGAAAACGGTCAAGCATCGCTCTTTCCGTTATAACAAGCTGCTCAGCATGTTTCATAGTAATCGCCATTGCCTCCAGTCCATATACCATCAACCGCACAACACAGGCATTAAATACTTTCTTCTTCAAGTGTATCGGAAGTTTCGGATACTATATTTCATTTAATACAACAATATCTTATTCTCCGTGCATTGCGGATTGCCTAACTCTTCTTTTTTCAACCTACTCAATACTATGAATAAAAAATAAGACTTTTCCTATCCTTCTCCTACAAACTTTGATCCCTTTTATCATTAACAATGCATGTTTCAACTTGTTTTAACAAATCTCAATATTTTACTTTAATCGTTGTTTACATTCAAGCTAAAAACAAAAAACAACTCAACCTCGATCGAATCCGTCTTCGAATCTCATCCCTAAGATACAATCGTGATTACGGGAGATTTTCGAATTCCTCGCGATATTGGACTTCCCAGGCCATTCGATTAAAATACAATTTGGAATGTAAGCCTTGAGACGTGTAAAGAAACTCAAGAAAGGGATAAAACAATAACCGCTTTCTAGATTTAATAATAAATTACGAAAACCTCCTGTTGACTCTTTTTTTATATTTAATTCCTTGTTTCTTTTACATCGGCGTAGTTTTCCATCCTTCCGCCCGACCTTTTTATTTTTATTACCTGGGCAATAAAAGATCAAGTCGTTTACGGCTCAGTCGACAATATTAACGTTACTTTCGTATCATTTATTTTGGGTTGTTAAATCGCTTAAGAAATATTCACGACGTTAAAGAGTGTTTTGTTTTACGGAAATAACAAGACAAGGCTCCCTTTAAATATCATTTCCCTCCATTGAGAGAAAACAAAAGCAGAAAACGATTACTCATATTCTCCGCTTCATTGTGCACATGATCCGTTCCTTTTCAGAATAAATCATCAAAGCAATTAAACCTGTACTCAATCTCCTCCCGAAAAGCTTCCGACTAACGATTTTTCGGGATTAGCGACGTTTTGTATGAGAAAAGTTATTGTATATCATTAACAAAAGTCTCCCTATTGATTTGACTGGCTTTCCCCGTGCTCAGGTGTAGGCGACTATAAGATTCCTCGAAGTACTGTCAACACAAAGGGCTGAAGGATAATACTACAGCTTTTAGAAAGCAACCCTTATAATTACTTTCTAAGCAGTTTCTAATGGTCCTCAAATCTCGCGATGTTTTTCTCATTCATTTCACCGTTTCTAGCGCGATGCATTCAAAACCTATGAATATTTTTGATGGATGGAGGAATAAATGAATGAGTGGATGGTTTTTTGCCGCTGGTCGGATTTGTTTCATTTATAGGGGTATTTGTTATACATAAAAATGTTGACAGAGCAAAAATTTACGGTGCGCCAATAATTAACTAGCAAATTAGAAGTAAAATGTAACATATTAATTAAAATGCTTTAATTCTTCGAGTAGCCAGCAGCAAACGCTTTGAAATTTTTAACTGGGGATTAAAATATATTCAAAAACATAGTTTAATTATTTTTTTTTATAAAAGATTTACTTTAATCAGTAGGCAGCTCCAAGGAATTAACGACTGATGATCTTCAGCCCTTACACATAAAAAAACCCCATATTTTTCTTTGCAAAATTTCCTTTGCTTAAAACCCGCAATTTTTTTTTAAATGAAGCCCTCCTTAACCATTTTTTCCCGAGTCCCCTCGGGACTCTCGATGCTTTTTTTTTTACTTTTTCCCATCATGAAAAAAAAGTAGCCATAGAAGACAACTCTTTTGATGATTTCTTGCAAAACTTTAAGAAAAGATAAAAAAAAAAGGAAGTTTATTTTCTATTGTCTATACTCGTTTCCTTTTATATAACTTATAAGGAAAGCTGTAAGCTTGATATTTTTTATCCTTCTTAACAACATTATTTGCTTCAGAGACGACCAAAACTTTTTTTTAAAACGTTTAAATTAAATTAAAGCTTTTTTTAAAACACAAAAAAAATTTATAAAGAAGCCGATTTTATTTTCAGTTTTAAATAAAAATCAAAGGAATAATCGCAGTTTGAAACAAAAATTTAAATAGAAAAGATCTTTGTTTTTCACGACGAAAAAAAAAACTAAGTGCGAATGCCAATTCTAGTGAATTTTGTTTTTAGTTCGTGATTTGAAAAAGACCGAGATAGTTAAAGCTACTTACAAGAATTATTTTTTATTGTGGGATCTCAAACTTTTTGTTGAATAATTTCCCCAGCAATACCGAGTAATCCTTCCCTTTAGCCAAATGTAAAGTTCATTTAGAAATTTCAAAGCTTTCAAAATAAATTCGGAATAACTTTCCACATCTGTAGACTGTTGAACAATGGGTCAGGCTTTTTAATATCGGGCGATTCTCAGAATTAGAAAGTAAATGCAATGAGGTAGAAAAGCCGAAAGGTGACTTTAATACATCTCCAACTTTCAGTCAAATTATTTCTAATGGAGGTTTATCAGTCTATTTGGTTAGCTCATAGAACAAAACTTTTTAATGAGTTTGGCTTTCCTATTAAATTAAGTCATGTTAATCCACGGTCAAGCAGGTTTAAAAAATTGATTTTTAAGATAGCGTCTGCTAGAGAATCCGCTTTTACTCCGAACTCACTAATTTTACCATTCTAGGCCTTAAACTGGGTCTATTACCTAACATAACCTAACCCAAACCTAATACGAATACAACTTTTTGCTCCGAAGAGTGTCCGACATAGACAGGTTTTACTGTAGAAAAAACAGCGCCACACACTATTACTTTACTACTACGGCTTTACAGGGCCTGTAGCCCTAGAGCCGCATCACAGATATTTTTCCACACCGATTTATTTTGGCAGGTGGCTCGCCAATCGGGAACTCCTACCCTGGTGATCCAGATTATGCAGCATCAGATCTCCGAATATATGAAAAACAGCGATTTGGCCACGTCCTGAATCTGCTGCTACTTGTCACTTCATTTTCATATATAAAAACGATCGGAAACGTTGAATCCTCCCATAAGCTAAGTATGGAACAGTTTCATATATGAACTGGATCACCAGGGTAGCATCTCTAGTACATTCTGTAAATATCTGCACTTACCTGAAAAATAAAATAAAAACAAATTAGTGCTTCATGTTTTTGCAATTAATTGAACTTTCATACATCTTTTTTTCTTTGACTTAATCAACCTTTGATTTCGACTAAAATTCCAAGGGGAAACGCCCAATCGATGACAACTTTCATTTCCCCCCCGATAAGTGATTTACCATGAAGGTATCGCGATATTATTTTTAATCGCCCTTCTAATTAGTAAGTTACCTTAAAAGGCTCTTTTTACTTTGAAAACGTCTCGTATTTCAAAACCCTTTCCCAAACTTATAAATTTCAAGACCAAATAAAACTTTTTCAAAAACTTCAAAGACCATATTTACACAACTTTTGAGACGTTGCAATAAAAACAAAATCCCTAAGTCGCGATTATCATTTTTCCACATCAACTTATAAAAAACATAAATTCAGGCTGCTAGTAAAAAGTTGTTCAAATGCAATAAATTATTTAAACTCAGAGACACCGACTTGAGGGGATGCTAAAGAAAAATGGGGGTTTTCGAAAGCTCGCCGCCTTTAAACTCCCCAAACCGATTTCGAAAATAATTTTTTCCGCCGGGCTATTATACTAAATCAAAACACATTCTCAACTCTCAAGTGTAAATAAGCTCAAGCTCCTAAACAATTTCCCAATCTCTTTCATACTTCTTGCATAATCACCATGTCGCGTGAACTTAATCCTCAATGGATTTCCCGGTATGGAATTCCTTTGTCACAAAAAATCATTCAATCCGAATTTAAAAAAAAAAGATTCAGTATTTTATTTCCCAAGAAACTTTTTTTTGTAATCCTTTAAAAACTTAGATAGGAATTCCTAATTGTTAAATCCGGGAAAAGTGTTTTGACAGTGATCATGAAAGACCATTTCAAAATTAATTAACAATTTCCTTTTTATTAATTAAACGAAAAAAGGCTAAGAAGTAAAAACTTCTTAATAAATAAGCTGCCTGGAGGATTTGAATTACAATCAACTGATAAAAAACTCAACGCAGCTTTTTGTTAACGTAATTTAAACAATCCGTTAATTATACGACTCAAATATAAATATTGGAAGATTCGTGCCCTAATTCTTTTGCGATAACCTTAAACAAGAAACGAGTATACACATGCGGTCAATAAATTACCATGTTGTAAATTCCACTGGCAATAGGATTTCGGGATCGGAATTTGAAATATTATTTTCCTAATTCATATTGGAGCACGTGCCATCTTAGTTTACCGCAGTAAAACTTGACATTGAATAGCACACGTCTTAATTTCCAATCACACGAAATTCAAAATATGTCAATTCCAGTGCGATTGTTCTGATGAAATTCAATTTTCTCAAAGGAAATCTTCTTGGAAAAAATAATAAAATGACGATCAGTGCTTTAAATAAAAATGAAAATAATTTTATGTTGTTTCACAAAAATTAAAATTTTTAATAATTTTCTGTAATGAAAAAAATTAGGAGTTGGGTGCAACAAGGGCACTTTCGCCATAAGCTAAACATTAATTTGTCTAAGTCACTTTTTTAATGTTTAGCTTTTGGCAAAAGTGTCCTTGCTGCACCTGACTCCTAATTTTTTTTTCCCCCGAGCGTTTTCTTCGACCGTTTGTATTCATAACTGCCACTTGAGTCATCATTCCAAAATATGATAAATGGTTTTCTCACTTATAGACAAAATTCCAACTATCGATATAATGTAATCTTATCCTTCATCAACAGGATTATATTTCACTATAATTTCACGCCCGATTTTCTGGCGGATTTTGTTATTTCCTCCTTTCCATCTTCCATAACTATTTATTAATCTGTCCGAAGACAGACTGGGACACTTTTGGCCGTCTTAAAATTTCATTTGCCTCCCCCGAAGTATTAAGTATGTTTTTTTTAATTTTTTTAAAAGAAGAAACTAATTTATATTTCTTGAAAAACCTCGCATCGTTCCAGAAGATACCCGTAAAAATACTGACATCAAATTAATTCTTAGTTTGATATGTTGGCGTTTGATCTTTCACTCCAAAAGAAGCCTTTAATATCGTAATTGAGATCCTCTTTAAAAAAAAAAAACCTTTCACAAAAATTCATCTACGTCTTCTTCTCCTTTCAAGGTTTTTCAATCAAATATTTTTTCCTTGCCTTTTCGATTTTTTCCCCTTAGCCAAAAAATAAGAAAATCCTGCACAGACAAATGAAAAGGCTTTTTCATCATCTGTCAAGAAAAACGTAACACGTGTTGTAAATGAAAATATTATCCTGGTTTTAATATCGCTGTCATTTATATTAATAATAAAAAGCAAAAAGCTTTGATGGGGTTTATAATACTTCGAAATTTTTTTAAAGTGTAAAAAATGTATATTTCATGTATAAAATAATGATAATAAAAAAAAAAACAGAATGAACAAAGAAAAAAACTTTCACTCGAGTTTTTAAGATGAGAAAATAAATCCCCACTCGTGGCGGCTGCATTTTCCTTCTCCCAAGGGAAATAGATGAGATGTTTTTAGTTTTATAATTTTTCTTCGGTTCTCATTTTAAATGAAACGATGCGGAAAAAAAACTGTTTAATTTAGATATTTCTTATTTTCAAACACACGTTTTAAAGAATATATTTCTATAAATCGATTTTAGATTGACTTAGTTGTGTTCAGTTTTAAGTCGCAATAAAGTGCTGTCTTCATTTTCAATCTTACAAAGGCCAAGGGCGCCTTTCACCGAAATCTTGGGGGAAGAGGGCGAACACTCTTGATGGGGGGGAGGAGGGTAAAACCATCACTCAATGCTTAACTTATGGATGAAAAAACTCTTAAGGGATAACGACCCTTTTGCCTTCAATTGGCGCTCCAAAAAAAGGCGTTCTTAAATCTTTTTTTTTTTTGGGAGGGGGGGGGCTCACTTATAGCCCCTCTCTTTTTCTCCAGTCTGAAATGAACACAAGAATACTCGGCAGTGTTCAATTTTTTGTTCGGGAATCTTCGTCCCTGTTCGTAAATTGGTGACTGGGCACTTGAAGATGCAAATCCAACGGCCTGATCATCTGGTCATCAGCGTGATTAACGCACGCAGACTTTAATGTGCAGGACGCGTGGTGCGAATTTTTAAATCCCAATGACTGTTCAGTACTATGACGTCACGTGTAATACGGGTTGCATGGCGCGTGATTTGTGTAGAGTATTTTAAAGGCTAAATTTCTGAATATTTTTCGCGCTTAACATCTAGAAGTAGGGGAAGACCTCAAAAACGGTGGCTCGACAAAATCATTCACCAGGCCAGGAAGGGGTTGGTTCAGAAGAGCGGAGAACCATTCGACATGGAAAAATTCGAGAGAGGACTATATCCAGGAGTGGATGCGAACAAGCTGAAGAAGAAGAATAGGGCTTCAGGTTAAAAAGTGAACTTTCTTGGTCCGATTGCTTATAGAATACTTTATAAAACTAAACTCATGGCCAACGACCTTTTTGCCAAGGTGGGCAACCTGCAATTAAAAGTTCTCGACATCCTCTCTCACCGGTTTTCACTTAATGTTAAGAGTAAAAAAAAACCGATGCCCACTCGACCCTGTAAAACCGCCGCTTTCCTTTCCTCATCTTAAACGAATTTTAGTGCGGTCACTGGAGGCCACCTCTTCTTCCCAATATTAATTCTTAATTGCCTTTCCCAATAACGACAACTTCGAATCATTCGACAATTTGAGGAGTGAAAACAAGATGTAATTCATTAATAATAATATCCCACCGAAGGTAAAGGTAAAATAAAATAACTTCGATAAATTTAATCTCGATTTAAACCCCATAAGGTGGTAAAAAGTTACGAGCGGCGGGAATTCCCAAAGTTCTAATAACAAGAACATCGGGGAAAATGAGGTTTTCCAAGAGGGTTTGACCTTGATCGTCATTTTGTAATTTCCGGCTACGCGGTGATAAGAAAAAAATAAATTTAAAAGACAATAAAAATTAAATGCCAGACGGTCGACAGTGATTATCCCCGGAAGTGAAGTCGAGACACGAGGAGTGAAAAAAAGTTGTTAAAAAACGATAAGCTCATACTTTCATCTAACCTACAATTTTTCCTAAAGGGAAATTACATTTGAAAAAAATTAGAACTAAGAGTTTGTGCTTTACAACATCCAATTTTCAAAAAGTTTGGAGGGGAAAGGTTCCATTAAAAATTATAAAGGAGAAGCCCCCTTTTGTGGGGAGTTTTTGTCACGGACAGTCAGGCAGACATTTTGAGTATTTATCCAGGAAAATTAAAAAGCTCAGGATTTGTAAAACAAACAAATAAAATCTTATTGCGATTACAAAACGTCAGCGTTGTAGATTAAGCCGCAGGAACATTTTTAAGACAAATCCAATTTAGTTCATAATTACAATCTTTTACCAATGTTCATAACTCAAATCCATCACATAATTCGATTTCATTTATCATTCATTTCATTTTATTCCCTTCCTTTTTTTGCTGTGATAAATGATTCGGAATCATCAAGTTTCTTTTATCTTAGCAGACAAAAACAAAAAACGAAAACTTGTTTTTTTTTATTTAACAAAAAAAAAACAAAGTCTTAGTCTTAACTTCAGCAACAATGCGCGTGAAAGAAAAATTCATTAAAACCTAATTGTAACTTTCCGATTTTTCGATGAAAAAAACCAGCAGAAAAACAGGCTGCTGCAATAATTTCTGAATGAATCGCTAATGGAAACCTACAAGGTAGAATAAGAGATGTCGAATAATAATTCGAAAGGATATCCTCGACCCTTCCGAATCGCAATCAAATTTCTATCGGGCTTCCAGTTTAAGATCTAATTAATAATCAACGGTAATGACGTTCGTTCGTTCACATGCAATAGGATTCGTGTGATCTAAAGATTTTAGATTAGGTTGATTAATGGATGAAACTAGCTCTCTCTAATTGATAAGAATCAATCAGAGTTAAACTTGGAAATCAGGTTTCGTTCGGTTTCTTTTCTTGAATTACAGAAATTGAATTTCAGTTTTTTAAATTCCGTTCGTAGCTTTCCTTGCTGATCTGAAAAATTTGGCCACAATCTGCTAGGTCTGCACTGTCGCCCAAACTCTCCCTTAGCAACAGCCCTAATTTGCCTGGCTCAAAGCTAAAAGTAACGATAAAAACGAATTTGCCCACGGCGCAGAGCCTTTCCTTTCCTAATGATATAAAATATTTAAAGAAAAAAACAAACCTGTTTTCTTGGGGAAAAAAGGGGAAACTAAATGATGATAACCAACTGCCAAAAGACGAAGCTGAATTACAGCATTAGGAAAAAAAAACATAAACAAGCATGATTAATTACAGTCATTATAACAATGTAATGCTACTAAGAATAAAAGGACAACCTTTCCTGCGGCAAAAGCTAGACTGAGAAGGTCAAAGAAAAGAATATTGACGTCGTTGCTTGACTTAAAAGTTTTCAAAATAAAATTCGCCAAAACATCTTGATTTTTTTTTCTCAGAAATGAGAAATAATCCGGACTGTTTTTTTATTTACTCCTTGGAAAATTAAAAGAGATGAATTAACTGCCTTTTTTCGGAAAAGCTTTTTTTAAATCTCTCTTAGAAATTCTTCGTAACGGCTTTGATTTTTAAATAATAAAAAGGATTTTGTAAGTTTTAAAGATGCTTGAAACAAAAGAACTTGAGACATTTAATTGGCGCCAGATTTTAGTTCGAATGTTGCGGTAAGAAAAAATAAAGTAGGAGTAGAAATGCAGATTTTAGAGGGGGCGTCAAGGGCGACCTGGATTTTTTTTAAAAATACAGAATAAGAAGCTTTACCACCGCATCACAAATGCTACGTCTGGCGGCTCTATCCTAGCAAATGGCTCCACATGGAAACTCCCAGGTGCAAGAGGCAGTATTTAACTTAGCGAAGCAAATGGTTGAAATATAGGAAATTCCGTCGGTTAATACATGGCCATCTTCTGGCTCATACGATGCTCCCTCTCTGCTTTTTCCCCGGACTCTAATATTGATTCTGCATCTGCATCTGCATCTACATCTAAATCTGTCTCTGTCTTTGTCTCTGTCTCAGCCTCAGCATCAGCCTCTCCTTCTCCTTCTGCTTCTGCTTCTGCTTCTGCTTCTGCTTCTGCTTCTATATCTGCTTCTGCTTCAGCCTCAGCCCAGTTTTATGTTTTCATTTAATTCTTGATCTCTTGCGGTAAGTAACTGTCAGATAGTCATAGCTATTTCAAATTTAAAGTTATATCCATTTCCCGTCCTTCCAACTTTGAACTAAAAAACTCTGCCCGGTGGCCTCACAACATTCTCTTTTACTCAGTAATAAAACTGACATGCTTCCACTTTGTGAATTATTATTAAAACTTTCTCTAGCTCTTCATCTCGAATTTCATAACTTCCCCAAAGTCCATAATTACCTAAACGCTTCGAAAATTTATCTCCCCTTTTTTATCAAAAAATTCAGCAAATTCCTTCTAATCAGATTACATCTAAATTGCAGGAAAATACTTCATAATACTTTTCCTTGTTTTTTTTTTAAAAATATGAAACTGAATATTTCCAATAAAAATCGTGTGAAATATTTTTTATCCAGTCATTATCGAAATAACTTTCCATTCAAACGATATTAAAACTCGCCAGTTATTATTAATCCTCTATATAAATCTATTGAGGGATTATTTTCAAAGTTATCATGTTCGATTTTTTTTTGTTAACTGATTTAGCTTCCATCAAAATTTCTGCCTCTCACCGTCAAAGGTCAAAATTATACTCCTCTGCACCTTTCAAATATTCGTTGATGATCGACAATGTTCGTTAGTTTTCGTTTTTCTCCGCAACTTTTTGTTGCTAAAAATTTTCTTTTATAGTTTCTTCCGGAATTCTTCTAATCTGGACTTGTCACTTTTGCCGAGAAAATTTAGAAAAATTTTAATTACAATTGAATATGTTTTTGAGACGCTACTAACAATTTATTTACAAGTTCGAACTTGCAATAAAAAACTATGACATCGCTTTGAGCAATGAATGATTTGTAAATCTAAGCTCATAATCAAGCACGACACCGTAAGAAAATTATATTAATGAATATATTGATTAAATAATTTCACCCATCAACAAACTTTATTTTTTTCTCCGCAATCAACAAGCGTAAAAAGTTTGATGAAATTTATATTCAATTTAACTTCCACATACTGATAGAGTTTTGTCCCAATTTAAATTATCAAGTTTCCCTTGAATTTCGCAGTTTCGTGCCACAGCGTTTTTTGTTTTTAAAAAGAAAATCATCTTGAGCTCTTTAGCACACTTCGCTAAAATTTATCTTTTTCAATATTTATGCTCCTAAAGCTCATCGACCAGAAGTAATTAGAATTCATTTAAAATTTATCCGGATTTAAGTTATTTTCATCCTCGGCAATATTTAGTTAGATTAGGGTCTAAATTCATGATTAAAATTTCAGGAGGAAAAAACGTGATTTCTTATTTTATTTCTTTGAAAAAGTGCGAGGAAGCGAAAGAAGTTAGAAAAGTGGAAATAAGTTAAAATTAATAAGGAATCAGTTGCCGAGTCGCTACCTTTTCTGGTTAATTGAAATAATTGCCCAAGAGGTGTATTAACTGTTAAGGGAATAAAAAGACAAAATTTCCGGAAAACCGATATTCGAAATAAGATGCTGATTTCCGAAACTGAAATGATATCAGCTAGTGGCTGATTCAAAATGAATCAAAATCGACCACCGGATTTAATAGAGGGTTTTTGGTTTCATTCCCTGCTTTACGTCTAATTGGCTAATATTCGAAAAGATGCCGACTGATAAATACCCCCAAGTCAAAATATCAAACATCAAAACTATTGACGAAGCCTATTACATGAAATTAAAGGAAATCGAAGATCATTAGTAAAAGTTTTAGATTTTGGTTTAGCTCCCACTAAGTTTATCTTTGAAAAATAATACAGATTCTTATTTAAATAAGTCTTTTTTTCGCGAAATGCCATTCAGAAATAAACATAAGCATTGCTTCCCTCGGAAATCAAATAACCGATCACGAACCGACAAGTTGAAACTTGCCTTTTGTGTGAAAATAAACACTCAATAGTTTTCCTATTGTTTAATCAACTTTGATTTCATGACCTAATTTAAAATTTTCCACAATTCCGTGATTAACAACTATTAAAGAGTAATGAATACATCTCGGTGTAAAAATAAACCGAACTCAAGGTTGGAAAAAAAAAGGTATTGAAAACACTCTAAGCCAAGAAGATTACGTTTAAAGATATTACATTTGGCAAAGGTGTTTATGGTAAGGTTAATTTTCAATCAAAAAGGTGGTTGTAATTTTAAATGAGGAAGTTTATTAATCCCTTAAATCTTTAGCGCTAAACTTATCACCATAAAGGACTTGAGGGTTTTCAATTTGTGAAGTAATTAACTACTCTTAAAAGATATTTGACAACTTTAATTCGGATTGTTTTCACTTTGTGTTGTATCTGACATTTTGTAGTTCAAAATGATTGCTTTAACACAGAAAATGAAGAAGATAATCAAATTTAAAAGGCATTCAGAGGAAATGTTATACTCTGCTTTGTGATGTTTGCTGTCAGTTAAATTAAATTAAATTAAATTTGTTTATTAAGAATGTGATTCCACGTACGGAATAAGGAAATTTTGAAGCTATTCCTCGAGTAATAACGTTCACCTGGTTTTGAGTTAGAAGAAATAATCAATGGGAGGCTAAAGCCACCTTCTGAGATCGCTGCAGGCTCCTATTTCCCTCGAAGACTTCCCACGGGTTTCGAATCCCGAGCGAAAATTAACTTCGTGAAATGTAAAAAAATCTGCATCTCTAAAATTAAAAAAAAAAATAGCTTTTTAGGCTTAAAAATTTTTTTACATTTTCTCTGAACCTCCGGAATTTTTTTCAGCTTAATGTCTTTAATTTTTTTAAATTTCAAACTGGCCATACTGAGCACAAAAGCAAAAAAGTTTCACCTGTCGCTGGTCAAACTTGCCCAGTTAATGCGATCAAGAAACTGATTCAGCAAAAGGCGCCACCTCAGACCAACAAGCACATTTCTTTTTAGCCAAGCTACACACCCCACAAATTCCGCTACTGTATTTTCACCCGAACATTCCTTTTAAAAAAATCTAACTTACTCACATAACGACAAGCCTTCATCGAACCTAACAAAAAAAAAATTCTCATTTCGAATTTTCCAAACCAAGAATTGATTTTCGTTGAAACCCGATAAAGAATCCACGAATATTACAAATTCGTACGCTGTAACAAAAATTCTTTGGAATCCCTGCATTATTCATTGATGTATTATTATAAGACTCACTTAAATAAAGTGGAAGAGTTATCGGAAACCAATGAGAACGGAATTTATTTTTCAGATACTATCAATCCCATTTTAACTTATCTCATTCCATTCAATTGATAAACCATTAACCGGGGCTGTAATAATCGCATCAGTAAGAAAAGGAAAAGGTAGATTTTTTGGGGGGAAAGGAAACGAATCCCCGACGAGGATGGGATTAGAACCAAAGCGTTTTGGATAAGCAGCCTCCTCAATTCAATTTCTTTCCTGCCGCCAAAGAAGCGATCTGAAAATTATTAAGTCTACAGTTTAAACGAAGAGTTTTAACTTCAAATATTTGGATATGCATCTGGCAGTACAAGTAGCATTAGATCTTTTTAAAAGTAATATAATACATCCCTTCAGTCTTGAGCTGTAAAAAAGGAGAAAAACTACATCATATCACGTATCTATCAATCGTGTGTTCGGGTATGCCTATCCTACAGCTTTTAGGAGTTCGATTTTATTTGTCGTTTTGGGGCTTTGTTTTTTTCAAGTTTAGACTGGTCCTGGCGTACCTAAAAAAAGTCGGTCTTTTCGCAAATTAACGTGGCTTTTAAAGGGTTAACAAAAAAAATTTCTTCGATAATTTCACTAACACAAGAAAATTTCCCTGAGGCCACCTCATTTTAACGACAAAAAAAACCTCGTTTTAAAAAACTTCAAAACTTTTTCCTTCAATAAGTCAAAATAAATTAGGATAATCTTTTATATTTTTGATAAAAGATTCCTTTGGGGCCATATCGAACAAAAAAATCGTCTTATATTTCATTAAAGTATGTAGTAATAATCAAAGGAATTTTATTATTAACACGAACTCATGGGGATTATTATTATTAAAGGAAATATCCCCTATCTTTGAAAAAGTCCGTGTTCAAACCTTACATCAAGCCGAAAGCTCACGTATCACGGTGAAATGGTTCAAACCTCTCGGGGAAGAAAAAAGAAATAAATGGAAAGAAAGGCCACATTTAACCGATTAATGGAAAGAAGCGATTGTAATTTCTTTTTTTTATTTCGTGGTACGATATATTACTTTTGTTTCAGGTGCAACATACCGTAAATGATTGATGAGGTGCGGAAAGAATAAGCCGAAAGGTCAGTCGATAAATTGGATCAATCGTTTTCTCGCAAAAAAAAAGTAATTTCATAATTATAACGCCGTTATAGTATAGCTGAATCTTGTAAGTTTGATCAATGAATGAAAGGGATGAATGAACTAGATTACAGTCATTACTCAAACTTTTACAAACTTTCAAAAGACGTTTTATTCTTAATTAAAAACTTTTATAAAATGTCTCAGGAATTAGCTCAACGTTAAGTGAGTTATTGATTAATTTACCTCTTATCAATAAAGAGAAAAGGTTTATTCGGAAATAACGAATGAAAGCGAGAGTGGAATTCGGCAAAATCTGGAAAAAGAAAATTCCTCAACATAAAAAATTTATTTTTGAATAATTTCAAAAAATTCCTGAATGCAAAGAAAAATTTATAAAAAAATTCTGAGCATAAAAATAAATTTTTAGAATATCCCTGAATCCAAAAAAAATCTTAAAAAAATTCCCAAGTACAAAGAAAAATTCAGAAAAATTTTTAAAAACTGATCGACTTAAGCAATTTCAAAATAACCTTATCATAGAAAAATTCAATATTTGAAACGAGTTTCGCACAAAGCCTAATTTCGTGTTAACTTGGGATTCTAGCATAAAAAGTCCAAAAATCCTTTGGAAAATTTATAAACTAGCCAAAAAAATTTCTCAAACGAAGAAAGTAAACGGAATCACAAGGCTATCCATCCTTACGACTAATCGTATGACACGGTTTTTTGATTTAAAACAGATCACTTAAAAAAAGAAATTATTTATAAACTTACAACGATGATGACATACGTAAAACACGAGGATTTTTTAATGAAATATTTAAACGCGAATTAATTTTCTCCCCATTGCACTTGTATTCGCTCTTATCTAGCTCAAGTTGTTTTCATGACGATTTTGATAAGACGTTTACACAGTGCCTGAGGTAAAGTTTCTTAAAATTGAAGTAGGTGAGAACGCGAAAGAGAAAGAGCTTTATGTTTAAAGCTGAATTTCAACAACTTTTACATTTTATTAAATAATAATTTCATGTTTCGAATCCGGATTAAAAAGCCTTAAGGAGCTTTCTAGATTATTCTCGCTTATACTCAACCCTAATTCGAATTATAACTCATAAGATATCCTTTGATTTCAAATGGCCCACCTACACTTTTTTTTAGATTGATCCAGCCTCTTGAAATCATTATTTCCCACTCACGTTTCTTTCTGGAAAAACGGTTAAACGAATTTCCACATTTTAATTTTAAGCCCTTCACATCAAGAGATTGCACGGGAAGCACTCGAAAAATAATTCCAAGAAATTTAATTTTTAGAGCGATTTTTGAATTCCTTTCATGTTTTTTTCTTCGAGGAAAAGTTAGCATCCATAAGTATTTTAATCATGCTCACGCCTTCACGGCGAAGCTTCGCAACTTTTACAAACGCGCACCCGCTCGACACCGTCGCTGGAAACTGATACTAAACAATTTTTCAACTAAGGTAAAATTAATTAACCTCATCTAGAAAATTAATTAATTAAAAGTTAGCATTCACTCTTGAAAAGAGGAAATTAAATGTTAATTTACAGTATAATCATTTTAATCGTAATAAACTTTTCTAAAATAATTATTATTGTTTCGGATTAGATCATAAAATCCAATTTCTAATTGTTTCGAATTAATTTTTCTTAAAAACCTATTTAATTAATTAGGAGTGAATGGCGTTGGGTGTTGAAACTGCGAAGATTCAAACAGAAATAGAAGAAAGGGAAAAAAATGTTCTAACCTCTCAAAGTATTTCAAATAAGAAGGTTTGAAAAATACAAATGAAAAGGAAACAAAAATATTTTTCTATGTAAGGAAGACTAACTGCTTTAATATTCCATGAATTTTAAAAACCAAACCCTAATCCGTTTCCATAACATTAAGAAGGGCTTTTCTTGCATATAATCAATAAACAATAACCTAATTTCCTTAAATATTCAATAGAGCTTTCTCCAACTATGATCAAACCTTTTGTTTCCACTAAATCTTAAAATCTGTTGAACCTCAATCCTCTTAGTCAGTACTTGATATTTATCAAGTAATAAGATGGGACAAACAAACAAAACATAATCGCATTTCCATCTTCCCTTAAAAAACATTATGACAAAGCAACTCCGTGCCCAAAACGGCGAGGAACTTAACTTGTAAACCATTCTCGACTACAATAAGATATTTTATGCCATAAGGTAGCAAGTCATTAACAACTAAAGTTTTGACGCGACCGTAAGTTTTAATCATAAGGTGCTCAAGTAAAACTCGTTAAATGCTATTACTTTAAACTTTCCCAAGGATTTTCGATTGACGGGATGACTGAAAGTTTAAACCTCAAGAACTAGTCAAGGTACAAAATTCACAACTTCCCACAATCATCGTTAACTGGATTACATACTTAAATTTTTTGAAAGCTTTGAGGAAGACAAATGGGAAAGGTCAATCGTATTTGCTGGATTTTAGTAAAGTAGATCGGGTGAAAGTGTCAGCGTTGTGATACAAATGAATCGTTATTAAAATTCAAAACCTTTTTTTGCCACGCTTACATCATCTCGATATTTCAACATCAGGGAAAATGTAAAAGACCTGACCCAGCGCTTTGCTAATAAAATTTTATAATTATTTTTTATTTCAAAAAGAGACATGTCTTGACATGTCATGACATGTTCTCCATAGAATCGTTTTATTAATTTTTTTACTGATCAAGGCAACTTGCATAAATTTTTAAAGCGTCATTAACCGGTCCTTAAATTCTGATTTAAGGTTTCCCAAGAAAAAATTGGTCTAAAAAATTTTATTAATTAAACAGGTAAAAATTCAATTTGAAATTCAAATTCTAGGAAGCCTGCCAAAAATCACCATAAGCCATGTTTAAGCTAATGACGTCACAACTGAGTTGAATTCTTTTGCTTGATTGGCTGATTTTAAATTCTACCAATGGGAACAAAGGATCCGACTCAGTTGTGACGTCATAAATTCATGGTTGGTTTTTGGCGGGCTTTCCAGAATTTGAATTTCAAAGAAAATTTTTCGATATATATAATTTTTTTTTAATCATTAATCAAAGAATTAATATAAATATTTGCGATATTAAAATTTTTGTAAGTTGTTTACTCCCTAATTCCTCTTGAGCACGTTAAAAGGATGCCAGGCCAAAGAAAATTTTTTAGTGGGAGCCCATAAGTAGCCACTAGGTCTACGCCGCCCCGCCGGTAATTTTTGAGCCTTTCACGCGCTTCCGCACTACTCTTGACAAAACTTGGGTCTCTGCCGACTTCCATACTGTCTCTTTTTTAGAGATGGACCAAAACAAAAAAAGGGTCGACAAAGAAAAAGGTCAAAAAAAGCCGAAAAGCCGCCATCGAATAAAAATTTTAACTATTAGCCACCGAAGAGAAAATTTCACCTAAGCAAGACTATATCTATAGGAAGACAAAAGCAAAGCTAGCTAGCTATAGAGGCGTCATCGCACAGTGTATATATACAGTTGGGAGATTCATATTTGGTAAAAGTCTCAATATGTGTTATCCAAATTGTGCCCAAAATGTATTTATGGTATATTTTCTTTATATTTCTGTTTTTCTTCATACCTTTTCATATGGGAAAACTTCCAGCATCAGCAGATTTATGGCACTCAAGCACACATTGCTGGCCAACACTGACATCAGCACCACGTCGCACCTGAAAGTGATAACAGAGACTAAAATAGTTGACGAAGAATGATTACATGAGAATTAAAACTAAGGAAACATATAGAAGGGACCAGTAATTGGTGTAGTGGCCTAAAATCCAAAAGAAAGTTCGAAACTCTTTTGGGCACTTCTATAACATCAAATGGAGGTGTCTCCTACTTTTGCCACATTGATCTTAACAGCACAAGAAATGCCTCCCTTTTTAAAAAAAACATTAAAATAATATTTACTCCACAAAATTTCCCAGCCAGACACTTGAATCCATTTCTAATAGATTAAATTATGCGAAAATTCCTACAACGAACGTTCGAATAAATTAATAATGTCAACAAAGAAACAATTTAACTGCAATATAATTTCAGGTCACAGTACGCCGGGATAAATATTATCCTTGCTCATAATATTTGCTTATTTTCGCGTTTTATTATTGACATAATTTCTCAATAGAATAGCTTTAAACACTGTTCTTTGTTTATTTTTTCTTAAACGCAATTTAATTACGGTGTTCCCATCCGCCGTATTATTTTATTAAAACAGGACAATCAAAATAAACATGGCCAATAATTGACTAACTTAAAACAACAAAAAAGGAAAACATTCCCAGCCGGTATTGTGTGAAGTATCAAAGGGAGAATCCCGTGATAATTTCAGAGAAACTATGACACCCATTCCCAGAAATTTCCACCCTGTTCATTGAGAAAGCCATTGAGTATGCTTCAAAAGATTTCGAACAAAAGGCACGTGTGACTTTTGCTCTGCAAGTGTGATTTTCCTTTTAGTAAACCAGCCGGTATTATGAAGATGGCGAATTATTCTTTTGAGAAATATTAAAAGCATGAGAAGTGTAGTCGCCTGGTTGCCTCCTACACAACTAACATGATTTCTTAAAATAAAAATAAAAAACTGAAAAGAATTTGTATTCCAACGGTGAATAGCCTAAAACCTCATTCATAAAATCTAAAATTGACGAGCACGTTCTCTGACGAGCACGTTTCATCCATCTCAAGAAAATCCTTAAAAATTACAGAACATAGGGGAAGAATTCAATAACATGTCAAACATATTTTCAATAATAGCTTGAAATATTGCTTCTTTTAAGAAAAAAAAAAAGTTTCGCAGGAGAACGCACCAATTGAATTTCGCCTCTTTCAATAAAATTTATCTTCAGCATCTACGCAGTGAAGATTGGCAATTGAAACAAAAGAACCACAACCCAAAACCCTCAGCCAAGAAAATTTCCTCTGACTTAACCATAAACTAAACAGAATAAAAAAAGAAGAAAAAAATACTGCGATTTACAAACTAAAACCCTGATATTGACAGAAAATAATTAGCCTAGTCGTTTGAATATATCCCATTATTTGCTCCCGCTTTTTTTCCCCCTAAAAAAAGATCTCTCTTTAAAAAATCCAAGAAACCATTCTTTGAGTCGTTTATAAAATTCTTTCAAATTAAGATTATATTTCCTTTTCCCATCTTATTCAGGGTCGTTATCCCAAGTAAGAGGATAGATCATTAATCGACCAAGTACAATAATTTTCCCAAGAACAAAAATCTAAGAAAATATCAAATTCTTCGAGGTTGAGCGATTTAGTGTTTCAATTAAAGGAGATTTTGCCCAGAGAATAAATCCTACTATAGCGTGCTTTATTATCGTATATATAAAAATAACGATAAATCATACGAGAAAAATATGGATGGTCTCAATTTCCAGGTTGTAACATGAAACAGTTTTTTTTTTTTTTAAAGAAAATGCAAAAGTAACTACCAAGCACATTCGCCGAATGAAATAGTTCTAATCAGGCGAGGAAATAATTAGTGGATGTTTGTTGTCAAGAGTTATTTTCAGGCTTTGGCGAAACGCTGATGCGATACTAGCCATTTTCAAAAGTGACTACCCATGTTAAGATTATGGAAAGCAAAAATCTTTTACAAGATTCTGATTCCAATTAAAATTCAATCAGATTCGCAGCCCTGCTGCTAACACTATAGGGCCTGAAGTCCTACCGCCGCCTCCACCAAATTCTTCCACTGACCGCGATTCCAGGCCGTAACCTGCCAATCCCTGAGCTTCTAAGGCAAGGGCATCCAGACGAATGATATCGACCCACTTTATCCTGGTCCGGTGGTCGCCAGCCAGCCGCCTGGCCGTACTTCTTTTTCTTTAAATGTCCGCTCCTCGTCGGAGATTGGCGATCATCATGGCCAACCATTGATGATTTTACTAGGAAATAATGTGGTGACTTTCCATAATCTTCTACATAGCAGTACGGAAGCCATACCATTGATCCAACTCTGCCTCCCGGTATCTGAGCCTAGGCCTTGCCAGCTACTACCATCTTCAGCCCTAGGTCAGTATTAGCGAAGCTGCTGCCCTCCACTAACTCATAACCCTGAGAAGGGAGCTCACCACAGGGCAAGGACGCCATTCCTTGAGCAAGACAAAACATGCCTCACCAGTTACTCTAACGCATGGCCGTTAGTCAAGAATTATCACGTTTAGAAACATTTACGAATATATTTTTTCTCAGGGATGTCCAACATAAAGAGAGGAAATTGCCCTTCAGGGGTGTACTGATATTGGCCCTCACCGTCTTGATAGTTCTTGTTACCGTCTTGGTCCTGACTTCCGGTCAGCACGCCTGAAAAGAGTAGTAATTCATTAGAACAAACTTAGTAGCCAAAATTTTCATCAAATCACTTCAAAAAATAATATTCTATTCAATTTGGAATTATGTACACCAAAATATATTCTTGTACTAAAACTAAAAATTTATTCTGACTTGTTATTTTCGCTCCTTCTGCTTTCCTCAACTTTTGCACACAGGGTACCGCCCTAACATCTGTACTCTACGAGAAATCTTCAATATTTCCCCCACGCAAACCTCAGTGCAGAAAATAATATTACCTTCCTACGCCAGGCTTTTCATCTCCCATCGCCACTGATTAATCACAAGGAAAAATAACTTAATACTCTTTCCAGTGAAAAGATTCTTTCGACGACCAACCCAAAGCCCACCAAAAGAATTTTCAAAGAATCTCAAAATTCATTAAGGTTTGTTTCATCCTCTTACTAATATCCCTTACACTTCATCAAGTCCTTTCGATCTTTAACCTCATCATCATATTATTTCCATCTTGAATATTCCAGGCATCGCATCTCTTTATCAAATTTTCATACATTTTAATCAAAATTCTTAATAAGAAAAAAATTGTTTCCTCATGCATGATGAAGAGCATTTTTACAGAAAAATGATTTAATTACGCAGCTAAAAAATTTTCCTTGAGAAATATTTTCGAAATGAAATTTTTGTTGACAAGTTTCGAAAAAAAAAAAAATGATACGACGATTCGTTAAGCCTCAAAGGAAAAAAAAACATGAACACTGTTGTGTTGGCGCACATAAAAATGATTAATAAAGTAAAAGCTCGACCTGATATCGTGGGAAAATAAACAGATATCCAGTAAATCCGTTAAGGGATTCATTTTTTAAAATGATAATATAATTCAAGGTTAGGATAATCGCAAATTCATTAATGCAGACGCTTCTTTTATTTACTTTTCGTTGTCTTTTCTTTTTTGTTTCAACCATTGCGTCACGCTTTAATCAAAACAATGAGGCCTTTTCATAAAGAACATTATGAAAATATTGCAGCAACAAATTCTTGCCAGATTTTTTAAGAAATCGTCGCTAAAAATGATGTTCTGTTGAGTTTGGACTTATCTGCACCAAATAATTTTCTTTTAATAAAACTAGAAATCGCTTGCCCAGAATAATTTTGTGCTAAGTGCACTTGTCAGGTTGACACCCGTTCTTCATAAGATAAACATAGTGAATCCATGTCAACCTGACAAGTGCACTTAGCACAAAATTATTCTGGGCAAGCGAAATGTATTCTGACTTGTTACTTTGGCGGCTTCTACTACGCCAAACTTTTGCGCACGGGGTACTTCCCTAAATTCTGAACTTTGAGAGGAACTGTTGAAATTTTTAGTAATTACGTTGTCGCGAGAACAATTAAAGAATTTCTCCCGAGCTAAAAATCAAAGTCTGAGGGCTTGTAATGGCTTTAGCTGGCTTCAGGTAGAGTTCAAAGCGATAGGCTCTGAGGGCATGATTTAAATCTCAAACGACCACTTGGCACGGCCATCTAAATGATAAAAAAGCTCGAAAATGATCGATTACACAAACTAAAAAATGGCAACGTCATTTTCCAAAAATTAATAAAAGATATCGAAAATAATTTTATAAAATTTTAATTAAGCTATTACGAAATTAATTGGGTACACCACGTTGTTGATTCAAGAGAGATAAAAATAAGATTGATGATTGTAAGAATCCTGAAGCGGAAAGAAACATCGAATTGTTTTTTCCCTTATTTTTTTCTAAAAAAAAAAAGTTTAGGGAAGCGGCTATTTTGCGGTGTAATATGTGTCGGAAGGAAGAAAACTGCGCTTGACAAGCTCATTTATTCAAAGGTTTGTAAGTAACTTTATAAAATATATCAAAGTCTGGGAAGATTCTTCTGGTGGCTCTATCAGAGCTTACAAGAAAACTTTTTTTTTTTTTTTGCTATTTAGTTTGTGTACGATCATTCAAGATGGATTTGCGGGTGCTTGATTAAATCCTTAAAGGGATGATCGGGAACGTGTATATAGTTCGGGGTTTTTTTTTCCCAACGTTCATTTATCAAGGGAAGAACTTTTAAAAGAATTACAGGAGGAGTATTGGAAAATTTTTAAACAACCTACACTCTTTCCAATGAGATAGAAGAGAAAGCAGCTATACTAGAACAGACCGGAGTCATCAGGCATTGCCATTATATCAGCAGCTGCCACCGTGACACACGAATTGTGTATTGGACAAAACTTCTAGTGCCGTCAAAATATTGAAAAACTTGTCATTGACTTTGATCTGCAAAGGAGACTGTCGATCATCATGGCGACTCGCACTTCTTTTTTCTTTAAATGCCCTCTCCTCGCCGGATGTTGGCGACCATCCTAACTTTGGAGATTTTCTTTTAAACAATGCTCAGCATAGCAATATAAGCACTTTCAAAATTTTCAGGAGGATTCTGACCAATTCTTGGCGCCATTCTTGAAAAAAAAATCGTTAACATATTGTACTGTCTATCAAGATAAATGCGTTCTACAATCCTGTCCAATTTCCTAACTCAAAATTCATCCGACCATAACTCTAGCAACAATTTAGACTCTCATTAAATTCGGACGTTTCAATATGTAAATTCAGTTCCAGTTTCCAGAAAGCATGCATATGAGATACGAAGACGCAAACCACTCCAGAACAAAACAAAATCGTATTGATTGATGATTTCTCAAACCTTTTCCAATAAATCAGAGGAAAAAACGCCTCAAAAATATAAAAAAAAAAAAATCTTTTTATCTCGATCGGAAAATCTTATTGATTTTTCCTTAAAGATGTCACTAAAAAAATATTGGATAACAATATTTCCAGGGTTTCAAGGCTCAAAAAATTCCATCCCGTTTTGATTGTCAGGATGGAAACTTCGAAATGAAAAGCGATAACTCGAAACTATAAAAATCAGAAACTCGAAGAAGTAAACATTTGCTGTTGGCTAAATCTTAAATAGATCTGTCTTTTTGCTTAAAATGAAAAATGCCCTGAAGCTCAAAAGTTGCCTTCTAAATTTCTTTGTCTGCTCATTCAAAACTATCTGACATCCATTCGCCTGCCACCGTCTTTATCCTTTTTCTTGATATCCACAAACAACGAAAAAAAAAAAAACCCCCACGAAGCACTGGAACTAATATATTCCCCTCATAAACTTGATTGATGATCAAAAAATTCTTTGACGTCAATTTTCCAAGCAAACAATAGAAAAACCCAATCTGTAAAAGCTCTGAAAATTGGTCGTGACATCCCATTCAGCTCAACTTTGAATAAAATGACCCGGGTCAGGTCTAAATCGATATTTAAAGATTTTCCCCCTAAACATTAAATAAGGCCTAATCCCTTTTGAAAATGTTAATTCGTACAATCCCTTTTCGTGTATTTTTTTTAAAAAGAAAAATCTTGATCAGATTATTTGAAGATGGGAATTTACAATAGGATAAAAAATAAAAAGCACTTTTCGAAAAACCTTTTTTTTTTTTTTTTTCATCTTTGCACCATAAATTGCTTTTTGCGATTGGAATCAAAATTGGCTATTATTGGAAGGGGAAAAAATATTGAAGATAAAATATGATAAATTAGTTCGTGTTTTTTTAAAAATATGTCTACATTATATTAATCCTGCTTTTTATATATTTTTTTTTTAAATGATAAAATTTAAAAGATTAAGGGAAAGTTTTTGTTTATACAACGCCACGTCCGAGACACATAAACAGTGTCGAGGTGAGAAAGAGGAAAAGTTCACGATTTTCCTTTAGTCTTAAAAAAAAATATATTCTAAACATCTCGTTTTCTTTTCTTTCCAGATAAAATCACAAAAGAAACAAAAAATGGATGAAACTCTAAAACGTAATAAAACGATCAACAATCAATGTCCACAATCGGATAAAGAAAACGGAACTTAAAGAAAAAAAGGTCAGTAACGATCCTCAATTCTCACTTCCAAATCACCCAACCTTAAAATAATTTCCTTAGCCTTGACCAAAAACTTTCGTAACGCCTCCAACTGGAATTTAAATGTCTCAAGCTGCGAAAATCAATCTTAATCAATGTCTCCATCAAATAAGAAAAGGATTTTTTTTTGAACGAAACGGATCCAAATAATAAAAAAAGGAAAACAAACAAAAAATGCCAGCCCTTTTTCCAATAACCTACGTAAGCGCCTTTTTTTTTATATTTCGTCTACTTAAACTAATATTACCTCTTCGGAAAATTTCACCGAAGCTTAACAATTCGTTTTTTATAAAAATTATCTTTTATTGTAAAGAGGCTTTCACATTGTTCCGATCCATTTATATTTACTCCGAATAAACGAGGAAAGTAAGCCAATAAATTCGCCCAATATAATGTCATGCTTTATTTCAAAAAACTCATTAAAAAGGTCTAATAGCAGATAATAAGATACAATCAAGAAAAGGTAGCTTTTGTTCTCCCAGGATTGTTAAATATTTAAATACCAGGTAAACTGGAAGAGTCCAAAAGCATTATGAAAACAGAAATTTTTGTACGCGTGTGCCACATACTTTCTATAATTGCTTGCCTGAAGAGGAATCCGTCCAATTAGGACTCCAAATTCAAATTTCGAATACCTTTTGGGGGAGGAAAAAAGCGAGAGAGAAATCGGAGTGACGGATTTAAAATCCAATCCCATATCAAGTTATTGGATACACTCAAAATTTCGAAAATGAAGAGGGAGCCATAAATCGGAAAATCGACCAAAAATTCTAAATTTCCAACCCCTATTTAGTCGAAATCGAGTACCATGTCGGCATTGATCGCATAAACTTAAAATTTTTTAGTTTTTCCGGATTATCTTAAAAACGTGAAATTTCCTGGAAAAGTTGCAAAGGAAAAAGTTGTAGGGAAAGACCTCGAGCTTCTACCAACAAAAAATAAAACAGATCACAGGAGCCATTTTTAATAAAATGGCGGAAAAGTGATTCTCCATCCCCTTTTTTTCTGCCGCCAAAGCAGAAAATTAAAACCTTGAGCTTTTTTTCAAAAAGTACTTGTGAGAAACAACAACAGGAACTTCTGCTCCAAATTTAATTTTTCTTCACGTTGCCGTTCACAAAATAAACCCGAAAAACTAATACGCCCAAATAAACAGCCATTTTTTTAATCATTTCTCGAGGTTTGAAACCAGGATGAGCAAAATTTGACATATTGCGAGTCTATCGAAAGTAATTAAAAAATGAAATGCAAAATTATTTATTATTATATCTCAGATGCTTCAGCGAAAATCCAAAAGAAATCTCCCTGAAGTCCTCCAGCATATTAATGAGGGAAACCTTTTAGTGAAGAAACCTTCAAGCATACTCTTAATTTAAATGAATTGATAAATATTTAAATTAAATGCCCAGAGAAATTTTAAAAGGATTAAAAACCTTGTCTGTGAGTAATCGACTAATCAGAAGCTTCTCCTGTAAATTCTAAAGTATCCCGGATGACTTTTAGTGAAACGCCCGCAGTTCAATCAGTTTATCGATATAAATAAGCAACAACAGATTCAAAACCAGTCAATCAAAGACTAACCGTGCTTCAGTGAAATTCGTGGTCTTTTCAAAATAACGCCAATTTAATTTTTAAAACGGAAATTTTGCAGTAAACAAAGTTTAGATGTGAAAAATTGTTGAAAACGGGTTTTGGTTTACTAAAGTCAAATCAATTTCCTTTCTTGTTGTTTGAATTTTCGCTCCAAAAAAATCAGCCAGTAAAATAAAAGAATCCAGCGAGTTTTGTGAGTTTTCTACAAAGCTAATTTAAAATTTTTGTTCGCTGCCCAAAGAAATTTTCCCCTTAATTTTTTTTTAGCCGTAATTAATTTAGACTTTGAGAATCAATAAAAAAATTGTTTGAGAAAACATTTTAGTAGCATTATATCGATCGCTTATAAAGTCCCTTCGGAATAAAAGTGCCAGTAAGCCACATACGAATTAGTTTCCGCTTTCCGAGTTGACCATTTCCCCCCCTCGTCAATTACATGGCATCATTTCCGACGAAACATACGGAAAATCGAATGTATAATCCAAATCCCGTTAACTGAAAGTCGGATGATAATTTATGATAAGATTACTATCGTCCTATTGGAAAACAGCCGGAATTAATTTGTCAAAGCGTTGTGGCTTTCCGGAAAGAGATTCTCAGGATATGTATTATGATTTTTCCTAAATGTGAATATTATTCCCTGATCGATACAAAATTTTTATTGTTGTTGTTTTGTCCTTATGGATGAATAAATTCTTTTGAGGTTTGGATAAAACTTTGTAAATAATTTAGGATTTTTGTAGCGGTAAGTATCACACGGTAAACTTTTTCATCAATCAACGTCTTGTTTTCTTTTGTGAATGGGTTTTGTGTTACGTCAAAAAGTGAGAATTTCAAAGTTGACGTGTAAAATGAAAATAAAATATTTAAGTTTACTGAAAAGTTGAAGCGTGTATCTTTTCATATATCACTGGGGAAAAAAAAACCAAAAACAAGTCGTAAACGCAAAAAATTCTGAAAAAAAATTTTTTTTATCGCAAAAATTTCGAAAATGGAAAAGGAGCCATAAATTGAAAAACCGACCAAAAATTCTTCATTTCCGACCCCTATTTAGTCGAAATCGAGTACCATGTCGGCAATGATTGCATAAAATAAAAATTTTTCAGTTTTTCCGGATTATCTTAAAAACGCTAATTTTCCCAGGAAAATCTCAAAGGAAAAAGTTGTAGGGAAAGACCTTGAGCTTCTACCTACGAAAAATAAAAGAGATCACACGAGCCATTTTCAAGAAAAAGGCAAAAAAGTGATTTTTGAACGAGAAAGAGTAGCAAAGTTTTTACTACTCACGTCCTGCAAACAAATCTTTTTAAAAACGTCTTTTTATTTCAGGTTCGAATCCTCATTCATAAATCCCAGCTGCCTTAATCGACCAAAATGAACGACACAGAAGAAGAAGAATTCAACTGTTCAAAATTTTCGCTCCCACCGCACGTAATCTGCTGGGAGCATCCCGAAGAAATGCTGCTACCCTGGAAAGTGAATCCTATGTTCTTCGAAATAATAATAGCGAACGCCATTACGTTCTTATTCGGTGTGATCGGCAACGTGATTGTGATAGTTGTAATGGCTGGTGATAGTAAATCAAGAACAGCCACAAACTCATTTTTAGTTAGTTTAGCTGTTGGTGATTTGTTAATGTTGTGCGTGTACGGACCATTAGAAACTTACACGTATTTCCTTGTTAAATGGGACGAGAACGACGTCGTTTGCAAAGCGGCTAAATTAGCAGAGTTGGTATCAGCCACGTCATCCGTGCTCAATCTGCTAGCTGTTTCAGTTGAAAGGTAAGATTGCATTTTTTTGAAATGACAGCTTTCAAATCAAACACTCAATGATTCCACATTTCAATCAATCAACTTCTTTTAAGAAAATTTTATCGCAACCAATATTGAAAAAAAAAAAACAGCGTTTGGTTATTGTCAATAAAAAAATCTGGCTTTTAACAATCAACATGATTAGTAAATTAATATTTCGTACGGTAAATAAAGTTTGATGAAAATATTTACTTTTTTGATTGTTTTCAGATTTATAGTCATCGTCTTCCCGATGAAATCTCGTACGCTTTGCACGGTTGGCAACATGGTCAGAGCCGTTTTAGCTGTTTGGCTACTTGCGATCGTATTAGCAGTTCCTGTTGTTTTTACAACGGTAATAGTAGTTTGAGAAAATAGATTTTTTTACAATATGGGGGGCTGGAGCGAAATTTGACTTGTAGTGTCGCTAGTAAAAAAAAAGGCAGGACAATTAAGAGTAAGGCAGAGCCATAGGGAGGTGGAACAACTCTGTCTTCTGCTATCTGGTCTTAAGTCTAACCGACAGTATTGTTTTCAGCCTTAAACCAGTACTGGTAAGGCTGCTGCCCCCTACCAGGAATATTTAACGCCTCAAGCGTAGGGAAGCGTAGCTTTTTCTTTATAAGAATTCACAAAAGAAGAAAATTTCTTTCAAATTTTTTAAGAATTCATCGTTTTTTTTCTTTTCAAATAAAGTGATTTCTTAAAAATTCTAGAAAAAATTATTTTCTAGAAAAAAAATTTGTCTTTTTTCAAAAAAAAGTTAGGAAAATTACAAAAAAGGAAAATTTTCTCTAAAAAATTGGTTTCTCTGTATAAGAGAACAAAACCTTCCTTAAAAAATCCTAAAATATTAGTCTATTCTTTCTTTAGAAAGAAAGGAAAGATCAATTTTTTTCTAGCAATTCTTTCAGAACATGTCCAAAAAATTATTTGGAAAAGTTTTTGAAGATTTGAAATACAAATTTTCAAATCGAAATTTTGAAAACGGGAGGTGGTAGAGAAAAAATTCAATTCTTTATTTCTGTAAATAACTCAAAGTCGAAAAAAATCGGAGATAATACGAGATTCGACTAAGGTCGCGAAATATCTTCAGAAAAAAAATTTTTCTTTTAAAAAAACTTCGAAAAAATTTCTTAACAAAAACATTTTTAAAAAATATTACTTCAGAAAAAAATTATGAAAAATCAATCCTCCTGGATCCAGAAGACTGATTAAAAAAATTCTTCCGAATAGTCCAAAGCAAAGCCAAAAAGCCTAGAACCCGTTCTTCGACTTGTTAGAACCTGAAGCCACTTCCTCAATACTGCCGAATATAACAGACGCAGACACACAACACACAGCGACTTTACTAATCGAATCTCGCACCTTCCTTCCCATCTCAACAATCCTCCTAACTCAAAATTTATTTTCCAGGGAACCTATCAAATGGTATTCACAAACAACGTAACAAGTCTGACATTAAACTACTGCAATACGTCCCCAGGTTCACCAGTATTCGTTTTGTATAGATTTTTTATAATTTTCGGCATTCCAAGTATAACAATGACAGTTTGCTATGCGTTCGTTATATGGGAATTATGGATTAGCACAAGGAAAATGAGCATGCTAACGAACGGCGTAAGGTAAACTGCTTACGGAATTTTCTTTTTTTTTAAAAAAAAATCTACCTGGAAAACGACCGGATTAACCCTTTTTATTTCTTGATTTTAGCTGCAGAGCTAAAACTTCAAAAACTCCAATTTTAGCTTTGAAAAAGAATCAGACGAAAGGGAAATTTGATCCTGAATATTCAAGCGTAGACGTTACTTTGGAATGCTCAGTTCAAAGGACTTCGAGCTGTAATAGGTAAGTAAAATGCCAAAGGGATCTAGCCCGGCCCAAAATCCAAGTCATTTATTTGTATTTTTTTTTAATTTACAGCCGATCCATACCTTCCAAAAATTCAAAAAAATCATTCCGAAGCTCACCTGAAGACTGTTCAAAGCGGAATCAAGGTATGGGGAATTATGTAACAACAAACAAGGATGAAGCTAACTCCGCCAGAAAGCAGGTAATTTTTCCCCAAAACCAAAATATTAAATCTGTCGCCCTAAAATCCTCAACTTCTTTTAAAAGAAAATGAAAAGTTTACAAACTCATCGACAAAGAGGAAAACAATAAAATCGTCACTTCGAAATTTCAATTACTTTGATTGCAAAGAAAGATAAATGAAAACCTTTTTTAAAAAAACGCTCTAGCCGGTTTTTTTTTTCTTTTTTCAGGTCATAAAAATGCTCATCCTGGTCGTTATACTTTTCTTCATTTGTTGGGGACCACGAGTAACAATGGACGTCCTTCAAAAATTCGACCTGGTCGATTTCAGCCCGGCCGCATATAGAATGCGAATAATTTTCAACATATTGACATTTTTCCACGGGTGCATCAACCCGTTCATCTACTCGTTCATGAGTAAAAATTTTCGAAGCCGTTTCGTGAGATATTTAGAAAAGTGCGGTTGCAAAAAGAAAGCGGAATGGCCGGCGTCGAAACTAATGCAAAATTCTGCGTCGCAAAAATCTCAGCCGGGTCAAAACGCGAGTAAAAACGAAATAAGCGGGAAATGTGCTTGCAGCGTAAGCTCGAGAAAAACAACCGGTTCGTTTATTTCAAGCGATGCGAAAGAAGTTGACAGCGCCGTCCTTTATGTCCCACCGGGATTGTCTCACCCTAGTAATGTTACCGTCTGTGTTTGTTCTCATCCAGACGCGTGTTAAAAAAAGTTTTCCAAGTTATTTTGAGAAGTGTTTTTAAAAAAAAATTCTATTTTCCATCTGATCGTTGAAAAAATTAAAATTTTAAAATTGTTAGATGTTACCATCGCCGATGATTTGTCCAAAAATAACTTTTTGGATAATCATCCTCCAATCATCAATGATTGATTTGAAAAAAAAATTATTTTTGTAAAAAAAAAACCAAAAAAATAAAAGTGAGGTTTTTATTTTGGATGGAAGTAAATTTGTAAAGATGTGATGAAGCAAGTGAATTGAAATGTGATTGGCGAGTGCCTCAAGGCTCTAAGCTTGGTCCGCTGCTCTTAAACACTCTCAAGTTGACTTTTAACAACCAACTAAATCAATTGTTTTTTTAGAAAATAGCTCTAGTTCAGGCTTCACATTCACAGGCAAACTCACCTTCAAACCAGCTCAGGGCCCAAAAAACTTTTCAAATAAACCTGAATTTCCCAGCGCGAGCAACTATACACGAATTAATTTTTTACTACGCCTCAATGCTCAATAAATCTCTCAGAAAAAATTCCAAGAAACTCTATCAGTTTTGTCTATTACTCCAGGGTAGAATTGAAAACATATTATAGGTAAAAGTTTACATCAAGCAATATTTTCATCCCCGCGACTAAATCTTTTTTTTCTAAAAGCCGGCTTTTCTCGAGATTCGTAGGTGTACTCGAGGTTTAGACGCCTTCGGGTTATTGCTTACTTCCGAGAAAGAGAAACCTGCATAAAATTTCCACACAAAACAAAAAAAAATATTTCCCATCATTTCATTTTTTTCAAAAAATAAATCAATAAACGAAAAATTGTTACAAAAAAGATTTTAACTACTGAATTTTCACTCACTCCCCTGACCCTCAAACCAAGTTTCGCAATAAAAACCTTTATTTTTTATTTTTAGCAAGACCAAGTATATCGAATAAAAAAAAACCCAATTACATCTGGAGAATTTAAACCATCCACAATGTCAGATTGATACTTAATTAATTACTAAAAACCTCATTTCATCTCCTTTTTTTATAAACTTCCATTGTATACTTTGTATTTTGTATATTGAATTTTAAAAAAAAAAATATATTTAAATTTCTAAACGTTTACCTGAAAACTTAATTAAGTCTACTCATTTCATGGAATCGGTGAAAACCAAAGGTGGAATTGGTGCACAATGAAATCATCTTACAGTATATGACTAATAAAAAGTGTGTGCAATTAATTCTTAGCATATTTTCTTTTCACTTTAGACAGAAATAGCTGAAGAACGCTTTTATTTTTTTCTGGGAGAAATCCCAACCATGCATGATCTTGTCATGACCTTCATTTTTTTAAATATATTCAGAAGATGAAATCCCCTTAAAAAAGCGAATCAGTAAATTCAAATTTCTGCATGTTTCAAGGTTGAACTGCCTCTGGTGACTGTCAACAAACTGACATTTTAATTCTACAGAGAAAAAAAGGAAAAATATTCATGAGTGTTTGTGTGCTGAAAAAAAATCTCTTCAAAATTGCATTTTTGCAGAATTAAGAGGTAAAAAATGAAAATTAAGTGACATGATATTTTTTATTAGGGGTGGGGTGGGGTAAAAATGAGACAGGGGGGTAAAAATGAGACACCCTTTTTCGGAGTTTCTAGACTGAGGTCTCTTCAAAAATGCTGTTGTCTCATTTTTACCCCTGTCTCATTTTTACCCCACCCTACCCTAACATAAAATTGGTGTAATGATGAATGGAAAAGGACCGAGAAAAAGTTTAGATGGAAGGTGACAGAAATATCTTGGTAAATGAGTTTGTGTAATGACTAGTGACAGTTCACTGAACTGGAAGTAATAACATCTGTGGAGGAGTAACATGAAAATTTTCTAGGAAATATTTTGGTCTTATTACAGCGACACCAAGAAATTTTTAGAAGGGATGAGAGGAAGCATCTACGCAAAAGGTAGGAAAGTGAGTAAGAAATAATTAGATGAGGTTTTTTGAAACTGTGCCAAGATGATTTCATTGTGCACCAATTCCACCTTTGGTTTTCACCGATTCTTAAAAGCAAAAACCCGACTCCTAATTAAATAGTTTGGCCAAATTTTAAACTACGCCAAAATATTGTAAGTTAAGAATAAAATTTAACGATAATCACATTTAAAAAATCGATCGAATACAAGTCAATAAATGTTATTGAGTAGTCATGATCATGATATCATCTTACCGAGTTAACTTATTCAATAAACAAAGCAAGTTCTAAAAAAAATTTCTTTGGCTTCATTACTCATCACTAAAATTTTTTAAATTCGCTTCAATTTTTTAATTTTTATCCCGTAATGATAATAATTTCAACACAGAAGCAGAGTTGCACTTTATTTTTATCTGCATGTAACCTATCATGAATAATTATTAACTTGAAGAAGCTTAGCTCAACTAAAAAGGTAAATAATTAATTTAAAAAAATCTTAACTTCGTATCTATAACAATATAAATTATTTTTTTCCCCCAGAAAGAAAAACCAAAGAAGAAAAGGCCGTTTATGGGGTTAGGACTTCTATTACCCGGAGAAAGGAAATGGAGAACACCCAAAGACGCATATAACGATGAATTCATTGCAGAAACCTTAAGCGCTCAGGCAGAAATAAACTTTAGAACTTATCTTGTAAAATTTTTCTGTCGAAGAAAAATTCAGACATTTTTTTACAAGTTTAAGAACTTCAGCTCTATTTCCCATTTGACTACTTGCCCTCTTCTAAAGTTAGTCAACACCATCATTCACAATTTTTCTCCAAAAAAAAAAATTGATAACCAAACTTACTTACAAACCTTGTAACCTCCCTTGTGAAAAAGGCAACATAAAACCTGACACACATAACACTTGATTTACAACCAAAGAGAAGCAAATACATCACGTATTTACACAACAGGAAAAGCTTCACATGAAATGTGCATGCTGCATTTGCAGCCTAACCTTTACTTTCATCAGGCCATACCACTATACTGAGCGCACCTGAAAAAGCAATTAATTCAAATCACTTCACTTATTTAAAGCACAACATATTATATTCTTGAACAATCAAATCACATAGTCTTAATTTTAGCATCAAACTCAACCCAATTATTATGTTATGAACTTCCAGTTTCTCAAATCACTGTTACATCAGCTAAAGCAAACCTACCTTGAGTGAATTTATCCTTTAAAAACAAATTAAGTAGATATCGCTTGCAAATCTCTTTTAAAGTCAAATACTTCAAGCTGATTTATCTTAATGTAACTTGCCTTTTGGCTATTTTGACATTATACACTAAATCAGTTTTAATCAGTTTAAATTTAACCAGTAAATACATAATCGCAATCTAAAAAAAAAATCCCCAACAACCTGCATTCACATGGAAAGCCTAATCTTCACTTTCACCAGGCCATATACCAGTATACTGAGCAAACTTATACCTGAAAAAGCAATTTCAAATTAATTCAAATCACCTCATGTATTTAAATCACAACAAATGATATTCTTGAACATTCAAATCACGCAGTCATAATTTTAGCATCAAACTCAACCTGACCACAGTGTCATGAACTCCCAGTTTTTCAAATCACTGCAATTTCAGCTAAAGCAAACCTACCTCGAGCAAATTCATGCTTTAAAAACAGATGAAGAAGACATCATTTGCAAATATCTTATCATGAAACCATTTTTTCTCTCCCAAGAAAAAAATTGATCGTACTTTAAAGTCCTATCCTTCAAGCTAATTATCTCAATGTAACTTGCCTTTCGGCTATTTCCACATAATATACAGTAAATCAGTTTTAATCAGTATGAATTTAACCAGTAAATACATAATCGCAATCCAAAACAACCAAAAAAAACAAAAAAAACGGAAAATGGAAGATTGTTTTACAGTATGTCGCTAAAAAAATATATATTAGTGAATTTATGGAAAAGTAAAAGGCTGCATCATAACCACAACTAGATGAGCACATGTTCATTGCTCATAACGTTTCTGCGATTTATGGTCTAAGAAGACATATAAACATGGTTGGGTTTATGCTTTAGAAGCATTTTTCAAATTTTCAAGGTTTGGTTTGCAGAAATTCATTGGAGTTAAATTGATTGCATAAGGGTAGTTAATGTAGTGACATACTGTAGAACGATCTTCCCAATTTCCGGTGACATCGACGAAGATGACGCGTGACGAATAATCTTGAAAAATGTAATGACAAATTAAAATCTTACCTTCGATTATAATTCCAACAGTTACCCACAAACCAACTGGTACAATAACACATGATCTAACGGGAAAAAATTTAAATAAATAACCGTAAATTAAACCGAAACCGATCGCGGGACTTAAACTGACGCCATTTCGTGTTCATGGTCGTAGTTCAACTAACGGCCACTGGGAGCAGCATGATGACGTGGAGTTTTCAATACACAAAAACCAATCAAGGTCATAAGTTAAACATAAGAATCATCGTTTATTTTATAATATCATTCTTTTTTAAAAAAACGGAATAAAAAAGATCAAATTAGCATCCCAAACCCCAAACAAATAAATAAAAAACCTATGCAGTATTTCTCATTGCATTGCCGGCGAACAGAGATCCAAAATTTATTCTTCCCTTTTTTAAAAAAATGTAATGAGCGGAAATGTGTGAAATATAGTACAGCTAGGTCGCCAAAAAATTTGACGAAAATTCATGTCAAGTAAACGGGACAAAAATGACTGAAGTACATGTTCTCGACGTTTTTGGGAGAAAGTAGTTGATGATTATTGAACAAGAGTCGAATTTGAATAATTTTCATATTCAGTTCAGTATTTTAAAATTTCAAAATGCGATCGTTCATTTTCAGTTATGTTAACCACTGTCCAATCAGATCAAAACTTGTGAGTTCTGAGTTGCGAATCAAATTTTACTAGATTTGGCACAAGGCGTCGAAACAGATTAGTTCAAAACTTCAAGGTGTAAACAGGGCAGTTTCTCAGTTAATAAATAAGAAAATAGCCTAGTCCAAAAGAAGCATTCTTCATGAGAAATTTTTAGTCACTTGAATTAGCTCAGATGATGTAACGATGCTCATGAAAATTTCTTTTTGAAAATATTCGCCGAAAGAAGTAAAAAATGACCCTATTTTAGAAACCGTAGCCAGATTAAGGCAAGAGAGAGCTTTTGATTATTTCTGATAGACGAATAGTTCTTTTGAAATTAATTGCCTTCAAGGCTTCAACGACTGCTTATAAAAAACTCTAGCACTCTCAGGAAATCTTTGTTATTGTTCTGGCTACAATCTCCAAATTGCTTTTTTTGGAATAACAAAAAAAGAACTTACCTTTGCGCATAGCATCTTAAGTCCTGTAGTTTTATCCTCCTTCCTATTCGGATTACCATCAGAATCCCCAGGTACGAAAGCTCCAGCTTCCAAAACCAACTTCAATATTGCTTTAATATTTATCGTATCCTTTGGAGTAAAGTGAAAATCCGCAGCATCTGTTTTGTTGACAGATCGAAATGTTGTTAAAGCAGACAACTATAACAAATAACTGATTTTAGTTTGCAATCTTAAAAATTTAAAACAGAAGGCAAGAAAAAAAATTACTCTTGTATAAGGATCTCCTTCTTTTTTTTCCATAATGAGATCTGGTGGTTTATACTGATAAATCTTATACCGGTCTATAATTTTTCCAGCTTCTTCAGCATTTCGACACAACATCAAGGTTAAATCTGCTAATATTAAGATCCTGCGGTTAAAGTTTTTAAGGCTTGATGGGGATCCTTAACATCCACCTAAAATATAAAAATAAAAAAATAATCATGGGAAATACTACGAAGCTTAATTTGATAATGAATCACTTACCATTACTAATAACACTCGTAATAAATAATTTTTTCCTAGAATCTTCAGTCGATCATGAATATAATTCGGATTTAGATTATGATAGCGAACGGACAAATATAAAGCACATGTTTGACCCATGACAAAGTCGGCGATCATTCTGTCATCGAATTCCCATGGAACGCTTGTAATAGATTTGGGCAAAGGATTACCCCTCTAATTCAAAAAGACATGATCAATCAATGACAACAGCTCAGCACGTTATTATTGGTCTTTCAGTAATTAATTTACCTGTCTCGGGCTTTGGTATGAAGTGGCATTTCCACTTTTTCACCAGGTGCATCTTTAACTAGACGTTGATGGCTCTTCATTAAGAGCTTTTTGACTCATTATTTCAAGCAATATAAAACTAAAACACCGATTAATTAGTGAATAATTCCTTCACAAATAAAAAAATTCTCATTCGTTTGACATGACGCTCAAGAAGACGCTCACATTGTATTTCTACTGCCACGTTGGTATTTTAAAATATGTACATTTGCCAAGATGTTATACTTTTGAATATTCTAGAACAAGAAAATTATGAAATAGAGTTAATTAGCAACATCTAAAATTCTAGACCGTCAATTAAAGATATTTTTAGGGGCTGATTTAAGAAACTTCTGGTATTTTACAGAAACCGGCAATGGATTTATATCCCGGATATTTATACCACAAAGTTGACGTGTCAACTGCGAATTCGCTTCTGCTTCTGTTTCCATTGAATATTCAATGGTTTTATATTTATCTTTACAAAATTTACATGTCATCTTTTAGCCAGTTTTATTTAATTTTGTAAATATGGATTACGATAATTATGAAGAGCAGGATATCATTGCTGAGCCTGAAGAAGAATCATGGTTTGACAGCATAACAAATGGTATGTAATTTTTTTTCTCCTAATAATGAATTAATTCTCCTCCAAAAAAGACAAAGATTTCTTAATCTAAAAATTCTACTACTTATTGCAAAACAGCCTAATTACTTTAAGATTTAGTAATGATAGGTGACGTTCGACAATTGCCTTTTTTAATTTTTCAGGACTTTTTTTTCTACAATCGAATGCATGGTACATATTAGGAATTGCTGCACTTAGTTATTATTTATGGAGTAAAAAATTATCGCAGATATATTACAAATGGGCTGAAGCAAGGGAAGTAGCTAAGGAATCTGCTCAAATGAAAAAAGGTAATATAAGAATTATTCTCAATGACGAGTCATTTCTTTAAAGTATGAAGAATTCATCAATTTTTTTTTTTGAAATTTAGATCCTGAATTATATGCTGCTAGGGAACAAGCAAGATTAACTGCAATTCAAAGGTTACAAGAACAGTATAATGAACAGGCCATTAAAATGCAAGAAATTATGAAACAGGTATGTGTAAAAAAATGACAAGTTTCAAAATGATCTGACATTTCATCCAATTTTTCCTGTTTCTAGAAAGAGGAAAAGAAAAGAGAAGAATGGATAGCTAGACAAGTTTCAAAGGATCCTGGGAGGAAATTAAATGAAGATTTTAAGCCACTACTTGATAAAAGTGGTCCAAGTTACAGACCGCCAAGAAGATCTGTTTGTCCAGGAGGAAGTTGCAACAGATAATTCACTGCGAATATCTCGTTTTTATTACCCAACTGGCTAATGTTGTTGTGACTAACATTTATCCTCAATCAATATGCCTTGAAAATCAGTAATGATCTCAAAAAATTTTTCTCAGTATGAAGCAATATCACCATTCAGGGCAGGACTAATCAAATCTTTATCCTGCCCAAGAAAATTTTGTGTTTAAAATTTTTTTAAAGGATTTCAAAGTTACCGAATGGATATTAATAAGTGTAAATAAAAAATTCAAATAAATTTTTATTAATAAATCTACTATATTCATCAACTAACCTGCAAGCACATGATCCAGATTATCACAAATATTTTTTTTGAATCACATGCCAACAGAAAAATTCACAATATTGCAGTCCAATAATAAATATACAATATTCCACATACATTTACAATTCGTATAAATTTTTTTTAAAATGAATATTAAAATAATTACAAAATTGTTTATACTTTGTACATTCAGCAAATTGCACTAAATAAAAAATCACTGATTTTTTTTTATACTGTCGATTAAAATATTTACTGCCCAGATTTTTGAAAAGATAGTTAATTGACTTAATAATTCGTAAAAGGGTGCACTGATGATAAGGAACTGATTTTTAAAAGGGTTTGGCACGAAGGGAAATTTTTGATGATTGTGAGAAGATTTAAAAAATAATACTTTTGTTTTTAGGTCGATTAACTTTTCGGAGTTTGAAGGAGATGTGAATACTGAGTTAAAGCTTCCCTAAGCGCTGAAGCTATTTCGGGAGATGATGTAGTGACGCAATCGACGAGGCATGGGTAAAGGGAAATTAATTGCTGCCATGCAGAATGACCCACTGAAACAAAAAAAAGGAGTTTTTAAAATAAACAAAAATTCTGAGTGACAATACGCAACTTACCTTTTTCAGGCGGTGCTTTTTTAAGAGACTGCACTAATGTAGCTATAGCTTTAAGTACAAATGAGACCTCGGACACTTGGTACCTAAAAAAAAAAGCAATTAATTACTAAACATTTTAAATTTGTATTTTCAAATTTTCTTAAACTTTCAAGAGTCTCTTACTCTTTAACAAAAGCGGCGCCAGAAATAATTTGAATTCGTCACAACTTCAACTCAAAAAAAATTGGTCTCAAACCAAACACTTAAATTTTTCCCTGGCGCTGCCCCTTTCATCAAATTTTTAAACTAACCTTACTGACCTGGAAGGTGGACATTTCCCGGCGCTTTCTTCTTCATCTACAAATCTCCTCAAAACAGTTTCAAATCGATGAAGTAAAGAAGTAACGGCTAATCGCCCAGCGACAGCCGAATCTCCTCGATTTAAATCCGCCATGCATTCATCATTATCCATTAATGAAAATTCTAACAGAGTTTCGAAACATATTTTAGCGAATTCCTCTCGAAGTTTCGTTTCGATAATTTTACAATCTCTATTCGTGGCTGAATGAATCGAGCCCATATTTAACAATACGACTATTTGCATTAAAAATTCTTTAGGTACGATCGTGTAATATTGAAGAACTTGTTCACGAATTAATTCGATGACGTGGCAGTCGATGGCTTCGTCCGCTTTGGATTCCTCCGGGGTTTTGTCGATAATAACATCGCTGAAAAAAGAAACAAATATAAGTGAGTTTCTTGGTAGCTTTTTAGTTCTTAAAATTGGCAAAGGAGAGCTCTAGTTATAAAATTGATCTTTTCTGATTCGATATTAGTTTTTAAAATGACTTTACCTTGTTGTAAACAAAAATTTATCAAGAGTATCCGCTAAAACCGGCCACATCGTTTCAAAATGTTTAGGATATTGCCTCGTAAGTGGAAACCCCACTTTTAAAACCCTAATAAGGCAATTAGCTGCTAATTTCCACGTATGCGGAGATGATGAATTGTGCTTTGAACAAAGAGGTACATGATACGCTTTTATAATTTTTTCTAAAATGCAAGACTCTAAAACCGTTTGTGATGACGCTGATTTTTCGTACAGCCACGCAACTAAATCCATAGTACGCTCCCCAAATGGAGTGTAATTTACATTGGTCCATTCATTCTAAAAGCAAAAAAATAAAATTTAATAAAAATGTTCACCCTGTTATTTTAAAAATAATTGCTGGCTAAATATACTTACGGCAGCTTTATGATTTTCTTCCGAAGCCTGGCACGTAAGTTTTGTAAATTCGAAAAGTTGATCGAATATCTGAGCTATCATTGCTTTTATGCTAGAAGGCCACGTATCGTCTGCTGCCCCCTTTAAAAAAAAGTCATTTATAAAATAACTGAAATTTTTCGCTTTAAAAAATATTAAATTTTATTTACCATCGCGATTAGCTCAAGAGCATCCAATACTCCATCTTGAAGCAATGTGATATGATCTTCCGTGATTGATGGCATCATAAAAGAACTTTCACAATGCGGCGGAACTAGAACTGCTCTTTCTAATAAGCGGCATAGTTTTTCTAAATCCTCTTTCCCAAACCTATTAAAAAAAAATTTTCTAAGCATCTTATATTAAACTCAATGACTCAGCGACTGCCATTTTCAAAACTATTAAGACGATAACGCCGTCTAGCGGCCATTATATCGGCTAAGATAGCGTTAGCATCTTCCATTTTTATAAACTGCAGCTTCACATAAAAACCCTTACTTGGATTTTATAGGCAAGAACACATCTGGAAATATTTGCATTAAAGCTGTTAAAAATTGTTGTGTCGGAGGATTCCTTTCAACTCGTTCCGCCGTCGTCGCTTCCGTTCCGATACTCAACCAAACTTGCCACGCTCCCAAACGAATATTCGACTCCTCTTCTGGGGTTAAAATTTGACTAGTTTCACTTTCGATGGGGTTTCCGCCTCCTTTCGATCTCCAATACAAAATTTCTTGAAATGCTTTTAATGCCGATAATGATACTTCGCTATTTTTATTTAACGCTGCTACTTCTAAAAATTCTAGGAAAAGAGACCAAAACCGTGGAAAATCTCCTAATTTCTGAAGGATTTTTCTTTTTGATTCAAATACTTTCGCAACTCCTAAAAGTGTCATTACCTAAAAGTAAAAAATCATTAAATGAAAATGTTTTTCAAACTAAATTCAAAATTGTTTTAAAAAATTTCTTACTTGAGTTTCAGCCCATTGTTTTTGCGCTGTATTTCTAGAATGATGTATTAAGATATTTCCACCTGTGTCGACTTTTTCTGAACTAGCACAATTCGAAGCTGATCTTACTTTATCCAAAAGAGGAAATAATACCTGCCAAAGCACTGGCTGCCACGTCCTTTCACATAACAGTACACCATGTGCACTTATCGTTGAAAATAAAGTCTGACCTGCAGACTTTCGAACAGCTGGCCTTTTATCAACGCATAACTCCCCTTCAAAAAAAAAATTTATATTAAATTCACCAACACTCAAAAATTTTTTGCTTCTCAAAATAATAATTACCTAATTTAGTGTAAAGGCACATCCAAAGCTTATCAAAAGGCGGCATGTCTGGTGTGCCAGGAAAATCTGGGAAAACAGTTGTGTCTGATGCTAATGATTGTGCCAGTTTTTCTTGATTTTGAAAAAAATAATCTGAGATGTTCCACTAAAAATTTTAAAAAAAACATTATAAAACTCTTGATGTTTGCTTTAATTGTTACAGAATAAAATTGTATTTACCATTAGTCCAACAGCTGTAAGGGAAATGTTCAGTTCCTGAGTTTGTGATCCAAATTTAGCAGTCGTGTTTACACAAAGTGGTAGACAGCTCCAAGGCATCACTGGTAAAAAATCGGTGACTACTAATTGCAAACATTGAAATGCAACTCGAATTAAATTTTCCCTAAAAGAAGAAGTATAGATTCTTTAATGTAAATAAGAGAAAGGCTTGCATGATGCAGCTTCTTTTAACATTTCTACCAAATATGTTATCATTTGCTTTTTATAATAAAAGCTTTCCAAAGGATGAATCAGACCGGTTTTCATTGGATTAATTGGTTACACACCTTCAAATAGTGTTCTATGTCAGAAATAAACAAATCCAACAAAACATCCAGTAACAAAAAATTTCCGTGCCCGTTAAGTTTCTAAGTCCGCTTACCTTAATGATCATATTTACTATTAAGAAATTCTATAATATTTCTCAAATGTACAAAAACTCGATTAAATTATTGCTAAGAGGCTCACAATTCACGATGAAACAAAATTAACATGATATCAAAAATTATGCTAAAAAGAACTAATGCCATCACTTTCAGACACGATTTTCGATTCGATATCTCGAAATTTCATGATGGCGTCGTTATCTAAAGAATTTATCATCTTCAATGATTCTTCAAAAAGGGGCTACAGTGGTTGTATAGCATCAAAAACAGAATGTAATAGCTTTAGTGAAAGTGATACTTGAGCAAAATTTTCAATTGATAGTAATAAAATCAAAAATATCAAGGTTAGGTTAGGTTAGGTTATAACCTTTTGAGCATTGGCCGCTAGTCGCTAGTATACCTTTTTTTAAAAATCATTTATAAAAATTGGTTAAGGGAAAAAAGTCTAGATTAAAAAATTAAATTATGCAACTTACCCGTGATAATCTGAAACAGCTCCTATTGTAGTCAGCACCAAAGGCCATCCATGACACAAAGTTTCTCCAGAACTGTGTAAAACGTGCAACATACATTCTAATTGTCTCAAACGTACGTCCCCGTGAGGTACTGAAGATAATTCGGCGAGAGGAGCAAGAACTAACGTTTGCAAGCTCTGAAAAATTAAAATTTGTACAAAAATTTATTCAAAACAATATTTGATTTTAATTTTTTCATATATTTAGAAACTTACCTGATTTGATCTTAAGGGGGGCTGATATTTATGCTGCAGAGCAACTTTGAGCAAATATGTAATAGCTTCAACACCCCATTCCCTCATTCTAATATGAGGGTGCTGGCAAACTTCTAATAAATGGCTAGTTAAAGGTCGCCAATAAACCTCTACCCTGTGCAGATTAACTAAACCAGTTTCTAATAATTTAGCCACTGCGAATAACGACGGTTCCTTTTAAAAAAAATATATATTAACATCCAGATTTTGATTATTTTCATTTTCTTAAAAATTTGACTCACTCGATTCGAATATGCTAGCTCCATCGCTTCCTGCGACAATTTACACAAAGCATCAATCAAATGATGCAATGCCACGTCATCTAAATTCTGACTCGATTCAAAAAGCCGACTTAACATCGAAGATAAAACAGGTAGATCAGCCATAACTGCAGTGGTAATCACAGCGTTTGAATCAGTCGTCATTTTTCCGGCTTTCAAGCTTCCGCCAGTAGAAGGCTTTAGTCTTAATATCCAAACAAGATGCTGAAGAGTTGTTAAAACCAAATGCCAAGCAGTTCCGAGGATATTTCCATGCGCATGAGCCAAATTCAATAAAGCCCTCATGCACTGTAAATTTTTACTAGTAAGCATAACAGGACCTTGTTGGGCTCCTAAAAAGAAGTTCAATTAATTAATTTTTAAAATAGGTATCGACTGAAAATTTGTGAGCAAATTCTTACCAAAAGGCAAAGACGCAGTTGGTAATGGAGTGCCAACTGCAACAACTTGTTGCCTGTAATCGGTATCGACTCCATATCCGGGAATGCTGTACTGAACATTCGGGTCTTGTGTGCCCATGTAATTATAACCTAAAATGATTGAAAAAAATTATTTAAAAAAATTTTTGATTTGTTTATGAATGAAAATTTTAAAAACTTACTATGTGAAGAATTAAAATTATAAGCTGGAACATTTAAGACGCTTAAAGCGTATTGTGGAGGCAATGAAGCTTTACATATGGCAATGATAAAGGCATCCCTTGGATTTTCTAAGTCTAAAGCCCCGCAGAAGCTTGCAAATTTTTGCATAGCTTTTAAGATGTTTTCAGTAGTAGCTTCATCAGTGCTGAAATAAATAAACAGTGTAGAAAAATTTTTAAAACACTATCTTTAACCAGGTTTGGTTAAATTTATGACGATTGAAATTTTTACCTTGAATCAACCAACGGCGTTAAGGCAGCTAACAACCCACACCAACTGGACACAACCAGCTGAATTTGTAAATTTTTTTCCTTATCATTACTCTCCGTGCTTTTATTATTTTTAACATCCCCGTTTTCTTTCGTCTCGTCCGGCTTTTGCATGCAAATCGAAATTGAATGCACAACGTCTAATAAACAAGCATATGCTACTGAAATTCCATAACCGTCAGGAATACTCGGCGCTTCGTTTTTATCAAGCATATCCAAACTAAAAAAAAAAAAAAAATGAACAATTATTTAAAAAAAATTTTTTTGATTAATAAAAAATAAAGTTTGCGCTTACTATGTCGATTTCGCTTGGCCAGGCGTAAAAGTCACGACTAAAGGTAACCATACACCTCTTGAAAAAAATCCAGGTTGAGGAGAAGTTCCAGGACCCGCTGGAATAGCTGTTAAAATACCTCCGTGCCCTTGACCGACTGTAGTAGCCACAACACTGTTTTGTGACATATGACTCGGATCCGCAAAGAGAGACTGAACATAAGCTCCTAACGAATTCACGATATCTTGAAAAATATTCGTAGAGTGAGCTTTTAAATCGTAGCATTCACAAAAAGCTTTAACTATGTTAGGATCGACTGTTAAATGATGAAGAACTTCAAGTGCTAACGACCTTTGCCAAACTGGTTTATCTGGATCTAAGAATTTGACTATCAACGACATGAATATTTCACATTCAGTTACCTAAAACCAAAAAATAATATTAATTAAGTTCAAAAAAAACCATTTCGATAACTTTTTAAAAAGAAATTACCAATAACGTTTGATAATGATGTACTAAAATTTCCACAACCCTGCATAATCTCATACTGATCGGAAAATATGGCTTATCCAATGGTGTATTTTGAAATCCTACATTCGAGGAACATCTATATTTTATATTCGGCGAAAATAATTTAATGACAAGAGCACAGACTCGTTCTTTTAATAAAAAGCTAAATTCGGGATGTTGATGAAAAATTTGAGGGAATTTTGTTAAAATTAATTCTAATAGTTCAAGGCCGAATATCCTGGTCATTTCAGTCATTCCGACCATCCAGCAGGGTTGATCTGCATTTACAAGAAGAACCAAATCTTGAAACATTAAATATGCATCTCCAGCGCAAGGTCTCAATCCTTTTGGTGGGGTATTTCTTGGTGTTCGTAATTCAGTAAAATTAATTTCTCTAGGTGACTCATCTTCGGTTTTAAATTTTTCATCCTCAGCAACAACTCTTTCAAAAACTAAAGAGACTAACTGACGAATGGTGGCTCCTGCTGTATTCATGATTGTTGAATCTTTAGCGAAATGAAGTCGAAAACACAAAACTAAATTCTGAAAAGTAAAAAATAATGAAAATCATAATTTGATGTCATATTTTAAACGAATTACTTACTCTTGCAAGGACATCCCCATGAACAACACCATTCGTTGTTAATAACAAAGTCACACTTTGTAAAACTTTAACCTCCTCGGTTCCAGATTCCATTAACATCCACAATGTATCTGTAATACATCTTGCTCCTTTTTGATCAATAGCTTGTTCAGTTATCAGTCTTTGAATCATGCCTAAGCAAATCTAAAGACAACAAAAAACCATTAAAAATCAAAACCAGTAAACTACAAAAAAATTATTGCCATACCTTTACTATTTTCTGATCTTTAGTTTCACATCCTTGAACGAAAGGATATAAAATCTGATTAACAACATAAAAAAGAGGCGTTTGTGGATTTGACTGTGCATTTCTCAATTTGACTATCCCTTCTTCACAAGACTGAAAAACAAATAATTACATTATCATTTTATAACAGCAAATATCAATAAAAAAATCCTCAAAACCAAGCAATGAAAAAAATTTTTTTCCTCATTTGACATAAAAACCATTATCACCTCTCATAACCTAAATTGATAATCATTACCCTTCGATTAATGATTTAACGAGGACGGTTAAAAAAAATTGCTGACAAGACAAAAAAAATAGAGGAAATAACCGGTGATCTACATTTTTTATTAATAATAAAAAAAAATGACAAGAACAGAATAATAATATTTACCTCTTTAATCATCGGAAATTTTTTCTTCGCTTCCGCCGACAGTTTCCGTAGATCATTTTGTAAAATCTCGAATAATTTATTATCTCCATTATTTCCCTTATCAACTAAATATTGAGACATTTTCACAAACTGTAATAATCACTTATAAAAATGTACAAAATAAAACAATTAACGTTTTATATCAATTCGGAATGTCAGGCATCTTTATTTATTGCAACGCCCTCTAGATTTTCAATAGGTAGTGCCACGTTAAAAAGTTTGCGTCGGCTGATCACGTGGCAGCAGTTAGTACGTTTGCCGCCGATAGATGGCAGGAAAATGGCAATTTTTGAAATATGGAGTAATTTTTTGGCCCAAAATTAAACAAATACTGAATATTATTTTCGAATTTTCTATTTTAGGGCTCTATTTCTTCTTAGGAAGGAAATCAATGAATTGTATTCGAAAATTCCGTTTTTTCTTTGTGAATTTTAGACCTATGGCCAAAATTTCTCCAATTATTGCTGTTTTTTGCACTCGCCTCAAGAAATACCGTTTCACAATAACCGGATTAAAAACTTAATTTTAAATTCTTAATCAGAATAACAAAAAACTCCTTAAATTTACGACTTCAAAAGTCGGAAACGATTTTTTTCACTCAAGGCTTCTGCTTTCAGCGAAAACATTTAAAAAAAACCTCGTTTCTGGGTAAATTATTTTACATCAATTTGCATCAACTTATCCTTGATTCGTCTCATTTAACACAACAGAAAAAAAAAATGAATTTTATTATTTTTGCGAAACTCTCATTTTACTTCAAAAGTTATAACCCATTGTTAAGAATTTTAAATTACCGAGCGGAACAAAAGACTCACTCTGATTGGCCGAGCTAACTTGACGCAAGCGCAAAACTTTCAGTTTCAATCTTTTTTTTTCTGCTATTGTTTGTCGATCAGTTGATGCAGAGTTCGTGTGTGTTAATAAATAAATGTAATAAAAAGTTATTAATACAGCTTAAAAATGCCGCTTTCAAATGATGTTTCGGTTGTTGAAAATTTACTCGGAGTTAAAACAGTTATAAATCCGATTATGGACATTGTTTCGTGTAATTTTTCGGTGAAAGAAATCATTTTTTGATTATTTTGGTTTTCTTCTTTCTTCTCATTGGTAAGTCAATTTAAAGCTTCTTATAAATATTCCCAGCTGTTTAATCCATTATTCTAAAATATTTTTTTCAATGTTCGATTTAATTACACGCCTTTAAACGATATCATTAGTGTGTTTACCCTTAATTCGTATAATTATAAGTTTCGCTATGGGAAAAGTAAGGCAGGCAAAGATGATAGGCTCATAATTTATAAATTAAGTAGGCTAGTTGGAAACGATTGACCAATCTGGTTTAAAGCATGTGACAACTGGAAATTTTGGGTGTCATGTTACAATTTTTTTTAAAAAATGGAAAGCCAAAGCTGGTTTGTGTTGATTTTTATTTTTTTAAGTGGAAATAAATGAGGTTGTTTCGTATGAAAAAAAATATTGTGAATTGTCAAAAATTTTTTTTGTTAATTGGTGAAAGCTGTGAAGAGCTTTAATTTTGCCCTAAAGGTATGTTTTAGTATTATTCGATTGTAATTTGCATGGATAATTTTAAGTGAAGAAATGTGAAAGAATTCAAAAATGAATTTGGGTCAACAATGTGTCATTTAACTATGCAGTCTAGTTTCAGGACGTTTGTGTCTAAAATCAAGTTTAATGCTTGTGGTCATGTTTCCTTAATCCTATAATGATAAAAATGGATAAAAATGTATTAAAATTAAACAGATGATGTAAGCTTCGATAATGGTTTCAAGATTAAGTAAAAAGTGAAATATGGTAGTATTTATTGGTCGATTTTGGGTTTAAAATAAGTAAAGTTTCTGAAGTTTGTTTCAAGCTTCTGGTCAACAAATATTACTTCATAATCTGTTGTTAGGAATACTTGCGCTAAGTTTTTAAATGAGTTATGGGTATTGCTGTTGCTGGTTTTAAAATCTATCACAAGGAGCATTATGCTCTGCAGTGAAATTTAAGGGGAAAGAGTTGCTGTTACTTGAATTAATTATAGAACCTCTGAAGCTTTAAAAAGCTTACATATGATCGAGCTGTAGTATTTTCTGGATTCATAATTTGATTTGTCATTTGTTCTGCCATGTTGAGGATGTCCAGTTTTGCTTCTATCTTCAAGTAAACTATTTTGCCTTTCTATGACTAAGCTCTTAATTTAGGAAAGTCATTTTATTGATTAGTCGAGACATCACAAATGCATGTTAGAGATGAAATTTCATTGTAGGCTGTTGTAAATCAATATTGCTGAAGTAGCCAGAGCTTTCATCGTTGATTAGTCATAAGGAAAAACATATTAGGTGATTTCTTTACCTGTGTCAAAATTTAGTCATGATGACGTTAAGGAGAAAAGTGCAACCTGTGTACTTACTGTTATCTGAAGGAAATTTTTTATTGACAGTTGAAACCGAGTGACTACATTTTTTTTTATTTTTACTCATCTTTTTAGCAAGAATGACTCACACATTATTTTTTTACTTTTTTGCAATTATTGAATATTTTCAGTTGACAGTCTTCTAATTCACAGCTGATACATTCATGTTCCGGTATTGGTCATAAAAGCAAATGTTAATTTCATTGCATAATTGAATAGGAATTGGAAATTAAAATGCACCCTTACTTCCCATGTGGAAGTATAGTTCCACTAAAATAAATCTTAATAGCCATTTGATACATTTAACATATTTTTAAAAATATTATGAAAGCTGAGCTGATGTTTTTTGGACAAGGTGTTAGTTACGAAAATAAATAACGTTTTTTAACCTTTTGGGGGGGGGGGGGATGGATTACTTTTAAAAGACGCCACTGCTAACCTGAGACTGCTGTTAATTTTCTGATTATGACAGAACAAGTCATATATGGTCTTTAAATCATATTAAAAGTAACGTCTTTTTTTATTTAACACTTGTCTCTGGCCTTGAATGAATTCTCTTTTGCATTTTATTTTTAACTCTGCCAAGATTTTTAATAAATCGCTAATATTAATGTGTAAAACTAATGCTGCATCTTCATGAAACAAAAAAATTATTATTTTTCTTGGGGGAGTCAGACATCCAGGTACAATTCAGGTAGCCAACCTTTTTTTCTCCCCCAGACAATGTTATTGCTTTTAATGAGCTGCATGCACTGGAACGAAATGACTTTTTAAAAAAAATAAATAAAAGTATATGCAGTTGCACCAATAGGAAAGGTTATCCCACAAGTTATGCGCTGTTTATCATACTTGATGGTAATTTTTATTATTAGTAGACACTAAAACTCTTCCAAGATGGTGATAAAAAATTTGTATCCATAAGGTGCCCATTAAATAAAAAACCGTTTTTTCTTTATTTTCAAGCCCTTTAAATTTTCCCTTTTGATGATTTCGGCTGTTAACTCACCCCATGAAAGTCTATACCTTCTTTATTACAAAAGCTTATAATTTAAACGAACAAAGAAACGACCCTTTGATTTTGATCGAACTCCTCTTTCTCTCTCAGATAAATCCCGTCAAAAGTCCAATTGCCCCTGTTCATAATGAAACCCTAAGATTTTTAACCTTTGAACTTCAAACTGGAGATTTTCAATCATGGTTTTCTTCAACCCGCATCACTTATCGCTTTAATTTTTTTAAATATGTATCAATTTTTTTGATACATTGTATAAAAAGGGGTCGGACCGGCGACAAAAAAAGAAAGACTAATGATAAGAGTATAATTTTTTAAAGTTGGAATCCGTTTTCTTTGTCTTTTATATTTTTTGTGCACCGTAGGAGGTTTTTTTTTTAAAGACGTTGACGTTCCAGTGTCAGATGGGAAGCTTTTAAAAATATCAGTTTTTATATTGTCGTCTAGTTTGGAATTTATGTGAGAAGGGTAATAGGATGCAACGAAGTCGAAGAAGATGGCTTTTTGAAATCCAGGGATCGTTTTTAAATTCTTCATTTTATGTTATGTAAATACACCTATACGGAGGGGTGTGTTGAGTTTAAATAAAGATAGATTCACGGGGTCCGGCTGTATGGATGTTTTCGTGCCGATAACATCAAACATACAAAGAATTTTTTACTAAAAGGGTTTTGTTTTTATTCGGAAGTTCGAAAAACTTTAGCGAATTAAATTTGGAAAGCAGCCCATGTTGTGCTGACAGGTGCTGGGTGCGTTGCCATTCACTTATTAAGAAAAAGTGGAACGTTCCTTAGAAAAATTGGCTAGAATTAAATTTCATCATGTTAATTAATTCTCCAAGGAGACTTAATTCAATTTTAAATCCCTTTTTTTTGATCACAGTAAAATTTTCTTCGAAAGAAAAGTCAAAAATGAAGAATTATTGCTGTCTTAGAAAATTTAAGATGGCCGCATGTTTCAAAGCAGACGTTTTTTGCAAGTTGGCACCAACTGAATTTGACGCTGTTTTTGATCTTTTAAGTTAGCATTCTGTCGCTGTGAATGAGAAATCAAAATGTCGCCCTGAAATTTTCATAAATTTTTTTGATAGACACCAGAAGAATAGTTACTCAACTAATTTATTTGATCTTCCATTATATAAAAAATATTGCAACCGTAATGATGCCATCACGATTTGCTAAAATTCTTATTTACGCATAATTACGCCTTAAAATTGTCTACAAGAATATTTTTAAGAAAATTATGGCGCTTGTGTGTCTACGATTTTCATCTCAATGCAAAAAAAATTATCACACTGGCCAAAAATTTTCATTGGGTTTGGCTCGAAAATTGAATTAATCGATTTTTTCTAATATCCTTTTCGATCGTGGAAAAAAAACCAGAATAAAAAATGAGCTCTGTCAACATTGTTCGAACATACTAAAGGCAAAAAACGAAGTTAACACATTCCCAAGGCCGTTTCTTTTTTTTTATGTTTCACGGGTTGATACGCAGTTATTTACATCTTATATTTCATCCATGTCTATCGCAATTGCCATTTCCACGTGATTGAAGAAAAGACTGATGAAATCATAGTTTTTTATCAGAAAAGGAAAATGAGTCGCACCACAAAGGGATTCCCAGAAGGAGAATATCCCTTCGTGCAAAAAAGAAAAAAAGATTTAAAGGGGAGACGTCAATCCCAAGAACTTCCATATTGACAATTGGCATTGGCAATTTGATGCATTTGATTATTTAAAAGCAGAACACGGAGGGATATGTTCTTAAGAAATGAAACAGTCAATAAATGCATTCGATTTATACTGTTTTTGAAAGATTGAACGTGGTTTCAGGCCTTATCTTTTCTCTTTGTTGGCCTATTCCGATAGGTTTAGATTTAGAATGTATTAACTCCATTTGCAATGTCATATGGGATCGAAATTTGTTTTCGATATTTAATTTCGTTCGGTAAGCTTTTAATAATTATATGTTTAAGGATTATTCCTCCAATTTTGTGAGAAACGTTAAAAGTGATTAAGTTTTTGTTAAAAATAAAAAAATTCTTCATTGGGAAGCCATTTTGTTATTTTTGCGACGTTTTGCAACGTGTCGAACCGGAAATGGCGACAAAAATCAGTAGGTGCCAATCTCAACGCGAGAAAATCTTTACAGCGGCCATCTTTGATTTTCAGTATTTTGTTCTTATCCTTTTTAAATGAAAATTCGTTTTAAAGGTGAGTTTCTTCCTTAATTCGATTCAGTTGATTGAAAAATCTATCAACGATGGTATTTTATCATTTCATACAAAAAATTATGTGATTTATGAGCGTTGTTTCCAAGATGTCGGTCGCCTCGTATCAAAATCCAAAAATTTTCATTTTATCATTCATTTTTTTTTTCCTTTAAAGTAACATACATCGTTTTGATTCTCTTACATAAAAACAACCATGCCAGAATCAGCTGTAAGAAGTTACGTAATCACGAAATCCCCTTCTCACGCATATTTAACTTACCAGATAAATATTTTTTTAGGTTATGTTCACATTGATCGCCCGTAGCTATGCTATGCACTAACCGTTGCTCGTTTATTGTGTATATAATTCCCCTCCGATCAGCTGTATTGAGCACAGCTGTTTAGGCCCTCTCATACACCGTGCTTCAAAACAAGCGTTACAAGATTCTTGCTTATTGATCATGGTTCAAGTCGGATTTATCAACGTTAGAAAAATCCTCGAGCCGTATGTTAAGCAAGGACAGGATATCGGGTTTCAGTCTTAATAATTCCGAAACGAAAACAGGAACTGAGTGCGGTGTTCGGTTTTGAAACGGCTTGTAGTTACCCGGGAATGTCCTTGTATGACGGCCCAATCAGCTGAGTTCCATAGGGTGTTTAAAAATTTTGATTTAATTGTCATTTTAAAATCGGATTTCATGGCCGCGAGTGGGTTGGTTTGAGTTTTAAAAATTTTTTTTTTAAATATAAACTGGAAGTGAAGTGATTGATAATGATTTTTGGTAAATTGATCCGTAAACGAGTCGTGGATATTATGATTATTTGATGATTGGGATATCCTGTTAAGGTAAATTTTTATAATGCAGTTTTTTTTCTTTTGTTCGAAATAAATTATTGGTTGGTTGGTGACCTCTGTTGAGTTTATTTTATGAGTACTCCATACTGGGTAATTTTTAACAGAGCTTGTAATATAAAATTAGTTAAAATATTTCATGACAATCGGTTAAAAATCTTCCATAATGAGTTAATTTAATAAATAGGTCTTCTGCATTAAAATTCAATGCATTAATTGTTTTGCAATATTGTTAATTAATATGAATTATAATATCAGTTGCAAAACGTAATGCATGAGTTTTCATTGAAAATTATTCAGTGATGATTTAATTTCAAAGTGAATCATAAGGGTACCTGAAAATTAAAGAATGGATTTTTAGGTATGAGTCATGAAGACGTTTATTAATTTTGTGTAGAAAATCTGTTTTGGTAGCAAATTCAGTTAATAGAAATTTTTATCAAAATGAACTTTGAATGGTATTGCGTTGTTTGTTTCTATTTATGGGTAATGAGTGCTTATTAGTTCATCATGGGGGTGGTCAGCTGGTCAGTTCGATTCCACATGGCAAGGCATTTATTACTTTTAAATGGTAGTGATTTAAGTAAATAGGCATTAAAGTACGAGAAAGTGAGCTTAGTTCCTGGAAAGGATCAGAAGATTTTAATATCAAAATTTGACATTTGAGTTTGTACGATTGTGGTTGGACTAGAGCAATAACCTTTTCTGTAAGTTCATGAGGCAAATATATCAGAGTCGAGGATTGTTTGTTTTATGAGCTGTGAGATAATAGTGTTGTGTTGGTTTTTTGGATTGCAATGGAATAATTTAGCTAATTTGTTATTTATCGCTGATTTGATGTCCTGAAATTTTGGCAAGATTAGTAAGTTTTAGGCAGTGTTCGCTTCGTTTTGCATCATCAATTTTTGAGATCTAAAATAGTCTTAAGCTGTCCCAAGCAGTCCCAAAAGCTGAGCCATATCTTTAAAGGATTAAATCCCAGGATCTTCAAAATATTCTTCAGTAGTTTAAAATTAACACAGAGAATGTTTTTTTATTGTGAACGTTTCCCAGTCCGTGGATCATGGGATCGAAAATTAACGAACCTAAAATCCTCGGATTAACAAAATAAAGTGGAATTATCAATGAAAGTTCCCAGAACCTTAAATTTTGATCGTGAAAGTCAAAATAGCAATTATTCAAAAAAAAAAAACAACTGGCATTCCGTCAGCCATCTTTGATTTTAAAGATGGCAACGGTTTTCGGGGCCCCAAATTGAAAGATTTTTTTTATTTTAAGGTTGGTACCTACTGATTTTTTTATTATTTTCAATTTCAACTCGTCACATTGTAATACTATTGATTTTATTTGTTGAAAATTATCAGTGACAATGGATATTTTTGACAGTAACAAGTATGAATCGGAAAGCATTTCCAATGTAAGTTGTGGAGCTGAGAAAATTTCTGAAAGATATTTTTTAAAGGTGCGAAGAGAAATGTTTTGTGCTACTAACCGATTTGAAATAAATTATTAGAGTAAAGATCCTGTATCAGCACATTTCGCTTTTGAATTAGTGGTAATCTTAGAAAAGGATTAACATAGAGTGGAATCTGGAATCCTCCTTGGCAAAAATTCAGCCGTTAACAAGCAAGATGGGCAAAGTTGCAGTTTGGAAATCAAAATCAGGATTCTTGACTAAGCTACATTTAAAAACTGACTCTTCTATTTGATCACTTGATGCAGTGTTAATCTATTAGAAAAACACTTACAGATTCTTAACCTCACTTTGTCAAAATCGTGTTTCGAAACAGGTTCCTGCTTCAAATTGTATTTAGCCATGACAGCAGCTCTTCTCATTGTTAAAAACAGAAATTATCTGTTCATTGAAATTCTAATCTTAATGCTGATTAATACGGCAAGAGTTTTTAGATTGACAAAAATTTTTTTTATCAAACTATCTCTACATTACCATTGTCCTACATTTGTTTAATAATAACTCTCGAATTCTGATCACATTCTTCATTTATCATAAAATATCAAACTCAATATCATATTTCGAATATTTAAAAGAAGATAATTAACTCCACGTCTAACTTTTAACACTTATAATTGATTATGCCATCGTATTATCAAGAAGCGAAATTAATGACGCAAAAATCGTTAAAATTTGGTTTTCGGTAATAACTCCAAGGTAATATAAATGCGTTTCGAGACACAGTTCCTGTTTTTTCATAATTTATAAATACACAGATTATTATTATTTCATTTTTTACGATTATTTTACGCACGCCTCGTAAATATTCTTATTACAAATGCTTTCGTTTATATTTTTTCATTCTGGCAGGCTGTTCTTGTAACCTTGCCACAAATATTTATTGTAAGCTGATTTGCTATCAAGGCTTTTACAAAAAAAACTCGAAATATGAATGTGTACATTTATACAAATGTCATCATCAATCATTATATTGGTGCCTTATTTATCTTCTGCAATAATTGCAATAACGAGTCATGATTTTTCAGCAGTTAATGGAAATTCCTAAAATATCTCGAAGGGTCATTGTCCATTAAAATTTTTAAAATTACCTGGCGTTAGATTAGGATTGTTGTCGTCATGGTGTAAATATATATAAGACGGGTTGCCATTGTTTGTAAAAATAAATTTATTTAGACTTTTCGTTTTTGTTTTCAGCCTAACGGATTTAACTACATCTTAGAAGGGTGTGTTTGTAAATCGTCAAGGGACCGGGGGATGTTAGGATATGATGGAGGACCCTGAGTCGCAGTCTATCAGTTCTTGACAGTTCCTCGGGGATCCTGCGCCAGCCCGAGAGTAAAAGCCGTTTGTTTTTTGGTGAGTATCTCATTTCTTTTTGTAATAATTCGGCATTGTTCTGAGAGATAAGGGAACGGGCCAATGATTTTTCGTGTTGACATGAACAGGAACAGGTGTTTTAATAAAAATAATTGAAAAAAAGTGACTTAATAGGAAAGTATGATACTTTCTCTGAGTTGGTAACTTGGTTGATGGTTTGAAGATGTAATTAGTGTGAATGAGAACGTTGTTGCTAGTTTTTTTTATTTGCAAAAATTATGCGAATTTTTTTTTAAGGGTTATAAAAAAAAATTATTGGAGAGGCCTAATTAAAAGTATTTTTTTTTTTGTAGAGTATGCATTAGACCTTGAGGGAGGACTTGACATTCCTGAGTTATTTCCTTTGCCAATTATAGAAAGGATAAAAACTTTTTTATGGGGATTAAAAAATGATAAAAAATAATGCTGCAATATTGGAAATAAAAATTAAGGATGAAATTAAGATTATGGCTGCAATGGCTTACAAATAGTGCCAGAAAGAGCAGTAGGGAAAAATAAAGTTCATGCTGCCCTTTTTACGGCCCTGTTTCCAGGCTAAACCTGGATCTTTATTATATTTAACATGCACGTGGCTCAAGCTTAACCCAACTTTAATCCTGCTCTTGCCTTTATTACAATCTTTTAGCCAAACACCAATATTTTATCTTTCACACAGTTCAACTCGACTTCGTCGTCCTTGGACATCACTTCCAAAGGAAATGACTATTAGCTTACTTAAAATCCTGATGCGTGATTCTTCTTTTTTTTTTTTTGCACTGAAGAAAAAAAATAGTGTTGGTCATGGCATTTCAGAATGAAGGTCATGGCCTGGACCTTAAAGTAGGAGGATCGCCATTTTCTTAACTTGGATATGTAACGCATTGAGATGATGAGCCTGTTTCTTTTCAGTTGAATGGGTGTGGCTGAAAAAACTAGAAAATTTATATATATTTTTATTTCTTAACCCATCTCCCTTCTTTGTCCTAACCCTAAAAAAAAAATAATCGAAACTCCTGCAAAAATCTCTCCTACATATGCAAATGAAGATGTATTCATTCCTCCTGGGCGATTTTTTTTTTAAATTTTTAATTCGATATTGAAAAAAAATAGCAATAAAGGTCGACTTTCATTTTATTTACTCAATAGCTTGCGTTCTACATCAACATTGGGAATGTTTATAGGTGTAACAGTTCGCGATTAAGGTCATGTTCATAACGATTGTAAACTTTCATGATCGGATTTTTTTTTTTGTGTATGTACGATTTTAAAAAAAAAAATATCGTGGCTTGCTAAAATTCATTCATAATTCATAAACTTAAAAATAAGTTCAGCCGTCTGGCTAACTCGCTGAAATCCCTGGCTCCCGTCTTAATTAGACGTAGACAAGTCGAGGTGTGGGCTTTTTTTATGTGATGTTGTTAATTATATTTCTTAAAAAGAACCGAAAAAAATATTTTTCTTTACAAAACGTGAAATTTTTTAACCGTTAAAAAATTTTTTAAGTAAACAACGGGCTATTAAAAATTTTTTTGAGTAAATAAACATTTATTGCTGCGCAGAATTTTTTCACATGGGAGCTAGTAAAAGAAAGTAAAAGTTATTTAAACATAAGATTTTTTTTTTAAAATGGTAAATTAACTGAATTAATGAACCGTAATTGTGTGACCGATATCATTACACAATTTATGCTGCGGTAATTAGATCGATTTTTAGTTATCCTCTGTAGCTAATAAATTATTATGATTATCCGCGTTTAAGATATTCTAGGAAAAATGTAGCAAGTTCGTATAACGAGGAAGTAATGTTTAATTTGGCCGTAAAACAAATAATTTCGCAATTAATTTGTCTTATTAGTTGAACAAAGAAGTCGGGTAAAAAAAAAAATTAATAGTTTTTTTTGAGGAAAATCCCATATGTGGACTTTACAATTGCAACAAAAGACTGCGATGAACGTCATAATGCCATTTTAAAACTTCCCTAAGGGTAAATGCGTTTACAATTCTATGTTTCATTATCTGAAGAATGAAGTTATCTAAAATCGTTTGTTATTTAAAAATAAAATGATTGACATTACATGGAAAAGTACCCGTTGATGCCGGAAAACAAGAAAGAGAGAAGACGTTTTCGCAGAAACAATGAATATGGTTTCCCATTTTTACCTAGGAAAAGAGATTGAAAGGAAATTTCATGTAGCGTGCATTTCACTGATAATCCAGTTGTGTGATGTGTTCAAGGATAATTTCGAAGAATTTATGAGAGGAAAATATATTTTTTAAGTGAAGTCGTTTTTGAATCGTTTTTTTTGAAAATAGGATTTTTATCTTTATGGAGAATTTTTGAGGCTACATGAAATTCGTAATGTTGGATTTGTAATGGCATCAGGAGGATGAAGAGCTTTCATAACATTGAATCAAAAAATTGAAGTGATTTAAGTTTTCGGACTAAATTTTTTAATTCTAGCTCAAGATAAATGTCTACTAAAGGCCATTGGTGCTGAGTGTTCGGCGGCAGAAAGATGTGGCATAAATTCGGATCGGACATGAATTTATTTTAGCTGCAGCTGCTTTAGCATGAATGGTAAGGTAAATCTCGTGTTCGATCCTGAAAACAAAATTTTTGGTGAAGAAAAAAGCTATCGCCATAATAGACGGAACGTACAATGAAATTGAAACTAGGGGAGTAGCAGTCCGGGGAGGACAACTCACTTTCTCGCTCAGTCGGGGTGTAGCTTCATTCGATTAAGGCATCATTGGGGACTTGAGAGGTCGGGGGGTGGCTTAAAATCAGGAAATGGACCGAAAATTTAAAATCCCTAACTATTAATTAGCCGAAATCGAGTCCCATATTACCGCTTCAAAATTTTCGGTTTTTCGGGCATTTTCGGAAAGGCCGAATTTTTGCAAAAAATTGCTAAAGGAAAAGTTGTTGCTTATAAGGTCAGGTATCTCCACACAAAAAATCAAAAAATTCGTTGGAGCCGTTTTCGAGAAAATCTTTGAAAGTTCATTGTTTGGCCTTTTTTGGCCTTACCAAAGTTCTAAACTTGGCAGGGTTGCCTTCAAATCATAAAATGAACCGAATATTTGAAATCCCCGCCTTTGTTTCAGTCGAAATCGAGTCCCATGTCGGCCCTGACGGTAAAACTTAAAAATTTTCGGATTTTCCGGGGAGGGCGATTTTTCACGGAAAAATGCCAAAAAGAAAAGTTGTTCCATATACGGTCAGGTATCTCCTCACAAAAAAATGAAAAAAATCGTTAGAGCCGTTTTCGAGGAAATCCCCGAAAACTCTAAATTTGGCCTTATTTGGCCCTGCCAAACCCGTAAATTTGGCCGGATGGTCTTGACGATGGAATAACAGTTTTCCCTCTTCCTGAGGAAGGCGGTTGCCAATTTCCGTTGCGCTGGTTCTTTCGGTTCCGGGAACACAGGCAAAAAACGAAAGTGCACAAACAAACGGACGTCAGCCCAAAAACCATTTTTCCGGTCATTTCTCGCCATTTCACGGCAAAATACGCAGTTTGGCGAAATTTCATTTTTGACACGACCGAAATACTTCCTCACTCTAGGGAGCTCGAAAGTAAAAAAGCTAGAATCATAGATCATCAAGGTTAGTATTTGTAATTCTACTACGAGAACATTATTTAGCTTCAATAAATTCGTAGGACTGATTAATAAGGAATCATCTTTATATGGTGCATCCCACATTTTCGAAGACTTGCCAATTTCCATGCCGGTTCCTTAAACCTTTATCGCTTTTAATTACAGGAATGTTTATCATTATCCTTGACAACAGGTTTTTACTTACAATAATCTCAGGTATTGCGTCGTATTCGCAATTTAAAACTTTTTAAAAAAGGCATTTGCATATCAAAGTCGTTAATACCATTCTCAGGCTTTATGTCAAAAAAACAAAAAAACCATCAATCCGTTTAGGCCTTGTAAATTTCTTAAATTAAAACGCACGATAATTTGCTTCCTAAACGGCTTCCGCCCGTGCCAAATAACGATTCATAAAAAACATATTTCAGTATGCACATTAACTGCGTAATATAGCATCTCTCTGGTCAATTATTGTCCTTCGGTTTTGAAGTTTTAACAAGCATTTAAACGTCCGTATCGATTGATTTTATATTCCTAGTTAAATATCCATTGGCATTTTCACATTTTCCCAAAAAAGAGAGGGAGAGAAAATGATATCAGGAACACAATAGGACCGTTGAAACAATTTTGAATAGTGGGAAATTTCTCGTTGATGATGATGATTTCTCTCTCTCTGAGTACCGTAATATTTGGTAGCGGGGTGAGATTCGTATAAACCTTGAACTTTTTATTTTCACTGTCGATATTCCTGCCAGTGAACATCAGACGGATTCGCCAATTTGTCTGTCATGTGTATTGATTCTGTTGGCACTTAAAACACAGTATCAATAAGATGGGGTTTTTTTAAAGTAAAATTGTTGCATGTAAAAATAATTTTTGTAGATTTGCAAAAGAATTGTTATTTAATGTTTACTGCTTTATTCGCTATCGAAAATATGTATTTCCCAAATTTTCGGTTAAATGATGGATTTGGTTCCCAACTTGGGTTCGAGCCCCACATTTGGCGCCGAATTCGTAACCGAGATTTTGGATCTTATTCATCATCTTGAAAGATCTAATCACCCAGGCCCAGTAATTTTAATCAAAGTTCACTCACGGTAAAAAGTATTTTTTCTGGCACCTGCACTACTCTTCCTGCTCAGAGTACATTCCCGAATCCTACTCTCATCTAACCCTAATAATTCCACTAATTATGAATGGCCACAAAAACATACATTCATATACAAACAGTCTTAGGTTGTATTACTTGCGTTAAACAGATGAGCTTGACGTGTTTTGGAGTCATCCCAATTCCTTATTACGAAATATCTACTTCACTGCCAATGTTTAGATATCTGTCTTGAAAACTCGTTTGTAATTGATGGATGTAAGCGCGAGAGCTTATTCTAACAAAATCTCTTTACACTCCATATTCACCCATCTTTCAAAACTAGGAAGTGAAAAAAAAAAAAAATGGTTTTTCTTCTCCATTCCATTCAAACAAATGAGATCGGAACGGATGTGGTTGATTAATCTTTCGTTTTTACTCGATTTTTATTATATTTCTCTTTTGCATAATATTATAGATTGGCAGACCAATTTCGTCGCCTCCAGATAATATTCATGTGCGAATTATCAGTTAAAAAAATATTTCGTGTAAAACGATTGTCTCAGGCAATTAAGGAGAGAGGCAGGACTTGTTTCTTTTAAAATTGTACGTTCAATACGTACGAGTTTCAAGTGAAAGTAATCGGATTTTATATACACGTCTTATTAAATAATTAATCAAGCACATACCGATTTATGCAGAAAATAAGTAGCACAGTTATGAGAATAGACACGGTAGCGATTTTATAAAATTTTAGCTTGAGGAGGATTTTTAAACGGTTCAAATGACTGGGGTGAATTTGCGGTGACTTTTAGAACTACTGCTGGCTCCTCCAAAGAACACGAGCAAAGAATTTTCTTTTAGTCTTGAAAAAAAAAATTAACTTACACTCTAAGAAGACCGCACGAACTATTGAATAGGCCGTTAGCCCTCAGTCTTCTTAGGATACGAATGCATCTTTATTATTATTGGAAAACTGGAGGGCGCATTGGGGTCCGGTAGCCCCTTGAACCAATCTGGGTCTCTTATTACGAACAGACCAAAATCCAATGGCTTTTACTAATATCGTAACCATTTCCCAAATTTCACGAACACTTTGATTCTAAATTAAGAATTCTCAAATGAAAAAGAAACTTTGGATAATTTCCAACAAATTTTTATTATCTTTTTGCAAAATCCTATCCACATGTTTAGGTTTCTTATACACATGTCAAATTGATAAACCAATAACAAAGATCTCACATGCACGTTTTTTCCTTTTTAAAAAACAAAAAACCGAATTCCAAGCTTACAATTTTTTTTTAATATTTTTTAAATTGATTATCTCCCATTTGAATATCCGCAAATCCTCACACGATTTTTTTCTATAAGCCAACCGGATAAAAGAGATGGGGAGTCAGAGAGCTCCTTGTTATTTTTAACACGAAAACGCGCGGGGGTATCGGACGTAGATGAAGTCCATGAAATGGAAATGTTCCAGGCTGGATCACACAAACACCTTATCCCCTCATTCTTCTCTCTTTATTTTTTTTTGGAAATTTTCGTTTTTCTATGGGACATGGCTAAGAAGACTGAGGTTAGAAGGCTCTGTGAATGATGGCCACGGAAAAAATTAGGAGACTTACAGCTTTAGGATTTAGCCCAGGCCTCTTGCCAAGTTTAAAAAATAATAAATATTATTTTTTTTTAAATTTTTTTTTTTTTTTTTTTTTAGTTTTTTTTTTTACTCTTTTTTTTTATTTTTTATTTTTTTAAATTTTTTTTTTTAGTTTTTATTTTTTTTATTTTTTTTATTTTTTATTTTTTTAAATTTTTTTTTTTAGTTTTTATTTTTTTTATTTTTTTTATTTTTTATTTTTTTAAATTTTTTTTTTTAGTTTTTATTTTTTTTATTTTTTTTATTTTTTATTTTTTTAAATTTTTTTTTTTAGTTTTTATTTTTTTTATTTTTTTCATTTTTTATTTTTTTAAATTTTTTTTTTTAGTTTTTATTTTTTTTATTTTTTTTATTTTTTATTTTTTAAAATTTTTTTTTTTAGTTTTTATTTTTTTTATTTTTTTTAGTTTTTATTTTTTAAAATTTTTTTTTTTAGTTTTTATTTTTTTTATTTTTTTTAGTTTTTATTTTTTTAAATTTTTTTTTTTAGTTTTTATTTTTTTTATTTTTTTTAGTTTTTATTTTTTAAAATTTTTTTTTTTAGTTTTTATTTTTTTTATTTTTTTTAGTTTTTATTTTTTTAAATTTTTTTTTTTAGTTTTTATTTTTTTTATTTTTTTTAGTTTTTATTTTTTTAAATTTTTTATTTTTTTTAGTTTTTATTTTTTTAAATTTTTTATTTTTTTTTATATTTTATTTTTTTTTTTAATTTTTTTTTTTAAATATTTTTTTTTTAAATATTTTTTTTATTTTTTTTTTATTTGTTAAAATATTTTAACAAAGTAATCGATTACCCGTAAAACTTTTTAATCACTTTAAAAAAACTATCGCTAAAGGGGCTCGACGACAAGCCTCCAAAACCAACGAGGAAGTGCGTTGTGCGTTCCGGTTTTAGCCTCCAGTGATAGTCGTAACTAGGTCGACTAACACAAAAACATCAAAGATTTTTTTTCATTACATTATACGAAAAAAATTTTCCCAATTAAAGTTTTCCACGAGGGAAACTTCTTCTCCAAATAAATCACGGAGAATCTTTTAGATCCGCCATTTTAAAAAAGAAGATTTATTCAAATCCGAACTCGCATGATTCTGCAAAATGCTTACGTCACCTTTCAAACCGTGACGTTTTTGCTAATATCACTTTTAGAGAGGAATATTTATCTAAGCCTCCTATTCATCTTATCCGTGCACAACTCAGTAGTTTGAATTATACGAATTCGCATAATGATCGTAAATAATATGCTATGAAAAGTGATTTCCTCGCTATCTCTCTTTGAAGTTAAGTAACCAAAAATTGAAAATTCCCCTTCCCTTTTTTTTCCGTTTCATCTCTCGGCAAAAGGTCACGCAGTTCGAAAAGGTCGTCCATCCCCCTTTAGTGCGAATGGACAAGCATGTAACAAACTCCTCGCACCTGAGATTAACTTGTAATCTTTCATCTCTGTCTTTAACCCTTTTACCGCCTTACAAAAAAAATTTTTTAATAGTTCCTCTGTTTGCTATCGCCGTTCGTGCCTTAATTCTAAATACACAATGCATATGTTATGTTAATTTGTGTGGCCTTGAATAAGTAAAACGATTCACTTTGATTCGGTAAATGATTTATGTCTGTACATTAATTTGAATTAAGGAAAATGTCCATTTTTAAAAAAGAAAATTTTTCGGCGCAATCGTCGTTAATCACATGTCAGTTTATTAACGATGGGTTGGTCCTCCGTAACTTTAAATGAGTGTTATCTCCATTTATAATGGTCCATTTACAAGTACCTGATGAAGAGCTAGTCAATTTCATTCCGAACGAAATAATGATTAATTGCTCATGTATAATGCGTCATAAGGATATGTTTTATTGTTTGGAAGCAGTGGCGGAGTAATGAAGGCACGGGCGCAGTTTGAGGCTAATGACCGTTTTCGTTAGATTTAAGATTAGGTTAAGACCAGATTTTTCTTAGAGTGCCTCCCCGCGACGGGAACTGACTACCATCATGACTGGAGAGCTTATTGCGCCGTGCAAGAGACCCTGGCCAGATCAACTGTCTTGGGTCTTGCACAGCAAACCCTCGGATATGGTGGCTATAATATGGAGGTTAATGAGGTGGCTTTCCAACACCTTCCGCATGGCAGCACAGGAGCCATACAGTCAGTCGTCGACTCTGCCTCCTGCTTCCTGGACTTCTTCTTCTTTAAATGCCCGCTCCTCGTCGGAGATTAGCGATCATCATGGCCAACTATTGATGATTTTACTAGGAATATTAAATAATGACTTTCCATAATCTTCCACATCGCAGTACGGGAGCCATACCATTGATCCAACTCTGCCTCCCGGTATCTCAGCCTAGGCCTTGACGATTACTACCATCTTCAGCCTTAAATCAGTATTAGCGAAGCTGCTGCCCTCCACTAACTCATAACCCTGAGAAGGGAGCTCACCACTGGGCAAGGACGCCATTCCTTGAGCAAGACAAAACATGCCTCACCGGTTACCCTACTTTCTGTACTTAAGCCTAGCCAACTTTTACCGTTTTCAGCCTTAAGCCAGTACCCTACTAGAATCCTTACCAGATTGCTACCTCCCGGGTCAGAAGGAATCTGGAGCTCGTCAAGGGCAGGTGCGCCAAACCTGAAGCAGCATGTTCCAACCGACTACCCTAGATACTTCATTAAGCAGGTCTTAAGCTCTCTCTCAGAATTTCTGCAGCTTTATAACTTGCCCGTGTTTGCAGACTTCCGCCATGAATCGCAAAATTCTCTTTGTGCGAATCAAATAGCGATTTCAATATTATAAGGTTCCATCTCCACTGTGAGTTTAGCTTGTGGCGAGCTGGAGTCAACCTGCGCAATGAAGATGAAACATTTTAATATTAAATTAGGTTAACATCCGAAGGCTAATGAGCTGTTTAATTAAGCTTCGTATAACTCGATTTAATTTGAAGAACTTAATAGGAACTGGACACTGTGGACACGTCAGTCATCAGCATCATACGGGATCGCCATTTGTAATTCTGGAAGCTGCCATTTTCACAAACTGGGAGGGGGGGAATTCGCCCATCATGGCGACTCCCATTTCGAGATCATAAGGAGCCCGGCCCAGTCAGTTGGAGAACATGGCATCTTCGGGAATCAGAAATGGCGATCCCGTATGCAGCAGATGACTCATTGAAGTGTCCACTCCGCGTTAGGCTCCCTAACTCAACTTCACTAGGTCGCTGATAGCTAGTTTAAAGTTCCTAACCTTAAGCTGCAATCCAACCCACTTATCTGAAGTCCCTAAGCAAATCACCTAAAGACAATCAGCAGTACTGCCAATTATTGGCTATTTCCATAGTAACATTGCCAATTTGGCTCAAAATTCAAAATTCGCTTTTATAAAAAAAATTTTTCACGAATTTTACCGCAATGCCAAAATAATCGTCACACTCCGTTTCCCCTTTTCCAACGAAAAGCTCATGCGCTAGAAATTAACTTCGGACTCAAAACGAAACAAAAGCGTAGAAATTATTGCTGTACATTGCTCTGATTAAATTACGGAAACCGCTTATATGATTTACCTCCGTTACATTAATTAAGACGGTATCAAAGGCTGGTTATATAGGCGACTCCACGACGCGATATAATAAATTCGAGAGGCTTTCTTTTTTTTCTTTAAATAATAATAGCTTCGGCGTGAGAATACGGTGCTAACTAATTTTTTGAAAATAATTAATTCTTTAAACTGCGGAAGTGCGTATGAGTGAACCGTCTTTTTATAAGAATATACCAGCAGACAATATGTCGACATCGACACTTCTGGTCCAAGCTAAACTGGGGAAATATAACATTCTGCGGTCTTTGACCTTTCCTACGCAAGACATGTCTCCTCAAACTCAACGCATTGTAACAGTAATAACCTCTTGGTATGGCTTGCCTCCCGTTCTTATATTTCTGAAAGTCGAATTCAAATTGGAAATGTTTTTTTTTTCCTACACGCGTCTCTTCTGTTTTCTTCCTCATTCCATTGACGAACGCGTTGGTTTTTTGATTTTTAGGAGGAACGCAATATCTTGACAAGTTTGAAGTTTTTTTTTTTGATTGGTTTTTGCCAGGGAATGTTGACATGGCGCAGTGACGTCGCCAAATTCTTTTTGGCTACTTTATTATGATTTTCGTCCTTATTTTCCACTAAGAGAAAGTCTTTTCTAATCTTTTTTCCCAAAGATTTTTTAGATTTATAAAGAAATTGTTGAAGAATCATCTTATGAAGACATTGTAGAAGAGTTATCTTATGAAGAAATTGTTGAAGAATTATCTTATGAAGAAATTGTTAAAGAATTTTCTCATGAAGAAATTGTTTAAGAATTTTCTCATGAAGAAATTGTTTAAGCATTTTTTCATGAAGAAATTGTTGGAGGATTTTCTTATGAAGAAATTGTTGAAGAATTTTCTCATGAAGAAATTGTTTAAGCATTTTCTCATGAAGAAATTGTTTAAGCATTTTTTCATGAAGAAATTGTTGGAGGATTTTCATATGAAGAAATCGTTGAAGAATTTTCTCATGAAGAAATCGTTGAAGAATTTTCTCATGAAGAAATTGTTGAAGAATTTTCTCATGAAGAAATTGTTGAAGAAGTTTCTCATGAAGAAATTGTTTAAGCATTTTTTCATGAAGAAAGTGTTGAAGGATTTTTTCATGGAGAAATTGTTGGAGGATTTTCTCATGAAGAAATTGTTGGAGGATTTTTTCATGAAGAAATTGTTGAAGAATTTTCTCATGAAGAAATTGTTGGAGGATTTTTTCATGAAGAAATTGTTTAAGAATTTTTTCATGGAGAAATTGTTGGACTATTTTCTTATGAAGAAATTGTTGAAGAATTTTCTCATGAAGAAATTGTTCAAGCATTTTCTCATGAAGAAATTGTTGGAGGATTTTTTCATGAAGAAATTGTTGGAGGATTTTCTTATGAAGAAATAGTTGAAGAATTTTCTTATGAAGAAATCGTTGAAGAATTTTCTTATAAAATCAAAAAATGTCTTAAAAATTTTTTCAAGAAATTTTTCGAGAATCTTATGAAAAATGTTTTTGTGATTTTCTTATGACAAAATTTTTTTAAAACTTTTTTCTCATCTACAATTTTCAAAAAATTTGCCAAAAAATTTTTTATCAAAAATTTTTTTCAAAATTTTTTTTCCTGAAAAATTTCTCAACATTTTTAGCCCCCAGTTTTCAAAACTTTTTCATGTCAAAATTTTTTGACATTTTTTTTCGTTCTAAATTTTTTAGAATTTTTTCCCTTCAAAAAAATTTTTAAAACAATTGATCCCTTCTAAGAGTATTTGTAAATAAATTTTCTTCAGGTCCAAACACTTTTAGGAAAAAATTAAATCACTCAAAGGAAAATCTTTATGGCTTTAAATTTGCAAATCCCCCATAACTACCTCAGATCATGCCAAAATCTTTCACGAAATCCAACAACCTCATCATAATTTCGGGTGTTAGAAAATTACTACTTTCGAGCTATTTCACGTTATGATGATACAATAAATTGATACAAATCAATGGCAAAGTGCGATGATCCCGCAAAATGAAAGAGTTGGATCGAGTACTTTAACCCGAAGTTCCTAGTTTGAAGGAAGGTATATACTAAATGCACGCAAGTTGTGATCGGAATTGGACACATGATCCCAAGGTCTCTATCGACTAGGTCATTCACCCCATATTTTACAGCACGTGCTTTTCAAAACAACAAAACAGTCTTTTGACTTGGCTAGATCAGTTCTTTTCCTAATACATTATTTTTTCCTCATTTCGAACTCCACCGCAGCTCGAACAGATGATTACTTAAGTTTTTCATATAACCGCAGGGTGTGTAACAGTAACTGCTCCAACCTCTTGAGGCGAGGTCGAATATGCTACGAAGCAGAAAATAAACCTAAAACTCCCAAGTCTACTCCAAGGTTCTTTTCGTTAGATCCATGCAAATATGAATTTGCTATTTTTTTTTTTTATTTCCACGTTAACAAGCTAAATTCAATTTTTTTTTTGCGCAGTTCTATAGGCGGGGCGTTTTAAAATGCATACTACTTTACTTCGCCACTGTTTATGAATTTCATTAAACTATACTGTAGGTGTAAAAGTTTATTCCCCGGATTGAAAAAACCGTTATGATCGTTGGATTGCCACCATAAAAGCTTTTCGAAGATTCTTTTTTTTTTTTTTTCGGCCCATGACGTTTTACCGCATTTCTTAAAATGTAATTCTCTTCAATGAGAAAAAGTAATTACCATGTAGAAATTTTTTTTTGTTTCTTTAATTACGTAACCTTGAGAAGATCGTGCAGTTTACGCATTATTCTTGATCCTTTCCAGACGTTTGTGAAATTCTTGAAGTCCTAATCGGTGTCTGCTGATGACGGAGTTGTGATTTTCTTGGGTTGAAGTTTTTGGTCTAGATTTTTGAGAAGGAGATATTTGCAAGCGGTTTTGTGTTTTTATCTCAAGGTTTATTAATGATAGGAATTGATGTCCTTGGGATATTTTTTTTACTATCAGTACAGGATATCCCGATGTCCGCGTGTGATGGTTTTGTTAGATATGTTTCGCTAAATGGTTTTTATAAGATTAGGGAGGCTTGTTTGGGAATAGAAATGATTGGGGGAGAATGTGAAAGGATGAGATCTCGATACACGAAGTCATTTGTTTAAAGTCAGTACAATTTATCCGGCTAGATTTGGGAAATGATCGGGAAATTTGAAGAATATGTTTAGGAAACTGAGAAGATTTGTTTGCTCCGAGAATAATATTAAATATAATTTTTTTATATTTATAAATATAATTTAGTTGACAAGAAAAATTTCTGAATCAACAAATCTAGTCAATAAAAAAAATTTCTGAACCAACAAATCTTGTCGACAAGAAAAATTTCTGAATCAATAAATCTAGTTGACAAGAAAAAATTTTGAACCAACAAATTTAGTCGACAAAAAAAATTTCTGAACCAACAAATCTTGTAGACAAAAAAATTTCTGAATCAATAAATCTAGTCGTCAAGAAAAAAAATTTCTGAATCAACAAATCTAGTGTACAAGAAAAAATTTTGAACCAACAAATCTAGTCGACAAAAAAAATTTCTGAACCAACAAATCTTGTCGACAAGAAAAAATTCTGAATCAACAAATCTAATTGACAAGAAAAAATTTTGAACCAACAAATCTAGTCGACAAAAAAAATTTCTGAACCAACAAATCTTGTCGACAAGAAAAATTTCTGAATCAATAAATCTATTACCAAGAAATCTAGTTGACAAGAAGAAATTCTGAACCAACAAATCTTGTCGACAAGAAAAAAATTTCTGAATCAACAAATCTAGTCGATAAGAAAAAATTTTGAACCAACAAGACAAGAAAAAATGTTGATTGGGAAGCAGGATTTGCCGGGAAGCAGGAGAAAGTAGTGACGGACGAGACAGCGAGAATGAGTCTCGTCTTGTCTTGCAAAAGCAAGACAAGACAAGAACAAGACTTAATTTTTTTATTGCAAGACGAGACAAGACTAACTATTTTTAGCAATATGCAAGAAAAGTCTTGCGTTTTTGCATTATTTTTGAAGCAAGAAAATATAATTCTCCTTTGCAAGACAAGACAAGAACAAGATTCAAGCTTTGCAATTTACGAAATTCGCAAATCTAATGCCCTAACTCCATGTGACACAAGCAGCCACCCCCAGAACTTCTACACGGCATTCCCTTTATATTTGCCATTGTATCCTCTGTGTGATTTCCTTCCATCCACTACCAGTTGCAGCTACAGTCCGCCACGTTGTCTTAAATCATTCCCAGAGCATTTCGTCAACATTTCCATTAGAATTTCTCCTTTTTTTTCTACAATCCTCAAACCCCACGCGTTGCCACATGGTAATCCCTCCTCACATTATTTCACCAACTAAACTCCATACCACATCAGGCTTTAATTTCTCCAACACGAGCTTAAAAATCCCTCCCAGCTCATTCTCCAATTTTTTTTGGTATATATACATTGTTGAAAAAAAAACCATCAAACACTTAATCACATGTTTTTTTTCCCTCCAACATATAACTGCATTTTAATTCGAATCGTGGGCTTGATAAATATTCTCAAAACGGATCATTTACCAGATCTCCCATTAAAACCTCATACTGCATATATACACCGATAGCATAAAACCAAGATTGCCAAGAAAGTTGATTAGTAATTTAAAAGTTATAGCTCCTTGGGCAAATCCACGCCCGGAGTCCTTTAATATTAACTGTTAGGGTCTACTTTTGATAATATTCTACCAGTATTGATTGCAAGACATATACCGAACCCATTCCACGTCTATAATTGTAGCAAGCGAGTTTCACTCAGAAATCAGAAAACGAGTGCAACGGAATATTACCAAGTTTTTTTATTTTTTTATTTTTTCGAATTAATAGCTGTGACTCGCTGCATTTATGAATAATATAATCGGATCCGATATTACATGACGATTTCCCTTTTTTTTTTTTTTTTATTTTGCACAAGGAGAACCAGTACTCAATTGTGCAGGATGGTAATATTGTATTGTATATTGCGGTAACCCTGACACGGTTTCAAAGACGATATGTGAAAGTTGACCACGGTCCAGGGTCTTCCGTCATCGTGATCACGAATAATGACCAAATCGAAACAGCCCTTACGTCGTATTATTTCGCAATAAGGCTCAATTATACCCGGGAAAACTCAGGCACGGATTAAGTTTTACAAAAATAAAACTGAAATATTTGGTTCAGCAATTGTAATTTTTACAGAAGAAAACGACAACTTACCTAAATTTAAGTTATTTAATAAAAAAAATTTTTATTCGAATTCTAAGAAGACAGGGCACTTATGGAGTAATCAATAGTTCACCCCGTCTTCTTAGAGTGCGAGCAAAATTTTTTTAAATAAATAACAACTTTTTTGGAATTTTGTAGCCACTTTAAAGATATTTTTACCAATGCCCTCTATGCTGGGAAAACGCAGCAAGAAAAACCGTCGCCGCCGCCATTGTTGCTACTAAGTTGCATTGTTGCATTTATAAATGCCTATGTAATGAAGTCCTACTTATTTTTAATGTATGTAGGTCACAATTTCACGTGTTCTGTGCGATTAAATTGCGAGATTGTTATTTTTCCTGGTAGAGTATCATAAGCCCTCATTACGTCTCTGGTTTTTTTCCTTGGAATTTTTTTTTTGTTTTCGGATACTCGTTTGGAAAGCTTGTGATGAACACAACCGGAAGTATATTCGCCGAAGATTTGACCTTTGAATGTGTTGTTAAAATATTTTTTTTTCTTTTGTTTCAGAAATAAGAAAAGAAAAAAATATGCATTCGATTTTGGAGAGTGATGGAGTCCCCAGTGATCCGTATGATGTGCTGTGTCATATGGGGGCTCTTATTATTGAGGGCAGGACGCCCCTACACATATCAAAGGGAACCGGGGATTGCGGTAATAATGGGTAAGCTTTTTTTTTTTTTTTTTTAGTAATAATTATCGTTGGCTTAACCTCTTTTATCTAGTTGAAAACCTTTGATCTATTATAACTGCAGCAAAATGATTTAGTTGATGATGACCCTAACGTTGAACTGTTAATTAATCCAGGGGAAAATTAGTTTTAGTTTGCGAAATGACCGTGGTGATCGGATTGAAAGATTCGGCGGGAAATTTTTTAATTAATTTATTAGTGTTTTGAAATCTGTCTCGACTAGTGGGAATGGAACTAGGTCAGGTTTAACCGATAGATTTGAAACTTGAATTTAAGCATATTTCTTAAGTTCTAGGACGTAGTGAGATTTTTTTTAATGTATTAATGAATTCGATAAGTGAAATTGAATTTTTAGTCGAATTTAGCAAAGAGATATTTATTGGTTGTTGAGCTTAGTTAAATGACACTTTAGCCACTTAACAATTATTTGATGAAACTTTATTGGCGCCATGCAGCTTATTTTATTTTGAAAATTTGCCATGGAAAATAGCTAAACTTTCGGTTGTCTAATTTTTTTCGTAGGAATTAGTGTCATTGTAATTTCAGACAGCTACAGGCCACTTCCAGAAAAATACGCTTTTCTTGCTTAAGTTAATATTTTTGTTTGTTTGCCAGTTAAGAAAATTTAAGCCAGAGTCATGAAAAGGAACTCAACTTTTGATTTTCCATGTCAGAGAATAAACTTGACAAAGAAAATTCTGAAAAATTTTATTTGGTTCCCAACTTCTGCAAAAAATTTTGGCAAAATCTGTTTGACTAAAAAAATTCTGAAAAATTTTGAACTAGTTATGTTGGGATTGGTTTGAAAAGAAAAATTTTTGAATGAACAAATTTAGTTGACGAAAAAAATTTCAGAGTCAAGAATTCTAGTCGACAAGAAAAATTTCAGAGTCAAGAATTCTAGTCGACAAGAAAAATTTCAGAGTCAAGAATTCTAGTCGACAAGAAAAATTTCAGAGTCAAGAATTCTAGTCGACAAGAAAAATTTCAGAGTCAAGAATTCTAGTCGACAAGAAAAATTTCAGAGTCAAGAATTCTAGTCGACAAGAAAAATTTCAGAGTCAAGAATTCTAGTCGACAAGAAAAATTTCAGAGCCAACAAATCTGGTACCAAGAAATCTAGTCGACAAGAAGAAATTCTGAACCAACAAATCTAGTCGATCAGAAAAATTTCTGAGTCAATAAATCTAGTCGACAAGAAAAATTCTGAACATGACAAAATCTCACCTTAAAAAAAGTTCAACTTGAGAAAATCTTGAAAAATTTTGCTTGAACTAAAATGATTTCACTAGAAAATTTCACAAAAAAACTTGTTTGTGCGGAATATAATTTTGATAAAATTCGTTCAAGAAGAAAATCTCAAAGAACTTTTTTTAACACGATAAATTTTGGAAAAGTTTGTTTATCTAAAAAAGTTCTTAAAAACTTCAGAATTTTAAAAAAGATTTATTTCGCAAGAAATATTCTGAAAAATTGGCTCTGAAACTTGGAAAAATTTTTGTCTCAAAATTAAGAAATTATTTTATTCTACTTATAAGTTTCTTTTTATTTTTATAAGTTTCCAAAGTCCTTATTTTTCCCTAAAATCCTTAACCTTTTAATATTGCCTATTTTTTAAAAAATATTTTTGTTAATTTTTCACTTTTTTAAAATCTAATTTTTTTTAATGACCAAATTTAAATTTTTTAGGGAATCGGCTACAAAAACACCCAAGCCATACAGCGAAGGTCCTCACTGCCCGAACTTCATGAAATTATACAATAAAGATACCCATAACGTCCACAAATGTGCCGAAAACAACATGCTATGCATTCGCCATGGTAATCTAAAACAACATTTGCTTCATCTACACGAGAAATCTGTCCCGATCTGCATCGAAGTCTCCCTAGGACCGGATTGTTTATGCGGAGAGCTCAGGAGTCAATCCACTTTGGTATCGGCAACACCCTCGAAACGAGACATTGTGCTAGAACAATGGACGGTTACAATCATTCAAAAAAGGTGAGGTTTTTTTTTAAACTTCTTAACAATTTCAATTTATTATTTATTAAAGGAAAATGGTGAAAAACGCAACGAGCTCTTCCTCAAAGTTATTCTCTTTGGGTCGGATCAAGGCGGAAGTCGGATAATTACTAAATCGATGAATAAAAAACAGTATTGATCCTTACAGAGGATATTGAACCTTTTCGTGTAAGCTATTAGTATTTGCCGCCCCTTTGATTCATTGAATGAGTGATTCATTCAGCTTTTGCATGACAACTATACACTGTAATTTGTGTCCGGGGTTGTTAACTGAAAGCGACATTAAAGTTCTTTTGTGGGTTTGATTAAGGAAAGGAATGACCTTTTCAAGTATTATTTTTTTAAAAGGATTCGTTCTGAGAATTTGAAAAATTTGTCATGGGAGTTTTTTTTCTGTCATCAGGGAAAATAGTGATGTAGAGCTTAAAAATGTCTTAAGGTGGGGTTTTTAAGGGAGGTAAAAAAATATCGTGACGGTAATTTTTCAGAGAGGAGGAGCTATTCGGTGGCTAGTTTTAGAAGGAGAGCAATATTTGGGTTCTTGTGACTCTTGTGTAGGCTCCTGTCCAGACAAAGAAACATTTTTGTAAAGAGGAAACGAACTGGAACGATATTTACGTTCTTTTTTGTCGAATTCAAAAATTATAACGACACTAGCGTTCTCTGATGATCCATTTTCTCAAATAAAACGACTTGAACGTTTTGAAACTACTAATTAAAGAATTGGAACGACGCTAGCGCTCTCCACCAATAGTTTTTATAAGCTAAAACGACACTAGCGCGCTCAACTATCAATATCATTAATTAAGACGACACTAGCGCTCTCCAGCGCTCGACTTAATAAATTATATAATTATTCTAGCGATCACTCACAATCTAAACTGGAACTGATAAGAAACGTACATCTTCCCACAACAGTATAACAAACTAAAAATATACCAGCGCTCTCCAAAGACGATGTCTCAAACTAAAAACGACTCTAGCTCTCAGCAACAGCGATTCTACAAACTGAAAATTACTTTAGCGCTCTCCAATGGCGATTTCACAAACCAAAACGACTTTAGTGCTCTCCAACCAACTATCAATTTCATAAATAAAAACCATTTCAAGAAATAAAACGACATCAACGACATCGTGCTCTACAGCGACGATTTTTCAAACTATAAACGACTATAGCAATCTCTAGCGATGATTTTTCAAACTAAAAACGACTCTAGCGCTCTCCGGTGACAATTTTATGAACTAAGACGACTCTAGCACTCTCTGACGACGATTTTTCAAACTAAAAAACGACTAAAAGCTCGCCAATGACAATTTTAGAAACTAAAAACGACACCAGCGCTCGCAAACGACGACTTTACAAGCTTAAATTGACATCAGCGCTCTCCAGTGACAATTTTATAAACTAAAAACGACTCTAGCCCTCTCCAACGACGATTTCACCAACTAAGACGGCTCTAGCGCTCTCCAACGATCAATTTTGTGAACTAAAACGACTTTAGCGCTATCTAGCGACCGGTTTTCAAATTATAACGATACTAGCGCTGCCTTATACACCGATCATTAGCCACATCGAGTCTAGGACATCGAGTTTGTTATTCTTAGAGCAATTAGAGGCTCAATCTAAGCCCCTTGGGGCTTTAGCGATCCAAACGGAGATTCGTTGGAGAGCGTTAGAGCCGTCTTAGTTTGTGAAATCGTCATTGAGAACGCTTAAGTCGTTTTTAGTTTAAAAAACCGTCGTTGGTGAGCGCTAGAGTCGTTTATAGTTTATAAAATTGTCACTGGAGAGCGGTGGTGTCGTTTTAGTTCTTAAAATCATACTAGAGCTTACTGATAATGGCGCTCAGTGTCGAATTCAGAAAATTTTTCTGGGAAAAGGGGGCCAAAACTTAAAATTTGAACATTTAGCACTCATTTTTCGAAAATTGAAAAAAAAGTCCCATTTATCTCTTATTAATTTTTCCCAGCTCGGGGCGCACCTTTTCTCCTTTTTTAATCCGCCAATGTCAGGGCTTGGTGAAAGTTCACTGGGATTCCATCGGGTTTGATACTTTTTTTATTCTCCATATCGCCGTCAAAATAAACATCCTAGAAATTTTGTTCTTTAAACAGCCACGCCTATTTTTTTTTTTAGCTGCGCCAATGCTCCCCCTCTGGCACCTTTTTAAATAATCATTATATTTTCATATCATGTCAAAAACTCTCCGGAAGGTTAAACGGTTAATGATGGTGATCGTGCTCCGCCATATGGTAACTGTTTTCATCGATTTAAATTATCTTTTAACAACAAAAAAAAAAGTCCTTAATGAATTTATTAATAAAGCCATGCTTAATGTCATAGTTTTTATAATGACTTTTTCTCTTTTTTTTTTTTTCAGGAGTCACGAACCTTCTCAGATGTCAGTAATGAACTTGTATCAAGCTGTTCGATCCCTTTTACATTTCTCTCAGTTAACTGCCTGGTATATGAGCAACAAAGGAATGAAACCGTCACACGTCATATACAGAGTTGGAGTTCCGGGAGAATTTACTTTTATCAGTGATGATAACTTCGTTAAACATGACTTTCCTGTGGCTGATATAAACAAAACCGCTTCTATTAAGGTGATTATCTGAGAAAAAAAATTTTCTAACTTTCCCATGATTAATTAAGTTGTGAGGATTATTTGACGTTGGGCTAAAGCTTAAGTGGATTATTTTTTTTTTTTTTGTAACGTTCGATTTTTTTAAAATTTATCTTTATGTGAATTTTTATCGAATGCTCAAAGCATATTAATGGGCAGAAGATAAGATGAATGCGATTATTTGGGATAAATCTAAAAAATATTTAAAAAATGGATTTTCCTTTGGGATTTTAACGCAAGCTCGTTAAAATGAGTTCAGAGAGCTTTCTCTCAAAAATTTTGTAATTCAAACAGAAAAAATTATTTTTTAAGTTTGAACTTTTAAAGAATTTTTTATTTAAAGTCCGAAAATTTCTACATCAAAATTTTAAAAATACTGAATTTGAAGTTTTAATGAGAATCTTTAGAATTTTATAATTAAATCGTGAAAATTTTTTCGTTTTTTGGTCTCGAAGATTTTTCTTCTGAAAGTTGAAAATTTTCAACTTTAACTTCAAACTTAACATTTTTCAGTTCGGGATTTGAGCTTTGAAATTTCTAATTTGGAGTTAAGGAATTTTCACATCAAAATACGAACTTGAATATTTAATATTTAAAATTTAAAATTTAAAATTTGGAGAAAATCAATTAAATTTTTAAATTTTTTTATTTGAAATGTTGAAATGTTTTTCAACCATAGTTCACCCAGAAAACTTGAAGATTTTTTTTCCATTTTAAAGAGTTAAATTTTTTCGGACTTTATCCCCTTGTCGGCTAACGATTCACGAAACCTTAAAAATTATGCAACCGATTAAAATCAAGTGGTTTTTGAACCCTTAATAAAAGAATCCCATTATTTCATGATTGAAATTTTTAAGGCTTCTAAATTTAATCCGAATTTTTCTTGAGTCTTGAGTTAGATAAAAAAAATCAAAATTTTGCCGTTTGGCCTCAAAATTTTTTCAAAATCGAATTTGAAAAAATTCAATTATCAAATTTTCTTTTTCTATTCACTTTTATTTATTTATTTATTTTTTCAGATCTCACTAAAATCGTTACCACGAATGGAAAAAATTCCATCAGTCTACTGCCCGCAACATTCACCGGTTAATTTAGACGTCGCACAGGGTCCTCACCCAGACGGAAAAGATCTCACCAGACTGAACAAAGAAAAAAAATATTTAGCCCACGGCATCAATCCGGAACCGTTATTCTGCAATGAGAAGAAAGATGAATTATTAGAAAACAATCTACCGTTGAAATTTCAAGGAGTCCGAAAGAAAACCTACGAAACCCACGAAAGGAAACGGAAAAAACGGATTTCGTTTTACGGGTCGCCTTCGTCGTTCCAACTCGAACGTAGCCCAGGATCCGACATTGATTTTTTAGACGGGATGCCGATCGATTTAAAGAAAATGCCAGCGCAAACCGTGGTCGGGGTTTACGATTACTACAGCAATAAAAAAAGTTTTCTATTGGAAGAGGCCCGTCCGCTCGGGGAATCGTCGTTCAGCGACCGAGGAAAAACCAAATCACCGATTTTCTCAGATGATTTATCGGAATTGATGAAGCAGCCCCAAAACAATTTAAAATTATTCGATTGTAATTTTTTCGAGCAGAAAGTGAATCCAAATTTAGATTTAATGATTCTTCAAAATTTAAGTGAAAACAAATCGAAAAGTGATTTCCGGACGAAAGAGAAATCGGATGAATCAATATTGAAACGTTTAACGAATCCAAATTTTTTAAAATTGCCGGAAAAATCCGAGAAATCGGATATTTTAGACGACAGGATGCAGATAACATGCGCAATATCCGGGAAACATCATTGCAATTCGGAATGCGACGAAGAAAACGACGGGAAATTAAACGTGGAAAAACCCAAAAGGAGAAGATCGTTAAGCAAAGCGAGAGTTAACGACATCGAGGAAGTTAAACCATCAAGCTACGAATCCGAAAAAATCCTACACGGGAAATTTAAAGAGTTAGACATTTCCAAAACGGATTCTCAGGAGGATCCCGAATCCAAACAAAGCGAAGTACCTGATAAATGGCCGAAAATAACCAAACCGGATTCCGTGATGAAATCTTTAGGATCTCTGCCTGAGGGCGATAATAACGAAAAATTAAAAACACCAACCAATGAAAGTCTTCCATTAGACGATATTAATCAAACGGAGATTGATTCTTTATCCGAATTTGAAAGTTTCAGCGAATCGGAATCGACCAAATCCGATGAGGAAAAAACGGAAAGCGGGGATGAATTAAGTCTTTCAAATAAATATTTATTAGCCAATGAAACTAACTCCGATGATAATGATGATAATTCTGATAATGTACAAAATGAACCCGATGATCAGTCGGATGATAAAGATGAGATCCCAGAATCCTCGAATCCGTTTTTAGAAGCCATTTTAAGGACTACGAGACGATCCATTGGGATTCAAAATAAATGTGATAATAGTCAAAATAATAAATTATGTAGCGAAATAATAAATAATAATAGTAATAGTAATAATAATAAAAATGATAATATTGACGATAATTGTGATCCCGTAGATAAAAATTTAGATAAGAGTGATATATTTTTACAAAAATTTAAAAATCCCATTAAAAATTATATAACGGAGAAAATGAGTGATTTAAAAGCCAAAGTCGACGTTTCTGATAAAGTGCAATCGATTGATGATGGAGGTGGGAAAGCGTGTGAGGAATACACGGAAACACCAAAAATAAGCAATAGAAATCGAAATAATTTAGATCTCAAATTGGAAAGGAAAAAATCGCCAGCTGTGAGGAATTTGAGAGATTTAGGGGAGGAGGATAATGCTAGTTTTGGGCCTTCGGAGTTCCTTGCTAAAAGTATAAATCGATTGAAATCTCTTTTTGATAAACAGGATCTCAAGAGCGAGGTGAGTTTTTTTTCAAAAAAATTATTTTAAGAATGGTTGAAAATTGTACGAGTTAAACTAATGAATCTGAAAAAGTTTGTTCGACTAGAAGAAATTTTTTAAAAAGTTTGTTCGACTAGAAGAAATTATTTAAAAAGTTTGTTCGACTAGAAGAAATTATTTAAAAAGTTTGTTCGACTAGAAGAAATTCTTTAAAAAATTTGTTCGACTAGAAGAAATTCTTTAAAAAATTTGTTCTACTAAAAAAAATTCTGAACTTTTCTTTGGGAAGAAAAAATTCTACAAAAATCTGATTTATTTATAAACACAGTGTAATGTTTCTCATTTCTTTGTTTCAGAACTGCGATATAGAATCAAACAATAACAATAGTAATAACTTCAGTAACAATAATAATAGTTATATTAGTAATAACAATGAAGAATTTATTGATGAAAACGGTGGCAACAACGTAAACAATACCAAAACCATTCCAGTACCATCAGCTCAGGATAAGCTGAAATTTAGGCGGTCTTTAGACTCAGCCGCACAACTTGTCTTTCATCGATGTTCCGGTTTTCCGTTAACATCATCACCAGCTCCTGTTCGAAGGAATAATAATAGTTTTTCATTTGATTCATCATTAAATTCTGTTTCGGCTATTAAAAGGTTTGTGTTTAAAAATTAAGCTTAATTTTAGTTAACAATTCTTATTTATAATTTTTTTTTTTAGCGCTTTGTTCGAACCGTCGAATTCGGTTAGTTCTGAAGATGAGAATGAATCGGAAGGAAGTTTAAGGAGTCCGGCTAGTCCTGGGGCATGGTCTATTGCTTCAAAGCCAATTAATTACCATAGTCTTTCACCACTGCCGTTATTAGGTAATTTTTAATTTAATTTTTTTAATTAAAAGCAAATTAACAGCGTGAGGTAATTTTTTTGGAACTTTTGGTTCAGGTACTTTCGAGGAAAGTGTTCTAAACGGTCGATTAGAACCTGTATCAACAGTACAAGGGTTTTCAGCTGAACTAGGAGCGAGTGGTTCGTTTTGCCCACGTCACATGCACCTTCCAGTCACTGTCTTCTTTTATACTTTAGGAGATAACGATAAAGTTTCAGCTCCTTATTTAGTAAGTATTATTTTATTTATTTCCCGTGGTCCCGAATTTGCCTCCATGCGCTCTTTAGCCGATTTTTTAGAATTAAAACGACACTAGCGCTTCCTCGACGGCCGTTATTTAATACGGCAATTTACGGGCATTTTACCAATGTGAAAGACGCTAGCAGTTCCATGGCAGCCATTTTGGAAACAAAAATGACACCATCTCTCCTTAAACGCATATAAACAACACTGACGCTTATTTTAGAAACTAAAACTACATTAGCGCCATCTATCTTCAATTTGTGGAACTATAATTTGACTATTTTAGCAGTAAAATTATATTTACGGTTGTTTAAGGATTTTAAGTAATGATTTTTTTTTTTATTTTGCAGGGCCATATAAATTTAGGTAAAAAAGGATACAACGTGCCACGATCTGGAACGATTCAAGTGACGTTATTCAACCCTCTTCGAACGGTCGTGAAAATGTTCGTAGTTGTATACGATCTCCATGACATGCCTGTTAATTCTCATACTTTCCTTCGTCAACGAACATTATACATGCCAGCTAATCAAAAGGAATCGGTTTACGTCGACAAAAAGGAAACGCCATACGAATACCACGAAGATTATCACAAATACCTTCGATATTTAATTCATTTAAGATTCGTAAGCGGGAAAACCGGAAGGATTTACCTTCACACCGATATTAGGATGATCATTTTCCGAAAAGCAGACGTCGATACGGCCACTGCTTTAGGAAATCAAATCTATGGGGAAGCTTACGAATTAAGATCTCATACTCATGGCCCAGTCAATCCGAAATTTTCACCGAGAAAATAAAAAAAAAAGCCAAATGAATAGGGTTATTAAATATTAAATCAAATCACGGGAAAGTCACTTTTTAATAAAAAAAAAATGTAAACTACCTCAAAATGAATATCTTGTAATCGGAAAGATATAAAGAAAAAATGAAAAAAAAATTTAAAAAAAAAAAATTGACATTAAATATTTATTTAGAATTATGTAGAGATACCTGAAGTATAAAATTGACGTTCTTCGTTAAGATTTCGCTATGTTAAATAGGGGAAACCGTTTGATTAATTTTATACTGTAATTTTTTTTCTTATACATTGTTTCTATTTTCCAGTTTTTTTCGTAATTATTGTTGCTTTGTTTTTTTTTTAAATCCAATATTTGTTGTAAATTTTTTTTAAATCAGATTATTAATTATCATTAAGAATTCTAATCATTTTCTCGTTTAAGCTAATAAGATGTAAATTGGGTAATTTAATGTAATCAAAATTTTATTTAAGCTTTGATTTTAGGTATTAAACAAAAATTTTAATAGCAGCGAGTGGTTTTAACTTTACGTCCCAATTCTCAGGCAAGTCTCATTTTGTTAGGTGCAAAAAATCAGAAAAATTGCAAATGAAATTATACTTTAACATCACCTTGGATTTTCATATCGATATTTCAGGAATATTCTACCCAATAAAACCATCATGTCATGCATCTACACTTTTATTTCTGCCCTTAAATCTTATAAAATAAAACTAGATCACTTTACATCACATGAAAGGCACCTAAATTGACTATTGAACAGTCTTGAGTTCCAGATATATCTCAAAAACGGCAATGCTACTCCTCTCATATGAAGTTCCCATTATTCTCTTTTTATACTTTTTGAAGCCTCATTTCTCCTCCAAATCACCTTGTGAAGAAGCCGTAATGATTCATCACTTATTAAATATGAATTATTAAAAACAATAATCATGAAAATTCTAACCTAAAATGGTTATTTATGAATCACCGCCTTCCACACTTATTTACTAAATTAAAACGTGGATATGAGCAGGCCGTGGATTGGAAACCATGTTTTGCACATCACGACGTTTATTTTTTCAGTGAAAATTGTGTTTACATTTGTCTTTTTTGTGGTAATTTATTGTATTTTAATGAATAATTATCCAGAAATCATAATGGGACATGTGATGCCGTGATTTACCTTCACGAAATATATTTACATCAATATAAACCAAAGGTATGCATTTCCAGGCTTTTGAGGTTAGAATTACAAACAGATCTGTTTGGGGCGGGGGATAACAAAAAAAATCACGGTTCGAACCAGGCCCAGGTCTTTTATTTTATTTACATGAAACCAGCTGATAGCTTCATGAGCAGTTAAATTCATTCAAATGATGACCAGCCTTTTTTTATCTTACTCAGTCTACTATCAGTTTTCCCAAAACATTTCAATACCTATAGATGCACAGTCTTATTCTAAGGTTAAGATACACAACAACACTGCTATTAAAATTTTTTATTATTCTATTTGTTTTCTTGATCTTGCACTTTGTTAAGGATTACACTCTTGATGTAAAAAAAAATGAATTCGACTTAACTGTCAAGTTGCAAAGCTGAAAAAAAAATCAAGAATGTGAAAATTAATGAACACTTTAACGGTTTCCTATTGGACAGAAAATGTTAGAATTAGCGCTCATTACATTTTTAGAGAACTGCTTAGTTGGCACATTTATTTTTTAGTGTAGTGAAAAGTGTATAGTGATAAAATTTTTAAAAAAAAGTAAATATTTGAGTCATTTAGTTAGTCCTAAATGAGGACGATCAAGTTATTATGTGTGGACACGCTGTGATTTAAATATTATAAATAAATAAAAAAAAAGTTTCATTTATTTTTTCAGAAAAAAGATTATTAAAAATATAAATTTAAAAAAAAATATATAAGTGTTTAATGAATTTTGTTTTGTCATTGACTCTTATTGAAAAAAGAAAAGAAAAAATTGAATATGAAGCTATTTTTGAAAGTAATGAATATTAAAAATAAAAGTTGTCGTTTTTTAGCTTGTACCGCAAAAGGTGTATTATTGCATGTTTATTCAAAATTTTAAATTATTATAAAGAAAAATTATGTGAATTCAAATTTTAAATCATTATTTTTTTTTATAAAAAATGAAAAGGGTTCAAAATTTTTTAAATGAGTTTTATTATTTTATTTACATTTTAAATCAAGAAATGAAAAAAAGGAACCAAAAATTTTTTTTATAAAATCAGATAATTTTCAAAGTTTTAAAATCATATATATTAATTTTAAATTTTAATTATTCATTAGGTTTTCTGGTTTAATGATTTTTGGTTGTTCAGAGGAAAAGCATCAGCAAACGATATTTTAACGTGAAATAAAATGGGATTTTTTTAAAAAATTTGCTGAAGTTTTGATTCTGAATGACAATTATTATCAATAAAAAAATATGAAATATTTTTGGGACTTATTTTTTTAAAGGAAAAGAAATTTTGATTATCATCCTAGTATATTATTTGATCAGCAGATATTATTAGAGGGTTAATATTTTAGAATCTCAATTTCTTTTTGTTTGAATTCTAAAAATGAAGAGTGAAGCTATCAGAGTTTAGGGAGGCTTAATTTGAGATTAATTCGGGATTTTTTTTTTCTTTTCAGGAGGGTGGTGAACATCAAATTAATAGCGACAAGAGTTTTAGAATGGTACTGTTATATTTGTACATAAACTATAAATATATATATAATTCAAAACAAAATTTATGGATTGGCTTCGGCTTATGGCGAAAAAGTTGCTGCCCAAGGCGGACTCATCGGTTGCGGATTTTGAAGGTAAGACATTACCACAGCGGATATTGACAACCTGTAAATTTAAAAAATATTTTCTCATCATAATTTATAGTAATTGATGCAGTCAGTAAATCAGCTGAGAATGCTCCAGACATAGCTTTGATTCCTTAATTTTAAAAGACGTTACTTCATCCCCCATTTCTGTAGAAAATGTAGATAAAAATAGCTGTGGTTTAGCTCTACTCATCTTGACTATGACTAAAATGGTTATAGACAACACTTGCATTTCCTTATTAAGATTAACCTATCAACTAATTCACTGTTGATTCTCAATCAAACGATTTAAATCCCTAATTTAAAAATGTTCATAAAATCAACTTCGATACTTACATGAAACTGCTTAAAATTTGTTTGGCATCATCGTTTACTCTAGAATTTGCAAAACTGACACAGGAACAATATAACGCTACCCAAGCACACCATTTTAGCTGAAATCAGAATCCAAAATTAAAATTCACGTTTTCACTTGCCCACAAAAAAAATTAAAAAACTTACTCTCATCATTAATCCACACATACTGAATATCATCCCCAATATATTCATATAATCTGGGGTTAAATCTTCTCCTGGAACACCCTGTGATATCTGTGCAGGTGCCTTATACCTAAAATTCAAAAACATCAGAGTCTACTCTGCTTTCCAGCAACAATAAATCCTATTAATTTTTTACCTATGTTGACGATCTGGTCGCCTAACGTCACTATAATCTCCTCCTCCTTTCATTATTCCTCAAAAAAACAAAAAATCTAAACGGTAAATTAAAAATACTACTTGAAATTAAATCATAACCTTAATTGATTAGATGATGACAAAACAAAAATGTCTTCTGCTAAAATTCTCGCTTTCTGATTGGTCGAGGCATGTTTCAACGTGTTTGCTCTCAGTAATAGCAGCTTCTTGTTCTTGTTTGCCATGAACGAAGTAAGACCGTGCAACAATCAACGTTTTTTTTCTCAATTAATTTTTTACAAATGAAAGTATTAGATGATAATTTTTCATAATCTACAGTCGGTTAACTTTATGAGAATGTTGAAAAAGTTATTAAATCCGTTTGCGATCAGGAAAGAGGAAGATTTAAATCAAGGGAACGAAAAAATGAAATCAGATGTAAATGGTATGCTTTGGAAAGATTTACAATTAATTAATGGTCAATTTGTAGCTAACCGCTTAATTTAAATGGAAAACATAGTATCAAAGACTCTTGTATCGATTTATTCTCACTCTGAATGATAAAAATGCGTAATTAGTTATTAGAAAGCATAACCAAGATAGGTTAGAATTATTTATTTTTATTTTCAGATAGCTCCTGTGATCCAAAAATGTTAGGAAGCGGCTTGAATGATAAAAGGTAAGTATGAAAAATTCTGAATGTAGTTTTGCATTGTAATTCACCTTCATTTTTTTTTTTAGCCCTGTTATTGGAAGAAAAGCGAACACAGAGAAAAGAGATCCAAATTTGGTTTCAAATATAGCATACATTTCAGATTCGTCAGAAGATAAAGATGAAATATACAGTCCAATAATAAATGTACATACAATCAGGGGTCGTACACCTATCAAAAGGACTTTAAAATTAACAAGCAGCTCTGATGAAGACACTGTGCCATCGCCAAGCAAGAGGCGAACACCGTCAACTACTTCGTTTAATTCTATGGAAGCTGAAAAATGTTACAGCAAACAGAGAAACGAATATGAATTAGTTACTACATCATCATCTAAATCAAGTTCTTCAGAGGAAGAAATAGATGTTTCAATACCAGGTGAAGTTCAAGTCACGACAAAAAAGAAAAAAAATGAGAAAAAGATATCGTCATCAGAATTATCAGATTTTACTACAACAACATCTACTTCGAATAGTTTTTTTTCAACCTATGGAGATGCTAACAGCACGAATAATAAAATTCAAAATGATGATCATGAATCTGTGAACCAGGAAGAAAATAATGAGAAAAACGTTGGTGAAAGTGAAAATGAAATTCATGAATCAACATTGAAGGAAAATGTGCCACTAAATGTAGTAGTGAACAGAAGTGATGAAAAGGATGAAAATAAAATAAAATCATGTTGTTCTGGATTGAGAAAAATGAAAATTAAACGTTTAGTTAATAAAAAAAAGAAACTGACACCATGTGTAATAATTGATATGATTCGTCAGAAGAGTCATCCGTTGTACAAATACCAGCATTTATTTACTCACAAATCAATAGAAGGGATGACAGAAAAAGAATTTAAGGCTTTAAGAAGAACTTTATTGCATTGGAAGCAACAAAGATGTGTTAAATAGAAAATAAGACTGCTAATCAATTTTGAAGATATTGCAAAAGAGATGAACTGAAGATTAATGATATTTTTACTGTATTTATAATTAGAAGTGAACAGCATTTATAAACCTCGATTACTTAAAATTGGAAACATATTATGTAAGTAATTGTATGAAGTTTTTGATATCTAAATTTATGTTGATTTATTTCAATTCTGTATCCTGTGTTTTTATTGTACAGATCGAATCATCTACAGTCAAATCAAAAAAGGATGGAATGCACGGCACATAGAGTTTATATTTTCTCCAGTTAAAATTTAGATCGACAGTATCACCTTCGGCCAAATTTCAGATCAGTTGAATGTTGCACAGGTAATTTTATAAGAAAGAAATCCTGACGTAAATCAATTACAGTTACAACTAAGACTTATGGTCAAAATCCAATAAGATCAAATAATTTAGAGACTAGAGGTCACCGTAAAAATCTGTGGAGGTTAGCGCTTCTTAAGTTTTCGGTTGTGGAGGTAAGAGCCTCTCTCAATTTTTATTATGGAGTTCAGAGCCTTTTTAAACTCACCTGTATAAAAGTTATTATGCAAACTTCTGCAAATTGTTTTTAGATGTTCATAACCTCAACAGGATTTTTCTGGGGTTTGTGTTAACCTCTACACCTGAAATTCAGAGATGCATTAACCTCTACAGATTTTTTTGAGAGGATGGTAATGTTTACAGCTGCCTTTCAGAGATGCATTTATTTCTACAGATTTTTTTTGGCATTGATATAACGTCTATAGTTGAAATTAAGTAAATCTTAAATAATCTACACTTCATATTCAATTATGCAAAATAATTTACAGTAGGTTCGGGATGCCAAAATTTTCGGCTAATGATTACAGATGTTTTGACTTTTTATTAACTGGTAATGAGACATATATTATGAAGAATACCTTTGGGGTTGTAGCAACGCCCCCAATTATTTAATTCCCAATGGAAATTTAGGTGTTTGAATTAATTTCGAAATGGACTGTTTTAACGAGATTTTTTTAGAGGTGCAGACCACTCATTTTTACAGATGCAGAACACCTAATTTTAAAATGATCAAAACGCTTAGTTCTTGAATGTTCAGAACGCCCAATTCTCAAACGTTCCAAACGCCTAATTTGTAGATGTTTAGAACGCCTAATTAAGCGTTTTGCAACTGCTTGATTAATATTTTTTTTAGAGGTTCAGAAAGCCTAATTAGGGGTTTTGGAATTAGGATTTTCGAAATGACTAATGCAATAATATTGTTAGGGCTGCGCCTTTTATATTTTTATATAAAAATACAATTATTAACATGGAATTTTTTTATTTTCTTTTCAGGCAAGAATTTTTCAGCCATCCAGCAGAGCCATTATCTTCCACATTAGGTTGGTCGACTCTAAAGTAACCAAATTGATGCCAGCAGTTCCCAAAATTTACGGAAATACAGTGAAGTGAAATGATAAATTTGTATTTTATAAATAAATAAATATATTTCATTTGTAAAAATATTATAAGAATGTCTACTTATTAGAAAATAACGTACCTTCAATTACCCTAACTTATCCTATTACAAAAAGCTATGGAGGATCAATGATGATCAATTTGAGAAGCATCACTCCTCACTTCCCAGTTTTTTCCCCCAAATAATTAATAATAAGCTTAATATGCGGAATGAGCTTACTGCCCTTGATCGAATGCTGCAAGAAAAACCCCGAAATTCCTACAAAAAATGCTCAAAAACTGATTTTAAAATTTTTTTGAATCGGGAACTTTCGGGAGCTTTCTTGGTCTTAAGTGATAGATCTCGACGTCCTCTATCCAGTGCTGCAATCAGATTCCCGAAATTCCTACGAAAAATGCGAAAAATCTGATTTTTAAATTTTTTTCTATGTGGTTTGTATCAAATTTTATTCGAAAAATAGTTACATGAAAATTCCACTTTTTAAGAAAAAAAAGGTTTTTGGAAAATCGCGTTTTTTAAGCAGTTCCCGTGGGATTTCCGGGACTTTTATTGCATGGTCTGATAGAGGACATCCAGGGCTATCGTTTGAGACCACAAGCTCCCCAAAGCTCCTTCAAATAACGGAGATTTTAATCAATTTCGAAAAAAGTGACTTTTTTGGATTTTCCTTCCGTATGAGATGGGGAAAGCTCGGGAAAGCTCCAAACCTGGATTTTTGGATTCCTAAGGTCCTAACCAAAATCCATATATTTTTGTATTAAAACTTTTTGTAAAACAGCTCTAAAACGCACCGTTCTCGAGATATTTGCGATTTTAGGTAGGAGTAAATTTTCGTGGGGAAAAATGGATTTTTGGCTACAAACTGTGTTTGCGGCAGTTCCCGTAGGAATTTCGGGAATCTGATTGCAGCACTGGATAGAGGACGTCGAGATCTATCATTTAAGACCAAGAAAGCTCCCGAAAGTTCCCGATTAAAAGCCCATTTCATGAAATCGGGATGATTTAATTTTGGCCCAAAATGGCCGCTTTAAGCCAACTTTTGGGGGCTTTTTTGGGGTTCCGCCATTTGTTTAGACCCAAGGGACCCATTCCACCGGTTTTTGCCGAAATCCGGAATGGTCGATGAAAAAGTCCAAAAAAATGATAAGGCTATATAGTCTTTCCTTTTTTTCGATTTTCGACGAAAATTTAAAAATGGCGGAAACCGGCTAAATGGGTTTAGATGGGGCTGAAAACACGAAAAAAGCCAAAAAATCCCGGATTAAGCCCAAATTAAGCCCAAAAATGGCTTATGAAAGGCCTATTTTAGGCTTATTCCGGATTTTTTTTGCTTTTTTCGAAATTTTAGGCCAAACTATACCCATTTAGCCGGTTTTCGCAATTTTTAAAATAAGGCTAAGATTGTCGAAAATCGAAAAATGGCCTACAGAAGGCTTATTTTAAAAATTGCGAAAACCGGCTAAATGGGTATAGTTTGGCCTAAAATTTCGAAAAAAGCAAAAAAAATCCGGAATAAGCCCAAAATAGGCCTTTCATAAGCCATTTTTGGGCTTAATTTGGGCTTAATCCGGGATTTTTTGGCTTTTTTCGTGTTTTCAGCCCCATCTAAACCCATTTAGCCGGTTTCCGCCATTTTTAAATTTTCGTCGAAAATCGAAAAAAAGGAAAGACTATAGCCTTATCATTTTTTTGGACTTTTTCATCGACCATTCCGGATTTCGGCAAAAACCGGTGGAATGGGTCCCTTGGGTCTAAACAAATGGCGGAACCCCAAAAAAGCCCCCAAAAGTTGGCTTAAAGCGGCCATTTTGGGCCAAAATTAAATCATCCCGATTTCATGAAATGGGCTTTTAATCGGGAACTTTCGGGAGCTTTCTTGGTCTTAAATGATAGATCTCGACGTCCTCTATCCAGTGCTGCAATCAGATTCCCGAAATTCCTACGGGAACTGCCGCAAACACAGTTTGTAGCCAAAAATCCATTTTTCCCCACGAAAATTTACTCCTACCTAAAATCGCAAATATCTCGAGAACGGTGCGTTTTAGAGCTGTTTTACAAAAAGTTTTAATACAAAAATATATGGATTTTGGTTAGGACCTTAGGAATCCAAAAATCCAGGTTTGGAGCTTTCCCGAGCTTTCCCCATCTCATACGGAAGGAAAATCCAAAAAAGTCACTTTTTTCGAAATTGATTAAAATCTCCGTTATTTGAAGGAGCTTTGGGGAGCTTGTGGTCTCAAACGATAGCCCTGGATGTCCTCTATCAGACCATGCAATAAAAGTCCCGGAAATCCCACGGGAACTGCTTAAAAAACGCGATTTTCCAAAAACCTTTTTTTTCTTAAAAAGTGGAATTTTCATGTAACTATTTTTCGAATAAAATTTGATAAAAACCACATAGAAAAAAATTTAAAAATCAGATTTTTCGCATTTTTCGTAGGAATTTCGGGAATCTGATTGCAGCACTGGATAGAGGACGTCGAGATCTATCACTTAAGACCAAGAAAGCTCCCGAAAGTTCCCGATTCATAAAAATTTAAAAATCCGTTTTTGAGCATTTTTTGTAGGAATTTCGGGGTATTTCTTGCAGCATTCGATCAAGGGCAGTAAGCTCTATCGATCAAGACCAAAAGCTCCTTAACATAATTGCAGGGAATTTAGTTTTGCCAACCTAAAAATTAGTTCGCCTGAAAATCCACAAGAGTGCGTCACCGTTTAGAAGTTCCAAGTATTCCACAGACTTTTAGAAAGGTTTGAAAGGTCTTTGCTCCATACATCCAGTGGTGATTTCCGATGCTGTGACTTTTATATCAAGAAGGAAAGGAATCATATTGAATTAAATAATTTTAAAACGATTTTTACGTTACAAGTAATTTATTCTGTACAAAAGTTTCTTTATAAAATACAGATTTTCATGCTAATAATAACGCATGCGCAGCGTGTACATTCAATTTACAGTAGGCTAAATAATTTCTATTAATTTGTAAGAAATGTAGCCATTAATAACGAATTTCTTCAATCTTTTAATTTAAATTTTTTTTCTTACAAAGAAAAAAGTCTAGGATCTTGAAAGAGGTTTCGTGCATCGATATCGTACAGAAACCAATTCCACAAATCCAACTTTCTTTCTATAGAATTTTTTTTCTCTTTCTCTCACTCTCTAAAAATTATATCATCAGCAATCTCATTCTCACTATACAGACAGTTTTACATAAAACAATATAAGTCTACGAGTGTCATAAGTTAAGTACGGAGACATCAGTCATTTTAAATAATATCGACAAGTCCACTCAAAAAGACAAGGACGCCTTTTAAAATTTTTCAATTTTCAAATTTTAAATATCCTTCCTTTTTTTTAGAATTTTTTTATGCCACACTTTTTTTATTTTCAAAAATACAAAAAATTTATTCCTAAAGAAATGTCGGTTTGTTCTAAAGAAAAAAAAAAGATAAATATTTTTAAATATAATAATAAACTTTTCTTTTTTTAAATCTCACATTTTAATGCCCCTGCTGGTAGCAGCAGAAATTTCTCGCGCATTTAAACTAACTAATGGAAGAGATTTTTCTGTTGCCAGTTTTTGAAAATTTCGCTTTTTTTGAGCTCTTGCTGAATTCTTTTTTTCTTCAGATCAGTTTCGATCAAAAATATCATGTTTAATACCATCAAAGCAGTAAAGTGCGCAGGCGCCGATCAGCGTTAAATTTAATTCACATAAAATTTTAAGAATTAAATGAACAGTAAAAAGTTTCCCAACAGAAAATTTTTGAGCAAAAATTAAGTCCCAGTAAATTTCATATTAAAAAGAAAAAATAAATTTTCAGATATAAATGCAAAAAAAAAACCAGAAATGAATTAATTTTATGTAAATTAAATTTAAATTACAAAAAACCGGCCAAACCGTTCTCTCTGGCACTTAATCCATCAACATAAGTATGGCACTGATACTAAGAATCTCTATTTATTTTTCTGTACATGTAAATTTTCTGATTCTCTCTCACTGATTCATTCATCTCGCATTCTCACAATCGAACATTAAATACTCTCTTCATTTAATTTATTTATAACAAAAACGGTAATTGTTCCAAATTGATACTGTCGTAACAGCTTCGTGCCGTCCCGGCACAAAATTTATTTAACCGAACCTTTTTAAATCGTCCTTTTTTTTATTTCGGGGGAAGAAATATCACAAAATGATTAATATCTTAAGAAAAAAAAAATTAGGCCAATTTTTTTCGTTGGCTTGATAACAAACGAGGGAGGAGGAAGGACGAATCCTGATAAAAAGGTCCTATTGGCAAGCTCTTAGTCGGTGGAGGTTTCTTTTTTTTTATATAAAAAAAAATTTCTTTGGTTTCGGCAAAATACAAGCCTACCAACTAAGATTTTTTTAATTAAATAAGTTAAATAAGACTTATAGCTGAGCTTTTTAATTTTTTTTCACATTCCAGTCCGATGCGATGTTCAACTTGGCAATTTTTTAATAATTATTTATTTTTAATAATTTATAATTTGTTTTAAGGCACGTGTTCTAACCAGAAAATATCTTCATTTTTTTTTTATTATAAAAAATACTTTTTTTTTTAAATTTTTTTATTTTGCCTTCGTTTTAATATTTTTTAAAAGCGTTTGCCAAGTTAATTCCATCGTCTTTTTAAGTCAATTTTTTTCCTCGCACGTCACTTAGAATACACACAAATTTCCCTTGGGCATCGACCGAGTTGATCTACGCGGAATCACATAAAACATTATTTGTGTGCTTCTTTATTTTTCGATTCTCTCTCGCTTTCCACCGCAGGACTGAAATTATTTCAAATCTTTTTTTTTTTTTAAATCCCAATAAATACAAAAGATTTACCACATTACGTTATTTCACAATTATACAGCTATCATCAATTTTTTAAAATTAATTATTTTTCCCTTAAATTAATTAATTAACATGGTGCCACACAACTAATAACATTTTGTTTCCATTCACTGAATTTTTTTTTTGTATTTATTGTTGTATAATTTTTTTGCCGGGAGAAATTCGAATGTTTTTAAAATTTCGATGCTACAGATTAAAATTTTTAAGCGACGCCCGCAACGCTTGAAAAAAAATTAACGAAAAAAAAAAAATTATGAGCGTTATGGAGGACGGCTAAAAATTTTAATTATGAAATTTGTTGATTTAACGTGCGGCTTAATAAATATCACAAATAACATAGCATCGACTATGATAATTATGAGAAGATTTCCTTGATTTTTCTGTTCGAATTTCTCGTTAATTATAATTTTTTTATTGTTAAATTTCCGTTAAATTTGGCCAGATTTATATTCGCCGATTCGTGAAAGTAAAAAAGGTCCAACAAATACTTTGATTTGAAATAAAAAATTTGAGAGGAAAAAATGGATGCAGTTGATGATGTTTTTTGATTATTATAATAAATAAATAAATAAAATAAATAATTAAAAAATTGAAGCTCTTTGATTTTAAGGAAATATGTTATGGCAGTTTTAATTTAGATTTAGAATAAGTCGCTTCATTTGGATTTGGCTATTTTTTTTAAAAATTATTCTTGTCAAACAAATTTTTTCAGAATTTTTACTAGTTAAATTTTTACAAGTCAAAGAAATGTGATCAATATATTTCCTGTCGAGCAAAAATTCTTTCAGAAATTTCCCTGTTGAACTAGTTTTTCATAATTTAAGTTTTTAGTCGACAACAAATTCTGGTTTCTGTAAGTTTTTAGTCGACAACAAATTCTGGTTACTGTAAGTTTTTAGTCGACAACAAATTCTGGGTAAAGTTTTTTAGTCAACGAACAACAAAAATCTATTTAACTTAAACTTCAAGTTCAAGTCAAAATTCTGTCAAAATTTTTTCGACAAGAAAAACTTCTGAATAATAATTTTTTAACTAAGAAAAATCATAAATCATTTCTTTTTTCAGTGCAAGTGAAAACTTGAGGGCCCAGAAGCCTTTCTAACTTTTCCCTCATGCAATTTTTTTCAAATTCTACTCTTGATTTCTTCTACTAACTAAAACAAAAATAGCCATAAATTTAAAAAAAAAAAAAAAACCTCGCCCTATGAAAAATTTTCAAGCCATGATTAAACTTCTCCATTTTTTCCTTCCAATTACAAAATATCTAAATCTAAATGATTTTTAACAGATTGAAACTATTATGAATAAATAATAAATACATTTGTAGAACCATTTTTTTGTTGAAAAAGTCATGGCGATCACTATTCCGAAGACAATAATCACAAATAAAATAATTTTCAAAAAAACTAATTCCTAACCTCAAAACAATAATCACCACAACTTTTCTTAAATTTTTGTTGGACCATATTTTTGGAACCAAAAATCGTACCAAACATTTAAACACTAAAAAAAAAAATTAATAATCATGGTAACAATTTTTTTTTATAACTTTCAAAGATATTTAAATATTTTTCTCGATGAAAAAATCGCTCTAGAGAAACGATATTTGGTCCCAATTGCTTTGGACGAAAAAAACATACACATTCGCGAGCTAATTAATAAATTAACAAAATTTTCCGGATTAATTATTATTATTATCAATCCCTGGTCGTGGGCATGATGATGATGATGATGACGATGATTTGAAGGGAAGGGAGGACGACGACGACTGCTACGAAGAGGACGTCGAGGCGGACCACTCGGTCGAATCGAAGGGGCGGCGAAGCGTATCAGGATACAACAATTCCTTCTTGACTAATTTCTTCACCGTAAGTGAATCCTCAGGAGCGTTGCACATATTAAAATTAACAATGGAATCGTTCGACAGCATCGAACGCTGCTGTTATACGTTAGTTCTTCATTTTTCACTACTTCATTTTGATTATTTCTGCTATCAACTGTAAAAGAAAAGAAAAAAATTAGTGAGTGTTCTTAAAAAGAAAAAATATTAAAGCGACACTAGCGACATCTTTTGAGAATATCAAGAAATACAAAATAGCGCTGCCAAGCAAATTTTTCTGAAAATAAACATCACTTTTCTTCAACAAAAAAAAAAACACCAGAAAAATTCGCTGGGTGGAGCTTATGTTAAATCGAAAAACGACAGGCAGATGGCGTTAGCGTCGATTTAGTTCACAAATAAATAATAATATTAAAGCAATGACCTAAATTAGTCACGTGGATGGAAAAAATCTTAAATTGTTTTTTATTTCACGTCAAATCGACTCTAGCACTCTCTTACGACTGTTTCACAAACTAAAAACAACTCTAGCGCTCCTAGCGACTGTTCTACAAATTAAAAACGACTATAGCGCCCCCAGCAATATTTTTACAAATGAAATACGATTCCAGCGCTCTCAACATACAATTAAACAAACTAAAAACGACTCTAGCGCTCTAGAACTAAAATTTCACGAACTAAAAACTGATAGAGCGCTCTCCAGCGGCTGTTTTACAAACTAGAAACGACTTTAGCATTGTCCTACGACCATTTCACAAACTAAAAACTGCTCAAGCGCTCTCCAACGACGAGTTTACAAACTAAAAACGACTCTAGCGCTCTTCAACGACGATTTCACGAACTAAAAATGATTCTAACGCTCTCTAAAAATGTTTTTACAACTAAAATACGCTCAAGACCCCTTCAGCGACTGTTTTATCAACTATAAGCGACTCCAACGCTACTTAGTAAGTGATTAATCAAATAGTGCTCTCAAACTTTTTTTTACAAACTAAAAACGACTTAAGCGGTTTCTTACGACCAATTTCTAAACTTAAGGCGACACTACCGCTACCTGAAGGCAATTTTATGAACTAAATCAACTCCAGCTCTTTCTAAAAATTGATTCATGAACAGAAAACGACTTCAAAGCTCCCTAACGACTGTTTCACTAGCTAAAAACGATTTTACCGCTCTTCGGCGACTTTTTAAAATACTAAAATAATTTACAACGCACCCAGCGATTATTTTACAAACTAAAACCGATTCTAATGCTATTTAATCGGCGTTTAATTAAATAAAAATGACTCTAATGCTCTCCAGTGACTGCTTTACGAACTAACACCAACCTAAGCTCCCCTGGCGGCTCTTTTACAAACTAAAAGCGACTTCAACGCTACCTAACGACTATTTCACTGGCCAAAGTCGACTCTAGCGCTCTCCGGCGACTTTTTAAAATACTTCAATTACTTACAACGCGCCTAGCGATTATTTTACAAACTAAAATCGATTCTAACGCTATTTAGTTAAATAAAAACGACTGTAGCGCCGTCCAGTGACTGTTTTGCGAACTAAAAACGACTCCAGCGCTCTTGAGTATTTTTTAGCGCTTCCCAAATACTAATTCCCAAACTTAAACGACACTAGCGCCGTTTTAAAATTATTTACAGAATAAGCAATTACTCTAACGCTTCTGAACAATCTTTCTGATAATTAAAAACGATTTTAGTTCTCTTAAAAAATTATTTTACAAACTAAAATCGGAACCCAGCTTACCTGTCTTTTTAGTTGTTGGTTTGAAATAAGGATTGAGATCACTGTCTTTATACGATGTAGGCCTAGGAGAACTGAATGTATGTCTCGCTGTTGTTGTGGACATTGAAGTCGTGGATTGCACACTTGTGCTCACAGCCACGGTGCTTGTTGCACGGTTAATCGAAGCTGAAATTGCAAAAGAAAAAAATAAATCGTTTGATATCGGCTCGCGGTGAAAGGAAATTTTACGATTACGATTTTTATTTAAAAAAAAAAAAAAAACACTTACTTTGGTTATGAATGTCTTCAGGTCGGCAACAAACCTTGAAGACAACCTTCATGTTGTGTGTTGAACAACGTCCACCGATACGGCGATGAAGATCATCTTTAGAAGATGTCGCTGTAAAATTTAAAGTAAAAAAATTAAAATGGCGGTTAAAAACCAAGTTAAAAATATTATATTCTGCCTAAATTTGTCTCCTAATCAATTTTAATATAATCCCAGCGCAGAAATAAATAGTCGAGTGGAAAAAATAGATAGGAAATAATAAATTCCTGGGCCACGATGTGTAAAAATCTCATTCTTGCAGTCTAGCTTTTTATTCCATTATTATTATTTTTTTTTTTTTCGTTCCAAGAGTCAAGCTCGCCGATTGTTTTTTAAAGGAAGTTGATGTTTGGACAATTGGAAAATTCGAATTTCGTTTCCGGCTCCGGTTCGCTCAACCGTAAAATCGGTTTTCTTTTTTTTTTTTTTTAACCCCCCCATCCCCATCTACGTATACTTACATATAAAATAATAGTCTTGCCCCGGCTGGAACTCGAGGCCGCCTGGCTGCGGCGTAAAGGAACGGAATGTGATCGTGAAATACATTAACTTGTACGGTTTGTCACAAATTGCAATAATCCTAGGGTTCGGATTTGTAATTCGACATGTGTCGTATTCTTCTTTAGATACCTGTAAACAAAAAAAAAATAAAAAAATTAAATGTAAGAACTTGGGATTCGGTTTTTTTTTTTAATGTCACTCGGATTTGGAGAAGCACCTGCCCCTACAGATCGTAAAAATAATTTAATTCTTTTTTAAACAGCTAGGTATACCTGTTTCTTAGAACGGAATAGGAAATTAATTACCTTACTAAACCCGAATGAGCGCAATGGCGCGTCAAAACCCGAGTAATAAGTCTTTTTTTGTACCATTGTTAACAGTGGCGACGGAAGTTACAGAGTGTTAATGCTGAAGGGATTGCTACTAAAAAATTTAGAGGGCGAAGAGTGTAAGCAGAAAGATTTTAGGGATGCGCACCAGACATGGTGCTTCATGCGCACAGTTCGATTCAAGAGGAAGAGAGCGCACAAAGTCAATTACGATTACGATTTTTTAAACTAAAAACGACTCTAGCACTGTCCTACGACAGTTTCATAAACTAAAAACTCCTCGAGCCCTCTCCAATGGTGATTTCACAAACTAAAACAGCTCTAGCGCTCTTCAACGGTGAATTCACAAATTAAAAACGACTCTAGCACTGTCACACGACGATTTCACGAACTAAAACGACTTCAGCTCTTACCAATTACGACTTTTATAAACTAAAAACGATACTACCGCCCTCCAAGACGATTTCACAGACTGAAAACGACTCTAGCACTGTCACACGACGATTTTACAAACTAAAACAACTCTACCGCTCTCCAACGACAATTTCACAAGCTAAAAACGACTCTAGCGTTTACCAGTGATCATTTTCAAAACTAAAATCGACTCTACCGCTCTCAAACCACGAATTTACAAACTAAAAACAGTTTTAGCGCTATTTAGTGGCGATTTTACAAACTAAACTAACTCTAACGCTCTGCAACGACAATTTTTTAAACTAAAACCTACTCTAGCATTGTCACAAGACGGTATTATTCACTAAAACGACTTAAGCGCTTTCCAATGACAATTTTACGAACTAAAAACGACTCTACCGCTCTCTAACGACGATTTCACAAACTAGACAAGCTCTAGCGCTCTCCAGTAACAATTTTACAAGCTAAAAACAGCTCTAGCGCTATTCAGTGACGATTTTACAAACTAAAACAACTCTAACGCTCTACAACGACCATTTTTTAAACTAAAAACGACTCTACCGCTTTCCAACGAAGATCTCACAAACTAAAAATGATTTTAACGCTTTGTAAAAATTATTTTAATCTTAAAATACGCTCTTGCGCTCCTTATCAAGTATTTCACAAACTCTAAACCTCTTCAGCGACTATTTACAGATTAGAAACGACTCTAGCGCTCTCCAGTGACATTTTAACAAACTAAAAACGACTCTAGCGCTCTCCAGTAACATTTTAACAAACTAGAAACGACTCTAGCGCTCTCCAGTAACATTTTAACAAACTAAAAACGACTCTAGCGCTCTCCAGTAACGTTTTAACAAACTAGAAACGACTCTAGCGCTCTCCAGTAACATTTTAACAAACTAAAAACGACTCTAGCACTCTCTAAAACCGGTTTTACACATAAAATACGCTCCAGAGCTCTCCAGCGACTGTTTCAATAACTAAAAACGACTCCAACACTACCTAACGAGTATTTAATAAAATGAAAACAACTTGGGTGCTCTCAAACGGTTCTTTTACCAACTAAAAACGACTACAGCGCTCTATAAAGATGGGATAATTGTTGTGATGAAATACTAGCGATTTAGACTCTTGAGCCCAGGCCTAAACCATAAAAGATATTAAAATCAAATAAATACTCGAATAATTTTTCATTGAAACTCTTTAAAAAGATTCTCGAGGGCAACTTGAGACCCTAACGCCCGCTCCATTGTTCCCCAATAATGGGGACACGAAATAAATTCGTGTAGCACCCTGTACCCGAAAAAAATCTAACGAAAAACCCATATAATTAATTACGCGATGGAGGGATATCGGAAGGCAACGGACCTCTTCTCCGCCTATTGTAATGCTATCTTTTAGATCACGTCGTGTTCTAACTCGTGAACTTACCGCAGATATAAAAACAATAAAGAGTACGTCTGTCTGTCTTCGTAACCATGAGAAAATCAACTAATCATTCAAAATCTAAACAGAATAAAAAATAACGTTACGATCCTTCTGACGTTTTTTCCTTTATACATTAAAAAAAAAAAAAAAAAAAATCAAAACTCTCGATGCCCCAAAGCGAATTCATGCATTCTCAACAAATTCCACAGATATAGCCCTTTTAAACTTTTTTCTTCCTAATGTTTTCTTTCGGGCGGACACAACGTCGAATCATCGATACTTTGAAAATTTTCCAAACTGGCAAATAACGCAGAAGGTAACAACATTATAATGCCTATTGTTGAGATGAGATATTACTGATGAAAGCATAAAACTGTCCCGAGATATTTTAATGAGACGACGAAGACTGAAGGAGGGACGTAATTAATTTTTATATATGCCCATCAAGCACGGAGGGACAATATGAAAAAAAAAATGTGTAAAAGGGACTTGTATAGAATTTTATTTCTTTTAATATACCGCATTTGCAAGTATATGGCGTCACAAATAATAAATTTTGAAAAAAGAAATGGTTGTATACATCATTTACGCGCATAGTGCATATATGCAATTTCCTGTTATGTACAAGATGAATGCACTCGGGGTTATAAATCGATTTCGTGATTGGATCTTTTTTAATCCGGCCACGTGTCTTATATATACTTTTAAAACATATATTTAACGATCATTTTTAAAAATGGGGTATGTAAATCCCGAAGGCTGTAAATTTTGAAATATTTGCGCTTAAGAATGTATTTAAGCGCGACATTATGGTTTGCAGGGGGAATTTTTTAAGAGCTGTTTAGTATTTCATATTGAAAAGAATTTCGCTGTCACTCCAACAAGTCGTAAATTTCACCGTAGAGTTCAGATTAGGGTTAGAATTCTGGGATTTTAAGGATTTTTAATGATCCAGCCGGATTCGAAATTGGCATTCAAAATCAGGAATTTTTGGGACTTAATATTTTCAAAAAATAAATGAAATGGTTCCAGATTCATTCTTGTTGCCGGAAAAAATCTAAAAAATTTTTTTTTGTCACAGAGAAACTCTAGAACACATTTTTTGTCAAAGAAAAATAATAGGAAAAATTTTTTTGTCAAAGAAAAATCCTATTAAAAATTTTTTATCAAAGAAAAATCCTATGAAAAAATTTTTTGTCAAAGAAAAATCCTATGAAAAATTTTTTTGTCAAAGAAAAATTCTAGAAAACATATTTTTGTCAAAGAAAATTTTTAGAACACATTTTTTTGTCAAAGGAAAATTTTAGAAAACTTTTTTTGTCAAAGAAAATCTCTAAAAAACATGTTTTTGTCAAAGAAAAATTCTAGAAAACATTGTTTTTGTCAAAGAAAATTTCTAAAACACATTTTTTTGTCAAAAAAAAATTCCAGAAAACATACTTGTCAAAAAAAATCCTAGGAAAAATTTTTTTGTCAAAGGAAATTTTTAGAACACATTTTTTTATCAAAGGAAAATTTAATGCTGAGTCTCCACTAGTTGATTAACTAAGAACGTTGATTAACTAAGTTCGTGAGTTAATCAACGTACCGGAAGTACTTTGATTTTGAAGATGACGGAATTTCCCAACATCTCGCCGCCATCTTCCTACCATATTTCAGGGCTTAACATCACTTTTATTTAAATCTAAGTATTAATATTGATAGTTGTACATACCTTTCGAAAGCTCGTGGAGAGAGCTTTCTCTTGAGATCCATGATTTAATATTTTTCTCTTGCACAACGATTTTTTAAGTGTTTATTTTATTTTCAATATAAACATTAGCAGAAGGCAACAAAGGAATGCAACTAGACGAATATATCAGAAACCGCAACTTGTCCGAGTTCCATTCTGTTGTTGCCTTCTGCTAGTGTTTATATTGAAAATAAAATAAACACCGAAAAAGAATCATTTCACATAAAAAAGAATGGAATGATCGATATGAAAAGAAAGCTCTTCTTACGAGCTTTCGAAAGGTATGTACAACTATCAATTTTAATCCTTTGATTTAAATAAAAGTGATGTTAAGCCCTGAAATATGGTAGGAAGATGGCGGCGAGATGTTGGGAAATTCCGTCATCTTCAAAATCAAAGTACTTCCGGTACGTTGATTAACTCACGAACTTAGTTAATCAACGTTCTTAGTTAATCAACTAGTGGAGACTCAGCATTAGAAAACTTTTTTTGTCAAAGGAAATCTCTAGAAAACATGTTTTTGTCAAAGAAAAATTCTAGAAAACATTGTTTTTGTCAAAAAAATCTTTAGGAAACAAATTTTTTGTCAAAGAAAATTCCAGAAAACATTTTTTGTAGACGAAAAATTCTAGAAAACATACTTTTGTCAAAGAAAAATTCTAGGAAAAATTTTTTTGTCAAGGAAAAATTCTAGAAAACATTGTTTTTGTCAAAGGAAATATCTAGAAAACATGTTTTTGTCAAAGAAAATCTCTACAATACGTTTTTTTTAAAAGAAAAATTCTAGTAAACAGCTTTTTGTCAAAAAAATCTTTAGGAAACACATTTTTTGTCAAAGAAAAATTCTAAAAACGAGCAAAAATCCTACAGGAAACAGTCGAAAATATTTAAACTCAAATTTTTTTTCTGGAAATCCCCAAACGCAGAGTTTAAATCATTTCATTACATTTTTGATTAAATCGTTTACAAGCCCGTTTTTTAAGTAATTCAATTCATCCACCTACGCTAACCCGAACGATCTCTCCCGCAAAAAAAAAAAAACCATTAATAGTCCGAAACTGACACGAATGCTCCAGTAACCTCTGGTGCTACTTCACGGTCCGTCGAATTGTTGTTTCGCCTTCTCATTTTTGACAGGGGGGCGCCCATTCGACTCATCACACCGTTCCAATGAAAGCTTTTCTAACTTCTAAAAATTTTTTTGGATTAATCCTATTCTGTTACAAAACCGTTTCAGCTTGGGATGAAGCATATGTCAGTGTTAACATAAATCAAATCCCAACATTTACACTTCGAAAAAAAAAAATCACTGACATTCCCCTCTCTCTCTCCCTGCCCTTCATTTTTCTCAGAACCGTTAAAAAAAAATAGAAGTTAAATTGTTTACATCGTGTTTACATTACGAATGCAACTGGATACTTTTTTTTCGAGCCGGGGGAAGAGAGGAAAAATTTCAAAATCTAATTCATCAATCCCGAGTGATTTGATTAAAACGTCCAGATGCAGAACCAATTTCCCCAAAACAAACCCGATGGCTGATCTCGTTTAGATATATGTCGTTTATTTTAATTGCCGGTTCTTGGGAGTTTAAAACACCCAAAAAAAAAACCGCCGAATTTATGGGTGTCGCCATGTCTGTTAACACGTTCTTAACAAGAAACTAAAACGAAATATTTGGGGCTATTAACGTTTTTTTAAGAGTGGTCTTGTAAAAAAAAAAACGGAAGTTGTCAAAAAAATAATAAATGCAGTGGTAGCCGTGATCAAGAAAATATTCCTTCACCTGTTTAACAATGGAGCCGAAAATGGCCATGTAGCCAAAAGGCCGACGGCCTCTTGGGCCCATGGGGCCATGTAGCCGAAAGGCCAACGGCCGCTTGGGCCCATGGGGCCATGTAGCCAAAATGCCAACGGCCGCTTAGGCCCATGGGGCCATGTAGCCAAAAGGCCAACGGCCGCTTAAGCCCTTGGCCTTTGGGCCAAAATTCTGAGTTCAGATTTTCATATTCGCTCAAAATTACTATGGCTATGGTCCTTTCAAGACCCATTTTTTATCTGAAGAAGAATTTGACCATATTAATTATCCTCTTAGCTTTTTTTTATAAAAATTTCTCATTTTGTAAATGCATAAAGATTTTTTTTCACAGAAAAAAACTCCAGATCGGACAAAAGGAAAAATACATATAAAGAGAGAGAGAGAGAGAGAGAGAGGGAGGAAGGAAAAAAAAGATGTCAATATTGACTGATCGATTTTAGATTGAAAAAGATTTGGAGAACAAACAAACACCTCCCTTCGACTTTTTTCTTTTTTTTTCTGGCCTAGCTAGAGCTTCCCCCCCTCGTCCCCAATTTTCCCTCAACTCTGATTCATTTTATTTCATTAGCAGAAATCATAACTGACCCTAATGTTGGTTTTCCTCTGCGTCATTTTTCTCAAATAAACACGGACATTATTTCCCATCGATTCCGATAACCATACACGACGAAAAAAAAAAACGAACGATCGTTTTTTATCATCCTTTTCCGGTTTTTTTTTTTTTTTCGGGATCCGGATGACGACGCCAAGAATAAGCTTCCGGTGATTCGATTTTATTCATAAAATACAAAAAAAAACTCGTAAAATCGTTAGCGAAACTTTGTAGCAAAGAATCGTCTGGTCGGTATAAAAAAGTTCAGAATTTAGATGGAAGAGAAGAGTTTTTTTTTAGGGATTATCGATGGGAATCAGATTGAGGACTTTTTCCAATATAAAAGAATTTGAGGGAGTATCAAAGAAGACGATATCAGTAGCTAAATATAAATCGGAAGAGAGGAAGTGAACGCCGCGAAAAAGAAACGTAAAAAGGCTTCAGAAGGGAATAGCCATTTTTCTCGCTCTGTCGGGGTATAGCTTCATTTGACTAAGGCATCATTGGGGAAGAATGGGGGTTGGCTTGAAATCAGAAAATGGATCGAAAATTTAAAATTCCCGGCTATAAGTTAGTCGAAATCGAGTCCCATATCAAAGCTTCCAAAATTTTTGGTTTTTCCGGATTTTTCGGGAAGGACAAATTTTAACGAAAAATTGTCGAAGGGAAAAGTTGTTCTTAATATGGTCAGGTGTCTTCACACAAAAAATAAGAAAAATCATTGGAGTCGTTTTCGAGAAAATCTTAAAAAACTCATTATTTGGCCTAATTTGGTCCTGCCGAAGCCGTAAATTTTGCCGGATGGTCTTCAAATCAGAAAATGAACCAAAAATTCAAATCCCCGACCATTTTTTAGTCGAAATCGAGTACCATGTCAGCGCCTGTCAGTAAAACTTCAAAATTTTTGGTTTTTCCGGATTTTCTGGGAAGCGCGATTTTTTTACGAAAAAATGCCAAAGGGAAAAGTTGTTCCTAATATAGTCAGGTATCTCCACACAAAAAATTAGAAAAATCGTTAAAGCCGTTTTCGAGGAAATTTTGAAAAACTCTTAAGGCCCTGCCAAAGCCGTAAATTTGGCCCATAGAATATCAGTTTTCCCCCTGCCTGAGAAAGGCAGTTGCCAATTTTCGTTGGGCTGGCTCGTTCGGTTTTAAAAATGCAGTCGAAAAACGAAAGTGCACGAACGGACGGACGTCAACCCGAAAACCATTTTTACGGATATTTCTCGCCATTTCACGGCAAAGCGCGCAGTTTGGCAAAACTTTATTTTTGAGGCGACCGCAATACTTCCTCACTCTAGGGAGCTCGAAAGTAAAAATGACTCAATGAGATGGATCCGCGTTGTATGGCTTAAAGCCACGCGATTTTTACTTCCTCAACGGCCTGAGTTCCTCTTGGGCCTCGTCACTACCCTAACTGGTCAGAGTAATGATGTTGGGCTGGATTTTTATATATAAATTTTAGGGCCCCGGGAGATTTAAGCCCGGAGGATTTTTTTTCCAAAACCACGGCAGCGACGAGCGAAGAGAGGAGCGTGCCACAATCCCAGACCACTGTTTACCGGCGCTTGGATTTTTTCGGATTTTCGAATTACAGCATATGAAAATTATATATAATTTATATAGAAAAATTGTTATATGAAAATTGTATCCAACACCGTTACTTTGACCAAAAATATTTGTCCAGTGTGATTTTTCTGCTCCCCTAATATTAAAAAAATCGTGTAGTGTCCAACCCCTCCAAATTTCACTAAAACGGCGTCTCTGATAGTAAAGAACCCGACCTTAATCTCTTCCGTTTGCCTTTTTGGGCCATTTTTATTAAAAAAAAATCTTTACTATTCGTTGTTACCTCACTAACACAGCACTCACACACTTCTCCCCCTCTCCCCCCCTGTTCAATTAACTTTCGACTTTACTCAAAAGCGAATCTAATCTTTCGATTTAAGTGTGAATTGCTTCCCAGAAAAAAAAAAAAAAAAGAAAGTTGACATGTACAAAAAAGAAAATTAAAATGAAATTTTTACGATCCTCGCCTGAACATAAACATTTTTTAAGATCCCAAACAGACGTCGAGGATAATGACGAAATGCGTTCGTTTGATATACCGAGCGAGAGGAGCAGAAAAATCCAAGTAACTTAAAGTAATGTTGACACATATGTTGTCGTGTTCAGAGACTTAACTCTAAGCTTTTTTATTTATATTTTTTAATACTTACATTGTAAATAATATATTTCTCCGCATCTTCTTCATGCGTCCCGGGGCTGTACACCGGGCAAATAATATTCACTTGGTCGTATTCGAACGGTATGTTCCCTTTATTCACATCTATTATGTGATCTGTATTGTCTATCCTAAATCTGAAATCAGAAAAATAAAAAACCCAGAATTAATATTATTATTATTCAAGCGGCCGTCAGTCATCGCAGGTGTTGAAGATCCCCGAAAGATCGTGTCCTTTAAATCGTCACGACACGTCGGTGTTTCCGTTCCGACGACAAAACACCCGACGCATCGTGACAATAGTCAAGACAATTGGGCTCCTTAGGAATCTTGTCACCGATGAGTTTTTTTTTTTTAAAAAAATTTCAGGCACGTGTGTTGGCTTCTGTCCGCGCAGGTGCCACACATTAAAAAAATCGCCAAAATGGCGTCAAACAAAAAAAATATCGAATTTCACACCCGGTCATGACATCCAATCAACCATTTGCAGTTTCCCATCGTTCAAGACCAATTTACCAGACAAAAAAAAATATTTCTAAAAAAAAAAAACTGGTGTCAGTCTTGACACGTACGATTTTGATACAGGTATACGACTTACGACCCTGACGCATATATATATACATTTTTTTTTATTATAAAACGCGACGGAGCCATTTATATTACACATGGCTGCCTTCCATATCATTCTAAAGGTTCGAAAATGATAAAGGCATTGTTGTGTCAAGAAGACTGACATCGCATAACCCCTTACCTCCAACATCTATCACTTGTTAAACATTTATTTTACTCCATTAACTCAACCATTATCATTATTATTAGTAATTACTTTTAGAAAAAAAAAAAAATTTAATGAGGAAATAGTAACTCAGCATTTAACAAATTACATCCTAACTTCGTTTCTTTTAATTCCTTTTTTTTTCTTTTTCTTTTTGAACGAAACTCCACCGATACTTTCTGTCCACGAAAGAGAAATTATGAAGCCTATTATTCACTCTTAATATGGAAACGGAAAGATTTGTATAATTTTCATGGAGCGAGAAATCAGGAGCGCACAATCTAGTTTTGGAATGGAAATAAAATAAAAAAAATAAAAATGTATAACGCCTTCTGCCGTTACGAATCTAATTTTTTAACTAATAAATTCCAATTTCGAATTCAATTAAGTTAAAAACCAATTTCCGAGTCACTCCATCATTTTTCTCACTGATATTATATTTTATAAATTATTAAATACTATATATTTTTTTTTTCGAAAAGTTATTGAATTAATTTTACGTTAATTGTTATTTTTCATTGGAGGGCAATGAAACGGGAAAAAAAATTATTGTCAATATGGTTGTTTGTTAGGAGATGCCGGCAGTGATATAGCGAATCGTCGACGCCCTTATAATTTGGATGGTGATTACGGATCGACCTGAGCAAGTTGACCATTTTTGGTCTTTCGGAATAAGTTTTTCAAAGTTTTAGATAGAAATTTAAAACATTTTACAAGAGAAAATCATTTTTTTTCAATGACTTTTCTTCGATAAAAAATATATTCTGGATTTTTCTTTGACAAAAAATTTTTTTTTAATTTTTTGTTGGTCAAATTTTTTTTAAAATTCTTTTCTTTGACAAAATTTTTCATTAAAATTTTTTTCTTTGACAAAATTTTTCATTGAAATTTTTTTCTTTGACAAAATTTTTCATTGAAATTTTTTTCTTTGACAAAATTTTTCATTAAAATTTTTTTCTTTGACAAAATTTTTAATTAAAATTTTTTTCTTTGACAAAATTTTTAATTAAAATTTTTTTCTTTGACAAAATTTTTCATAAAAATTTTTTTCTTTGACAAAATTTTTAATTAAAATTTTTTTTTTTGACAAAATTTTTCATTAAAATTTTTTTTTTGACAAAATTTTTCATTAAAATTTTTTTTTTGACAAGATTTTTCAGTTTTTTTTCTTTGACAAAATTTTTCATTAAATTTTTTTTCTTTGACAAAATTTTTCATTAAAATTTTTTTTTGACAAAATTTTTTATTGAAATTTTTTTTTTTTTTTAAATTTTTCATTTAAATTTTTTTTCTTTGACAAATATTGTTTTATTGATTTTTTCTTTGACAAAAAAAATTTTCTTGATTTTATCTGGGACAAAAAATTTTTTCTTGACTTTTTCTTTGACAAAAATGCATTTCTTTACTTCTTATTTGACAAAAAATGCTTTTCTTGATTTTTTCTTTGACAAAAAATGCATTTCTTGAATTTTGCTTTGACAAAAAATGCTTTTCCTAATATTTTCTTCGCCATAAATTTTTTTTAAAATTCTCTCTTTGACAAAAAACCTGACGCGCAGTCAATTTAAATTTTCCATACGCAATCCTCGATTACTTAAAATTTTTTATAGCGGAATTAATTAGCATCTTTCATAATTAAGAGGAAGCGCACGTTTTCAGGCCTTCGAGATATCTTCATTTCAACCTCCCTTTCACTGAATTAATTTAATGTCGCATTTCGCAGATTTATTGCGCGGAAATCACTTCTTCATTATTTTCCTAATCAAGGAACCGGCTTATAAAAACGCCATTACACGATGCCTTATGCGGTTCGTAAACTCCGAATCGATCTGAATACAAACCCTAATTTCGCTGAAGACTTCCTCGATCAATTAAGGTATTGCCATAGAACGGAGTTGATCGAACCTGTGAAAGGTCTCGAAGAAGCCAAGTCGATCAATTATAAAAAATTACATAATGAGCGTACTTGTATTAAACGTTTAAAAACGTCAAACATGAGAAAAATGACTATAGAGACATGTATAAATAGTAGAGTGCAAAGTGAAAGTACATAGGTGAAGGGCAAAAATTTTTTTTTTTTTCAATTTTTTTTTCTTGATATATGACCGCGCATTCTATGATGTCTATTAGTACCTTACTGGTCATAGTTGGCACTACACTTTACCCGCCCCCAACTCGCGGTTTATAAAACCCGAATAAAAAAAATTTTAATGCCCAGTTATTAACTTATTGCATTTTCCATATATTGAATTGCCGATTTTAATCATCTTCATCGTCCTCTTTGTTGAAATTGTTTTAATTATACGGATTTGAACTTTTATATACGAACAAGTCGACCTTACATTCGAATATCCTTAACGATCGACGGTGCTAAGAGCAATGAAGATGATGACGATGACGATGAGTGTATATGGTCTTGCATTTTTGATTGGGGGGGGTTTTTTTACTGGTATTGTTCGATTCTTATCGTATTTCCGTGTGGATGCTCTTTTTTTTCTTTGGGTTTAAATTGCTCCATTTTCTAATCATCGTTTGTAGTTTTTTGTATCTAAACCGTGAAAAAACCGAAGATTTGTGAAAAGTGTGACTCATAAGAAGAGTCATTACTTTCTTGTTAAATTATAATGTCTAAATAAGGGCATAAATATGCTTTGGTTGGAAAAAAAATCGTTATTATGATTCGATACTGTCTTTCGAGAGTTTGGTAGTAATGTTTTTATTTTTTAGAAGCCCTCAAGGCGAATGAAATTTTTTCTGTTTGACTCTAATGTAATGGAGAATGATTCTGTTTTTGTAATTGGATTAGAAAATGTGAGGATGAGAGAAGATGAGGATGAGGATGAGAGAAGATGAGGATGAGGATGAGAGAAGATGAGGATGAGAGAAGATGAGGATGAGGATGAGAACGAGAACGAAGATAAGGATGAGGATGAGAGAAGATGAGGATGAGAGAAGATGAGGATGAGAGAAGATGAGGATGAGAACGAGGATGAGAAGATGAGGATGAGAACGAGGATGAGAGAAGATGAGGATGAGAATGAGAGAAGATGAGAATAAGGATGAGAGAAGATGAGGATGAGAATGAGAGAAGATGAGAATAAGGATGAGAGAAGATGAGGATGAGAATGAGAGAAGATGAGGATGAGAATGAGAGTGAGAATGAGAGAAGATGAGAATGAGGATGAGGAAAGATGAGAGTGAGAATGAGAGAAGATGAGAATGAAGATGAGAGAACATGAGAATGAAGATCAGAAAAGATGAGAATAAGGATGAGAGAAGATGAGAATGAGGATGAGAATGAGGATGAGAGAAGATGAGGATGAGGATGCGAATGCTTAAAGACCTCTTGGCTCTTAAAAACGTCTTGGAGGTAGGGCATTAGTCGAATATAAGATCTCTTTAAGACGTATTTTTTGGCTCTTGGTCTTAAAACTGCTTAATACATCTTTAAGAGGAAATTCCTCACTTGGGAAGGCAATGGTAAGAGAAGAAAAAAATTAAAGATAAGAAAAACAGAACTACTCGAAGTACTCGAATCTTCCAACAAATTTTCAATTGCTCAGAGCTTTCAAGTTTCATTATTTCTTTCTCATTTCATCGTCGGACCTTTTTCAAAACTAGTTATTATAAAAATTTGCTTCATTTCAGTTTGTTTACCCTTATAGAGTTCTCTTGGCCTGCTCCCGCGGATTTAAAATCTTTACAAAAAAGCTCCATAAGATGCGCTTTTAAGTGATCTAATTCCATTTCACACTTTCATGTTACAAACTGGAATTAACAGTCATTAATTATGCAGAGGAGTGTACCCGAGTACCCTGGCACAAGCGCGGTCTCATGTGCCGTCGCGTTATTTTTATGACGGCGCAAAACTCATAAACTTAGCCTGTTCACGCCTCCTGTAAAACTAATCTCGTATCTAATTTTGGATTTACCACTATAAGTTAAATGTACGCTTCCAACTCATAAATCCGCTTCGTGACCGGGACCGTTGCTCTTAGGACCGAGTATTTCTTTTCCCCCCATTTTTTTTTCTCTCTCTCCTAAACTTATTGAAATTTTTTTTATTCCTATATTTATATTATAAAAGTGAGAAATATCAAAAACATCAAAAGTGATAATTTCCTTAAACATCATGACATAACCTTTTTCTTTCCGTGAAAAGCGACTTCATAAGTACTTTTGTCTTGTAAATCGTTAAAAGCTCAAGCTTCGCAGTTTTACGGCACGCTGGAGAAATAGATAAAAGATAATTGTTCTCAACGTAAATTCAGTTGTTGAGCTACAAAGTCACGTAACATTAATACCGAAGTGAAAATTAACCTCATCTGGTTTAAAAATCACAGTTTTAACTTTTTCCTAGTTCCCTTTTTTCATTCCTCTCTAGGCAAACGGTAAAATTTTTCCAAAGGTGTCGCTGTAAACCTTTTTTCTCCCTTCACGAAAAATTTTCAGTCGGGTTACTTTTGAATTCTTTACGTTTGCTCTTGGGGTATTCACGCTCCACTAAGTCGAAAACTGAGCTAATGTCGGTTGCGCTTCATGCCGCATACCTTTTTTTTTTTACCCAACTTCCCTATGGAAGCTGATCCTTTCTTTTAAAAAAATGCGGGGGAAAAATAGGGATCGTTTCATCGATTGCAATACAGCTATAAAACCGCTCGCTATTCATTAAGTATAAAAACATCATGGATGCCATAATAATGTATACCTTGGATAATTATCCGATTGAAAAACGTTTTGAGCTGTTTATTGAGTAAAATTAATACGTTGCCGCTTTATATTTAAATAATGAAATACTCCGAATTTTTTATTAATTTTTTTTTGTTTGACCTGATTATAAAGCCCGCTACGTTTAATGCAAAAGGAATATTTATTCTTTTTCAGGAATCACTTCATTTCTCATTCGCCGATGAGATGGAAAAGCTTTCTTTTTTTTTTTTTTTAATTCTTGAAAAGTGCTTTGTCGAAAAATTTCTAATAATGAAAGTGCAAGAATAAATACAAAAATAATTTAAGAAATGGAGCTTTAATCCTTTAGCATCAGTGGCGTGTCTGCTGAGAAAATAAAATGTAGCTTAAGTTGCTGAAAATTTGATAAAAGTAAAAGTAGCCTGGGTAAATCATGCTATAATTTATTCTCCTATCCTCATCCTTATCTTCTCTCATCCTCATCTCCGTCTTCTCTCATCCTCAACTCCGTCTTCTCTTATCTTCATCCTCGTCTTCTCTCATCTTTACCTTCATCCTCATCCTCATCTTCTCTCATTTTTATCTACATCCTCATCCTCAGCTTCTCTCATCTTTATCTTCATCCTCATCCTCGTCTTCTTTCTATCTTCATCCTCATCCTCGTCTTCTCTCATCTTTATCTTCATCTTCATCCTCATCTTCTCTCATCTTTATCATCCTCATCTTCTCTCATCTTTATCTTCATTCTCATCTTCTCTCATCTTTATCTTCATCCTCATCTTCTCTCATCTTTACCTTCATCCTCATCCTCATCTTCTCTCATTTTTATCTACATCCTCATCCTCAGCTTCTCTCATCTTTATCTTCATCCTCATCCTCGTCTTCTTTCTATCTTCATCCTCATCCTCGTCTTCTCTCATCTTTATCTTCATCTTCATCCTCATCTTCTCTCATCTTTATCATCCTCATCTTCTCTCATCTTTATCTTCATTCTCATCTTCTCTCATCTTTATCTTCATCCTCATCTTCTCTCGTCTTTATCTTCATCCTCATCTTCTCTCATCTTTATCTTCATCCTCATCTTCTCTCATCTTTATCTTCATCCTCATCTTCTCTCATCTTTATCTTCATCCTCATCTTCTCTCATCTTTATCTTTATCTTCATCCTCATCGTCATCCTCATCTCCTCTCATCTTCATCCTCATCCTCATCTTCTCTCATCTTTATCTTCATCCTCATCTTCTCTCATCTTTATCTTGATCCTCATCTTCTCTCATCTTTATCTTGATCCTCATCTTCTCTCATCTTTATCTTCATCCTCATCTTCTCTCATCTTTATCTTCATCCTCATCTTCTCTCATCTTTATCTTGATCCTCATCTTCTCTCATCTTTATCTTGATCCTCATCTTCTCTCATCTTTATCTTGATCCTCATCTTCTCTCATCTTTATCTTCATCCTCATCTTCTCTCATCTTTATCTTTATCTTCATCCTCATCTCCTCTCATCTTCATCCTCATCCTCATCTTCTCTCATCTTTATCTTGATCCCCATCTTCTCTCATCTTCATCTTGATCCTCATCATCATCTTCTCTGATCCCCATCCTTATCTTTATCCTCTTCCAATCTTTTATTTAAAATTTCCCAGAATAAAATGTAAGTAAAAAGTGGAAAAAACCCCTTGTTCTTCCCCGTAAAAAGGCAGAAAAATTTTCCTCCCAACCCGAAACTCTTTCTCACGCAAACCAGCCCTTATTTCCTCCCTTTTAAAACTTTTAACTGACCCTGTCATCCAATAGTGCGAATCAGCAATTATCGAAGCTGTCGCAAACAACGAGGGAATGAAACTCTAAATAATTTAAAGGAGTTCCTGCCATAAAATTTTCATGCGTAATTACAGTTCTCCTGAAAGGTAGCAATAGCGCACAACTTCACCATTATATTTTTTAATATTTAATCAAAAAAAAAGAAAACTTTTTTTTGCGAAATAACTCTCTTTAACTACGGTACTATTTCCCCGAAATTCGGCAATTTACGCGATAAAAAAAAATACTGTAAGGGGCTAGAGGCATTCTCGCACGATAAGAAATAGCCACTTCGACCATTTAAAAAAAAAAAAAGCAGACTTCACGTCAAATTACGGAATTGGCCATGTTGTACCGTTAAGTAGGATAAGGCAGATACAATCTGAAATCGTGAACTTTTAGACAAGTTTATTTTAGAACTCAAAAGATGTGCAATACTTATTTCATTACTTTATATTATTATTCTTATTTTTTCCGTTGTTGTTGTTAAGGCCGGCCCTGTTTTATGAGCAATTTACATTCGATTCGCAATTAATAAACGAGCTCGAATTTCTTAAAAATACAGGGTGTTTATAGAATCGTGGCCAAAAACCGTTATTACGATTTTTTTTAATATTAAAAAAATTCGGGGAAGCCGAAAAAATTAAAAGTTGAACCGCTTCGGGGTTTTCGACCTCTCCCCTCCCTTTTCCCCGATCGATGTTGTAATATTTAAAAAAAAAACAATAAGAAAACGAATATGAATAAAAATGACGACAAACAAATTTAGCACACGATAATTAATAACCAAGACTTAATGATTTATCGACTTATCATGAGAACAACGATATTGAATCACGATTCAACCCTAGATGTATTCATAAAACAAAATAATAATAATAACTTTCTCCGATAGCTAAACAAGGCATCTAGACGTTTCAGGCCTGTTACCTCAGAATTCGCGAGGATCGGGGTCGAGTTTAACGTTTTGTTTTTAATAAAACATCGTTTTATTGCATAATCGAGTTAGGAGAGAGAGAGAGAGATCCAAATGCGGATTGAAAAACCGGAGGTTGCTTGTCCTTAGGGATCATTATTGGAAAAGGGGGGAAGGGTAACCCGTGTAAAAACCGCGATGATCAAAATTTGAGATTAGCCCATTTCGAGTTTTCAATATAAAGCGGTCAATGATGTAACGGTTTAGATTGTTCTATAGCCCAATAAAGAACAGCGACTTTATGAACTTTGCAAAAAATATTTAATCGTTACGTAAACTTTCCCATTGTCTTGTAATGGGTTTGTTTAATTCTTTTTAAGCCCATTAACGAAGGAAGCCTCTCATTTTTATAAAATGAGTGTTTTAAATGGAATTTTTTTCCTATTACCTTTTTTTTTTCATCTTTTACATTGCAAACAAACTTAAATAAGTAAGAGTCAAAATGTGTAAGGCTAGAAAAAAATTAGACGCCTGGCTAGACTCAAAATTGTTACCTACAGATCAACAAAACCAGGTTCAAATCCTGATTTTTATATTTTTACGGTCAAGAGCGAAGTCGAATAAAAGACTGAGCAGGGTTGGCTCTAATTTTAGCCGCATATGTTTTTGCATGAGCTTTTAATCCAATTGGGAATGAGCTCTGGTCAATTATTTAGGGTTGGTAATTATTACTTCACTTCACTCCTTGTCTATTATCTTTGTCTGCAGTTATCCTCACATTTGATTTTTCATTCCATCTGCATTTTCCCTTTTGTTATTTTTTTCTTCAATTCAGATTCTTATCTTTACTGACTCTCATTTCCTCAACTACTCATCTTCTAATCTTCTCTCATCCTCAGCTTTTCTTATTCTCATCTTCTCACCCTCATCTTGTCTTATCTTCTCTCATTATCTTCTTCTACCATCATTAACTTCTTTCATTCTTTTTATCTTCATCTTCGTCTTCTCTCATCCTCATTACTTCATCCTTTTTCATCATCATCCTCTCTCGTTCTCATCTTCGTCTCCTCTTTTCTTATATTCTCATCTCATCATCGTCTGCATCAATCTCTTCTTGTATTCTCTACTCATCCTCCTCGTCTCTCATCTTCCGTCATCTTGAATCCTCGTTGTCTTCCATCATCTTCAATCCTGGTCTTCCCTCATCCTCTTCTTCCCTCATTCTCATCGTCCCTCATCTTCATCTTCCCTCATCCTCATCTTCCCTCATCCTCATCTTCCCTCATCCTCTTCTTCCCTCATCCCTCATCCTCTTCTTCCCTCATCCCTCATCCTCTTCTTCCCTCATCCCTCATCCTCATCTTCCCTCATCCTCTTCTTCCCTCATTCTCATCGTCCCTGATCTTCATCTTCCCTCATCCTCATCTTCCTTCATCCCTCATCCTCTTCCCTCATCCCTCATCCTCTTCTTCCCTCATCCCTCATCCTCTTCTTCCCTCATCCCTCATCCTCTTCTTCCCTCATCCCTCATCCTCTTCTTCCCTCATCCCTCATCCTCTTCTTCCCTCATCCCTCATCCTCTTCTTCCCTCATCCCTCATCCTCTTCTTCCCTCATCCCTCATCCTCTTCTTCCCTCATCCCTCATCCTCTTCTTCCCTCATCCCTCATCCTCATCTTCATCTTCCCTCATCCTCTTCTTCCCTCATCCTCTTCTTCCCTCATTCTCATCGTCCCTGATCTTCATCTTCCCTCATCCTCTTCTTCCTTCATCCTCTTCTTTCCTCATCTCTCATCCACATTTTCATCTTCCCTCATCCTCTTCTTCCCTCATCCCTCATCCTCATCCTCTTCTTCCCTCATTCTCATCGTCCCTCATCTTCATCTTCCCTCATCTCTCATCCTCATCTTGCATCTTCGTCTTCTCTCATCCTCATCTTCTTTCATCCTCGCCTTCTTTCATTTAAAAAACCTCAAACTTAAACTAAAAAAATGACAATCCCCATAAATCTTATCACTGAATCCTAAATGAGGAAACGAAAGGGATTGGCCAATCAAAAAAAAAACCCGAAAATGAAATATACTCGCATTCTGGAATTAACATTAAGATTGCATGCCTGATTTTTAATAATAGGCGTCATGTACTTTCTGACCAACAAGATCAACTTAAATCAAATAAATTGCTCTGTCCTAGCAACCACCTGCTTCCATTCTCAGCGTTGTCCGCCAATTATTTCGTCATTTTATTACACGGGTCAGGATTAATGTTATGCCCATTGATAAGGCTATTGTTCACGGTGGGTGGAAATCCGCGATTCACCTTAGGGTTGGGTTGATAACGAACGAAAAAAAAAAAAAAATAACCCAAGTGGGCATAATTTTGCAAGACGAACAACTCTTCTAACTGGGTCAGTGGATACGTCTACCATTCGGCACATTCGATCTCGGCCGAGACCTCACCCACATCCAAACATAACCCCTCACTTTCGATTAAGTGTTTAACCTTGGTTGGGTCCATCCTTATGGTCATCCTACTCGTAATCTTCCCCGTGGCGATTTTGATTAAACCGAAAAAAAAAAAAAATTAAATTGGCTTGTGCCGCTCCTGAAAACGATCGAATTTTTTTCCCCCCGACTCTTTCATCGGTATTTAAAAAAAAAAAAAAAAAGATTTTTTTGTTGTTGAATCAAATTTTCAGGTTATTCTTATCTCGGAGTCTCTCTTGCTTTTAATAAATTTATGTTTCGATTGAGAAGATTTACCTGTTATGGAAACTTGAGAGTTAGAAACCGCGGCGGTTTCATAACGACCGCATTGAGATGGGAATCATTTTGAATTGCGGCTAAGGGACCGGCGGTCGGTTTTTTTAAGAAGACCGATCGGTGCGGGTAAGTCGAACGGGTTAAGCGGTTCATTTTGACATTGCCGGACATGACAAGTGACAATAGAGTTTCATTATTCAAACAACGGGGTATCTGCTTCCAAAGATCAATGGTCCAGCGGTTGTACAGCATCCCTTTCATTTTCTCATGTAGACAGTGGCGACTTTAACAACGGGATACTTATAATGTGGTCGTTGCGGCTTTTTTTTTCTTCCGGGTGAGGAATTTTACCCTGCAGAATCCGCGAGGATTATGAATCCTCAGCAAGTTGTCTATGGAAAAGAACTGGTAGAAAAAAAATTTACACTATTTTCTTGGGTGAAAATATTGAGAAAATGAACTAACTCTGGCTTGATGGAGCTCACACCAAACTTAATTGCATTTTCAAATTGTTGGTAACAGAATCAAAAGAAACTAAACAAGAAAAAAGTAACGAAATCGTCACAAACTTTCTCGCTCATCTAAAAACTGTTATTGACACTTAAAAAATATTATTACAAATTTAAAAATAATGGTTTCCATGGTAGCAATTCTACCAAGCAACCGTTGCTATGGCAATCAAGTTACCTAGCAACCGTTGCTATGGCAATCAAGAAACCTAGCAACCGTTGCTATGGCAATCAAGTTACCTAGCAACCGTTGCTATGGCAATCAAGTTACCTAGCAACCGTTGCTATGGCAATCAAGTTACCTAGCAACCGTTGCTATGGCAATCAAGTTACCTAGCAACCGTTGCTATGGCAATCAAGTTACCTAGCAACCGTTTCTATGGCAATCAAGTTACCTAGCAACCGTTGCTATGGCAATATTTGTGCATAGCAACCGTTGATTAAATTTCATCCAAGCCAGAAAATGCTGGCACATCCAAAACTATATTTCGAGCTCGTAGTAAAACGAATTCAGTCCTAATTTTTTTAAAGACAAATCTCACATTAAGACTTTGAATTTCAAATCTTGCAGATCGCTTCAATTAGCAGGAAAAAAATTAACCTTACCATGCATGCGATTTCAATTTGAAAAATTTCCATTGAGAACAAATAAAACTCGCACCAAGCCATATGCCTCCTGACAAAAAAAATATGAAAAAAATCTAGCTAAATTTTATCTCTCTTTACCCAACAAAAAAAGAAGGGCTGATTAACGTGGGTGAGTCAACATTTTATATAGGGCATAATTAGTTAACGTCACATAATAAAAATATTTCAATTGAATCCGTTTTCATAAAGAAATAAATTTCTTTTATTTATATCGAAGGCAAAAAAAAAAATTCATCGAGAAGAAAAAAAAACCTTTCGTTTCGTCCATCCCACTTCCGTTTTCAACCGAACGCGTGTCCTTAAAAAAAAAACGAAAAGATTAAAAAAAAAATTTTTTTCTTCTTCGACTGATACTCATGCCTGACCAGTCAGAACAACCGACTTGCACTTCATTATAAAAATGTATAATAAAATAATAAATACGTATGTATTTTTTTCTCTCTCTCTTCTCTCCCTTTAAAAACGGCTTAGCTTCCAGCCATATCGTTCATTTTAATAAGATTTAATGATTCTGAGAATGAAGATTCAAGCCTAAATGAATGAAGAAAATTTCTCACGGTGATGCTGACAATCTCATTTGAAATTTTATATTCCAGTATTTTGATATTGCACGAACACCCTACCATGCATCAATTACAACTAAATCAAATACTCTTGCATATAAATTGTTGGTTAATAATCCCAGTAATTAAATAAATACAGCCAACTTGTTGATTTTCTACTAGTTTTTTTTTAACGGACGTTTCAAGTTAATTTTTTTCTGCTAATTGGAGCGATCTGCAAGATTTGAAATTCAAAGTCTTAAGTGAGATTGTCCTTTTTAAAAAAAATTAGAACTGAAATCCTTTAACTACAAGTTAAAATTATAGATTTGGATGTGCCAGCCTTTTCTGGCCCGGATGAAATTTACTCAACGGTTGCTATGCATAAATATTACCATAGCAACGGTTGCTAGGAAGCTTAATTACCATAGCAACGGTTGCTAGGAAGCTTTATTACCATAGCAACGGTTGCTAGGAAGCTTTATTACCATAGCAATGGTTGCTAGGAAGCTTTACTACCATAGCAACGGTTGCTAGGAAGCTTTATTACCATAGCAACGGTTGCTAGGAAGCTTTACTACCATAGCAACGGTTGCTAGGAAGCTTTATTATCATAGCAACGGTTGCTAGGAAGCTTTATTACCATAGCAACGGTTGCTAGGAAGCTTTATCATCATAGCAACAGTTGTTCAATGTCGAGAAATCTTCTTTTCTCGTTCTGCCCAAAGAGTTTTAGTTCAGAAAATCGGCCTTAGTCTAGGAACCTCCTCGCTTCGAAACTTGATGGAATATTATTTCATTCCAACAAAAAAAAATTTAAATTAATAAGAAAAGTCAAGTATAGATTGTTTGGGAGGAAAAATTCCCATTGTCCGTATTTAACTCACGATTTCCTGCGTCATGGAGCAAAGCCGGCACTAATGACGGTAATAACAAACAGCGCACACACACACACACACACATATACAAAACACCTTCGTATACTCGGTATTTATACTTAAGATTTTTTATTATTTTCTTTTTATTTAAATAAAAAGTCCCAATTGGCCGAATTCGCGGAATATTTCGAATGGAACGTGATCACCGGACTTGAAATATTTTTGTTTTCGAGCGTGTCCCACGCTCGAGAAAGAAAAATCGCTCTTTTCGTTTTATATAATAAAAATTACCGGATATTGCGGTGGCTAGAAGACTTTTCAGAGAGCAATTCTTTATCCTTAACGACTTTTGATGTTGAAAGTTTTGAAAAATAAAAAAAATTACTTTAAGTGAAGGGAGTCATTACATCCAGGAAAGCTGAAACGTTTAAAGACATTACTCGCCCCGGTCAATGTCAGATGAAATTATCTAAGGTTAAGTTAGATCAGTAATCTAACTGACCTAACCTAACCGAGACAAATTTAATAGAACGACAATTTCCAGGCGCATTAAAATATTTTTTCTTTTTGCACAAAGACGTGGCCACCCACTAAAAAGAGCAGCTGTCGTCGGGTGGGAAAAAGAATTGGCACATAGAAGAATCATTTTTAGTCATAGTGCGTATCTTTACTGTTTTTTTTCTTTTTGTTTTACTGCCGCGATGGCATTTCAAATTGATTTCGTAAAGTAGCAATTGTGTTTTCAAGTAAATTGCCGGTTGGTAAAAGTTCATTCGCGTTGCAACATGCGGACCATTTTTTTAAACGGGCCTATGAAAGGTGACTTATATAAATGTCGATGTGGGAATTCGAGACGAGCAATGTTCATTTTTACTGTGAGTAATTGGCATTTGTTTCGAGGATTATTATTATTCTTATGAGGAGTTTAAAGAACCGTCTTTTTCCTGCCTCGCCTCCTGTTTCCTTTGGTTCGTTTTTTTATTTTACTTCGAGCTCCCTAAAGTGAGTGATTGCGGTCGCCTCAAAAATAAAATTTTGCCAAAAAATATCCGTAAAAATGGTTTTTCAACTGTATTTTCGAAACCGAACGAGCCAGCGCAACGAAAATTGGTAACCTCTTTCCTTAGGCAGAGGAAAAACTGTTACTCTATAATCAAGAATATTCGGCCAAATTTACGGCTTTGGCACGGCCAAATAAGGCCGAATTTAGAGTTATCGAGAATTTTCTCGAAAACGGCTCGAACGATTGTTTCAATTCTTTGTGTGGAGATACCTGACCATATTAGGAACAACTTTTCCCTTTGCCATTTTTTCGTGAGAAATCGCCCTACCCAGAAAATTCGGAAAAACCGAAAATTTTCAAGTTCTACCGACTGTGCCGACATGGGACTCGATTTCGACTAAAAAATGGTCGGGGATTCGGAATTTTCAATTTTTTTTCTGATTTGAAGGCTACGCTGCCAAGTTTACGGCTTTGGCAGGGCCAAATAAGGCCGAATTTAGAGTTATCGAGAATTTTCTCGAAAACGACTCCAACGATTTTTTTTATTTTTTGTGTGAAGATACCTGACTTTATTAGGAACATCTTTTCCCTTTGGCACTTTTTCGTGAAAAAAATCACCCTACCCGGAAAATTCGGAAAAGCCGGAAATTTTGAAGTTTTACCGACAGTGCCGACATGGGACTCAATTTCAACTAAAAAATGGTCAGGGATTTGAAATTTTCGATTCATTTTCTGATTTGAAGGCCACTTTACTGAATTTATGGCTTTGGCAGGGCCAAAGAAGGCCAAATAATGAGTTTTTATAGATTTTCTCGAAAATAACTCTACCAATTTTTCTTATTTTTTGTGTGAAGATACCTGACCATATTAGGAATAACTTTTCCCTTTGGCATTTTTTCGTGAAAAATCGCCCTACCCGGAAAATTTGGAAAAACCGAAAATTTTGAAGTTTTACGAATAGTGCTCATATGGGACTCGATTTCGACTAATTAATGCTCGGGGATTTTAAATTTTCGGTCCATTTTCTGATTTTAAGCCAACCCCCCCACCCTCGAATTTGATGGCACTGAGCGACTAGAAAAAACAAATGAATCACCAGAAAAAATTGATGAGAAATCGTTAGTCCACAATGAAGCCCTAATCGAACGAAGCTATATCCCTACAAAGCGAGAAAGTAAGTGATCCTCCGCGGACTGCTATTCCTCTAGTTTTATTTTGAAATAAAATCCACTTTGGCCATTCTGTTATTCTCCTTCTCCTTCTAGTTTCTCACAAAAAATCCATGTCTTTAACTGAAACATCTTTTGGTTGCCCTTTATCCTGGTAAATGTCCTCGAGAGTAAAGAGGAAAGTCTGATAAAAAAGAACCACTAAGTTTCAGGTCCAATAAGCGTCTGATCCTCCAAGCCATTTTACCGCGGACCGAATTAATCGCGGTTTGAGATGTCTGCAAGTACCGAGCCAAACTCTTTGCACATCATTTCCTTCACAGCTTCATCCATTTTCAAACTACCTTCATTCCGTAGCCACAAAAATTTTTTGGTAAATATTTACGAGAAAACAATAAAAACCAAAAAAAGAAAAACCCCGTGAATATTTAACGGTTGATTCTGTTTTGTCCAATTAAATCCTTCCATCTGGATAAAATATTTTCAGCTTAAATTACACGGTTTACCTGTTCTTTCGCTTGTGCTTCCGGTATAAAATCCAATTATTGGTGCTCATCTCCCTTTCCCTCTCTCTCTCTTTCCAATTCCTCTCGTGAATTCTTAACGGCCATATTTATCAGTAGCCAGGTACCGTTTACATGGAATTTCAACTCGTTCCAATGCGATACAATCAACTTTATTGTGGGATAATAATGGCATTTGTAATGTAACTAACATCGAAATAATTACAACAACACAAAAATAATTGTACGGAATTGATGAGGATCATTATTTCCTATAAAGCTCGGAACGGGCGTCCTCATTTCAAAAAAAAAAAAAAACGCCACACGCATGGAACCCTCGAGGATCAAGAATCTCGAGCCAGACAATTAGCGATCTTATCCTCGGCACCCTGGAAGATTCTCTCAAGACCATCTGGAAAGTTTGCCAATCCTGTTTTCAGGTGGAAACATCATAATTTCCATAAAATAATGAAAATGAGTCTTTATTACCCTTCGCGTCCATATATTTGATGAAAACACGCGGTTCAAAAATTAATAACCAGGATTAGCGCGCCTGGGCATTAGTAATTTTTTCCTTTTGAATATTTATAAAAAGAAAACCTTGTATCTTTTGCTGACCTCCTCCTTTCGATTGTATGCAGAAGGAATTCGTTATCTCGGTAAAAAATGAAACGCAACCTTCAGCCGGTGCGATGAAAATGTTAATAATAAATTGCATAATTGATTTAAACATTTATAGGAGGTTTTAACATTGAGGGGAACCTCAGGGTACCAATCTAACAATGCACGGATCGTAGTACATAGCTTATGCAACATAAAAAAAAAAAATGCTCGGATGGGCCTACACCTACGTTACTTAATGAAATTCGCCTCGGGTAGGTCAAGAAGTGCCCTATTGCTCAATATTATTTATTCATCAGTGAAAACGATCAATATATTTTGGTTTCTTTATTTTTTATCTTAATTTAACATCACTGCGCCTGAATATGAAAAATGTTTAATATTTTGACTCTGATTTATCCAAACATGTCGCTTGAGTAATGACCGTTCCATTTTTTTTTTTTATTATTGAACAATAAGGATGAACAATTTTTATTAATCTTTCACATTTCGTGAACTTAAACCAACGGTGCTACAAGATCATAATCTTTATTTACCTTTCATTTCAATTCATTCCCTGTATAAATACGTGATAATGAAACTAATGAGGATTGAATGAATTAAGTAGTTAAATGCACCGAGTTGGTCATTAGCAATGTATTGCTAATATTTTTTAAAAAAATCCTACGGTTCCCTGACCTTACATACTAACTTAAAAACTGACGGACGGTCAAATGTTACGTATCCACAAATTGTTAAATGTTGTAGTTTTTTTTTTTTTTGTAGGCAAACGCAACGTAAAATCAACTTTTTGATAAATTGATTGAGTGTAACACTTTTTTTTTAAAAATAAAAAAAAAGGAATAAAAAAAATTGCTTTTTTATCCAAATCATCTCGTCTCGGAATTTCGAGTGTTGACATAACTTTTTTTCTTCTTCCTTTTTTTTTCTTCTTTTTCTTCATGGTCTCGCTCTGCCCTGAATGTATAGTGACATTTTCACTTAAGCAGTTTATGCAGCTTATCGTGTTACATTCTTTCACTTGAAAATATGTGTGTATACATCAACTTCAAGCCGCGATGTCTTTCTTTTTCCTTTACGGACTTGTCAGTTGCATCTGCGTTTCAGAAAAGAGTAAAGGGAGGTTTGGGAAATTTTTAAACGATGTGGTCTTTGAAGAAAAGGGTTGAATAAAAGGGATGAGAAACGTCAATAAGAAAAATTTAGGGATGGACGAGACCAGGGGCTAGTTTTGAAGAAAACCTTAACGAAAATCAAGACCAGAGATGAGATTTCAAAAAAAATTTGAGACTGAGATGAGACTTACAAAAATCTCGTCTTGTCTAAAAAACGAGACGAGACTCGAGACCGAGACCAGGGATCATTTTCGCCACGAGACCTTAACAAAAATTAAGACCGAAACACAAATCGAGACTTCAAAAAAATCGAGAGTGATATGAGACTTGCAACTCTCGTCTCGAAAAAGAAACAAGACTCATTACTCCGAGACAAGACTGGATACCGAGATCAAGGGCTTATATTAAGACGAGACCTCAACGAAAATCATAATCGAGACCTGAGACGAGACTTCAGAAAAAATTCGAGACTGAGATGAGACTTACAGAAGTCTCGTCTCGTCTCGTCTCGTTTTCGAGACGAGACTCGAGACCAAGTCCAGGGATTATTTTCGCCACAAGATCTTAACAAAAATTAAGACCAAAATTTAAGTCTTCAAAAAAAAAAAATCGAGAGTGAGATGAGACTTGCGCCTCTCGTCTCGAAAACGAGACAAGATTCATCCCTTTGAGGCAAGACTGGAAACCAAGACAAGGGGCTATCTTTGAGACGGGACCTTAACAAAAATCAACATCGAAACCCGAGATGAGACTTCAAAAAAAAAATTCGAGACTGAGATGAGATTTTATAGAAGTCTTGTCTCATCTCGGTCTCGCCTCGAAGACGAGACGAGACTCAAGACCAAGACCCGGGATTATTTTCTATACGAAACCTCAACAAAAATCAAGACCAAAACGAGACTTCAAAAAAAAATCGAGAGTGTGAGGAGACTTTTCAATGAGCAATGAGTCTCGTCTAGAAAACGAGACAAGACTCATTTCTCCGAGACAAGACTGGAGACCAAGACCAGGGGCTAATTTTGAGATGAGACTTCCAAAAAATTAACATCGAGACTCGAGACGAGACTTCAAAAAAAAAATTCAAGACTAAGATGGGACTTACAAAAATCTCGTCTCGTCCGATTTTCGAGACGAGACGAGACAAGACGAGACGAGGCTTGAGAACGAGACGAGACGAGGCTTGAGAACGAGACGAGACGAGGCTTGAGAACGAGACCAGTTGTCATTTGTGAGACGAGACTTTGACAAAAATCGAGAGTGAGAAGAGACTTACAAAAGTCTCGTCTCGTCTTGAAAACGAGACGAGACTCATTGCTCCGAGACGAGACCAAGGGCTATTTTCGAGACGGAACCTCCACAAAAATCGAGACCGAGACCCGAGACGAGACTTCAAAAACGAAACATAAAAAAGTCTCGCCTCGGTCTCGTCTCGCCCTATAAATTCAAAAATTTTCATCTCAAACTAATTCTCATAAACGTTTTCGCCGTAAATCGATAATTAAATCCTTAAGCGTCAGTAAAAAAACATATTCCCGGGCTCAATTCCAAAAAATCTAGTCAACTATTATCATTTCAAGCCGAATTTTAAAAGACGAAGAGAAAAATCGATTATTAAAGCCCCCTTTTTTTTTCCTCTCTTGAAACTTCATATAATTTTGTCATATTGCCAAGTTATGTATATTAGTAGACCAAGAATAATTCACTTAAATTTTGGATTAAATAACCCATTAAAAAATATAACAACTCTAAGAATTTCTTAATTGCTTTCAAAAATTTTTGACGCGTGGCACCCCGCAATCTTTCGAAATGCATTTCTCTCCCTTAAAATCGAAAGGGGGTCCGAGGGGGATGAACGAACGGAAAAAAAAAAGGAGAGAAATGGTAAGAGTCCCGTATTGACCACATGGGAGGGTGTAGAAGCAGGAACTACAGAGAAAACGGAAAAGTTATGAAGCAATGGGACATGGGTCATAAATTCCAAACCGCACGAGCTTCACTCTCCCTTCCCTTTCTCCCCTCCCCTTTAAACCTCTTCCCGAAAATCTCCTTTTTACCTTCTCCACCTCTCCTCTTTTTTAAAAAAAACCTTAGCTATTTTCCTTTTTACCTTTTTATCTCGGCCTCTTTTTTTTTTTAAAGGGTTGCGTATCAAAGTAATGACGTGAATCCGATTTTACAGTTTCTATCTAATTATACTCGCCCAGAGATTTTATTTTTCCTCTCGTTGTCCGTTTTTTTTATATTTCGATATCATTCACGTGAAATCAGGATATTTTTGGCTCGAAGATGAAAACAAGTACGAAAAAAAAAAAAAAAGAAAATGGCGGGAGGTAAAGCAAAGGAATTTTAAATTTTTTTTTCTTTAAATATGAGACGGTTTTAAAACATAAAAAGAGTTATTATACCCGTATGAAAATAAATATACAGTGTATGTTTATTATTACATTTTTGATTAGGCTAGTTACGTTGTCGTCGAGAACAGGCTGTGTCAATGTATTTTTTTTTTATAATAGCCATAGGCGGAGATACGGCAATTTAGCTACATACTTTTGTCATCGGTTGTTAGGATTTTTTTCTCAAAGATGGCCGACAGGAATTTAAATTTATTTTTTGGATTTCATTTCTTGTAAAATATTTCATAATGATTTTGTGTTGGTTCAGCTCTACTCTAGACGAAATGTTAATTAACCTAAAAAACCTTCGACCGAATGAAAAGATCAAAGAAATCCTTTCCGTGAGAAAGTCAGCAAAAGACAAAAAGAAAAAAACTTAAAATAAAACTCTCATTTAGTCAAAAGGAAAAAAAATTCCCCCGGAAAATGGAAAATCGTCAAGTGACCAGGTGCAAAGCCGGGTTTTACATTATTAAAAAAAAAAGAGGATGCAAGGTGAAAGTTATAGCTGTGAAAAGAGAAAGAGGGGGAGCTTTCAAACGTTCGGATAAAGAAAATTAAACGGCTTGCATTTTAATGAACGCGCGACAATTTAAAAAAAAAAAAAAGAAAAGAAAACTTGATTTTCCTACAATTTCTTCTCCCCTTATTGCGACTTTTTGTAACATTTGTTACTTTCCTTGTAAAAAGAACCCTTAAAGTGGCTAACAAATAAAAAAAAAATAGAGGAAAAACCTAAGGTTCGTGTTGACTCCGGGAAATAATGAAAAGAAAAACTCTTTTCAACTGGGCTCTCTACAAGGAAGGGATGTAGTTTACCCCGAATGAAATATTCTTATAAGGCTTTAGCAATTCCTTTCAAAAGATGTTCCCTTTATTCTAAAATAGGATATAAAGAGACTTTTATGTTCTTTCCTAGGGTTTCTATTCCTGTATAAGAGAACCGGGTCTATTCAAAGAGTTTTTCGAGACAAACGTAAGAAAATTTCAAGTGCGTGATTGGTCCATTTCCCCCTGGAGTAAGATTCATTGTTTAAGTTTGTTTCGGATTGATCGAGGTACCAATAGACATGATATCGTTGGTTTCCTATTAATTGCGATTTGTTTTCTAATGTTTTCGTTTTGCTTTCAGTTGTTTTGCTTTTTTCCGATTTCGTTTCATGTTGAACTGTTTTGATTTTGTTGCCACTTAGGTTTTTTTTTAAATCGATTATATTTCTCCCTTTTTTGATTACCAAAACATTGTCAATCAACAAGTACTCAGTCACATTCGCTCCAACATTGCCCATTGACTTCATTTTGTTTTCAATTTAAATAAAAAATACATAAAACCAAAAATAAACTAAAAATGAAAAATCAAAGAAACTAAAACTCAAAAAATGAAAAATCAAAGAAACTAAAACTCAAAAAATGAAAAATCAAAGAAACTAAAACTCAAAAAATGAAAAATCAAAGAAACTAAAACTCAAAAAATGAAAAATCAAAGAAACTAAAACTCAAAAAATGAAAAATCAAAGAAACTTAAACTCAAAAAATTAAAAATCAAAGAAACTAAAACTCAAAAAATTAAAATCAAACAAATTAAAACTCAAAAAATTAAAAATCAAAGAAACTAAAACTCAAAAATTAAAAATCAAAGAAACTAAAACAATCAACATCGAAATAAACCCTCAGCAGCATTGAAAAAAATATCGACTCTCAGTATCAGCGTATTCTATGCTTGGGTCATGTTTATATTTCGGGAATTGTTATTATATAATTTGCCTTAAAAATTAAGGGAACCTATCCTCTACTGCAACCTGGTCCAGTGAGCTAGCTCCCAGCACGAAAATTAATTTAATTATAGCCATTCATTTACCAGATACATATGAGTTGGCCTAGCTTTATTAAATCGTACCCTCCCACACAATTCTAGGTCAGCAGGATTCTTACAAGGTCGTCGTTGCCATTGCGGTTCAAAATCACGTCACGTTCGCATTATAAAATGATGAATAATTGACAAAGGCAGTCAATCAAAATATTAAATCGCTAAACCATAAACACCTCATCCTGGATCATTTGAACTTTGATTTTTTTTTTTTACAAGATTCCAAGACCATGATGAAATGTCAGCGAAACGTCACATTCTCTTTTCTGCATGTAGTGGCAAATAATTACATTCACATCCGTTACATTAAAAAATAAAATTTTTTTTTCGAAACTTGAAGCGAAACGCACTTGCCTACAAACTTAATTTCCGGTGTTATTTTAACTTCGAAAACTTGATTATTCCTACAGAGTCGTCCCTCTCCCTTCTCAGGAAAATTGTCACTGCGTCGTTTTTTTTATAAAAACAAAATTTCTTTTGAGAGAGAAAAATGAAATAAATAAAATAAATAAAAAAAAACATGGCTTCGCGGACTCCGTGTTAACTGATTGAATTCCCCGATTAAAACTGTTGACATTGGTTAGTTAATTGAGACATTGAGAGTTTAGATGTCACTGAGACGTATTGGCCCAAGATTGTTAGTGTTTGATAAGGCAAGTCGACAATTCATAAGGGCGTAGCAGTTAATATTAATAATACTAGCTGAAAAGAGAAAAATAATAATCATTCTGCTATTTTCTTTTTTTTTTTCGAGAGGGAAAGAAGAGTTAGTTTTGAAAATGTGATAACTCGCAAGAATGTTTTTACTGTAATTATTTTTTAATGGCGGTGCTCGCTATCTCGTAAACGGATGGTTTAATCTTCTTTAAAAAATATATTTTGCTAATGAAGGGTTTTTTTAGAGGAAAAATAAATATTAAAAGCTTAAATAAGGGATAAAGTGTGAAGATAGTTTCATCAGGGATGAGAAAAAGGGGTCTAGGATTTAGTTAAGAAATGGGATAAATCTTAATCGAAAAAAATGTGGAACAAAGCGTAAAGTTTGAGAAAAATTGAAAACAAAATAAAAACAACAAAAATCAAATGAAAACAAAATTAAATTAAATTAATAAACAACAAATTGAAATCAATGGAAAGCAAATGCGTTTTCGAAACCGAAAGAGCCAGCGCAACGAAAATTAACAACCGACTTCTTGAGGAAGGGGAAAAACTGTTATTCCATGATCAAGACCATCCGGCCAAATTTACGGCTTTGCAGGGCCAAATAAGGCCAAATTTAAGAGTTTTTGGGAATTTTCTCGAAAACGGCTCAAACGATTTTTCTCATTTTTTGTTTGAAGATACCTGACCCTATAAGGAACAACTTTTCCCTTTAGCAATTTTTCGTAAAAATTCGGTCTTTTCAAAAAATCCTGAAAAACCGAAAATTTTGAAGTTTTACAAATAGCGGTGATATGCGATTCGATTTCGACTAATTAATAGTTAGGGATTTTCAATTTTCGGTCCATTTCCTGAGAAAGTGAGTAGTCCTCCCCGGACTGCTATTTCCCTAGTTTTTGGTTTTATATTTAATTTTTTTATTTTTTCTGATTCGAAATTTCGAGGCCGTTAGTGTTTCATCAATGAATTTTTTACTGTAACCAGCAACACAACAAACAAAAATTCACATCGCCATTCTAAAAATCCCATTAAAGGCCATAATTCAAAAAAAATTTCAACAGTTCGATTTGGACAACCTCCAGTTCCATCCCCCTCTACCTAAAAATGTATCAATTGATCACTAATGTTTGCTGACCGGAACATTTCCCTCCAAAAACACACGATTTACGAAAACCATCAATTTAACGTAAAATCCGGCTACCTTGATAAGAAAAAGAAAAGGTCAAAACGATCAAAGAGACGAAAAAAACAAAAAAAACACAGAGAAAATCTTTTATTCCCCGTTAATATTTTTTTTCCGTAAATTCTAAATTCCCATTAATTTCTATTTTTTTTTCTAAACTGCGAAAAAAATCTGCAACACATAGTTATTATTTCCCCCTTTTTTATTTTCATAAATATTCAACATCTTAATTAAAACCGCTTGAAAAAAGGTCGGAAAAATAATTTTTTAGTTTATTTGTTTACATGTTGCTTTTTTTATCATCGATCTTTTTTTTCGTCCCTTTTCATTTTCTCGAGTTTTGAAAAGAAGATAAATCGAGTGTGAAATGGGGGGAAAAATTAAGATAAAACCGGTACGAAAAAAAGGCCGATAGTGTCTAAAATGTCGGGATTAATTGCAAACGGACTGATCAAAAAAAAAATGGCTACATCCTGGCTACGGGACTGTCGCTTTAATTCTTCCCTTTTCTGCATGCATAATTGGAAAAAGTACTTAATTGATTCGTTAAAGTTATATCCCTGGCAATTTGAAAATTAGGTGGAAGAATGCATAGTTATAAAAAAAAAAGTTTTCCAAGATAGGTTTTTAAGTAATTACGACATTTTTGTAACTGAAAATTTTCTACCCATAAATTTTCATTACTTTTTCTTTTCCCGTTAGTTTTAACTTCTGACATAATGAATTGTTTTCAAGCTCGAGAAATTTTCGTCTTGTTCCATTGCTTTTTTCCTTGTTTTTAAAAATCCAAGCAAAGACCTCCCAAAATTTTAAGCCCAATACTGAAAATTTTCCCAGGGGGAAAAAAACCAAATGATCAAGTTATTAAAAGCTCAAAGTCGAATTCAACTAAAACGTCAAAAGGAGAGAAATAAAACCGAGTTGAAAAACCTAGACGATGACAACTTAAGCCAAAAGTTGGTGGTAACATTTTAGTTTATTACAGTTAGATCGAGTCAAAACTTTTCCCCAAACTTTTTTTTTTTCCGCTCACTCCCAACCTTCTCAAAAAAGAAAGAAAAACCATGTGGAGTTCTGCTATATCAACTTGAAAAATATGACTTTTTACTTCATAATAGCGCTTTTTTCCTCTCTCTCTTACTCTAAAACTTCCAGTTTTACACGTTTAACTGGGTCACGAGGATAGACAATCTGATACCATGGTTGTCAGCATCACGCATAACCACTTACCTAAAAAGAAAAGAAAAAAATAATTCGTGAGTATGTTTTGCAACTATGTCAGAAGAAATAAAAAACAATAATTTAAAAAAAAAATTATAATAAGCTTATACAGGGTGTAACATTCATCACGAGCCAAAAAAAGCGAACCGTATTAAATCATGATTACTCCTACCAAAAAAAAAATGTATTATTAAAAATCCCACTCGTACAACTGACAATACTTAACGATTCGATAAATCGTTTTGCCATCACACTCCGTAAGCAAATATAATATGCATAAATAATGGGGCGAATAAGCAAAAAAAAGAAGAAGAGGATAAGAAGGTGAAAAGATAAAAAAAAAAAGCGTGATATTTTGATAAACGACTTTCGTAAATTCATTATTTTTAAATGAATTGTGAGTATGTAACCTTTATCGACGAATGATTGATTACAAGACTTGACTGTAATACGATTCATTACAGTCAAAGCATGTAATCAGCCACTTCCTTAACATGCCTGAGTGTCATTCTTGATTATATTTCATTTGCAAATGAGAGGAAACTCTCAGTCAGCAATGAATTAATAAGCGAGGAACATCGTTTAACCGATTTAGGGTGAATGAGTATGTTTACTCGGGTTGCAAGAGGACTGTGTTTGCGAAATGTCAATGTTGACGGAAGTTACAGGGTTGTTGGGTTGTAGCGAGATGGAGGCTGGATATGGTCAAGGGAGTTGAAGACAGGGGATAGAACTGCACTCGCCAAGGGCCTAACTGCTCTTGATACTAATCAGGAACCAGAGTTTTGCTTGGAAGAGTCCAATCAGAAGCTCGAGCGCTTAACATTGGGATACAACGATCCTCAAATTAAGAATTTCATGCTTTAACGACTGAGCATAAAATCAAAAATTAGTTTTATTTTTTTTTATTTTTTTTTTTTTGAATTTTTGATTTTTTGAGTTTTAGATTTCTTGGTTTTTTTTTATTTTTTTGAGTTTCAGATTTCTTGATTTTTTTGATTTTTTGAGTTTCAGATTTCTTGATTTTTTTGATTTTTTGAGTTTCAGATTTCTTGATTTTTTTGATTTTTTGAGTTTCAGATTTCTTGATTTTTTTGATTTTTTGAGTTTCAGATTTCTTGATTTTTTTGATTTTTTGAGTTTCAGATTTCTTGATTTTTTTGATTTTTTGAGTTTCAGATTTCTTGATTTTTTTGATTTTTTGAGTTTCAGATTTCTTGATTTTCGAGTTTCAGATTTCTTGAATTTTGAGTTTCAGATTTGTTGATATTTAGAGTTTCAGATCTCTTGATTTTTCATATTTGATATTTTGAGTTTCAGATCTCTTGATTTTTCATATTTGATATTTTGAGTTTCAGATCTCTTGATTTTTATTTTTTTAAGTTTCAGATTTTTGGAGTTACAATTTTCTGAATTTTAGTTTTTTGAGTTTTAATTTTTTATTTGAAAGAAACCAAGCAAGGTCTAAGCTGAGCTCGGAAGAAACCAAACTGAGGCTCGAGCTGCTCTTCAGACACAAAACAAAAGGTCCAGCTACTCTAAGAAGAGACCAGCCAAAGGTCCGAGCTATGCTCTGAAAGCAACTTGGAGGCGTGAGCTGCATTTAAGAGACATTAGGCAGCGGCCTGGCCTGTGCTTGACGAGCCACAGCCACCAAAATCACAAATCGGACGTTTCCTTCTTTTCTATTTTCCCCGAACTTACAATTTTCACCCTCCAACCTTGCACAACACTCACATCTTCCAAATCCAGGTCATGGGAGGGTGAAATGTCCTCATTTCAAAAAAACCACCTGGCCCCCAAAAAATATGGAAAGATTCCAATTAAAATAAAAGATTTCTAACAACGATTATCATTACTCAATCACTTCTTTTATTATTATTATTATTTTTTTTTTAAATAAAATATATCATGAAACTGTCTAATTAGTAAAGGAAAAGTTTCCAGTGATGGTTTTGATGAAGGAGATGATGCGGAACTTTTTAAAAAAAAAGAGACGTGAAACGTCAGACGAGGAAACCTATAATAGCTAACATATGTTTCTTTTATTTTGATTCCCGTATGTTAAAAACTTTTCGGACTCGCTTCTTTCCTTCCAGTTGGTCATTCGATATGGGTCGGAACCATAATCTGTCAGCATGATGTTTGAAAAGTAAGAGAGAGAGAGAGAGAGAGGGAAAAAAAGCGGTAAATTAGGTTCAAGTGGGTCCGCCCTTGTTTTAATCGTTTAGCTTCAAGCTGATATTTCCGCCGATTTAAACAGAGGTAAAAAGGACTGTCAAATTTTAATGTCCTGAAAAATTTTGGCAGTTGTGAGAGAATTTTTTTATTTTAAAAGTTTCTAATTAGAGAAGGAAATAAGATTAACGGTTTAAGGCGGGGTAGCGTGCTAATGGCATGAGGATTCGATTTGTAAGTAGCAGTTCGTCAACATGTTACGATTTTCGGTTTGTTGGGGAGAATGTGAATCACGGCGAGCGCAGATGGACACAGAATTTTGAATCAAGTGTGAGCTTTTGCCTACGCCACTGAGCCGCAACAATTTTTACTTTGTATCGTAAAAAGTAAACCAGGAATCTTCCCCAGAATACCACAAAACTAACTTCCAAGAGAAAGCCGTAAATCAAGGAACACTAACACTGGATATCGTCTTCTATCTCCGACATCTCCCTTCAAGTTTCCGGAAATGACATTAATTAATGAAAGTCGCTAAGTTTCAGAGATAACTTAAGTCATCTGTAGTTGATCTTTTCTATCTCTCTGATATCTCCATTCGATGTTAATAGATAGACAGAGAAATTCTTGTCTGAAAGCTTCGAGCATTCTCCCGGCTTTTAATTTTCCCTCGCTCTCTCTCTCTCATTTTAAAATGAAGACATCTCATATTTTGTCAAGAGTGTTATGAGTGCTCTCTCGAGCAGGCAATACTTGTTTTCTAATCGAAATCTCACCCGCTCCCCTCTGGCACCTCCTTTTAAACCGTAATCAGCACGGGAAGAAATATTAAAAAAAAAAGCTTTCTCATTTAATGCATAAGAGATTTATCAAAAAATGAAATTATAATTAGGAAGAAGGTAACAGATTCAGTTGGCGGAATGACTTGGCATAATGACTCCTTTGTTAATATTTATTTTTGTTTTTCAAAAAAATTCCTGTTTCATATTTATTCTGCCCCGTTTTAAAAAAATCCCGATTTCAGGTACTCTAATTTTTTATTTGTTTATCGAATTCTCGACTTTAGGCTCCTGCATGGGGCTAAACTTTAGTTTTATCATGGAGGTAGAAAAAATGTACTCCTGATTTTGCCGCCCAACATAAGACAATTGAACGTTTCAGTCTTGGTGCCCAACAAGGAACATTCGTAATCTTCTATCTTGGTGCTTATTATGGGACATACTCTTTAATTTTGGCGCCTAACATGGGGCCATTATCCTCTTTAATCTTGGTGCCCAACAAGGGGCAATTATACTCTTCAATTTTGGCAATTATCCTCTTTAATCTTGGTGCCCAACAAGGGGCAATTATACTCTTCAATTTTGGCGCCTAACTTGGGGCCATTATCCTCTTCAATCTTGGTGCCCAACACGGGGAAATTATACTCTTCAATCTTGGTGCCCAACACGGGGCAATTATACTCTTCAATCTTGGCGCCCAACACGGGGCAATTATACTCTTCAATCTTGGCGCCCAACACGGGGCAATTATACTCTTCAATCATGGCGCCCAACTTGGGACAATAATACTTTTCAATTTTGGCGCCAAACATGAAACAATCGTACTCTTCAATTTTGGCGCCAAACTTGAAACAATCGTACTCTTCAATTTTGGCGCCAAACATGAAACAATCGTACTCTTCAATTTTGGCGCCAAACTTGAAACAATCGTACTCTTCAATTTTGGCGCCAAACATGAAACAATCGTACTCTTCAATTTTGGCGCCAAACTTGAAACAATCGTACTCTTCAATTTTGGCGCCAAACATGAAACAATCCTACTCTTCAATTTTGGCGCCCAACTTGGGACAATAATACTTTTCAATTTTGGCGCCTAACATTGAGCAATTATACTCCTCAATCTTGGCGCCCAAGATGGGGCAACCGTAATCCAGGCCAAACTTCTGGTCATTGTTGGTCTTGAACTCCGGTTAAATCGGATTTAAGTACCCTGTTTGTGCCAAACTCTGCCCTACTCGCAATGCTTCTAACCTGTTGCGATCATCAAATTAAAAACTAATTTCTTCAGCTAATCATCAATGAAACGTAAAGAATCTCTTTTAAGGGGTTGTTCAAAGTCTTAATCCTCCGTGCACACAAAGGAACCATTATCGAAAATACTCTGTGATAACCGTTGCCATGGCTACGATTAAAGCTTTTCCTTCAAACTAGTAAGTTGACTTGATCAAATTATATAGGCAATATGGATAATGAATGTAGGAACGTATGGCACCACATGTTGACAAATAACAGGAAAGGGTATGAAAGTTAAAGGGTAACCTCCACCGCAAAGAAGAAGAGGGAGGAGGAGGGAAAAAAAGGTTGGGGAAATCCGTTTGGGAAGACATTTTGATTTTCCCCCCATGACGAACCCGTCCGGACCAACTGGGAAAGGGAACTTATATGAATGCATTTCTAAAGTCGTTTTTGAATCCGCGTCATTAACCGCATTTTCCACATGACTTTCCATCTTCATCTTTCAAATGTATTAAGGTGGCATTTCAACATGGCCCTGCCAAGAAAACGATTTAATTAGGTACGTTGAATCCCATTTATTTAAATTACGATTTTTAGTGAATGTAATAATCGTTATACGAGATTTTTGTTTATTGCCGGAGAGTTGGGAAGATTTTAAAGAGAAATAATCTACGATACGAGATAAATATGATACGGTCTTTTATGTACACGAAAAAAGATGACGGCGACGATGAAGTAGAGAAGAGGGGGAAAAAAAACAACATCTTCAGGTTGAGAGGATATATACGTATATAAGGACGGTTTGAGCAATCGTTATTTTTATAATTTAAAAAGATAATGTGAGATATCAAGAATGGGGATTAGATAGCGCAACTAAGTGCACTTTTGGAGGTACTTGAGTCGAAATTAAGTTTATTAGGAGGAAATATGTTTTGAATTTTTTAAAACTCACGTGGTTTAGAGGTGATTTGTGATAAAAATAAAAGCTAAGGTGAAGGTGTAAACTATTACTTGAGATGGGGTCATGAGGTAACTGAGAATAGCTGAGGACTCCTTATTTTGTAGCCCAAAGTGTAGCTCTGTGCAAAGTGTAGTGTAGCAAAGTGTAGTGTATTCTTTGATTTTTGTCACCCAAATCAGAGCAATTGTACTCTTCGATTTTGTCAGTTGGAGCAATTGTACTCTTCGATTTTGTCAATCGGAGCAATTGAACTCTTCGATTTTGTCAGTTGGAGCAATTGTACTCTTCGATTTTGTCAATCGGAGCAATTGAACTCTTCGATTTTGTCAATTAGAGCAATTGTACTCTTCGATTTTGTCAGTTGGAGCAATTGTACTCTTCGATTTTGTCAATCGGAGCAATTGAACTCTTCGATTTTGTCAATTAGAGCAATTAAACTCTTCGACTTTGTCCATTGCAGCAATAGAACTCTTCGATTTTGTCAATCGGAGCAATTGAACTCTTCGACTTTGTCAATTGGAGCAATTGAACTCTTCGACTTTGTCAATTGGAGCAATTGTACTCTTCGATTTTGTCAGTCGGAGCAATTGAACTCTTCGATTTTGTCAATGGGAGCAATTGAACTCTTCGATTTTGTCAATGGGAGCAATTGAACTCTTCGATTTTGTCAATTCGAGCAATTGAACTCTTCGATTTTGTCAATTCGAGCAATTGAACTCTTCGATTTTGTCAATTGGAGCAATTGAACTCTTCGATTTTGTCACTTGGAGCAATTGAACTCTTCGATTTTGTCAGTTGGAGCAATTGAACTCTTCGATTTTGTCACTTGGAGCAATTGAACTCTTCGATTTTGTCAATTGAAGCAATTGTACTCTTCGACTTTGTCAATGGGAGCAATTGTACTCTTCGATTTTGTCACCCAACATGGAACAATGAATGGATAGAGCAGAATGGAGGAAGGTGCTTAAGGCTTTATCATTAGGCCAATGAAACTTCATCTTTAAAATTTTTTTCTAAATATAAATTCCCCTCAATTTCAGCTAGATCTTCATCACAAGCACTTGTTGCACTTTTAACATTTAAAACAAAGCTTATTAATATTTTCTTGTAATTCCCTCGTGTAATTATAAATGACAATTTTAACACCGTCCTGATTACACTCCATTGTTACAAGCAAAAGTGGCTGGCAACAACAATAATGATAATATCACAGGGAAAATCTATTGAAATCCAAGTAAGCATATTTTTGTTGTAACATAATGATTTGAAGGGATGATTTAATTCTTCTCTAGGGATGAGAGAGAGAAGAAAAAAGGGAAATTGCCTGCAAGGGTTGCTTTTTCAGAGGTCACATTTGTATTCCTAAACCCCGGCTATTTTTTCCTTCTGCTAAAAAGATCTTGATTTAACGTATATATAAATATTTTTTTTCAGCGGGGAAATATTAAAAAAATAAAATTGCAGAGTCAGTGGAAAAGATGCCGGTTAAAGTAGCTATAACCAGTAGCCGAGCTGGCAAAGCTAGATTCCACAGATTCAACGAAATATCTTCTGCTTGGTTGAGTTTTCATCTCGCACGCATTTTGCCGACCGGTTCCTTCGCCTCGATATCAAGATCGAATGCCTTTCTTGGTTCCTCGTTTATTTCCACCTTCCATTAACTTATATTTTGTGACACTTCTTCCGATTCAACGATTAAAAGAAGTTATATATGAAAGCGGATAAAAAAAAAAATAGGAAATCCATTTCTCTTTAATAAAAATTTAAAAAAAAAAAAAATGTTGGAGAGAAATGATGAAATGCAATACCCTTTTGTCCCAGCTGAGGCTGTCATGGTAAATATCATTTGAAAATAAGTTCCTTCATTAAGATTTTTAGACGACAGCTTCAACAGATTCGGTGAGAAGAGTGTCAAACCCCCTTGGCTGGTTGCCGCAATAGCCCCGGCATCATTCCCCCGTAGCATTTCTCCATTAATTATGTCTTTTTTTTTTCACCATCTGCACTTTCCTCTTTTATATAACCTCTTCCGCTATTTTTTTTTTTTTTAAATATAAAAACAAGGGGAAGAAGGCGGAAAAAGTGTCGAGGATATCGTAGATTAATAGCCTAACTATTGTGTAAACAAACGTCAGGCAAAGGGGGGCGTGGTGGGTCGCATTAGTGGGGGGGCCTTTTGAATATCATTTATGCAAGCCTAATTACCTATGAATAAAGTTAGGAGAGAAAATGCTTGAATTATTTCTAATCGATTAAACTTTTCACGGGGGAATAAAAACGTTTTCTAGGCCTTGTCGTTTTTAATCGAACGCCTTTTTCCCCGCTTTGAAATATTTCCGAATTATATTTATGGCCCAGTTAACCGCTGGATATATTTTTTTTTTATATATACTCGAATGTAAGTAATTACTTGCAGGTGAAGTTTCAAAACTATTTTTCATTTCTTAATATTTTTGCACCAAGAGACGTGATTCTCATCTGATTTATGTATTTTTTTTTTTTATTTAACCGGAGCATCTTTTTTTTGTTTATTTTCCCTCTTTATGGAGAAAATCAGATTTCTTTATTGGGAGGGTTTATGATTTTTTTTTTCCAATTAGAGCCGTAAGACGATTTTCAAGTTTCAATTTGATATTCACGTCAGAAATTATAAGATTCAAAAAGGAAACCCATTTCCTTTTTCCGTTAATGAGTTACGAGAATGATTTCCGGATCGGCGTCTTCGAACGATTTGGAATTTGGTTTTTGTGTGAAATTTTGCAATATTAAGAGTCTTGAATAGTTTCAGTTATTTTCGTTTTAGTTCTAAAATTGCTCCGGGTCAAATTCGAAATTTTTAAAAAAAGGATTTCGTCATTAAAAATCAAACTTGCTCCAGTTGCTCAATCATAAAAATTCATTTCAAGCAATAAATAAAAGATCTGGCTTGTTTCTGCATTCGCTTCTGCTTTCTAGAACTTTTGCAGACGGTATGGTTCCTTAATTAATTGTTGTTCCAGAAATTGACTTATCTAAGGAAGGCAAGAAAACTACATAAAACTGTCAGGCAACATAAGAAACAAATTAAATGGCCCTCCTGTATATAAAAAACCTCAACGCTCTTAAATGGATGATCTGGGTTCCATATCGTTGAGGAACGCATGTTTAAAAAAACCGTGGCGAGTGCAAAAGTTCTAAATTGCAGAAGCGATCGCGAAAACATGGCAAATCATTTCTTCATCTTCACATTTCAACTGAATTTCACGAATAACTCTCCCAAATAGAAGTCTTCATGTTCAAAATGAACTGGAAAATAGCTACGCACACATATTCGAGGAAGTACATGGTGTGCAAAAGTTCTAGAAAGCAGAAGCAATTGCGACACATTGAAAAATCGTTTGTTTATCATTAAATATAAATTTAATTTTCTAAACGGATCACCCAAATTCAGATTTTCACGCTTTAAATTAAGTTTAGACTTTCCAATGCTCAGATATTTCTCCAAAAACTTTAATCGAGAGAAATGGGCAGATCAATTAAATCCTTAATTTTTCGGAAACTGTCCGAAGAACCTTCCTACCGGTTTCCAAATTCCCACGCTCGGATGAGATTAATCAAATGCTCAGTAAAAACATTTTTAATTCCATTTTCCGATCATTTAAACAAAAACCCACGTTTAGGTATCAATAGAAATTTGTTTCATATTTAATTTCATTATATTCATTGTCCTCAGGGGGGATGTAACGGGAGGCGTAACAGAAAATCCGGATGTACATTGCACTCTCGTGACGTGAACATCTGTTTTTTATTTTTCCTTCCCCGAACGCATTTCACAAATCTGATTTTTTCCCCCTTTTTAAAAATAAAAAAAATCGAAAATGCTTTCTCCGTGATAAACTCCACGGGTAAATGATCAGAGTTCGGGAAAAGTTGCGAAACTGAATTACGAGAAAGAAAAATAAAAAAAAAAAAGAAAAAAGTTCGCCGATGATTGATCGGATAAGGCAGACATAATGAAAACCATCTTGGGTTTTTTTTCAGAAACACCGAGCATATGTCTTCATAAACATCGGTTGCAGCAAAATAATAAAAAAAATATCACGTCGGGAAACCTTGGCTAATCTTTTTTTTTTATTGTTTACCAACAAAGCTTTGTCATTGCGATAAAAATCAGAGTTTAGCTTAAAAAAAAGGGATCGAAACGGATTCTTATCTAAATACTCAGGGATGTATTATTCTAATGAGCAAAATGAGTAAAACTAAATTTCTATTTTTCCCTTAAACCGGTTTGTTTTTGTTTCTCTCTTTCAATAACTTGATTACACGCCGTAGATAAAATTAATAAGGATTCATCCCCGCGTTTAAAAATCTTCACGCTAAAATAAACCCAGTTGTAAATATCACAAGAGTTTATAAAAGGGAAACCTTATGTAGGAAGAACTAAAAGAGGGGTTTGGGGATGAGAAAAACAATGATAAAATAAATCAGAAATGAAAATTCCGTTTATGACGATCTAAATCTTAATTTTCGACTCGATTCCACTTGGCTGAACAGAACACTTATTAGTATAGACATAATTGCTGTTTGAAAACTAACTCTCCTGTATTTACGAACTTGTATCTCTGGATCCGACTCCCCGCAATTATTATTTTGAGAGAAAACTGGGGGCAGTGCATAAACAACGTTTCGGGGGAGTCCAGATAATTAGAAATAATATCACTCAAGGGGATGGAGTTTAGGAAAAGGGAAAATAACCTATAATATGTCATTTACACTTCTAATATTAATCCGTTAAGGTTAAATGTGTGGTATCAGTGGCGGGGAGGCCAAGGAGATGGAACTAAAAGTTAAATTTAGAATGGTTTTTAGTTTATGTATTAGAAAGGCTAATTTCTCCAAATGGAATTAGGAGCGACCTTAAAATCTATTGGAATCGGATCATATCGTGTTTTGTGGTTGAAGTCAAAATCCATAAAATTCGAAAAGAGAGAACGAAGCTCTAAATTGATGATCTGACTAAAAATTTGAAATTTCCGATCGTAATTTAGTCGAAATTGAGTACCATGTCAATATTGACGTTACTCGAAAATTTTCCGGGAAAGTGAGGAAAATTCGAAAATTTCCCGTTTTTACGAATACGGACATGGTACTCGATTTCGACTAAAAAAGGGTCACAAATTTCGTTTTCTTAGTCAGATTTATGATTTGGGCAGTCCCTACGTTTTTAATTTTCACGGCTTTAATTTTTGCTCCGCCAAAATTTAATTTACAAAAGAGTATTCACGGAAAGTGAGGAAAATCCGAAAATTTCTCGTTTTTACGAATACGAATATGGTACTCGATTTCGACTAAAAAAAGGTCAAAGATTTCGTTTTCTTAGTCAGATTTATGATTTGGGCAGTCCCTACGTTTTTAATTTTCTCGGCTTTAATTTTTGCTCCGCCAAAATTTAGTTTACAAAAGAGTATTCACGAAACCTCAAAAATGGACGAGAAATGTAATTGATTCAGTAATTTAAAAAAGAAAACATTGGCATTGTGCATTCCAAAATAAGGAGAAGTTAACACATATCACAACTACCCATTCCGTACGTTCAAGGCGTACTAGCTGCCATTCGCAAATATAACAAAATGATCGATATCTTGTCAAAACAGCCTAACCGAAATCCTAGAAATAAGAATCGAAGGTCGAATCACACACACACATTTCACTCTCTTAATCTATTCCCATTTTTCGATTCGGGAAATCCCCGAGCCATACCCCGACTTTGATTCATTTATACCCGTGATTCACCCGGTTAGAAAATTTGTGATTTAGATGAGGAAAAATCCTTAAAACGAAAACTAGGAAAGTGTAAAGCGGAATTCCATCGGGAAGCAATCTATTTTTCGATTTTATCTTATCGTGAAAATCTCTTATGCCATTTTCTCGTTATGGGGATATTAGGCGGAAAATAAGCTTGACTAGTGATGATGACTTCGGGTTTTCCTGTATAATCTCTTAAATTTTTTCCTTTTCTTTTTTTTAGCCACTTGAGAATTGAAAAATCACGGGAAAATGTGCTCACGTGTCGAAAGTTTTACGATTCACCGATGCTCTATAGTCCGGCAACGTTTCCATTAAGCGAGATCAATCCATCCTCTTTTACCTTTTTTTTTTCCGAGACCTTTCAACGGTTCATTCATCACGGGATTAACGATGGATCGAGATTAAAACGACCATCTGAAAAACTTTCTTATCACTTTTTTTTAAAAAATGGGCGGGGAAACCTGTATTAGGTTAAGACTTGTTCAGCTGTGTGTATATGTAAACGAAGAGGTGATATCGAGAAGAAAAATCACCCTCTATGTCCCCTCCAGAAATATAACGCACCATCAAATATGGCGGATGAAATACGACTAAATATATATATTTACAATTTTACGTTATTAAATTAAATTGACGACAGGGCATTTACATGTTTTTAAATTAAATTTAAAAGTTATTTCATTTTTTCTAATAAGAAGAAATTCGAAATGTTTCGGTTGCGGAGGTTGAAGCCGATGATGTTTGGTGGATTTAAAACGATAAAAAAACATCTCGTTTAATCTTAAACATGAAGACTGCGCGATCAATCAATTAAATTGGGGAAATTGGTTTATCAGAATGAAAACGTCTTTTTTTTTATTTTGAGAATTGTCAATTTTCGGCGTCGGAGAAAGATTTCATTGTCAGGTTAAGTTTTTTTTTTTTGATTAATCGGGAGAAAACCGCCTCTAAGAAGGCGGTCATCCAAATAAAAAAGAATGGTGAATGGTTGGCTGAGATATATCGCTAATTTGTATCCAATGTTTTGGCCAATCACCAATTTTTAGTCCCCGAAAAATTTATGCTTTGTTGTATCATTTTCTTACAAAAACTAAGACAGAGGGAGCTGCACTCGTTAAAAATTTTTCTGCAAATAAAATATCTCTAGAAGTTCTTGAATATTACAAGGAAAAAAAAACCATTTTACAAGCAACTGAAGAGAAAGGAAGGCAGCGAGCTTTTAAGAAGTGCGGATCACGTTACGAACGGACAATTCATCGAGCTTATTTCTTATTGCTGTCACGTACGCACTTCCGGTTGTAAACAAACTATCAATCCGGCTTCGACAAAATTAACACTCGACTAGTGAAAAAAAAAAAAAAAAAACAATTGTTGCTTCTTTTCTTTTCTTCCCCTCGTTCTTAAAATTCTTTAATATACTCTTCCCTTCTCTTTCGAAAAATTCCGTAACGAATATTCATCATGTTTGCAATTGACAGTTCGTGCAATCGGTAATTGCCTGTACAATATTTCATTATATTTATCGTTGCATCCATTTGTGTCTTTATATATTCAGAAAAAAAATTTTCCGGAGTAAACGTTTCCTTGGCTAAAAAAGGAATCGTTCATTATAACGTTTTTTTTTAAAACGGAGGTGAAACATTAAAAATTTTAAAATAAACTTTTAAAAATTGATAAAAACAAATTGTTTGGGAGAAGAAATATTGCCGCTTGTTGCAGCCTTTTCAAAGATAACGTTTTTTTTTTTTTTTTTTTTTTTTTTTTTTAAATGCTTTTACATTAACAAGTGATTGTCAGTGACAGCCCCTCTTGTCGGCATCGTAAATCTTTTCACAAATCTTCTGTTGCTTTTGCCTTTTGCCTCTGCATAAAAGCACTATACCTTCTCCTGTTGAAATATTCGGAGAAAGGGGGATGATTATTATTCCTTTTAACGAAAATCTGGATTAAAAATACCAGGAGCTGACTACAAAATTCCAGTAGATCTGTTTTATTTATTTTAAAAAATTCGGCTCGCACTCTAAGAAGACGGGGCGAACTATTGACTACTCCATAAGAGCCCTGTCTTCTTAGAATTCAGATTTAAAAATTTTTTGTATAAAAACTAAAATTTTGGAAAATTTCCTCATTTTTCTGTGAAAAATACGTCAACTCCACTCGATTTTTTACTCAAAAAAAATTCACAAAAATTACATCTGCTGGGTCAAATATTTAAAAACTGCAAGAACAAAAGAGCGTTTTTAACCTCAACTTTTCCTAAAATAGAATTCGTGGCCAAAATTTTTAGAAAGCAGCTGTGCGCAAAAAGGAAATCCAAAGAAAAGCAATAAATAAGCAGCTGAAAACATACGAGCAGTAATTGAAGTTCCATGTCAAATCCCGAAAAAAGGAGAAAGTGTAAAAGGAGGGAAAGGCACCATCGGTCATAGGGAGAGAAAAAAAAAAGAGGGTCAGTTTGATATTTCAATTACCTTTAACAAGTCCGCGTGTTTATTGTGTTTCCCTCCGAAGGGAAAATTTTTCCAATCGTTGGGACACGGGAAAACCATAACCTAATCCATATTAAAAAAAAAAAAAAGCAGATTTGATGATATCCGGCTATTAATTTTTTGCGGGACCTTTTTTTCGCACATTAAAAAAAAATAACAAAAAACTCAGCCGGCCCGGTGTTCTACGGGAAAAAAACGTGCGGAACTGCTCGGTCGATAAATAATAAAAAAGGAGGGGCACCCGGTAAGCCCTGAAATGAAGTAATCAACACCTTCCCGTTGTCGCATGAGTATTTTTTAATTATAAGGGGACCAGTTCTACATAAAACATCCTAAATTTACGATGCCAACCGTATTTTAAATCATTTTTATGCCGTATCTGATTCCGACGGTTTTTTCAACTCTTTTTTTTTTTTTGAAATATGTAACTGTGCGAGGATACAAAATAGAAGCTTTTAATTTTAGAGTCATTATCAAGTCAACCTGGTTTGATTAAAATAAAAAAAAAATTTTAATCTTGTTAAAAAAAAAATTCTAAATCGAGATCATCAAACAAAACGCAGGATTTAATTCGAACCTGAAACATTTAAAATTTTTTTTTATTTTTAGCATTGGCAGATGGCACAAACTATTTAGATGAGATTCCTCCTCTCCTAGCTGATGATACTTTTAACCAGATAATAAGATGAATGTTTCACTTAACTGATTTTTTTTTCTAAATGGAAAGAAATCGTTATCGAAAGAGAGAGGAAACGCGTTTAACACTAAGTGCTTAAGAATTAATAGCTTACAACTAAAACAATCTTGTTTTGAAAAGAAAAAAAAAAGTTTTTCGTCTTAAATACTTTTTGTATACAAGAGGCAGGGTGAGAATATGTTTATAAAAAATGGAATGGTAGAAAAAAAAATCACCTGTTTGATAAAATGCGACTCTTGTTAAATTTTCCAATTAGGTAATGGTCACTTTATCGCGCTTAAAATTAATTATCGTAGCGTTTATAAAAACCCACGAATTTTACCTTTAATTTGCAATTTTATCGGAAATAACGTGGGGCAAGGTCGATATATCGATATAGGCAAACCATGCTTCATCATGTGTAAGCCGTGATGAATTGTGTTGAAAGTCCATTTAATTTTTCGAGATAAGGTGAATGATAAAAAAAATTTTTCACGTATAGGTGAAGTAAGATGTTTCGAGATACTGTAGTGGTTTTGCTTGTGAGTGTGTGGTCAGAGATAGGGGCCAAAGAGAGGAGATCAGGTTAAGAGATTGGATATTGGCATACAATGCTAAGGGCAGCAGAGCCCCTTGTAAATATTTTTTTTTTAAATTCTTAACACGATTTGCAGGGTTCTTGCTAGACAAAGCAGTTTACAAAGAAGTTCGAATATGCAAATATGGTTTCTGGCCCAGTAAAATCATCGAGTGATTCATTTTCAATTCAAAAATTTTGTGTGGATATTTTTTTGGATGTAATTTCTGCTTTTCATCCAGATTCGTACGAGTCAATTTTTTTCTTTTCTAAAGAAATAAAAAGTTCAAATCTTGTTGAGAAAACTGAGAATTTTTCGTAATGTCCTGATTCATTTTAATTTCTCGTTTTCTCTTAACCTCATCTTTTGTTGTCCTTAGCTTCTCTTGTCCGCGTCATCCTTATCTTCTCGGTTCCTCATCATCCTCGACATCCTCATCTTCTCCGTTCCTCGTAATCTTCCAGCCTCATATTATCTTAGCCTCATCACGCCTTATGCTTATCTCCTCTTTTCTATGCATCTTCCACTATCCTAATCTTTTCTTATCCTATCTTCTCTTGTTCTCATCTTCATCCTCATCTCCATCTTATCTCGTCCTCGTCCTCATCCTCATTCACATCTTCTATCGTCCTCATCTCATCTCCATCTTATCTCGTCCTCATCTTCATTTTCATTCGTATCTTCGTCTTCTCTCGTCCTCGTTCTCATCCCCATCCCCACCCCCATCTTCTCTCGACCTCGTTCTCATCCTCATCCCCAACTTCTCTTGTCCTCATCTTCATCCTCATCTCCATCTCATATAATCCTCATCTTCATTCGAATCTTCATCTTCTCTTGTCCTCAACCTCATCTACATCTACAACTTCTCTTGTCCTTATCTCCATCCTCATCTCCATCTTCTCTTGTCCTCTTTTTCATCCTCATCAACATCTTCTCTTGTCCTTATCTTCATCTCCATCTTCTCTTGTCCTCATCTTCATCCTCATCTCCGTCTTCTCTTATCCTCATCCTCAACTTCCTCTCAGTGTTCTCTTGTCCTCATCTCCGTCTTCTCTTGTCCTCATCTTCATCTCCATCTTCTCTTGTCCTCATCTTCATCTTCATCAACATCTTCTCTTGTCCTTATCTTCATCTTCATCTTCTTTTGTCCTCATCTTCATCTCCATCTTCTTTTGTCCTCAACTTCATCTCCATCTTCTCTTGTCCTTGTCCTGATCTTCATCCTCATCCTCATCTCCATCTTCTTTTGTCCTCATCTTCATCTCCATCTTCTTTTGCCCTCTTCTTTTGTCCTCATCTTCATCTCCATCTTCTTTTGCCCTCTTCTTTTGTCCTCATCTTCATCTCCATCTTCTTTTGCCCTCTTCTTTTGTCCTCTTCTTTTGTCCTCATCTTCATCTCCATCTTCTCTTGTCCTCATCTTCATCTTCTCTTGTCCTTGTCCTGATCTTCATCCTCATCTCCATCTTCTCGTCTTCATCCTCATCCTCATCTTCATCTTCTCGTCTTCATCCTCATCTCCGTCTTCTCTTGTCCTCATCCTCATCTCCATCTTCTCTTGTCCTCATCCTCATCTTTATCTTCTCTTGTCCTCATCTTCATATTCATCTCCATCTTCTCTCGTCCTCATCCTCATTTTCTATATTCTTGTCTTGTCTTACCCTGATCTTTATCTTGTCTTCTCTTATCTCCTAATTTTCTTTCATCCTGATCCTCATCCTAGTCTTCTCTTATAAAATCCTTAAAATTCTAATACTGCAATATCCACTATCCAAAAAAAAATTTCCTGATATCAACAATCTTTCCCAAAATTTTATAAAACATCCTCAACAACCAAAAATTCCTCTGTTAAAAGAACTCATCATGAATAATCAACCAAAACAAAATGCAAAACTTTAAAACAAGACCAAATTAGCAAATTACTCCAAATAAATCAAACTCAATTTACATTAATTTATGTTAATTTAAAATATTTTTCATAAGGGCTGGATGTACAACAGTTACACATTTAAAAAAAAAAAAAAAAATATTCACTCCTTCCCATCCATAAAGCGTGCGTCTTTTAAAGGCCGATGTAAAAGTGGCAGACTTAAAAAAAAAAAAAAAGAGGGACCGGTTTATCGGCCGGCAACTTTCCTAAACAAAAAGTTAAACACGTTTACAACAAGTGACACAGGTAAAAACCATCTAAATGGCTTAATTCGAATATGACTGGTAAAAGAGATGAGTGAGGCAGGTATATCCAAACCCGAAACCACTTACATTCAAAATCTAGCTACTCCCTAAGCTCACTTAATAAAAAATCCTTCGTCTAAACTCACGTTACATAAAAAAAAACCGAAAATTAACAATTTAATGAAATAAAGACTTAAAAATCGTTATCCATTATTTAACTCGGGAATCATAAAGATCTATTAATTTAAATGGTATGCGGGAGATTATGTTTTATGATTAAGCTTTAGGATTCTTCCCCGATGATGACGAATCTCCGGGGTTAATTTTATTTTTTATTTAACGCCGTAAAAATTTCTCAGGAAACTTGGTTTTAGGATTCGGGTTAGATCCTTTTAACTTTGAATAGGAACTGAGCTAAGTGTCAGGATCGGTATAAAAACCGTTGGATTCGCTCGGGAATCATAACAAAGCAAACTCATTTTAAACTGCGCGAGTTTATGGAAGATGAGTGGGAATGTCACGGAAACGTGGCAACGTCCTGGGAAAGGAAAAGGCAACAAGGCGATCTGGCACACACAGCGCCTCAGACCACATAACACTTCGGGACGTCGTTAATCAAACGACTAACCGTTACCCAACTATGTAACCCCGGTCCACGGAGATCATTTTTTATTATTTCATCTGTAATGAATAAGGTATTAACGAGTTACGACTTTTCGCGTAATTGATCGCCCAGAGGGGGGAGAGACAGAGGAGAAAGAAAGGGGGAAGAAGAAGAAGAAGAGCGTCGGTATTGAAATAAAAAAAAAAATATTTTCGATCAGTCATCGAAATTTTTTTTTTATTCTTTCAGACATAAAACGCATTAGAAGCAGACGACGACTGTAAGCGTTAAACGATAAAAACTTATCTCCCACCCAAATTGCTTCTTATTTCGAATTGGAATTCTAAATTTAATGATTTCCACATTCAGACGTAATATTTATGATCGGGCCGTGCACTATTGTAATTACTTTTAAATATTTTAAATCTTAAATCAAGATAATATTAAAACGAATGATGGTACGGGTAATCGCATCATCCGTATGGATAATATGAAATTTAAGAAGTTTTTTTTTTCGAAGGTTTCTTTGGCGGGATGCAAATTCCTTTGCGCGGCTGGATATGAAGAAATACTAGAATGATTAGATTTTTCCTTATATCTAGCAATAATAATGTTTTTTTTTCTTGGGCCTTGAAAATAATCAAAACGTCAAGTTCTGGTTACATGATAAAAAATTTTTCCTAATTAAACAAAAAGAAAGATATTGAAATGTTTTTGAAAAAATGAGAAATGAAAATGAGGATGAGGACAAAAGAAGATGGAGATGAGGATGAAGATGAGGACAAGAGAAGATGGAGATGAGGGCAAGAGATGGAGATGAGGACAAGAGAAGATGGAGATGAGGATGAAGATGAAGTTGAGGACAGGAGAAGATGGAGATGAGGATGAAGATGAGGACCAGAGAAGATGGAGATGAGGGCAAGAGATGGAGATGAGGACAAGAGAAGATGGAGATGAGGATGAAGATGAGAACAAGAAAAGATGGAGATGAGGATGAGGATGAAGTTGAGGACAAGAGAAGATGGAGATGAGGATGAAGTTGAGGACAAGAGAAGATGGAGATGAAGATAAAGACGAGAGAAGATGAAGATGAAGATGAAGACAAGAGAAAAGAAGATGAAGATGAAGATGAGGGCTAGAGAAGATGAAGATAAGAGAAGATGGAAATGAGGATGAAGTTGAGGACAAGAGAAGATGGAGATGAGGATGAAGTTGAGGACAAGAGAAGATTGAGATGAGGATGAAGTTGAGGACAAGAGAAGATGGAGATAAGGGCAAGAGATGGAGATGAGGACAAGAGAAGATGGAGATAAGGACAAGAGATGTGGATGAGGACAAGAGAAGATGGGGATAAAGGATGTGGATGAGGACAAGAGAAGATGGAGATGAGGACAAGGGGAGATGAAGATGAGATCAAGAGGAGATGTGGATGAGAACAAGAGAAATTGTGAATGAGGGCAAGAGAAGAAATGGATGGGGACAAGAGAAGATTGAAATGAGGGCAATAGAAGATATGGAAAAGGACAAAAAAAAGATTAGAATGAGGGCAACAGAAGATGGGAATGAGGATAAGAGAAAATAAGAACTAGAAAAGCCGGCAAAAATGAGGATTGTAGAACGTCAAACGAAAATTACAATACAAAAATAACTATCTAACTTCATCAGTCACCACGCTAAATAAATTCTACTTCTTGTTTTGCGAGCTGAGCCTGGCAATTTGTCCCTTCGATTTTTCTACTTATCTTTCAATATGCATGTAATACACCTCCAATTCCTTCACAAGACTTTATAATACAAGCCTGTGATTAGAATCGGATAAAGAAAAAAAAATCATCCATAGGCTTTTTATTTCTCCCAAAGATAATGACGGATAATAAAAGAGGATTTTAGAACCTGATGAAGGCGGAGGGGGGACCTTATGATTTACCCATCGCCTAAGCCTACTTCCCTAGCAGAAAACGACATTATTACCTGTGAATAACTAAAAAAAAAAGAAAAGAAATCTATAAGCGTATTGGAATTTGTCGTGTCCGCTTGTCACGGATCACCAGAATCATTGTAATTATCTCCCTGACCTTCAAAAAAAAAGGAATAAAAAAAATCTTCTCAATAATTATTAACAATTTTGTAAAGGGACACAAAAAAAAAGTCCACGTCTAGTTGGTAATGATACTCGTGCAAATATGTTTGATATGTGTCATGGAAAATAATGACTTTTCATAAATTCTTCGATGGATCGGCCATCTTTTCCCAACTTCCAACCGTCATCGCAGCTAAAAAAGGTCCCCCCCGTAACTTTTCGTTTAATACTTAGCTTAACGATTTGCATCTCTTTTAAAGTAGGCGCAGCGATTTTAGATTTTGAGGTCGTGAATCGATGTCTGAACCACGCGCTCACCTTTGCCAGTTTATAAAAAAAAAAATAAAAGAAGATGCAGCAACTTTGGAAAACAATGACGGTAGATGAAGAATATGAAGATAATTTTTATTTTTCTCTTATTTGATGACCTCTCATAATTGTCTATCTTATGGATTAGGATTGCAATCGATCACGAATTTCCGTGAAACTCAGAAAAAAAATTTTTTTTATCTGAACTATTAATAAAATCGAATGCCGCTCGTTTTACTTTCTCATAGCCTTTTTTTTTTTTTTTCGGGAAGAGACTCGATATAATGTGCGCACGCTTCGAAGCGGATGAGAAAGTCAAAAGCGATCACATCGCACAGTAACAAAAGGAAAAAACAAAGGGTGGGCTTGTAGGTTACGATCTGACAAAAAGATTGACATATCCCAAACTGATCACTATAAAGTCGATCTTGATCAGAAAATCATGGCTTTCGTTTCCCATGATAATTAACAAGACCACGAGACCTTGTCAGGTATTTAAAACCGAACCGTCTGCACGATTTCGTTCCTCCATTTTATAATTATATGATATTAGTCTGGTTTCAACAAACAGTCCAAACAACACAACACATTAATTAAAATAACAAAGTTTATTCAGATCAAAATCGTAGATGCGGCTCTGATGATATTTAAATATCATTTAAAAATTAAATAAAATGCCATAAAGCACAGCGAGTAATTTTAATGGTGAGATGGAATTCCCTGAGAAAAATAATAACTGGATAGTTGGCTAGCAGATTTAGCTTCAGGGTTATCCCCAAGAGCAATGATAATTCGAAGGCTCCTGCGATTTACTGGGCTGCGCATCAGTTTGACAAGAACGAGCATTTTCTCGCCGTCTCTTCTTACCCCCATCCTCACGTCCTCATCCTCATCCTCATGTGTCCTCTTCCTCACACCCATGTCCTCATCCTCTCGTGTCATCTTCCTCATCCGCCATGTCTTTTTCCTCATCCGCCATGTCCTCTTCCTCATCCGCCATGTCCTCTTCCTCATCCGCCATGTCCTCTTCCTCATCCGCCATGTCCTCTTCCTCATCCGCCATGTCCTCTTCCTCATTCGCCATGTCCTCATCCTCTCGTGTCTTCTTCCTCATCCTCTCGTGTCTTCTTCCTCATCCGCCATGTCCTCTTCCTCATCCGCCATGTCCTCTTCCTCGTCCGCCATGTCCTCATCCTCTCGTGTCTTCTTCCTCATCCGCCATGTCCTCATCCGCCATGTCCTCATCCGCCATGTCCTCATCCGCCATGTCCTCATCCGCCATGTCCTCATCCGCCATGTCCTCATCCTCTCGTGTCTTCTTCCTCATCCGCCATGTCCTCTTCCTTGTCTGCCATATCATCTTCCTCATCCGCCATGTCCTCATCATCTCGTGTCATCTTCCTCATCCGCCATGTCCTCATCATCTCGTGTCATCTTCCTCATCCGCCATGTCCTCATCATCTCGTGTCATCTTCCTCATCCGCCATGTCCTCATCATCTCGTGTCATCTTCCTCATCCGCCATGTCCTCATCATCTCGTGTCATCTTCCTCATCCGCCATGTCCTCATCATCTCGTGTCATCTTTCTCATCCGACATGTCCTCTTCCTCATCCACCATGTCCTGACCCTGATCCTCGTCTTCTCTTCTTTTCATAAAACTCAATTTTCATGAACTGATACGGCTAAAATCTTTTTCTTTCGTTCAGTCCTAAAAATCACAATAATTAATTTCCGATCAAGCAATCCCCAAAAATTAAAAAACTTACGAAATATCCTGACCCAACCGAATCAAATTTGAGGATGCGACATTGGCTAACATTTCTTAAAAACTCCATTTGAAAAATTATTTAATGCTCGATTGTTACTGCAATTTAACAAACGACGACTAATGACGAAATCCCATAGTTAATCAAAAAAAAAAAAATAATAATCAATGTTCGATTGCTTCGAGGGAGTCATTGCAATGGATTGCGAGAGATGGTCGCGGCCTGTTTTGCGCAAAAAAAAAAAAAATATCATACAGTTTGATTCGCTCTATTTTAACGGATTCTCGATATCATATTCTTTTACTAAAAAAGGAGAAAAATAAAAATGACTTGTCATTTTTTTCAATATAGCTTTGTTCGAAACGAGGTTGATGCAACCGAGGTCTTTTTATCGGACACCCTATAGTTAAAAAATTTCTTTTGATAAGTTGAATCCGTGCAAATAACGAAGAGGTGAAAAAAAGTGGCACAGTGGGTGCAAGTTTTAACAGTTTTTTTTTTTTTTGTTCAACAGAGAATAGAAGGAAATTAATCGAATCGTAATCGCTGAATGATCCATTTTCCTCGAATCAATCAAGCATTCTTTTGAATGGAGCAAATTTTTTTTCACTCTTTTTAAGTGAAAAAATGGGAAGTTAAACGGATTCTTGCGATGGAACGTAAATTAATTCGCAATTTAAGGAATATTGATTGCAGCGGACTTGCCTCGATTATTCAAAAAAAAAAAAAAAATTTAGATCGAAATTTTTAATTCATATTTTGATTGAATGACTCTTAGAAGGGAAGATGAGGATGAAAGAGGAGGATGAGAAAAGGACAAGCATGAGAAGATGAAGGTGAGGATGAGATGAAAATTAGGAAGAGATAAAGATGAAGACGAGGACTAAGATGAAGATGAGGATGAAGATGAGGACGAGGACGAGGATGAAGACGAGGATGAAGACGAGGATGAGGATGAGGACGAAGATGAGGATGAGGACGAGGATGAAGATGAGGATTAGGATGAAGATGAGGACGAGGATGAAGATGAAGATGAGGATTAGGATGAAGATGAGGATGAAGATGAGTAAGATGAGGACGAGGACGAGGATGAAGATGAGGATTAGGATGAAGATGAGGATGAAGATGAGGATGAGGATGAAAATGAGGATGAGGATGAAAATGAGGATGAGGATGAAAATGAGGATGAGGATGAAAATGAGGATGAGGATGAAAATGAGGATGAGGATCAGGATGAAGATGAGGATGAAGATGAAGACGAGGATGAGGATCAAGATGAGGATGAAGACGAGGATGAAGATGAGGATGAGGATGAAGATGAAGATTAAGATGAGGACGAGGACGAGGACGAGGACGAGACGAAGATGAAGATGGAGATGAGGACGAGATGAAGTTGAGGATGAAGATGCGAATAAAAGAAGACCAGCTTAAGTTGAAATAAAGGAAATATCGTCTAAAATATTCTCCATCTCCTAAATTTTTTTGAAAAATTCCTTAAAAAATCTTTTTGTAGGACATGAATCACTTTGAAAATTGAAAACCAGCTCGCTATATTTGAATAGCTCATTGCATCTTCATAGGTATATAACCATAGATTTACAAAGTGGATATCACCAGATTCCAATCATAAACCATACGCAGCTTTAACAGAACCCAAACAAAGGATTACATTAAATTAGATCTAATCCTTCTGGTTTGCGCAACGCACATGCGACTCTAACAAATGCATTTGAGAATATCTGCTTACCCACACCGTACAAAACATTCAAATTGCTCGGAAATTTATTCTTTAGGCAGCTCTTATCTTCTGCATTTTCATGAAGTGTTCTGGTACTTACCTAAAAAGAAGAAGAAAAAAAATAATTAGTTCAACGATTTTTCTCTCGCTCAAAAAAAAAATGTTGCATACATAGACCGTATGCATTTTTTCCCCCTGGTAAAGGAGCCTTATTGACCTTTTTAAGTATGTGCTTCACGTTCTACATAAGAGGGTGTCATGCCGTCATTGTACACGGTTTCTTTTTTCTTTTGTAACTGTAACCTTTTTTTTTTATTATTTAAAAAAGTTTCTTTTTTAATCGCACGTTAATGTGGAAGGGAAATTTAAAAAAAAAACGCTTTGATTTAATAAAAAAAAAATCACCGCATCGAGCCGCATTTGTTCTTTCGATATCCATTTACAACAAGATAAATATCCCGGAATGTCATTCAATATAAACTACAAAATAGACAAGTGGGAAAAAAAAGTAAAACAACACAACCATCCATAAAAAAGTGAGACCGCAGCTGCAAAAAAAAATTTATGAAGGGGGAATAATAAATAAGATGTGATCAAATCACGAAGATTCGATTATTATTTTGTTTTTTATACAAGGGGTTGCTCGGTGACGTCATTCTATTTTTAAAATTTCGGCACACTTCATAAAATTCAAAGGATTGTTTATATCCTCGAAAAAAAAAAGAGATTTTAAAAGCTCCGAAGATATTTAGTTCAACGAGGTGGAATCGTGCCGGAAATGGCTTAACCAAAAAAGGAAGCTTCCGGTTATGCTTCCTTTTTTTAAAAAAAAGGTGAAATTTTGGGTGGAAAAGAAAAAAAAAAGGTTTTTATATACAACGTAGCAATTTTGTCATGTCGGTTTTTCCTTTTCTTCCGGAAGGGCGTTTTTTTTATATTTTAAAAAATATTCTTTTTTGATTTCGATCAACCTCATGTGTCAAGCTCCTTTTTCCCATGTCAAAATAGTTTACTAAAAAAAATTTTTGATTACTCTGTTTAAGGCTAACCTCGCTTACCATTTGTTCCTTGAATGTAACGTGACTAATTAGAGTTTTTTTTTTTATTCTTTCCGTTTATTGAATACACGCGGTATTTCAAAAGAAGATATCAATAGGAATAAGCTCTAAAACCAGTCTGCTGGAGCTGTCAGAGAATAGTTATAGGACAACTTGACCAAAAAGTAAAAACCGAAAAATTTCCTCAACGCGAATATGCAAAAACATTACAGATATTCTTTTAAGACTCCGTTGAAATATTTTAAATAATCACAAAGCAATTTTATTTTTCTAAAAATAAAATTTTTTGTCGCTTGAAAAAGGTTAGACCATATGGTCCAAGAATTTATTTTTAAGTAAAATACTTTGAAATTACATAGCGCAATGCGTATTTTCACTTCCTTAATGATCATACTTACATAAATTTAAAATCTCATTTAATATTGGAAATCATATACCTTAAGATCATTAACACCACAAGTTTGACTTTTTTTGTTCTCGAATGAAACACCCTCACGTACCAAGGGCTCCTCCAGTCTTTGGAAGCAGCTACCTGCGGTTCTCACTGCGGCCTTCTCTTGGCTTATTGCGGCCTCAAGCCAGTAGAACCAGCCATTTTAAAACCTAAGGTTTCATATCAATGAAATCTTGAAAGATTCAATTTTTCACAGCCCCTCCTCTTATTTCAATCGGGGTACTTTTCCACTTGGCACCCGTACAGCCATCCTCCCGTGAATATTATTAACCCTGCATACATTACTTAAAACAGGTACAAATTCCCAACCTACATTGCTTTACTTCTGTGACTTATGACATTTTTTTCTTTTCATTTTTACTAGGTTATGTCATCACTCTTCTAGATTCGTTTAGGAGGTCGCGCCCATCAAACTTGCTTGTCCTATCTCTATCATCGAATTGTTCTGCATGTATAAACCTATTATCAAAATGTCCTTTCATTTAAAAAAAAAAAAAATGCATACTAAACCCCGCATTAAAGAAAAAGGAATTATTAAACGGAGCAAATAAAAATTGAAATCATCAGACTGCAAAGGAAAAAAAAAAAAGACAGATATAATTATCTTGTATAACTTAACATTCCGACCGATCCCTTCCTGTCTCAGTGCCGACTGCCGTCTTTTAAAGTACCCACCCTCGTATCGCTTCGATAAATTTCCATCTTTATTTTTTTCGAATGCACATTTCATTTTAGAAAGGTTCGCACGCATCCCATCCATGCTCATTTAAGTTAATCGAGTCGTGACCGATTGAAAGGAAAGAAGGAGAAAAAAAAAAGAAGAGAAAAAAAAGCTCGTCTGATACTCCTTTGATTGCAAAAGTTGGCGCGGGAAAAAATAATTGGAAAACTCTTGGAAAATTGTAATACTTTGCATTCAGTTTTCATTCTCCCTTCCATCTCTCTATTATATTAAGTCTTACGTAGGTTAAAAGATCGGAGTAATAACTATTTCTTTTATAAAACATAAAATTTTATCCGAGGCTCATTTTTTTTTTTAAATTTTTATATTTGAAGTTGTCAAATTCGATTCTTTTTATAATTTTTAGGACTTCAGGGTCGTCTGAGGGGAAGAATAAAAACTTTTTAGGGTCTTCCTAAATTCAAGAAATTTTTTGGCTTTATTTTTTTGTTTTAAAAATAGTTTTCACAATGATTTATTTAGTTAATTGTACTGTTGACAAATTATTTAAAAATTTGGTCTTCACAAAAATATTTTTGAAAATTTTATTTTCATTTGTCTAACAAATTATTTGAGAATTTTTTCTTGTCATACAAATATTTTCGTAAATTTCTTGTTGAACAAATCTTTTCCAAATTTTCATAGTCGAACAGGTTTTTCCAAGACTAAGACTTGTTTGACTTAGATAACTTAGTCAAACAAGTTTTTTTCAGAATTTTGTTAGTCAAACAAGTTTTTTTCAGAATTTTGTTAGTCAAACAAGTTTTTTTCAGAATTTTGTTAGTCGAACAAGTTCTTTTAAGAATTTACTTACTCGAACAAGTTTTTTTCAGAATTTTGTTAGTCAAACAAGTTTTTATCAGAATTTTGTTAGTCGAACAAGTTTTTGTCAGAATTTTGTTAGTCGAACAAGTTTTTGTCAGAATTTTGTTAGTCGAACAAGCTTTTTTCAGAATTTTGTTAGTCAAACAAGTTTTTTTCAGAATTGTCTCAGTCGAACAACTCTTTTGATAATTTTTTCTTGTCGAACAACTCTTTTGATAATTTTTTCTTGTCGAACAAATCTTTTGATAATTTTTTCTTGTCGAACAAATCTTTTGATAATTTTCTCTTGTCGAACAAATCTTTTGATAATTTTCTCTTGTCGAACAAATCTTTTGATAATTTTCTCTTGTCGAACAAATCTTTTGATAATTTTCTCTTGTCAAGCAAATCTTTTGATAATTTTCTCTTGTCAAGCAAATCTTTTGATAATTTTCTCTTGTCAAACAAATCTTTTGGTAATTTCTTCATATCAACAATTTTTTTAAAAAAAAATCTTGAGAAATAATTTAAACAATTTAGTAAGAGCTGTCGAAATACAAAACTGATCTTCTGCACGCAAACACCCTTCTAATTATTATCATAATTTTTTATGGGGACGCGTCCCCATCTCTAAAAAAAAAATAGAAGGACAACAAAACTTTTACATAAAAGTCGTCACCCTCCCCGAGCATTTCACCCGGAAATAATGAAAGCTAAAATGCTTTAAAAAAATTTTTCTTTCAACAGAATGCACCCTTATCCTCCTACACGCGGATAATGTTGACTGTAAAATTTATGGCTTCCACTAAAAACATTATTGTCAAGAGTGTTATCTTTTTATTGTTGTTATAATAAAAATATAATGATGGAAACGAGAAAAAGAGTCTCTGGGAGTCCGGTTCAAGTGATTTGTTTCTCTTCCCGTCTCGTAAAAAAAAAAAAAGGAAGGGAATAAGAAAATGGCAATGACAAGCCGACGCGGCACATCCACACATACAAAAAAAATCCCATTTCCAATTCGATTAGTACCTTATTTAACCTTTTGAAAACAAGTTTTCATATCAAGGTAATATGTCTGTCTGTCTGTACTTTCGTTTTGAAAACCCTTTTCTCGAAACGTATCGATGGAATAACAATGGTTCGATTATAGTGTCAAAGTAATAATAAACTTTCATAGGTGGCTCAAGAAGTCACTGAAGGAAAGAATGTGCAGTTTCATGCCGAGCCATAAGGGTCACGGATAGAGAAAACGACGAAAACACGATAAAAGGTACAAGAAGAGAAGGGGGGAGGGATCCATAACAAGACATAATAATCATTAATCGAACGCATGTAGGGGGCCTCTCGTTCGATTGCCTATTAACATATTTTAATCATCAATGTTTCGGTGTTTACAAATGGATTTTAAAACACCCCCCGAAAAAAAAAATAGTAATAGTAATAATAAAAGAGCGAAACAGCTGCCGGTTTTATAAATAACAATATTGGCCGAGGTTTTAGTTATTATTGGCAGATCATGTTAGAAGTAAAAAAATATAAGTGTTAATGGTCCGTTTCCGAAGCAGTGGTCATTTTCCAAAGCAGTAACGGCGCCAGGAATTTTTTACGGGAGAAGAGTAGATTTTGCGGATATTAGTACCTAAAGCAGCCGTTAGGCGGCGCTAGTGTCGCTATTAGTTCCAGCGTTATCCACTAGACAGGGCTATTATGACTGTTAGTTCCGTTCATGACCACAGGAAGTTCATCTTGAGGCATTAGTCGGAACTAGCAGCGCTAGTGTCGTTGTTAGTTCCAACCATGGCCGCAGCATGTTCATCTTGAGGCTGTAACTGGAACTAACAGCGCTAGTGTCGCTATTACTTCTAAGGACAGCCGCTGAATGGGGGTTAGTGTCGCTGTTAATTCCAACATCTACCGCTAGACGGGGTTATTATAGCAGTTAATTCCAACGTCGTCCACTGAACGGAGCTAGTATTGCTGTTAGTTTCAACTATGGCCGCACCATGTTCATCTTGAGGCTGTAGCTGGAACTAACAGCGCTAGTGTGTCTGACCGCAGCACGTTTATTTTGAGGCAGTTAGTAGGAATCAGCAGCACTAGCGTCGTTGATCGTTCCAACCGCGGCCGCAGCACGCTCGTCTTGAAGCTGCGGCAAGAACTAACAGCGCTAGAGTCTCTGTTAGTTTCAATCATGAGCGCAGCACGCTCGTCTTGAGGCTGAAACTATCAGAGCTAGTGTCTCTGTTAGTTCTGATCCCGGCCGCAGCACGTTAATCTTGAGCGTTTAGTAGTAATTAGCAGCGCTAGTGTCGTTGTAAGTTCCAACCATGGCCGCAGCATGTTCATCTTGAGGCTGTAACTGGAACTAACAGCGCTAGTGTCACTATTACTTCCAAGGACAGCCGCTGGATGGGGGGTTAGTGTAGCTGTTAGTTTCAACTTCGTCCGCTAGATGGGGTTAGTGTTGCTGTTAGCTCCACCTATGACCACATCAGACTTCTCTAGTGGTCGTGGTTGGAACTAACAGCGGAAACAGAGCCATCTACCAGCAGCCTTTGAAACAATTGGCTCTAGCTTCACTACTGAGGATGATTCCAGGAAAATTTGGGCTTGGCTAACTTTTTTTACAAAAGTATGAGAAGCCTTTCTTTGCTCCCCTCGGAGTCGCTACTCCCATTTTCTCTATATAAAAAAAAAATTTAGCAAGCGTGACATAAGGTAAACGGCATCTAAAAAAAAAATTCCCTTTACGTTTTTTTAATTGCCTTTAAAACAATGGTGTTCATAATGCAAAAGTTGCCCCCCCGTAATAACAAAGTTGATTCTTTTTTTATATATTTTAATGTTTAATTTGACTTTAAATTCATAAATTCATCTCTTGATGTTTTTATAGAGTTATGTTTAACGAAATATCATCTCGTTTTATATCCCTTTCATGATCCATTCATTAAACGAATACATCTACCTGTGTTACTCATCGATTATGAATGCTGGTCCGTAAGAAAATAAATACGTGAAAAGGGGCTTTTTTTTTTGTTACAGCGAAATTCGGTATTCTTCCGCGTTTTGAAATGTGATGATACTATCACGAAATTCTTGTACTACGCGAGAATTGCGCAATTTTTTTTATTGTTGCTATAAGAAATATTCAAAGGAAGATTTTTTTTTTTTTAAAGACTCATGTAAGGATATATTAATCGTGTGATTGTATAAGATTGCTTGTAAATTAAAGGAATGCGTTGCATTTAGATTGGGTAATGTTCCTATCAAGTTTTTGCAGACACAAAGCCTAAAGTTAAGATTGCTTTTAAGCACTAAAAATCGAATTTGGGTTATTGGTCTATTAACATAAATTGATATCGAATGAGAAGAAAACGACCTGCAGCGGTTCCGCGATTGCTTCTGCCATCTAAGACTTTTGCGCACCACATGGTTCCACCAACAATGGTTTCTGAACATTCTGGTGTCCAAATCTTTCGAGTGCAATCAAATTTTTTTTCCTTCAATTTTCTATCAGTTTGATACCTTTGTTCGGTTGTCTTGTCTTCTAAATTAATCAATTTCTGAATTCACACTAATTTGAGGAACCATAACGTTGGTGTAGGGGAGTGGCGCTCCCAGTGGTTTTCCACTGCAATCAGCCAAGTGGAGTGCGGCAGCTGGAACTTCAGTACCGGTTCTAGGCGGAGATCAGTAAGATCGGAACGGCTGCAATCTGGGTACTTGGCCGCGGGATGGCAACGGCGTCAGTACAGCGGTGCAGAAGGCAAGAGGGACACCTCAAAATGATGTCCCTCAAAATGATGAATGTTCACCACAAGGTAGCTACGTTCGATTCCTTCTTGAACGAGGCAAACTGCGCAATCTTACAGAAGAGATGACTGGGTTAACCGTAGAGGAGATATTCCGCAAGGCCGGCGAAAGATTTAACGAGCTCGTCGGATCGATCGCCTTAGTTCGTGTGCAAACAGGGCACTCAAAGAAGAAGAACGTTCTCAAAAGCTCTAGACTGCAGAAGCAATAACAGAAACAAGCCAGATCTGTTATTTAGCCCTTGAAACTAAATTTTATGATCGGCTAACTGGCGCAAATTTCATTGAAGGCTACAAAATAAATCTTTAAAATTTTAAAATGAGCCAAACTGTCCGCTCTTGAAAACACAATACCATTAATTACACACTCCACCCTTCTCCTTATCTTTTTCGCTTCAATTATAATCTGTCGAAAATCGCTCTCTACATTTTAAACAACCACGGCGTATTAACCACCCCATCGCTAATCTCATAATCATACTTGTCCGATGATTTAACCAAAGACTCTCTACGAAGGGTTGCTCTCGTCAAATCGTCTAAGAGAACAAGAATGGAAAAAAAAAATAGGGGGATGACAGAAACTCCTGGGGTTTCGAGTAATAATCCCTTCAAGTTGGTGACATGGTGACATACGCACACACGTACACACCATACAATCAAAACACATGTGGATTTCCCTTAAGATCCTCCAATAAGGATCCACCATGGGCGGAGTTTTGTGAATTTCATTTTGTTAAAACCAAAAAAATATAAATTTTGATCCAACAGGTGCAGCCAAAAAAAAAAAAAACAGAAAAAGCAGCAGGGAAAAAAATAAGATTTTTAATTTCGATAAATATTTTCAACTCATGTTTCTAATCGAGATGATTAGAAATTCAATGATAGTACGAGCTTCACATATCAAACAGCTTCTTACAGGTGAATTTTTTTTAAGGAAATAAAAATTGCATTATTCAGTTCGATCGATATTTCTGTTTTGCATAAAAAAAATTTTAAACACAAAACATAACGACTTATCTATGCGAATTTTATAAAGAATTCATTCCTTCGGAATAAATTTCGAACGTCGCGCGGTTCGAAAACCCCTTTAACTGAAATCAAGTGGAAATGATAAGAATCGACATGGTGCAGACAACGTTTAAAGCTTCGGGGAAAAAAAAAAGATTTCACCCAAAGCTTCGAGTTGATTTAAAACGGGCGGATGAGGATTTTTTTCCCGAAAAACCCCTATGGTGGAATGTGATCGTTAAAACGAGTCATCACTCATAAGCACGTTCGGAGGATGAACAAGAGAAAAGAAAAAGAGAGAAAGGTCGAAGAGATTAAATGATGATAAATCTAAGTCAGATTTCATCCAACAGAGCTTTCTCGGCATTTTTGTAATTAATCAAATAAAAGAAAAAAAGCAAAAACAAAAAAAAATCAGGCTCGAAATTTTCGTTTTTTTTTATCGACACAGGAAATGCGTGGATTACTCGCATAATAAATACACACCCTGTATAATAACTCATTTTAAATTTTCGGATAAAAACTAAATGGGTAGCAATAACTTTCAAAGTAATAAGACATAACTTCTCCCTCGGCCCTCCTTGCCTCCCCGCGTTAAAAAAAAACCGTACGTTTTTACGACTGTGAATCATGATATAAAACCCAGTAAATTGGTTTCCATAGCAATGTAAACTCGGATATTATTCACAAAGGAGAGCAAAATTATATAAGATTTTTTTTAAACTTCTCCCCGATTTGTTTTATTTGTAACGTATACATACTTCAGTAGTACCTCCCTCCTCCCACCCTCCCCCGCCACTTCAAAGAAGCAAAGGCGTAGAGAAAACGTTTCTTGCTAAAAGTTCTGTAAGGGTAGTCAGCTTTCTCTGAATGTTTCAAAAAACGCCTTGCTCTGCCTGCGAACGTCTATGGAAAATTTACACACTCTGTGGCTAGTCTGTAAGCTCTCTCTGCCCTCATTTAGTCTGTTTGCGCTTTGTGCTCTCGTTAATTGGTCTGTTTACGCTCTGCGCTCTCGCTAATTGGTTTGTTTGCGCTCTGCATTCCCAGTAAACGGTCTGTATGCGCTCTGCATTCCCAGTAAACGGTCTGTATGCGCTCTGCGCTCCCAATTAATGACCTGTACGCGCTCTGCGCTCTCAAATAATGACCTGTGTGCGCTCTGCGCTCCCAATTAATGACCTGTGTGAGCTCTGCGCTCCCAATTAATGACCTGTACGCGCACTGCGCTCTCAAATAATGACCTGCGTGCGCTCTGCGCTCTTGTTTAATTGTCTGTGTGCGCTCTGCGCTCTTGTTTAATTGTCTGTATGTGCTATGCGCTCTCAGATAACGGTCTGTATGCGCTCTCCAATATCAACCTGGTCACTACGCGATCTGCACTCTTCCTTATCGGTCTGTTGATACCATCTACGCTCTCAGCGCAGCGCTCTGACGGTCTGTATGCGCTCTGCGCTATCAGTTAACAGTCTGCATGAGCTCTGGGCTCTCAACAAATGATCTGTATGCGCTCTCCGCTCTTTTTTCATTGTCTGTATTGGCTTTGCGCTCTTGTTTTTTGGACTTTGTGCGCTCTGCGCTCTCAGATAACGATCTGTAAGCGCTCTCCAATTTCTGCCTAGTCTATACGCGCTCTGCATTCTCAATAAATGATCTTGATACCATCCGCGCTCTCAGCGCAACGCTCTGACGGTCTGTATGCGCTCTGCGCTCTCAATTAACAGTCTGTATGCGCTCTGCGCTCTCAATTAACAGTCTGTATGCGCTCTGCGCTCTCAATAAACGGTCTGTACGCGCTCTGCGTTGCCACTTAACTGTCTTTATGCGCCCTGCGCTTTCAGTTAACAGTCTGTATGCGCTCTGCGCTCTCAGTTAACAGTCTGTATGCGCTCTGCGCTCTTCATGAATAGTCTGTACTCTTTGCGAATGATCTTTATGTGCTCCGGGTTTCCTTTGAATAATCTTTAAGCGCTCTACAGCTTTCGTGGACGGTTTGTAGGCGCTCTGCGCTCTTTACAAAAAGCTTCAATCCACCTGAATCCCCCCAGAGCTACGCCTATACTCCCAAAACCATAAATTTTAATATTAAAAAAAAAAGAAAAGACACTTTATGTAAGTTACATTTTGCATGTTGTGAATGCGTTAAACGCGGACACGACATAAACAGATTTGAGCTGAGATAACACCCGTAGTCGGTTTTCAATTTAGGAAAAAAAAAAGGTTGTGTCTCTAAGGGTGTGAATGTCGAACACCCCTCCTTGAATACCGGAAAAAATAATTGAATTTTGATTAATTACTGTTTACAAGTTGTACTGAAATAATTAAGGGGAGACTCGACGACTTTTTTCCTCTCTCTCTCTTTTAAATTTAAATCTTTTTTTTTTTTCGTTTCGGGTTTTTGACTCCACGCTTTTTTGTTACGTCGGTTTTGCCTTCTGAAAGTGACAATATCTTTTTTGATGACATGATAAATACTCTTCTCGGATTTCGAGGATTTTTTTTTGTTAGTTTTTAAAAACATTTGTTAATAGTTAAGAGCATTTGTTTTAAGAAATTAGGCAAGATGGAAATTTTGCCTATTATCTGACCTCATTGCGATAAAATTTTTAATCCAGAAAAAGAAAGTCAAACACGGACAGGCTGAAAAGACTCAAACCATAATAAAATTTATAATGACATGAAACGCTAATAATTTTAAAGCAAAAAAAAAAGACTAAGCATACAAAGGTATATACGCCGAGCGGGAAGCGGAGGAGAGAAAGAGAGAAAAGTCATTGTTGATTGAGGAACAATTAACATAAGGAAAAGACAGGACCGGCATTGTGAAAATGTATATAAGATTGATCCGTTTTTGAAAAAGGCTTTTTGAAGTTTTTAAAGGCTGTAGAATCATTTATCAATGGTATAATTCTCATTGTAAACGTGGCAGGGATGTCACGAGTTTCATTTTGGATAACCCTTGCTTCGTTCTGAAATTAATTGTGCTAGATGATTTGTGAATTTTTACTTAGTAAAAAAAAAACCTGCAATATTCTCCTTTTTTTCTTTTTAATCACGAAATATTTTAATTTCCAGCGGAAAAGGGAATAACGCGGAACCATAATTTTATTCGGGGGGCAAAAAAAAAAAAAACATAGGAGAGAGGCAATTTTTAAACCCTTCGAGACCGATCCGTTACGCGTTTTTTGAATTATGCCCTCTTTTTCCTTATCTCGCAGAGGAGCAATAAAAATTCGTAAATCTTGTGATTTACGGTTAGATTTTAATTGCGCTCCGAAAAAAAAAAAGAACCTTTTTCTTAAAAAGAGAAAAAAAAATCAACGCGGAGATATCGGAAGATGTGCTGACCAAAATGGACTTTGAAGAGTAAACAGAATGCAAATCGGGGTCGGCGGATTCTTTTTTTTTCCGCTTTATAGGAAAAACTCGGGGAATCGGGAAAAAAAAGGGGAGGAAAAAAATTTTTTTCCGCGGACTTATTATGAAATATCTCTACCCGTGAAAAGTGACTTAATAACAAAATGTAGAGATGTTTCCTCTGTTGACCGATGTAATTTTGCTAAGTGATTAATTTCAAATCAAATATTTGCATCTCGTTTGCTTGTTTTTTAAAGTCAGCGTTTCTTTTTCCATCTCGAGACTTTTTTGGTTTTTTTTTTTATGAAAAATTTGTTCAGGAAATATTCTAGGAAATGAAATGTTTTGAGAATTTTGCTGCCTTGCAAGTATTGAAAGGATTTTTTAAAATGGAGAAGTTTATTGAAAGACAGTCCTAGAGAAGAGGGAGGAGGGGGAGGAGGCCTGAGTCTTAGTAAAAATTTCGCTGATTTTTTTCCTAGCAATAAATTTGAATAATTTAGCTAGGCTGATAATTTACGTTTAAGCAAAGACAGTAAACGTTCCAGCAAAGACAATGGACGCTCAAGCAAAGATAATGGACGCTTAAGCAAAGATAATGGACGCTTAAGCAAAGACAATGGACGCTCAAGCAAAGACAATGGACGCTTAAGCAAAGATAATGGACGCTCAAGCAAATATAGTGAGCGCTCAAGCAAAGACAATGAAAGCTTAAGCAAAGACAATGGACGCTCAAGCAAAGACAATGGACCCTTAAGCAAAGATAGTGGACGCTCAAGCAAATATAGTGAGCGCTCAAGCAAAGACAATGGACGCTTAAGCTAAGATAATGGACGCTCAAGCAAAGATAATGGACGCTTAAGCAAAGACAATGAAACCTTAAGCAAAGACAATGGACGCTTCAGCAAAGACAATGGACGCTTCAGCAAAGACAATGGACGCTTCAGCAAAGACAATGGACGCTTAAGCAAAGACAATGGACGCTTCAGCAAAGATAATGGACGCTTCAGCAAAGATAGTGGAAGCTTCAGCAAAGATAATAGACGCTTAAGCAAAGCTACTGGCCAAATTCAGGCCAGTTTCAGTAAATTTTTTGCTCTTCTCGAAACTAAGCAACAAAGCCAAAGCTGCAACGCTACTAGTAGAGAATTTTATGCAGCTCTAAAGCTGCAGATTCTCCAGAGCCAAAGTAACAATAATTTTTTTAACTTTTGCACAACTCAAGGCGGTAAAAATATTTTTTATAAAAAAAAATGTTGATCCCTCATATAAAATCAATACAGTTCACACTTGAGCACGACAAAAGAGTCTCTTAAAAACCGAAAGTAATTCCCAATGTAACAGCTAAAATCAAATCTCTCAGCTACGGAATTATTTTTGATTTTATTAGGAGCGTATATAAGAGATACGCGTCAAAATCAAAAAGTGTGTGAAGTATAAAAACCCCACATGTCATCATCGCCTCAACTCCTCCCCGATTCTTTTCTCTTTATGTCTTTTCTCCCTTCTCCCCCCTTCTAGTGCCTTAGTACTTGCTTACTGGGTGAAATTATAATCAAAAGGATCGTTCAAGTATTCCTCTTTGAAATCGGAAAACCGGAAACGGAAACGTTCAGTTTTTTAAAAATCCCTACTTTCATGGAATCCTTCTTCTTCTTTTTTTTTTTACAAAAGAAAAAAAAATGGGTGTATAAAAGAAGAAACAGACAATGATTGTCATGACTTGCATATTTAAAACAGAAAACTACAGTAGTAATAAACATATTCATAAAATTATGGCATTAGTACATAACTACGCATAAAAAAGCACGACTCCTGTATATATGTGTTTGTTCCTTTTTTAATGGCGCTGTAAAATTAACGTTTAAGCCGCGTTAAAACGACTTAGAATGGATTTTTTCCGTTTTAGGAGGAAAATCTTAAGAGAGAGAAAAAACAGGAAATCGAATTAAGTCAAAAGCGTTCTGGTTTTATTCAGAATCATTTTTTTTTTCTAATATTTTCGACGTGAAGAGTTAGGTTGGGGAGGGGGCGATGGGGGTAGTTGTCCCAGTGTATTCAAGGAAAAAACGTCAGCCAAGATTTTAAAAAACAGGAAAAATTGTAAAATATTTCTTGGGCGCTGAAAAAATTTTTGAAGTGGCTAAAAAAATTGTAAAAAATTTTGCGCTCAAGAAAAAATTGTGAAACATAATTGGGCTTGAAAAAAAATGTAAAAAAAATTTTGGGCTTGAAAAAAAAATGTAAAAAAAATTTTTGGGCTTGAAAAAAAATGTAAAAAAAATTGTTGGGCTTGAAAAAAAAATGTAAAAATAATTTTTGGGCTTGAAAAAAAAAGTAAAAAAAATTTTGGGCTTGAAAAAAAATGTAAAAAAAATTTTTTGGGCTTGAAAAAAAAAGTAAAAAAATTTTTGGGCTCGGAAAAAAATTGTAAAAAATTTTTTGAACCCTGCGAAAAATTAGAAAAATTCTCAACATGGCCAAAAAAGATTTAAAAAAATTTTTCGATCCTGGGAAAATAGAAAAAAAATTTTTTAACTGTTTATTTCTTTTAAAAAAAAACTAAAAAAATTGTCCAAATAAAGAAGAAAATTGATTGTTTTTCTCACCATAGCTCTCAAAATTCTATTTCCTTTAAAGTCGTTTGAGTTTTCTCAGGAAAGGGCCAAAAGAAATCAGGAGGCTTATTTTGGAGATCGTACAGAAAAAATTTAAAGCTACCATTAAATTTCAGTAAATCACCACCAGAATAAATCACTCATTAACGGGATAGCGAAAAAAAAAAACAAACAAAGAGCGCAAAATATAATACAAACCACATTCCGTATCTTTTAAAAAAAAAGCTACGAAAAAAAAATCCATAATAAATGAGACTTAAAAACCCATAAATAACGCTTTTGTACAAAACGCGAAAGAATGAATAAAAAAAAAAAAATAAAGAATCTAGAAACCGAATCGGAAGACTTTACAAATCAGGTAAGAAGAGAGGGGGAGGGGAGCAAGAAGAAGATGGGAAGGGAAAGCTAAGAAGATTTTCAGATAATACAGAAGATTGTGTATTAATGTTACCTCCCAGGAAGTTTGTTTTCAGTGAGTAAAGCAAAGAGACGCCTCCGGTTGGGTCCCACGGGGAGCTACAAGCTAATACAAGCTACAACCAGCAACTTTTCGAAACCGGTACGACGGATATATCGGTAACTATGCTATTTATCAAATTTAGAAAAAAAGAAATTGTCATTGTAGCATGTATCGAAAAATAAGAATCACGTTTTCTTATTTCATGAATCGTCATTGGCAGGTATGATTTTTTTTTTAGAAAAACTCCACTAGAGAGACAAATTTCACAACCTGTGGAAAACCGGGTTTCATTCTTTTTTTATTTTCATGGTCTCGGGGATTCATTTACTTGACGTCACACCAAATTAAGGATCCGACTGAAAATGAATGACGAAATACAAGGAATTCGACTCGACCAAATCAAAAAAGATATGCTTTTTTAAAAAAAAAAAAAAAATCGATCAAACCCCAGCTGGTCCAGTTAATGGAATAAATCGAGTCTATCGATTCGTTAATTTAACGCTTTTTAAATGACATTTCGCACTTGGATCATTGTTGAAGGTTTAGACCTGCAAGATTTTATTTTTTTTTTTAAAAAACGTTGCCAAGTTTTGTTTGAAAAATTGGACGGCTCTGAATTGGAATATTGTTAGGGACAAACCTTTCCGGCAATAATTGCCAAAAAAAACATCACAGGTGAATCAATCAAATACGCGGGGAGCATATGAGTTTTTTCAAAAATATCCGATGACAAATTTGAAAAAAAAAAAAAAAGAAACAACGTTAAAAGCTCGTCTGGTTCCTCGGACACGTAACGGGGAAATCCCTTCATTTAAAAATTTTTCCCTGTGTATTTTGGTTTGTTCGATAAGTGCTAATCGCTGACGGGCTATTTATTCCACAGAGTTTTTTTTTTTTAAAATATAAATCCTTTGTTTGGAATAGCAATACGCGGAGAGGAAAAAAAAATAGGAGCAGCTTATATAATACGGAATCCCTTGTGTGCTCTGGTATTATTACTTTATCTCGCTAATAACTACCTCCCGAAGTCGCTTCCTTAGGGACATTCGCGCATGACACATAACAACTTTTTTTTCTAAAAAAAAATACGAAGCAACTTTTTTAATTCACTTTTTTTAAACTTTTTTAATTTTTAGAGGAGATTAAGTAGAGAAATAAAATAACATACGAAGTTCCTCATGAGGTGAATGAAGGTGAGGTTAAATTTTTTTGTCAAAATCTTGGGTCTGTATTCTGTTAATCTGGCCGTAATGCTCCTAATCCTTCCTTGTCACTTTCCCTCTCTTTCGTCACTTTCCCTCCCTCTCGCCACTTTCCCTCCCTCTCGCCACTCTCCCTCCCTCTCGCCACTCTCCCTCCCTCTCGCCACTCTCCCTCCCTCTCGCAACTTTCCCTCCCCCGCCACTTTACTTCCCTCTCGTCGCAAAATTACCAAATCTTAACTTCTAATTTACAAGTTCACTTTTTTCTTATTTGGCTTATAAATATTTAATTAATTTTTTTTTTCATTGCATCTCCTTAAATGGAATTTTAAAACTTTTATAGGATGTTCAGCTTTGATTGTAAGCTTGCTCTGATTTATTTTTCCACTAAGCATTAGAAATTTTTTTTGCTTTTCCCTCAATTGATGTTACTACAGGGGAAACCGTTAATTCACCGTAACGGAGGAAATGAAAAGAATCGAGTAATTAAATAAGGAAAAGTTTTTTTTTCTCCTTTTCTTATATTTTTTTTCCTTCTTTCATTTCTTTTAATTTGATCAAATGGGTTGGTTATCATGGACGTCTTGTTACTTCGTCGAAAGTAATCAGCAGGTTACGTTATGAATTTTAAAAAACAAAAAGTTAAAAAAAAAATTAAGTTCATTCAAATTGTAAAAAAATATTTTAATCACAATAAAATTTATAAAAAAATTAGTGAAACATCATTTAATCAAGGAAATAAATTGTAGTCAAGAAGATTTAGTGAAAAAATTCGCAGTCAAGAAGATTTAGTAAAAAAAAAGTAGTCAAGAAAATTTAGTGAAAAATTTGTAGTCAAAAAGATTAAGTGAAAAAACTGGTAGTCAAAAGGATTTAGTGAAAAAATTTGTGGTCAAGAAGATTTCGTGAAAAAATTTGTAGTCAAGAAAATTTAGGGAAAAAATTTGTAGTCAAGAAAATTTAGGGAAAAAATTTGTAGTCAAGAAAATTTAGGGAAAAAATTTGTAGTCAAGAAAATTTAGGGAAAAAATTTGTAGTCAAGAAAATTTAGGGAAAAAATTTGTTGTCAAAAAATATTTAGGTAGTAAAAAAATCTGTGGTCAAGTAGATTAAATGAAAAAATTTGTAGTCAAGAAGATTTAGTCAAAAAATTGTAGTCAAGAAAATTTAGTGAAAAATTCGCAGTCAAGAAGATTTAGTAAAAAAAATTGTAGTCAAGAAAATTTAGTAAAAAAATTTGTAGTCAAAAAGATTAAGTGAAAAAACTTGTAGTCAAAAGGATTTAGTGAAAAAATTTGTTGTCAAGAACATTAAATGAAAAAATTTGTAGTCAAGAAGATTTAGTCAAAAATTTAGAAGATTTAGTCAAAAATTTGTGGTGAAGAAGGTTTAATAAAAAGATTGGTGGCCAAGAAGATGAAGTGAAAAAACTTGTAGTCAAGAATATTAAATGAAAAAATTTGTGGTCAAGAAGATTTAGTGAAAAAATTCATAGTCAAGAAGATTTAGTGAAAAAAATTGTAGTAAAAAAAGATTAAGTGAAAAAATTTGTAGTCAAGAAGATTTAATCAAAAATTTAGAAGATTTAGTTAGTCAAAAATTTATAGTCAAGAAGATTTAGTGAAAAATTTGTAGTCAAGAAGCTTTCATATAGTCAACAAATTTTAGAAAAAATCTACAAATCAAAAAATTACTTAACTACCAGCCCTAACCTCGTAAAAATGGGATACGTACAATGAAAATAAAAAATTAATTAGATTACGTATTCAATTAGTAAAATCTTTTTTTTGTGTTGCGATTCGAAAATTCACATTCGTTAAGAAGAAAGGGGGCCCATTAATTAAATATTATTAATTGTATCCAACTGTCATTTCTCGTAGTTAGTAGGATGATGTACGCATACATATAATGTCCGTTCATCAATCAAGTTAAATAAAATAGTGTGAAAATCGTAATGTTTCTTTTTTTTTTTTCGGACTACTTTCTCATACGTATTTAAAAGGGAGTCGTCTTAATCGATCCGGTTTTTTTTTCATCTTCGCCGTCGATTTTTCTATTTAATTTTCAATTTTAGTCAGTTTAAAACATTGAATGAAGCTTCCTCTTTTGTTATCGTGTAAAAACGGTACTTCATACGGGGCTTTTCTTTTTTTTTTTTAATTAATAAATTACTAATCACGATTAAATTATGGCTATTATTGTTTATCCCCTTGCAAATTATACGGATCATTGTAAGCTAATCAATCATTGATAATTAAACAAATGAATGTATGAAGTTTGTTTTGAAGCTTAGTTATTTCTTTTTAGATGTTTATTAATTCATAGAATAAATCAGAGATACCGTGAGGCGTGAACAAGAATGTGCATATTAATTTAAGAAAGAAACGCGTGAATCACTTAACGCTTGTTTTTTTTTCTTTCTTTTTCGAAATTCAGCGTGTCAGCAATTTAATTTTTTGTCGGTCGATTTTGAGAAAAATTTGTTCGATTCAGTGGTGAACGCAAGACAAGACAAGAAATGCACAGTTCTTGTTCTTGTCTTGCAAAACGTAGCTTTTATTCTTGTCTCGTCTTGGAATAGAGTCTTGCATTTTTGAAGCAAAAAAATGCAAAAAGGCAAGACTTTTCTCGTCTTGCCTTTAAAAAAATCTAGACTTGTCTCGTAATTTGCAAGGCAAGACCACTGATTGCATGATGTCAACCAAGTCGGCTGGTGCTGGATAATCAGTTGACCAAACTTTTAGGAGGCTGAAAGCAGAGAGTAGGTGGCCATTTTCACGATATCCTAATAGTGAAATATGCGCATAAATCAACGCATCAGGCTTTAGCTATTTTTTTCAAAAATCCCACAAATCCTTTTTTTTATCCCTTTAACTGTGACCGCTTCAGAAAAATTTTTGTTAAGAAAGAACTCCCAAAAAAAATTTAAAGAATAGATGTCACGATTTACAAAACGGATGAAAGAAGATTATAAGGAACTTTGCGCGAAAGAGAGATAGATTAGGAGAAGGAAAAAAAAAAATAGAATCCAATTAAGTGTTGCAGCGAATCCATTACGGGTTTGGCACGGTGTTAAATAGATTAAGGCCGCAGACATGTTAAAACCTATGCAAAAGCATAAATACGTCAACCTCGTCACTACAATCTTTTTTTTTTAAAAAAAAATATATAATATAATTATAAATTATATTTTTTCGCCCTCTTCGCGCTTGTAATGTATTCTTTTTTTTTTTTTTTCTTCTCCCGACCCGAAGATTGCCGAAGGTGTTGAAATCCGGTACGTCATTCATGATCAGGTTGCGCGTTGGAATCGAAACATCGTTAAAATTATCCGAGATGGCATTTTTTTCCCTTAAATCTCTTGTTTCTTTTTCTGGAAACATTCCCGCCATTTTGATTTATTATACAATGACACATAATTACGATGTACGGAACGTATGTATGTGCGTCTCGAGTTGTAACGGGCTTGCGTCGAAAGTTAAGTTGTTTACATTATGGGAGATACCGGTTTGTGCCGTTGAATTTTTCTGCTCAATTAAAGGTTCACTTTATGGAAAATGTGCGCGAGTATATGGCAAAAGTTGCCCGTGAGCCGTAAACTAGCGATTTTCTCTGAATAATAATTCATATTTTTTTTTTTTACTTTGTGGTGTCAATGTCAACCTGTAATTGATGTTAAATATTTTTGCCTTTTGCGAGAGACCATGCTTATTTTCTATTTTTAAGTTCAATGGGTGTTTTCATTCGGAGAATGCGGTGATTTTTATTGTTTAGCCAGTGGCGGGCTGGAAAAACTTTAACTAGCCATGTTAAGAGTCTTAGCAATATAGGCTTGATACTGACTGGCCAACCGAAAAAAATCCAGGCGCACCCTTTGAATAAAAGAGCCCTACTGCTTTTTTAATTTTTAAAAATAGGATTGAAATATTTGGTTCAACAGATGTAATTTTTTTGAATTATTGGACTGATTTTTTTCACAGGGTGCGGGAAAAACTTTAGAAGCGACAATCTAATGAGACTACAAAACTCCAGTAAAGCGGTTTCTATTAATTCACTAAAAAAAAATTTGGTTCGAATTTTAAGAAGACGGGGTGAACTATTGACTAGTCCATAAGTGCCCTGTCTTCTTAGAATTCGGGTAAAAATTTTTTATTTAAAAAACCAAAATTCCGGGAAGTTGTTGCATTTTTCCGCTTTGTTCTCAATTTTTATTCCAAAAATACATAAAATTTCGGGCAAAAAAAGTTACATCTGCTTTTGTTTGAGGGGCCGACCGGGATTTTTTTTGGTGGCCTGGTGAACTGACAACTAAAGACACAAGCTAAAAGGTTTGGTTGGGGCTTTTAACAATTTGCACTGATTCAGTTTACCCCTGTAGCCGCCACCCGACTACAGATTGGACTGCTGGCAGTCTGCTTACTAAAAAGATGGAAAGGCACGTGGCAGTCGTCGGCATTTTTTGATTCATCCTTGAGAATATTCAAACACTTACCTAAAAAGAAAGAAAAAAATTATTAGTTCATAAAATTTAAAAAATTTTTTTTTTTGACAAAAAAATTTTTTTACTACTTTTTGTGGCCGGAAAAATTTTAGATAAAAATTATCAAGCATTGTCAATTGATTATTTACCCTTAAAAAAAAAAAATTATCTCTCTCTCTTTTTTATTTACCAAAAAAAAAAAAACTCATTCAAAGGTGCTAAAAACTAAAAAGGTTATCCAAAGCCATAAATCCCAAAAAAGGAAATATAAAAGACCTCGGAGACGTTTCTGAAAATTTTTCAAGATACAAAGTTAGACATTTAACTTAACTCCGGGGGCACGACAAACCGAGAAAGAAAAAAACAGAGAAAAAGCAAGCAAACGAAAAAAAAACAAAAACTTACAACAAAACCAAAACAATATTGTCGATAACAGCAAATTTTTGTTCTTTTCAATTATTTCCTTGTTGCTGTTTTTATTTCCCCCCCCTTCCCAACTACCCTGGGAAAACTACCCTGCTTTTTTTTCCTTTCACGTTTTAACCTTACAACGTTTTATCGTCCTACAGAAATTTTTTGTTATCTCGATGACAATTTCTATCTCTTTATATTTCCATTACGTCTGCGCAGGTTTTTATTTACGATCAAATTAAAAACTTTTAAGTCTGATCTGATATCAGCGACGTCTTTATTACCCCATTCGAAAATTTTACAAAATCCGAAAATTCGATTTCCGGTTAATCATTCATTCCCCTCTTTGCGTCTTTTTAAAAAAAAATTTTTGAAATACTCTAGACAAAAATATCGAGTTAAAGTCACAGAGGGCAGCGACAATTAGCTCGATACGAAAAGGAAACAAATAACCCGAGCTTCGATTTTGGCTGCCAAATCAAACACTTAACCGATTCACGAGCTTTCGCATTCCAAACTAAAAAATTTCAACAATATCCCCCCCCCCCCCCCCCAAAAAAAAAATAAAATCTAATAAACTTTTTTACGTCATCGTCTAAATATCGTTTTATTAAAAAAAAATGATTATTTACGATTTAATTATGGACACCTCGGACAAAAACTGCATAAATGGCGTTAAACTAGGCGCAACCATCAAGGTTGAGAGGAGACGCGAGAGAAGAATTAAAACAGGTTTTTTTTTTTCCGTAGTTACCGAAGGCATGACAAATCGATCAGCCAATAACTATGATATGACAGAGTTGAAATCCAAAGGGAGCTCTTTTTGAAATTTTTTTTTTTGCCTTCCTCCCCTTCGGGGACGATATCGATTTGCCTACGCCAATGAAAGATAAATTAACAATGCTATATGTGAAACGCCGTTAAACGATTTAAATCATTCCCTAAACACCTATCATTAAAAATTTTTCGCCCGTTTGATAAAGAGAGTTTATTCCGGTTTGAGGAAAATTTTGGCGCAGAAATTTTTTAACTAGCGTGAGTTTTGTTTTAAAAATCTGGCTCTTCCAAAGGGCGCAAGCAAGGAAAACCTAAACGGGGCTACAGAGCTCCTTTTAAAATTTTTATTTCCATTGAAAAAAAAATTCGCCCGAATTGTAAGAAGACCGAGACAACTATTAAAAAGTCCATAAGAGTCCCGTCTTCTTAGAATGCGGAACGAATTTTTTTATTGAAAAACTGGAAAACACAAGAGGAAGAGAGTCCACCGGGATTTTTTTTTCAGTAAGCCAGAAGGCCAGTCTGGGTCTGTGTGGCAATTTCTGCAAATTTGTTGACTTCGATTCCCTCCTTACTCTTCCCCTTTATTTCTTTTAACCCCGTCATAATTTCCTTTTTTCTATTACGGAAACGGAAAGAAACAAAACCTCCCCCGTCACGGACGTGCTTCCGTCATTTCGAAAGCTACGTCGATAATTATTTTCGGAGTTCAATAAATAGACGATAATCAATTTTAAAAAAAATGTCCGGGTTGCGTGTGGGCCCTCATATAAATACGTAAAATGATTGAAACGTAGACGGAGCGAATCATTTTTCGGTTTCGGAATTCAACTTTAAAACTTTTTAAATACGGATCTCGAACACAGTCGATTTGATTTTTATCGAAACGTATCCGATATTTTTCTACAGATTTTTATTTAAAATTGCACAATTCCATTCGGAGAGAGAGAGAGAGAAACATAAGCTAGTTGTATATGGTTAAAAAACATACACCGACGCTTCTTATAAAATCGAACAGATTTACAGCTGTAATTTGTTACTTGTAAGGTACGGCCATTTAAATTTTTAAAAGGAGGTATTAAAGGTGATTATTACTAAAGCTCTTTCGGATCTTTAAGTATAAATATTTTCTTTTTATGATTTTTCAGGGCAAAACCACTTTATTGGATGAATGTGTGAAAACGATTTTGGTCTGGACAAGGGCCTGTTTTATGGATTTTTATGCTACAGCCTTACAGGGGCCGAAACTAGGCTTGAAATTCAGGTCATTCGTTTTTGCCTGCAGGGTGCAGGGCACAGACAAAAATTGGGTGCCAGAAAATGCCAGGCCCAGATTCCAGAAAATATGTTGACCAATTTTTCAAATTTAAGGTCAGCAATTTAAATAAATCGTCAGTAAAAAAATAGAAGTTAGTAATTCAAAGATCTTCCGGCTAGATGGCGCTATAAGATTCTAAAATGGCTGCTATAAGCTCCATCTAGTGGCAATGGCCGACGATACTTGAGCGAGCTATCTAGAGGCTGGGGGTGGAATTAACGCGACACTAGCGACGCCTAGCTGCTGTTCTGGAAATAATAGCGACCACAGCGCCATCTACTGGGTCGAGAAAAAATAGTTTCTACTGTGAGAGAAATATTGGCCAAAATTTTAGTTGACTTTTCGGTGTTTCTAAAAAAAAAGAGCAAAGTTTTTTTTTTATTAATTTCACATCTCAGTTTAAAAATCGATAAAAAAATAAAAAATGGGACTGAAAAGAATATCGAAAAAATGGATTGGAATCTGTTTCGAAAGGGATAATGGTAGAAAAAGGGGGGGCAGGGAGAGTTTAGTGAAAAAAAGTTGGACGTGGACACTGCATAAATCATGTCGGAACATAAATCATTTCCGGGAAAAACTTTTAATACAATTATTAATAAAAAAAAAGTTTGTAGGTTATTCGGTGAAAAGAAGATGAGCATTTTTTTTCCCCCCTAGTCTTAAGATCAGTTAGTCAGATTTTGAAAAAAGGAGGCATTTATTTTGCAGAGAATTTTTTTTTTGAAAAAAGATGGAGGTCGCACTTTAGTTATTTTATAATTAAATTCATACTAAGCCAATTAAATTTGGATAATGGAAATAGTTTAGGCCAACCTGGGGACAAATAAAAGCTCACCAAATTTTTCTTACCGAGCGAGAAAGTTAGTACAAGAAATGTCCGCGCCCTCACTGTACTCCCACCCTCAACTTTTTAAAAACCTTTGATGTTCGCATAGTTCAAACAACGCAATCCGAATACCAAAAGCATCGAAGAGTTAAAAAAAAAATGAAAATGTTTGTCGTTTGAGCTTTCGATACCTTTAATAGCCTTTTTCTCACTTGGAAAGTATCCTCCCCACGCCTGGAAAAGCTCTAAATATCCATTATCGAGTTTCGTTTGCATCCTTCATTCTCCGGCTAATTTTCCTCGTCTTTTTCATTTTATTTTATCTCATCCTATCGTTTTGCGTGACTTTTTCGGCATCGACGGAATCAGTTTTTGATGGATTCCGGACTCTTTACATCCTCTTTTCCTAAATCCGATATATAAAGGACGAGGCAGAGCAAAGTAAAAAAAAAAAGAAAAAGGATACATGCATGGACTTTTAAAAGACAGATAAGGCAAAAACCTCTTTCTTTCCGGTGTTCGGTAATCGACCCTATAAACTCCACAACCAAGTCTTTACGATTGCTTCTGATCACATTTTCAAAGCTCTTTGCTTTTTTCCTTTCATTTCTAAAATCTGATTTATTTTTGTTCCTTTTAAGAAAATTTTTTCTTCTCGGGTTCAGGCCCGGGTTGGCCCCTCATCAAATCGAAGATAAAATTTTTTTTGATACAACTTTCTAAAATGTCAGTTTTTAAATAAAAATTTTTTTACTGGAATTCTACGAAGAAAGGGCTCTTATGGACTTGTCAATACTTCACCCCGTCTTCTTAGAATGCGAGTCAAATCTTTTTTTTGTAGTTAACCTAAAGCTCAACTTCCGGTATTTTTCCCCCCGCTCTCAGAAATTCCCAGTCCGCACCTTCTCGTGTTTACATTCTCTGATATCTTAAATTGATTATAAGAAAAAAATCTCTCCTCATCAAAAAAGGACAAATTTCGTGATTTAGTTTCGCGGACGGAAAACGGGGCCCCCGCTTCCCCCGTTTACACACGAAATGCCTTCTTATCGTTAGTAGAGATTAATATACCGGTACATAACACGTGACAATAAATTATGGTATTTCGAAATATGTTTTTGTTGAGCTATCAAAATGGTTAATTGCTAAATTAAACCCGAAAGTTAAGGAGATTAGTCCTTTGGTTTTGTTGCTAAAACATGTTTTGAGTTTTTTTTTTTGTCCGGTTAATGACTGATAAAAAGTCGTATATTTTACAATATGAGAACGGCGGATTGCTATCTTCTTAAGAAGAATATGTAAGAAGGGTGTATACGGTGCAAGGTTCAGGTATCCATAAATACTATTTTTATTGTGTGCTCGGATTTAAGCTCTTATTATTATTATTGTGGGTGCGGAAGGGGGAGGTAAATGACTTTCGGTGTAAGATGACACTCTTAAAGAAGCGGATAAAAAAAATTGTTATGGTGGCCACTGTTTTTTTTGTGTGATTGCGTAGTTAAATTTTTTTATGGGATAAGAATTATGCGAATTCTTCAAGGTGTTTAAATAATTATGTTTGGTTATTTTGGTTTGAAGTATTTTTTTTAAAAGTGTTAATAAAATTTTTTTAAGCTTATGAGAAATGTAGATTGGGCTGAGAATTATTTTAGGTTAAGTTAAATAGTGACAGTTTCAGGTTTTGATTTTTTTTAAAAAAAAAAGTAAAGGGAAAAAAATTTTGAGAAACAAGAAATTTAAAAAAAATTTTGAGAAACGAAAAATTTGAAAAAAATTTTGAGAAACGAAAATTTGAAAAAAATTTTGAGAAACGAAAATTTTAAAAAAATTTTGAGAAACGAAAATTTTAAAAAAATTTTGAGAAACGAAAATTTTAAAAAAATTTTGAGAAACGAAAATTTTAAAAAAATTTTGAGAAACGAAAATTTTAAAAAAATTTTGAGAAACGAAAATTTTAAAAAAATTTTGAGAAACGAAAATTTTAAAAAAATTTTGAGAAACGAAAATTTTAAAAAAATTTTGAGAAACGAAAATTTTAAAAAATTTTTGAGAAACGAAAAATTGAAAAAAATTTTGAGAAACGAAAAATTGAAAAAAATTTTGAGAAACGAAAAATTGAAAAAAATTTTGAGAAACGAAAAATTGAAAAAAATTTTGAGAAACGAAAAATTGAAAAAAATTTTGAGATAAAAAAATTTTAAAAAAATTTTGAGAAACAAAAAATTTGAAAAAAATTTTGAAAAACGAAAAAATTGAAAAAAATTTTGAGAAACGAAAATTTTAAAAAAATTTTGAGAAACGAAAAATTGAAAAAAATTTTGAGAAACGAAAAATTGAAAAAAATTTTGAGAAACGAAAAATTGAAAAAAATTTTGAGAAACGAAAAATTGAAAAAAATTTTGAGAAACGAAAAATTGAAAAAAATTTTGAGATAAAAAAATTTTAAAAAAATTTTGAGAAACAAAAAATTTAAAAAAAATTTTAAGAAACAAAAAATTTTAAAAAAATTTTGAGAAACAAAAAATTTTAAAAAAATTTTGAGAAACAAAAAATTTTAAAAAAATTTTGAGAAACAAAAGATTTTAAAAAAATTTTGAGAAACAAAAATTTTAAAAAAATTTTGAGAAACCAAAAATTTTAAAAAAATTTTGAGAAACAAAAAATTTCAAAAAAATTTTGAGAAACAAAAAATTTCAAAAATATTTTGAGAAACAAATTTAAAAAATTTAGAAAAAAAATTCGATCAATTTAAAAAAAAAATCACCTGACACTAAAAGTATTGCCTTTATTACTATTTTCAACCCCGCTTAAAAATTACCAAAAGGAAAAAAAACAAAAAACAAACAGGCCATAGCAAACATTCCGATTTACAGTATAGATATCGACCGAATAAAAAAAAATAAAATAAAGAACAAAGAGTGAAAACAATGAAGAAAAGTTTTTTTTTTCTTTTGGGCCGCAAAGTTGTATTTATTTAAACAGAAGCAAAGCGAGGTTCTGCGTTGGTAATTTAAGACTTGTGTACACAATGTCCAACATCTTCTTGACACCACTCAATGTTGGTACAGGGGCCGTTAATATCCGTTTGAGTTCGATAAACTTAAATACATCTTCTTAATTGTATTGGTTGCGATCGGTTATATGCTTAGCAAGGCTTTTTTTTCGCTCGTACAAAAAAAAAAAATAAAATAAAAACAAGACCTTACGGAAGAAAGAAATCGGGTATATAGACTCGCCATTGCTTGATGAACGGAATCTTTTTTGAATGTATAAGAAGAATTCAGAGTTGAATAGCATTAATTACTTAAGACTTATTCATGTTAAATCAAGATGGGCACAGTCATTATCTATGTAAATGATAGTACTTTTTTTTATTCTCTCCCTATATCTAAAATAATTAGCCGGGGCCATCGTGATGCCTGTTTCCGAAGTCTCACAGGCCATGGGCTTGCACTCAACCGTTTCAAAACCTTCTTTTTTTTGAACCACTCGTGACTCATCTTCGGAATTTTTTTTATTCAACTTTTTTTTTTAATACGCCTGCAGGGCCGTATTTTGATAGCAGGGAATTCCTTTACGTAGGGGGATGTTAAAATGTTCGAATAAAAAAAAAATTTAAAGGGAAAGAGATAAAGATAAATTAAGGTTATCTATTCCAGCTAACTGTGTCTTCATTGGATGTTTTGTAATGGGCTAATAATCATTTTCTTCTACTTAATTTTATCCGGTTTTTTTTCCTTGTTGTTTCTCTCTCTCCTCTCATCTGCTTCATTTATATCGCTTGTTAAGATGTTTTTCGATCGGGGAGATGTTAGTTTTTAAAACTGAACCGGTGTTTAAATTAAAACGTTCTTCCGAGAAGTCTGAAGACTTTTTTGTCGAAAAAGTAAACATAAATATATAAATCTTTTTTTTACGATAACATAGCGTCCTGTATTTGGGGCCGTGTTGTTGACATAAGACGTGTTTCAAACTGTTTTTTCTTCGCTGGTTGGTAATGTTCAAACTAAACCCAGAAGGGCAAAATCTAAAAATTGTGATAATTTTTCCTGAACTGTTAAAATCTAAAAAAAATATGCCTCCTCTCCTCGAATTTTCATCTTCTCCTGTTCTCATTTTCTTTCATCTCCTCATTATCTTCTCACTTCTACTCCTTTACTTCACTTTTCATCTTCTCCAACTTTCCTCCTATCTCCTCTTCTCCAGATCCTGATTTCCTCTGAATTTTCCTCTTCTCCAGATCCTCATTTCCTCCAAATTCCCCTCTTCTCCAGATCCTCATTTCCTCCAAATTCCCCTCTTCTCCACATACTCATTTCCTTCAAATTTTCCTCTTCTTCAGATCGTTATTTTCTCCAAATTTTCCTCTTCTCGAAATTCGCCTCTTCTTCAAATTCCCCTCTACTCCGAATTCCCCTCTTCCCCCAAATTCCCCTCTTCTCCGAATTCCCCTCTTCTCCAGATTCCCCTCTTCTCCAAATTCCCCTCTTCTCCCAATTCCCCTCTTCTCCCAATTCCCCTCTCCTCCCAATTCCCCTCTCCTCCGAATTCCCCTCTTCTCCCAATTCCCCTCTCCTCCGAATTCCCCTCTTCTCCCAATTCCCCTCTTCTCCGAATTCCCCTCTTCTCCCAATTCCCCTCTTCTCCCAATTCCCCTCTTCTCCCAATTCCCCTCTTCTCCCAATTCCCCTCTTCTCCCAATTCCCCTCTTCTCCCAATTCCCCTCTTCTCCCAATTCCCCTCTTCCCCGAATTCTCTTCTACTCTTCTCATCTCCTTTTTTCCAGTCTTTCCTTCTCTCTTTATCTCCTCTTCTTCCCCGCTTCTCTCTTTCCTCCTTCCTCGCCAACTTTCTTTTCAACAAATCACAAACCAACGTCAAAAAATTTTCTTTCTGAAAGCACTCGACCCGCTCACCTCGTCCCATTTTTCAACTTCTTGTTTACAGTTCATCGCTGCCTATTAAAATTAAAAGATAATCTAATATAAATTAATGGAAACTGTATTTTTTTTTATTCTAAACTACGTTGATGACCACTTTGCCGGAACGCTTCGAGGTAGACATAACGAGAAAACGGGGTAAAGATGGCGGTCATAAACCATCCATATTCCAGATTTTAATATTTCAAAATTTTTTTTTCTAAATATCGTGTGCTCGGATTTTATATTGCAGTTAACTTTACGTAAACGGTTATCTATTTACTAATTTACTCGAACGGATTGTGCATCGCGTGACGTGAGCGAATTTTCGGTGGAAAAAAACTTTTGGGAAAATTAGGGAAAAGTCTGTTGGAATCCCTGCATTATTTACAGTGATATATGTCATAAAGATACACAAAGGGAAATATCAATGAAAGGGAATGATGTAATAGTTTGAGCTATCGTGATAGGGGAATCATTTTTTCTTTTTTCCTGGTTAAGGATTTCTTTTAGCGGTTTTGCCCTAATAAATGATATAGACACCCCCTCCCTCCGCCTTCTCATCGTGCATTAAAGGTGTTTAAAAAACTTTAAGTTGGAGAACAAAATTTTAAAAGAAAATTTAAAAATCGTAGCTGCGTCTAGAAAGGGTTAAATTTTTTAAATACTCGATCAATTAACTAATTAATTTGATGCGCATAATTAATCATAACCTCCGTCGTCTGTTATTAATTATTAAATAAAACATCCTATTGTTTTCGTCAATCGATAATTTTTTTTTGAAGAAAAAAAAATTAATGAACGTTGAAAAGCAGAGAAAATAAGCCTGAACGGATTCTGATAAAATTTCTTGTTAAACCGGAAACGGTTGGAGGAAATATTTTAACGCTAAAACCGTCGTCTAATTAACTGCAACAATTTTCTCATTGCATGTCTTAAATATTAACACAATGTATTAAAATATCATCTTTATAATTAAATCGTCTTGCCGAAATATTTCACCTTTAAGTTATTTATTCCGGGTAGTGATGGACGAGACTGCAAGAATGAGTCTTGTCTTGTCTTGTAAAAGCGGAACAAGACTTAATTTTTTTACTGCAAGACGAGACAAGACTAACGATTTTTAGCAATATAAGTCTTGCGATTTAGCGTTCTTTTTTGTTTTTGAAGCAAGAAAATGCAATACTCTATTGCAAGACAAGACAAGACAAGAACAAGAACCATGTATTTCTTGTCTTGTCTTGCGTCCATCACTAATTCCGGGAACGTGTATTTGTTATATAAAAATCTGGAGGAAAGATTGAGGATGATAAAGAGAGTTTTTTAAGGGCTCAGGAGCAGACAGGAGAAGATAAAAAGAGGAGAAGAGGAGAAGATAAAAAGAGGGGAAGAGGAGAAGAGGGGAAGAGGAGAAGATAAAAAGAGGGGAAGAGGAGAAGATAAAAAGAGGGGAAGAGGAGAAGATAAAAAGAGGGGAAGAGGAGAAGATAAAAAGAGGGGAAGAGGAGAAGATAAAAAGAGGGGAAGAGGAGAAGATAAAAAGAGGGGAAGAGGAGAAGATAAAAAGAGGGGAAGAGGAGAAGATAAAAAGAGGGGAAGAGGAGAAGATAAAAAAGAAGATACACTGCAAAGCTTCCTAAGTTTCTTTGCTTTTAGCAAATTTTAGCTCTACTCCTGAGAAGATGAGAGGATGCGAAGTCAAGTAAGGACAAGATATGGGTAAGGAGATGAGTAAAGAGAAGATGAGTAAGAAGAAAATGAGTAGGGAGATGAATAAGAAGAAGATGAGAAAGAAGACGAGAAGATGAGTAAGGAGAAGACGAGAAGATGAATAAGGAGATGAGAATATGAGTAAAGAGAAAATGAGAAGATGAAGAGGAGAGGGATGAGAAGAGGCAAAAAGAAGATACGCCGCGAAGCTTCTTGGCAAATCTGCTCACCTTTCTTCTCTTTTCAACCCTCTTCTCATCTTCTCCTCATCTCATCTTCTTATCTTTTTTTTTCAATCGCGAAAATAAAACAAACACACACATAAAATATCTTAATAATAATAAAAAAAAACAAAATGCGTTTTATCCAGCATAGCAGTTCATTCGTCTTGCTCACAACCCTTTCACAAAATCATTCATATCCTCTTTTTTTTTCGGGGAGAAAAGTTTTCACGCCTTGTAACTCTGGTGAACTGTCACGCTGAATATACAAAAGCATTAGGTTCGCTAACGAGATTGCCTTCCATTTTATTTACCAATTTCTTCTAAGTTTTACTTGAGAGGACACAAAACAAACGAAATTCCCTTTTTCCGTTTTTCTCCTTTTTTTCTTAAAAAAAAAAAAAAAAAAAATCCTCAAGATCTTCCTTAAACTCATTTTCACAGCTGGAAAACGCCTTTTGTTGTTGTTTTTTTATGCCAGACATGAATCCGATTAAATCGCTCATATTTCATAATAAAAATCGTTCAGAATCTTTCAAGAATTTCCTTGCGTAAATGTCATTTTACGCATGTCCGTATTTGTGCATTGTACTTATTTACGACCGATTACATAAAAAAAAAATTATGATGCAAAAGGGTGATTCACTATAAATTTTTTATTATTAAAAGAGGCTGGAGGAGTTTTTTAAAAATAAAAAAAAAATCCCCCTAAGAGCGGAACGAGGTCTACGGGTATCGAGATGAATGGTTCAATAGACGATGCAATGTACAATTTAATGAATAGTACAGCTCTTTGGATGGAATTTTGTTGCCACGATTCCACGGTACCGAGTTCTCAAGACCAATTTGGTTTAATAGTCGCTTTCGAATCACGACCCTCATTTCACATGGAAATCTTAATTCAATTAGGCCTTCGGTGGTTTCATACTTCCCAACGTTTTTTTTTCCGGACAATTGTTAACAATATGGCGCTTTTGGGGAAAAAAAATATTTATCGGCGATAAGAGTAAATAAATCTTAGCGTTGTTTGAATAAACGAAAACGAGCGAAAGAAAATCAAGATTGTTTTTCTTTTTTTTTTTTTCGAAAAAAATTGAATGGTTGTTAAATAATGCAAAGACACTGACGTAGGGATTAAGGGGAAAAGGGTGGATAGGGGGAGAGAGAGAGAAATGTGCATGGGCATAAAAATCGAGATTCTCCCTTTTTTTGTTGTATTTTTTTTTCTTGGGAATTTTCGTTTGATGAAAAAAATAACCGATTTCAAGTTATTTTTGTTATTACTTCGCACGCACGTTGTAATATCTTACGTAGGAGAAAGTCCGTGTTAATAAAACATTCAAAAGAGAACGAATCCAACTGACAGTAAACGCCTTTTTTCTTGGGGATTGACGCCAGAGGAGGGCTGGAGGGGCTGTAGCCCCCCGGGAATCGATCTAAGCCCTTTTAAAAAAATTTCCTGTTACCGCTCCTGAAAATTGTTATAATTTTAAAGCAAAAAGACTATTTTCTGGGAAGAAAATTACGAAAGGGTTTTTTTTGCTTGGGGGGCGAAAGGTTAAGGCATTTTGCGTTGAAAATTTTTATAAGCTTTAGCGCTAAAGTCTGATAACGGTTAGGTCGTAAAATTCGCAGTAGAAACTGCGATTTATGAGTCGCGAAAGTTAAAACTGTCATTCCAGTTTTAATTAATTATAGGATCGCTAAAAAAAAAGGAAGATAAGGAAGAGAAAAGGAAAGCAGATGTAGCAGTGAGATGTATTTTTTTAAAAAAAAAACCTGAAGTTACTGGTCATTGAAAAGAAATGAAAAAGCTTGATGAAATTTTTAAAGTGTCCTGTAGAAAGTGAGTAGTAACATGAGTTTAGGAATCTGTTCAAGGAGTCGTGTTTGGTGTCTAAGAATGTGTTGACTAAGATTGTGTTTATTGTTTTCTTGGATCGATTAATCGACAAATGGTTCGAATTTAGGAATTTAAGTTTTTAGTAATATGAGTTTGGAAAATGTTTAATATGAAAAATAAAACAAACAAGAGATTCTGGAAAAAATGAGAAGAGGATTGAAAAGAGGATGCAAGACATGACAATACGAGAAATGACCATTTCTTGTTCTTGTCTTGCCTGATCTTGCATTAGAAGAAGTCTTGTCTCGTATCTGCAGTCGTCTTGTCTTGTCTTGCATTTTCCGCAATTTCTTGCACTTTTGTCTCTTGTTCACTAACATTCGTTTTTTTCCCGCTCATTATTGAAGAAAAATTATTATAAAATTCTTGAAGGCGAAACCAAAACTGCATTTGTGCAATTTGTCAACTCGCCAACTCGGAATAAAAACGCAAGACTCTTGCAGCTCTTGTGAAAAAAGTTCTTGTCTCCCAGTCATTTTTACTACCGTCTTCTTGTTCTCGTATTGCTTTTCATTGCTTAAGTTCTTGTCTTGCATTTGCGAGACAAGACGAGACGCAAGACTTTCTTGCATTCTCACTCATAACTAATGACAAGATCTTCACAATTTTAAAAATAAGCATAAAACCCAATTTTTCATTCGCAAAAAGAAATCCTCAAGCATGTTGCTCGAAATGAACTTGGCCGATTACTTTTCTCTATTCCCAGGTTCGGCAAAATTTTTTCATGAAGAATTACAATGTCATTTGAAAATTTAAACCCCAGATAATTAAAAGTTCCTGTCATTGCTAAACTAAAACCGCCAAGAGTTTCGTTTTGAGAAAAGAAAAAACCGCCGGCCGCTCCCATTAAGAAAAAAATAAAATCACGGCCATTAGTCACCCAGATTAGGCATTTCCGAGCCGACCGGAAACCCGTTGTGCAATATTTACAAGAAATCCACATAACAAAACCCATCAATTTAATTAAGTCAACTTGAAAGTTATGATTTTTAAATTTAATTCGAAATGTATAATCTATCGAATCATAGTAATTAACAACTGGTTTTTTTTTTTTTTTTTTTATCTACCTGCTTTTACCCGATTGTGACACGAAGCAACTTATTCATCCTTTTCTCAGAAAAAAATAACGCAGCTTTAGGTTAATAACTCCGGATGCGGTTTGTTATTTTCTTCCTTTAAAAATCTTCACACCTTTTTGGCATTTCCCTCCCTGAAGACATCAAATATTTAAGAAGGACGAAGGATCGATTTATCGAAAATAAATTATGGATAAAGCTAGAAGATGAATCGGAATTTATTAAGGGCAAACGAGACAACTACAAACGATTTTCCTTCTTTGATCTGACAGGATGATCAGGAGTTAGAAAAATAGGTGAACTCTTCAGAGGGAAAGATAACGAAAAACAATTGGAAATATGAGTCCAGCGGATGATGTGTGATTAGTTTCTTTTTTATTTTTTTCGGGTGGGCACAACTATTTTTTTTTTTCAGAAGTTGTTAGGAGAAGTAATTTCTTTTATTTAAATTAGCTTTAACGATGGGTGAATCGCCATCAATGCTAATTTATTTAGAAAAAAAAGAATGTAGTTTGACAATCAAACGGATGTCAAGCGCTGCTTTTTTTTTGGAGCACATTAATCCTCGTATGACGGATTCTTATTTCCCAGACATTTGTTAAGTCAAAAAATCGGATTCGAATTCATGTGAGCATTCAACACTTTTGAATTAGGGTTTTTTTTTTTGACTCTCTTTGAAGATTTATGAGGTTTTGTTCCGGTTACAGTTTCACGTTTTGAAATATATAAAATAATAAAAAAAAATCTCCATAATTTTTCGACTCCTGTCATGGTGTACGATTTCTTCGATAGTTAAAAAAGAGAGATCAATTGGAAGATTTAAATGATACAAATGTAATTAATGCTTTAAAATTTTTTCTTCAAAAAGAAATTTTTTTTTTATTTTTGCTTTAAAAAATTTTTTTGAGAATTTTTTGTTTTTAAAAAATTGTTTTCAGAATTTTTTCTTCTTAAAAATTTTTTCAGAATTTTTGCTTAAAAATTTTTTTCAGAATGTTTGCTTCTTAAAAATTTTTTTCAGAATTTTTGCTTCTTAAAAATTTTTTTCAGAATTTTTGCTTCTTAAAAATTTTTTTCAGAATTTTTGCTTCATAAAAATTTTTTTCAGAATTTTTGCTTCTTAAATGCTGAGTTTCCACTTGTGAGTTAATCAACAACTTTGATTAACTTTCCTTGTGCATTAAACTTTAAAACAAAAGAAATATTGTTTTTTTTAGTCAATGGCGTTTCTTATCCAAACATTTTTTGTGTTTTTAGATGTTTGTTGATTTAAGGAATAAAAGGAATTCGATGGTAGAAAAGTTAATCCACAAGGAAAGTTAATCAAAGTTGTGGATTAACTCACAAGTGGAGACTCAGCATAAAAATTTTTTTCAGAATTTTTACTTGAATAAAAAACTTTTGGAATTTTTCGTCCAAAAGCTTTTTCTCAGAACTTTTTTGGAGAATTTCAAAAATGTTTAGTTTTTGTCAGATTTTCTGAAATTTTTTCTGGTCGAAAAAACTTTTTCAGCACATTTTCTTGCCGAAGAAATATATTCAGACAAGAAGACTTAGGATTGTATTTCATTGATTCTTAGAAGACTTGGCTAAGCTCAGAAGCTCGAATACAAGATATTGCATTAGGGAAAAAGAAAATGGCGAACTTAGTGACTTTTTGACAACATTGTAAAACTTCGTGAGGTCTGAACTTTAATGTAAACAAAAAGCCGCAGAAAAACATCACAAAAAACTACAGCAACAGTTCCTACAGCGAAATAGGTCCTTAAATTCCCCCTTTTGCTAACTTGCACCTGGTTTATAGTACCAGTTTACCCTAGAGACCCTATATAGAAAGAGATTGGCTATGAAAGATATGAATGGTCGCCATATTGGAAATTGAAAGAAAAATCATGTGTGTACGAATATCCAGTTTCCCTTCCAAAAGTTCTGTCTTCTCCTAACAGCAGAAGCAAATTCTTCAAAAATGAGAACAGCAGACGAATTAAAAAGGCGTTCAATTTTTTAATGGCTGCAAGTTCGCCAGTCTCTTTCTATGGAAGGTCTCTAGCCTACCCTTTTTTTACCAGACTTCCTTGCCCAACACAGATGTAGGCTCAATTCAGCGGAAATGTTTTTTGAACTTACCTAGAAAAAAAGAAAAAAAACAAAATTAATATTTAGAATTATCAGATAGCAGCACGAAAATTCTTAGTGCTAAATACTTCTTAGTACAATAATAACAAAAATTTTTCATTACAATAAAATATAACTTTTATCAATTGGAGATACCTCTTTGCCCCAAAACCCTTTTACACACACAAAAAAAAAGATCTAATTTTCTTTAATTTAATTTTCAAAAAGGAGGGGTTCAAATTTGACACTTTCTTTTCGATCTTAACATATATAAAAATATAAAAAAACCATTGTGCTCCCACGGACTTATGGGATACTCATTTAATTCTCATAAAAAAAACCACGCCCCTTTTATTCTTTTGTTTCGGGGAGGCGCAGTTGAGCATACCCAAATCTTTCGCTCAACCCCCAAAAACCATCTTCCCCTTTTATATATTTTTTTTTTCAATCCAAAAATTTCGGCGGAAATTTCAGAGCATTATGTACGCGTAGGACGTGCCCTTTATGTCAATTTAAACAACAATGATGTTACCGTGTGCGTAGGTTACGAGCTAATCACTGGACAAGAGTCAGCAGTTTTTTATTTTCGAGGGTACCATAGGCATCCATTGTTAACTTTTATCTTTTTTTTTTTTTTTAATTTTGTAATTGGGTCCGGTTATGCATTCAATATAAAGCAGTGGCACTAGCTTTCTTAACGTGGTTATAACAATAGCTCATTTCATTATTATCTGACAGATACCGGGGGATCTAGATCTCTTCTTTAGATATAAGGATTTTAATTCATATAGAACCAGTTTGAGTTATGTGCCTCGTCTTGTTCATCAATTTAAATCAATAGTTCCGGATGCTTCCGCTGCAGCGCCCCGAATCGATAAAAATTGGTCAAAAATCCACCGAAGAGAAAAAAAGTAAGTGTGATTCGAAAGAATACTCGTTAAGGTATATCCGAGGCTCAAGGTCACGCTCAGTATACCATACCTGAATTAGTGTACCATGCCTGAATAGCGTGCGTGCTCGCCTTATCATATTTCCACCATCTTCTGCTTCAAATTATTTCTATTTTTCTTTCTATTTTTTTTTTTTTTTTACGATATAAATATCAGTCTTCGTTTACTCAGTCGTGCTTCCCTATCGGTCCGATCGGGCTATTATTCAGTTAAAAATGTCAAAATATCCGCCATGTTTAATACGAAATTTTTTTAAATCAAATATTTTCTTTTTATCTCGTTTCACGGAGTATAAGAAAATAAAAAACTAACGAGATGAAATCGTAACGAGAAAAAAAAATTATGTGTTCGATTTTTTTTTTTTTTTGCTCGAATGTCACACCTCGTAAAAATATAAAGCAAAAAATGATTAAAAAAGACAACAGAATGTGCCATCGTCAAATTTGTGAAACGGACCGAAGAGCAATTCATTCAATCAATTCGAGTACACGTAAAATGAAATCGTTTGGCGTACCTGACTCTGAACCCGAGTTGCCTGGTGCCTGAGTAGACCCGGGCTGCCTCGGGCAAGCAACCAGTCTTTCAGTGTGGGAGAATCCAAGATACATACACAAGAATTTAAAAAAAAAAAATTGTTCTTTTGTTTTGCTTTCCCTATTTCACAGGTATAGAACGCAGGCAAAGGCTTTTTTTTCCTCTCTCTCTCTCTTTTTCTTTTTTTTTTTTTAAATGCATTCGACTTTTGTAAACGGCTAATTTTCTACATCTTCATTCATTTTATAGGCACTTCTGCGGTCATCTTTCATTTTCGATTAGCGTTTACATGCATGTGTTCTTTTTTTTTTTCGAAAATGAGTTGTGAAGGTTATTTCGCGTTTGTAAATATTTTTGTCTAGATTTTCAAGCTTTCACCAGCGTCTTTTTTATTTGCTGACCTTTGGTCTTCGCAACTTGAGCGGTGGTTCCAGATGACAGAATTTTGTGTCATCCAGAGTAGGTCTTCCTGGATTTAAGCCTTCCCTGACCGCTTCCAAATCGTTTGGCAGGGCCGGGGCGACACGGTAAGCGAGGTAAGCGTCGCAGGGGGCGCCACGGTAAGCGAGGTAAGCGTCGCAGGGGGCGCCAACAGCAAGGCGCGCTGCACAGGTACCTGAAGAACGTTTTTTTTGCTTGAAGTCTACAATTTTTTTAGAGGGAAAAAGGGTGTACAATTCTTCCCTGGGTGACCGGTAATCGCCAATCGCCAATCTCCGACGAGGAGCGGGCATTTAGAGAAGAAGAGAATTCTTCCCTGTGGCTGGGGCGCACCAAGGGCTTGCCCCAGCCCTGTCGTTGGGCTATACGGATCCAGGTCCTTCCTCCGGATCACCGACTTTAATCTTCTTTGACTTCTTTGTCTTGCTCAAGGAATGGCGTCCTTGCCCTGTGATGAGCTCCCTTCTCAGGGTTATGAGTTAGTGGAGGGCAGCAGCTTCGCTAATACTGACCTAGGGCTGAAGATGGATCAATGGTATGGCTCCCGTACTGCGATGTGGAAGATTACGGAAAGTCACCACATTATTTGATATTCCTAGTAAAATCATCAATGGTTGAAATTAGGATCGCCATGATGATCGCCAATCTCCGACGAAGAGCGGGCATTTAGAAAAGAAGAGAATTCTTCCCTGTGGCTGGGGCGCACCAAGGACTTGCCCCAGCCCTGTCGTTGGACTATACTGATCCAGGTTCTTCCTCCGGATCGCCGACTTTAATCTTCTGAGGTGCCTTCTGCTCCTAGCTGGTAGCTGAGATCTCCATTTTCTTGTTGCCACCATCCAGTACTCCAAATTCTGCCTGACTGCACGGATAATCCTCGGTCGGTGGTGCGCCCAGAGACTTATTTAACTCCAAAATATGATGCTCTAATATTGAGAAAAGTAAATGCAAGCTCTCACTGGGTTTTTTTTTTTTTTCAGTATAGAAAAGATCGTCCTTATGTTCTTCTTCCGTTTTTTTCTATCCACTCACGGCCTCTCTAGTCTCTTCCTATATCTTTTGAGATCTTCCTCCGCTCCTTTTCAATGCCCCTGATCCCGCCTTTCCATTTTCGCTCTGCAACATCCATCACTCATCCCTTCTGCGTATCTCTTCATTTCTAATCTCAACTCCCAAAATCACCATACAAACTTTCAAAATACATGGAAACCAATTACTACTTCCCCCACAAACATTTCCTTCAACCGAATATTACTCCTGCTAATTCTTTTACTCATATAAAATCAATACGCAATCCAGGCAATCCTTATCAATTTGATAACCGCGAAATTCTTGAAATCAGTCTAATGCTTTAGCAATTCCTTCCTTACTTTACCCGTCTTGATAATTTCAAATTAATCATCCCTGTTAAGAAGCTGAGTCACTCGACATTGTTTCCAGGCCAACGTTTACATCTATTAATCCGACTTGATATCGCTTTAGATTTATATCCCTCATCCCTCTCCGTTTTCCACTTTCTCGACTTGAATATCGGTAGAGTGTAAAAATGATTCGCGTTGTTCCTTTAAAAAAATTATTTTAGCTCGAGTTTCCATATTGTGTCCTCGCCGCTTATATACTAAACACGCTAACGTCGAAAACTTGTAAGCACCCATTAATATTCAGAAACAACAGCTGTTCCTGTTTCGGCATTACGAGACATTTTACCCCCTCTTTACCAAGGCCGTTTCGACCTTACACTTTATATTACTTAGTTAATATTTCACCTAATTCCCTTTTATGAGTTTTCGTCTCGCCTTTTTCTCAAGCACTTAAATTTTTAGCAGATCGATATCAGTTAAGGATCTCCGGTTGATTCTCTCAGCCTGGCCTAAAAAGGCCCTGTCAGCAGTTACAATGTTTCAGCCACTACCTGACTCCAGGCCCGGACTAACTCTTCCAGAGGGACTCTAGTAAAAATAGAAGCGGCGCTATAAAAAAGACTAAAACTTCCAGTAAAGCTGTTTTTTTAATAAAAAAAATTTTGCCCGCACTCTAAGAAGACGGGGTGAAGCATTGACTAGTCCATAAGTGCCATGTCTTCTTAGAATTCAGGTGAAAAAATTTTTATTTCAAAAAATGAAATTTTGGAAAGTTGTCGCATTATTTTGTACAAAATTCCGTTTTGTTTTTATTTTTCTTATTCAGAAAAATTACATTTGCTGAATCGAAAATTTCAAACCTATTTTTTAAATCGCAAGAGCAAATGGACGCTTCTAGAGAAGCGCTGGTAAAAATACAAGAAGCGGCGCTCTAAAGTTGACTTGAAAACTTCCAGTAGTTTTTATTTATAAAAAAAATTTGACTCGCACTCTAAGAAGACGGGGTAAAGTATTGACTAGTCCGTAAGTGGCCTGTCTTCTTAAAATTCAGATGAAAAAAAAATTTTATTTAAAAAAATGAAATTTTGCAAAGTTGTCGCATTTTTTTGTAAAAAATCCGCTGTTTTCATTTTTCTGAACCAGAAAAATTACATCAAAAATTTCAGTCCTATTTTTTTAAATGAAGAGCAAATGGACGCTTCAGTAGAGCTAGAGTAGAGCAACTGTAGAGCTGTTTTTATTTATTTATAAAATTTGGCTCGAACTCTAAGAAGACTGGGTGAAGTATTGACTAGTTTATAAGTGCCCTTTCTTCTTAAAATTCCGATAAAAAAATTTTTTTTATTAAAAAACAAATTTTGAAAGTTGTTGCATTAAAAAATTACATCTGCTGAATCAAAAATTTCAGTCCTATTTCAAACCGCAAGTGCGAATGGATGCTTTAGGGGAGCACAGGGATTTTCCCCGGCCCTCAAAACATCTCTTCCAAGTTTACTAACATTGAGTTAATCCAAGCTCGATACTTAAAACATCCCATCCCCCCGTTCATCTGCGTATACATCTTGGTCCGTGTCAAAATCTCGCTGTTTGAAAGGGGGTAAGAAACCCTGAGGGGGTGTAAAATACCTTGAGAAATGATTAAATCCATGGGTGGAAAACTGACTTAACATGTCAGTGCATTATTATCTAGTTAGAAATAATGACCCCAAACGGAAGCTTTCTATACGGCGAGGTTAACACCCTGCTTTTAAGGTCTTTCTGAAATTATATTAGGAATATATAGAACAAAAGAAGGGGTTTAGATGAGAGCTTTGTTTTCGCCTTTTACTTCCCGTTGTAATACGGGATCCCTTTAAAAAAAAAAATGGAGAGAAGAGAAAAAAAATGTTGATAATAATTATAATCGCTCTAAATTTTCAAGCGATTACGCTATTATATTTTTTTTTTATCCGTTTACCTTATGTCCGAGTTTGAGGGAAAATTTCTGTAGGTTTTTAAAGTTGTGACGGATAATGAGTGTCATTATAATGAAGAAGCCTGTGCGTAATTGAAAACAACGTGTGCAAGTTTGTGCGCAGGCATCAAAGTAAAACAAAAAGAAATTACACCAATTAGCGTAACGAGTGTGATAACGTGAAAAATCAACGAATGTGACAGTTTCTTTATAATGCCACTTAAGTCTTATTTTTTGTGTTTGTATGCGTGTGTCTTGCTCTTTAAGTGATGCATCGTGGAAATGTTAAAAAGATAATACTTGAAAAAAATTTTTTTGTCGAGCTTGAAAATTGTAGAAAATTTGTTTTGAGACAAGGGAAAAATTTGCAAATGTGCTAAAATAATTTTTATCGGTTTTCATTGAAAATTTGCTGATTATAATTTTTTTTTTTTGGGAATGATTAAATGAAAGCTGACGCGATATTTCACAAGCCTCATGGGAAAAAAAATTGGTTCAGGAGGAAAAATTTTATTTTCTTCGTACAAGGCCTTAAAATCTTAGTACTCTAGTTTGAACTAGGGATCCTACCAGAAAGTGGACAGTTCAATGAGCCGTCATGCGGGATCGCCATTTGCAATTCTGGAAGCTGCCATGTTCTCGAGTCGCCATAATGGCTAATACTTAGCTTACGGAGCAAACATGGCCATTTTGAGATGATGGGAGTTTCCAAAATTACAAATGGCGTCCCCTTAGACAACTCATTGAAGTGTCCGCTCCTGTCCCGGTTAGAGAATAAATAATAAAAATCTCTGCGAACATCCTTCTGTTTACTATATTTTTACAATAATGGAACAATCCCTTACATCATCAAAACAATATCGAACAACCCACCGCCTTCTACTTTCCCGCCAATATACTTGCTATTCTACTCATCTATTCCGAACAGCTCCCTAAGATTGTTCTAGCCATTTTGTTCGGGGGCTCTGGCTGATGAAGCTCAAATCTCCAACTGGGAACATTAGAGAATTGGCTTCAATAGCCCAGTTGAAATCACTTTTGGAACTTCATCCGACCCAATTCTAGCTTATCATTGTTTGGCCACCAACCCTTGCTACATCTGCTTTTATCTCCGACAATTTACATGCCGCTTTAAGGATTCCTTGATATCCCAACGACAAGGAACACATGGACGATCAAGATGATGATGATGATGATCAGTAATGAGAACAAAGAGAACGATTGTTTTCAATTCTCACAATTGAAGACGAACTGTATAAATACCCATTATCTTTTTCCTTTGTTTCGATGGAACTCGCCCCTAATGCCCATACGGTAGTCGTCTAAATTTGAATGCCATTAAAACACATCATGGTAAAAATAAAAAGTAATGCATTGTAAAGTGGACGTTTCAAGTGGGTACTGCATATCATATCATGAGTAGCCATGTCATGCTGTACCTATCATCCTACGCCCTTCTCACCGAATCTATTCAATTTTTTTTTTTTTTACCTTTCCTTTAAACTTTTTAAGTGCTCTGTCATTAAATTATACGGAACACTCATTACATATTAATGTTAATTACGGAACTATTTTAATAATTTTTTTTTTGCGAGCATATCATTTCATTATATCTTTTATTAAGGGATGAATAAAAAGAATTCTTTAAAGCTATTAAGTATTAATTAAGAAATAGTAGGATGCAAGTTAGCGGTAGTAGAGCTTTACAGCCACGAGTTTGAAGTTGAAGCAACGACCCTGAAGAGTTTTTTGCTCTACAGAGTGAGCTAGCCAGGCTTGTGGAAGCCCAATGTAAAACCCCTGGTTAGATTCAATGTCCAGGCACGGATTAACCCATTTTGCTCTTCCAGTTTTTTGAAAATTTGACTGAAATTTTCGATTCAGCAGATGTAAATTTTAAATGCAACAACTTTCAAAATTTGTTTTTTAATAAAAAAAATTGTTTATCCGAATTCTAAGAAGACAGGGCACTTATGGACTAGTCAATACTTCACCCGGTCTTCTTAGAGTGCGAGTCAAATTTTTTTTTACTTAGAGCGCCGCTTCTAGTATTTTTACCAGCGCTACTCAGTCCGGGCCTGTTTGAGGGGGAGAAAAACACGAATCGGATTAACACGGAAATAGGTAATTAATTCTTTTTGAAAATTGTTTTGAGTATGTTTAGTTAAATTATAGGGCTTATGAACAGGGGCAGAATCGATATTACAAACGTCTTCATTTTACTGAGAAACCCAAAAAAATCCTGGCCCCAAATCTTCTTAATTGAAAATTCAATAATCGATGAGGAAACATTCACAATTCACAATTAATTTAATTGCTTTAAGAAAAGTTAGAAAATGGGTAGAATCAAAAATCAAGAGTAAAAAAAAATAAAAATAAAAATGGCGCAATGCTCGAAACGATTAATTTCACTATGGTTAAATTCTTTTCCATTAATCTTCGATTTTTGATTTAAATTTTAATTAGCTTCCATTTCCTTTTATTTTTAAATAAATGTTTTCGCCATATATTAACTACTTATTTGTTACTAGTTAGCCATCCATTTAGTTGCTTGTTACCTGAGTAATTACGTTCGAGGCCTTATCTGATTGAAATGACTAAATTAATGCTAAAGACGAAAATATTATCAATCCCAGAATATTATTAGGAGGAGGAGGAAAGATCTGAGGATGTAGGAGGTTTTTTAAAAGAGAATTCGTGAATTCGAACTATTGTCCAGCCTGACCACGTGGGCTTCTCAGCAAACTGCTTCAATTTTTTCGCTCAGCTCTACTTGGACTATTTATTCATTTCTTTTACATATGGGGCGAAGAGAGGATAAAAAAGCGGATTTTAATTTAATCGATATTTTAACAGGAAACTGCACGTCGACACCCTGGAGGTTTGAAAATAAATAAATAAGGCTTAAGGTGTTTTATTTTTTCCCGTTTGCGACATGAGGGGGGGCTTAATAACACGCATGCGTTTGAAATTATCTTCGGTTAGATAACATTCGATTGTTTAAATAAAATAAGACACAAGAATTAATTTATGTTCTTTTGACAAAACCTTTTATACTCTCATAAACAATTTCCTTTGCAGTATTAGTTTCCTTTGAAAGGGGGAAAAAACTAATTTTTTTCTTCTTTACTTTTCTTTCAGGAGAAACTCCGGGATCTTTCTTATATTTTTCATGCTGGATATACACACACAGTAGCTTTTGTTATCTCAGAAACTTAATTAGTGTAATTTTTTAAGTAAATGCGAAGCGTTCTTTTTTTTTCCTTCCTTCTTTTTTTTTTTTAATTGTGTACGTATGGGCGTAGCTCTTTTGTCCGGGTAGATCCTGCCAAGTCGTATATAATTATATTCAATAGGCGCCTTGCCCCCGAGCAGGGATTCCTTTGACCTCTTTCAAAAAAAATAAGAAAAAAAGGGGAAAGCACCACAAGATTTTTTTAATGGCAGGGAAGGAAGCCGCAGACATATGGTACACCAGGGAATCTCCCGGTGAAATTTTCAACCAGACTTTTTTTCAAAAAGAAAAAATCAAACAAGGAGTGTCGAGTTTTTCACAATTAAAACGATTGGATCTGACGTATTCAAAAAAAAAAAAGGAAGGTTGATGAGGGTGAGATTTTGACAGGGAGGAAACAAAAAAAAAAGAGTTGGAAACTTGGGGCGAGTGATAAAAGAAATTCGAATGTTTTGAGCAAACCAATGAAATAAATACGGGTAGGTGAAAGACTGTCGTTTAAATTTTTCTGTAGTTATTCAATGACGACGTGTGAGAACTGCCACCGATCGGGTTGTCATTTTAAATTTGTTTTACGATTCATGAGACGATGTTAGGATCAGGCTTTGAATTAATTCTGTATGTGTGTTTGGATGTCTGTCGCGGGCAACAATGGTTCGCGTCATCCGGTAGCTTTTTAAAAAATAAAAAAAAAATAGAAATGGGTAAAGCTTCAACATGTCTATAAAGAAATCCTCTTCTCGGGATCAACGTCTCCCCGGAAATAAACCACTTGCTTTAGTTTAACCACAATATTACTTTTTGTCTGCTTTCAAGTAGCCCACCACTCGTAAAAATTGTGTTATAACCGTAGGGTTAATGGCAATAAATTGAGAGAAAAGATTTTTAAATCGTAAAATAATCGTAAAAACATTATGGAAAAACGTTTTTTTTTGTATGGTCGTCGCGTTTATGTGCGTATATGCGTATATGTTGTCTTTAAATAATTTTAAGTGAGTGAGCGTCTGCTTTATTTTAAAAAAAATGACGCTTCTGACAGAAGGAAAAAATTTTGATTTTAAATGGTTTCAACGTAGGAAGCTGCATTAATCCCAAGGAATGGAAACATCGTCCGTTAATCGGCAGGCACACAAAATAAAGATAAAAACATATTTCACAAAAATTTTCTGGCACCAAAAAAAATTTTTGAGGTCTTTAAATTCTGCAGTTTTGGATCTTGAAACTTAGAAGTTTCAAGTTTAAGAAATCAAAAATTTCGTTAGTTCAAAATTTTAAAAATTTAGAAGTTTTAATTTTGTGATCTTGAAACTTCAAAGTTTTAAATTTTGTGATCTTGAAACTTCGAAGTTTTTAATTTTGTGATCTTGAAACTTCAAAGTTTTAAATTTTGTGATCTTGAAACTTCAAAGTTTTAAATTTTGTGATCTTGAAACTTCAAAGTTTTAAATGTTGTGATCTTGAAACTTTAAAATTTTGTTATCTTAAAATTTCGTCACTTCAAAATTTAAAAAATTTAGAATTTTTAATTTTGTGATCCCGAAACATTAAAGTTTAAGATGTTGTGATCTTGAAACTTCAAAGTTTTGTGATACTGACACTCCAAAGTTTCCAATTTTGTGATCTCAAAACTTCAAAATTTTAAATTTTGTGATCTTTCATCTTCAAAATTCCCAATCTTAATTTTTTAAAACTTCACCGTTTAAAATTTGGATTATGATCTTAAAACTTCACAAATTTCAAGATCTATTCCTTCATAAAAGGAGTCAATCATTTAATAGCAGAAATAATATCTCCTCAATCGCATCAAACGAGGGATCATTATCACATTTTCAAAAAAACAGACCCACTCCCGTGAAAAGACCGAAGATTATCCCTCTCATAAATGAATGGTTGAACATTATCAAAAAAGCTTCTTGACAATTATGTTCGATACCACGGAAGGAACCCTTCAAGAGTCTCCGCTTTAAAAAATAAAAACCGACCCCAGCTTATCATCGGATTATAAACCCTCGAAAACGTGTACATTCATCTCTCTCTTTTCAATCCATATAGACCGCAACATTACATTGAAAAGGACCATCCTTTTCAATTAGGATCATTTGTTTTCAAATTATTCGTTGAAATGTCATAAGCCTGGGGTCGTCGCCGATACCCGAGTAACCTATACGTTACTAATAAAAATTCCGATTTTAAAACGTCAATTACATTTTAAATAAATTAATAAAAATTTTTAGCCATGCCACCCGGTCGCCATGCACAAGAGAATTATTTAGAATATCACACACAAATAGATACATGAGACGTCTAGCCTATGTCGTTTTACAACACAATACTTTTAAATCGATCCATCTATATTTAAAAACAGGAATCCGGAATGTCGTACCAGTTAATACTGCACGAGAATACAGGTATAACGAAGGTATATAATCTGTTAGCGGATGATGACTCATTCCCCAACACTCGAATTCCATGCTTAAATATTTTGTTAGTGTACTCAGGCGTTTTAGATCATTTCTCTACAGGGTGTTTTTAAATACTTTTGATTTTTAATTTTTATTTTTTCAGTTAGTGGTCGGGATGAGCTAGGGCTTGGAATTTTTGCATTACCAGAAAAGGCCAGGGCCAAATTTGGCACTAGCCTGACTTAAAACTTTTTAGTTTTTAATTTTGTGATCTTGAAACTTCAAAGTTTCAAATTTTGTGATCCTAAAATTTCAACGATTCAAATTTTGTAATCCTGAAACTGTAAAGTTTGAAATTTTGTGAACTTGAAATTTCAGAGATTCCAATTTTGTGATTCTGAGACTTTAAAATTAAAAGTTTTGTGATTCTGAGACTTTAAAATTAAAAATTTTGTGATTCTGAGACTTTAAAGTTAAACATTTGGTGATTCTAGACTTTAAAGTTAAAAATTTTGTGATTCTGAGACTTTAAAATTAAAAATTTTGTGATTCTGAGACTTTAAAGTTAAACATTTGGTGATTCTGAGACTTTAAAGTTAAAAATTTTGTGATTCTGAGACTTTAAAGTTAAAAATTTTGTGATTCTGAGACTTTAAAGTTAAAAATTTTGTGATTCTGAGACTTTAAAGTTAAAAATTTTGTGATTCTGAGACTTTAAAGTTAAACATTATTGATTTAAAGTTAAAAATTTTGTGATATTGAAACCGTAAAATTTAAAGTTTTGTGATCCTGAATTTCAACGATTCAAATTTTGTGATTCTGAAATTTTAAAGACTCATATTTTGTGATCCTGGAATTTCAAAGATTCCAATTTTGTGATCCTAAAACTTAAAAGTTTCAAATTTTTTTGTTCTTGAAACTTTACTAAAACTTTTTTACCTGGAAACTTTATAAATTTAAATTTTAAAAGCTTGGAACTTAAAAATTTTGTGCCGGGCCTAGGCCAGCTTGAAGTTTGAAATAAGGCTTGAGCGTCCTGGCCTAAAGTTTACTAAGTAGGGCCGAGCTTGGGGCTTGAAAATTCTGTTCAAAAACTATTTCCTCATCTCCTCATCCTGTACAATCTAGTTAAACAGGAAAAAAAACTCTAAAGAAAGCCTATTCGAAGAAACATTTATTTAGTGCTTTAAGGGCGTAATGAGCGAGCATTGTGGAATATACTAGGCACAATGAGTAATGGGTTACAGGTTCGTCATTAATATGGCGGCGTTTCATTAGCACGGATGTGAAAGGTCGCTTGTCTACCAATATTCATTAAAGTCATACCTGTACGTTCATACCTTAATTACAGCTTATCTTTTTAGCACTTCTTACTGCTGGATCGTTTCCACACATTTGACATTCGACAATGAAGTCGTTTTATTAACAAAAAAAACGGACAAAGAATCTTTTTCATGGAACGTTAGCACCAAAACAAAAAAAAATGGCGAGGGCATAAGGCGTTCTTTATAAATTAAAATACTTTTAAAAGGTGGTGGAACGAGTGCGTCTACCCTGATGCATGAAACTCCACCATTAAGAAAAAAAAAAAAAGAAGGCGTTGGTATGAGAAAATGAGGTTTATGTGACTCCAGATTTTTTTTTTATACTTCGTCCGAAAAATAGTTGGATATTCGTAGTTATAAATTTAAAATTTCACGGTGTGACTCCCTCTCGTCTTGTGGATACGGAATCACGATAAGTTTTGTCAGCCATTCAATTTTTAAGAATTGAAAGTGTTTTGGAATCGAACGGTGGCGTTTAAGAATTTTTTTTAGGGGGGGGTTGAATGTCTCTGAACGGTCGATCGTTCTTTTTTTTGTTGTTATAAAACCCGTGTGACGAAATTAATAAACGATTTTGACAATCTATCAACTTTTGTGGTCACGTTTACGGTTTTTGATAGGTGTTCTCTACGATAATTTGGGTGGAAACCCTTTTTTTTAAACACTTTTTTTGTGCTAGGGTGAAAATGATTCAGGTAACGGAGAGCTGTAAATTAAAGGTTTGAATGTCGAAGATGTAGGTAAGTTTGGTTTGATATAGAATTAAAGATGGGAGTTCGGGAATTGTGACAATTCATCTGAGACAGATTAAAAAATTTATGAAATTTTTTAAAGGTTTTTTTAAGAGTTTTTCTTGGGTGCAGTGCGTAAACAGTTAAACGTCAAATTCTTAATTTTATTATTAACAAAGTTTCAAAACAAGAAACGTTGAAATCTTGAAGTTTCAAAACGATGAAACTATGAAGTTTCAAAACGATGAAACTATGAAGTTTCAAAACGATGAAACTATGAAGTTTCAAAACGATGAAACCATGAAGTTTCAAAACGATGAAACCATGAAGTTTCAAAACGATGAAACCATGAAGTTTCAAAACGATGAAACTATGAAGTTTCAAAACGATGAAACTATGAAGTTTCAAAACGATGAAACTACGAAGTTTCAAAACAATGAAACTACGAAGTTTCAAAACAATGAAACTACGAAGTTTCAAAACAATGAAACTACGAAGTTTCAAAACAATAGACTATGAAGTTTCAAAACAATGAAGCTTCTGAGGACTTTATTACCTCGGCCGAAGATTCGTATGTTTCTTATGGCCTCAGGCAGGCTTCTTGCGGCTAAACTAAAGCTTCTGATGACTCATTAGGATTAGTCTCGATGTTTTGATGACTCTTCCCGCCTTACCTTGAGCCAATTACAACTGCTAAGAATTCTATTTGAACTGTCACCTGTTTTTATGGCCTTAGATCAATTTCTCTCACGTCTCTTATAAACTTAGCTTAAGTACTGGGTTGACTCGAGCTAATCAGAGTCCTCCGTGTCCCCACAGACCTAAAAGGTGCACACGAGGTTGTACAGTAGGTGTACTTGTGTTGTATTCCTCTCGACTTAATTATCGGATATTGTTTAATTTAACGTGCATTGTACATTGTATAAAAAAAAATAAAGAACCCTTTTGTGCGAACCAGTTCTGGACACCCCTTGCCCGAATTTTTTACCTTTTTTGATTATAATAGGAACGGTGCGGTTATGTGTGCTTATGACACGTCAAGGGGGTTAAACAGAATATGAATTAAATTGTATGTATCCTGGTCTCATTGAAACGTCAGAACATTTTATAAAATAAAAATGTAATTTAATTGCGCACGCGCAACGTAACCCTCAGATGAGAAAAAAAGGTGTTTATTATGAAAAAAAAAAGGATTCCATTGACCATCGCGTTAAAAAAAAAAAAAGATGAATTTTAATGTTTTTAAAAGAGCATGAAGGCAGATGACACGTCTCTGACACACATGCATCCCAACATTCCACTATAGCCCATGTCTAATGTAATAATGGCTCGGACACCTTATAATTTCTACCCTTTTCTTTTTTTTTTCTTAAGTCCATAATTCACAGTTCCTAGGCTCGAACATTTTCAAATTACGATGGTGCCATGAGAATTCTCTTAAATAATCACGTTTTGTTTTTTTTTCCTCGGCTTGTGTTCGTATTGTTTAAAAATGGTAAATGAGCTAGGCTGTACGAGGATTAAGTTGTGGAAAAAAGCATTAAGTTAAAAAAAATTAATCATTCCTAGTTGGGGGTTTCGGGCTCCAGTTTGATTTCTCAGTTAAAATTTTTTTTAAAGACATTGTTTTTTTATTTCTGTTAATTACTAATGATAAAATGCAGTTTTGCAGTTTTGAAACTTCATAGTTTGGAGTTTTGCAGTTTTGAAACTTCGTAGCTTCGCGTCTCGCAGTTTGAAACTTCATGGTTTGAAGTTTCGCCGTTTTGAAACTTCACAGTTTGGAGTTTCACCGTTTTGAAACTTCACAGTTTGGAGTTTCACCGTTTTGAAACTTCACAATTTGGAGTTTCGCCGTTTTGAAACTTCACAGTTTGGAGTTTCGCCGTTTTGAAACTTCATAGTTTGGAGTTTCGCCGTTTTGAAACTTGATAGTTTGGAGTTTCGCCGTTTTGAAACTTCATAGTTTGGAGTTTCGCCGTTTTGAAACTTCATAGTTTGGAGTTTCGCCGTTTTGAAACTTCATTGTTTTCTGTTTTGAAACTTCATTAGTTTCTGTTTCACAATTTTTAAGTGCCAGGGAGTGATTTCTGGGACACGAATGCCTCCCCTAGTGTCTTTGCTTTCATTTAAAAAAATTAAACATTTTAAAAATAAAAACGCACGCTTCCAAAGCAAATAATTTTCGAGAAAAAAAAATCCGAAGAAGAGTACACCGGAAAATGACAACCTGTTGATTTAAAGGTTTCTTAACTGATTTATAAGACTACATAAGCCTTGACTTGAAAAAAACTTGGAACGAAAAATATAAGGAATTTCCACGGTATAAAAGGATAAAAAAAAAAAGGGGGAAGGGAAAAAAAAGTTACCGGAGAACTTTTGCCGAAGCCGTAACACACTTCGAAGATGTCAGATACAATTCCCCCTTTCCTTTATTTTTTCGTTTAAAAAAGAAACACCGGAATTTTCAGTCTCCCACTAATGGAAACTATGTATAGCTTTTGATGAGCCCGGGAACGTTAAAAATATCAAATAACATAATGGAGCATTAAAAATTTTGTACATAAAAAAAGCTTTTTAAAAGCGCGACGACAAACGTAAAACGCTTCCAAACTCCGCTTGCGGATAATACGGTTCTATACGAAAAATTATCGCTTTTTAAAAAATATTTTATGCTTCATTTAATTGTTCCAGAAAAAAAAGACACTTCCGGTTAATCGATAAAATTATTTTGCTGAAATAAAATGAAGACTCAATATAAATTGTTATAGAAAGTTTAAGAAAAAAATAAAAACGAAGAAAAAAAATCACGTCGTGCGCATGCGCAATCAACCGTGGGCGTCCATCAACTATTAAGAAATACCACTTATTGTAAAGAACGACCATATAGCACGAAATTCATCCTATACTCAATTAATTCCATTTTACAGTATTCTTTAAAATAGTTCAATTACTGAAATAGTTTTTTTTTGTTCTTTTTTTTTCCGCGATGGAAATCTTTGAACCGAAACAGCAAACGTTTTCCTTCCTGCAACGTTCAACGAGCTTTTTGGAAAAAAAAAAAAAGAACCTCCCTAATTCGCCCTGACAGAGAATCTAATGACCAGAATACACCGATTAATTCATGCCGCAGTGGATTGCGAATAAATCCCTTAACAAGGGCTTATTTTCTTCGCCATTAATATAAATATTAAAAGGGGCTAACCGCTAATTTTCGTTTTATGCAGGGTGGGATGGTTTTCAAAAGGCTTTTTTTTTCTCCTCCGGCTCTTCTCTAATGGGCATGACTTAAAAAAATTCAAGCAATTTTCTTTTAAATCCTCATATATTTCCAGCTTATGTATATTTATATTTTTTTTTATATAATGCGCAGTCAACAAGGATGACGCGGCAGTTACATTTGCTGCGGATTATACCATTAACAATGACCGAAAATTCGATAAGAAACACGTCTTTAAAAAATACGAGGAGAATGGTAAAAAAAAAAACATGGAAGTCAATTATGGTCCGATGATTTGGGAGTCTACAATAGGTATACGGGGAATAATACGACTGATTTGAAGGAAAAAAAAATTTAATTTCTCTCTCTTTCAGCTCTCACTCTCTCCAGAAATATTAAAAAAAAAAAAGTGGAAGCATCCGTTCCTTTATTTACAATTTTTTGGACCCAGCACTGGAACAAATATGGCAAACAGGAAATGCATTGTTAAATGCCTAAGATTAACTATTTATTTCCTGGACATTCTTTAAAGGTTTCAGTCGGATTATTAAGTTAAGAAAAAAAAAGAGAGTGAAATTATTATTATTTTTTTTGATTTGGTTATTACATAAAATGTTTGTTTAGTTTTAACGCAAAATCAGCAAGAAAAAGCTTTGTTATGTTATTTATGTAATTGTGAAAAATTTACGGAATTTGCGGTTGAGTGGATAAGGTGGCGTATTCGTGTTGTTAGGGTGTCTGGAGGTCAAACTAACTGAGAAAGTGAAGTTTTAGAAACTACAATAAATGCAAACACCAAAACACTTGTAAAGAAGAAAAACTTTAAATCCTAAAAAAATCGAGACGATGTTCCAAAAATTGATGTTAAGAAATGGGGAGATGTTAAAATTTTAAAATTAAAAGTTGAGGCTCTAAAATTTGATAATATAAAATTCTACGGTTTCAAAAAATTAAACCCATGAAGTTTCAAGACCCAAAATTAATCTATGAACATTCATTTCACAAAAATTGGCAACGAAAAAGTTTAAAGATCTCAAAATTTGTGATTAACAAGTTTCAAGACACCAAAACTTTGATATATGAAGTTTCAAGACACCAAAACTTTGATACATGAAGTTTCAAGACACCAAAACTTTGATCTATGAAGTTCTAAGACACCAAAACTTCGATCTATAAAGTTTCAAGACACCAAAACTTCGATATACAAAGTGAGTTTCAAGACACCAAAATTTCAACCAATCCAGTTTCAAGACATTAAAATTTGAAACTATGAAGCTCAAGACACCGAAATTAAAAGCTACTAAGTTCTAAGACCCCAAAATTTCAGTCTATCACCAAAATTTGAAACTCTAAAGTTTCATAATCCCAAAATTTGCAATTATAAAGTCTTAAGACCCAAAAATTTGAATCTAAGAAGCTTCAAGACAACACAAAATTTATCTATGAAGTTCTAAGGCAGTAAAACTTTGAATTGTGAATTCACAAGACACCAAAATTTGAAGCTACAAAGACCTAAGACGTTAAAATTTTAATCGGTAAAGTTTTAAGACCCCAAAATTTTGAAACTTTCAAGTTTCAAAATCCCCAAATCTGGGATTATGAAGTTTCAGGACCCAGAAATGCGAACTAAGTCGTTCGAGGACACCAAAAGTTTGATCTATGAAGTTTTTAAGATACTAAAATTTAAAACTAAAAAGTCCCAAGACCCTAAAATTTGAGTCTATTGAGTTTAAGACATCACAATTTGAAACTTTCAAGTTTCAGGACCCAGAAATTTGGAACTAAGAAGTTCTATCACACCAAAATTTCAATCTGTGAAGTTTTCAGATAGTAACCTAAAGAGTTTTTAATATTCCCAAAAGAAAATTTGAAACTATGAAGTTTCAAGACCCCAAAATTTCCAAAAAATTCAGTGTGTTCTTACGTCCAGTCCGTTGCTGTCTTTTAGGCTAAAATTCAACTCCCCTATAAGGAGTTAAAGAGAGTTAATAAGCTATTACTCGGCGAATCCCGTTTTTTTTTTCTCTTCCAAGACGTGACCTCGGCAAAAGGGAAATTAATTGCAAGTTGGCAGAGTGTAATTCCAGGCAAAAAACGGGGTTGGTGGTCGGGGTTAAGAAGTAAGATAAGATTCCCCGGAGGGGTAGATGTTTTAAAGGCGGCTCAAGTCGTAAACCAAATCATAAAAAAACCTCTCACAAGCATTAAATCACTTTGGTAGGCGTAACCTTCCTTCTAAACGTAGGTTTACTCATTAACACGATTTCCGAGTAACCAAGTACCATTTTCTAATTCGTAATTTTTTTTTCTTCTTCTCCTCCATTTCTCCATATATGGGGCATCAAAAATTTAATTTAATCAATTAACGGGGTTGAAAATCAAATTTAATCCTTTAAAAACTCGCGAAATTTTCCCGCGTTTTCCCTTCCATCGACGCGTGTTTACTTTAGATCTTTCCCATTTAAAATGTGTATAATGTACCAGTAATTGTAGTTACAAGTTACCAAGTTGATTTAAACTAACTTTTCCCCAAGTTTCTCTTAACAAGTTTACATCAAAGTCATCAAAATTGGTTTCCCCGGATGTCAAACCGCAAACTATTATGTCTTTGGGAATGGGGGATTTTCAAACCCGAACTTGAGGAAAAATCGTTTTTCGATTCTCTGCAGAATTAGTTTGATTGACGGGTTCCTTTTTGACTTACCCCACCCTGCGGAGAAGAACTCACGACAAAATGAAGAGAAATCTCTGGATTTTACTTACCTAAAAAAAAAAGAAAAAAATTATTATTGAACAAGCTCAAGGTTATTTTTGTGTGTAAGAAAACAAACCGAAAAACGACAAAACCACGGGTAAAAATCCACCGCAAGGAATCGATGTCCGATATCACCCTAAAAACATTTTTATACCTGAGAAACACACAAGAGGGTGGATCACCGGTTCAAGGGTTTTTTTTTTCTCTTCATCATTCCTAGCTCTATTTGATCTTATCTACCGTTATTAATTGTAACAACGATTAGGATTTCTACAAAACCACATTGTTCTAGACTTTTTTTTTTATATTTATTTTTTTTATCACGATTCGAGAATCGAAAATGGGTGTAACAATCACGTTTAACAAAACTTTTGTCTGGTTTTTCTCTGCTGTCTTTTTCTCTCTCTCTTTTTTTTTAGGGAAAAAAACCAAAACATGATGGATCGTCGTACGGGTTTTGTTAAAAAGATTAGTGGGATTTCTTTTCGATTTTTAATAAAAATATTTAGGTTAATTTCCAGGGGCGTAGCCGAAATATTTTTCAAAAATATTTCAAACTGATAATAAAAAAAAACAATTTTTTTTTCTCTAGATTTTATTTACAAGTTTCTGAGGTCGTGACATTGATGAATTGGGGATTCAAAACAGTTCTGGATAGAATGTAATATGAAGGGAAAGGGATGAATTGAAATAAAAGTTAACCCTAAATTTAAAAAAAAAATAGTGAGGATGTTCATGAAAAAATTGTTGATTTGTTTGGGAAAGTTCAACGAGGAAAACAAGAGATCTTGCAGCTAGAACTGAATTTTTTCTGAGCATTAAATAAAAAACAAAACTCAGAAAAAATTATTCGAACCCCAAAAAAAAAACTTTATTTCCCTCAGCAAGAATTTTTTCCTAATAAAAAAAATGTCTGACAAGCTATATCAACCAAAGAATTCGTTTCTGAGCATTATTAATTTTTTCTGAGCACTAAATAAATAATGAACACGTAGAAGAAAATTTGAAATTTAGAATTGATTAACGTTTTAGAAAAAGTTAAGAATTATTCAAGGTTTTGCAAAACTTAAAATTAATTCTGAGCACTAATTTATTTTTTTTCTGAGCACTAAATAAATGAAAGGATTTGAATTAAATCTTGTGATGCTTCACGAATTCATCAGTAGGACTAATATTATTTTTTAAATAAAATATTGCAAAACTTTTTGAAATTAGTTCTGAGCACTAAGTTAATTTTTTCTGAGCACTAAATAAAATGATTCGAATTAAATCTTATGATGCTTTAGAGCTGATATTTTTTTTATAAAATGACCATTCAGAGCCTTGCGGAAGTTTTCGAATTAACTCTGAGCACTCCAATTATTTTTTCTGAGCATTACATAAATTCAGTGACCAGTGTGAATACCCAAAGCTCTCTGGGTTCATTAGAAATGATTCCAGAAAATCAGAAAACTAATCTCAAACTCATTCTGAGCACTTAATACAAATTTTTCTGAGCACTCAATACCCAAAATTCGAATTAAAGCCGATACCTAAAAGAATTCGATTTCTGAATTATTAGCAAGTCCATTTCTGAGCACTCTGATCAATCTCAACGATTTTTCTCCTCAATTTTTATAAAACTCAACTCGCGGTTGAAAAACGGATTTTTAAAAAAAATTTATTTCTCTTGCCAAGCCTCGAAACAACCCGGATATATAAGAATCGTCCCTATAAAGCCTTCGCAAAAATTAGAGGACATAAAAAGACGTGCTGAGAGAGATAAAATTTTCCCAGTTTTATCGTTTAATTATATCAATATTTTTGTTTCTTAACGATGATGAGGGCGAACGTTTGGAAATAGTAAACAAAACGTAAAAATGCTTCAATAAAAAGGGAAAGTATAAGGGAGATAAAGAGGGGGGTAGCAAAGCAAAAAAGAAAAAACGGGAAAATAAAGTTTCTCATCGTGGCTAAAAATTCTTCATTTAAAAAACTTCTTTGCCTGAAACGAAAACTCCCTTCAAACTTTTTTATTTTTTCGGGGCAAAGGACTCGAAATTGTCAATTGACGAAATTCTTTCGCATTTTTTTCATTTAAACTCTTTTAAAACTTTCAGACAAAGTTTTTTTTTTATTCGGTAAATAAACTATTAAATATTTTTTACATGAATGAAGTTCTTTAATTCGGATATTTTCCTGTTTATGGTCGCAGTAAAAAAAAAAAATTCTTCGACTATTAGCACTCCATTAAAAGACAAAAATCCGCTATGCGAGGATATAAGGTGGCAATGTTTGTTTTCAATACGAAATTCACGTATCAATTACTAAGGTTTGTTCGAGAAGAAGAAGAAAAAAACCTGAGGCAGATGATTTGCCCCTTCTATGGTTCCCTCTGCAGGGGCTTCTACATACCCTTGGAACACGGGTCAACAGTTCCAAATTGAAAGAATCCCATTGAGATGTAGAGGAGAATGATTTTTTGGGGCAAGGTGTTCCGAAGATCGCTATCAAAAGAAATAACCATAACAAAAAGATTTTCGGATCCATCCACTTGAAAAATTTTGTTAACAAAAGGTTGAATGTGTGTCTGCGAGGTTTTTTGTTCTCGGGGGTTTCTTTTCAAGTGCTTTTTTTTTTCTTCTTCATCTTCTTGCGTTCGGATTTGATGGTTTCGCTGGCAGTTTTTACACTTTTTTCATTTTTTTTTTCGGTGTTTGATTTCAATAACATGGTCAAGGTATTTAGTTTTTTTTTTGTGTTGTTCATCCGTGTCCAAAGTTTTTAATTTGTCGCGTGGTTTAGTTTATTGTCCGTGACTTTTTCATTTTATTATTTTAAGGTCATTTTTATTAAATCAATCCCGGAAATGTAAACGCTATGGTTGATGATTCGACAAGGAAAAAAAATTATTTTTTTTTTGTAACGTTTTGCACAAATGAAGCAAGAAAAAATTGATTAGGTAGAATAATAGCGAATTAAATTTAGGGGAAAGAATGCCGTTAAAAAAACTTTTGTTCGAGTTCAATATAAATCAACGAAATTGTATATATATAAAAAAAAGATATTGATCGATTCTGGTAGGGATTTTTTTTTTTGCTCGTATGTTTACTCTCTCGACTTGTCAAAGTTAACCACATTCGAATCGAATTACGTTTCATTATTTTTCGGGTAGTCGGCGAATAATTCTTCAAGATCGTCGAACTTTATTCATTGGAATAAGATTTCTACCACGAAATTTGTCAGAAGCGGATGCTGGCGAGAAATCACATTTACAATCCTACAGTGCTCAGAATTAGAGTAAGTGCTCAGAAAGAAATTCCTGATAGTCAAAAGATTCTACAATGAATTTCAATTCGATGATTGAAAAAATCGACTTGAGATTAAAATTTTCTCATCGAGTGCTCAGAGTGTGCTCAGACACAAATTCATCTCCTAATAACTGTCAATTCATTTTAATGACTTGAACGATTTAAATGCTTCATTTAAGTCACTGCAGTGCTCAGAGAAATTTAAGTAAGTGCTCATGTCTTTAAATTACAATGCAGGCAGTGCTCAGAAATAAATGCCTGATAATCAGAAGATTCTGCAATGAATTTAAATTCGATGATTCAAAAAATCGACTTGAATTCTCCTCGAAATATTTCATTCTTAAAGCTTTATGCCGCAATGCATTAATTTTCTAGTGCTCAGAATGAGATTCAGTGCTCAAAAATAAATTTACTTAATATCAAAAAAAAATCTGCATCGAATTTTAATACGATTCTTGCAAAAACCGACTTAGGTTAAAATTTTTTTTATCAAGTGCTCAGAAAAAAATGCTCAGAATGTGTTGGGACACATATTTTTTACCTACTAACTATCAATTTATTTTACTGACGAATTTTTAATGAATGTTAAACGCTTGTAGTGAGTCACTTAAGTTACAATACTTATGCAGTGCTCAGAAAATTTTAATAAAGTGCTCAAAAACCAATTTTAATTAATTCCCTCAAAATATTTTATTCTCAGAGCATTAAATCTCCATATCAAGATGCAGGCTCGAATCTTGTAAATAATGTGAATGCTCAGAAACAACCGCTCAAAATCCTTTCTCAATATTTACTTTTCAAGACCTCAAGCCTAAAATAATTTAATTTACCTCAAAACTACGACGTGGGCAATCTCCTTCATTCCTCAAAAATGACTTAAAGAGAAAGCCAATCATGACAAACAATTGCAAAAATTTCCTTTTATTCGAAAAACAAAATCGCATTATTCAGTCATGACTGCTTCAATCTTTATTGACAGAAAACCTGCACCGTTATATCTTATTACAACCCTTTTGTCCTTTCACACGTCAATCTCTTCCACCTTAAAAATCCAACCGCCAAAACTTCGCATCCTCTTCGCCACGCTCCGTTTTCAAAAAAAAAAAAAAATCCTTCAGCTTTTTCCCACAAAAAACTTTTCCTCTCAGTTTTTTTTCCTCCTGTTGTTTTGACAACCGATTCAACCGTGTTTCCGGTTCGTTTGTCGTTTTGAAGAATGTTTTCCGATCTTCTTACATAAAAAACTTTCGGGTTTTAAAAAAAAACGTCCAGTAAACGTCGCGGAATTATAATCACCCCAGACATTTCGAAATTTCTTTTTTTCGCCAAAAGACCCGACGCTCGATTCGATCAATAAACGTCAATAAATACAATGGATGGGTTATAAAATTGTATAACATATATTATTGTACATAATGTAACTACATAAAATGCTTGATTAGTCATATTTAGGAGTTAATAGCTGAGAAAAAGTAGACTCAGGAGAAGTGATTGCTAATAAATTTTACAGTTTTTTATGAATAATATAAAAAAAAAAAAAAAAGGGCGCCTAACCGTGCGCGGACAGAGAAGAGATTCCAATGCGCATCGTTTCCAAGTGAAAAATTCGAGCTACTAAAAAAATCTAGTAATAAAATTCTCACATGGTAATCGTTTTTTTTTTTTGCACATGTTCCCCCCACGTGAATTTGAAAATGAGGCGGAGGTAATGAGGATTAGGGCTCTTAGTGGCGGCTTCAGGATCCAGCAGTTAATTTGTGTTCAGCCCTACAAAAATTTTAGCGGCTTCAAATAGTTTGGCCTGCGCAAAATTTTTTGCGGATTCTTCCTGGAGTCCGCACCTAACCGAATTCTCTTTCTCTTTCCGCCCCTGACTCGAATAACAATTCCTACTTCACCCTTACCCGAAATTTTTTATCCGTTTTTGTTTTTCTTAACCTAAATCAAATAAAAATTCCGATTCGCAACCTGACATTTCTGACGTTCCCCTTTTTAAAAAAAAGAGAACGAGCCGGCAAAAAGGATCAATATACTCAGACCTTTTCTCGGAATTTAATTATAAAAAAAAAATCATTATTATTTTAGCATTTTCATTCGGGCGCTCGGTCCTCTGCAAATAATAAAAAATTATTTTTCCAAAGAATATATTTTTGAAAAAGACCCGATCGAGTAGTTTATAATTAAATATTCAGTATATTAGTTCGGGACTAAGGGAGCTCTGCGCTTGGTTTCAACCTTTTTCCATAAGAATACTAAATTAGAGGTAAATCCGGTTAAGATTAAGATCAAATTAAGGGTAGTTAGAGGTGGTCTAATTTTATTATTTAATAAAATGGATGTTTATTTCGGGGTTTAGGGGCAGGTAAAAGCTGATGCGTAAATATAAATACAAGATATATTGTTATTATAATAACTGGAATATGATTAAAAAATTTGAGAGTAACTTATTGCGGTCAAATCATGACATTCACGAGGAAATGTAATATTCTTGCCAATAATTTTTGGTTTTTGGCCGCAAAGATTATTTTACAGGATTCAGAGGCGGATTCAAGAACTGATAAGTGATGCTGAGGTTGGTCTAACTAAAATAAGCGAGTAAATAGACAAAGACCTTTCAGGAACAAGAGAAATTTTTGACAAGTAAAAATTCTTCCTCAAAAAAATTAATTATAAACAAAATTCTAAGATTTCAATCATTTTACTTGGGCCAATTATTTTAATTTTTTTTGGGGAAACAAATCTTTTGATAATTTTTTATTAATCGAACAAATCTTTTGATAATTTTTTATTAGTCGAACAAATCTTTTGATAATTTTTTATTAGTCAGACAAATCTTTTGATATTTTCAAACTTGTCTTGTCGAACAAATCTTTTGATATTTTCAAACTTGTCTTGTCGAACAAATCTTTTGATATTTTCAAACTTGTCTTGTCGAACAAATCTTTTGATATTTTCAAACTTGTCTTGTCGAACAAATCTTTTGATAATTTCAAACTTGTCTTGTCGAACAAATCTTTTGATATTTTGAAACTAGTCCTGTCAAACAAATCTTTTGATAATTTTTAACTAGTCCGGTCGAACAAATCTTTTGATAATTTGAAACTTGTCTTGTCGAACAAATCTTTTGATAATTTCAAACTTGTCTTGTCGAACAAATCTTTTGATAATTTCAAACTTGTCTTGTCGAACAAATCTTTTGATAATTTGAAACTAGTCTTGTCGAACAAATCTTTTGATAATTTGAAACTAGTCCTGTCGAACAAATCTTTTGATAATTTAAGCTAGTCTTGTCGAACAAATCTTTTGATAATTTGAAACTAGTCTTGTTGAACAAATCTTTTGATAATTTGAAACTAGTCCTGTCGAACAAATCTTTTGATAATTTTTTCTTGTCGAACAAATCTTTTGATAATTTTTTATTGTCGAACAAATCTTTTGATAATTTTTTCTTGTGAAACAAATCTTTTGATAATTTTTTCTTGTGAAACAAATCTTTTGGTAATTTTTTCTTATCAAGCCAATCTTTTCAAAGGAACACAATTGTAAAAAAAATACTAATCACATTCTATTTTTATCAAAACACTCCTAAAAAATTAATTTTTCATCAGCGCGGAAGTTCAAAGAGGAAAAAAAAAAATTTTCCTCTTGTTTTCAAATTAGAAGTATTCGCCCTTTTCTATGCAAAACTCGACGCCGATAATATTGGGTGGACATGGGTTAATTTAATGGATGGGGAGGAATATTTTCATATTCAAAGGGCGTTACCTCATGCGCAAGTCCTAATCAATCCAATAATATTCTTAAATCAATGAAACCTTATATGAAAATTAATCAACCGAAACGAGGAATATAAAAAAAAAATAAAACTGAATTTTTTTCATTCGCCGAGTATTTAACCAAAACTCGCTTCGTTCCTCCCCCCCATAAAAAAAAACCAAACAGTCCATAGCCTGTTTCTTCAAACACGAAAAGAGCGAACAATACCAAACAGCAAACAAAAACAGACAAAAGATTTTTTTTTTTATTTCCTAAAAATCCCCGGGAAATCGTTTTTCTTTTCCTCCTACAAAGGTGAAGACACGATCAGCCACATAATTCCCGTTTTAAAAATTAATACTGAAATATTATCGAAGAAAAAAAAAGGTCAAGATCAAATTGATCACTAATATTTTTTAAAAGCCGAAAAAACGTTAATAAAGGATACATAAATCTTTGATAAGGAAATTGATTGACGAGGCCGAAAAGCTCTTTTCAATCATCATAGAATAAATAAATAATAAAAAAAAAATTTTTAAAAAGGGTTTTTAAAAAAAGAAATGCTGAATCAAGCGAGGAGATAAGGCAGAGAGTAAAGTACGTTAGTTTATTGTACCTGTACCTGTTTTGACGTGGTACCATTAACGTAAATGTATCCTCACATCCCTACCCGCGTATGTTCTTTTATTTTTTCAACAATTTCTTGAAAAACATATCTTTTTTATTATAATAAATTAAAATATTCGAGAGCCTAAAAAAAAAAATGTAAGTTAATTTAATTAAACACAAACTAGGAATTTTTATAAGAAAAATAGACATAATACGGTAAAACGGTTATTATGATTTTAATTAACTTGGATTTAATGTTGGTTCGTTGTTTGAATGTTAATTGCCGCTTTTGAGAAGAAGGAACTCTGCGCGCGCCGTTAGTGACAAGTCGCCTCGTGATTTATAGGTAATATTACCGATGTTAAAAATATTTTTTTTTCGTAGGGTTATCCCGATGCAAAGGCGGATAATTTGAGGTAAAAGTAGGAGACTTGTACGGAAATAGCCCTGTGGAAATTTTTTTGCCTGTGATCATTATGAATTGTAATTGAACACAAAACAATAAAATTCGATATTGGCTATAACAAAAAGTGGAAAATTTTCAAGGGTCAAATTTTGCCGGATGGAAAAAATGATAGAAAAATCGAAATCAGCGACCGAAAATTTGTAGGAATCGAATACCATGTCGAGTTTTTCAATAAAATTAAAAATGGCCTAACTAGGCTCCAGGGAAATTTGTTTAGTAAATTATCGAAACACGTCAACCTTATTTTGTGTTAAAATATTGAAAAAATTCGAATTCAACTCTCCCGCTGCTCCATTTTTAGGCCAAATCTCAAAAACTCAAAGGGAAAAAAATTTATCTGGAAAATGGCCCCACCGGAACCCTGAGAAATTTTTTTTAGGAAACGCCGAAAGAGGTCCACTTAATTTTAACAAGTGCTGCCCGAAAAAAATCAAACTCAATTTCTCGCAGCCTTATTTTAGCCCTAATCTTGATAACTGTAAGAAAAAAAAAATTAACTTTGGAAAGTGGCCCCACTGGAGCCCTAGAAAATTTTTTTGAGGAAAACGCCGAAAGAGGTCAACTTAATTTTTACTAATGCTACCAGGAAAAGCCCAATTCAATCATTTCGTAGCCTCATTTTAGCCCTAATCTTTATAAATGTAAGAAAAAAGAACAGATTTCGAAAAAATGCCTCACTGCAGCTCTGGGAAATATTTATGACGAAAACGCCGAAAGAGGACAACTTAGTTTTTACTAGTGCTACCCGAAAAAGCCAAATTCCACCATCTCGCAGCCTGATTTTAGCCCTAACCTAGAAAAATTTGAGGAAAAAAAATAAATTTCGGAAAATGGCCTCACTGGAGCTCTGGGAATTTTTTTCGAGGAAAACGCCGAAATAGGTCAACTTAATTTTAACAAGTGCTGCCCGAAAAAGCCAAACTCAACCCTCTCGCAGCCTTATTTTTAGCCCTAATCTTGATAAATGTAAGAAAAAAGTACAAATTTTAAAAAATGGTCCCATTGCAGCTCCGGAAAATTTTTTTGAGGAAAACTTAATTTTTAAGCCAAACTCAACCCTCTCGCAGCCCTATTTTTAGCCCTACAACTTGTGGCAAAACAAGCCAAATGAAAAAAAACTCAATCTTTCAATAACTCCAACACTTCTAACTCTTTCGAATTTCTCGAAAATAAACAGAAATCAAACTAAAAAATTTTTGAGGGTATAAAAATATTTAAGTAAAAGTTTGTTTTGAACCTGAAATGTTAGTTTTATTCCGGAGCGACCCCAGTTGAAATTATTTTTACCCCATGTTTGATGACAAAAACCTTGATCTTATAAACGAGGGTGGCTTTTTAAATTTTTTTCTTTATTTCATTCAAGAATCTGAAGTTTTGTGTGCGTAGTATTTTTAGTTTGAAAAACAGCGTCCCTTACTTCTTGAGATTTGTGTACCGTTGACCATTTCAAAGACTATTTTTAAAAGAGCGTTTAAAATGAAATGTTTATTTTGATTTTGAAACTCTCATGGCGACTATTTAGATTGACTATAGTCTGAATTTCGTCTTTTTTGCAAAAAAAAGACAAAATTGGCTAGCACGAGCCTAAGCAGCTCTTAATTCTGCTGCTGCTTCTGTAAAATAATCTCTGTAGCCAAGATAAAAAAAAATTGGCAGGAAAATTAATTTCTTTAAGGAAAATACCTTAATAATTGTTCAGGGGAAAAAAATCGTTAACACCTTTTCCACTCGCAATCATACGCAAGATTTCGCAATGCAAGAGAGCAAAATCCACCAAACAAAATAAACATTCACATTATTGCTGAGCTATTTATTGTTTAGAATACTTCTTTATCTTTACACGACTCATTATTTGCATTTTACAACGCTCGGAGCCTAGCGTGAATCACATTTTAACATCACATGAAGATACCTAGAATTATAAAACAATCCGAATGAAACTCTACGCCGAACAAAAACAAAACAACAACAAAAAAAATTCACAGCGTCGCACACAAATTTTTTTTAAATGATCCCGTAACAAGATGAAATCACATTCTCAAATTTTGAAATTTTAGAAACCTGGTTTAAAATCCTAGGAAATGATTTTATCCGACCGTGTGATCAAATCACGAAAAAAAAAGAAAGAAGGAAATCGGAAAAAGAAAAAAATAGCGCAAAACTCGTCTCAGAAAAAAAACAACATTGTAATAATTTGGAAAGAATGAATATGTGTATAGATGTATAGTCGAGGTACCGGTTTAACAGATGATGATGCTATGAGAAGGTATTGGTCAATGATCTTTCTCAGGGCCCTGGCAATCTGGCAATCTCGGATCATATTCACCATTTAAAATTACATGCGTGAAATCATTTATGTTTCTTCTTTCTGTTTCGTTCGTTTTATTTTTTTTTTTTTCTTAAAAATTTATCTTTTTAAATATTCGTTATTTTAACGAGGATTTTTTTTTATATAATAAAAACTCAGCTGAATTATACAAAACGGAAGCGTATTTACTTAAAAGACATTAACCCTCGATTTGCATAGCTGACTGAAATGAGACAATCAAACATAAATTACCCATTAGCCTGAATCATCTTCACCTTAATTGAGAATGCGATTAAATTCCACGTGACGATTATCCATTGGGTCGATACGGGTTAGCTTTAGGATATCTACGAATTTTTTTAAAAAAAAAATATTTCGGGGTGGAAAAAATGTTAGAAATAAAAAAAATTTAATATTAGAAACTTGTTTCGTCATTAAAATTCATTTTAATCAAAAGTAAAATAAAAAATTCGTAACTTTTTCTTTTTTTTTTCTCCTCCCCAGCAGTAAAAAAATGTCCTTTTTTTTCGAGGGTTAAAAAAAATTAATTTTGTATTGTGAATTTTTTTTTTCTTTTTGGGTTTGAGGTTTTTTTTCCCCCTTTTAAGTTGGACTGGATTTTAAGAAATCGATATTATGGGATTGGATAAATTTTAATAAAAATTTTAAAATAAAATTATTGAGGCCCAGGCAATCTTATTTTGTATTAAGATATAATCTCAAGCTAAGTCATTCAAGCTCATCAGAAGCCTAAATCAAACCTGCGACCTGCCAGACTCCATCGACCTTCTGGCTAAGCTTATAATATGTCAAAGCAATATGTATGACACAATAGAGCTTTTTGATCCTGACCTCAAGATCAGCTAAGAGCAGATAAAGCTTTAGTTAAACTCGTGCTAAGCCTATTCAGCCTATTCCAAAAAAATTGATTCGACAAGAAAAAAATTTAACAAGATTTGTTCGACAAGAAAGGACCATCAAAAAAATTTGCTCAACAAGAAAAAGTTATAAGAAAAATTTATGATAAACTTATTCGATTACAACAATTTTGGAAAGATTTCTGTAGAACTAAAAATTCTAAAAGAATGGCATTAAGCTAAAAATGAAAATCCCTGAAAAGCTCTTATTCTTCCTCTCTGAAAATAATTAAACCCTGAAAATGAAGTAAAGAATCAAGCTCTACCACTAATTTCTGGATAATGCAAAATCCGTTTATCGAAATATGAAAAACATTTAAAATGAAAGGTTTATAGGAGTTTAGGGGAGAGGGATATGTTAAATTTATCTCGGTGAGCAGTTGATTGGGCTTGCGATGGTGTATCTCATATTGCTCGTCGAAGCAGAAGAGCTGATTGAAGCCACCCGGAAATGTAAATTCTGACTCCTATGCTATCACCTCTCTACTCATCCTCCCATATTTATTCTGACACATGACAGTAAAAATCCTGTTACGAAAAAAAAAATTGCTCATCTCGATTTTTTTTTAAAATCGATAAAAATCCTTATCAGGCCTGATAATGTTATCGGGGATTCATATTTTCGATTGACCTATCTATTATTTTTCAAAAAAAATCTAGGACCTTGAAAAAAAGAATTTTAAGATCCCGAGAAAGTTTAAGAAAAAAAAAATTCTGGCATTGATTAGTCATGAAATGAATAAATAAAAGAATAAAACGTTGATTTGAAGTATAATTTTCTTGTGTCTCGTTAAGAGTCAAGGTTATCTTCGACGCAGGCGCAGACCCGAGTTCATCATTCATTTTTTTTTTTTTTTACTTCTCCAGCTCTGGCTTTGTTCGTTCCTTATCTTCGATTATTTATTTCTCTTCTTTTTTTTTCGGACTTTTTTTTCCAATATGGCGGACGGTTAGGATTGTATCAAAAGTTTGATTATTATTTAAAAAGAAATTGGGTATATACAATGTTCGGTTGTGAGGCTAAGTGTCCTCGTCTGTACAAGACACAACGTGACTTGCCTTTTTTTTTTTTTCTTCTTCGTCTTCTCTCTAGTTTTGACATAAAGGCTTTAAATTATTTGAAGAGAGAAAGAGAGAGAAGAAAAAAAGCAGAAAACATGGATGTCGTACAACGCATTACAGTACCGTTATATTAAATGACGGCTTCATTTTCATTACGTTTACCCATTCGGATTTTCGGTGCCAGGTTAGTAAGTTGTGGAAGATGTTATGAGTCAGTTTTGCAAGGATGTCAAGCTTAGGAAATGATCGTTGAATTTAAGTCACTTATTCCATGCAAGTTCATGTGTTTTTGAAAGTAAGATATTTATTTGCGGGCTCAGTCTTCAAGCCGAGCCGAGCTTAGCTCGAATTTTTAACAAGCTGATAGGGTTTGGACAAGATTTGCTTTTCTTTCTTACTTATTCTCAATTTTTGGGACTTTAGGATTTTCTGAAGGGGACGAATAAGGACTTTTCAGGGACTTCCTAAAGTCTTTATTTGGACTTTTCAGAATTTTTAGCTTAAAGAAAATTTTTTGATAATATTTTCTTGTCCAGAAAATTTTAATTTTTTCTTATCGAACAAATCTTTTGATGATATTTTCTTGTCGAGCAAATTTTCCAAATAGAATTTTATAGTCGAACAAAAAGTTTTCCACAAATTTTAGAGTCAAGCAACATTTTTCCAAAGTTGTTAGTCGAGCAACTTTTTCCAGAATTGTTAGTCGAGCAACTTTTTCCATGATTGCTAGTCGAGCAACTTTTTTCAGAATTGTTAGTCGAGCAACTTTTTCCATGATTGCTAGTCGAGCAACTTTTTCCATGATTGCTAGTCGAGCAACTTTTTTCAGAATTGACATTGTCAAAGTTTTTTCCAGGATTTTCAGTTTAAAAAGATTTTTTCAAAATTGTATTGGTCGAGCAAGTTTTTTCAGAATTATCATTGTCAAACAAGATTTTTACAGAATTTCCACAGTCATCCAACTTTTTTCTTGTCGAACAAATCTTTTGATAATTCTAAGGAACTTTTACAGGAAATATAAACCAAGTTCGATCTCTGCAAAAATTAGTCCGGCCTATTTAATTTTTTTTGCTGATAGTTGACCGTGGAGAAGTTATAACAAAAGGCGATAAAAAGGAAGTCAGCCAAGACGTAGCCCAAAGCAATTTGCATAGTGAGAATTAGTATAAATGATATCAACGCTAATTTACGAGACATTTTGTCGGGATTAAGAATGGAGGAGGGAGAGAGGGGAGAGAGAAAAAGAGAACGCGCGGTTTTAGTGGAGCTTAGGATTCTTACCGCGAAAAGGAAAAGGGGGAGATTTTTTTTTTTCCTTTCTCACTCGCTCTCTCTTTTCCCTCTTTCACCTCCTTGCCTTTTAGCGCAAGCAACAAGTGAATCGATGGAACGGGAATTAAAAATGGAAAATAATAAAAGATTTTTTTTTCCTTTCGCGTGTAATTCTGATTTATTGGATGAGCGGTTGTAGATGAAAAAAAAAATTTACTTCAGAAGGAAAAGCTTAAAAAATTAGCAGTAGTCAGCCCCGATTTTGGGAATGCTCAGAATTTGCCACAAGGCCAAACAATCTCTAGTCAAATCTCGCGCATTCATTCCCTTTCCCAAAATCGGTCATTAATAACCCCTCAAAGTACATCTTAACTAAAACCATATCCGCTTTTATCTTTCGGTCCGCACATCCCAAAAAAAAAAAAAAATACCAACCGTTCAAAATCAAATTAAATCATTTATCCACGGTTGTGCACGCTGGGGATTGCGCACGGAGCGAAAAATTTAAAACTAATTTTATTTATCTCGACACACCAATAATGATATTAAAAAAAATAAAAATAAATAATTGAAAATAATAAATCATTTCACGTTACCTTCCGTACCGACGACAAGTTTGAAATCAAACGCGCTAACTGGATTACATCATTTTGAATTCCGTTGAAAAGCAAAGAAACAAATAAACAAATTTGATAACCTTAAATCACGAAAGTCGTTTAGTTGTCATCGGGATGAAGATGTGAAACAAATTAAATTTTTTTTCAACCATTTCGGCCGCATTCTCCATTAGACTCACATCACTCAATTCGATGCAACCACGGCATCCAAAAGAGGGCCACGATTTTTCCTCTTTCCAACAGGAAACAAGCCTAATTAAGTCATCATCCCTTTCTGAGAAGTCGGCTTATTGTCTTATGATAAGGATATCGTGACGTTTATTTAAAGCAAACAAACTGAAAAACAAACGAAAATCTTTTCCCATTCATTATGAAAATGATTTATGGAAAGTTCAAAAATCGCCTTAGAAAGGAGGAGGAGGGGCGTTTAATGCAAGCAGAAAACCGCAACCAGAAAACCCGCAGTTGCCGAGCTTGTGGGATAACTCGACGCCAGTCCCAAAGCGTTTCAAAAGCCCCCCCAATGTAATCTCTTCGTAGCGCATCATTGAAGGTGTTGCTTTAACGGTTTTTCCTAACTTAATTATATATCCTTTAAAAAAATTCAAACTCGGAAAAACCTTTTCCCCCTAAAAACCTCTCTTCCTGTTATTTTTGTAAAAACATTCAAATCAAATATTAACGTCGTTAAATGTGACTCATGTTTGTAAAAGGATGGAAACGGACTTCCCTTAAGTGCTAAATTAAATCATAGGACACGTCATACTCCAAAAAAAATTCGTACATCGAGATAAGAGATGAGTTATCAGTTCTCAAAAAAGTGATAAGATTGCGCAAGGTTATTTTTTTTTTGGTGCGAACAAGGAAAATAAAGAAGACAAAGGTGCAAGATTAAATAAATAATATTGCAATGGAAAGATAAATTTTTTTTGAGGTCGGTTTTTTGAAAATGAAAACACCTTTCACCCGCATTGTTGAGAATTTATAAGTTAGTTTGGGTTTTCAGCCTGGCTTTAAGATGTATAAGTCTATTTGGTAATGCCCCAGGTGGGATAAATCGAATGAATCTCATGAAATTGGTTTTTAGTAGACGAGGTGAGGATTACGAGTATTTAATATGAAATCCTGATTTTGACAAGTTTAAAAATTTGCTTTCAAGGGAATTTTTAGTCGCTTTACATAAATCCATATCTTTAAAAAATTTGCTGACAAAATATTTTCAATGCTAAGTCAACAGCCATGACAAACGAAACCTAGAAAAGCATGCCTCAACCAAAATTTTAAACGGTCAATTTATGTTCTTGACAATTGTCAAGCATTATGAGACACTACTCGGAAGACTACACATGCAAAAAACCAGTGTCTAATTTTTTTGATCATAAAAATAATGAACCGACATAAGGAAAACAAAAATTGGAAATATGCTTTTTTAAAAAAATTTTCTATTCGTTAACTTGTGGGCAAAAGCTATTTTTTTAAAAATTACTCGAGTTGTAAGAGAAAATCAGCCATACTTAGCAGAACAATAAATCCTCAATTGTTTGTCTTGGGCAATGCTAGGATCTTAAGCTGCTGGCTTTGATAATAATTTGAAACCACTCACCAAGAAAAATTTTTGAGAACTGACTGCTTGTCATCACAAACTAAAAATATTTTTTTGGTTAGCTACTGCAAAACTAGAATCCATGACTTGTCATTAAAAATGGTTTCCAAGAGAGAAAGCAAAAACTTGAGAAATGCCTCCACATAAAATTTTTCATCGCTTGAATTTTGGGCACTCAAATCCTCTAAAAAAAAACTGCTCGCAACCTCTGGACATGATTTGGGGATTTTGCTGAAATCGAGGACACAACAATCAACACACTAGAGTCCTGACTAATTTGACATTTTGTACTCTTCCCAATTTTCAATCACCAGATTTTTAAAAAAAATTGCTTTTAATCAAAAAAATAATTCTCAAGCACCAACCTGCAGACTTAAGAGCAATGAGAAAATCTCCCTTAAAATTGTTAACCTGTAACTGCTAATTTTTCACGAAAACTAAATGTTGCACCAGCCCTTGGATCATTTCCCTCCCCACGAAAAGCATTCATTAACAAACAATGTCTGTTCTTAACTGCAATTTTTACTGCATTGAATAATCCATTTTGCTTATTTAACGCTTGTTACTATTGAATAAACTAATTATCCTTTCACCAGTATCTGATAAAAATTCACAACACACTTGTCAATGGTTAAATTTTTCATTGCAGAAAATAATTCCTAACCCAAACTGGTCACGAAACACCAATTTGAAAAGCATTCAATTTTCTGAACCTGAATGGCAAACACGAAGAAACCTGAAAGCTTTAGCACACCTTCATGATCCTGTTAAGTAAATTTCTATAGCTTGTGACAATCGTAAAACAATGATTGCATACCTTCTGCAATTCAACTCTTCAAAACGAATTCCACCATGTGACTCAACCTTCAAAAATTTGGCACTAACAAAATCATAACCTCAATTGAATGTTTTGTCACTAAAAATATCAAAAATAACTCCAGCACTAAACAAAAATCCGAAAAGCTTTCAATTTTCTGAATTTGAAAAGCAAACACGAAGATACCTGGTAATACTGCAGCTACCTTCCTAATCTTAATTACACAACATAAGTAACGTTCACAAAACCTTACTTGCTTATGACAATCGAAAAGGCAAAAAAAAAATCCTAATTACTTTTGGCAATTCGACTCCAAAAAAAATTCAACCATGTGACTTTGAAAATTCTGCACCAATTCTAACCTCAACACTATTAACATTTATATTAAGGTCCAGCTACTGAAAATATTAAAAAAAACCACCCTGGCTGCCATTTTGAGTTATACTAATCATCTGACCTGTCATCCCTCAAAAACTCATCCTTTTCACAAAAAAAAAACGAGCCACCTGTACTAAACGAATTGAATGTTAAATCGATTTCTACGAATCGAAATGTAATAAAAACCGTTTTTTTTTCTCCAAAAATAATTTATTTCCTTCCAACGGGGGCGGAGTTGACTTGAGCCCAAGGAGAAACACAAAAAAAAAAATAGCAGGGTTCAGAAAATGAATACCTGGCATCTCTTTTTTCAATTCAGGAATTTGTAACTCGAACATGATTCAAAAAAAAATCAAAAACTTACATTGGATTTGTTGTATTCCAATGAACGTAGAAGGATTTTGTGCAATTGCTGACAGTCGAAAGCAGGACCGTCTCCAGGCATATTAATAAAACTATTGTAAATGTTGATGTGGCCGTTGAACACGGCAGGGGTATGTTATTACTACCCCGATTTGATGAATTTGTTGAAAATCCTACAGGACATTTAATATTAGGCCGAAATCCCAGGGCCATGTTGTCACCACTCACACTTGATTATTTTTTTAAAAAAAAAACTTGCACTGATTTTTTATTCTAATAAATTAGAATTAAACTAAATTATGTTACAAATTTTTCGCGAACCATGATGAATTATAATAAATAATAAAAAAAAAAACTGAACACATAAATATCACTTGCGCCGGGTTAGAAATTACTAGTTCCCATTTTTACCAAAATGGCCGACGTTACCAATCGGACGATACAAAAAAAAAATTCCAACGCGATTTTCGATTTTTTTTTAATGATTAAAAAAAATGAACTTAATCCTGAATTACATTTTCATGATTTTAAAATGCTTTTATCGAATCCTAACCTTCCGCGACATTTCCGAAAAAAGAAAAACCGAATTGGGGGAACGAAAAAAAAAAATGCGCAAATCACTAACGTCAAAATTTAGAGTTTGAACGAGGAAAAAAACGACCGGGGGGAAAAAAATTTGAAACGAAAAGTTGTTAACTTGTAAAACTTGCTGTCAACAACACACAGGGAAGGTATAAGAAAAAAAAAATAATAATAATAAAAAGAAACAAAAAAAAACGACACTCGAGTTACGCAAACGCACGCAAACGTCCTTTACCAACCGTTCCCGTGAGGTGGCAACACAGCGACTAACTGACCAATCTTACCGTGCGGCATGAAACTATTCACACACTTGCGAAGTCTATCGACTGACTCTCGAACTAACAAACTTGTCATATTTTATAATGCATAAAAGGGCTAACAAGTGATAATGTATTGGATCGATCGTGCCCTTTTTAACTTGGTTTATTACTCCCCCACATATTTTCACACCACATAAACTTCATTTTTGCGAATGATTCTTTTTTTTTCTTTTTCTTTTTTATTTAAGAAATGCATTTAATGGAGGAATGCGAATATTCGTCCGTGTTATTGTTTTTTATTTTCAAACGAAATCATTTTCGTCTGGGTTTTTATATTTTTGAAAGTGAGATATGTGATTGTGACTAATGACCCGAAGCAGGTGAATCATCCTGATCGTTTAAAGATGAACTGGAATAGTTTAAGGAGGTTAGGTTAAGGGTAAAAAAAAAGGAAGGTATTACATCCATTCTTAAACGAAGAATTTTTTTTTAATACGAAAATGCGATTTACTTTATCGGTTTTAATACAAGAAAGCCGACAATTCTGAAATCTGTTTTTAAAGCACGTTTGAGCTTGTCTCAGAAAGTCAAAAAACAAATCTAGTCACTCTTTTTAATTTTCTCGTGCTATTTTTCTCTCCGATTCTGAATCTGTTTCACAGGCAAGTTTAAACCTGCCTCCGAAGGTGAAAAAATTTTCTCACTGCTTTTTTATATTTTCGATAATCTCTAACCGCCATATTAAAACTAATTGTGCTTGATTTTCATTTTTCTTATTTTTTTGATGTAAAATATTTGATTAGCATGGATATGGATATGCAATATGTTGTACATGACTGCATATAAATTGTCTATGACCATGAAACTTCATTAAAAATTGGATTTTATCCGCGTTACGGGCTATTGGAGGTCCCTGATTTCAAATTTGGGCTTAGAATTTTAAAATTTTAAATAGTAGAGAAAATATGGCGGCCTAGCTGTGACGGGCATAAATACAGTTGAGGCTTGAGCAGAATTCTGAGTATGGCTTCGGCTGAGAGACAGCTGTGAGTTTAGTGAAATTCCAGCTGTGGCTTAGAAGGACATTTCTAGGAGCTTGGAGTTTTATTTAATTTTTTGGGCTAAGATAAAATTCAGAGGGAACAAATTCTGTCGAAGAACTAAAACCATAAGTTGATTTGGTCAGATTTGGGCTCTAGATTTCCTGAGGAGGATTCAGTCTCATATGATAGGGCTGAAAAGAAAGAGTGGCCAGCTATGTGGGCTTGCAGTGAGCCAAGCCAATCAAATAGGAAGAAAAATCGAACATGTGAGCGTAGCCAGACAAAAGCAAACATGGCTGATGTTGGTCAATCTCAACTTTTAGGCATTTTGAGCTTATTGCAGAATTTGCACATGGTTTTATTTGATTTTGACTGCGCAATTGAAGCTGCACAGTTCCAAATTAGTTCCTGCTGCGCAATTGGGCCTGTGCATGCTTCCAATGAGTTTCGGTAGCGCACTTGGAACTGCGAATGTTTATGATTGGTTTTTTTTTGTGGCGCAGTTGGATCTAAGGCAAATTTTTGGTTAATTTTAATTGAGTATTGGGCTGCAGTTAATTTTAGCTGAGCACTTGGATCTGCTCATGCTTCCAAATAGTTTTAGTTGCGCAGTTGAATCTCATCAAGCATTTGATTGATTCTTGTTGCGCAGTCGGCATATTTTCGATCAATGTTGGTTTAGTATTGGCATCTGCACTGTTTTCAACTGGTTTTGGTTGCGCAGTTGGATCCATTGTCATATTATTAATTCATTTTGACTGCGCAGTACTAACTATGCGAATTCAGTTAGTTTTGACCGGGGATTAGAGCACGGAAGAACTTTGCTTGATCAGTCAGTGACAACTATAAGATTTATTTCAGAAGAGGCTAAGAAGTGGAAAGAGCTAGCACAAATTTTAGAAATAAAATAACCTCCTTCCCCGTTTTACTTTGTCCTTCTTCGTGTCAATACAAACACACCAAAAAATAATTTAGACTTCAAAAAATTGTACAAAGCAAAAAAAAAAAACTGCTGCCAAAATTTTCCTCAAATCACAATTCTTATTTTTTCACAAAAAAAAAAAATTAATACAATTTTACGGTCTTCTTTAAACGATGGAATGTAACAAGAGCGAAAGAAAGAAAAAGGAAGGAAGAAAAAAAACAGAAAAGAGGTGAGGAATGCGCGCGGTCCAGGCGGGGGCAAGTCATGATGCTCGGGTACGAGTTCATTTACAAAAATGTTAACTAATGATGTCTTTTAGTTTTTATGTAATTAACTTAGCTTTTTTTAATTGACTTAAGCATAATGAGATGCCACCATCTTTAAAAATTATTATCGCAAGATAGCGCTTTAATTACCATCATTTTTTAAATAATAAGTTCACCATACGTCAAATTGAATTATTCAAACACTGTTTACCTTTCCTTTTTGTTTCCTTCTTTCCCGTCGCGTTATTTTCTCATGATTTTTTCAAAAAAAAAAAAAAATATATTTCATTGTTCGGGTATTGGGAATCCACCCTTTTCGGGAAAAAAATAAAGATGCGGCTTTCGGAAAAAAAAAGAGGAGTTAAAATGAATGTGTCTGGAATTAGATAAGTTAGATAATGGATG